>OU823245.1:4712043-7212043 GCA_917490735.1 Dryobotodes eremita
CCAATATCAGATGCGGATTTACCTCGTTTACATAAATTATAAGAGGATATCAGTACTATCTTTTACCGCTTTAAATCTTTATTATCCAAGTATCTGCCAAAAGGCAAAAAATGTCTCTTAAAATTTGTCGGAACGCCCAATTTTAGAACATTCGTGGAAATTGCAGTGATTCAACAGTATCTGGAATCATGGCAAAGCTTCTAATTCTAAACAAACTAAACTTGTTTTCTAAATTTGATACACTTAAAATCTTGCTTTATATACCAAAGCTTGTTTTGAGAACATAAGGAGCTATAAATAATTTATATTGTCAGACGAAACACACAAAAACACCTATGCAATCTAACAAAAAATTATTTCGATACGTGCAAAAAGTTCCGTGACTTAGCCCAGGCGGGGTAATTGCGTAACAGTAACACACTAACAGTAGGAATGGCTTTCATTTTGACAGTTCAACAACATTCATTGCATTATTTACGTTATTGAGCAGACAAACTTTTCGAACATAAGAAGCAATGCTTTAGCAGTATTCTTCAAAATGATTCAGACTGTAATTTATAGTGTGTTGCGCAATTAGGGTGCTGGTAGCACGGGCGTATTTATATCGTGACGATTTTTTTCGCGCACTGGATTTTCTCCGCTCTGCTTAGCGCTGAGAGTTGAAAACTCAACAGAGCACGAAAAAAATCGCCCGTTGCGAACCTAGGCTGATAGAAGAACAACGAACAGCCTAAAGTACTAAAGAAGATGTAATAAAATATTATTCGCAAATAATATTAATATAATAAAAACATATATTATTATTTATAAGCAGTGTCAGTAGTAAGAAAGTATTTTACTAATCTCCCGAATTTACTCCTGTTTTCCTTATTCGGTCGCAAGCGCTACTTCGCGTGAGCGTCGGGTCTGTGGGTTTCGATTCCCAGGTCGGAAAGCTATATTGGGTTTTGCGGTAACTTTCCTAGCCCTGAGCCTCGATTCTTGCACTGGTGGCAAAAGACTCGCCCCCTAATTACATCGCGAAAATGTGGGCGTTCTAATACACCTTCAGCTGATCCGAAGATGCGTAATGTTATGGTATGTGGTCAACTCCTGAACAGCTCTGACGGGGGATGAAACTTTTCGAACAAAGTCGTGGTCTACTGGTTGTAGAACTATCTATAAATAATTCCGCTGTTTGCTGTGTGAAACTACGTGCTTGTAATTCTAGAATAGTTTGAATAAAGGCTCCCGCAAACAAACGCGAAGCGACTCTAGTAGAACAATTTCAATAAAAACTTCATGGAAATTGTTCTACAAGAGTCGCGTCGCATCTGTCTGCGGGAGCCTTAAATTGACAGGAACCAGTTATGTAGATTCACGTGGGCGATATACTTGATGCTACACAATAGCGAACTCGCTAATTGTGCGCAATCATCGAATCTGTCCCGATGTCAGTGTGTCGAACGAAACAGTAAAATTCCTATACAAAAATGTATGTTTTGCGATATGCTTGTTTTTTTCGCAAAATGCTTGGAGAGGTAAAAGAAGAAGGATAGGCTTAGGCATCTGCTCTTCCCAGAGTTAAAACATTTTGCGATCACAAATCAAACTGAGTTGCTAGAATCTGCTAGAACTTTCACCATAGATGATCAGATCTTCTTAAATCGAAGTGACCAAGGGGCTCCCAAAGATTCTACTGACCTGTCTGAAAAATAAAGTTAACTGCCGTTACAAGCGCATATGATAAACGGAACGAGATACGTATATTAACGTGGGTGGATAGAATTATTAATACTGATTGTACACAATAGCTCGCCCGCTAATTGTGATCAATTATCAAATCTATTCCGCTGTCACTAGGTACTTGTGTTCAATTAAAATGTAACGCGGGAAATCAAACACGCTTGGTCAATTTATAAAACGGAACAAAAATGTTGTGTGCATTGGCGTAGGTATAATAACAATGGACAAAAGTCCTACTGTTGAGTGAGAGGTTTGGGATTTCATACCGTGAATTTAATTTTTTATATCCTGCAGTTACGATTTGAATTTGGTTATCCAAGTTATCATCTTTGGAAGCACATGTATCAGTTTTTCCTTAATACGCAACACAGGAAAGAGGGCAATTAGAGATGCTTTGAGGCAGTAGTTTTTGAGCTTGACTGCACAGCAAAACGGATTGACACAACCTAATGAAGGCCAGACCTTTCTCAAGGTGAGAAACGAATGCAGAGGATCCAAATAAAATACAGAAACGAGGTAGTTGAAACTTTGAAAATAATAAACGCTATCATCATCATTTTATCCGAAAGACGGACACCCCCAACGGGACGGGGGGCGTGGCTATTGCCGTCAACCGAGCAAAAATCCAGACTCCGGGCTGCTACAGAGTAATTCCTGATGGAAAAACCCAATAACACTTTGCAGCAGGCGTAGCATGACGGTTTCTGTGTCTTGGAAGACAAGATAGCTATTTCCATACAAAGTGACATTTCGTTTCTCAATTTTTGACATCGCACCGTAAAAATCCTTCTAAAATCCGTCATTTTGTCTTTCGTTTTACCGATCGTTGTCTAGGTCTTTTTATATGTTGACTATTTCAGAAGAAAATATTCAAACCCAAACGTCAAAATCACACTGACAACTGTCAGTTGTCTAAGGTAGTGAAGGCAATTTGACTTTGTAATCACCATGCTAAAGACAGAAGAAAACTTTTTGCTCGACGGCCGCAAAGTATAAAAATGGAATTTTTCAGTTTTTGAATGGAAAATGTGAAAAAGTATTACCTACATGTTTAGTTTTAGGGGTTTAAGGTTTTCATAGAGGGGGTCGAAATTTTCATTATTTTTGCGATAGGACACACCATTTTCGAGATATAAGCAAAATAAAAGAAAAACGTGAACAAACTACTGAATTTCGTAAAAAGTGCAGTTGAGTCTTTCTACTTTGCTGCCGTCGTACGGTCTTCACGGAACGTCATTTTTGTCGATTCTTCCGTCGACAAAACCCGTTTCTATAATGGTCATGCTACGCGTGCTGGACCCAGGAATCGAACCCAGGACCTCACTAGTGACCACTAGACCAATGAGGCAGTCAGGTAGCATGCTTTCGTTTTCCAGTTATGTGTTGTAGGGACATGTGGTTTCGCCACGTTTGGTGGGTGGTGTTCAAAAGCATAGAGAGAATCTTAAAATGGATTTGGTGATACACGTTATGAATTAGCTGGTACAGATAAGTTATTATTACAGTCAATTAAAAATTAAAATCCCCAACTTAAACAACAGTTTAGAAAAAATTAGCAAAGCCATAAATAAATCGCAAAGAGAATAATATAAGATGCCTGATGGACGCGTGCATTTAATTGGACATAACGGATCCGAGGCCCGGAACAGTGTGCAGTCAGCAGAACCAGTATTGGATGCCATACAGCGCGTTCCGTGCTCCGTGATACACTTTTGTAACAGCATGAGTCAGGCATGCTGCGAGTACAGTCGGCCTAAGAGATTGGTATACAAGCAGCTAACTTGCAACTACTTTGGATCAATCCGTCAAAAAAGAAATGATACTACAAACATAACACACAACAACAACTACAACAATTCTACTACAATGACGCTTTCCCTGTAGAGGAGTTTGGATGTCCGAAATGTATTTTTTTTAGCCTCCACCACCGTCAGTGATAGATAGGACAACTAAGACCATTTTAGTCACCGAGTGCACCAATGTTGTCAATTGGGAATAATCCCTGTCAAAAACGTGTCGTGATTGTGCTGATTACGAAGTGAAGTCTAGTTTATCATCACTCTTATAAGTATGTCTAAGGTACTGGCAATTGTCATAACCTACTAGCACGAAAGTAGGTATGATATTAGGTATTGAGCAGTGTTAATTTGTTCAGTACATACTTCACGAAGCATGCTAGTATTATGCTTGCTCATAAGCACACATGTCTAACAACATGGTCAGTTTAGGCGTATAGGTAGGTACCTATACGCCTAAAAATTTACTACGCAGTACGTACTCAATATAAATGAATATTGGCAATGAATTGAATAGTGGAGGTGGATTTTTAGCTGTACACTTAACTTTTTGGTTGAGTGTACATACATCCGCCAATAGGTTTGTTTCAATCTGCCCCACTTCTAAAATGCCGATGGAAGTGTTTAATACTTGTCAATAATTAATTTTGAAGAAAGTTGTTGGGATTGCGATTCAGTTATGTGTTTTGCGGGTGAAAAGAATGTTAATGATGTGATGATGCTATTTGACTTTTTTCCTTACATTGTTTTGATTCCGATGTTGTTGTTGTTACAAGCATTCTTTGTTATGGTTTTGCTCTATCAGCCTGAACTTTGATTTTTTATTTACTACACCAAAATGACAGCTGCGACCGAATAACATTAAGCGATACGTTTTGAGTTCAAAGATGGAAAAAATGCCAATGTGAAGAATATAATATATTTAGTGAAGAATGTACGAATGTATATAGTGATCTACAAGAACTTGCACTAACTAAATGAGAAGCTGACTGATGTAAAAAGTCGATTGCAGCTGCCATTTTGGTCTAACAAATTAAAAACCAGAGTATAGACGAGGAAGCATTTTGCATTCAGATGCCATTACGAGATGAAACAGAACACAAAGTTTAACTAAGATGAAGACTCAAAGTATTTCCTCTTTGACAAAAATTCAACAAGATTATATTTTACATTTTTGCATAATATGAGTGAGCTCCGAAAAACGTTATTTCGGAACGTTAGTCACTTCACAGTCAACGAGCTTCCACAGTAATCTTTGTCATTTGCGGAAAACTCGACAATAGGACGCGGATTACAACGATGTCACCCATGAAGATAAATTTATAGGATAACAAGATGTCACTGTCAAGTCAATAAATTACAGTAGGTAGGGTAGTTAACAATAAATGTTGCCTGCTAGAGCGAGGGACACTGTCATGTATGCGTGACTAGAGTAGCATATTCCCCAAAGCTCTTTGAGGCTTTAATGTTTTTTATCCGCGTCAATGACTTAAAGTTGTGATGATTTTTGTGTGGTTTGTGTTTATCTATGTACATTTAATAATATACCTAACAATATTTTTTGTCTGTTTGTTTCAGTGTACTAATTCTCGTCAACAAGTTTTCACATTTAATTCAATCAGGATTTTGGTTTATGGCAAAACTTTTTTTTTTTTTTTATCTCCGTTTCGCACGTTTTCTCGTAACACATCTGACATTGGCAGAATTGTCGACATCGGCACCATTGCCATAGAGAAAAATAGAATAGTGTAGCATATTATTGAAACCTAACTAGCCGAGCTATTTAGCTTATAAAGTAGGAAGAAAAGACGCACACACAAGTAAGCTCACTGGATCAGAATTAAAACGGAAATTGACCCCAAATATTTCAAACAATCCTAATTTAAAAAAAATACGTTTTCGCAGCAAGTACCGAAAAGAAAAGCCCGTTTTTACAACCAAGAATCAATTCGGGACGCTGAAGAGTTCAATTCAACCAACCTTATTTTGCCTGTTTTTCTGTATGCTAGTCCAAAATGTTAAAGACGTAACGTTTCAATCATTCTTCGTTGACTATCAAAAAGTTTTGTTGATTCATGACACACTTCTCTCCACGATGATAAGCTATCCCAGTGATAAGAACACAAAAGCTTCTGTCTTCCCGATTATCTCCACTCCGGGAATGACACACATAGAGTCGGCCAATATTCTGGGAATTATGTCTAGATAAAACTTCTCACAGAGTTGGTTATACCAACTTTGGAGTAGGTTAATTAGTACATTGATGCAATGTATGAAATTGCCTTTCGGAACTAATTCAAACTCTTTAAACAATAATAAAATATAATTTTATTGTCATTCTACAAGACAAGTTGTGTAAATAAGAATAACTCATACTCATAGCACGTTTACAACTTTTAACTTTCAAGGTAAGGAACACAGTCCTTTCTAGTTCTATGTTTTACTAAAGTTGCTATTAAATACATTCCAGCACATGTAACATTCCACCAAAAGAGCTACGCTTTACAAAGAAAATTAATTCCATTCACTCAATTCAAAATAAAAATAACAAAGCATTATCGAGTACGCGCTTAAAAAATAAATTAAAAACATTATCACATGTTTACCTCGAGAGCCTGTCTATTAGATCCGGATTGTGCCACCACTAATAAAAAAGAAAATAAAACTTAACACGAACACACAACACAGTTTACTAACACTAAAAAAAGTTTGTTTATCACACTTTTTCGAAAACAGGGCGTGGAACGTGTTATTTCGTAAGTCCGTTGGCGGGAAAATGCGTGCGTTCAGAAGCGCGCGCGCGAACCGACTGACTCGACCACCGGCCGCTGTTGAAAAAGACGCACCGAGATAATCGTTGCATTCTGCCATCGGTATTAGAAAACGAATAAATCGCATAGATACGGTGTATTTGCTAATGCTGTGCTATACGACTGAATGCGCTTGGTAAATGCAATATCAGGTCGGGCTGAAAGCAATGCAAAAGAAACAATTTACAGTTGTTTTAAACTTTAACTGAAGAAAGATTTATGTGCTAATTACAGCTTTTTAACTTGTTGTTCCGCTTTTGAGCCAGTTATTAGTTTGAGTATGAGTAGTTTAGGAGAGATACTAATTAGTTACTACATCGCATTCTCGGCAGCGAACTTGGCCCTGAGAGTACGTGATCATTTCATTCCAGTCGTTGAAAAAGTTAAATGCACGTTTTTATTTCATGGCTTCACACCTTTGTAATATACTTGCTACAAAAGGAGTAATTGATTATGACACTTCGTCTTTAACCCCAAGCTACAACATTATAGACTTGCCGAAGGCCTATGGCTCCGTGGTTCAGTATCAGAAGTTCAGAGAAGGGTTTAAGGTGATCGCATTACAGAATATTAATGCTAAGGCCCCTAATTAAACCTTAATTTAGCATGAGATAAATACTTTCGCTTCTAACGATAAAAAAACTTTGATTTGTAGAGTTGGTGTCCCTGCAGGTTCTTACTTAGGTCCATGTTTATACACCACATAATACTCTACTAGGAGACTTGATGAAACAGAATATAAATAACACATGTCACAGGCAGTAACATTATTTTGTATAATATTTCCACGAGGTAGGCCAAAAAATATATTTGAAAACAGGAAAGCAGAATACCAGCGCAACGCAAGAAACAAGACCTATGTAGAGAGATCTGATTTTTGTTTGAATTTTTTGCTTATTCAACTTCGAGGACGAGTTTTAAAACCAATCCATACTAATATTATAAAGAAAGCAACTTGTCTGTGTGTTACCTTTTCACGCCTAAACCACTGAATGGATTTCGATAAAATTTGGGAAAGATGGCATGCTGGGGAAGGACATAGGCTACTTTTTATAGCCTATGTCCTGCCGGGTAGCACGTTCCCGTGGGACAATTTCCGACATCCACGCGGGCGAAGCCGCGGGCAGAAGCGAGTGTAATATAAATGTAAACTAAAGGTATCATCTCAACTCATTTATTCACAATCCATTTTGTTTACACTATTTGTACAATAATACGTTTAGAAATAATATAAATTACGAGGTTGGGTCAAATCTAACTAAAATGTTTTCAAAATAAATGGGATTAGCAAAAAAACAGCTAAAACAGAATGTCACAATATTCACATAAAAATAAAATATGTCAGTTAATAAATTATTATAATAATTAAAACTAGATGCCAATAATTTAGTCACATTAAAATTATTGAATAGAAAAAGCACTCGATTTCATATTAAAGAGAAAACGCACACATTGGTAACTTTAATTTACTTTAAAATAACTTATAAATGGAAATGACTAAGGACTGGCGTAGATTGTCACAAAAATAAGACCAAATCTTGATGACCAAAACCAACCTTTAGTTTAAGGGGAAAATAAATTAATCCTTCCCATTTCCGATTGGCGAAGGACAGGGTGTTGTGGCGTAGCTCGGGAGACGTCTATATCCAGCAGTGGACTGCAATAGGCTGAGTTGATGGATTGATTGATTCCCGATTAATTTCACTTAATACTTGACATCAACCCTAATCTACGCCAATCCTTAGAAAATTTGTATCTATAACTACAGTACCAAAAAACCGTCATACATAATACGTACCTACCAAGGTTCAGAATGAATTCAATACTAATTCCATTATAGCCTAATATTTATCTTGCAAAAATACATTTAGCCGAATAAGGCTTCTATCAATTTACCTATTTATAAATCCACTACGTTCAAAATCCATAAAAAGACTCACAAGTTACTAAAAATTATAAAAAATATAATAATGTATATAAAATTGTACAACATTAGCAAAATATTTGTTAAAAACTTGTAAAATGTATACTCTGCCAATATTTTTATAAGGCAACATTGGAAAGAATTCATTTTTATAGCACTTGGTGGCACAGGCCCAAGGTGTTGCCTGTTTAATATAATTATCAAGAAAATTTTGTTGGTTTTAAGAAATTACAAAATAAGTTGATTATTTTTTTCTAATATATACGGGATCAAATTAAGTTAGCTAGCCAAACTCTGCAGGCGTGATGGGTATCGATATTATAGTAACAAGGTGAAAAAAAAAAAAAAAACGTGTTTTTTTTAGGGCTATATGACCTCTATTAGGTTGTTACTTGAAGTATGAGTTGAGAAAATATGTTTTATCGTGTCTAGAAATCGATACCAACCACGACTGTGAAGTTTACACAAAAAAACGGATTTTTTAAACTGATATTTCAAGTGAATATACTAATTACAGTCGATAACCCCACAAAAAAAATCAATAGAATGAATTTTTTGTTTTATCATGTTTAGCTATCGATACCCATCACGTCTGCGGAGTTTCGCTAGCGAATTTAATTTGACCCTGTATATAGTATGGTAATATAGATTAGTTATAAATATACGAAGATGCATTCCATTACTAGTCACAAGTTCAAAACTACTGCTTGTTCCAAGAACTTAAGATCTTGAAACTCAGATCTAAGTATAAATAAATAAAAAAAAACAAACGACTTATAATACAAAAGTTAAATAACAATAAAACAACACGTCATGTTTATTTGTACTTTCATTAGTATTACATACTCGGTCGCAACCTCAATTGAATTTCGAAACGATTACAAAGTGGCTCCGTAACTTCTTTTGGTTGTATTGAAAAATTTAAAAGATCAACAAGTCAATATGTGTGACTAATTGTTTGACTGTTAATAATTAAAAAACAGGGTTCGATTAACCTAGTACCGACTCGACACCCAGAAACATGTTTAATAATTTCAGGTCAAACTCACGGCGCTATATTTCTTGCGTCATGCAGAACCCCTACCCGAAAGGGTAATTTGTATATATTTTAATTATTAAAATCGAGACGCAAACGCACATTGGGGACAGAATGTTCAAAACCACCTAGAGACCTCAAATATTAACCAAATAAAACCATTTTGCACAGAAATGTTTGAAATTAAATTCCAAAGACACTCACGAAGCCCGATTTGCGAAATTAGGTTGTAATTTTATTTATAAAAATGCATATGAATTGAATATAAAAAAATTGCATTGCATTTTTGGCATCATATTCGTTTTCAGCGACGAAAAATACATCGGAACCGTATATTTGCACTTCCATACAAGTGCTACTTGAAATGCTTGACTGAAAGGGTTAAAGAACAGGGTAAAACTCGTTTTACCTTGGTTTTAGTGGGTTATGAAGTTTTAGATTTAAGAAATATTAGAAATCCGGGTTCGTCAGTCTCTTTACAATTTAATTACAAACATTTCTGTCCAAAATTTGTCTCATTTGGTTTATTTTTGCGATCTCTAGGTGGTTTTGAACAAAAAATTAGCTCTAACCCCAATGTGTAACGCCAGTCTACGATTTACTCCCAACATTTCAAACAAATGTGAATCAAAATCGATGAGGGGTGCTACACACTTGTATGTTTCGACGCAGCCGGGCGGCAAATCGAATATATATTTTGGCGCCCGGCTAGCGGCTGTGCCGAATCGTGCCGAATCATGCCCACCCGAACAAGCGTACGTGCATACCTAACGATTCTATGTCGGAAGATACGGGGTCAAAAGTAATTTTATAATTTATAATGTCAAAATAAATATCGTTCTACAAAAAACAATTGAGGCATAAGACCCAATGGAATGATTTAGTATTACCATTACAATAAAATATTATTATCTAAACACACTGATCGCTAAGTAATAAAATTACACTAACATTTTAAAACTAAAAGCATTTACGTATTTTAAAATGTACAATAATAACTTTGGTTGGATTTGTACTGGTTTAATTTCATATAATTATATGTATCAGGGGATCATGATTATATCCTAGAAGATGTCTTCACTCTGGGAGATAAATCTACTCTATAGCCAATGTGAGTATTATAATGCGATATATATTGACCACAGACTTAGCACAGAACCGGAACATGCTAGATTACTGTTAAGTCAACCTCATAATTGCTTTGCCACCCTAAGTAATGTCACTTGCATGTCATAACAATGACAAAATCTATTTTTGCTTTTAAAAAAATGTTGCCGTTCCAACCTTAGCGAAGTTTCAATTTACTGGAAGCTTTTTTGTCAAAAATGGTAAAGCAATTATGAGGCAACAAGCAGCTATCAGCATTATAGATCAGTTACAACATTATTACCGGTTAAATCCTAAGAGTAGCATGTCAGAGGTATGGTTTACTCATTCAATCAGAAACCATGCTCACAGAAAATGGCATGGTTCTCTCGTTCTAGCATAAAGTACGCCTACAACATGATTACCGATTATTCCTAAAAGTAGGAAGTCAACACAGCGGCATGGATGTAACCAACAACATCCTTTCGCCGCGGCATGAGTAGCATCACACACACCAAACACATCGAGCTTAAGAAAGAGACAGTCAGTTAGTAGTGAAAGAGACGACGCTCTACAAAGACAAACTTTTGTAAAACTCCATGTGTTATTCAGTCCGTTACTGTATATTGTACTCTAGGCTACTACGCTTATAATATTTTCGTTACGGTAACCTTAAGCCCGATGACATCGTTCTTCGTTTTAGCTTAAGAGTAGAAGGTCAGTACAGCGGCATGGTTGCCTCTCACCAGCAACGTCCTCTCTGCTGCTGTCGATATAGCGTGCAACCACGCGAGGTATAAAGCTGGGGGTACGACGTTCCTTCTTCGCGGCATGGGCAGGGTCACACATACGAGGCGCGCAGACCGCGACTGTGAGAGGATGAGTTCGCGCAGGCGCAGGTGACGGTGCGTGCGGTCTTGTGCTGCTATCAAGTCCGCTTCGGTTATGCCCGCTGCGGAGATGAATGTGGTTAAAGGCGTTCGTAGGTAAGAGTTCGGAAAACGAATATACCGTGTTATGTATCGTACATAATGAAGTTTGAAATGGGACTTCAGGGCAAAAATGGAAACTACATACAGCAAAGTGAGTGGTCAAAGGAGTAGAAATTGAATTTAAACTTTTGAGCTCCTTATGTTCAGCCAAAAGCTGAGGGGCTCGTGGCTAAGTAATAACAGCCGCAGGGGTCGATCGATCAGGTTAAGCTACGCTTACCGCGGTCAGTTTGTGGATGGGTGATCATCTTTACATACCGAGACCACTCCGTGCCTCCGAAAGCACGTTAAGCTGTTGGACCCGACTGTCATTCATGGATCTTTGACAGTCGTTACGGGTCGTCAGAATTCCGAAAGTCTTGCTACCAGTCTTACCGAGGATTATCGTGTTACCCAGTAACTGGTTTGTGGAAGGCAGATAAGCAATCGCTCCACGTAAAATACTGATATTGACCCGCATCTGGTTAGATTGGAAGCCGACCCCAACCTAATTGGGAAAAGACTAGGCAGATTATGATTAATATTAACCAAAAATCTAAATCAATCTTTTTAGCAACTTTTCATCAATCATTTTAATTTTTCTTCAATCTTGCAAAAAGGAATTTTATGCCTTAGATTAAAAGTCTTTTATTTTTGAATGCTTTTCCTCAGCTGCTCGCCGTAAGTACTGCGAGAAATTTAACGAACAGCTTCATTGGGAAGTTTTCAAGAAAGACAACATAATTCTAAATATTCGATATCGATTTAAAGCGGCGTTATTCAAATGGCTTATAGAAAAACCATTCTATTCTGTCAGTGAGTATTTAGACTTCAAAGATTTACACTGAAATTGACATCTTACTGACATAATTTGACAAATACTTGACATTTTAAATTGAATAACTATGATTTATTTATGTACCAATTTTATTAGCTTCATTTATTTAATGTAACAATAATTTTGCATGCTAGTTCTAGCGAATTGTTTAAAAAACCCGACCATCTGTATGTACTACAATTCTTGCAAATAAATTTCATTTGATTTCATAAATAGTGATACATACAGTTATCATCGTCGGCACACTTGAAGGGCGTCACCAGTTTGTCAAAGTACGCGAGTGTGGAGTCTCTCGGCCGCCGCGTGATGTCGGCTACCATCTTCAGAGCTGAGTAGTCTATCCGGAACTTGGATAGCAGAGAAGCCATGCTGTGGACAATTACTTAACATTACCTTTGTTCTATGTCGGTTTCAGAAAACGGGTTCAATATCAAATAGTTTGAGTAAAGGACTTTTCAAACTAAGGCGAATCGCGTGACGGGACCAGAGACACGACTGCGCACGTCTATTTTTTTCATGATTAGGAAGTCATGCAACTATTCGCGCCAGTTTGAACCCCTCAATAAAAGTTAGTTGACTCAATCGGAACGAACGGATTTTTCCCGCATCTCGCGCGGGTTTAGCCTCAGTTTGACCGGACCTATACGATTAGTGAATCTTCTAAACCGTCTGTCAGGGCCGGTCCACTCAAATCTGTAAGTATTTCCTCAAGGGACCATCACAGATATAAACATGCATGGTTCCCACATGATCTGACCATACATATGTCTGGATCTAAATAGAGACCTCCGAGTTTATTTGAGTTTCTTCGGTGTGTTTTCTACGAATAGTCAAACATAACTGGGGGCACTATAGGTATGCCTCTGCCTAACCCTCCGGGGCTACAGGCGTGATGTTATGTGTTAAGTTGGAATAGCTGATAGTAATCTATACATCTATAAATTGAAGTGTCTGCTTGTAATGTCAAAATAACAGCTTTTTACTAAATGCATTTGAAAATATATACGGGACTTATAACAAAATACCATTTTTTTTATGCCTGTCTGTTTGTTTCGGGTTATCTCCGAAACGGCTGGACCGATTTTGACGGGACTTTCACTGGCATATAGCTGATGTAGGAGTTACATAGGCTACGTTTTGTACCGGCAGCACGGTCCAGTTGGATAATTTCCGACATCCACGCGGACGAAGCCGAGGGCTGCAGCTAGTATATGAAAAAAAAAGGTTATCAGTACTCACTTTCGCTCCTCAATCTCGAGTTCTGTGTTCTTATTGGCCAGTGTGAACACTCGTAGAGGACACGATGACCACGCGCGTCGTGTCGATAAAATATACGGCAGGAGTAGGGTTAGACCTGTGTTCAAATTATATTTTTAAGTATTATATAGAAATGAGGTGAAGGGTAACTACAGAATGAGTTTTTAACAATTTTACTCTCCCTTAAATTCTCCAGTTTCCTTTAAGACTGAAGTGAAATAAAGAGTTGTTAAACAAGTTTGATTTAGGACAAGCATAAAACATCAGCAGCAAAAAAAAAGTCTGTATTATTACAATGACCGATAGTGTCACTGCTAGGAAACAAATCTTGCAAAGTAATATAGAGAAAAAGTGGAACAGGGTGGGAATTTCGCCATCCTCCACAAAAATGAGAGTATCTTCCGACCAGAAAGGAGTTCTGTCCGGTGGGCTATTAATTAAAAAAAAAACAAATAAACCAACATGGGCTCTTATGAAACGTCAGAAGCTAGGTGCACGGTTCCAATTGGTTGTTTCTTATGTAGCCGGCAAGAAACTCCACGGTTACTCTTTTAAAAATAAGGGGCTTTTACAATGTTTCAAATTACATTGTTGATAGGTATGGGAGGACAGTGTAGGCCTGTCATTATTATTACTACCCGACGTTTGATTTCGGAATGTTGTATAGATGCCAGTCGCGTGGATAACTTTGCTTGCGTGACGCAGGATTTGTGTGATGCCACCGCGGGGACGTTATAAGACAATCAAAGATAATGGTCTCACCTCCATCATCATATAACCACCACACGTCCACAGTGCCGGCCTGTCGCTTGGTGAACTGTTCCACGGACGTGAAGGAAGACGCGCGGCGCGCTGTGGACGCGCCCAGCGCGCGACGCACCGCGCTGCCGATGCCTTTGCCCACACCACTTGAGGGGATAACCAGTTAAATTAGGATCATATACAGCAAGCTTTAAATTTATTTTTCACACCACCTGCTCAATAACCTAAACATGATAAAACACAAAAAAAAGGTATTTTTTTTTTGGGGCAACGACCTTTTGTACGTTATACTAATTTGACCTTTTATAAATGAATAATTAAGACCATAGTTTACCTTTCTTTGTCATCAGACTTGTGAGCATTTTCCTTTTTCAACGCTGCGGGGTCGGCAGACACGGTGCGACCCAGCTGAGGCGAGCCCAACGATACATCGGACATACTGCTACCTACACATTGGACGTATGTTGTTACTCATGTTAGGAACACACGGATGCATTCATTGGATAAACCTCACGCGCAGACATACCTTGGCATATCTACTGTCTGTTCCAAAAGTAACCATAATATAAATACTAGGAACAAACCACAAAGTTGTTGTTCCTACAACCAGGTTCAAGAAAATAGGTGGATCGTTTAGCTGCCAATGTATACGTTTTTATAATAAACTTCCTAGCCACATTCAAGATCTGAGCCTTAATAAATTCAAATCTTTTATAAAGCGGAAACTATGCCAGAAAGCCTATTATACTGTAAAAGACCATATTGAGGACAAAAAGGCTTTGGGATTGAGCTGCTCCAATAAATTTACACAGCGAATGTTGATTTTTTATTTTATTTCGCTATTTTACTTTCTTCTCTTTTTTTCTATACCTATACCTTTTTACATTACAATGACATGAATATTTAATGTTAAATGATAAATGATTTTATTTCTGTAAGTAGGTTTGTACAAACACTTTTACACGTCAATCATGTTTTTTAAACTAGATGAGGTCGGCGTTTCCTATCTGACTACTCTGAGAAGAAAGGCCGAAACAAACTCAGAGGTCACAGTCTCTTTTAAAGTCCAGACATAATCTTGGTCAGGTCATGCGAAGACCATGCAGATTGGTATCTGAAATGGTCTTTTGAGGAAAGAACCACACAGTTTGTGTGGACCTGTCCAGTCAGTGCACGCATTTGTCAGTAATCGTGCAGCTCGACTCAGGAAGTCAGGACTTAAAGAGCTCAACGATTCGACGAACAATACCAAAGAAAAGACATTTGGGTAGGCCGCATAAATTACTCAAACTGCCAGATCATAATTAAAATTAAATTAGAAAAAAAAAGCAATTACCCACATAGTCTTCACATTCACAAAATTAAAATAATATAATACTTTACAAGTAAATACTCATGTCATTGTATATATAAAATTTATCAATTTTATTTTTTTATAATTTATGTTAAAAGTATTATATTATTTTAATTATTGTGAATGTGAGGATTATGTGGGACATTGTTTCAGTTTTAATCATGGTCTGGCAGTAGTAATAAACATGCGACCTACCCAAATGTCCTTTCTTTGGTATTGTTCGTCGAATCGTTGAGCTCCTTAAGTTCTGAGTTGAGCTACACGGTTACTGACAAATGCGTGCACTGACTGAAAAGGTCCACTTAATCTGTGTGGTTCTTTCCTCAAAGGACCATTTCAGACACCAATCTACATGGTGTGCACACGCTCAAACCAAGATTATGTCGGAACTTTAAAAAAAAGAGACTGACCTCTGAGTTTGTTTCTGCCTGTCTCAGACTAGTCAGATAGGAAACGCCGACAACATCTAGTTTTAAAAATATGATTGACGTGTAAAAGTGTTTGTACAAACCTAGTTACAGAAATAAAATCATTTATTATTTATCTGATAAAAGTGTAGACAAACCCTGTTCAGGTTAAATTCTTAAACAATCGCTCACGAAATAAAGAAAGAAAATACGTTTATTTACGTTAGGACATGACGCAAAGAAAAAAACACAAAACGGAATAAGTTGGGAGAAAATATGCGTGACGATCCACGCAAAACGGCATCGCTTAGCATAATGCTGTGAACCTAGCCAAGACAACCACAGAGCTCGTTTTCAGTAACAGATTCATCTGTATTTAAAAGGTATTAACTTTATATCTCACCACTTCTTCAAACAATTATTCTTTGAATAACATAATTAAATTGTGAGTGAAAAACATCGACAAAAATTGAGGTTATAAAATTAACTTCAATTGTGAAATGAAAAACATTTCTAAGGTGACTTAAATAGGGATTTTCGGGTTGAAGTATTCAAATAACCAAATAAAAGTACTTAATTTATAACTGCCTCTAACAAACACCTATACCTGTGGATTGAAACCGAGGTATACGTTTTCTGATCCATTTGTTAACATTTACATCAGATACTTTTGGAACAGACCATAGCTAGAACTAACCAATGAATGCGGCCGTTCTGTAAATCAACGTAGATATTATGACAAGTTTTCCTGTGACTTGTAACGATGTCTTATTAACTTGTGCTGTTTGTTTGCTGGTACATACAGGCAGGCGTTCGAAGTGCGTCCAACGGATTAGGTTAGACAGAGTAACGCATAATATTATATAGCTAGCAGTAAGTTGCTATCGTATAAAAAAGTTGCAATTATTTGTATCATTCAAGTTTGCACAAGTAAGTTAAAATAGAACACACGGTTTTAATTTCAGAATCGAAGAAGCACTACTTTTCCCAAAAGCCAATAATGCTAATAAGAATCAGTGGCGAAGGTTCCATACAACACCATTCCTACCGGCTTCCCTTTGAAAAATGGCACAGTCAGTATTCTATGTACTCCGGCTTACCTCTTACAAAAATTGTCCCTTCGCTACTGATAAGAATTATTAAATACAATAGAAGTATGCAAAGAAAACTGAGAGTGGACCAGCGGGGTAATTACGTAACACACTAACAGTAGGAATGGGTTTCATTTTGACAGTTCAACAACATTCATTGCGTTATTTACGTTGTTGAACAGACAAATTTTTCGAACATATGAAGCAATGGATTAGCAATAGGATTCAAAATTATTCAGATTGTGATAGATAGTGTGTTACGTAATTAGGGTGCTGGGGTCCTAGAACCACCTCTTATAGCTACACGTCCTGTATAGCTCCATCTCTTTCCCACACTGAAGTAAGATTAAAATAATACTGCTGTAAAAGGTGGTGATAGGGTCCCTGGGGTCGTATAATGAAGTGTTAGTATACGCGAACGTTCTTGACAAACGTGGTCATAATACGTGCGAACAGGGTCACTAAGAACTCTATACTCAATTTCTAGTCATCTCGCTCCCGCATTTTATGACCGTAGCTGCCACGAATATTGGCGTATACAAAACCGTGATCCTAAAGGCCCATTTAGATGATGCAAGTGTCGTGCCTCTGGCATAGAATAAAAATTGAAGCAACAAATGACTTGCATCTTCTAAACACTGCAACAGACGGTGCAACTTTTATTGTTGCTTCAGCGTATGGTATGCTACAGGTAATTAAATCACATCGAGTAAATCAGGCTTAAGGGGGATGCGCTCAGGTAGCCCACGAAATCAAAAAATACTTACGTTTTTTGCAATTTACAGGTCACTGTCAGGTTGTATGTTGATTAAAATATGATTCGCGGCCGTAGCAAATATGGCTTTACATAATTATAATCATTAGAATCAGCAATAAAAATCCTCAAGTTAGAATTGGCCTCAAATGTCATGATTTCATGAAATAGTCATTCAATACTACTTTTACTATTTTTTTTTGTTACTGCTCTTTTTTACCCCAACTGTATTCATATCTGGGATCTGGAACGCTGTCGTCTCCCTCTTGGAGGTGGGCGTTAATAGCTGCGACACAGATTTTTAACTAATTTAGCTATTTACGTAAGCAACCTATTAGAAAAATGTGTTTTTGTTCCTATAAAGATTATTATTATAATAAGGTAATATGAACTTATAGAGATGTAATGATGATTTTTGTGATTATAATTCTATAAATAAATATTTAAATTGCAAAAAACGTAAGAAAATTTGAATTTCGCGGGCTACCTTGGCGCATTCCCCTTAACTCACGTCACTCTCACACTGAAACGCCAATGTGAGAGTGAGACAGCTATAACGAATGAATAGCACCATCCCTTTTCCTTACCGGAACAGTTATGGCTTTAAGAATTTATAATACGAGTCCTGTTTTAAAAAGTTCTAAATACAAATGGCGACTCACCTCTAGAATGCATGTTGAGACTCTCTGTGGACTTAGATTCCTTGTTATCGCCCATGGAACCTAAACAGAAGCTGATGTGTGATGGCTGCGTGATACACATAAGAGTACATTTGCTGCGGAAAATACGTCGTGACGTCAAAAGAACGCGCATTAAACAAAATGTAGGAGCAAATTCGACGCGAACGCGGGGCGAAGGCGATAACTTTCAGAGCATCATCTACCTAGCCTTTACCCAACTTCGTTAAGGTCAGCTTCCAGTCTAACCAGATGCAGCGGAATACCAATATGTTACATGGAGCAAGTGCCTGGGTATAATGTTACCCCCAGTTACTGGGTAACATTATACCCATTGGTAAGACTTTCAGCTTTCATATTCTATCGTAAATTACCGGCATCAAGGTTTAGAAAGAGTCAGGCAGGTATCGAGCGACACAGACGACGTACTACAAAGTCGAACTTTTAACTCTCGACGTGCCATATTTACCGTCGGGTACTGTAAAGTCATATTGAAAGGTCGCCATAATTCGCTACGTTTTAGCTTCGCTATCTGTGTTAGAAAAGCTAGATTTAATTTAGCAATTGTTTGAGAATACGCCCAATTAAGTCGGTAAAAGTTAGCAAAGCAGTATTTTTCGCAGCAAATGTGTAAAGAGTTATTAATCAACAAAATGGAAACTACGTTCGAAAGTATGAGTTAATGCCGATGGAGAATTGATTCGTTAGTCATACTAATTCATTTTCTAACACCCATTAAAACTAAATTCTGAAAAGCGGAAAATTTCGTTATCACTAATACACCGGAAAAGTGTGGATTTAAAGAATTATACTGATTTGGTACAGTTGTTTATGTATAACTGTTTCGGATATGGTCGAAATAGGGCTATGACCATGTTGCAATATAGATTTGTTTGTCTCGGTTAGAGGCTTACTTAAACAAATTAAACAGGTCGTGAACTTTTTCATATTTCTCAATCAAACCGATTTGAATCGTAGTAGCAACGACAAATCTTTGTATTTGGCAATGAGAATTCTATTAAAGAATTATTTTCAATAATTTATAGTTTTGAAACTGCCCAATTAATTTCATATTCGGAGCACTTGCATCACGGCTCGAAAATACACCTAAGGATGTAAAGCCATAAAATACGAATTATCTTAGGTAAAGTAATAAATATAAAATTCCATTGAAAACTTCGGAGGTTAAAAGCTGCTACGACTTCTATACAGGAATGGAAGCTGTGATTGTAATAGATAATTGTAATGTACCTCATTGGTAATCCTTAAATAAGAATTAATTGCACAGGTATTCATTTAGTCAGTAACTTTAGTAGCCAGACTGCCTTCGTGTCACTGTGGAGATATACTCACGTGAGAAAGCAGACAAGTCCTTCAGGTTGACATCAGAGAGGTACGCTTGCACATCGTCATCCAATGCGTCGGTGGTGTACTGGCCGCCCTCCACGCGCAGTATCGCAATAGCCATGTGCACGTCTAGCGCTTTGCTAGAACACAGATACAATACAATATGTTCACATTTGTGGATAGATTTTTGTGGATTTACTGGCAAAAACATATGATTTGGTCAGTAAACATAACATAACATCACGCCTTGTATCCCCGAAGGGTTGGGCAGAGGTGTACCTATAGTACACTCATGGTCTCTAAAACATGGTCTCGCATTCCGGGAGTGACACATGGATACGTCTCTATCCAGTTGCCATTTTATTGCAACAAAACACGAAATTATGGAAACATTTTCAGTCACCATCCTGTTAAAAAAATATCTTTATCTTTATATACAGGGTGTCCCAGAACTCAACGTCAAGCCGAAACGGGGCGACAGGATTGATTGTAAACATCACGAGAAAAATCAGAAAAAAAAACAAAAATAAAATTTTAATTAAGAACCTACCAAGAGCTTGTGCGAATAAAAAACATTTTAACTGAGTAAAATGGGTTAGCAAAAATCGGGTTACTTGAGGTTTTTATTTTTTACTCGTTTTTTTTAGTATGAAACTAACAAGTATTTTACCATTTTACAATCCTGATTAAATGCGCCAACTTTTAATGGCACTTGCCAAGGCACTCTAGTACATTTTTTTTAAAAGAGGGCCTTTCAGTCGACAAATTTTGAAAATTTTAAATTCATAGTTTAACAAAGTCTTATTTCTAGGAAACTTGGGGCAATTGTGTCATTATTTTTGATTGTGATTCTTAGAAATATTATTTAGGGTTACGGTTCCAAAGTTTAAATGAACAAAAATAATAAAAATTAACCACAATAACCGAAAAATGGTTATAGATTGACCAAATTTTTAGGTTTTTCTTAAATGCCCATAATTTTCAAACTGCATGGGATAGATATTTTTTCTGATTTTTCTCATGATGTTTACAATCAATCCTGTCGCCCCGTTTCGGCTTGACGTTGAGTTCTGGGACACCCTGTATATAAAAAACTAGCGACCCGCCCCGGCTTCGCCCGGGTAGCAAAGTATAATATAATATAGCCTATGTCACCCGGAGATAGTGTAGCTTCCCAACAGTGAATTAATTTTTGAAATCGGTTCAGTAGTTTAGGAGTCCATCGCGGACAAACAACGTGACGCGTAATCTTTATATATATTATATATATATGTTTGTCCGCGATGGACTCCTAAACTACTGAACCGATTTTAAGTTTGATTTGCACACCGTGTGCAATTTGATCCAACTTGAAAGATAGGATGGGTCCATATTGGCTCAACTAAAGTTCTTTACCCGAAATTGTTCTTCCTAACGATTTGTAATCCGAATGATCACTCTTCCTAAAATTTTTCATCCTAAAGTTTTCATTCATACTATTTGTAGTGCTACCGGCGATGTTCATAACACTCATGTTTCCGAAAATTGTAATTAATAATATCATTAATGTAAATATATTTAAACTCCTACTGTTTTTTATCATAACGCTTTTATCCCTAAACATAATTACCATAATATTTTCACCCAACTTATATATAACCTACCCACTACATTTTAAACCAACTGTTTAGAATGATTAAAGGTCGTTTGACTGATTTTTGTCTTAAATGAATGAAATTCAGGTCAGAGTGTCGTCTTGGGGGCACTATGAAAAAAATACTTAGAAAAATTTCGCGACCAATTTCGAGGTAGCGCTCGCCGGCCGCTACCGCGGCACCGCTCGCTTCGCTCGCTCGGCTCGCGCGTAGTTGGTCACAGTTCTAACCTAACCTAACCTATGGATATATTTGCAGGTACACACCGCTATAAATAAAATTAAAGAATACGCTTTATTCTTATATGTTACACATGTTATGTGAAAATAAAGTTACGCAAAATTATGTATATAATACTGATTATTATGAATAAAAAGAAATCTAAACAAAAAAAGTATGACTTTGAATAATAGTGTATAAGATGGTTATGTTGAGAAAATATAGGAAAACAAATACAAGAATAATAGATGTTTATTGCTACTGACATTATGAAGTTGAATGCTTCGGAATTATGAACATTAGAGACAGAGTAGTTAGGAATTGTGATTGTTAGGAAGAACATTTTCGGATTTCCAATTATCGGAGTTGAAAATTTAGGTGAAGTTTGGCGCACCCAGATAGGATAGCTTACATTTCAATTTATAGTCGCAATATTATTTTATTGCAAATTATTTGTCTATTATTTCACAGTCACAATTATCTGTTAGCTCTAAACGATTCTAACAGATGGCGATATATGTTGACTGAATTGAGTAAGTATTCAATATATGGCGCTATGTTAAAAATAGAAACGTTTCATATAAGCTATAATTTAATAGCATAACCACCACTTGTTGCTGAGGCTAAGGTATAACCTAAATTTATTTTGTAATAAACGAAATACAGTGAAATAATACATACACAATAAAAAAATTACAAGAAATAAAATAAATAAAAATTAATTAAATTAATTAATATTATGGTGTACATAACAAAGAGTATTCTATTCTATTCTATTATATTCTAATATTATCAAGAGAAATGATATGATTGTTTGTTTGTATTGAATAGGCTCCGAAACTACTGAATTGATTTAAAAAATTATTTCACTGTTGGGATGCTACACTATCTCCGGGTGACATAGGCTATATTATATTATGGTTTGCTACCCGGGCTAAGCCGGGGCGGGTCGCTAGTATATGTATATATATATGTGTATAAAGCATACATGTAAATTGTCATTTGGTTTTTTTAATCAAACGAAACAATTCAATTTAAACATTTACCAACGTAATTGTTAATCAAAACCTCATTGTTTTATCGGATTCGCACAGGTAATAAAGATGTTTTGGGAGTTATTATTACACACTACTGGTAACACAGCGGTGATGACGTACACTTGTGTCTCCCACGTGACCACTGTGTCTCGGAGTGCTATACCTGGTGAAGTATATTATTATACCATGAGTACACTCACATTTCGCCAGCTATGTTCAAGTCAGGGACCAGTAAATTCACCATAAAATTGGCTTAGAAAAAGGAAAAGGATTATAAATACAGGAACAACCAACAAAGGCCCTATTACATGGGACTTCCACATATCTGGCGAAATGTGGGTCTACTTTAGAAACACCTCGTCCTCTGCCTTACCTTTCGGGGAATACAGGCGTAATGTAATCTTACACATTAAAGGAATTTAAAATTACTCATAACTCCAACAACGGGAACATACCGAGACAAAATATGTACGTGAATGTTGTGCTATACAACTCTGTCTACCCCTACGAGAAATGCAGGCGTGATGTTATATGTCTCCCAATACTACATGAACGTAACGCTAACAATTAAAATAAATACACTATACCTAGTTCTAAATGTCGATTTAACATAATATTTATAAAATGGTAACATTCCGGGCAACGACTCATGCGCCGGAGCCTTATATTTACTTTTTTTGATATTTTTTCGGTGTTTAGGTTGAAGCATAATTTAGTTCCAAGTTTAATTAAAATATAAATATTTTGAAGCAGTTGGCAATAGACTTGCACCTTATTGCATGAGATTTAAAGATAACTGGAGAAAATGGATGGAATGGATAGATACAACTCTGCCTACCCTTACGGGTAATGTAGGCGTGATATTATGTTTCTACCATTATTACACAATACTAAACAAGGCTAGCTGGTGGAGTAACCTTAGGAGACACTTCAAGTTTGAAGGCTGTCTAAAAATTTCAGTGTTTTCGGATCCGATTGATTGTTTCACCAAATTATAATTTTAAAGCCTTATTTTGTTCCTAGATTAGTTTAAATATAAATATTTTGAAGCAGTTGGCAATAGGCTTGTACCCTATTGCATGAGATTTAAACATAACTGCCTAAATATGGATGTACAATATATCTCTGGATACCCCTTCGGCGAATAGTCGTAATGTTATGTTATTAAAATAGTAACCACACACTTACTGCATGACTTCAACATAGTCGACGATTTCATTTCTCTCGCTCGTTTGCCAATTCTCCTTGAATCCCATGAGCAGAATATTAGGCTTCAACTTGCCGATTCCACTAGCCTGCAATCAAAATTCACGTTTAGTAATGAAACAGCATGGCCCATTGTGTAAAAGGCCATTCAGATAAACTCATGTCAAACCAAACGTCAAACTAGACTTCAAACCATATGTCAAAGTAAACGTCAAAATAAACGTCAAACTAAACGTCAAACTAAACGTCAAACTAAACGTCAAACTAAACGTCAAACTAAACGTCAAACCATATGTCAAAGTAAACCTCAACCAAAATCGATTCCATAGACGTCACTTGCGAGCACTTGTCTTGTGGGTAAGGTTATATGGCGGTGTTAAGATTTATTAACCGTAACTTTGTGAGCATAACTTTCCCTGTATTGACTGCTACGTTTATTTATCTTGACTGGAATCACACTAAGAAGTGGAAGTTGCTACAGCAGGAACAGAAAACTTCTAATAACTAACTGTCAATAATACTTGTGTAATCTACCTGTGAGTAATATTTTTAAGTATCTACATAACATTCTAACTATTGTATTAAACCTATTTATAGTTTGACGCCATTCAAAGTTTCTATCTTGCGGCAGAACAGAAATTTGGCGAATAAAATGTGACTATCAACCAATGGAAATCGATTTATATTTCTGGTTATATCATAATAGATTGACGTACAGGAAGCTGCACATCAGTGGTAAAACTTTGACCTTGAGTTGGCCTAGCGTAGTACGGAATTTGTTGTTTTATTTTATTTATTTGGGGCAAAAAAAAACAGTTATATATTACAGCATTTACAAAAAGTAGTTATATTACAGTCGAAAAAACGTATATAACCCATAATATTGTCCATGAAGTGACCTCGGAGTACTAAAACTACAGCATGTTAAAGGAAAATAATAGTAAGCACATATTTAGAAGAAAAACACTATATACCGACGTATTGAAGGAAGCGGATAACAGGAGCATCCATCTTATACGCGACTTGATAGCGATTGTGAAACCATTCTTTTAAATTTAGATTGCGACAATGCAAAAATATCAAAATCAATGAATTGTGAGTTACAGGTTTCTAAAAGTGTGGTGTACCATACTAATTCCGTCACTCCCTTCTTGCACAACTAAATATATATTTTTCCGAAGATAAACAATGGAATCTTAGGCTGTTGTCAAACTCTGAAAGGGAATGATGTTGTGAATTGCGTCTGGACAATAAGATATATATTTTATATTTCTTTCCAGAACAAACATGGCTGTATTTGGAATTACCACACGCTATGCCTGGTTCGCTGTCCCTATTGGAGGCTTCCTTCTAGGCAAGTACTTGGATGACCAAGAAACCCTGAGGATGACCAGCTTCAGAGACAAGTCTAAACTCTATGGAGATGTTACGGGCAAGAGAGAGACACCATCCTGGCCTTGAAGGTGTTTGGATTGGAAAGATCGTAGTTATCATGTTTTAGATTAAATAAAGTCTTTATTTATTGGCTTTTGCGTTTTTTAAGTCATCATGATTCTTTTGCCCTTTATACCAATTTTTATTTTCGTAATAGATGGACATAATACATGGTTGGGAGTCTGTACTCCTTATTTTTATAGTTTACAGCCATTTTACTTTGAAAACGGTTAGGATCTCAACACTTTCTAAAGGCGAAACAAACAGATAACATTGTTTTGTTTTTGGTATCTAGTGTGGCAGGGACATCGACGTACAACCTGTTAACATGGACTCTGTACATGATTCTGGACCCAACAGTTAAAATATTTAGTCAGTAAAAAAAAAAAGGTTTTACATACATTTTGACCGCATAGGTATTGCACTTTTCTATAAAACGGCTGATTATATTTTTGATAACCGACAAAAAATTACTACGCTAGGGGTCTAGAATCATGTGCTGAATTCATGGTTACAGTTTGCGCGTCAATGACCCTACCACCCTGTATTTTTTTGACTTAGTATTTATTACCTGCACCAAAGCACTGGCTCCATCCTTGAACCCCACGTCATCTACGATGGAGTAGAATGCCTTAATCTTCCGTTTGGTGAACCACTGGTACGCGCGACTCGCTAGTGCTTCACGACCGCGGTGACTTACTTGGCCCTAGGAATTAAAAATTATAATTTTCGCAAAGCGATCAAAATTATAAGTCATTTATTAAAATTAGGCTGAGAATCAGCACTTTTTGAACGTCTAAACACCCGCTCTTTAGCGCTAGCGCTACTAAGTGCCTCAGCTAGGAAGAAGCGGCGCAACAAACTCCCCAGTAGCACAACTGTCTGTTCATGAATTAAATTAGTTGCGACACTTGCGACCAAGCTAAATTAACCCTGTCCCATGGACCAGTTTAGGGTGCTTTTGAACTATTGTCTTGCAAAGTATGAGACTGTGAAAGTGTTAAGTTTAAATGGCTTGCAAGGAAAACCCGAAACAGTTTGGTCTTGCGGCCATGGGCGCCGCCGGCAAGTATATTTTCAGGAAGGCACCTTCCTTCTTCAGCTGCACGAAGCGAACTCGGATCACTTTTGCACTTCACCTCGGATATGTTAGGTTATCGTCTGTCCATTCATACGAGGAGTAACTTTGTCGACTTATGCAGAAAAGCTTGACAATTAAGAAAATGGAGGATGCAAGAGCAAACAAAGCGAGCTCGATAATTTTTGCATCTCGCCTCGAATCGGACAGGTTTTATTTTGTCCATTTATACTGAAAGAGGACTAACTGTGTCGATTTATACACAGAAGCTTAAAAATTAAGATAGAGTAGAATGCAAGATGGAGCGAAGTAAGCTCGACAATGTTAGCACCCCGCCTAGGGTCGATTAGACTTTCGGAAATAAGAGTTCGGTACTTTGTCGACTAATGCACAAACGCTCCCAGAATTGAGAGATTGCGGGCTCGAAAATTTTAGAATCTCGCCTCGAATAGGTTGTTTTCTATTATTGTATTAGGCGTGTTCGGATATTCTTTTTGTTCGGAATGTTTTTACATCTATATTTTATTTTGTAGCCAGGGAGGTGCAAGTGCACCCTCTTGCACGCGTTCCCGGCGCCCAATGCTTCACAGTTACTTCCTTTTCGCCGTCCAAAACACAAGAATATTTTAGACTGCAAGCTGTTATTACCTGCACAGCGAGGCAAATATTTGCAGCAAATTATATTTTAGAAACATCCTCAAACAGAATCGTAATTGTGCAAGTCGGACTCAAATAAAACCCTTACCTGCATGATATGGCCACAGAGCATGAGCGAGTGTCCCTTGGTGAGTAAATACGTGAAGTCCGTCAGTATGGGTCGCTCGCCCGGGAAGCCGGTCAACACCAGGATCTGAGGCCTACAGACAAATTACATAACAAGAGTCGTTTCGCTGTTAGTAGACTGGTATTTAGTGATAGGTGTACGATAAATGTACAGTCACAAGCATAAATACTTTACATTTAAAAACAAATTTCTCGTAAAAATAACGATTTAAACTCTGAGAAAAGACCTGTATCATAATAGATTGGCTTCGAAGAATACTAGTCACAGGACATCGAGGAGTTGTCATACTTCCGTCCTCTGACATTGTTGTGGGCTGTTTGTGTATCTCGGGCAATTAAAAGATGATTACAGTTTCACAAATCACAATTAACAACTATTGTGCTAATTACATAACATATCGCCAGCATTCTCTGAAGAGTTAGGCAGAGGTGCACGTATATTACCCAATTAATCTTGTCCATTAATAAACTCAAACTCAAAGCATTTATTTCAATGAAATCAATTAATTACAGGCACTTTTGAATTGTCAAGGGGTCGGTCAGTCAGAAAGATGAAGCTAGTTGCCCCATTCTCAATAATAATAATAGAAATAAAATAATAAAACTTTGGATGAATCACGGTCATGTTTGTTCGTAACACCATACATTTTTTATCAATACTTTAAGAGAGAATCGCTTTTGAATCTTGCGTAAATGTAACGAATTTATGCTCTTGACTGCCCCCGACGTAAAAGATGTCACGTCGAGTTTTAGAATAAAGTTCAGCTTTGTAGAGCGTCGTCACTATCAGTCTCCGTGTGACAGTACCTCAACTGGGTCATATCGACGCCAGGGTAATGTAATGTAATGCAGGAAACCTACCTAAAATTCTTAACATGCTCCGTGACGGTATTGAGATGGTAGACGCCAGTTAGAGCCACCTTGTACGTCTGCGCCTGAGTCGTGGAGCCCCAGTTCACGTCTGGAATTAGACGAATATAAAAAAAATGGATTATGGCATTATGGCCTCCCACAAGGTGGACTGATGACCTGGTGAAGGCCGCAGGAATCCGCTGGATGCGGGAAGCACAGAACTGGTAGAAGTAACGGTGATTGGGGGAGGCCTATGTCCAGCAGTGAACGTCTTTCGGCTAAAATGATTGATGATAATTATGGATTAATAATCCATAATATAATTTTAGTAAACGGAAAACACAATCAGTCTTATTACAAAACACGATCTAAATTTAGCTATATGCCCATAAAAATATAAAATTGTTTAAAAAATACAGTGATATCCATAGTATAAATACTAGGAACAAACACAAATTTGTTGTACCTACAACAAGGCTCAAGAAAATAGGTGGCTCATTCAGATGTCAATGTATACGCTTTTATAATAAACTTCCAAGCCACGTTCAAGATCTAAGCCTTAATAAATTCAAATCATTCATTAAACGTAAGTTGTGCCAGAAAGCCTTTTATACCATTAAAGATTATATTGAGGACAAAAAGGCTTGGGATTGAGTTGCTCCAATTTTTTGCATACTGAATGTTTTTATTTTTGCTATTTTTTAATTTGTATTTTACATAAACTTTGACATTTGATAATTTTTACATATAGAATGACATGACAATTTACTTTCTGAAGTATAACTTTATTATCAAATTATTGTGAATGTGAGGACTATGTGCGTCAGTATTTTTCTTTTTTTTTTCACTTTCTCAGGTAGTTTCAATGATGATCTGGCAGTTTGAGTGCTTTATGCGGCCTACCCAAATGTCCTTTCTTTGGTATTGTTCGTCTAATGGTTGAGCTCCTTAAGTTCTGAGTTGAGCTTCACGATTACTGACAAATGCGTGCACTGACTGGACAGGTCCACTCAAATCTGTATGGTTCTTTCCTTAAAAGACCATTTCAGACACCAATCTTACATGGTCCTCAAATGATCTGACCAAGATTATTTCAGGATTTTTTATACCTGTTGACATTGATGAATTTTTATAAATATATTGACATGAATATTTACTTTGTAAAATAGTATATTATTTTAATTATTGTGAATGTGAAGACTATGTAGATCATTGTTGTTTTTTTTTTCTTTCTTGATTAGTTTTAATCAAAGTCTGGCAGTTTGAGTAATTAATGCGGCCTACCCAAATGTCCTTTCTTTGGTATTGTTCGTCGAATCGTTGAGCTCCTTAAGTTTTGAGTTGAGCTGTACGATTACTGACAAATGCGTGCACTGACTGGACAGGTCCACTCATTCTGTGTGGTATTTTTTCCTCAAAATTACCATTTCAGACTCAAATCTACATGGTCTTCACATGATCTGACCAAGATTATGTCTGGACTTTAAAAGAGACTGTGACCTCTGAGTTTGTTTCGGCCTTTCTTCTCAGAGTAGTCAGATAGGAAACGCCGACCTCATCTAGTTTTAAAATATGATTGACGTGTAAAAGTGTTTGTACAAACCTACTTACAGAAATAAAATCATTTATCATTTAGCCCGAGCCTAAACCTTCGCGCCAGTTTTTGTATTTCGAACTTTATGCCGACTTCAGTAAAGTTCTTAATACAAAATTGACAACCTAAGACCGGATTAAGTTGTCAGTTTTGTAAAAGGAACTGTATTTTGATTTGTTAGGTTCTTATTTAAAAAATAGACTCGATGGTTTTAAACCATACCTAAAGAAAAGCCTTGTTTTGTAATAAGACCGATCATGTTTTACATCTGCTGAGACGAGTATATCACCCAATAGGGAGTATTACTGCAATGTTCTGCCGCCAGAGTGCAGCACTAGCATAAACCGTAAACAGTTTTTTATATGTCCGTAGGATGCCATAACATTACAGTACAGTTTTTTACTACATGAATAATAATAAAACTATTATAATTCAACAGGTTTTTACTAATTATTTGTTACTAATAAATATGATATGATGCATCATGGCGGTCTGTGCTAGTGTCGCCCCCTAAGCAGAGTTTTACGTAATGTTCCCTATTTTTTCCGGATATTTTGTTTGCAGTTGAAGGATCCGATGACGCAGGACACAAATAACCTTGATCGGTGCCAGTTCCTCATGTTTAGCAGACAGTTCCAGGAAAAGTTACGTTTAGTGGTGACATGGATATCTTTTTTCGCCGTTTGCCAATTTTACTACACAAATAAAGTATGTAGTTGAAGCCGCCATTCCTGCTGTATACGAGACGTAGCCCGTCTGTCTTTAAAAGTGTTTTTATTTGAATTGCACTACAGAATGACAAATGATGATAAATGATAATTTGTCATTCTTACTTTCTCAAAACTATCATAATAATAATATATTATAACCATACATATCATACACACACATACAGATACTAACCCTAGAATAAGTAAAACCCGATAATGTAATTTTTTTTTTCGGGTTTATACAACTTATCGCATTTATGTACGAGCGCATAATCTGATTTAATTGTAACTGCTTCCAAAGGGGTGAAGACCAGCACCCTAATTACGTAACACACCATCCATCACAGGACAACAAGGATATTGCTAAACCATTGCTTCCTATGTTCGAAAAATTTGTCTGCTCAACAACGTAAATAACGCAAAGAATGTTGTTGAACTGTCAAATCAAATCAAATCAAAATATTTTATTTCACATAAACCAACATGGGCACTTATGAAACGTCAGAAGCTAGGTGCACGGTTCCAATTGGTTATTTCCTATGGAGAAGAGCCGGCAAGAAACTCCACGGTTACTCTTTTAAAAATAAGGGGCTTTTAAAATGTTTCAAATTACAGTGTTGATAATGGGAGGACAGTGTAGGCCTGACAACAAGTAACAGGCACTCAACAAAATATTTAAAAAAATATATGTATATAAAACTGTCTACTAATCTACAGTCTACAAGTTAGGCCTACAACGTTCTCACATTCACAAAATATAGAAGAATCTATATAAAATAAAAGCCTATTTAAAACAAAATGAAACCCATGCCTACTGTTAGTGTGTTTCGTAATTACCCCACTGGTGTCCTGAAATACATACAGGCCTTACGCCTAGCTTAGGCACCAGTCTCCCACAGAATAATTAAAGCAATTATGTATTGTTATTAATAATTTGAAAATGTAGTTATATATTGTGGTGAGAAATAAATCATTATCTTATATATTTCGGAATACACATACCAAGTCCACACAATCCTTATAGCATTAGTAACAATGACTTAAAAACTATGTTGGTAAACTTAATAAGGATATCTTACCATTTTTTTGATGGGATATCATCAAATGACCTCTCCCGCTCTGGGCGGAGCGGAAGGGCGTGTCAGACTCTTACTGACTAAAACCCACCCGTGTTCCTTCAGTTGCCTGTGCGCCAGGGCCACGGTAACTCTTTCGAACAATCCGCGACCCCGGCAGGCATCGGTCCTATCGGACCCCGTCAATGGTGCTGACATCTCTTTGAGGCGCGCGTGGAACACGACGCGCCGTCGACCCGGGCCTGGTCCTTACCGGACGGCGAGCTGCCCATTGCTCGCCGTGGGCAACTCGCGATATAAGGATATCTTACCTGGCTTCCTATAAGACACGAGTAGATACAGCGTGAGTAGGAAGCTGAAGGTGACGAGCGCCTGTATCCACGAGATCACGAACATTATCGCAACGCACAACATCGAACCAACCAGAGACAACCACATGTTGTAGAACTGCAACACAGAAACAACAGAACCATGGATTTACTTGCTGAAATCAGAGGCTGTAATTACTTAATGTTATGGCTTTATTTTTTTAGTTTTATCGCCATAAGATATCGATACCCGTCTGTCTGTGAAGTTCCGATGGTTAATTTAATTTAGACTTGTTGTATTTTTAATTAACGGAGAAAATGTAAACACGTGATGGGTATCGGTATCGGACACCAGCCCGTATTACCAACATATAATAGCAATAAAAAAACAACCGACTTCCAAAAGTCGGTGTCTTTGGTTTTGTATTTTAGTTTTTTTGCCACCGACTTCCGAAATTAAAGTAATTTTTCACTTTTTAGTGGTTTTTTGGGAGCTGGTTCTTTTTTAATTTTTAATTTGTATTTACGTACGTATACCACTACTTGGCACTTACTATAAGGTACCAATCCCATCATGCCTCTAAAGTTTCGCCAGATAATTAAAAAACACCTTGTATGTGCCCACAACTCTCTTTATTTGCGTGTTGTATCAAACACTCAAAGAGTTTGCAAAATCTTTACTCACCCTAAAAGTAGGTCTCCAGCCCACAGGTTTAGCTAAACTCGCATGAAACGTAGAGAAGTTGATCAGCGCATACGCAGCCAGGAAGAAGTTGGAGATTAGAGGCGCGATCTGGTTCAAACCACCTGCGAACAAATTGCATGTTGTGAAATGATCAGCCGAGCACTTTCAAACGTAATACAGCAAGCTCGCCTCGAGACTATTCCGCGGTATCAATGCATTCAATCAATCAAAAAATAGTCTTATCTAAGTCTAAATCATGGCTTTACTGAGATGGAGTAAAATAAAGCATGGTAAACTGTTAACGTCAATTTCGAGAAAAAATTTGAAATAAATAATTCAATTATTTATTTCAATACAATTTCTTGGCGACTCAGGCATTCACTTGTAGCGGCATCTACATCGCCACATGCTAGCTTCGCGTCACACTGACGTCACGCAAAATCCTGCATTGCGCAAGCAGAGTTTACCGCGCAACTAGCATATATACAACGTCCCGACATCAAACATCGGGCAGTTGCTCACTAGACACGACACCCGTCTGATCGGAGGATAGTCCCTTTTCTATGGAGGTATTAGTGAACTTTACACCCTGTTCCTACAATAAGAAATTATTTTAGAAATTCCACCAACATAGTTAAAAATTACACGCAACCTCAATCATGACCAAGTCTGTTAGTATTTCATACAAGAAACTTACCCATTAGTATAAAAGCGACAGCGATGACGAACGTGAGTACATATCCTCTCACAGGCTCGTTGTTGGGCCCGTAGCCCTTCGCGAAGAATATCAGGTACGGGTACAGCTTGTCTTGACATAGCGCCTGTAATAAAATGATTAAGTACCTACTATTCAAATAAAGCATTTAAAAAACCATTCCAAAACAATTTTGGGTAAAACAAAATGGTGAAATCGCTGACTACGTGAAGGAAACACGCTCTTTACGTTTAAGGATAAATGCATCATTTATTTCTATCACAGGAGCGGAGAAACATCAGGCTTTTTGTGTTATAGTTTTTCAGTAATGATTTTCGTATCAGGCCTTTACGTATTATATTTTATTGTGTCTATAATTCACATGCAAACATATCCCTCAAACCAAGTAGCAGAAGTAATTCAAACAGGGAAATCCTACCAGCTTCCGCCGCGAAGTTATTCGGTCCTATCAGAGCTGCGACACTTATTTTTAAATGTCGCAGCATCATGCTGAGATAGGGGTTTTTGGCCTCATACAGGACTTTCTGATTTTATTTTCATAATTTTTTTTCCCGAGCGAGTCCCAATAAATACTTTTTCTTTCTTTCATGTTCGAACTATTCCACAAAAAAGGACTACAATTATCTTTATTGAATGCACATTTTATAATGTACTAGCTGCGCCCCGCGGTTTCACCCGCATCAGTCTCGATCCCGTGGGAATATCGATAAAAAAAAAATCCTATGTCCTAAACCAAGTCATGGTCTACCCATGTGCCAAATTTCATCCAAACCTGTTCAGCCGTTTTAGCGTGAAAGCGTAAGAAACAAACATATAAAAAAACAATTCTTTTCTCTTTATAATAATAGTTATCGGTTCAATAATCTTAGTCAATCTAAATGATAGGCTACTGTCACACACCGTCACCTCGACAGTCATCGTTGTAGCCAGTGTACAAGGTGACAGGGAAATCGCCGCGCAAACAGTAACCATAAATACAGCACATGATTCTAGACCCCCTACAGTAGACATTTTTCGTCGGTCATCCAAAAAAAAATCTGCTGTTTCATAGAAAAGAGCAATATCTATGCCTACGGTCCGCAACAGGCGGGGCGCGAAAGGTCGGAAAACTTGGACCGCCGAATATTGTTAAATAACTTCCCTACTATTCAATTTAAATAATATGAAAATTGCAAATAAAAAGTAGCTAGCAACCTGGCTACTATGTTTGGATTCACATATGTATGTGAATCAACTTTATCAAAATGTTTTATTTTTTAAACAAATACCGTTCGAGATTAATAAACCCCAACTTGAAGGCACTCTTCGCATTAGCTGTTCCCCGCGTGAACCAAACTATAAAAAGCTGGCTATATTATTCAAAATAAAAAATTTCAACTAGTATAACGATTTTTTTTTTTGGCTCTGGATAAAAAAAATTACCGTATCCGGACCCCACTTAAAATTACTTGCCGACCCCTGACCTATGCGGTCAAACTGTATGGAACAGCAAATTCTTTTGTAAATAACCGACGAAAATTTTAAACATAGGGGGTTCAGAATCATGTACTGAATCCATGGTAACAGGTGCGCGTCGATGTCCTGCCAGCCTGTATAACATGCCACTAACCTGGAACACTTTAGGCGCGGACACAAGTGACGCGAGCGCAGACGACAACGTTGCCGCGAAGCAACCGCCGTAGATCAGTGGACCGAACCCTGATACTAGACGTATCACCTGTGGATAAATATTTGGCTATTAGACTATACGGTTTTGTTAAATGGCTCAAAGTAGATTAAACGATTTTTCAGCAAAGTTAGATAATATTATAAAAATAATAAATTGTTTATTTCGGATCAGCCATAAATTATAAATAAGCAGCTTCTGCTCGCGACTTCGTCCGAGTGAAATTTCTTGTTCCCCCGACACACCCCGTCGCGTCGCATCGCCTGCCGGTATTACTTCGTTTTCGCTGAGCGTTCTTTGACTTTTTTCTTTTTAGTCAGCTCCTAAGGGTCCTAGCGTGATGTTAAACAGTCTATGTAATAGCCTTCCTCAAGCATTGGGCTATCATATGCAAAAATATTTTTGCAAATCCGATCGGTACTTCCAGAGATTACCCCCTACATACGAATTAATAAACAAACAAACTTTAACTCTTTATAATATTAGTATAGATAACATCTAAAAAACTATAAAAATAAAACTGTTAGTTGCTTATATATTTAAGTGCAGGATAGTTTAGAACATAGGTTCCCAACGGGGGCGGTACCGCCCCCTAGTGCGCGCTGGAGCTTTTCGTGGGGGCGGTAGGTAGGGGGAGAGAGAGAGAGACAGAGAGAGAGAGAGAGAGAGAGAGAGAGAATAAATTTTTTAATTATTAATACATAATAGACAGACATATAAAATTGGTATATTTAACTATTATGTAAAGGGGTGCGTTGGATTTTTTTTCTTGTATAGGGGCGTTTGTATTCGGAAATACGATGATTCCCGAGGGACATTAAGAAAATAGTTGTACTGTACGTGTCCGTTAATAAGGCACATCGAGTTCTAGACCAACATTGTTAAGTTTCTTCTCGGTCACTCATGTATATGTAACATGCACTTTTTAAAGCCCAATGTGTCATACCAGCGCTCGAGTACAGTACCCGTGGTATTGCAGCACAGGCAGGGTCAGTAGCATCTTACAAAAAAAGCCCAGCAAACTTACATCATTACTATTCTGCAGTCCATAAGAACAGGTCCTGTTAACAGCACAGTCGGCCATCGCCCACGTGCTTATGTCTGTGACGTCACCCGACGCGTCCCGCAGTACTGTCCACCCAGCCAGCAGTGCTATCACTAAGTACGATATCGTGGTCAGCAGGATCGCGAGAAGAGTTCCTTTGGGAATCGATTTTTGTGGATCCTGCAAAGGAAAACGGAGCCACGTAAGGCGTTGAGTATAGAATAGAATACTCTTTATTATGTACACAAGAACATTTACAGTTATAAATGTAGACATTTTACATAGGATAACACAATGGGCGGTCTTATCGCTAAAACCGATCATTGAGCAGAGTTAAAACTGACACAATACTAATTTAAGTGGAGACTTTAAACAAGTAACATCAGAAATCTATCCGGCTCCAAAGCATCTTATTAAAATTTATCGTAAGTTTTTTTTTTGGTGCCTATTTACTTTTCAACAAAAAACAAAGTTCAGTTTTTTAAATATAAATTAAGTTTTCCAACACAATAAAAAATGTTCACTGCTGCACTTCGGGATAGTGTTATGTTTAATATAAGATTTACCTTCAAATCTCCAGAAATATTAGCGCCTGCCAATATCCCGGTAGCCGCGGGGAAAAATATCGCGAAGACTGAGAAGAAGTTATGTTCTACGCCCTCGAAGTACCTGTAGTCTGGGCCTATGTTACTCTGTAGCACCGTCCCTGAGAATGAATAGTCATAGTCATAGTCATTTATTCACAAACAATTAACTTGTATCTGAATCTACACACAAAATTACAACACTTATCACAAATTACACAATTAAGTACAGTATATACACTAAAATAAATTACATTTGAATTTCATATAAATTACATCAACAATAACAAGTTTACATTTCTTCAATAGTATTTCGACATTACAATAAACAATTTGGCTAACACCTCAAAATGTAAAATTATTCATTAAAGACAATTTAGAATAGATTGATAATATCTTGATTTTTTTTTTCGAAAGGTATACCTTATGATAATGTTGCCATAATTAATGACTAGCAGGACTAAAGGATTAATGACCCGTCTTTTATGTTAAAAAGATGAACCAGTCAACGTCGGTTGTTGGTTGCTGGCTATCACCCAACGAAGGCAAAATATACTCTTGTACAAACAATCGTAAAGGCTCTTTTAATGCAATAGTTATTATTATTGTTATTAAAATAATGTCGTGGTAGCCTGGTTCCAAATCGCTTACACACAATAAGCTAGCATTGCTTATTCCTTCTCTATAAGAGCAGAGGCCTTTGTTATTCAAATTCAAATTCAAAATCATTTATTGCAAATATGGGTAGTTATACAGGTGGGTTTTTTGAAGAACAGGAAAGTTGTTAGTGTCACCATATTCTGCACTAGGCATGCAACATTTAGTTCGGAACGTGGTTAGTCCCTAAATTAAAAATTTAAATATCTTAAAGTTCAAAATTACATGTCTATTAAATTGTCAATTAAAGTCAAAGTAAATAATGTCAAAGTTAATCTTTTAAGCTAAAATGTCAAGAGTTAATAATTGTGAAATACGTAATTTATATCATACTTAAGTAATAAACATTATTTAGAGTTTGTCACACAAATATTCATTAACACTATAATAAGATTTTTCCAATAACATTTTTTTAACATTGCATTTAAATATGTCCATACTATTTAAGTCTATAATACATTTTGGTAAATGGTTATAAAGTCGAGGTGCCATCCAAAAAATGCTATTGCTAAACAAAGTAGTTCTACTGCTGTCAGGGAAATATATTTTTTTATTGTTGCGTTGACTTCTATAATTTTTGAAATAATGCAAGTTGCGTTTTACAAAGACTACGACTTCCAATATATATAAACATGGTAGTGTTAATATTTTTAAGCTTACAAAAAAGGGCTTACAACTATCTGTTGGTTTTAAACTACATATTGCGCGGATACATCTCTTTTGCATTTTAAATACAGCTTCTTTTTCTGTAGAATAGCCCCAAAACATAATGCCATATCTCAACAAGGACCCTACGTAACCATGGTAAGATGCTAAGACCGCACTGGTACTGACCGTTTTTGCAAGCATATATAACGCATAGGACTGCTGACTTAATTTTAGACACAAGCTTTCCAAATGTGACTTCCAGTTTAGGTTATAGTCTATATGTAAGCCTAAGAATTTTGTTGTATTGATTTGCTCAATCTTCTGTCCTTGGGAATAAACATCGACGTTTGTTTGTTTGCCATTTCTATTCTTAAAAGTCATAATTTTTGTTTTGGTTAAGTTTATTTTTAATTTATTTGATGTCAGCCATTCTATAATAGTTAGTAATGTATTTTCTACTTCTTCTTTTAGTTTAGACAGTTCTTTACTGGAGAATACAACAGTGGCATCGTCAGCAAACAAAACAGTCGGATGATTCGTAATGCGCGGCAAGTCATTCATATAAATTATAAATAAAAGTGGTCCTAATACACTGCCTTGCGGTACCCCTATTTTTACGTCTCTATATTTTGATGAGTAAGTTATTTCTCTTTTAGTCTTAGCACAAATCTTTGTGATCTGAGTCGATTGTCTCCTGTTCCTTAAGTAGGACTTTATTAGATTATGCAGATGGACTGTCATAGGCTGGTATACAAAAAATAATTGTGGACCGCTAATAGTTATGTATTTATCGATTTCAGGAAATGTTTTGGATTTATTATTCAACTTTGTAGCGGTCTATAACTGTTACAACACCATTTATGCGGTAAAATTTTAAAAACCCCCGACACAAAAAAGAGCTGATGACCTTGAAAAGGCTGAATCAATTTTGATAAAACATGTCTAAGAACCGCCGCCAGAAAACATACTTTCAAATTTAAAAAAACCGCATCCAAATCTGTTCACCCGTTTAAGAGCTACGGTGCCACAGACAGACACACACACATAACGGTCAAACTTATAACACCCCTCCTTTTGCGTCGGGGGTTAACAAAAACTCTAAACATGCATTAACTTACAATTATACCCGACGAATCCCTGCGCCATCTCCAAGTCGCTCTTAGGGCCAAGTATGGAGCCGATACAGAAGTCTGCTATAGCCGCTAGCAGTATCACTAGCAGGACTATCTGGGCCTTCGCCTCCCATTCCATACCGACCATTACTATGCCAGTCAGTAGGACTATTGTTATGCAGCCGTAGATTGCTTGGTCCTACAGAAAGAAAATTAGAACGAATTAATTAATTACGACTTGTAAAAAAAAATTGTTTTTATGTGATGGTTAAAATAGAAGAATGTAATTGAATTTTTTATGATGTCCGAATAGCTGATACGTATTTTCCAGAATTGAAAAATCTGTTGGATAATTTAACCGAAGTTATATGGAGGCAGTGAAACGCCACAAGAGTAAGAAACACGTAACTAAGAGTATTCTAAAAGCACTTACCCATCCCTTATCCACCATATAAGCAGACTCCGGTATCAGCGTGATGAGTGACTCCCCAAACCCGACCACATACATAGCACACGCCACGGCGTTCGCCATCGAGAATATCAGCCCGATGGAGCCGCCGAACTCTGGGCCCAGCGACCGGGATATCATGTAGTATGTGCCACCTGAAAACATCATTATTAATCAGAAAGTAGTCGAGGCATCACACACACGTGGATGTGTGGGTAAAATGGAAGAACTACACCTCACCACACTACACACATACAGGATCCCCACTCATTTTAGCACTATCACCCATTGTGTCTAGATTTTAGTTTTATTTCTGCTTTATTTTTGAATAAAATATAGATTGAATTTGAACTGTCTTGTTTATTTTTTAGTGTTCCGTACCCAAAGGGTGCAACCGGAACCCTATTACTAAGGCTCCACTGTCCGTCCGCCCGTCCGTCAGGGTGTATTTATACTGCCGCTATAACTAAAAATAATAAAAATCGAATAAAGTAAAAAATTAAATGGGATCCCCATACAAGAAACACGTTTCATTAAAAATATGCAGTGTTAAGTATTGTAGGGTGGTACGGAACCCTTCGTGTGCGAGTCCGACTCGCAGTCGGCCGGTTTTTTTTGTGTATGTGTTCTTTCTTTGCGTCATCTTTCTTTCATTTTATTTTTAACCGACTTAAAAACAAGGAGGAGGTTCTCAATTAGACTGTATTTTTTTTGTGTTTTACGTCAGAACTTTTTTCTAGGTGAAACGATTTTAATTATTATTTTTTTATTTGAAAGCTGGAGCTTCTCATGTGGTCCCATATATTTGATGATTTTTTAATCATTTAGTAGTACTGGTATACGAATTTGAGTGGGGTAGGTACCACAACTAAAAAGTGAAAACTAAAAACTTTTTTACAAAATAACAACAGACTTCCAAAAAACGCATAAATAAAGTGTTAGTTAAAGTTTTTTTGTTTTTTTTGGAAGTCGGTTTGTTTTTTTTGTAAAAAAGTTTTTAGTAAGTTCTGATATAAACAAAATCTATTTTGCTCATACCTCGACTTTTCGGATGTGGGTGAGGTTCGCTAATGAATGCGATTATGCGACACAGTGTTTTACAAATGCAGTTATTAACGTAGGTACACATATTGTACAAAAATCTGTGTACGTTGCAATTGTGTTCTTTATTTCCATAAGAAAATAATTAAATGTGCTGTGTTATTAGGAGTGTTACTTAACAAAAATAGTGTTAAAGAGCCATCGAACTCAGGGGCCAGCAACCGGGATATTAAGAAATTAAAATTTATCTGACCCAGATTAAGGCACACAATATAAGAAAACAAAAAATCTGAAAAATAAAAAATTGTTATAAATACAGTATTGTGCCTCACGGCTGCACCAAATAGGCCTAGTTCAGCATAAATGCTAGATAACTAGTGCCTGACGCATACTTCATGATATTCACTACATCAGGAAGTATGGTGGCACCTAGAAACATGATATTAAAAAGAATGCCCAAGTGCGAGTCGCACTCGCGCACGAAGGATTCCGTACCATTATCTATAAAAACGGCAAAAAATCATGTCTGTTGAATGGGAGCCCCCTTAAATATTTATTTTATTCTGTTTTCTAGTATTTGTTGTTATAGCAGCAACAGAAATACATCATCTGTGAATTTTCATTTTTTTTTTCAACTGTCTAACTATCACGGTTCATGAGATAACGCCTGGTGACTGACGGACAGACAGACGGACGGCCAGCGGAGTCTTAGTAATAGGGTCCCATTTTACCCTTTGGGTACGAACCCCTAAAACTGTGTTGTTTCTAAAGAGTTGCCTACGGAGCATAATACGTGCCAAAAAATGACCAATTGCTAAAAATCTACCGTCAAAAATGAGATTTTATTTACTCATTATCAAGTTTTGGTTTCCCATTGTAAAAAAAAAACACGTGTTGCACTCGGAGACTGCCGCGGTAAAGCTATTGCATAGCATTTTTTATCAACTTATGCAATTATAATTATTTATTTATGCACTATTTCTTTTTCTTTGATATTAATTCAAGTACAGTCGTACCATATACATACACGTTAAGCGAACGCTCGGCCGAGCTACATGGTAGGCGGAGTGGGGGGTGTTAGCTTTTATTTTCGTTACGGAATTTCTTGATTCGGTCGCCGCGCTCAAAGCCCGCGATAAAAGCTATGCAATAGTTTAAAAACAAACGTAAGTTTCTGAGGAACAGTCTATCGAGCTATAGCTATTTATAGACGTGAATATGCGCGTGCATTTATGTTCAGTAAACAATAAGACAATTATAAATTTAATGTCTATTTATTTTACAATCTAATGTATGACTGGTATGTTTTTTAATAGATACTGTAATTATATGCAGCTGTTAATGATCTCTTGATGTCATTTAATTGCACACTGCACACTTGTATTTTCCTCTATCATTTTCATTGTTTGGGACTTGGGTTTAATATTAAGGGGCAGCAGGACATGTGTGATCCATTACCTATCCTGACGCCGGTATTTCCCGAAGGAGCAAGCATCTTATTAGGCTGGGCAAAGTGTATCATTTTTGTGATTGGAACATTTGCATCTGGATCACTGAAATGATCCGAAACACTGATGTTTCATTTGGATCATTTGGCTCATCGGCTCAAAGGATATAAAACACAGAATGTTACGTATACACTTACGAACGATAACTTGTTATTGCAAACGTTTTATGCAAAAAACGAACGTATAGTATTAAATTATATATGTAAGTGCCTAAGTGGTAATTTTTACGTACATGGATGACGACAATGAAACACTGAGAGTGATACACAACTCATTTGGGATCTCTTTCTGACTTGTATACATTGTAATATCTCACCCGCTCACTCGTGACTCGCGAGTCAGTAGTAACTCAGTGTGTCAGCCTCTCAGTCTTCCTCTCTCGCTCACTGGCTCAGTCGTCTCGCAAGCGACGCGTCGCGCGGAAAGAGCACAGAGCAAAATAATATTTCAGATCCAAATGATCCGTTTGAAACGTTACTGAACCAATCTTTTCAATAACTTCAATGATCCGGATCAGTGAGTCGGTTCCGTAAAGAGTAACACATGCCTACATCTTATAGTGCACCCACATTTCGCACTAGGTAACAACCAATTTGAAACCGTGCACCTAACTTCTGGTTTCAGGAAGTCTAATCCCTAAGAACGAAATCCGAAGTTACGGGTACTTCCGACTCCGTATGACCTACGGACATAAGATTAGTTTTGGGCCCGACCTAAGAATTAATGACACCACGATTTGACACGTGTCCCTACTCCAGATGTGCTTGTGCCCGTCCGAAATATTTAATTAATCGGGTGTAAGGTTCATTCCGATGTTTCTATACTACTTTCGGTCGGGCCCGTATCTTTTTTGACGGACTCAGAGAGTAGGCCCCCATAAGTGCCCATGTAGATTTATCCATACTAATATTACAAATACGAAAGTAACACTGTCTGCCTGTTGCCTCTTCACGTCATAACCGCTGAACGGATTTTGATGAAATTTGGCACACAGGCAGACCATGACCTGAGATAGGACGAAGAATACTTTTTATCCCGGTAATACGTTCCCGTGGTATTATCCCCGACCTCCACGAGTGCAAAACCGCGAATAAACCCTAAAAAAAATATTTTATTTTATGGGAATTGAAAACCTTACCTCCTTTGATGACTCCGTTGGTGCTGATGGCCGACATGGACAGCGCCGTGATGGTGGTCACCACGGAGGTCGTGAGGATCAGGAGCATTGACTGCGCTGCCGGAAAATAACGCTTTCATTTTCCACATTTATGTACAAAATAGAAGAATATGCATCCATCATTGTTCGTGACTAACTCTGTCCTCTGTTCTTGGATAAATATATATTCAAGAACAAAAGCAAATAAACAGCGTTGGCAGACGTCCCGATTTTGACGGGACGTCCCGATTTTTAGCCCAAAATTAAAAGTCCCGCGCGGTACAGGCTCAGTCCCACTTTTCGGGGATTAGTCGACGGTGCGGCTCGGCGGATCTTAGAATCTTAGCTATCTTGGAACTGGCGTAGATGAGGGGCAATAACTTTTGAAAACAATCCGTACTATTGTACCTTAACGATTGTTTAACAGTGTGATATATCGAAGTAATTTCTGCGGCTGACGTTTTATACATAATACCATCGATATCACGATCAAAAGTGGAAGTACCTGATGCCTGGAAATAGCTGGTTATATTTCTTGAGTACTTGTTTTTGAGTGCTTCACTACATCATTTAGTCTACCATAGCATAATCAGCCTATAATGTTCCCACTGCTGGGACTGGGACACAGGCCTCCTCTCTGCGTTAGGGAGCGGGCCGTACTCCCACCACGGTTAATCATAATGTTCTCCCAATTTGTACTGTATTTCGTTAGCCATGTTTTACTTGTTTGACTCTCTTCTTAGATGATAATTGATTTGCATTTAAAATACATTTTCTATGGCTATCTATCATCATTGTAAACTAAATTTGAAACTCAAATAACAGGATTATTTACGTTTTTTTTTTATTATGTCCCGCTTTTAATGATTCAAAAGGTTTAACAAACCAAGTTGCTGAAAATATCTGGCAACGCTGATAATAAGTCACATTACTAATTGATTTCTCAACAAGCCAGCTCAAGAATCTTAATAAAGTATGAACTCAAATAAAAAACAGCGCGTTGCGTTAAAATTATGTAGGAATATTGTTTCCGTTCTATTCACTACTGGCGTAACAAACTAATGTAGGTAGGTACATATACTTTATTAATAAGTATTTGATGTTAAAATATTCAATAAACACGACCCTTTTTGGGCTGTGCCGCAGTCGGGTAAAAATCAATGGTACTAACCCACGCCCGCTTGTCCCACGACCCAGGAGAGCCGAAGAAACAGCATGACACCCCATATGTTGAGGAGACATCTCATCAGCACACCCTTGATCCAGCCAAACTTAATGTTCGTAGAACCGAGCGTCGGCGTTTCGAGGTCTTTCTCCAGAGTCTGTGGCTGCAAATGTATGAAAAGTTCGGTTAATAGGACTAGGAAATAAGAAATGTATTAAGAGCGGGTAGTAACCAAAATTGCCTATCTTCAATTTAATTTTTCATGAAATTCATAAGACTTAGGTATAAAATAAAAATAATATGAGTAACTACATGATATTTTGAAACTTTTTGTGGAACAGAAACACAATACGTTAAAATTTTCTCGATAAAATATCATCACGAAGTTACCCCTAATTTTCACGTTTTTTCAATTTGTACTTAATATGCTAATGACTAATAGGATAATTTTTTAATGATTATCTGTATCAAGACAAGGCGAAAAAAATTGTGCAGGCATTTTTTGAAATTCCTTTTATTTTTGGTATTATTACGACTAGAAGCTTTAAGCACTTACGACGTTTTTAGTTCGTGGAAGAAGTCATCTTCCGTCGCACGTTGCGGGAACTTCAAGCATATTTTTGTTTCACAAATCAGTCGCCGTCGCTCTGTTGAGACGAGAGGACTGCGCTTGAATTTTCTGCTGCTCTGCGATTTAATTTATTTACGTAAATAATATTTTCGTAATTTATCACATTGTTGGAATGAAACGGTGAAATACAAAACATGAAAAAATCACTAAAACCACTTCCGAAACGATTATTAAAATCGTTAAGAATTGATAAACTAAATAAATACCGCGGCTAAACTATAAAATAAAAATATTATAATAATTCAATGTTGATATTTGAAAACTCAAGATGACATACAATTATTTGACAGATTTTTGACTGGTATAGTACAACTAGCGCCATTGTTCTCCACTTCAGTCAATTTTCTTGCGGAGAAAATTTACAACATAGAGTTCGTGCTGGAGATTTTAGATCTTATTACTATTAAATAAAGAAGCAAATTCGTTTACTCCCACTTTCGTTGACAAACTTCGTGTAAGGGTAACCTTAGACGACCCATTTCGAGCGACTTTTGACCAAAACCCCCGAATCAAGTTGAAACTCAAAATTTAACATATGGGTAGGTTATTGGTATAATAATATTATTGGAGTTTACAAAATAAATAAATCGGAAAACTAAAATAGGGTTTATTGCGGACACAAGTACGAAACGGTGTGCACGGGACATGACAGTTTTCATACGGATAGTGTTCTCCTGACTAGATCCCTTCTTATGGTGGGGATGAGTAAAGATTGTGACGGATCACAATGTTTGTGACTGTCGGCTTGATTTTCAAAGCTAAAGTTTCAACAGTTACAAAAGAGGAACCTAATAAACTTTCGACTTTCTTTGGCACCCATATAAATAGGTGCCAATTATTTTGTCGATAAAGCCGAATAATGTACCCTAGTTATTTGTTCCGAAATTGGCCTGTTTTTCACAAATGTTTTCGGCGAGGACTTTTTTCTACTCACGCTCCGCGCAGGATAGGTTTTCATGACACATGCCATTTGACTTTGCACAATACAGTGCAAAATCCACCATACCAATATTATTTTTTACTTGGTAACACTGTTGCTAATTGAATTTGCACGATCCTGCAATGCAATATCCACGATATACCATTATATGTTTTTACTTCGTTAACACTGGTTTCCACGAAGACTTCGTGACGTCCAACTTGTACAACGCCCTAAATAAAATTTGGTTACATTGGAATTTGAACTTTGTCACGCCAGCATTGAGTTTCTAGTTCCAAAACATGACTATGATCTAAGATTATGAATTCAAGCTTAGCGTATGGTATAGGCAAAATAAACAGATGTTTTACCTACTGAAGAATTTCATTGAAAATAAAGGGAGTGGACAATGGTCATACTTCGCTTAAATATTTTAATTGAAAAACCATTCAAGGTACCTATTTGTGCTGTGAGACCTTGCTTCTTGCCAAAAAATCATGATTCTAGATCAACGGGATTTCATGTGGATTTTAATTTATTTGCGAATGTTTATTTTCTTATTTTATTGACATTTTTTTCAATTCATTTCATTTTCTCAAAGTAAAAAAGCGGAAGGTAAGTGATGCGATGATAATTATACGCTTTTATAACGTCAAAAAAGCAATTTTATCGAAATTGTTTTCACCATCATGTAGGTAGTATCATGAGTATGTAGTATTATAGTACTTTGATGGAAGTGCTTTGCTTTTTAGAGTTCGGTACCTCAAAAGAAAAAATCTAAACCCTTATGGGATCACTTTGTTATCCATCTATCTGACCACTTATCTCAGGAATGCGTGGGGGGTATCAAGTTGAAATTAATATCAAATACTTAGATAAACGGTCCTTTGGAGCTGTAAAAAAAACGAGCTTCTAAAACGTTGACTTAGTATCTTGGCATAAATTGCCATTCATTTCGCATATCTTGCCACTCGCAAATAAATTAAAACCCATAAGATACATATTGTTGACCTAGAATCATGAAGTTTGACAAGAAGCAAGGTACAGGAATAGGTACAGGAAAGTATCTGAAAATTGTTCAATTGTAGTTATGTTACATAATGTATGGAACAATATTTTTTCAACTACAACGTTAGGTTTGTCTTTCAATTCGGAATCGAAAATTTATAGGCCGTATCTTGAAGTAACATTTAGTCTTTATTTCATTTAAGTCAGTCTAATCTCCAATCTAACATCCCACCAGCATCGGTAACAGATTCACGAACATACAATATTATTTAATAATATACCTACTTGTACCCATAGGTAAATTGAATAAAACAGTTTCATCTGATTATTTTGCGTATACACACTACACACAAAATTCAAATTCAAATGCTTAAATATACGCCGGGCGAAAAGTTTCTGCTGGCGGGAAGGGATTGTGTTTTGTTTTTGTCGTGTTTTATGAGAGGGGTAGGGAAAGAGGCGCGGGTGAAACTTGATTTTTTTCTGTCTTACTGCGCCCTCTTAAGTAAACCTATACAGTGTTTGTATGTTTTCTTAGCTAATTAAGACGTTGTTGTCCTTATGGTGGACGCTGTGTATACCTGTAACAGGTATACATACCAGCACTGCCATTTTAATATTGTTTTATATTAAAGATTTTGTACTGCTGTTGGTGTACCAAATAAATAAAGAAAATAAGTGGTAGGATGTTTGTTAAAGTTCTAACAAGCAACACTGGCAAAAATAATGAAGAAAATAAGTGGAAAGTACTAGGCAACCAGAATGTTCCAAGAGGTAGCAGCAGGATCCAATGACTATCAAAACGTTGTTTCTATCAAATCCTTCGGAGTACCGTATGGATGTATGGAGAGAAATAATTTGAGTATTCAGATTTCATCATTCTAATAAAAATCTTAAATTCATTCATTAATTCATTAAATCACTGACAGACAACACATAGCCTAAGCACTGGGTAAGCAATTATTGCCTAAGCAATTTCCTTATGTAACGAAAGTGAGCACTAAGGAAGGATTTATGAAAATTCATCCCCTAAAGGAGTTAAAGGGGATGAAAGTTTGTATGGAAGTTCGTCATTTTTGCAGATGACAATCCATTCACATTAAGAAAATAAGTGAAAAATACTAGGCAACCAGAATGTTCCAAGAGGTAGCAGCAACGTGCCCCAATGACTATCAACACGTTGTTTCTACCAAATCCTTCGGTGTACCGTATGGATGTACGGAGAGAAATCATTTGAGAATTCAGATTTTATAATTCATTCATTCAATCAGACAGACAACGCATAGCCTAAGCACTGGGTCTAGAAGCATGAAATTTTGCACAAAACTTCCTTATGTAACGAAAGTGAGCACTAAGGAAGGATTTATGAAAATTCATCCCATAAAGAAGTTAAATAGGGGATGAAAGTTTGTATGGAAGTTCGTCATTTTTGCAGATGACAGTCTCTATGAACAGACACATGGCTTTTAAATGATAACATTCTTCTTTTTGACATGTATTAACTGCATTACTTTGAGTGCATGGTCAAAGTCATTTATTTAGGGAACAAGAAATGTGTTGCACATTCTGCTGTTACTATTATACTATAAATACGTCAGTTTTAATATATTACTATTACTAATGTACTTGAGAAAAGTTCGATGAAATATTGTTTACGGTGAATCAACTCAAAGAAATAAATTTAGTTTCAGAGTTTATCTTGGACATTACTGACATAGGCGGAGGAAAGACATCGTGGAGAAACCTGGACTTTTAGTTAATCCATACTAATATTATAAATTCGAAAGTAACTCTGTCTGTCTGTATGTTACCTTTTCACGCCTAAACCATGCACTGAACGGATCCCAATGAAATTTGGCAAGGAATTTGGCATCCTGGGGAAGGACATAAGCTACTTTTTGTTTAAAAAATAATCGTAAAGGGGGTTATATAGGGGATGAAAGTTTGTATGGGAATATTAGCATTTCTTAAGTTAGGGATGTGAAAATTCAAATTTATGTTAAAACATAAATTTACCTAAATGTAAGAAATAAAAAAATGGTGTTTCAGCGTTATTTATAAAATCACCCCCGAAGGGCGTAAAATAGGGGATAAAATCATGTGGATTATCGTAATTGTATTATACCTCTTTTCTAATTCCAGTCTTAAGACTAATTTCTCCACATCAGCGCATACCCAGTTTTGATCCAAACTGAATTTACATAGTACAGTCCAGAAAGGTTGATGCGGGTGAGAGTTAAAATCCCGTAACATATCAACTGCTTCAACATTGTTAGCCTCAATAATGGCACTTACTTCACTCAAGCACTCTGTAAATTCCAGAAGGTTTCAGTCGGATCTGATGGCATGAAGGTAAATACTTAACACTAAACTTGCACGATCCACTAAGCAAGCTTGTATGGCCGAGATTCGAACACAATGGGGGCTACCGTTTTTGTACCAACCAGTTGGCGCCACTGTCGAGTAAGGTCCTGTTGCAGTACTTATATTTGATGTTTTGGATATGTTTAAGTACCCTTATATTCATATTATGTTTATTTTATTACATTTTAAAACTTCAAATGAATGTTTGGATCTTCCTAAAATTGGCAAACATGAAGCAGACAAATCTTATTCTTCCTTACAAGTGCTACCAAATTAGATCCTAACTTTTTACTTAAAATCTTAAGCCATAATGAATCAAGAATGGCACAACCATTACAGCTATTATGAATCATTCGATAAAATCCGTGATAAAAATCCCACAAACAGTGAACGTTCAGTACATATTTTGACATCTAGAGACCTTACTCTACACTAGCGCTCTTAGCGGCGAACTCAAGCGCGATAGCCCTCATTGCACTGCGCTACACATACTGACTTGAAGAGCCCCTTACGCCAAGTAATACTCCTCCATAAGGTCCTCCTATGAGCATTCCTGGCGAAGTGTCTACCGCTGACTTATTCCTGTTCATTCTAAATCCTTATGAACCCTGTCAAGCAATGACAGGTCATGCGGCAGGAGCCAAGTTTCTTGCAGTGCCATATGTCAGCTGTGTCAAATAAATCTCTTCCACATTCCATTGAGCGCTTCAACGACTTCAGTTAAACGTAATAATCTCATTAGTACTATAACTAGTAATTATGCTGGTTTGAGTCCTTTATTAAATGTCTCAGAACTGCTTATAGCTTTGTCACGGAACTGCACAAAGCGTCTAAAACATATGCCATCTGGCCACATATTATCATTTAAAGGTAACCTTAACTTCTGCCTAGATACATAGCATAGAAATGAGTTGTAATCTTTTTCTTTTATCATTTTAATCTTTTCTAAAGTAACTTTGTCTTGTGTTTTATTTCAAATATATTCTATTATGTCCTCTTCCTGTGACTGTTTCCAAACGTTTGATATACATTGTTGCTGCCTTAAATTGTTCGTTATTTGATTTTCCTGTTTGGCTAATAAACCTATTCTATATGACTTTTATCCACTTTTAGATTTTATTAGACACTTTTATCCCTTCATCCCTGTCCCTTACTTTTTGCTTACATTCACTTCTCGCTTTTAGTACGTCAGCCATAGTCAACCTCGAACCTATATCGGTTTGCTTGGCTATATCATTCGCGCCCATACTCGGTGCATTAACTAATGAGTAAGAAGTCACATTAGTAGGGACCTCTGCTAGCGCGCAAACGGAAACCAACGGGGTAATTGCGTAACACACTAACAGTAGCAATGGCTTTCATTTCGACAGTTCAACAACATTCATTGCGTTATTTACGTTGTTGAGCAGACAATTTTTTCAAACACATGAAGCAATTTATTATCAATATCCTTAAAAATTATTCAGATTCTGATTAATAGTGTGTTACGCCATTAGGGTGCAGTTCTCAACGCTCCTGTGTGCGGTCGCTTCATCGGCGTCGCTCACACACAGGTTTTTAAGTTACCTTCCGTCGGAACCGCAGTGTGGGCCTCCACGCGGTGGCCAGCTGTTAACAATGAGCTTATGTAGGTAGGCGTTGTGATTTTTGCGACATTTTCCGATATTAAAAAATATGTTTGGGATAGGTCGCTGTTTGCAACATAGACATTTGGTTAAAGGTGATACGGTGATGTGATTTAAACCCATAGGCCTACTCTCACACTCGAAGTTATCCAAGAAATATGCACCTCGCTTGCGATTAACCGGACCAAAATCAAACTCACTCAGTGGCTGTGTTCGCATGACAATTTCAAATTCATCCACTGTTGTTCCCTCGTGATATAGTTGGTGTTTATGTGTTTAATTTCTTGTTGTAGCAATAAACATATCTTTAAGCAATCTTGTTGCATCCAATTGATCGAAATGATAAATGATTTTATTTCTGTAAGTAGGTTTGTACAAACACTTTTACACGTCAATCATATTTTAAAACTAGACGAGTTCGGCGTTTCCTATCTGACTACTCTGAGAAGAAAGGCCAAAACAAACTCAGAGGTCACAGTCTCTTTTAAAGTCCAGACATAATCTTGGTCAGATCATGTGAAGACCATGTAGATTTGAGTCTGAAATGGTCTTTGGAGGAAAAAATACCACACAGAATGAGTGGACCTGTCCAGTCAGTGTCAGAAAGTTACAGACTGTTGTCGGTGTAAATAATTCTTTGGCAATAAAAGTGGGAAGCCATTCTGGGTCGGTGGCCTCGGTGCGCTTAATTAATTCTATGATATCTTGTAAAGACAAGTATTTTTAGCGTAAACTACAATAGCGTAGCGTAAATTACAGCGTAAAATACAGTTTATCGTGCAACCACCAGCCTAACAGACTCTTGGTGCGGTCGGAATATACTGTTTTTTGTTTTCATTTGTACAGTGGCCAGCAGGTCAAGCTACACGAAACTGTCAAATTTCTCCAAACGATTTTAAACCTTAAAATGTTGATAGTTAAGTTCAAAATCGAATGAGAAAATCTAACAGTTTGAGGTAACTTGATGTGCTAGCGACTGTACATTAAGCTGCGGCCACACATTGGATTCAACTTTGCGTCCAAGCTGGACTCAAATTTCAAATGACCAGTATTGAACCCAACTAGTGCACCACACATTGGCTTCAATATGTACTTTGTAGCCAAATACTGGAAATAGACCAAACATTGGACAGTTGTTTGATAAATTTCATTTTGACCGGCACCTGGTTTAATCGATCTCTTTCTTTTATTCCAATGATATCTATATGTTGTCATTAACGACTCCTTTTTTCTTTTAATTTCTGCAATGGTGACACTACTTAAACTAAACGAGGAGCGTATTCTTTCCCATGCATCTGCTAAAACATTTCTGTTTTTATGGAATTTATTGGTTGAATCCCATAACGCTGGTTCCCCTTGGTATAATTCAATAAACTCCAAAACATGTTCATTTGACCAGTCAAGCGACGGCGTTGTCATTTCGAAAATAATTACGTAGCTACACAACCAAGTAACACGTGCGAACAACAGCACTACTCGCGACGAATTAACAGACCAATGTGTGGCGCGCGAGCGGCATTTTGTCCAAGATGCCCGCGCGCACTCCCCCTTCATACCCCTCGCCTTTGAACTTACTTCAAAAACCGACTCGACGCGGGTCGGTGTTGGACATTCGATTGTGATTGGACGCAATGTTCACATTGTATCCAAAACTGATCCACACATTGGTGTGTTGGACCCAATACGTAACATTGGTGCAAATATACCCAATGTGTGGCCGCAGCATTATACTACTGTCCAGCCAAGTGAGCTAATTAATCCCTTAATCTCCTCTAACGACACCTACAAAGTAGAAATAATTAAACCGTAGCTAGCATCATACTCTGACTGAACTTAAAATAATGATATTGATTCTTGGTTTCAGTATTATATCCTGGACACCACTAGTGAAAATAATGTTGATTAATAAAAAACATTTTGCGTTCTGCTTGATAAAAGCAAAACAGGATTTTATTTGACCCCGATTTCGCCCGGTGGATAGCGGTGGAGAATATTCAGAAGAGGCATGTTCCCTATTGCGTTAATCTTCTAGCAACATACATACAGTAACGGGTGTAAAAAGACAGCGAAGCCGAGAGTCACTTGTACCCCCCGTCATTGTAATTATTTTTTTGTACTGGACCATACCTGGGAACCTTCTGGTTACGGAGATATTAAAGGTTATTCTTCGAATTTTTCCGACCTTTTTTTTACGAAATAAGTTTTTAATGTTATATAATACAACTTGAAATACCCCCACCACCCCTGTACCGTTGCATCCACCCATAAGCACAATGTTTTGCGTGTTATTTTCCCAGCAAAAATAAAAGTCGTTTCCCAGCAATTATTTTTGTGCAATGTTACTTAGTTTGATGTACAGAATGCGTAGTTGACGGCTATGTGATGGGTTTTTTACACCCTGTACATAAACTCACGCCTTCTTCCTAATAGGGTAAGCAGAAACTAAAGAACGCCTCCTGCTACGGATCCTTCATACCCCTTTTGCTTCGTTTACGTTCATACGTCTGACGCACGTCGATTGCGAGTACTACGCACCTGACCTTTCTAAAGAACATTACCACTACGGTCACTGTATGTCTTCTATCAAATGCAATTAAAATCTGTACACCACTAGTGATATAAATAGAACTTAATACATCTCTCTCATCACTAACTCCTCACATCAAATCATACTTAAAATCTACACTAACAAACCCACATTAACCCACGCGTCATTCCATTGCATCAATCGTTAATTACAATCCACTACTGCTCGTAGACACATTCATTCATACTTCACTAATGAATGGGTCAGAGATCAGGATGGGTGCAATAGTTAATGAAGTGCAGACACCTACGGGCTGTGGGCCATAATCCCTTGAACCGAGGGTTAATTCAATTAATGGGTTGTGGGGGAAGACCTCTTACAAAGTGGACCGATGACCTTGTGAAGGATGCAGAAATCCGCTGGATGCGGGAAGCACAGAACTGGTAGAAGTGGCGGTGCTTGGGGGAGGCCTATGTCCAGCAGTGGACGTCTATCGGCTGAAATGATGAGAGTACATTTAATGGAGAAAGTTACGCAAGGTTGGATGGATGGTCGGAATTAAGTTCTGAAGGATAGTATGAATATTTACTTCATGAAGTAGTAAATTATTATTACTTTAATTAACGTTAATAGAAGGACTATGTGGGTCATTTTTTTTTAACGATTATCTGGCAGTTTGAGTACTTTATGCGACCTACCCAAATGTCCTTTCTTTGGTATTGTCCTTTAAATCGTTAAACTCATTAAATTCTGAGTTGAGCTACATGATTACTGACAAATGCGTGCACTGATTGAACAGATCCAATCAAATCTGTGTAGTTTTTATCTTTCCTCAAAAGACCATCTCAGACACTAATCTGCATGCTCCTGATACAGCCTGACAAAGATTATGAGTGCACTTGAAAAAACTGTAACTCTGAGTTTGTTTCGATATTTTTTCAGTAGTCGGATAGGAAGCACCAAACTCATCTAGTTTTAAAACACAATTTATTTTTGACGTGCAAGTATCTTTCGAGCCACTTTACAGAAATAAATATAATTTATCACCATCATTTATCATTTACTATGGATACTTGTCCTGAAGGAGTTCTTGGTAACATTAAAGTGTGTTACGGAGAATTGTGGAACGTGTGGAACTTAAGTGATTGATGATATCATATTATCTGTAGACAAGTAATGTGTGAAAGTTTTAAAGTGGTCTTTGATTGATGTCCTGTGATACGTACTTGTAAGTAGACACCGGCGCGGCGCGCGGCGCTTACTTCATTGATTACAAGAAAAGGAAAAGATACGGCTGTTAGTTTTCATTGGTTCAAAATAGTCTACAAAAAATCAGCTCCAAAGCGCCAAAATTTGGTCCTAATTCCCCATAAAAAAAGTTGAAAGTAGCCTGAAAATACATTACATACATACAACTCATGCCCATTCTGAGGCCAATCCTGCCAACTTTCCCCCAGAAAAACAAAGAAGCCGCAAAAACAACACAACTCTAACCAATAATATATTAAATTAAATTATCCAATCTTTATTGTCGCGGACGCCATGGACGCGGTGTTTACCAAGAGGTCCCGCATGCGTCTTACAACGTGACCAATTAACTGATGGACACAATTACCACAATTAGTTACCTGCTAATTATTATGGGTCAAGGTTCATACTAAGTACTGAGGTAAAGTGGGAAAAGTGATTTAGGTCGATTAATTAATTTAATATCAGGGTAGTTACTAGTTAGTCCCTATCGTCCAATATTGTCGAATGGGATGGTCGGTCAAAGCTAATTTGTAGATAGCGTGTCCATAGCTACGTCCCTACGGCCTACCAATAAATTTGACATTTCGTTCAGTCATTCCATTTCGTGTTCATTCATGAGTTTTTTTTTATTCCACTATTTCGTTATTTTCGGTAATTTCAAAATTTAATCGACAGGAAGAGTCAGAATTAAAAACTTTAAATATTGCTTATTTCCACGTAAACACTTTCCTCAAAATGTTTCCGATATAACCTCGAAATCTGTTTAGTTAAAATAATTATATGCGAATAGCTTTAAGCCACAATCTTTTAAATTTTAGGTCTTTCGGAAAATGGTAGACTCCAGTGTCCGAGCACTGAGGAACACAAAAACGAGTCATTTTCACAAAACTAAAGAAACAAAAACTGAACACTGACACTGAATATTTACAGGATAAACATATTATATAATGTGTGTAAATTTGCATGCCTTACGGTAGGATATGGCTAATGGACACTATTGTTTTTTAAGACCTTTTCTTTTGTACCCATATTCGCAAATTAATAAATGATTATAATTACCACCTCACGCCTTACATTATTAGCTTGTTTTGGGAACTAGCTACGACAGCGCCATTTTGACAGTTCCCTTCCCCATTAGTTCATCCCGCCTTTGCATCAGCCAGTTCAGATACCAGCTAGGCTTTCGACAGTTACGTATAATGGGACACATTCGTTCTTTAAGCCCAAAGCTCATCAGATCGACGATGATACGCCAGTCCTACATACGCTTGGAGTCTTTCTGGTTAATGTATACCTACCTAATCTACGTGGAATTTCTTAAACGATCCAAAATTCGAACTGCTAGGATACTTTGCTCCACAGTTGCTTCTAACGTTGGTTGTGGCTGGCTTTCGGTCTAACCTGCATTTCGAGAGTTCAATTGTATAGCTCTTAATATCATGAACCATGTCCAGTCCATAAGCTTTGTTTAACGGAACAGCCGCGGATCAGGTCTCCTGCCATGAAAGCCCTTTTAAAAAACAAACCATCGGCACCTATTTTCAATGTGCCTCCCTTTTCGAGGATGACTATGACTTATACAACATTAGTTTTTGTTTACCCTAAACTTGAAAAGGGTTCATGGTACTCATCATTTTGAACAAATTTTTCTACGGGACCAACCATGAAATCGCGAAAAAAAATCTGCTGTTCCATACATTTTGTCGATAAATGTACGGAAAAGCACGTTTTCTTGAAAATTGTTCAAAATGATGAGTACAATGACCCCTTTTCGGGTTTAGGGTAAACAAAAACTAATCCTAACTTCCTAACTTATAATATTATAAATGCGAAAGTAAGTTTGTTTGTTTGTTTATTACCTTTTCACGCCTAAACTACTGAACCGATCATCCTGAAATTTTGCATATACGTTGTCAGGTGTACAGAAACGGACATAGGGTACCTTTCATCCCGCAAAAAAGTGCTGTTCCCGAGGAAAAGAACAATAACGTTCTTATGATAATAGATGGCGCCACGTGTCTTTCGAATCATGATTGAATTATATAACCCGAATTGATAGTCAAAGTCTAAATTAACGCGAGCGAAGCCGCGGGCAAAACCTAGTGTTGTATAAGTAACTTAGTAATACCTACACTGTACCTACACAAAGTAAAAATACAGGTTATAAAACTACGTTTATGTTCAATTTAGAGTTTTAGACTCCTTTTGATCGAAGCCCAGGGGGAGGCAACTGCACCCGTTGCCAACCCCCCCTGTATCCGCACTTGAAACGAAAAGACTATGGCCGCTTGTGCACTACACGGATTTTTACTGTGCGGATGTGAATTCTCCATACTTTTGCCGGTGAATCACGGGACTTTCGCTCGAAAGTCGAACCGCCCGGCCCGCGGGCGCTAAAATGCTGGGTAGTGCACAAGCGGCCTTTCTCAGAAAATACACTCGTCACCTTAAGGCGGTACCCAGAGCAAAACCATGAATAGTGCGTTATTCAGAGGCTATTAACTCAATACTTATCAGTAATAAATTACATCTAAAAGCACATTATTAATGTTCGATATCCTATCATCACATTGCACATTCTTATTTGCTTTTATGTATTGTAAATACATTTAAAATCTCCTTGTAAAAAAGTGACAAAAATTTTTGATTGCATGCATCTTTTGTTAAAGGTGACGCTCTAATACGAGTAACTTGAGGATTACACTAATTGATATATTTCACGTTCTATTTTATTTTTAAAGATCGCTTGTCTTTTTTTATTAAACTAATTCCATTATTTTGTGAATTTTATGATAAATGGGCGTGCGCAGGAAGCGGGACAGAGCGAGACTCAGTGACTGGACAGAGAAGGACCGAACGCTCAATGTCGTTTGGTCGGGGAAGCGCCTTAAGTGACAGGAACAGTGTAACGCTCATTATTATACTGTGATATGTCAAATCGATTCTACTACATATATAATTTATTAATATGTATAATAAATAACACATTTAATTACCCAGTTCTCGTGTCTGGTATCCAGTTCACGCGGTTACCGATCAACCGCATTCTACAATAAATATGTAGGTATTACAAATAACCTTCCTTTGCTTTGCAGGCAGTATTTTAGTACGTTTAGTAGTAGACTACTAAACGTGGGGATCGATCCCCAGGTATTGCAGGACAAATTGTTATTACATTTTTGTTATAGAAAATATTCATTAGGAGCTTAGAGTTTGGATTTGTATTCTTGGAAATAGGCCTACCTCCCCATTACATTGTAATAACAAAACTGGCAAAATTTTGTACACACAAGTCAAGTAAGTCAAATCATTTATTTCAAATAGGCACATAAAAGGCACTTTTGAACGTCAAAATTTACAAAAAATAGAATTGATTCTAGTTGCCTCTTCCAAAAGGTAGGTCCGTATGGAGAAGAATGAGCAAGAAACTCCACCGTTACTCTTTTACACCTCCCCCTTTACTTCTAGGAGTACGTACAGGCATGGTAATTATGTTTTATCGAGCATTATTGTAATTTTTCCTGTACGTAGTTCCTGTTATGTTTGCTTTATCTAAACTAATATTATTAAAAAAAAAATTAGATTTTTTGTATGTTTGTTTGGTTCGCGTTCACGCTAAAACGGCTGAACGGATTTGGATGAAATTTTACACATGGATAGACCATGACTACTACTTACTACACTTTTTATATATTCCATCGGGATGGAGACTTATGGGGGTGAAACCGCGGGGCGCAGCTAGCTTCATATACATTAAAATGCTTATGTCTATCGTATTATACTAATATAATAAAGGTGAAGAGTTTGTTTGTTTGAACGCGCTAATCTCTAGAACTAACAGACGGATAAGAAAAAAAAAAAAAATCTTTTGCGTAATTCTTGAGGAAGATTATAGGCTATTTAACATCACGCTGCGACCCTTAGCAGCCGAGCAAAAACAAAAAAATCAGATAGAACGCTAATCAAAAACGTAGTAATATAGCGCAGGCGAGCGATGCGATGCGACGCGACGCGGTGGGTCGGGGGCCAAAATATCACGCGGACAAAGTCGCGGACAGAAGCTGGTACAATACAATATAACACAACTAACTATAATATTATTAACTATATCAGTTTGTAAATCACTTGTCGTAAAAAACCTTTACTTTGCATATACTGTGTGCGATTGTACCTACTCCAATTTAACCAACAGTTACAAGGGCGTAAGTTCAAAGTGTTCCTGACGCAAGACCAGCAGGGTAATTGCGTAACACACTATCAGTAGGAATGGCTTTCATTTTGACAGTTCAACAACATTCATTGCGTTATTTACGTTGTTGAGCAGACAAACTTTTCGAACATATGAAGTAATGGCTTCAAAATGATTCAGATTGTGATTGATAGTGTGTTACGCAATAAGGGGGCTGGTATGTAGACCCTTACCTTCCTAGATAACGAAGCATTGTGCAGCTCATCCAGCGACGGTCGGGGCGCTGCGTGGAGCGATAAAACGTTTCTATAGTTGTCCAGCCTTGGCAAAGCTTCTCGGGTGAAATGCCTGTAAATATAGGTTGGTACATAAATCACTTTTGTATTGACAGAACATCAGTCTATGATCCGATTCTTTTAGTTGAATTTTACGACTTGCGTATACGAAATGAAACTGATTTATTTGAATGTCGCTTGCGCTTTTTCTGCTCGTGTGTGCATGTGCACGATATAATGACAATTTACACCAAATGTGGCCAGAGCATATGATATTAAATAAGCAAAACCGATCTCAAATCGTCACTTTTATCCGACTTCCAAAAAGAAGGAGGTTATATGTTCGGCTGTATGTAGGTATGCCTTTTTTTAATGTATTTTCACCGAGTTCTCCGTCAATCGTGGACCATTTTTTGTTTTTTTGACGGTTTATGCTCTCGAGGTGGTCCTATTGTCACCAAGTCAGAATCTTGTGAAAGGATCCCATGGAAATAGTGAGGTATCCTCAAATTTTATAGGCAAGGACATAAACGGCATCCTGGGGAAGGACATAGGCTACTTTTTGTCTCAAAAATAATCCTAAAAGGGGGTGTGATACAGGGGATGACAGTTTGTATGGGAAACTTAACATTTCTTAAGTTAGGGATATGAAAATTTAAATTTATGTTTTAGGTACGAAAAAATAATTGTTTCAGCGTTTTTGTAACATCATTCCCCAATGGGGGTAAAATAGGGGATGATTTTAAAATTCACATGATTATTAAAATTTCAATAATCATGTGAATTTGCGCGAATCCACTTGCGCGAGTCTACTTACGCGAAAGAGCAGTTACGCGAAAAAGTTGCGGAAATCAGACTTCTTGTATTCATTCAAAGGGTTGGGCAGGGGTGTATAGTATTTACACCCACAATCGCTAGTTATATTCAAGTTACAAACCAATCGCGCAAAATTCAAATCGAGCAAGTGTTCCTTCGCGCAAAAGTCCGTTCGCGCAAGTCCATTCGCGGAAATGTCTTTTCACGCAAGTGGGATCGCGCAAGTGTCTCTCACAGAAATGTCTTTCGCGCAAGTGTCCCAGATCCAAAGAAAAATAGCACCCTCATAATATCCGTTTCGAATGCCCCATGCTGGGCGCCAAAATTCATCATCTGCCTGAGCCTTTTGCCAACTATGTTGGGGTCAGCCTTCAGTCTAACCAAAATCAACTAAATACCAGTATTTATTGGGCGTATTGTGCTTCAGAGGCTCCAAAATTGCCAACACAAAACATTTTACCTGAAACTCTTCCCATATTTAGTGTCAGTACAAGTGAGAGGATCATCGCTGTCCATTCCATCGGAATCTGTATGCTCTTGATCATCCTCCGGGTCATCTTCCATCTGAAAACAAAAATAATATTCAGTTAAACACAACCTCGGGGTTTTATCAGCTGCACTTCGCGGTTAATTTACCTTTTATCTTATCTAGCTTTGGTTAAGTTCGCTATGACTTTGATATCACATTAATTCAGTGCTATCTACCTACAAAGTGCTAGTGCTAGTACTTCATCGAAATCCTTTGGGAGTTATCATTCAAATTTTGCAATCCCACCAAATGCTTGACTCAGGCTAAGCAGGTGTGAAAATTATTCAATGGTTTTGATGAAACCTAAAACTTTCTCGCCTCAACAATACTGCCGTGCTAATGAAAAAAGACGTATAATACTCAAACTCAAAACTCAAAGCATTTATTTCAAATAAACCAATTACAGGAACTTTTGAATTGTCAAGGGGTCGGTCAGTCAGAAATATGAAGCTAGTTGCCCATTCCAAAGCGTAGTAGGTACCTATGGAGAAAAACGAGCAAGAAACTCCATGGACACTCTTTTAAATCAAAATTATGGTTAAAAAATATTGGTTACACCATTCATGTTGAAATTATGCATGTGAGAACGATGCAGAACGTTAAAAGCGTCCGTAATAAAGAGACAAAAACAATTCAAATATTAAATTAAAATAAACCGTGGCAGCTAAGAGATGACCAGTCCCTACTGATACCGTTCACGAACATGACGTATGGATCAGCACCATTTAGCTTATACATGGAAACTCCTACCAAAAGACGGCCTTTTAAACAAGCACGGCAGAATAAATGATGTGATGATCTATTTATATCTAAAACCACGCGGTAACATGCAATACATCCATATCACATGATACATCGCATAAAATGCAATTTTAGCTTTCAATAAACTTGAAAACCGACTAGAACGGCTAAAAATAAAACGTTTTGAAAGATTTACAGCAGTTTCACGTTAGTCATAGCTACGATTGATCCCTTTACTATCCAGCACTGAATCATTCATCAAGACAGAAGAGGATTGTGAGCGAAATATTTGTGACGTCATATGATTCCAGCTATATTTTTGGTTAAAAGCGTCTTAAAAAGCTGACGGTGTTTGGCAGCGGGATAATGGGCGACGAGCGATGATGTTTAAAGGTTAGAGGCCAACGATGGGATGTCCGTCATAAGAGTAAAATAAACAGGTAAGTACTCCATAAGATATACAATGGAGAGGGCATTCAAAAAAATCTTTCGTAGTGTTATACATATACCTCCATACAGGAATAATAAAATTCAATCCCTATAATACGATCCAAACTTAATGGCGGCTTGGAACATGAGGCGAGTCGCTGCGCAGTAACCAATTCACGTATCAGCAGGGGTGAGGGGTGCGGTACTGCGCAGCGAAAAGCGCACTTCACAGCCGCCATTAAGTTTGAATCGTACTGTACCTGAAGCCCTAAGCACTTGGGTTGACCAAATAACGAAATCTGGGAGATCAAAACCCATCTTAAAAATAACAAGGGCTCAGGCAGCTAAACTGGCTTCTTTTATTTATAATCCAAATTCAAATTGCCAGTCTTTAAAATACAATACAGCAGAACAACTGCGAAATAAGGTATATGTGCTGAGATATAGCATGTATCGTTCATTAATTACAGGCACATACCTCCGGTTGTTATATGTAGGTACCTGAAGACCTACATTGACATATAGCTGCCGTAATTGTTACTGTTTTCTGTACTATACTCTGCCGAACCATTCAAACGTAATCAGCGTGAAGGTTGTTCGTACTATATTGTTGTTGTATGTTGTACATTTTCCGTACTATGTTGTTTACAAATACTGTGTTGACCAGGAAAAATAAATATTTGGACATATGCCACACACAGTAGAGCATAACTTGCTTTAATATATCTCAAATTAAATCATTTAATTCAAATAACATAGACTAAGAACAGGAATAAACAGAGTCACATTAATTAACATCACATACAATTACAATTTCTAAGGATTCTTCATGGACTTATGGTGAACCAGACAGTTTGTCAAAAGCTATAACAGATCTATTATTAACTAATGGAGAAATAGATTTCATGTTGTTCTTGCCGAAGACTGACTGCGTGAGAAACCATGACTTGCTGAGATGGTGAAATGTCTTTTAATGGCTGTAATTGCAAAAGTAGTTTATTGTGAATTTGTGTGTTTCTGGGCTCCTGTTCCGCTGCTTAACTGTTCTTCTTTCCCAACTTACACTTTCCACTAGAAAGCATTGAAGAACAACTTTTAGACATCTAAAAAGTACAAATTTTACGCAGCTCTGCGCAACGGACTCTATGTATAAGAAACACAGAAGACCATATCATCGAGTGTTGTAAAATAACAAAACCATGAGACTTTAGAATAATAAAGGCTCCCGCAGACAGACGCGACGCGACAGCGCGACACAAAGGCGCCGCTCGTCGCGCGACGAGCGGTGCCTTTGTGTCGCGCACGATTCGCGTCGCGTGTCACGCCTGTTTGTAGGAGCCTTATAGCACACTATAGCATCAGTTTTCAAGCGAGTCATATAAACAAAACATGCCAGATATATTTAACGTGGTGAAGTTTAACCCATATCACTACGCAATTAATATACCATGGCCGCATTATCATGGTTTATGATGTAAATATGAACTTGGCAGTTGTGGAGGTTTAGAAATTATCGATACAGTCAATCTATCGACCAGTGGTGAAGGTTTAATGTAGTGTTAGTATGACTGCACTAGTTAATCTTGCCCAGAATATACCCAAATAATCACCAGATAAAGTTCCAACTACTGGGACACAGGGCTCCTCTCCGGAAAATGGGCTGAAAATGTAATCCACCACGCGAGCCCCGCGAGCTGGTGGATGTTACTTGTCATGGAATTTTTGTTTGCTGGCCCAGAAATACAGAGGGCGGGCAAGTTTTTCCTAAGCTAGAACCTGAATACGTTGAAACGTGTTAACACGACTTTTAGATAAACTGAACCTATTTCATTTACATATTATGCTTATCACAAACCTTGACCTGCCCGTCACTACTTCCACTCAATTGGGTTACCTATTTTTTTTTTTTTATTGTTGTTGAACGAATATATTTACACACAGATTTCGTCGTCGGAAATTAAATTGAGTATAATGAATCATTATTTATAATAATTAACTATTTGTTACTTACTTATTTAGAATAAATATCGTAACTACAATGATTTAATGAAGAGAGTAGTTTTAACCTTGTCGAGACCCTTAGCGTTGGACCAAAACTAGTCTAAACTGCACGTCGAAAAATCCGTAGATATTTCTAAACTACTAACTTGTTTCAAAGTAAACTTCTATACCTACTTCCATGTATTATTTTACATTGAAAACCAGTTATTTACATTATATTGAAGGACAAATGGCACCTTTATCATGACAACATACTTTACATTAGTTTAAAACTCGTAGAACGCTAAAATATACGAGGGGCGTTCAATAAGTACCTAGCCTCATCGCCAGAGGGCGCTGTAGTTTCAAAAGAGTTTTACCACAGTGTAGCACATTCTTTTTTAATTCTTTTTTCAAATTTTCATTCCAATCCCTTCATTTGTTTTAATTTGACAACTTATGGAAGCGAACGTGTCGATCGGTTTTACAAAAATGGAAAAAGAGCAATATCGTTCGGTGATTCGATTCCTATTTTTGGAAGGGAAAACGCGCATCGAAATCAAAGAGCGCTTGGATGCTGTGTACGGTGACTCTTCTCCATCGATGGCCACCGTCAAGAATTGGTTCAACGAGTTTGCACGTGGCCGTACGTCGGTTTTTGATGAACCACGTCCAGGTGCACCGAAAACAGCTGCTACGGAGGAAAACATTAAAAAAATCCATGATCTCGTATTGGCAGATCGCCGATTGAAGGTTCGGGAGCTAGCTGAGACTGTAGGCATTTCAGAAGGAACAGTGCATCATATTCTTCACGAGGAACTCGGCATGAGAAAGCTGTCGGCGCGATGGGTGCCGCGTTTACTCACACCAGAAAACAAGCGCAACCGTGAGACCACATCGGAGACGTGTTTGGCGCTGTTTAAGATGAATCCAGCGGAGTTTTTGCGTCGTTTTGTGACCGTCGATGAAACCTGGATCCACTGGTACACACCAGAGACCAAGGAGCAATCAAAACAATGGATCCAGACCGGGGAACGTGCTCCAAAGAAGGCGAAAACTGTAAAATCGGCCGGAAAAGTTATGGCCACCGTTTTCTGGGATTCACAAGGTGTGATCTACATCGATTACCTCGAGAAGGGTAAAACAATTACAGGGCTTTACTATGCCGATTTATTAGGCCGATTCGACGCCGAATTAAAGAAAAAACGACCCCATCTGGCGAAGAAAAAAGTGCTGTTTCACCACGACAACGCACCGGTTCACACGTCTGCCGTTGCCATGGCCAAATTGGTCGAATTACGCTACGAATTGCTGCCCCATCCACCGTATTCTCCAGATTTGGCCCCTTGTGACTTCTTTCTGTTTCCTAATCTGAAAAAATCACTCGCCGGGAATAGATATGGATCGAATGAGGAGGTCATCGCCGCCACGGAGGCCTATTTTGCAGAGTTTGACAAAAACTATTTTTCGGACGGGTTAAAAAAGTTGGAGCATCGCTGGGCTAAGTGTATCGAACTAAAAGGAGACTATGTTGAAAAATAAATTGCCACTTTTCCAAAATTTTCGTTTACTTTTTGTAGGCTAAGTATTTATTGAATGACCCTCGTAAGTCACGAATCTAATTTGTGTCAATGATTTTTTGTCATAAACTTTTCAAGTCATTGCGTGCAATTGATTTAAATCACGCTTCCCATTTGACGTAAGACCAATGGCATATATTAATGCCTACAGGGACTACTGGGACAATTCACAAAATCCAATGGTTTGTAATAACATTCTTCCCGACTTGGGAATCTAACCAAGGAACCCACGCTTAGCAGTCGCGTTTGCGAACACTAGACCAACTAGGCAGTCTACACTACAGAAAATCACCAGCACCATGTAAATCGAATTATAAACCAAGCATAATTTTCTACTAATTTCTACACAAAAATATAATTATTATTATAAACAAATATCTAACAACAATGGATGGACAGTCTCGTGATGCCGTCTGCCCTTTCAACATTGACCTACACAATATCAGACAGGCTATGAAGGTCACAAACTTCAGTCAAGATAATCTTTTCTTTGTTCCATGTGTGGGAGGTGGGTAGGTACCTAAGTTTCCAAATATGTATGTCTGCAGGATTTTTCGAGATGGCAACAGCTGTATGAGAAAATTGAATGTAGCATGCATTCAATTGGGTCTTCAAAAAATCATCCAGGTATATCTCGTTTCGAGCTGAAAAATCCGGACATACTCCTTCCGTAACTGGACGAACAATGCAGGAAACAAATTGATGTCTGATTGTCTTATCCGTTATACCGTTCTTAACCATGCTGTACGAACAGTCTTAGCACATTGTGGTGTTAACTAGAATCACTTTTTAGAGCTTTGAGTTTAGTGTAAAGCCACCAAATTATCATTAAGTATACAACAACTCAAAGGTAACGTCTAGTCGCCACAGAGGATAGAGCGGAACTCGCTTCCATTGAATTGTGCGCTACATTTAGTATATCACACACATAATTCTGGAACGCAGTTCACGCCCTCAAACATTGATCAGCGCAGGACCCTATTTCTCAAAAAAAGTATTGTCCACAAAAACTATTAAACGAAACTTGTTAAATTATCGCATTATTGCCTGGCACCCATCGATCAATAAGTGATCACTAGCATCAATCACTAAGTGATTGCTGGCACCTGTCGGCTGTTGGATTTATTAAATAGGGCCCTGATCAGGCGAATTTCATCCACGATTATTCGCGAATGCGGTCGAGATTTTTTTTATGGGACTACAGTTTATAAACAAAACACAGATACGCTGAAAGTAAACTGCTGCTGTGTCCTTACCGACGATCCCCAGTGAATAAGCACTCAGTGTATAAAGACAAACGCGTTAAGGCTCCCACAGACAGGCGCGACGCGACAACGCTACACAAAGGCGCCACTCGTCGCGCGACACGCGGTGCCTTTGTGTCGGGCGTCGCGTCGCGCCAGTGTGTACGAGCCTTTAAACTGCCTCAAACAGCGGCTAATCACAAAGTAAATTAAAAAAGAAAACACTCCGACATAATAAAATAATACGCTACTTTAGGCGTAACGCGTGACGAAATTCAATATACCTACCGCACATTAGTTATGGAACTACAGGTAAACTAAACAAAGCAAAACATTTTCAATAGCAAATAAAACAAAATTTATAATGGTTTCTCAGTTAATTGTTGGTGTTGCTAACTGCCCGCCCTGTCGCTAGGGTCAACTTTTCGACTTCTTTCACTTCCTCGAGTCTCCGAAGCTCGTTTTAAACTAGTTTTAAGTAAAGCTTGAGTCTTGAGTGAGGTTCTAAAATTCGGGCCTTAGTTGAAGTTACCTGTAAGATTTAATTTTTGACTTTTTTCTTCTTCTGTTGTAAAGACACAAACTATTATAGCTCATGCTCATGTTTGGCATTGGCTATGATTTCCCTCCGGCCGTTTTCACAACTGCGGTTCGCAACCAGTTGCAAATTAAGAACTTTTATTCTTTGTTCGCAACCAGTTGCGTTGCCAAATCGTGCTTGAGCTTCAAGGGGCTACGAGGTCTCCTGCTACGAAGTGCCAAATCCATACTTTTCAGTCATCTCATCAGTTTTCCCAACGATAGTAGACATAACTGTACACTTCCATTCACGGCCAGATGAACAATGGCTCATTAATTTTTAAATTCCAAATTGTTCCATGGGGCACACGTGGGCCCTTTCGACTCGGTAACTGTACACCGCCTTTGTAGCGTTAAAAATATTAATCTTGAAAGAGAAACTGATGTCTAAACTTTCTCTTTGATTTATATGCAATACTGACACACATTAGGGTTTTGATCAATGACAGGGGCAGGGGGCACTCCATTCAACAGCCGTGCATATCGTTAAAATTCCATGAGAGCTTCGACATTCCCAAGTCTGGGGAATTAAATGATATTAAATCAAGTGATACAGAGAGAACTCATCTCTGCAACAGCAATACTTATGGATTCAATATGGATTCAAAAATCCGCTGTCTACGTAGGGGAAATCCTTGTTAATACTAGAAGCAATGAAAATGTTGCTCGTGTCATGATACCATGACTGTTTTGCTCATGGAATATTTTCCACCACACCTAGTTAGCTCTCAAGTATTTAATGGCGCAAGCGCAGTTTAAACGTATTGACGTGTAAAAATGTTTGTACAAACCTACTTACAGAAATAAAATCATTTAAACTTGTTCTAGGATATGCGAGAACCATGTTGTTTACTACGCTAGTTTTAACTGCGCTGTTAAGGTGATCAACTTAGTTCAAGCTAAAGTCGCACAAGATTAAGAAACAGCTTATTCTAGCAAATTAAAACGTAGTAGATACATGCGCCAAATTTATATCAAGTATGTTGGAGAAAATCTCTCTACAATGTATTAGCAAAAACATTATTTTTCTTGCAAACGAGATTGAATAGCAAATTAATATTAACCACAGGATGTTTACATTGGCGCCGTTCAAAAGATATATATCATCTTCTGTTTTCATATCAAACTGCAGTAAAATTGAAAGTAACGACATTTTTACGGTTTTTCTATAGCCACAACTAGCGGTAGATCCTCTTGAGTTTGCTGACTGTAATTTCAGCCTGTGTTAGTTACAATTAGGGCTTAAAGTTGAATGTTAAATTGGCTGTTCTAAAATTAGCCTCCGCCCCCGACATCATGCATAAAGTGAATGGTTCTGCAGCTATTTTTGTACTTTAAGAGGATGTCTCTTTTATGAGAATCAGTATGCTGAACTCATTCTAACAAGCTGATGAGTGTTTATAATCGAATGCGATGAACTCGCTGTGACTCAATGTTTAATGGAAGCATGAGAAGAATGTCGAGCGTCATGTAATCCAAGAAAACGTGAAATATTTGGCCATCTTTCAACACACGTGGCACATAATCGGTTCAATGGGGAAACTAAAATAAATGTTTGTAACAGAACACATTAGTTTCAAGTGCAACAAGCTACAATTTGAACTGATACTTTTCAAATGTTGATTACAACCATCCAGTCCATTAGGACTCTAAAATGCACTGATAACGTACTTATAAGGTGGTCCATAGAAGAACTTGGTGAATCCTTAGCTGCAGCCCGCCAAATTCAAATTTTCTTAGTTTTTTTGCAAATTGCAGCTCTGTTTTACGTCGAATGTTGATCAAAATGCGATTCGCGACTGTAGGAATGATATATTTACAGAATAATAATCATCAATTTCATATTAATCGTCAAATTTTGTAAATTTGTTCCATCTAAGAAGTTACATATGAAATATTATGAAAAATTCTTAGATGGAACAAATTTCCAAAATTTTACGATTGATATGAAAAAATTACTCGCTAACAGGTTAAAATCGCTCCTTTCTAAAAGAGCCACCACTCGATATTTCTCTTCGTAAATGCAAGTTTCATACGACCTTCATAGTCGAGTAGCAAGTACATTTATTTAACTTTGTTTCACGTACGTGCACGTGAACTGACTCATAAAATGCTGTAACAGAAGTAATAAAAGCATTTCTGCCTGCACTACTTTCGGCACACTTTGTCAGCTGGTAACAATAGTTGGGTATTTCTGACTATTTGTTGGGTGTAACTGTTGCCAGAATATTAGCACATACCCTCAGACCAAATAAAAAATCAAGATATAGCGTTGCGAATAACACAGTGAAGCATGCAAAACTACACCTTGCCCTGTGCATACACGCTCACACAACAGAACTACACCTTTGCAACCAAACTATACCTTCGCAACCAAACTACACCTTTGCAACCAAACTATACCTTCGCAACCAAACTACACCTTTGCAACCAAACTACACCTTTGTAACCAAACTACACCTTTGTAAGCAAACTACAACTTTGCAACCAAACTACACCTTTGTAACCAAACTACACCTTTGTAACCAAACTACACCTATGCAACCAAACTACACCTTTGTAACCAAACTACACCTATGCAACCAAACTACACCTTTGTAACCAAACTACACCTTTGTAACCAAACTACACCTATGCAACCAAACTACACCTTTGCAACCAAACTACACCTTTGCAGACATGTTTACAAAACCGGCCTCACGTCACTGTTGACAGTGCTGTTTTGATTTTTTATTTGGTCTGAGCATATAGCAGCCCAAAAACGATAATTGCTATCAGTATGTTGAATGAACCCTTTCTAGATCTACAACCCTAATATCTTCGACTACTGTAATTAACGGTCAAATAATAATTATCATAACAAACAAACCATTTCTTTCCATTGTGTTGCGATGTTTTTAGTGTCCACGTTCATATTTCGGGGATGCCCATACTCCGGAATCTTATCCTTCATTCAGATTACACGTACGCACGCGCACGGTGACAGATGCTAAGTGCACGTGAGTGGCATCGTAAAGACAGTCGTAAACAATGAAAGTCATTAAATTATCGCGACAGGTGAACTTGCCTTTAGGCGGTACAGTTAGACGTCTTCATAACGACGTCGTCATAACCCTTGCATTGACTACTGACGTCAGAGTGGCTATAAATAGAGAAAGGTATCAAACAAACTATTACTTTATATACAGGTCTGTAGTCGCTGTTTTAATTTTTTTGGACATCTTTACATCATTCTTACATCCCTTCTTATTTTGGACGATGTCGGAAAACGGATTGCTCGTTGTGGTTAAAGAAGGAACTGCTCATATGATTAATGCTATGAAACCGTACACCGGTAAGTCCTGTGACTGGATATACACTCATTTTACGGACTGACATCAGTCCCACTTAGTCTGTACAATTGTACATTTATTACAACTTCAGGCATATTTCCTCTAGGAATGACTAGACAACTTCTACCAATTACGTATAAACTGGCACCAATGAGTGGATGCAACAAATCACCTCCTGGAGTGATGACACTCCATGGCAATGAGCAATACCTGAGGAGTAACATACATTGTAATGTACCTGTTACTCCTTAGACATTGCTACATTTCGAAGATGTAGGCAGAAGTGTGTATTATATATTTTGAGCTATTCTAATGATTTATTTGAACAGACGAGTAATCTGATAATTGTCTCATTTAGAAGATTCCACATACTTCCTTCCGTCCTTACAAACGAAGAGTAACCAGTACAGACCACTGTTCTTCAATCCTTCCGTATTGGCACTAGAGCAGTCGTCAGCTAATGCGTCCATTCTTACCGGGGCCCGTAAGACACGGGCACGGACGAGGCAAGAGGAAGCTTGCCGCCGCCCGTGCACTTATCCAATTTGCCGCTATTATGATTTATTGGTAGCGTACAAGTAGGCGCCTATGACCTAGACCGACTGCTTCGCGACCGAGCATGTCAGCGTTCAGTAACACATTAGAGCGAAGTAAAGGGAAGAATTAGGCCTAGCATTCCCTGTTCATCCGTATCAAAGAGGTTAAAATGATTAATTTAGATGACCGTCTAATTCCGTCTTGACGGTAATTTGTTGGCAAGAATTCGCGTAATTTTTGGGAAGAACAAGGAGTTCTGGATTAAACCTGATATTAAACTGGAAAACAGCCAAATGCTACTTAGCGGTAGTGATTTATGGTCGTAAAACAAGTCCAGAACCCGGAAGAAACTCTTTAACAAGGGCCAAGGTTCCTGTACATCCGGTGGGCCAACTGCCAGTTCAGTAATTAAACATTTTAGAACGTGAAGACTGTAATCTTTCCTTTCATGTGGTGCGTGTAAACCCTACATTTTGTCAATATTTTTCAACGTTTTGATCGTAGCAATGCGAAAATATCCGCTTTACTATAGCCCAGGTCTGAACAACACTCCAGTACAAACCCACCCACCTAGCCTGAACCGGATTTTATTGATTTCAACTTAGACGGAAGAACATTCTACTGGGGATCTCAAGGTCTAGTGCACACAAGAAAATGTACTTGATCCTGTTGGTCTACGGATACAAGTGTGGCCTACGTCACTGCTGGTTTATAAAGCAGTTGATTTATGGTTTATGGGAATCGTTGGGATATAGGCACATAGGTATGTAAATTACGTCACAGTCGCCACGTTTATATCGATGACTGAATATTTACTCTTACGGATTTATTCGGGCGAATAAATATTAAAACTCGACCGAATAAAGGCTCCTACAAAAAAACGCGACACGCGACGCGAATCGCGCGCGACGCAAAAGCAGCGGTCGTCGCGCGACGAGCGGCGCCTTTGTGTCGCGCTGTCGCGTCGCGCCTGTCTGCGGAAGCCTTAACTCGCTACTATCTACTATTACTAATAAAGTAGAGATTATTTATGGATAATTATGATCATACTGTTAATTCATGAATTTTGATAGCCCCGTAGTACTTGGCTGGGAAAATTTACAAAAACGCGTCATCAGGGACGCGAAGCACACGCCAAGCGCATGCCATGCACAATAACGACATGGCGAGCGCTTAGCTGCTTACCATGCGCAGTAACGCAATGGCGAGCGCGTACCTTGCACAGCAACGCATATCGCACCTTTAAAGACAAACCGTTACTAAACGAAAATATAAAATACCACGCAGGAGCTTAAATTAAAAAAATGCACGGCTTTTTCGCAATAGAATTTATGTTACAGTGTAAATAAATATCCATCATCATGACCTCAAAAGATGGTTCAAAGCACCATAATCTTAAATTCTATTGCGAAAAAGCCGTGCATTTTTTTATTTAAACTCTTGTATAAAAAAATAATTTTTCGTTAAGTAACGGTTTGTCTTTAAAGGTGCGATATGTGTATCGCATGTCAACAATGTGCGCGCGGCATATATATTATCAGGGACAGAGAGGGAGTTTGCACAATGAGTAGAAATGTGTGTATTGTGCGTGTACCATGTGTTCTAACGCAATAGCGCACATGGTAGCGCACAAGACGCGTGCGTAACGCATGCGTCAAAGTTACTAAACACAGGCATCCGAATTTCCAACAGAAGTTAAAGTCTACCAGTGTAACTACACTTTATTAGCTCACAAGCTTTCATTAAACTCTGTAAGCAGTGAATACTTGTGATAATTTCCGGAGCTACTGCATTATGTGAATTTAAACAATCATTTTTAACACAGGTACCACATGAATTACATTCAGATTACACAATGAGGATTTTATCTGCGCATTGTTTCTGAATAGGTACTGTATGTGGTCACTTTGTTTGTATATCTGCTTTATCTTGTTTGAATGGGTCATTCATGGCTTTATTTCAATGATTGCATTGCCCATGCATACAGCACAAGTAATGATACAAGTAATTCATTATTTATTGTGACAAATGAATGCCACATAATAGTATGAAGTGGAATGTGCCATTAATGGGGAAGAAAACTGTCAATTAGTTCCGCGTAGATGGCGCTAAGTGTTTGTTACAAACGAACTGTCAAACTCCTAAGAAATTAAACAATATTTGTTTTTTTTTACTTGTATCAATATAATGAGTCGTTGTGTAGCCTTTGGATGCAAAGAAATAGGCGTTGTCAAATTCCCAAGTAATTTGCACATGAAGAGAAAGTGGGAAAAGGCACTGAAATTAACGTGACGCTATTAACATCACGAAACATTGCCTCCTCTGGCAATTCCATCTTGGATTCAGGACTGTTACACACACTGTCGAAGGTGAAATTCTGTCGTAAGCTTCAACCTGTGAAGAAAAATATGGTTTCTTTTCTAATATCCTTACATTTTGTAACAAGTAACCTTACGTCTCGTTTATCATCAGTATCATTAAAAAAGCAAAAAGTTAGTGAGATATGTTTATTTTATAACTTATAAAACCATAATATTGTTCAGAATACAGCTACAAGTTGATAAAATGTACAATATAATGTACCTTAAGACAAGTTGGGTTTTCTTTCCTTGTCGCGATGCTCTTCTTTTTTCCAAATCCTCCTTCATCTGGGCGATACGCCAGGTAGAATACATTGTAAAGCAAATGTAAGCAACACAAATTGACGACAAAAACACGCAAATACAAAAAAAAATCCGACCCAATGTACACGTTTTTTACAAAAAAAATTGATAGGTAACAAACACACAGCGCCATCTTTCGGCGAAGCTTCCGGGAAACAACCCCATTGGATGATAAAAAACAATGTTTTTAATCTGTTATGCTACAAACAAGTTATCAATAAGTTTTCCATGAGCGAGTAGGTACATGTATTGTGTAACTATCTTGAAATTATTGCATTTTAAGACAATGTATTTCTATTTATAAATTTATGTTAATATTCATGAGCCAATTTCTTAATAATAATGTTACTGTTTTATTTTATAAAATTCATGTTCTAGACTGTTCTAGAATAAATTAGTATAAGAATCACATAGAGACGGCCCTTTTTTATTAATAGCAATTACATAGCTGGGTTTAATGGGGCAAATCAAGCTAACAAAAGTTAAAAAACATTTTGTTCACATAGGTCCTGGTAACACTCACCTGAAATCTAGTAGCAGATGGTTGATCCTTGAACCTGGATGGTTTCTCCACATCTCGGAAGCTGCTCTTTGTGACCGGCGAGCGCGACTGTATCGAAACCGAGCCGTTGGACACCGCCTCCGGCAGCAAGCGATCCTTCTCCCCAGGCTCCCGCGTCCTAAACTGAAGGCCGGCCTCCACGTCCTCGCTCCTCGACGGCACGTCCGCAGCTGTAGGATACTGTATGTTCCCATTCGTCGCTGCCATGGACTTCGCCGAACTTATCTTCCGAAATCTCCCAATAATAACATCCTCCTCATCGTTTACCGGCACATTTAACTTCTCCGGAGCAGTGCTCGTGTTAGCTTCAGGCTTCACAGGGCTTAACTCTATGTCCTTCTGTGGCGTACCCATCTTTACAGTCGAATTAAGTTCAACAAATTATTGTATTAACACATTATTTTTAATTTTGGGAAATGACCGATACTTTATAAACACAAGGCACGGGGTAAAATTCGTCGGCAAAAAACGTTGATCGTGTTTTGAAAACCGATTGTGGTTTTAGGAAATATCACTACAATGTGGTTTTCTGTTAGAAATAATGTAAAATAAATTATAGAATTATAAGCACACGAAAAGCGTGTTGGAGTTATTTTGAACGAACACCCGCTTTGCCGTCCATTAGACAACTAACTGAATGGTGACTGAATGAATGCTAAGCCAGATATGCTATTCGAGTTCTCGATTCGAGTTGACAGTGATTGAACGATTCATTACTGTATGACAGTTATGTGAATGAACCTTACCACTAGTGGTGAAATTAAAACGCTTAGACGATAATCGTTCTAGAGTCCGTCTCAGGAAAGAAGTCTCAGAGTCCGTCTCACGAAAGAAGTCTTGCAGCCCGCAGGACGCAGACGCGATGCTACATCTCAGACATGTTACAGAATCTCTTTATTTATCTAAACATCATATTACAAGCACTGTTTAATAAAATGCACAATTTTAATTAAATAGAGAAAGGTGTCTGAGGTAAAAGGGTTGTTGTAGATAGAAATGTTGCTAAATTTACAATATTATTTAGTTCCACTATGGTTTCACTTATTGAGACGGACTCTAGCGCCAAAACATAAACCCTCGTACACACGGGTGATTTTATCGTGCACTGGTTTTTCAACATAATATCTACTGTTTAGCGCCGACATTTGAAAATCCAACTGTGTATTTTTATGACGCGCTGCGCTGGGCTGTAATGTGTTGGTATATAAAATGTTACGCCGTCGCCGTCGTCGCGGGACGCCTGGCAGATGTGAAACATTAAAACTATTTTGTTAAGAAACTATGCATGAAAGGATGGTCTATTAATACTTACGTATTTTTATTTTAATAGAGAATAATTTGTTTCTTTAAAAAAATCTGTATTTTTTTTGCTTTTGAATATGCAATATTTACTTGCTTTATTGAATACTAAAATTAATTTCGAGTAGTGAGTGACGCTGTTGGTAGGGCGAAGCGTCGCTACGCCAACAGTCGGTCTGATCCGCCACATTAGATTTTTCACAACAAAAACATGATTTTAAAATGAAATCAATAAATCATAACATGTAAATAGTTGATTTTTGTACTAACAATCTTACAATAAGTGAACTTTTAAATACGCTTATATTTAATAATAATTGTTTAACAAAGTTTTTAAAATAACACTTCATATTGTTTCGTTTACAGCTTTCAGCGCGTTGCGAAATAACATTCGCCGCGCATCATTGCGCCTGTTTAGCGTGTTATGGGATAAAATGATAACATCTCCACGTTTAGGTTGCGGCCGAGTTTCTGAAACAACTTGTTATAATCTTATAATGATAGCGTTTAAAACAATGCATTATAAATAAATATATTTTATAGTCTATAGTTTTTATCGGTTATAAACATCACTGTTTTATGACGATTTTACTACTGCAACTTGCAACGCTGTGTTGTACGTGGATGTTACCGTCCGAGAAAAATAAAAGAAAAATAATAGTATTTGGAATTTTGGGTCACGAATTTGTTTTTATTTTGTTATCAAAATATTTTTTTAAAGAGGTTGCAAGCGCGAAAAAAAATCTGTTTTCACTGTCAATGTCATCCAAAGCCACAATTTTGGCAATTTTGCAATAAATGTCATGGGAAACAGTTTCATTCAATAAAGGCTGGGGTATTGTTGTATTTTTAGATTCTTTATTTTATTTTAAGTATATAAGATGGGATTCGATGATGGTCAGATAGTTTTAAACCATGAAAGTGGTGCTTATTATGCCGGCCAGACTGTTTACGGGCGAATGCTTTTCTCCCAGGGTAAAGAAAAAACTATTCATGGTATGTGTTTCCGCCTATTTGAATATCACACTGTCCAAAAAAAATCTTCATTTGAATTAACAAAAACTTTATTGCTACGCCGCGCGCCGGTTTCGTGTGTAGGATATAAAAATGTTTATCACAATAACCTATGAACCTACCGATCAATACCAATGTCTTCTATGTGATTTTATCCTCTAAAATACGGTCAATTATGACCATTGTTGTAGGTGACCTAATAAAGGATTTATAAAACCGGGTTATGTTAGCCAAAAATCTATCCTCTTGTGTAGCCATTGTTAGCAAATTTTCAAGCATAAACTATAGAATTCATAGTAAGTAGTTCATTGTGTTTTTGACTAGGTACTACTTTATATTTCAGTGAATTAAAACATATTTTACGCACTTGTATTGTACAATTAAAAACCTAATTATAATTTGTTTTTTTTTTGCTTGTTTTTGAGGTAGCACTTAAATTTAAAGTTTCACGCATAGCATTAAATATCTTGTGCACAAATATTATTAAAAGTAAGTAGTATGTACATACTCTTTTCAACATTCAATACTTTGCATAAGGCCTCCTTTACTAAAAACAAAAATTGCAGCTGGTAATAAACAAATTAATTGAGCAGAACGTAATTTACAGCACCATGGTTGATTGGTTAATGGTTGGTATACTGTATGTTGTTTTTTGTATGTCTGTGTTGTTGGCTGTTTGGCCTTGATTTTATACAGCTTGCATGCCATTTGGAACTGGTGTCTATTTATAGTTGTAACTTTTAGTTCAAATAAAGCATGAAAATAATTTAAATTTATTCTAGCCAAAGACAATAGAATACCTAGTTCTAGTGGTGTCCATATTAAAATGTTTTGGCTGTAATATTTGTAGTGATGTAATGCAGTGTTGACTGAATGAGATAACACTGTAATACACATTTATTAGCAGTGTTATATACATTGTAAACATAAAGTTTTATTCTGAATGATTTTGCCATAGCTTGTGTTTATTAAATGTATTTTAGTCAATTTCGATTTATCCTTGAAAATCTATAGTCAACTTGTATCTCTCACAAACTTTCAGCTCAATCTGGTACCTGCATACTTACCAGACCAGTTTGATTTTAGCATTAATGGTAAACCCAATTACTACTAATTCATAAAACCTCAGAAAATTATTGCTGTGTTATGAAGCTTTATCATGAAAACAATATTTGTTATTATTATAATTTGATAACAAAACAATGCCTCTTTTATATTTGTTAGAGTTTTTCGTAATAAAACAATTGCATTTATATTGTATTAATTGTAGTGCAATGTATTATTAAATTGTATGTAATAATTTAGCAAGATAAAACAGTAGATTATGCACAAAAAAGTATATATATACAGGGTGTCCCAGAACTCAACGTCAAGCCGAAACGGGGCGACAGGATTGATTGTAAACATCATGAGAAAAATCAGAAAAAAAATCAAAAATAAAATTTAAATTAAGAACCTACCAAGAGCTTGTGCGAATAAAAAAACATTTTAACTGAGTAAAATGGGTTAGCAAAAATCGGGTTACTTGAGGTTTTTATTTTTTACTCGTTTTTTTTAGTATGAAACTAACAAGTATTTTACTATTTTACAATCCTGATTAAATGCGCCAACTTTTAATGGCACTTGCCAAGGCACTCTAGTACATTTTTTTTAAAGGAGGGCCTTTCTAAGTCGACAAATTTTGAAAATTTTAAATTCATAGTTTAACAAAGTCTTAATTCTAGGAAACTTGGGGCAATTGTGTCATTATTTTTGACTGTGATTCTTAGAAATATTATTTAGGGTTACAGTTCCAAAGTTTAAATGAACAAAAATAATAAAAATTAACCACAATAACCGAAAAATGGTTACAGATTGACCAAATTTTTAGGTTTTTCTTAAATGCCCATAATTTTCAAACTGCATGGGATAGATTTTTTTTCTGTTTTTTCTCATGATGTTTACAATCAATCCTGTCGCCCCGTTTCGGCTTGACGTTGAGTTCTGGGACACCCTGTATATACATACAAAATAACTAAACAACTAATGCAGCCTAAGTCAAAGTAAAAAAATTGCAATTAAACCAATTAGGGGCACTGTATTATGTGTAATTGAATAAAACAATGTAACAATACTGCACATGTGAATATATTGAGCTCGCTTACTATTTTTCAGTTATTGCTCTCCGACGCCATTCTCGTCCGTCTCCTAGTGTCGTCCATGCATGCTCTCCTCTCCACTAGTGATGTTTCTTATTACTAACTTAACATACTACAAATACTAACTAAACACAGGCACTTTTGAATTGTCATGGGTTATTCAGTCGCAAAGATGAAGCTAGTGGTCCGATCCAAAGCGTAGTAGGATCCTATGGAGAAGAATGGGCAATAAACTCCATGGACATTATTTTAAAACCAAAATATTGTTTAAGTACATCATTCATGTTGAAATTATACATGTGAGAACGATGTAGAAAGACGTTCGCGCTAAATGCGTCCATAATAAAAGATTTAACAAAAATATTTGCTGTGGCAGTTAAAAGAACCCCGCGTCCCTTACGACGGCGCCGCGGCGGCCATTCATGAACCTGACGTATGGATCAGCACCTTTCAGTCCTTAAAACTATATCTAATCACTAATATCTATTTTTAAACATAATATTACTAATTGTGAAACTAGTATGTTTGCACTGATGAACATTATCTCCGATGATATGCAGCAAATGTACTAAATACATGTGGCATTTTTTTTTATCTGATACATATAAACTGTTGCTAAAAATAGAGATAAAATTGTTATTGAATTAGGCTTGATTTTCTGAGTATTTCACAGCTTATAGGCTACCAGAGGTAATACTGGCTTGGCAGTGAATCAGCATTGTTGAATCTGGAATTATTTTATTTATCTGGAATTATTTTATTTATTGGATCTCCAACAGCGGCTACACCATTAACACGCATTACATGCTAGTACAAGAATCGGAACAAATTTGGTGTGTGCCTCCAATTATAGGAGACCACATCATTCACTTATAATCTAGGTAGTTTTGTTTCAGCCAAGATGGTATTATATTCAATTTGCCTTCATGTGTGGCCATACTTAAATGTATGCCCCGCTCTCCGCAAGCACCATACAGGCTGGCTAATATTTTTACTACAGCATGAGCGATCTATTGGTAGATAGTTTGTGTTATTACGAGATAAACACAAGATACAACCAGTATTTGTAGATGATTAGTAATTTCTGTAAACAACGCCATTAAGAATCTAAGATAATTATCAAATTTTGGAACCACAAACTCAATGTCACATTGTGTGAATATCAAATTGTATTGCAACTTTTTTATGACTTTTTTATTACAAACTAGCGCTTTGCCCGCGACTTCGTCCGCGTGGATTTCTTACTTTCCTTAAAAAATTGTAACATCCCCTCCACCCCCTTTGAAAGGTAGTTTTCATAAATTAATGTTTACGGTCTTTATAATTTTTTTTAGAGAAATAAGTATTCGAGCCAAATTTTAAGTTCATAAATCAAAGGAATAACATTTTTCTAATAAACTGTGTCCTCCTTTTACCCACGACAGGGCTTGTTTAAAAAAAAACGTTTGGGACGTTTCAATTGTATGACTTAAACAATATTTATACCCATTAATCCAGCCCTTGAGACTTTATTACTTACCCTTTTCCTCACCGTTAGGAGTTCATTTTTTAAAAACCCTGATACACACACTTTTTAATTTTTTGTTTTAAGTAATCCGACAGCGCGTAAAACTATTTCCTTACTAATTTTGACACGCCCTAAGTTCTCTATGAAGGGTTGTTTCATACTTGTGGTTTAAAACTTGAGTCTTTATTATTTACTGAGGCAAATATTGCCAAGTTTCAAGTTTATTAACCAAAAGGAATAAGATTTAGCATATAAACTGTAAGCTCTCTTTAAAAAAATAAAATAAAGTAGGCAAAATATACTATATTATCGTGGATTTGTCGATAAAATAGATCATAAATTGCTTCGCCTAAACGGGTCGGTCACCTGTGACCAGACACACTGTATACATAGATGGTCTATCATAAATCAACTCAGAGCTGCTTATAGTTAAAGTAGAGTGACAAATTAATGTAAATAATACTACATTTACTTCATCATTTCATAATTTCTACTTCTTCGGTTCATTCTTTCCAGAGTGGTCCTGCGGGGTAATTACGTAACACAATAACAGTAGGAATGGGTTTCATTTTGACAGTTCAACAACATTCATTGTGTTATGTACGTTGTTGAGCAAATATATTTTGCGAATTTAAGAAGCAATGGATTAGCAATAGGCTTCAAAATGATTCAGATTGTGATAGATACTGTGTTACGTAATTAGGGTGCTGGTCACAATTAATTTTGTCCAATTGCAGGTTTAATTGTTGCACGCCTCACGATCTCTCTCTATCTGCACAGTCATTGCGTAACACTAACTGTAGGAATGGCTTTCATTTTGACAGTTCAACAACATTCATTACGTTATTTACATTGTTGAGCAGACCTATTTTTCGAGCATATGAAGCAATGGATTAGCAAAGGATTCAAAATGATTCAGATTGTGATTGATAGCTTGTTACGCAATTAGGGTGCAGGTTCCGTTAGATGACAGTATGGCGCAATCATTAACAGGACTAAGGCCAGGAAAAATCTGCACTAGCAAACTATTAATTTTTTATAATTTCTTGCAGGAATCTATGTGGATATGAAAGGATTCTGCAAAGTTCACTGGACGACGACGCATTCTCGAACAGTAAACAACCGCAAAGAACACTACACTGTTAGCCACGACTCTTTTGAAGAATATTTTAGAAATAAAAGGTTCATATTTGGCAATGAAAATGGTAAGGGTTAACAAAGATAAAGTTTGCTATCTCTAAGTAAACATATGTTCTTTTGTAGGATTATTCATGTTTTCAAAGAGACCTTATCTGAGTAAAGTATTGCAAGTTTATGTCGGTAACACCAATATAAAAGCTACTATAAAACTGCCAAATTTAATTGGTTTTAAAGAAGTAACCAAAAATAGCACATTTTTCCTTGGCATCAGCCCACATGCCTTAAAAGGAAGGTTGAAGTGCCTCAAAACAAAATAAAATCAAAAGGACCAACCTGTTTGATTGCATAATAGCTTACATACATTATATGCAGAATGTAATTATTATTGATATTGGTCGTCATGGTTGTATAGATAGAAAAATATTGCACACATACCATAGCACCGTTGTAGTTACTCTGGTCTACACTTGAATGGAAGTCTATAATTAATATAATAGACCATTGATAAACATCATTGAATTCATTGTAGGTACCTTAGCAATGAATAATGATGTGCGGCTCATATTCCAAGCTAGATTGTCGAAGGATACGGTGCCGCACCCTGGTGATGTGGCCGGGTATCAATTTTATGGGCATTTGATTTCCTAAAATTATTACCTCTCGGACACTCCTATACAGGGTTGTCCCTGGAAGTATGGATCAAATCGAATAGGGGCGTGAGCAAGGTCATTTCGTTTTTACCCCTGAGAATATTGATGCAATTTTTTACAGTCACAGACAACTTAGTCCCGTAGACACCTCATTAAGAACATTTTTTTCGAATATACTATCGCCAAAAGTCAGGGGGGGCCGAGGTGCAAAGAGAGCTATGATTGGCTATTTCAATGTCACATGACATACGTCAAATGACTCATAGGACGGCTTAGGGTTGCTATGAGACTCGATATTTTTATCGATAAGCAACATTTGTAAGTACTTAGATTTATTTATATATTGAAAAAGGTACACCGATCAAATAAAATCTCACATTATAGCACAGAGATACTACGTATAATAATTCGTTATACCTAGTATTTATATCTAGGTATACTTAATTCAGGAAATATTTTTTGCATGAAACAGAAAATAGTTTTGGAGAAGCACGTGCCACGTTTGCGCCAAATTCCATGCACTGAGTGTATTAATTAGTGCCAAAATATTTCGGGAATTAGGTAACTAAAGTCGATAATATCTGACAATATTGTAAAGTTACCCACCAAAGTTGGTACAGCAGTAATAAATAAAATTCGTCGTTTCTTTTTTAGTCCAAGCAATCCGTAGTAAAATGACGGGAACATAATAACACCATTTGTAGTGGGACACCAATTTTCTTCTCGTTTTCTAGCGCTTAAACAAATTTTCTTTAATCCTAGGCATTTTGGAAACCTTTAAAATAAAATAATAATTATTTATTTATTTTATTCTTGTGGTAACATATCGATATTTTATTTGTAGATTTGTTATCGATTCATCATCACTAGTAAACTGTTACCGATGATAGAGCGAGATAGTCATATTATATAAATTAAAACGTGAAAGAAAGAGATTTTTCAAAAGACATCAACGAGCGCTACTGCACCTTTGCATTTGTTTCGTATTCAAATAGTTGTTAAATTAAATTTGTAATTATTTTATGCTTTTAAATAACTTATCGGTGAAATGTAATGCAGTCTTTGTGTAACCTCGAAGTTTTGCTACATTTTCCGCACCATTTCACTGCACAATACGGCATTTTGAATATTCTTTTCGATTTTTAAAACCTCAGAACAATAACTAAAACACGTCAACATTCAGTAACGGACTGACTGGCGCTTCCTAGACGAGTTGGGGGCGTGGCCATCACATATGAGGCCGTAGAGCTAATGCTTGGCGAGCGCGGTTGCCCTCCTATGCGGTGTCTACGGGGCTAAGTTGTCTGTGTTTACGGTTCAAACTCTTCCACTCTTCTACAAAATCCTAAAAAAAATTACATTGATAGCCCTAATAGTTATTTTTAATGATTTTGTTCTTTGAGCACTATGCGAAGTGATAGAACAAACAAAAGTTGGATATAACTTTTGAACCTTAAAAAACTGCACCGAAATTCTCAGGGTTGAAAAGTTTGGAAATGGCCTTGCCCACGCCCCTATTTGATTCGACCCATACTTCCAGGGACACCCTGTGTAATAAATGTGCCTCTTTTTGTGAGCCTTAAATAATTTTCAATTTTAGTTACTTGACTATTCAATATTTCCTGACACCAAGTCCTAAAATACTAAATAGACGAGTAATCGCGACCAACTTACATGTAGTGCTCGCCGGCCGCTACCACGGCACCCCTCCCTTCGCTCGCTCTGCTCGCGCGCCTTTGGTTACAGTTCTAACCGAACCCCATTTAGTCGGGGTGCCCCAGCTAAGTAACTGCAACCAACTTTAAGAGAAGGCCAGAAAGTTGTAAGAGAGGCTCATTTATTTATAAAAGTGTAAACCATTAGAAGACCAAAAAGTTTTTAGAAACTCCTTTAATTAAAAAGCGTACAACATTAGGTCAATAAGTTTATGGAGGATCAATTAAACAGTTCTCATTATTTTGTTTGTACCCAGGCGAGGACCGCCTTCAACCAGGTCAGCATGAGTTCAAGTTCGAGTTCCCCATTCCGACGAACTGTCCGTCAACTTTCGAAGGGACGCACGGACACATCCGATACCGCGTCAAGGTGGTCATGGTCACCTCCGGAATGTTCTCGATGAATAAGGACAAGTGGGTTCCTATCAGAGTACACGCCCCGTTGGACTTGAACCAGAACCCTTACTGCAGGGTGAGAAGTTTTAGTTTTTTGTTTACGTAATTATTTGTTAGAGGTAGGAATAACAGGAGCACCGATTGATTTTTTACACCGCAATTACTCCACAAGCCTCAGAAAAAAACACGATCGGAAACTCGCTTTAGATAATTTGGCACAAGGCACCGGCGACCAAATCGGCGGCCGGCGCTAGAAAGGGGGGCATGGCTCCTCAACGAAAAGATTAGATTTCAATAAATAAATAGGAGTGTTTCTGCTGTCGGGTCTGGTTGCCGACTTTCGCAATCACTTAACTAAGAGAACAAATGCAAGACCGAGCGAAGCGAGCTCAGGAATCTATAGGCACCCTGATTCGGATAGGTTGGGTTACTTAGTAAATGGGAGCCGGGGCACCAGCTCTCGTCTCCGCCTTCAAACCTGAAAACAAACTTTTGTAGTTTTGTCGGTTATTATTGATTAGAAAAAACATGTCCAACTTTATAGACATACATCTATGTTACTGCACAGTTACATTTAAATAAAACAGACATATTAACATTACGGAAAGAATAAAAATAAGAAATAATACACAAAATTTTCAAAGGAAACAAGTTAACAGTTGTAAATTTTATAATATAGTGCTTGTGGCACAATTATTACTTTTATGGGGCATGCGGTGCTAACCTATAACAAATTGTTACACTAACAAAAAGAATTAGCAAAACATTATTTAAAATTTTAAGTGTTTAGTACACAATTATGATTGGCCATTACAGAAAAATAAAATAAATGAACATGTCATTCCTCACAGGAACAGATCGAATATGAATTGTCAAGTACTTACTGCTGCTGGTGTATGAAAGCGGGATCCTCGGAGGTGACGGTGAAGTTGCCTGTAGGAGGCTACTGCCCCGGCCAAGTCATACCCATGGAGGTCATCTGCAAGAACGACAGCAACGTCGAGATCGACGAAATTAAGCTCGCAATTAAAAAGGTAATTTACAAATCGATATTGTAAAGTCATCAGTCATCCCGAGTTGTCTCTTTACTATGATATTGGTAATGTTGGTAAAAATACCTATCGTAGTACTCATAGTATTTTTGTTTCGGGCACATCGTTTTCACATAATATAATTATAATTAATGTGTACAAAATATTGTAAACCATTATAGGTTCTTTCCTACTCTACACCATACGAAACTACCCTTTGGAAGCGGCAACTAGAATGAATTATATTTTCTTGTAAATGTTGACGTTCAAAAGTGTCTTATATTGGCCTACTTGAAATAAATTATTTAACTTTGAGTTTGTATATCCAGGACGTGAACTTCCTGGCGATATCCCAACCAGGGACGCGCAACGAACACGACACTGTGGCCGAAATAAAGAAGGGCCCAATTCCTGGCCACACTACGCGCAACTGGACCGTCGAGATGGAGGTGCCCGCCATGGACATTCATAACGTTGTCGCGTGCCGTTTCATCGATATCAACTACAGTTTCAAGGTCAGAAACATTCCACATTGCCATAATTAATATACAGAGTTTAAAAAGACCCATCACATAGCCGTTATCTAAGCAATTTGTACATCTAGCACACACGCACGCTTCCGTAGTCTGCGTGTCGATGTCGCTGCTACCCTGTATAATTATTAACAAAGGACGCTCCACAAAGTTGACCTTGCTAAAACTCGATGTGCCATATTTACGGCCTGGTTTTGTTATTTAATTTTTTATGTTAATCTGGTCATCATCTGGAATCTATGTTGGGGTCGGCTTCCTGTCTAACCGGATGCAGCTTAATACCAGTATTTTACATGGAATGACTGCTTATCTGACCTCCACAACTGAGTAACTGGGTATTAACCCCATGTTAAGACTGGTTGTCAGACTTTCAGGCTTCTGACGACCCGTATCGACTATCAAAGATCCACGAATGACAGCCGGTACTAAACGCCTTAACATGCTTTCCGAAGCACGGAGGAATCTCGGTATGTAAAGATGTGGTCATGGTCACCCATCTACTGACTGACCACGGCAAGCGTAGCTTAACCTGATCGATTGACCCGTGCGGCTGTTATTACTTAGCCGCGAGCCCTGGTATACAGGGTGGATTTTTGAGATGGGGCAGCAAGGGCAGCTACCTTAACTGTTGTAGCTATAGGAAACTGTCTTAGGAGACTTTCCTAGGAACCAGACTTAGAAGACTTGAATAGCCCCATACTTCAAGTAATTAAAATACATGCGGTCGCTGACCCAAATAAAAAACATCAAATCATTTCATATTGTTTTATCATGTTTAGATATGGATAGCCATCACATCTATGGAGTTTCGCTAGCTAATTTAGTTTGACCTTGTATAATGTACTAGCTTCTGCCCGCGTGAAATTACTTGTTCCCTCGACCTCTTTTTAGTATAGATAGATTGACCGATTATAATTATTGTCAACAGCAGAATTTCATGTTGCATATTATGTTACTATTTTCATTACAGCTCGTATTTTTATATTACACAGGTATCTACGGAAATCGGTGGTTGCCATGAGGGTACTGATGAAACCCACCCTATAATTTTTGGCACTATCCCCTTAGTCGGGTTCCAAGATAATGTACGAAACCCACTACAAGACCAACTGCCACCTGTAGATATTCAAAATGTACCGGGAGTCAACTGTTACCCTCCCCCACCAATTATAAATCAACCACTGGCAAACTCGTCTTACCATAATGGTAATGTTTACCCCAATAATTCTCCTTACCCTGGTAACCCAGGCTTTCCAACCACTCCCAATCTCGGCGGCAGGACCTCGCCTTTTTATCCTGGAAATCAGCCATACCCTAACGTTTCTCCTTACCCGCCAAACCAGCCCTACCCGGGTGCGAATCCTCCTTACCCAGGTGCGAATTCTCCTTTGCTGGGTGCAAATCCTCCTTATCCTGCAGGAAACTCTCCTTACCCTTCGAACACTCCGTACTCTACTGACAAATCTCACGGGTCTAACCCGAACCTTGTCCCGCCTTACCCTGAGGCTAACCCAAGTGCCGTACCGCCTTACCCGGGAGTTAGGCAGAGTCCCGTGCCGCCTTATCCTGCAGGAGCTTCTCCACTGAAGACTGGAACCATCGGCTTCGGGGTACCAGACGGTGATGGAGCTAAAATGCCGCTGTTACCCATGGGAGCTAATCTACCCTATGTAAGTTTATTACTGCATCAAGTTTTATTACGCACGCCAGGATATCAAAAGCCGCCGGTTTACCCTGTACATTTAATTTAACGTTTTGCGCTCCGCAAACAAGGTTTTAAACCTGAAATTTTGAAACGATTGGGCGACTTAACCTTATTGAAAATGCTATTTTTGGTCCACAAAAGCTGCGAATTTGAAGTCTTTCTTATATTAGTTTTATGTATATTTTACACAGTATTTTATTATAGCCAACAAGTCCACCGTCGAATCCGTACGCAACTGCCTCCGCGCCTGAGCCGTCCACGCCCGGGAATGATGAACGTAAGTGTAAACTTGAATTCAGAATCTTTTAGATGCACTACTTTCACAGACTTTATCGCTATTCAGGGTGGATTTTTGAGACGGGGCAGGGCAAATGTGTGGGAAGAGTTTAGAGGATTTTTTTGTATTCTAACCTCAGTTGGTTCAGAAGAGACTTGTCTTGATTTCTTTAATCCTTATATGAAACTGCATCGTGTAAGCCATAGCTCAGAAATAGAGGGGTTCGCAATAGAAAACTAAACACATTATTTAAACACAAAAATGTTTATTTCCTTATCCAAAATATTTGTAAAAACACTCGGATATCACCAAAATAATAAGTCCTGTACTTCTCGTTAAGATTGATGTCATTCTCGGTGAAACTTCCCAAAAACTCAAGAACGTTTTTCTGTATATACAACATTTAAGGTACTGCTATCTGCTCGTACTGCCCCGTCTCTAAAATCTAGCCTGTATATAAACAAACACTCGTTTATTTATTTTTTTAAACCATTCGTAATAAATAGTTTACAAAGGTCCCATTAATATTTAGCGTAAACAATAAAATATATTTTTACAGAAAAACTACCTCTAGATGATACCTCGGAACCCCCGCCATATAACCCAGAATTTATGAAGAAAAATGACAAAAAAGACGAGAAAGAAACAAAATGATAAACGAACTACCTCAATTACTACCATAATGTAATAAGTGCAGTGATAATATGTCAAACTGGGCGTTTTAAACACCCCGAAACTCAGGCAGGGTAATACCGCGTATTTAAACGCATTAGGCTCGTGATATTAGCTGCCAAGCGAATTTTTTTTCTCTATAAATTCGATGAATGTAATACTTTCCGCCATGACAGTCATCAAAAGCGAAAAATATCCACCATGACGGCTCATTTCCCCGTGTGGTTTAAAGTGATGACTGTACATACTACGAGGGTATTATCACTGCATTCTTACTACATAATAATCTTACTATACTCGGGTCAGCGCAGTTTCGTTATTCAAGTATCAAAATTTTTATATCACGCCAATTTCAAACGTATGATCAGATGTTTAAAGTTGAGTTTCAATTATCAATTCACCGCCATTTTGGATGGTCTGCGCTGGCCCATAATGTCTGTATACGATGATTAATATTGGTGCATCTTGACGCTTATTCATTATTTGCATGAGATTTAATTCTTTTCTCGTGTTAAAGGTACTGCAGTTACCATTAATCATTGTTTGCAGAATCATTTATTTTAGCAGTCTAGAGATAATTATACAGTAATATTTTTTGAACGTTTATGTACATCACTTCAAAGTGCAAGCGAGTGTGATGCCATCTGGCGGAAATTAGTAGAAATAATGATACGATCTCGATTGGTTTAATTATGAGAGTTTGGCGGTGCTGCATTTAAAATGTAGCTGTAAGCAGTAATATTTTTTTTAAGTTTGAGTACATCACATAGAGTACAAGCGAATGTGGTCCCATCTGGCGGAAATTTGTAGATAGAATGATACGATCTCGATTGGTTTAATTATGAGAGTTTGGCGGTGCTGCATTTAAAATGTAGCTGTAAGCAGTAATATCTTTTTAAAGTTTAAGTACATCACATAGAGTACAAGCAAATGTGGTGCCATCTGGCGGAAATTTGTAGATAGAATGATACGATCTCGATTGGTTTAATTATTAGAGTTTGGTGGTGCTGCATTTAAAATGTAGCTGTAAGCTGTATCTCATTATAAAATGGAAGGCTAGTACGAAGAAATGAAAGGATATAGAGTTAAGAAAATAAAACGTATTGTAATAAACGTAAAAAAACAAATATTTTAACATCACTTAGGTAGGTACTTAAGATTTATATTTAAAGGTCTGTTAACATTTAACAGTTCAAAAAAGTTCACAGTTTAAAAAAAAAAAAAAAAAAGTATGAAGAAATGATTTTAAAAAAAATCTCTCTTTTCTTAATTTAGGATTATGTGCCTAATAAAAGAAGAGCCTTTTATTCATATGTGCCTGTTGAGAAGTATATAATACATAAGTGAATTCTTCTACTAGCCTCAATTTTTTTTGTAATTCAGATATTTACCTGTTGTTCTTACATTATTACAATTAAATAAAGCTCTGGCTACACAGGGCTTGTATTTTTGGAGAGATCCATAATACACTTCCGGACACCTGAATCGAGCCACTCTGCGTTGTTTTATATAAATGTTTGTAACTTTTTAGATGCTCCTGAATTCAAATTTGGAACAATGATGAAACCAAAATGATGGCCAGTATGTCATCTTCAAAAGGTCATACAATCTTTTTGTGACTTGTGTCGATTTTGATGTTTGACTTTTATACCTATATGTAAATATGCTCGGTGGCTTGATTTAGGAGTCCGGTATAAAGTTAGAAATGTTATAAATTATACACTAGGCTTTTTAAAGCATACACTACAAATAAGAGCTTTTTTTTATATTTTTTATTATATTGTATTCATAGACTTTCGAAATTATAATGTATTTTACAATTGTTATATTTTTTTCAGCATTTATATTCGTACAGTTAAGCTTAAAACGTAATGTAAGAAAATATTTTTAACGTTACAAATTATATAATCTATTTTAGAGTAATTTCGACCGACAAAAAAAAAATTATGTGTATACATCTTCTAATATATAAAAATCTCATGTCACAGTGTTTGTTATAGAAGTCCTCCGAAACGGTTTGACCAAATTTTATGAAATTTTTTGTCTACATTTGGTAGGTCTGCGAATAAGTCGTAAAGTATATTTCATATCGCTGCGGGTGAAACCGCGGGGCGCAGCTAGTATTATATAAAATTTACTATGCACGTTTTCACTAACACTAGTCGACACCTAAATGCATCCCAGAATAAAAGCGGTTTTGGATATTCAATGCTCGGCTCAGCACCGAAAGTTAATAATCCAACATCGCGCTTTTAGTCATAAGTTTATAGGTATCGTCTAGTGTTAGTACAGTCAGGAGACGGGCATTAGATTGCTGTGTTCTTTAACTATTTACATACCTTTATATGATTTATTAATATTAGTACTTCTCTTTTTTTTTCTTTCTACCTTCCGCCTTTTTATGGTGCATCGGTAAATTAGATTAAAGTGCTTTTTGTCTTTGGCACAAAAATGATACCGTATTTTTTAACAACAATATTCTTTTGATATTTTGATACTTTTTCATATTTTTTTATATTGAAAGTCATAGTTTTAAGATTGTATACTTGTTATGTCTATTTTTACGTAGTACCTAGTCAGTAGAAAAAAATATAAAAGTTATAACTAGGATGTGCCTTATCCTCACACAGCGACAATATACAGATATTTTAGTAAGTTAAACGCATTTATTCATTCCTCTTTTTTCAGTCACGGATAAAATCCATGCTGTTATAAGTGTTCCTGATAAATAGTACAGTATTCAATACGAAAACTGTAATTTTATGACAATATTCATGTAAATAATTAAGTGATGCCTTTAAACAGCCCATATTCTTGTTGTATTTCTTTTATGTTTCTTTTGACTTCAATAAAGACGTGTTCTAATTAGTTGTTGTGTTTATTTATTAACTAGGTACCCGTCAATAAGGTCAGTTCACACGAAGAGGCCAGCGGGGTAATTACGTAACACACTAACCGTAGGAATGGGTTTCAATTTGACAGTTCGACAACATTCATTGCGATATTTACGTTGTAGAGCAGACAATTTTTTCGAACATATGAAGCAATGGATTAGCAATATCCTTCAAAATTATTCAGATTGTGATTGATAGCGTATTACGCAATTAGGGTCCAGGTGACAAGACGTGCACTTTAAAAAAATAACTAGGTATACCTACAGTTTCAATGTTCAAACAACTTTGAAACCTTCCAATAGAGAGAACATTTCTAGCGAGAGATTTTCCGTCTTCGAGGCACTATAAGTACCTACAATACAAACTATTTTCTCAATGCCCCTCGGGAATCATCGCATTTCCTAATACAAAAGAATGCTAATTTCCATGTCCATCAATTAGTAGATTTATCGTGTATAATAATTTAAATTCAGAACTAAGTACCGTAAAGGCGGGTTACTTTAGCTATTTTTTTCAAATAATTTCGGAATTTGATATGTTCTAGTTTGTATTGGTATTACCTTTATAGTATTCTTACATGTTATAAATAACCTCAAGGATGTAATCAACAAGATGCGAAGTGTATTTTAGAAATATGATGTGTGATTTGTTTTTTTTTTTTAATTAAGATTTGGGCCAAAGTTGTTCTTATTAAAGGGTTACTTTAACCCCATGAAATTTATCGGTGAAAAATCGCAGTTGCAGCTATCAGTGGCCAAAGAAACCATGTAATTTAAGTCCCAAAACATAAGTAAATCGTCTTCAGAAAACAATTGCCATACACCTACACACATACCTAAGAAAATAAATAACAATCCAATTGGAAAAGTTACCAAAATACAGCATTACACATCAAAAGTTTGCAGCAGAAAAATACGCCGGTGTTGCTGTCAAAACTTCAAATGGCGCGAACAGGTAGTGATGTGCACTCGAGTCGGTACACGTGTATGTCGCCATCTATTAGTTACCGAAGGAACAACGACGTTCGGTTGTGTAGTCGCGACACGGCGGGCAGTTCACACATTTTCTCGATTTGGTCCAAAGTTATGCCCTAGGGCAGGGATCGGCAACCTGCGGCTCTTTGGATGTGAAGCTCTTTAGTTCCATACGCAAATATTATTTATTTTTATACCATATATATATTATCTAATTTGTTGTGAAAAAACACTACATAAATATGAATAAATAGATATTTTTCTTACGAATAAATAGTTTAGTTTTTTTTTATCAAAAAACTTTATTTATGCAAGCACTATTTATTGTTGGCAAGATTTTTTTTGTGGCTATTTAAAATCTTTTAAATTTGGTAAATTGTAATTATTGATTCTTCCGACTCAAAAGGTTGCCGACCCCTGCCCTATTGTTCGAAAGAGTTACCGTGGCCCTGGCGTACAGGCAACTGAAGGAACACGGGTGGGTTTTAGTCAGTAACAGTCTGACACGCCCTTCCGCTCCGCCCAGAGCGGGAGAGGTCATTTGATGATTTCCAACCTAAAAAAAAAGGGTCAAAGTAACCCGCCTCTACTGTTATAACAAAATAATATAGTACTTAGTTCTGAATTTCAAATTATTATACATGACAAATCTACTAACTGATGGCATGGATGACATGGAAATTAGCATTCGTTTGTATTCGGAAATGCGATGATTCCCAAGGACATCGAGACAATAGTAAGTACTAGTACTAGTACTCATGGTATACGAGGGCGGCACTGAACATTTTGGGAATCAAGGAAGTGACACAACATTACTATTTAAAAATGTATTAATTGCTTTTCGAAGTATTCTCCGCGAAATTTGTCACATTTTTTCATACGATGGAAGCAATAACTAAAGCAACCATTCCATTCGGAAGTTGGGGTCTCCAAAATAGCCGTTTTGTAGGCGTCCACAGCTTCTTCAGGTGATGAAAATCTCTGTCCACGCAATTTATTCTTTATTTTAGGGAAAGTATAGAAATCATTAGGGCTTAGGTCGGGGCTGTACGGCGGATGGTCTAACAATTCTATGTTTTCTTGCTCTAAAAACTCTTTTGTTCTGTGCGCGGTGTGAGAACTCGCATTGTCGTGATGGAGGATGATGCGGCGGTTGCAGTTCTCTTTACGGAGTTCAGAAACGACCTGTGGCAAACAAATGCTAGCATACCATTCTGCATTAACCGTTCTTTGTCCCTCAAAAGGAATAGTCGTAACATGGCCGGTTTTGGAGACAAACATGGCCACCATTTTTTTTGCAACACTCCGTGAACGAACAATTTTTATTGGCTTTAACTCATTTTCGAACACCCAAACTCGTGACTGGGTTTTTGTTTCGGGTTCGTACGCGTATATCCAGGATTCGTCACCTGATACGATGTTGTATAAAGCATTTGAGGATCCTGCGTGGAATCTTTCGAGAGTTCTGACGCACCAAGTACATTGAGTACATTTTATATTGGATTGAGATTAGAATGCAAACGTTCCTATAGACGGGAATTTCTCTCAGATAATTAGGTAATGAGTCACCACTTCACCAGTTTGCTGTGCACAAGTATAATAGGCAGACGGCGGCAATAGAAACAAAGCAGAAATTAACACCTAAAAATAGTTCCAAGCGCGTTGAACTGCTAAACTGTTATGAGCCGTCTTGCTAACTAATTTACATGAAGACGCTAAACGAATAATAAATGAGTTCTTTCAATAAAACCACGTTAATTCTCACGGTAACAAATTGTATATTTTATTATCCGCAGTATAAACATTTCTGAAATTATATGTAAAGAAAACACAATATTAAAAAAATACTTATTACTTACTTACTAAGAAAATAAATCAAAACTTAGGACTTATTACATAGTTTGTGTTGCAAACAAAAAATTAAGTCTCTTTATTATTTATTATTAATTTAAACAAAATTATTATGTTAGTACTTTAAACTTACATTTCATTTCACATTCAATCTTTCCAGTTGTTAAATCTCAGATGAACTGATATGGTTGGTTGTGGTTATTTTTTTGATAGCCAATTTGATCAGCCAATCAGAACTGCCATCCGGCTTGAATAGCGTACTTACAAATTCTTCTTGTTCTTTTAAGTAACTAGCAAATATCAAATATTTAAATGCATTAAGAAGCTGGTACGATCAGCAAAGTCGATAAACACTTACTTTAACATTAGGTATTAAATACCATCAACTAAATTGGCACAAAATAATTCGAGACATTTCTTTTTAGCATTTTTCACAATAGTTTGTTATTTTATTTTCTACGTACCTTTCGATAAAAAACAGTTTACTATTTTAATATTTGAGAGGTTTGGTATCAAAATCGGCCAAATCCAAAAAACTTACTTTTTAAACTGAATATGCAGCTAAATTAAGAACGTTCCATTTTGTAGTTCTGTGTCATTCAAAATTGGCCAAATCCATGTTTGTTATATGAAATTTCATTGCAAATCGTGACTCTGGGATCAAAAGTAGACAAATCGAGTACTATTTCAAAACAAAATGAGCCAAATCCATAACAGCCAATCAGATTCAAGGATTTAGTACGGCGTGTCAGCCATTTTGTTTTTACGTCGAAGTGCTTGATTTGCGTCGTGATCGTATTCCTAGCGTTTTTACATAAAAATAAATAGAAAAAATGGATGAATCAACTGAAGAAATAAAAGAAACTGCTCCAGAAATGTCTAGGAAACGGCTGACACAAAAAACTAAGTGGAAGCGTAATGAACAAAAAGTTTCTAGGTAAGTAAAGTTTGTTGCATCAACTCGAGTCCTACTGACGAACATTTGACAGGCAGGGGTGCTAAACAATATTTTGCATTAAGTTTGCATTTGATCAAGTCTAATTTTTTGTTATTATTATCATGGATGGCTAAATTGCTCCTACGTATTAAAATAAAATTACTAACAACCTAAGCTACTTACTACTGGACAATTTTAAAAATGTATTTAAATTATCGAGTCTGGTTGTCTTTGTGGTCGTGTTTGTGTTTGTCCATGGCACACGACACGATACATAATTTCCCTATTGTTATTAGGCTATGAGTGTGATGGTGTTTTTGAGAGTGGGACAGTGGACAGTGGGACAGTGACAGTGGACAGTGACAGTGGACGTTATCACGTAAAATTATCGTCCGTAAACCGACTTTACAGACAACCCCTTTTTTTAAATTTGATTCATAAAGTGTACAACATGAAAGTGAGTTGTGCACCTATGTACGAGTATGTATAAGTCTGAGGCACAGTCTGAGGTGTGTGTGCCTATGCATGCGTGTGTGTATACTTTTTATACGATAGGTGTGTAAAATGTAGTGTATTTTACTAATGTTAAATGCTTTGCTTGCTTCATTTATCATTTTTGTTTTAGATATTCACCAAAAGCTCCTCCAAAGATTAAAGTCCCATGTGAACATTACTCAAAATCATATAGATGCACATCGCTAAGAAAAGTTGACATTGTAAAATTTCATGCAGCATTTTACAAATCACCATCTAAAATTGACCAAGACAACTTTATTTTGCAACATTCTAAGGCGTCTTCTGTAAGTCGCCATCGGCCTAAGACAGGCACAAGAAAAATGAAAGGAATGCAAATAGTATATTATTGTCGAAGAAGAAATAACTTGATTCCCGTGTGCAGAAAAACATTTCTTGAAATTTTAGGAATTAAAAAAGGACGAGTGAATGGTGTGATTGCTCGTAATTTTAAAAGTGGTGGAGCTCCAGCTAGTGAGTCTCGGGGAGGCAATCACAGAGAACATAAATATGCCGGTCAGAAAAAGTCCATACAAAAATTCATTAAGCGTTTTAAACCACTCGAGATCCACTACTGTCGAGGAAGTATCAAATGCAGACAGTATCTTTCATCTGATTTGAACATTAATAAACTATACAAAATGTATAAAGAGCAAGCAGAGGCACAATTTCAGACTGTTAAAGCATCTTACTTTCGAAGAATTTTTAATACTACATTTAATATTGGTTTCGGAAGCCCACGGACTGACGTTTGTTCTACATGCCTGCAATTACAAGAACAGATCAAATATGAGAAAGACAGTAATAAAAAGAAGGATTTTATGATTAAAAAAAGAGTACACAGTTTAAGAGCCAAAGCATTTTACAACTTATTAAAAGAAAATGATGAAAGTTTGCTAATTCTTAGTTTCGACTGCCAAAAAAATCAACCTATGCCGAAAGTGCCAGATCAAATTACTTATTACTCGCGTCAACTCTACATTTATAACTTCACTATCGTTGTTGGTCACTCAAAGTCCCAACTAAATAGCGAGAATGTGTTTGCATACACTTGGACCGAGGACTTATTGCCAAAAGCATCAAACGAAATTGCCAGTGCCGTGTTTCACTGCCTGTGTACTGTTGTCGAGAAACATGAAAAAGTGACTTCGATACGCTTAGTCGCAGATGGCTGCAGTGGCCAGAATAAAAATTCTTCTGTACTTGGTATGGCCTCTAAGTACCTTATGGATCATGCTCCGGATAGGATTAAAATGATCGAGATTGTTTTCCCTATCGTAGGCCATTCTTTTCTGCCCCCAGACAGAGTCTTTGCACAAATCGAAAAGAAAATTAAAAAAGTGGAATCAATACCTGGACCAGATGGTTATGAAAACTTTTTTAAAGAACAGGCTACTGTGCTCCATTTAGGTACTGACGTGCAAGCTATGCAATGGAAAGAAGCAACTGGAAAAATATTAAAAACTACAACTGCAATGCACTTCTCAATTAAAAAATGTAAGAGATTTTTTATTAAAAAAAACAAACAAAAGACAAACGTCGTGGTGCGTGCCGAAGAAAGTTACCACAACCGTCTGGGAGATTTTAAGAACATTTGCAAGAAAGGAAAATCTGCTAGTCAGATTAACCCAGACCCTGTACCTCTGTACGTCAAAGTTAAAGACGCGAAACTAGGAGACGTTAAAAATCTACTCACTACTCATTATGGTGAACGATGGAATGAACTACCAGTGTTAAAATATTTCAGCGATGTGTTGTCAAGGCCAGTTGAATCATTACATTCTTATGAAGAAGAAGATTGTGAAGCTTTGGAAGAGTTGCCAAATTTAATTGTTTAATTTTAATTGTGTAGTTGCACAAAGTTTCAATTTTAGTTCTAAATAAACAAATAAAGTGTTCTTATATTATGTATTCTTTACTTTTTTTATTGAATATCTGAATATTTGAAACCAAAATTTACCACCCCTGACCTCCCGTACACGACAAATACAAAAATGGCCAAATCCATAAATAACCAATCAAAAACAGTCAAATCCAAAGCCATGACAATCAAATTCGGCCAAATCCGCCCCTCACTATCAAATTTGGTCAAATCCGGCAATTTTATTTGAAATCCGACTTTTTTTGTTTGAGACTAAGGTAGATATTTGTTTAGTTTAGTTTTAAAAGACTCGTTTGAATCACCCGCCTTGAGCCGAGTTGTCAAAAATATTGCCAATAACAAAAATTAGTTTATGCACTATAATGACAAATTGGGTGAATTGGACTTGACTGATTTTGATACCAAACCTCTCATTTGTTCAATAATATTATGATCTAAAAAAAAAACCGAAGTGTTAATCGACTTACGTTGCTAATTATACTCAAGGTTATATTTTCATTGACATTCAGTACCTCCGTCTCTTTGTTCCGCAAATTCGCACCACTTTCATCTCATGTAAAGACTAGACCCAACGTGCTTATTCTACTATAGTCACCATTTTTTTTTTTTATTAAACTAAACATTTCTAACTTGCATTTGTTAATCATTAGTAAATCAAGTGAAACTCATCAGTCATCATCATCACCCAATGCATCATTAATTTAATTAGGTAATTAAATAAACAAAACATAAATATAAAAATAGATACTATAATAAATCTATGTGATGGTCAAGTGTATACAATCCTGCATACTTACGCTGTTTTATATGCAAGGGGTAACCTATATAAAATTATAAACTCTGTACTGAGACAAATTACGTCTGCTCAAATGTCTATTATAATATCAAAGCCGGGAATGACAAGACTAGGTACCTATACCTATATTTCTGGGGTCTATTAATATTATTATTCAATAGAGTAGGTACCTACCATGTTGGACATATCGTCATAGATAAGAAAGACCGTCTCACCGTAAATAACAATGACACTCGGACTGACTGTTTGTCCAAATACAAAAATATTGTGTAGTTATTTTTATATAAACTTATAGAAAATATGGCATTTCAGTGTAGAATTATCTTCAGTAGACATGTTTTGTCTTTGACTAAAAGAGGCACCTTGAAGATATATTAAGCACCGTTTGACGTCATACATGGTCGAATTTTCATAAGCACAGATTACAAATAATGTAAGTACAATGTATATGTATATAATGCATTTTAAGCGAGGCTATTATATAATAGGTATATTTATAACTTTTTTTTTAAGGCCGATAATTGTTATCATTCTTGTGAGAACACTAAATATAGCTTAATATCATTTTTTTTTAACAATATGCAATATTATGTTCTTAAATCTATTTAATAATCATATAAAGTTTATAAAACGTCATTTTAAATGCTAAATAGGTAGAAAGGAGGTAATATTAATGTACAAAGTTTATCACATTAGTGATTTTGTACGAATATTATTTTATATAAACTTGTAAAAGGTTATATTTGCGCGTAAGTACATATTTGTATTAAAGTTTTGTCCAGTAGAAAACATTGCCTCTTATGGCTGATTAAACACCTTTATATTTTCTGTTTTAAATAATATTTGCATACTCTGAAAGCATAAGTCACAAGCGGCTAAGTACCCAGTACCATAGGACGGTTTCCTTATATAATTTAGCTTAGCCGAGCATTTCAAAATTCTATCGCATTTATCGCACTTACGTTAGTAATAAACAAAAAAACTAGGTATTGAAATCACAAGAAAGATCTGTCCAGTTCTGTCTGTTTATGACGCAATATTAAGATAAAGTAGGCACTTATCAAATATCATTGTAGTTAATATACTTAATATGTTATGCGTTATCAAGTAGTCTGTTTTTTCACAAGAACTCGTATCAGCGGCTGGTGCATACACCTAGTACGATAAACCGCACGTCTCAGCACACTTGAACTACGAAAACCGCTCTTACTGCTACGAAATAAGGGCGCTGTCTAAGTTACTATAGACGTGCGGTATATTGAACATCCTACTTAGTTCGGCGGCGGAGCGGTTGGCTGGTATCCTCCCTGGGTATACGGCGGCCCACAATGATTACTTCCGGGCATTTGATTGCCCGCGGGGTAAGGTGGCAGGGCCCCTCCATATTGTGGGGGATTCATTCCACTCGGGGCGTTGGTCGGATAACCAGGCCCGCCAGTCGGATATCCTGGCCCGCTAGTCGGATAACCGGGACCGCTAATCGGGTAACCCGGCCCGCTTGTCGGGTAACCTGGCCCGCTAGTCGGGTAACCCGGTCCGCTAGTCGGATAACCAGGCGTCTTACCTGCAGGCAAACTTTCCGGAACCTTGAAACCAATACCATGATCTTGATATGGTCTTGGCTTCATTTCCATTGATACAGGAGTTTCGAACTTATTTTCTGTTGGATAAGGATAGGGAGGTGGACTGTCCGAATATGGACCGGTTTGAGGTGGTTGGTTCTGGTATTGAGCGGCTTGAACCGGACTGTGCTGGGCTCTTTGGAGGCTAGTGTTGGATCCTCTGAAACCAGCGGTAACGGGAGGGAGCAACAGCTGGGTGGTAGTATTGGGGTCAGGAATGGGCCCCGTGGGCAGGCTGTGGGCTAAGGGGTGAACGTACTCGCCTTCTGTAAACTCTTGTACAGGAATCAATCCAAGGCACAGTTCGGCCTCGTCCTGCAATTCGTCGTTACAGCCTGACAGTTTTATTGTTATCTGAAATAGGAAACAGGATTAAAAGGATATCTCTTACCTTTCGGGGCTAAATAGTGCAGACGTCGATGTTTTCATATTATAAGAGTATGCAGCGATTTTGGTGCAGGCACTTCCCTATTACTCAACCTACTCAGATTATGAATTCAGAGAGCCTTCTTGAGCCTTAAGAAACGGGGGGAAGGGGGACATAAAAATAACATTTTAACCAACTCACCCGGAAGAAGTACCCCACATCAATGATACTGCAGTTCTCGAGGTTAGGCGCTATAATTTCGGGCACAGCCAGGTCTACGGTGAAGTTCCGCTTGCATTTGCCCATCACGGGCCCCTTCTTTGTGGTGACCAGCACATTTTCTGGTAATATGTACTCGGACTGGGGCTGGTGGCTTCGGTATAACTCTTTCTGTCGAGGATTTTCTTAAAGTTTAGTTTCATGGGGTAAACTGCATGCGAAATTTGGAGAATTAAAGCCTGAAAAACTTGCCAAAACCTCATATAATTATTACTAGCGACCCGCCCGTTTTTACGACTTTACAAAATATCGAGATATTTCTTTAAGTTAGTTTAAGTTTAATATGAATGAAACACAAACCTTATAGAATATATTCTATAAATGATGGTGAAAACCGTATCAACATCTGTTGCGTAGTTTTGAGAACAATGCGGTCACACAGACAGGCTCAAAAAGCGAACTTTAATGTATTCTAGGTACACATAGGTTACAGTCATTTATTAACTTTTTCTTAAAAAGAGGATGTTTATACCAAACTCGTTTATTATACGCCAATTATATACTGCGGTTTCCGCTAACAGTTATGATCGGTCAAATACAACCACAGCCTCAATTCTAAACTCATTAAAGAGGAAACGTGTTATTTTATTTAGTAATCAATGAATTAATTATAACTGCCTGAATTATTATCAGCAGCTCAACTGCGTAGCAAAGGGTACTGGGTTCAGTGTCTTCTTTGATATCGGGTTTTCTATTAGCCAGTAGCAGCTGGGAGACTGGATTTGTGCCTAGATATTACATGGGACTTTGGGTAGGTACAAATGGAGAGGGGTATACAACTCTACACATTGAGGAAATCACGCGTGATATTGATGTCTCTGCCACCGTGATCTGCAGTGCCCTATAGGGACGGCAATCGATCGACTGCGGCCCCAAGTAGGTCGGTGCAACACAATCTAGCAAAATTGGTGATCTGATCCTTCTGATAGCCAGTGCGAGAGCTGTGCTCTTGACCAAACCATATCCCATCTGTTTTAGCGTCCAGTGTCAATACACTTGCACTTTTGAAGACCGAAAAAACGCCACTGATGCCGCGAATAACGCGGACACCTACAGGGGACTCATTTAATACAAATCCATAAATGAAAAAATAAAGTTTGGTGATATGATCCTATCCTACTAATCCTACTTCCTAATAATATCCTATATAATATTATAAATGTGAAAGTTTGTGAGGATGACTGGATGGATGGATGGATGGATGGATGTTTGTAACTCTTTCACGCAAGAACTACGGATTTGGATGGAATTTGGAACACAGAATAGTTTATAACCTGGATTAACACGTAGGATACTTTTATCTCGGTATTACGTTCCCGTGGGATAATTTCCGACATCCACGCGGGCGAAGCCGCGGGCAAAAGCTAGTAATGAAATATTTTAATTGATTGCTTACCGAATAAATCTCGAATATCATCTTAGAGATTTCAACATTGCTATCGTTATCCACTTCGATGGCTACGGGTATCACTTGCCCGGGACAGTAGCCCGACACGGGCAGTCGTACGCGAACTGTCACAGGATTGGAAGAACAGCAGCAACTATACACTTCTTCGAATTCCAGATCTATAGGTTCCTGGTAATGAGATGATTGATGAAAGAAAATAAATTTATTTAACCCAGGTTACGGCACACAATATTCGCACAAAAACAGAAAAATTATTGAAACAGTACCTATTATGTCTTTGTGTGCCCCCAAATAGGCCCTAATGGGCAATCTTGTACGTCTACTGTTATAAAGCTACCTGGGAGGTGGTAGGTACACACTTCTTCGGGTCAGATTTGATTCGTCAGTATTTGTAAAACAAGAAAGCCGACCCAAAGCATTTACCCTACCCTCGCTGAATCATGTTCGGGTCGACTAAGCAAGTCAAACGGCTTTATCCCGAACGTGCGAACGATATGAACATGTACCTATTCGATTTTCTGCCCGCCTGTGCGAAATCATGTCTACTCGAAAAAGTGTGTTGCACGACTTACATACGCAAATACCAACAATGTCCCATTAAATAAAAGTACCCCATTATTTCAACACGTGTGCAAAGTTGGGACAAATATTTTGCACTAACATCCTGTCTCGCAATTTTCAAACAAGTGAAGCACAAGAAAGCAAGTATCAAAACAATCACAGGCTAGTACTTACTTTAATCCTCGGACTTCCCAAATTCAGATTGAATGGTGCTACAACTTGGAAGTCCTTCGTAATTACTTCGTGTGCATGTATGTGGTCCGGGGTCACCAGATGTGCCGTCATGGAGTAAGACACTTGACCCTGCTCCCCTTTGAAGGATGATGGAGCCGTGAACGGTATTTGGAACTTAAAAGGAATATTCTGTCTTCCTGTTGGAAGTCGGGAGGTACCTGAAATGGTTGTCAAATTATAATGTGTTGTTTTTTTTTTATAGTAACTGTATCAATTACTTTCGTAAATGAATAAAAATAAGCATACTTTTCAGTAACTAAACTTACTAGTGCTTAACTAAAGCCCATTATATTCTAGGCTCAGCACATGTGGACTATTTTTATGCAAAGAACCTTTATCAAGCCCGGTCCTTGCTACACTAATATGCTATCATTTGAAGAGCAAGATCATTTTATTGTTGATATTCTTTAAGTACATTATATAATGACAGTATTATTGTAACCCAAATTGGGACTGAGCTTAGACCAATGTTACTATACCTGATCCCCCTGCCAGATTGTAGGTGTAATTAAAGTATTCCTCACGGCCCTCATACTTAATCATTTTATGATTTTGAACACCATTAACAGTCTCTACTTCACTCTCAGTCCATAACACTTTGGCTTCTCCAAGGAATTGCATGTAGATTACTGAAAAATCAACAACAATCAATATTAATGTCACCAACCGCCTAGCCTTTTGTCAACAACGTTGGGGTCGGCTTGCAGTCTATCCGGATCCAACTGAATACCAGTATTGTACATAGAGCGACTGCCTATCGGACCTCCACAATCCAGTTACTGGGTAATACAATAACCCTCGGTAAGACTGGTTGTCAGATTTTCAGGCTTCTGACGACCCATAATGACCGACAAAGATCCACAAATGACAGCTTGGACCAACAGCTTAACATTGATTTATTGGTGTAAAAAATACCTACTACTAGTTTTCAGGAAAAATCGTAAGTTAGTATTGGTTTCTGTTGATTGGTCTAATGCATCATTGCAGGAGGAAAAGATGATATAATGCTACAATATTACAGAAATAAAATTAAGTGTCTTCTAATGATGTGATTACATCAATTTCCTAATGATGTGATTAAGTACATCAATTTTCTAATGATGTGATTACATAAATGTTTATTAAGTATTCTAATACACAGACCATAATTTGAGGGGCTCGTGGCTAAATGATTACAGCCGCATGGGTCGATCGAAGGTTCAGCTATGCTTGCCGCGGTCAGTTCATGGATGGTTGACCATCCATTACATATTGAAACCCCTCTGTGTCTGAGAAAGCATGTTAAGCAGTTGATCCCGGCAGTCATTTGTAGATCTTTGACAGTCTTTAAGGGTCTCAGAACCCCAAAAGTTCAACAGCCAGTTAAGACTGGCTGTTGAACTTTTGAACACTGTACCCTTTGGTAAGCCAAAGGGTACAGTGTCATGTTGCTTAGTAACTGGGTTGTAGAGGTCAGATAGACAGTCACTTGATGTGAAATACTGGTATTCAGCTGTATCTGGTTATACTGGAAGCTAACCCCAACATAGTTAAGAAAAGGCTAGGCAGATTGATTAACACAGACCATTATTTCTTAAAAAATTGTGATGCTGAATTAAGGAAAATATTAATAGTTAAAAATTGTGATTTACACAGACCATTATTTCTTAAAAAATTGTGATGCTGAATTAAGAAAAATATTAATTGTTAAAAACTATGATTTACACAGACCATTATTTCTTAAAAAATTGTGATGCTGAATTAAGGAAAATATTCATTGTTAAAAACTGTGATTTACACAGACCATTATTTCTTAAAAAATTGTGATGCTGAATTAAGGAAAATATTCATTGTTAAAAACTGTGATTTACACAGACCATTATTTCTTAAAAAATTGTGATGCTGAATTAAGGAAAATATTAATGTTTAAAAACTGTGATTTACACAGACCATTATTTCTTAAAAAATTGTGATGCTGAATTAAGGAAAATATTCATTGTTAAAAACTGTTATTGTTTTTAGAAAAATCACTAATAGAAAAGACTGCAGATATTCTACCAATTCTAGTTTTAAAATATTATTATTTCTTTGAAGTGTAAAAATGTTTTTACAAGCAATTATACAGAAATAAAATACAATTTATAATTTAGGTAGAGAATATGAATCATTTTAAGGATATTGCTAATCCACTGCTTCATAAGTTCGAAAAATTTATCTGCTCAACAACGTAAATAACGCAGATGAATGTTGACCTGTCAAAATGAAAGACATTCCTACTGTTTGTGTGTTACGAAATTAGCCCACTGCTAATGTATAGACATGAGTCTCAATAGTGAGACTGCACTTAAATAGGCTCAATGAATGGTAATAAATTGCAGACCCTGGGCAATCAGTAGCCAGCAGACTAATATTTTTACCAGGGTCTGTAATAATATGTTAACAAGATTTTACAATGACTTAAAGCAACGTACATCCTTGCTTTAAGTCATTGTAAAATCTTGTTAACCTTATGGAACTGAAATAAATTATATATATATTAATATTCTTCTGTTGTTTGTGTAAACAGGGAATATACTAGAGAAGTTAATTTGCTTTACTTACTTATTTATCTCATCAAGCATGCATTGAATTTATTCTACTAAATTTTGTCTGGAACCGTAACATAAATTCATTGCATCTAAACCTTAGGTTTTCTGGATGAAAATATAGGAAAAGAACACAAAGTACCAATGTAAAAGTACCAATGGGAAGTACCAATGCATACATATTATACTTTAAACCATTTAGTACCTACACATCAGTCATCATCAGTCAGTACCAGTCAGTACTTACCAGAAAAAGTTATTGGTTGGTCCAGCTCAAACATTATTGAACCTGCCACAATTTGGCCGGAATAAAACACGAACACTGGACTCGTATCCAAGTGTATCACACCATTGTTGAAGGCGCCAGCCATTATCTTTAATTTGCATAAACAAAATCACTCAAAAAAATAACAAACTTAACTGTTTGAAAAAATATACAAGTAGTAAGTGAAAACAACCGTAGTCACTGTTTATAGCAAATCAATAAGTTATTATTCATTCTACATTACGGTTATAGCAAAAAAAAAATAGAACACAGTCACACAGTCACACAGACACAGCCAGCTTGCAGCCAACCTAGGAATTTGGGTTGGGTCTTGGGACTTAATATAGGATAAAAGAATAATCGGCGAATTGCCTAAATTAGTTATGTACGCCAAAAAATAATAAGTCTTAACCCGATACAAATAGAGTTGTATTTGGCTTTGTAAGTGTTCGTTATCTCTATTATTGCTTTGACCTCGCTTTGACGTTTTCGCTCATTCATATTTCATTCAATTCACTGATTCATTTCATAAAATTCATTCATTCATATCAAATATCTACGTTTGGATCACACAGTACATTTTGATTTGGAGATTACAAAATAAGTAAGTGAGGGAAGTAAGTTGGTCAAATATACAAAATATTAGGTTTTAATGGCCTTACACGAAACCCTGCTGGCCCTAAAACTTGACATGAAATGTAACATACAGTCGCCAGCACATCAAGTTACCACAATCTGTCAGATTTTCTCATTCGATTTTGAACTTAACCACGAAAATTTTAAGGTTTAAAATCGTTAGAAGAAATCTGACAGTTCCGTGTAACTTGACCTGCTGGCGACTGTACACTGAAACGAACATGCCGTCCAATTATGCCATAATAATGCAACATGAAACGTAACAACGTGTGCATACATTTGGAGTGTGGACGGCATGTTCGTTTCACATATATGTATGTGAACGGTGGGTACACAAAGACGAAGCAGAACTTAAGTTTTAGGGGTAAGCTAATAGATAAGGAAAGAAGGTCATGACCATACTTTGATGCAAATGATAAAATAATAAGTGATGATAATATTTTGTGTCCAAGTTTTTGTTGACTTCCGCCAAAACTAAACGCGAGAAGAACGTCAATGTTCTGTCATGTCATACGAACAGTATCAGTAGGAACTGTCACTTTTCTCGTAGTAAAGTGGTCCTTCCGTGTATGGTGCAAAAGTGCAATTTTTATCATGAGGGAATGGTCTGTCTCTCTTTACTACGACTATAACAAAAGAGACAGAGGCATAAAGCGTAAAATTCTGGTTTTCTTTGCCTTCATGATTCTCTTTCAGTGATCGTTTTATGGATCATGTTCAGTCACGTTGTTGGTAAACGTAACGTATAGAAAACGGAAATAATAACAACTTTTCAAGATGGGAAAGCTAGACGTCGCAATGTTGCGTTATTTAACTGCTGAAGACTTCAGAGTTTTAACTGCAGTAAGTAGCTTTGCTGAAATAAATATACTTTTAGTAACCTCAAAACTAATGTTTATATTTTGTTGTAAATTCTTGACATTTCCAGGTGGAAATGGGTATGAAGAACCACGAACTGGTTCCTGGTTCTCTCGTGGCATCCATAGCGAATCTTCGTCACGGGGGTGTCCACAAATTAATGAAAGAACTGTGTAAACATAGATTGTTGACATATGAGCGTGGAAAACATTGTAAGTACATATCTGCACTAAATTAAGTAAATGATTGAACTTTTGTGGCGTTCTGTAGTTTCTGCTTCCCCCATGTGTATGTGTAACTGAACTTTGTGAATTTTATTGGTACCATTGACTTTCTGTATTCAGATGATGGGTACCGTCTCACAAATTCTGGATATGACTACTTAGCTCTAAAAGCGCTGACCAACAGACAAGTGATTGCTTCATTTGGCAACCAGATTGGTGTGGGCAAAGAATCTAATATTTATACAGTGGGTGATGAAGACCGCAATCCGTTGTGTCTGAAGCTGCACAGGTAAATTTTGATTAATTATCATATCCTTTATTTAATATTAGATTACTCGTTTTGGTGATTCACATTTTAAAAAGTTTCTTCATATGTAAAAAAAAAACAAAAATAAAGTGTGATCATCACCACATTTGCTTAATATTACGTAGTGGGGGAATGGACCATAACATCTTTATAAATATTGAGTGCCCATGATGACTGCCATTAGCCTTTCCTCTTTTAAATATTAGAACAATTAACTATAATAATTTTTTAAGTGAATCAATTATCCCAGAAATTAATTAGTACCCAATCTCCTCAGATAATGCTGTGACCCTTATTTATAATTTTAGACTAGGCCGCACCTGTTTCCGCAATGTAAAAGACAAGCGTGACTATCATGCGCACCGCAACCGTGCATCCTGGCTGTACCTGTCACGTATTTCAGCCACCAAGGAGTTTGCTTACATGAAAGCATTGTATGACAGAGAATTTCCCGTTCCTAAGCCCATTGACTTCAACAGGCATTGTGTTGTGATGCAGTTGGTGAGCGGTGGACCATTGTAAGTCAGACTTCCTTTTTTTAATAAAATAGTATCTATATCACAACAAATGTAGTCATATAACCAAATTAAAAACTAAAGCTATTTGTGAATTAAACCTAGTAATTAAGATAAAAGTGCAAAAGCAAAATAATAAGTTTCAAAATAGGATTTGATATCGTCAATGATTGATTTCATTGACATAATTCGAAGAAGGCAAATTGTTAAAGAATTTATTTAAAAAAAAAAAGCTTATTTCCACCATATTAAAATGAATTTTCGAATTTGCGTAACAGTACAGTAATATTCTTGCTGTTTAGGTCAGGTGTCCCACTAGGTTGCATTCTAGATCCACTGTAAATATTTATGAAAATGGATAAAGTTAGATTCACCTTTTACAAAATAGACATTCTTTGTTAAGGTGTTTATTGGTTTTCATGGTTACAGGACCCACGTAGCTTCAGTAGCGGACGCGGAGGGCTTGTACGACGAACTGATGAACTTGATAGTGCGGCTGGGCAACTGCGGAGTCATACACGGTGACTTCAACGAGTTCAACATAATGATCGATGAAGACAACCATCCCATCATCATTGACTTCCCACAAATGGTCTCCACTTCTCATCCTAATGCTGAACTGTGAGTTTTTAGTGTAAAACAAAATCTCGCATCTCGCTCTCTTAAACTCAATCCTGAGCTACTCTTAGGCCCGTAAAACTCGTTTAAAGCCATTTGATTGGTTGAAACAAATTTTAAGTAATGCTTGAGTCTTGAATAAGGTTCTATAATACGGCCCTTAGTCATCTACCATTCGTCGCTATTATTTTATGGCTTCATTCAGTCACCTTTCTTAGCAAAACTTTAATCATTAGTAAACCATATAAAGTTTCTGATGAGTTTAACTATCTTTACAGTTACTTCGACCGCGACGTGCGCTGCGTCCGTGAGTTCTTTAAGAAACGTTTCGGGTATGTGAGCGAGGATTACCCGAAGTTCAGCGACCTCGAGCGAGATGACGTGCTCGATACGGAGGTCGCATGCTCCGGTTACAAGCGCACCAAAGACGTTGATAACGAACTGCTTGAGGTAATTGAAACAGATTGATCTCCCGAATTGTTTTTTAAGGTTCCTATAGGGAACTTCCCGTTGACCTAGAATCATGAAATTGTAGTGTTGTATTTTTTTTGTAAAGGAAAAGTCCGAAAGTCCGAAAATCGTGGATTGGTAGTTCTATGACATCTTTTTTTGCAATTACTATCTTCTTACATTTGGTTATCTTAGTTGGGAAATTGACCGTGACGTATATCGATGTATGAGAGAACACGTTTTACAAATACAGTGTTAAGTTTGTTTTTGGGATAAATTCATCCCAACTATGGAACCCTTCAGTCCAACACGCACATGGCCGGTTTTTTATACTTAAAGTACCCGGCCGTAAATATGGCACATCTGGTAAAAAAAATTGGCTTTGTAGAGCGCTGTCTCTGTCACTCATATGAGTAACAGAGACGGTGCTCTACAAAGCCAATTTTCGACCTCCTCCTCGATTTTTGGGCCTTCTAAGAAAGAGATTTTCACACAGATATCGTACACTGTGTGAAAATCTCTTTCTTAAGAGGCAGACTGTCACGTGGTCGTTGGCGGTCATTCAATACTGACACATCCTCTGTTTTCTCCCAGGTTAATTATACTTGTCCAAATATTTTTTACGATATAATGTATACCTATATCTACCACTATGTTTTGTGTTTTGGCGTGACCTGAACGACCACGTGACCGCGTTTTCTCTTAAGCTCGATGTGTCATATTTACAAATTTTTGAGGACTGTTTTGGGTCTGAAGTCAGTCCCCTACAAAACACCAACCCAATTTGCCCGTTTTTTGGTTCATTGCAAATTCGATTGCAAGCAGGAGTTGTAGTGGTAGAAGTTATGAAGATCATCATAAAATAAAAATAATTCTTAAAGTAATAACATCCGCACGGCTCGATCGATCAGGTTAAGCTACGGTTGCCGCGGTTGGGCCTTGGATGGGTGACCACCTTTAAATACCAAGACCCTTCGTGCCTCAGAAAGCACGTCAAGCTGTTGGTCCTGGCTGTCAGTCGTGGATTTGTGATAGTCTTTACGAGTCGTCAGAATCCCGAAAGTATGACAGCCAGTCTGACCAAAGAGGTCAGGGGGGCAGTATTACCTAGTAACTGGACTGTGGAGTCGCTCCTTGTAAAATACTGGTATTAAGCTCCATCCGGTTAGACAGAAAGCCGACCCCAACATAGTAGGAAAAAGGCTAGGCAGATTGAATTAAAAAAAGTAACAACATTATTTCAGAAGTCATATCAAGTACACTGTGCTATACACAGCGGGGTAATTGCGTAACACACTAACAGTAGAAATGGCTTTCATTTTGACAGCTCAACAACATTCATTGCGTTATTTACGTTGTTGAGCAGACAAATTTTTCGAACATATGAAGCAATGGATTAGGAATAGTCTTCAAAATGATTCAGATTGTGATTGATAGTGTGTTACGCAATTAGGGTGCTGGAATGGTTTCGTAAAACCCCCTGGCTGTCAAACTAAGTTTATACCTGAAACTTCCACTCCGGTAAAAAAATATTACGTATGTCGTAATCACGAATATCTGATTTAACTTACTGTTATTTTCAAGGAAATGGGCATCGGGCTTCAAGTAAGTGACGATGAAGTAGAATCTGATGATGAGGCAGAAAACAAGAACAAGATGACAGAGCAAGATCTAGATGAGCTTAGGAAACAGGTAAAATGATATTTCTATTTCATTTAGCCTTTTGATTAGTTTTAATGTTTACATTTAAAAAGGTTCTTATTGTATTTAGTCAATCAAGGACTTCTTTAGATTTTACCAGTGTATCAGCATTAGGTACTTCTCAAACTTAATCACCTTGTTAACTAATATGACATAAAACTTTTAGGTGGACGCCTCAATACAGAACGACGAGCGCCCAGTCCTTCAGATCACAACAAAAACCGTTAACCTTACCATAGCAGACAAAGAAACCCCAAAAGAAGAAGATGAAGAAGAAATACCAACACTCGTAGACCCAACAGAAGATGACGATGCAGAACTAAACAAAAATTCTCAAAAGTACAGACTTGCGATGATCGAGAAAGCTTTATCGGATGTTAGATCAATGAGATCGTACACGTCAGCAAGTACGATAGCTCCAGAAGTAGTGAAGCAGCAAGTGAAGAAGAATCTAGAAATAAGACAGAAGAAAATGGAGAGAAAGAAGGCCATCGCGAAAGGAGAAGCTAGTGCCGTCACGAGGTCGAGGAGAGATAACAAGGAAACTATTAGAGAGAGTCACGGGTTGTGGGGATGGGATGAATAGATGTTTGTGTTATTTAATTGTTGTTTAATTTGCTAATATATATGAAAGAAAAAGTAAGAAAATACATTTATTTAGCACAGACTACAAGGCACACAGCACAACAAACTACAAGAAAAAAAAGTGAGAAATTAGCAGGGAAGTGTCCCTCGCAGTTACGCCAAATAGGCCTAGTTCAGTAAAAATGCTAGACAACTAGTGCCTGCCGCTAGTTTTCAACTGTATAAGTACCTAAGGTTTTCTATTCGACCTAAGTATATGGAAAAACTGGTATATGTGTCGACGGTTGTGGGAGGCCTATATCCAACAGCAAATAATGATGATGACGAAATAAAAACAATTCCATTGTTTTTTTATTTTATTATTATCTTGATCGCCTTGAACAGATAGTTGATCGACAAAATCTATTGACGATTAAAAAGTATGCGTATGTGTGTGTTGTGTGTGTGTATGAGGGTGTGTGAGGGTGTGCTTTGGAATGGGCAACTAGCTTCATCTGTCTTGACTGACCGACCCCTTGCCAGTTCAAAAGTGCCTGTAATTGGTTTATTTGAAATAAATGCTCGAGTATGAGTTTGTCCTAAAATAATTATTAGTAGTCTTCATTTTCGACTGTTGTCTGAGGCGAGGTAGTCGCTCGGTCATTGGTACTCTTGAACCAGTCATGGTTCCTCTTGTAAAGGAGTTGCAGATACGTTTCTATGCAAAATATCTGGAAGAAATGCTGAGCTTTTTATAGGAGTACAAATAAAATAACTACCGAAGACTATGTCAATGATCAATCTACAATTTACCAAAGCGATCATCCTTCAAGCAGTCAAATTGTCCACCACTAGACAGTCTTCTTTTCAGTAAAAAAAAAACATACAGTATGAACTAGGAACCTTCTTTTTTGAAGTCGGTTAAAAAGACCCTTTGGGAGCCCGGAGCTGGACTGCACCAAATCCAATCAGTTAACAGTAGCAATACTTTTTTATTTGCCACAACAAAGTTTAATTAGCTATTCACTCATCGAATTTTTTTTTTCAGACGTCTCGATACCTATTAACTTTTTACCTTTTTTCGGTCAAGAGTGTACCCATCCAATCTGAACGTGAAACCAAACACGCTGGTTGATATTTTAGACTCGAACACCGTCACGTTGTTGTCCTCGCTATTAAACGGATAATTGTGTAGATCGTAGCGACCAGCTTCGACTGGACATTTCATTCTGAAAGAAAACTGCAATCAAGAATATTTTGGAACTTACAGGCGAAAGTCAAAGGAAAGACGTGTGTTTTTGGTGTAATTGGTGAAGCTTATGTCGTATCGTAGTACCTAAATAAGGTTTATTTAGATAGTACTAGCGGCGCCCCACGGTTTCACCCGCATAAATCTCGATCCCCTGGGAAAATCGGGATAAAAAGTATCCTATTTGTTAATCCAGGTTATAAACTATCTGTGCATCGAATTTTATACAAAACGGTTCATGCCGTATTTGCGTGATTGAGTAACATACATCGAAACATACAAACTTTCTAGTTAAATTATCTGAGTTTTAGGGGGATCACTTAACTATTAATACTTCGACACACTGAGGTTTGAGAAGTCGTCTCACTTTGGAGTAGTAAAGTTGAAGAGTGTGCTGTACAAGTTCTGCTCGTTCTCATCACCACCGCAGCCATTGTTCACCACGAAGAATGACTTGAAGAAGTCGCATGAGTCTATGTTACGAATGTCCACGCACTTCTGCATAGTCGCCTAGAAAATAAGACATTTGCTAAAAGTTTAAACAAGATCTGTGGCAATAGTGAACGTGAGAACGTAGGTAAGTAGGTACAGTCAACCCATTGGATATTGAAAGCGTCTTTATGTCCTAGCTGTAAGGGCGGTTTCCGCAGTGCGGATGTTACCACAGATGCGGGGTGGGCTGTACAAGTTCTGCTCGTTCTCATCACCACCGCAGCCATTGTTCACCACGAAGAATGACTTGAAGAAGTCGCATGAGTCTATGTTACGAATGTCCACGCACTTCTGCATAGTCGCCTAGAAAATAAGACATTTGCTAAAAGTTTAAACAAGATCTGTGGCAATAGTGAACGTGAGAACGTAGGTAAGTAGGTACAGTCAACCCATTGGATATTGAAAGCGTCTTTATGTCCTAGCTGTAAGGGCGGTTTCCGCAGTGCGGATGTTACCACAGATGCGGGGTGGGCTGTACAAGTGTACCTACATATTATCTAGCTTCAAGGCCGTTCCAGCTTGGTTCCCACCTTATTCATGGGCCTTGCTCGTGCGCCATCCTGATTTTGATGCTACCAATATTTCTAACTTACCTTTATCTTCCAGCCATTACTAATGTTTTCAGAAATTACAATCACACCGCTCAACTTCGAATCGTATGTCTGCGTTGTAACGCTAAGCTCAGAAACCTTTCCGATGGTCAGCTGAGGTTCGTAGCATGGCCCTACACGTGTAACCAGCAAATGTGTAGGCGCTCGGATACTGTCTATTACAACGAAATGAGAAGTTAACAGAACTATTTGAACAAACATTTCTGCCTCTGATTCAAAAGCGAGGTACAAATCACAGATTATCTGATCGTGTGGGAGTGTATTTTTAATATTGTTATGTGCAATTCATTGTTAATGTCTTTATAATGAAAGATTCATTGATGTGAGTACCTACAAAAGCTGATTGGTGGTATTAATAGCATAACAATTTTACGATAAGATCAGTCGGGATTCTAGTGAAATGAAGGGCCAATCAGAATCTCATGTGTTTGTGATAAGAGCACCACGCTGCGTGAGTTTACCGTGCGGCGGACGTTGCAGTACTATTACTATTCTCTACGCGTGAGATAAGGACATCCTGGAAAAGGTACACAAGACAGAATGTACCGCCTCGCCCGCCTGACGCCTTTTTCTGGCGACGTATCTCTGTACGGATTTTAGCAGTGCTATTGCGTATCCAGTGAGAAGCTGCCCTAAATCCAGTCGTAGATGGCTGGCATATTGTATTGTATGTAGTTTAGGTACGAAAAAAAAGGAGAGGCAGAAGCCGTTAGTTATCTGTGGATGACAGACAGTTGGTTGACAGATGGTAAACAACAACAAAATCATAACATAACCTAAAGATTTACTTGAACGTGCAATTTTCACGCAATATTGCAGCTCTGGTGAATTAATACATATTTGTATAGCATTGAAATGTGATACTGATTATATGGAACTAGAAAATCCATTACAATGTCTCATGAAGATAGTAAAATCGATGTAATAAAGGTTTGTAAAGTTTTACTTTTATGTTCTTGCTCAATCAGAAAATCAATCATCTTCAATCTTGAAATTTATGAAAATGGAAATATAAAATCTATCATTAGTATGGAGCATGAATTACCGTATTTCATAACTTTCAGAAAAGAAAAGAAGCTACATTCATAGCCAACGAATTAGATAACAATGCCCCAGTAGACAAAATAATTGAATATTTAGAAGAAAATCATAAGAAAAAGAACAAAATCTACACATTGTACAGTCAAACAGTGAGACAGAGACGGACTACAGCTGGCAAATACCATGATAACAAGCATTTCCTTCTTGTTGGCCATCCTTTAAACGTGTTCAGTGATGCCTGGGATGGAGGCCTTAACTCAGGTTACTTTGAAACATTTTCACACAAAAGTCTGCTGCCTAAAATGATATCGCTGATACAGAATGTTGATAAGAAAGATCCAGTTACTGAGTATATGAAAAAGAAAATGGTTTGGCGGGACACTATGCAGGATTATAAGAGAATTATGAGTAAGTTATATCATTGTGATTTATTTCTATTAATTAACTCAAACTGTCAGCTACATCATCAAGCGAAACATTCAATATTATGCAACATTAAAGCCTGTATTACACAACCTCACGACTCAACACTCGTTGAAACAAAGCAAAAAAAAAGGAGTATGAAAGGATCATAGCAGGTGTCATTCTTTAGTTACTGTCTGGGAACATAAAATGTACTCTGTGCTGGGAACAAGGCGTGAGTTATGTATGTATAATAAATTGGTTGAAACTAGTTTTAAGAAATAGTCTTGAAGGAGGTTGTGAAATATGGTTGGTTCAAATTGCTGCTGGTCTAGCACTATGTAATGATTTAATTATATCAATCACCGTTTAAAGCTTAAAACATAGTCCAAAGAACATTAAGGTTTGAAAGAAAACAAATCTATATAATAAAAATGATATGCTGTTTGTTGGTAAGCGCATCACTTTAGAACGGCTGGACCGATCCGGCAAATTTTTGTTTTAAAATGTCCTTAATAGTCCGAATCAGGTTCTTATGGAAAGGATTTTTTTTAAAGTTTCCTGGAAATCTTCAAATTCGGGAAAGACTTGACATCCTTTTTTGTATCAATTATTGAAATTTGGGCAAAACAATGTCTGTTGAGTCAGCTGGTAAATAATATTCTTTTATCTTCACCAGGTCTTATGGGTAGAAAACGAAAATATGAATGGATCAATGATGAAGTATTACACTGTCCCAAGCAACTGGTTGATATAGCAGCACATTACGAACAGAATCCTGATCCTTACTTCGAGAGCAGCTACAATTGGTACTATGCAGGTCATGGGAACATGTTGCTGATAAGTTTCAGTGGACTTGACTATTTGGTGCAAAGTGAATTTAGTTGCATGTGTAAGTAGTCTTCTATGGACTTTCTATAAATCAATCATGAACCTATAAAGTGGACTCACTCTGGTCCTGAATATACCTGCAATTATGCATGTTTAGATAATTTACCAAGACCTATAGCAGTCTGCCTAATGAAAGGCTGTGAGTACACCAACATGAAAACCAAATATTTATCTTTTACAGTATACAATGCTTTTATCAAAATTCATTGTATTTTTTGTGTTCTTCCAGATATTTCCCATTTCTTGAGGTACAATTTGTTGATAGAAAACGACACTGTAGTAAAGTTTGACTGTGGAGAAGACCTCAACATCCTTGAAACAGTATCATCACAGAACATTATAGCATTGAGAACTAAGAACAAGATATTTGTATTGAAAATACATGAAACTGATGGTTCTATTAAAATAGAAAAAGTTAAAGAAATGGAGTCTACATTACCTTTCACTGGCATATCTTTTGATGAGTATCATAAGAACATATTGTATGTTACAACTCTAGACTACAAACTGACTATTGTAAACTTAGACAGAATGACGGGACGTAGTAGACAGTTACGAGGGAATGTAACAAGTTTGATCGACAATTGGAGTACTGTTCTTGGCTCCGAAAGAGGCTTCTTCACACATGTCTCGAAAAATTCCATTACACTCTATGATAAGAGAACTAACTCTGCTTTCCAACGGTGGAAAAACCTTAGAAGAATCACAGATGATGTGGCATGTAATGATATCAGTGTCGCGAGCCACGCCACAGACAAACGCCTGCTATACTTCGGGACCGATCATCATCTATTTCTAATGGATCTACGCTACAACAAAAAAGAAAAAAACAAGTTAAAAGTTGTACAAAGATGGACACATGGTATGCAGTGTTTACCCACTTACATGTCAGTGTGTAAATTTGATTATAACAAAGAGCTGATTAGTTTAAGCAGTCAGTGGTGTGAAGACATATGTGTGGTCAGTAATCACGCAGACAGGCTGACCAGGCACACAGACATTAGCAGTGTTACCATCCCATATCGGCCACCAAGTATATTACAAGTTTTAAATGAGGCTAGAGAGAAAATGCTTTGCTGTGATTTGAATAACCCTATTGATAATAGACTATGCACTTCAATCACTGGATTATTAGTACTAGAACAAGATGATAAATACAACATACTCATGTTGAACTCGCTAGGGGACGTGTCTTATCACACTTTATGCCCACAATATATGACTGCATTTTTCGATGACACCAGCACAGAAGTTCTAAACGAATGGAGTAAAGCTTATAAGAGAGAACCAAAAGACTTGGAAGTATCATCTACAGAAGATATCAGTAACATTTGGAAAAAGTTGAAGAGAATACCTGACGATTTTAAATTAGGTGAAAATAAGTTTCACAGGAAAGTTAGCAAGTACAGTGAAAAGGAAATATATGACACATTTGAAAACGAAGAGATCGAATCTGGACTCTTGGACATATGGCCACAGACCCAGTATGAGGATACTAAAGATGAATCCTCCTTTAATTTATTTTTCAGTAATGAATGATAGTGAAATAAAACAATAATTTTATTTATAAACAACTATATTTCCTACCTATATGACTGAGTTTTTACAAACAACCTTGCATACATCAAATCAACGTACAAACATATTCACATTAAAATTAATTCATAAACATGGCGACGTAGTTTTAAGCTTGCGCGTGCGCCGAGTAGTAAGTACGAGTAGCAGCAAGTTTAAAATTACGTCGTTGTAGAAACAAGTTGGGAACTATCAACCATTCATACTAACAATTTAATTGGTGTTGCACGAAGCAAAGTCTACTTACAATGCATGTAAATGTAAAGTTGTTAAAGCTTAGCTTTTTAACAAAATAGCATCAGTAGATATCCCGCAGAGGTATTCATTCAGTCTTCGGGTACATCGTCGAAAACTGGAAAAATAAGCACAGTTGATATCTCCCAACAAAAGGAAACAAATATAACAAACATAGGAATCACTTAATTAGTTCACATTCAATAGTAGCATAGACAATCTAAATAATACAAAGAAATACATGGGTACCACCTAAACCAACATTTATATAGTTTACTAGCAGATACAAGAACAAATATTGAAATCTCTCTGATTTTCAATTGTCTTTTCTTGTATTTCCTAGGGCCATATTGGGTAGTCTCAAAGTAATTTTTGTTCCAGTGCGAAAAAGGGATACAGTTATTCGTCCCGTATAGCTCCATCTCTTTTTCACACTGAAACAACGTGTCCCATTACGGCCCCACATAGTACAGTATTTTTATCTCACGAAGCGACGCGCGCTTTACTTGTGGTAACCAAGTGTACAAAGACGCTGTGAATGTGTGCGTGAAGACGAGTAGCATCAGCACATAACACACACACACACACACACACACACACACACACACACACACACACACACACACACACACACACACACACTTCCGACTTCGCCGTTGTCTCGGACGGGTACCGAGAGCTGCTGCGCTTACGCACACATTCAAAGCGTGTTTGTACAGTTGGTTACTACAGTGAGTAACCACAAGTAAAGCGCGTGTCGCTTCGTGAGATAAAAATGCTATAAAATATATTTACAGATGACGGAGGGAAGACGTGACCCAAGGAACATTTTACAGAAAACATAAAGCAAGAATACATTTGAAACGATAATTTTAAAAAGAGAGATTAATAAATAAGAACATTTTAAGAATATTTTAACAATTTCATGCACCAGATCGAATATCATTTTATTATTAGTTACATACGATGATTAATTATCGTGCCAATTTGGTATATTTTAGGGGGAAAAAAATGGTTTACTATTAGGGATGCAACGGAAACCGATTTGATCGGATATTGGGCGAATATCCGGCAGGCCGGATATTTGCAAACAAACCACACAGGCCAATAAGTTACACAAAAATGTTTAAGTAATTTCATTAAGACGCGCATTATGGCTTAACACGCCATAAATATAATACACAGGATTAATTTTAATACATATTTAAACTACGGACTGCACTATAATAATATTAATATCTAATGGTAGTAAAAATAATCTTGAGTTGTAGTGCTGTGCCTCATATCCATGGTAAACAAAGACAAACCTTTTTTCACAATTTAATAGCTGCGCCCCGCGGTTTTACCAACATGGAGATTACCACATGAACAAATAAAAAAAATAGCCTAAGTCACTCTCAGGCCCTAAAACACTTCGATCCGTTGCTGCGTGAAATGTTGGTCAGACTACTCTATACTATTTTGCTGTACAGGGTGGCAGGGATATCTACGCACAACCTGTTAACATGGATTCGTAATGATTCTGAACCCCCCTTTTTTGTGTGGGAAATCATCAAATAACTTCTCCCGCTTTGGGCGGAGCGGCAGGGCTTGTCAGACTTTTCCCGACTAAAACCCACCCGTGTTCCTTCAGTTGCCTGTGTGCTAGGGCCGCGGTAACCTTTTCGGACAAACCCGCGTCCCTGGCAGGCGTCGGCCCCACCAGACCAGATGAGGCGCGCGTGGAACACAACGTGTCGTCGACTCAGGCCTGGTCCTTACCGGACAGCGAGCTACCCATTGCTCCCCGTGCGCAAGCCCACGCCTACGGTTGCCGGGAATCGGTTATGCGATCCACAAAATGGTAACACCCGGGCGTTTCTTCCCACCCAAAACAAGAACCTCCCAAAACAAGCGTGTCCGGTGAGGACCTGCGTCAGGCGGAAGGTGAGGACGCCGTGGCATCTCTCTAGCCACTCCTCAAAGAGGGGATTTATCGCCGCAATTGTGGCGTGCCCAATTCTGAACCTCATGCGTTGAAATTTTTCATCGGTTATTAAAACAAAAATTATCTCTGCCATACATTTTGACCGCGTATGGTATTGCACTTTTCTATGAAACGGTTTAAATTTTTCGATAACCGATGAACAAATTTTACGCGAGGGGTCTAGAATCATGTGCTAAATTCAAGGTTTTAGTTTGCTCGTCGACGTCGCTGCCACCATGTATAATAAAGCATATTGCGTCATAAGCTTTATCTAAATAATATAGCATGACGTTCACTCTATGCTCTATATCGCAAGCCGGTCTACTATGGATGTAGAGCAAATTATTTGACAGTGATCCGTCATAAAGTGCACACACAGTGGAGTACTCACTAGCGTGATAAGCTCACCAAGAACGATGATGAAATGTAATTTGACTCCAGTTTATTAACCTGTACGATATATCTCTGAGAATCGCTCAAGTTTATCGCGTACAGCGAGCAAATATAGCATAGCGTTGTGTGAACGCGTCCGTATAAAACGTATGCCGAGCACATTGTTGTGCTATACAATATTTTCTATATGTTATATATTATAGCGTAGTCTGAACTGCCCTTTCTACTTTCCTAATAAATGCAAAAGTGTGTATGTTGATGTGCTGGTTGTCCTTTTTTCACGCAACAACGGACGCACCAGATCCACAAGTAAAAAAAAAAAATGCATAGGGATAGTTTATTGGCTAGAAAGTGACATAGGCTAAATAAAACCGCCGAGCGATACTGCGGGTAAAAGCTATGGTCTGTTCCAAAAGTATCTGATGAAAAGGTACACAAATCCTGTTCAGGTTAAATTCTTACACAATAATTGACTAAAGGGAATTAGTAACACATTCATCTGTATTGACGGGATTTAACTTTATATCTCACCACTTTTTCAACATTATTGTTTATTGTTTGAATAACATTATTAAATTGTAATTGATAAATGAACGACGTAAATTGAGGTTATAAAACTAACCTCAATAGTCAAAACTGAAACCATCTTTAATGAAATCTTGACAAAATAATGAAAGGTGATGATTGAAAATAAGAATTTCTGGTTTAAGTATTCACATAATCAAATAAAAGCGCTGTATTTGTAAGTGGCACTACAATTTGGCATCTACAGGTACGTTTTCTCATCCTTTGACAATTTGTTTACATTTTCATCAGATAATTTTGGAACAGACTATAGTTTATATTAGTTTCTGGTTGACTGACGTACCTACTACTGTTAGCGCCTGGTAAAAGTCCTGAGCCAGCTCCTAGTAAGCGGCTGGTCGGGCCCCTTGTTCTCGCGCTCTTTCTCCTCAAGCTGTTCCATCAGCTTGCGCTGGTTCTCGCGGAAGGCGGCGATGGGGTCGTCGAACTGGCTGTAGTACGTCAGGACTTCGCGCACGTCGATCACGTCTGACATAGCTATCGCTGTGAGGAAGGAAAAACGTAACATTAATATCACGCCTGTATTCTGGGGATGGCATAAAATATTGTAGCAGCTAGCATCAACGTCCGCGCGCTGTGCGTGCGGGCACACTATATTGGAAAATCACCATCATTGTACCAGGGCGTTATGCCCCCCGGCCGCGGCGTCATCTTTGGGACCCGTAAATAAGGGCCCCTCATTGTGTGCGCAACAATGGCTGTGGGCATAGTTGGTGCGCGTAGCAACGCTCGCCCATGTGAGTGATTGCTATTTGTTTTCTGTAGGCGCGCCACGACGCTAATACATAGAGCCGCTTTCGTCACGACACCCAGGGCCGGATTTAGGGGAGGGCATCCGGGGCAACCGCCCCGGGGCCTCCACAAAAGAGGGGCCCCCACAACAGACTTCGGAAAAAAAAATCTTTCAAATTCCGACGTGTAAACACTAGTAAACAACTTTTCCTTTAATATTTTTTTTTTTCGCTGTTTTACACACGGTGTGTAGGTACAATGGTTAAGGTACCTTGCCCGTAACTGCCCTATCTAAAAAATCCAGACTGTTTAAAAATGATTGAAAAACGTGGGAATTTTTTTTATCGTCTGTTACACAATATTTTCGGGGCCTACACATTTTGGTTGCCCCAGGGCCTCCACACGCTTAAATACGGCCCTGACGACACCTCGGCGGTCCACGGGCATACGACTAACCACAGAACACTATATACCCTGGCGAGCGACTAACGCTGCGATGGAATCCGCGTTATTTATATTACGAGCAAAAGCGACCCGCTCATCTGCTATTGGACAATGTAAAAATAAAGAAATTGTAAATATAAACTAGCTCTTAAAATATAAGTTAATGAATCCGAATATTGTTTCATTATATACAACAACCCTACAACCCTACTAACGTTTTATTTGTGTTAAAATGTATGGACGTATGTCTGAAATAAAGATATATTATTATTATTATATCTCCTGACAACTAGTAAAATACTATCAAGTCTGTGCTTATAAAACTGGATGTCCCATATTTACGACCAGCATGCGTAGCATGACCACTTCTATCTTTACTCTACGAAGGGAAGACAAATCACTTTCTTAATAAAAACTCATTATTTTTTTGAATTTTGACGCTGCGCCTTAGAAAAGTTTCTACAATCTGTCATTTTGTCTTCCGTTTCTATAGTGGGCATGCTATGCATGCGGGTACGAGTATAAAAGGTAAGAACTGCAAGAAAACAAAATAATAGTAAAAATACACTAAGTGCGCGAATCACGCTGGCGTCGTGACAAAAAAGAATACTAAATGTGTTTTCCAGCAGTCTTCGAGTGAAACACGAGTAGCGCGTAACGTCGTCCTGTCGTTACACGCAGGGCGCGTTTTATCGCTCATTCGTACGAGAAAATACGCAAACCAAACGTTTGTGCGACCGCCGCACTCACGTTCGGTTAAAAGAAACACAACAGCGGGGTAATTGCGTAACACACATAAAATGACAATCGACCGCAATAGCTTTCATTTTGACATTTCAGCCTCGTTCATTGCGTTATTTACGTTGCTGAGCAGACGAATTTTTCAAACCGAGCAAGCAATGGATTAGGAATATCCTTCAAAATCCTCAGATTGTGATTGAAAGCGTGTTACGGAATTAGGGTACAAGTGTTTTCCAGCAGTCAAGTAGTTGGTAAAACTTCATAGACGTGATGGATGTCGGTAATTCGGTATTACTTCTGTGAAGTTTCGCTAACTAATTATAAAAGATGCGATTGCCCTGTTGGTCTCGTGGTCGCAAGCGCGACTGCTGAGCGTGGGGTCCTGGGTTCGATTCCCAGGTCAGGCAAAGTATTATTGGGTTTTTCCATTACTAATTTCTCAGTAATAGCCCGGAGTTTGGAAGTTGGCGGTGCGATAACCCCGTGCCACGGAAAGCACGTTAAGCCGTTGGTCCTGCGGGTTGCGGCTGATCTCTCTCCGGTCATGTCGGATTGCCGTCCCATTGGACTATGAGAGTCAGGGAAGAAAGAGTGCACCTGCGTCTGCGCACACACGCCTGCACTATAATATCTCCCGCGTAGATGGCTAGTCTCCGTTAACATTGGCTTCCCTGGCCGAAATTCAGTCTGGAGGACTATATTTACTATAAAAGTTGCAGTAGTTTTCTTACTCTGTAGCAGATTGGCGAGGTCCAGGAGAGCCGTGTCTTCGTCAGCGCCCTTCCACTTCTTGAGGATGAGGGAGTTCTGCGGGTGGAACTTTGTAGCTTGCTTGTTCCAATCGATCACTATAACCTGCAATTACAATACGTAGGTCGTAAGTTCTTCTTGAGTCTTAAAAAGTCCAGTCATGAGAACTCATGAGGCAGTTATAAAAAAAAAACTTCTTGTCTCTGGTTCTCTATTGCATTTTTTGGTTACTGGCGCCGTCCGTGGATTTTATAAGATTTCTGTTCCGATTTTAATCAAATATTTTAAAAACTGCGTTTGAATCCGACTTTTTTCGCGACATTTGGTTAGTAACACGAAAAATCTATTGAGTTCATTAAAACTGAACAAATTTAAAGTAGACAAAAATTATTTTGGATAATAGTGTTAGTTTAATTGTCTCCCAAGCAAGACACAATAGTTAAAGATTAAGAGGTTTATTTATAAATGTTGCTTAAAGTAAAGTAATGATTAGCGACTGTTTAACTACAATTTTTTTTACGTTTAACTTTAAGGAATGTTTATAAATAAAGGGGAAAATACTATACCTTCGAAAGATCCCGATTAAGTCCCTCCAGATTCTTCACATGTACACCATCTATGAAGTGCGTAGAGTCCCTAAAGAGTCTGTATGTGATGAACTTGTTCTCGGGGTCCAGTTTGTCGAGGACTGGCCATATCATGAAGGCATTCTCCGAGGTGAAGATGACCACCTCGTAGTTTGAGTTGGCGACCGACTGGAGGAACTGGTCAACGCCTGGACGCTTCTTGAACCTGGTGATGTAGAAGACAAATGTGGATGGTAAGTTTTTATTTATTTATTTATTAAAAAAATAATCTTTGACATATCTCGAGACCCTGGGGTCCCGGTCCTTTGGAAGGCATATGACGGGCCGAAGCCACCTCGCTCTTAGACAATTTTAAATGGAATGAGGTACAAATCAACGATTATCACCGACAAACCCCGTTTGGACTATTGCAGAACATGGAAACAAAATACATTGGGCTATGGATTTGGGTGGCTATAGTGGATTGGTTACCAAGAACTATGGAAGGACTATCTCCCCTGCCTGATCAATGTTAATATGTAATATACGGATAAAATGGCAGAAGGTGACTTGCACACTCCATAATGGGCCCCGGAAACTGTCGCAAGCGCATAGCGACAATTATTTATTGAATGATTAAGGTACACCAACTGCTTGTGTAAATAAATAGGTAACAATAGTCTCGCCTCGGACTCGCAGATAAAAATAAAAAAACTAGTGGCTCGGGAATTTAGTAATTATGGCAAAACACTTCTTGAAACTTAAAATTTAGAACATAAAGGTAAATAAAATTACAAAAACAAACAATATAAATTGAAATAAAAATTATATCACAGAAATTACGTAAGTAATTCCTATATATAGTCCGACAAATATCTATAGAAATGTAATAATGGCGGTACAGCTTGTCAAAAAGCTGTAAATTCCAGTAAATTTCATTTAGTTCTTTATTTCGCTACGTGTGAAAGTCTACGGTTAGTATAAGTGGGATGATTTGTATTTTTTTTCGGTTTTTGACTGCTGAGCTGAAAGACTAGAGGCCCGATTATCAACTGTGTAATCAATATTTTTTTTATAATGTTTGCGCTTCCTTAGCAAAGAGACACTACATACGGTGAGGGCGAGTGCACAACTGGCGAGGCGCAGCTCAGCACGTGTTTCAATAGCAGACAAATATGAATCTTGCGGTGATAGACATAAAGTTCAAAATAAATAAACTTACAAAAGTCAGAAAGGATTGACTCGGACAGCGCAGCGGTACGCGGTTAACGTTATTTATTTTCGACTTTATTTTAAGTCATGCAATGTTGATATTTGTTTGGCAGGGAAAATCTTTACTCTGCAAGTAGTGTTGAAGAACATACCTCCATCCGGTCTGGTAGGACCAGTCGGGATGTACCAGGACATCAGTAAACTCTAACACAAGCGTGTACGTGGGCTGATATGGCGGAGGCAGCGGGTCAGGCAGCAACTTCTCACGGGACGGCTCCTTTATCATCTGTAGACCAATAACATTGCATCACGCGTCACAAATAAACAATTTTTATTTCTTTCTTTCTTTTGTTTTCACGCCAGTATTCCCACAAGGGTGGAAAGAGGTGGGATAGCGTGTATAGTCGACCTGTTAATTGCTTTACCAACCTATGGTTACTTGCACGTCTTGAAACGGCAGAGTCTATTTGTCTATGTGTCAGTTAGACAGTTCCAAACTTTCAACTTGAAGCCCTATTTACACGGTGAAAGTTTATTGCCCGTGGCATACCATAAAATTAAGGCAACAATTGACTGGCACCGTCTAAACCACACGTACAATTTTTCAATGATACGGGCAAGTTAATTGCCGTTCAAAACTGGTATAGGTGTAAACAGCACGTACAATAAAATCGCAGATACAATAAAATTGCATGTACAATAAAATTGCACGTGCAATAAAATGGCATTCAATTCTGGCTTGAAAATTTTCTATCATTTAAACATGAGCGAACAAAATAAGTTAAAAAAATCTTGAGAAGACGTTCAATAAAATTAATTAAATATTTGGCAGCGCGAATACGGGCAATACTTGAATCAATTGTATTGTACAAGGACGTGCAACTCTGTGTTTAGACGAGGCAAATCGTGCATGCAATAATTGCCTTGGTGTAAACAGAAGTCGCATGCAATTACTGTATGCTATTTTATGGAAATCGCACGCGAGTAAAAACTTGCATGCAATTCTTGAATGGCAATAATTGTGCTTTATGGCATGCGATTATCGCTCTTGAACGTTCTAGAAACTTACACCGTGTAAATGAGGCTTTAGTAAGGTTACAATTTACTGGGCATAGTAGGCAAAAGTGGTAAAGCAATTACGACATCATTCCACTGGGCACAAACAGACACAAGACTAGTACTGAAAATATGCTGATGAAAAGATTCCATTTGTATGTAGCCATAGCCCTCAGTTCACGGACGCCTCGGTGGTCGCTGCTAAAGGCGGCATTGTCAATTGTCAGTTTCCATTTAAACCAAGAGTGTAACCGTTTACTCGCACTACGACACAAATGACGTATAGAACAGACAGCTGAAAGCTTTGAAGGCAGTCCGCGACAACAGTTGTGCGCTGAACGCACTCTCGGCGTCACAAATTTTATTAGTACTGCCGTCTCTAGACGCCTGTCGGCGCGGCGATTCCGTGTTCTGTATATGTAGCCAAGGGACAGACATACAGACATGGCATTTTATCACACATGAGCAAAAGGATGGTACCTTTTCATAAAAGGTAAGTTCCTTCCACGTGCGCCGTAGATACTGCAGAACGATGGGCATTTCTGAGAATTCATCCTCAATGATTTCTCCGTCCTCACCGCGGCGAGGGGCGCCCATCTCTACCACGAGGCAGCTGCCCATGACCGTCATGGCGCCACCGAATACTGCGAACCTGTTATATGAAAAGACATTAAGATATATGTATGGTCAGCAACAGAAGTCAGTTAAAGCGTGCTTAATACTTGTTCACATCCGAGCAAGTGTGTAAGGAAGAAAGATTTTTTTTTGTGGCACAAATATAAAACAATAACAGAACAGATGTACTACGAAAATAATACAAATTCTTGACTATAATTATGAAATATTATTCACCAGAGTTTCAAATAATTTTATGTTAATTAAGATTATGTTGAAAAATAAGACAGCACTAAACTTAAGACAACCCAAGAAGGATTTTGAGTTTAAAATGCTGAAGCAGTTGTGGTTGCTTCCTCACGGTCTACAGTACACTCTCTTGCCCTATCTCAATTTATTTGGGGTTTGGTGCAGCACGTCTTCTTCTTCTATTGTTCTCTATTCGTTATCATGTTGGTAGTAGCCATTTCTAACCATATCATCTTTCACATAGTCCATCCATTATTGTTACTCTAGAAGTCTAGACTAAACCAACAAAACAGTCTGAAAAGATTTATGGTTTGTTCCAAAAGTATCCAATGTAAATGTAAACAAATGGATCAGAAAACATACGGTCTGTGGATGCCAATTTATAGTGCCACAAATTGAGTGCTTTAATTTAATTATTTGAATACTTGAAACCGAAATTCTAATTCTAAATCACCTTAACTTTGTTTTTAATTTGGCAACTGAAGTTAATTTTATAACCATAATTTTCGTCGACGACTTTTTAATGACAATTTAAAATGTTATTCCAATAGTAATTGTTGGAAAATCTGATGAGATACAAAGTTGAAACCTTCTAAATACATATGAATGTGTTACTAATTCCCTTTAGTGAGTGATTGTGTAAAAATGTGTGCTGAACAGTGTTTGTTTACACTTCATCAGATATTTTTCGCATTGGCATTAGTAGCTTATTCTCTAGACATACCCCATCTTCATCCGCCTCCAACTCTTCTCGTTTTCTTCTGTCTTCTCCTTATTCTCTTGCTCAAACTTCTCCTGTTCCTTCTTAATAGCCTGTGCATCTTCTGTGGAGAGCGGAGATTGTGGGAAAAAGCGGCCCAAGATATCCGTTGACTCAGGGTCTTTTTTATTTTTATCTGGAAGTTAGAAAAATATCAAGCTTAGATCATTCAGTTTCATTTCAGTGCTATTACTGGGAGATCTTACCGTTTTTTTTATATTATACAAATAAATAAAATTGAAGTGTCTGTAATATCAAAATAGCAGCTTTTTACTAATTGCATATGACAGTCTATACAGTATTTAGTTAAAAAAAAAACAATTAAAAAATATGTCTGTTTGTTCTGGCAGGCATTTTGACAGGACTTTCACTGGCAGATGGCTCATGTTATAAGGAGTAACATTGGCAAATTTTTTTCTTAATATTTTATACACATCCATTAAAATAAATATATATATTTATGGCAGAAAATGACAATGCAGTAGGCCCAACAGGAGATGGTGTAATGCAGTAGATGCCTTGTCAAAGGATTGGCCCACATTTGTATAAGACTGGGAAATGTAGAAAGAGGGAAGGGAAGCCTTTGCCCTGCGATGGGACAACATAGGCATCATCATCTACCTGCCTTTTACCAACTAAATTAGGGTCGGCTTCCAGTTTAACCGAATGCAGCTGGATGCCAGTGTTTTATATGGAGCGACTGCCTAGCTGACCTCCACAACCCAGTTACTGGGTCGTACAATCTCTTTGGTAAGACTGGTTGTCCGACTTACGGGCTTCTGACGACCCGTAACGACTGTCAGATTCTCAAATGACATGGCTTAGCGTGCTTTCTGAAGCACAGACGGGTCTTGGTATGCAAAGATGGTCACCCATCCACGGACCAACCGCGGCAAGCGTAGCTTAACCTGATCGGTCGAACCGTGCGGCTGTTATTACTTAGCCACAAGCCCCAAAACATATAATAATAAAAAAGTAAGAAGAATTTTATAAAGGTTTTCAGGGGGTTGTCTGTTTGTCACACAGGCACATAACCTTTTTACTTATGTACTTAGATTAAGATTATTAGATTAATATTATACTACTATGTTTCCATAAATGAAACTGAGTGAGAACAACCATGTCACATGGCTGTACTACTCTCTTACATGAGAAACAATTTGTCACATTTTATGAAACAAAGAAGGGTTTTTGAAGTTTTTACGTAGGATAAACAGTTTTGATTTATTTTTATGGTAAGTATTCTAAATGAAACTGGTATCTTCTAGGTCTCCTTCACTGGTTATAAAATCACACGTCTCAAAGTTAATGATTTATGACAATAAATGAGTGATGATGATATTGTCAGAAATTATTATAATGGTTTGGTTTTTAATAGAATTATTTACAGGGTTATTTTAATGAATACATTATTGATTCAACATTTGCCGGGTGTAAGGCGAAAATTGGATACTAACCTATATTTTCCGTACTGTACAATTTGGGCGAGTTGGCGGAAAGTAACCATATATTCTGCCGTGAAAATTTTTTTGAATGCAGATTTCCTATCTTACAACACGCAATTCTTGTTAGAAAAAGCACTTTTCTAAGAGACATTATTTCATTTGAAAAATCACATTCACAACAAATGAAGAAACGTCATTGAACTGTCATATTTTCTTCTGCCCTTGTGTTGTGTGTTGCTGCACTTGCTACTTAAAGGCACAGATTAATAATAAGTAGCAAGCTGTAAGTGCCACAAACTTATCTGACCCGGTGGTGGTGGCGCTGTCAGTAAACTAAAAACGACAGACCTTGTCACTTTGCATATTGATTTCGTTAGTTCCAATTAAAGCCATTAGGTCAGAAAAGTTTGTGGCACTCTACATAAAGGGAACCTTATTGCCAATTGCTCCTGCTAGAGGAGGGCTAGAGAGGGCACCATTGTACTAAATAACAAAACGGTCGTATTAAAAAGGTTAAAATTTTTAATCATATCAAATTTTAAATAATTTTAATTATAATATAATTACAACATTTTTCTCAAAGTCTCGAAATAGCGTATTTTGGAACAAAAAAAAATACAGTAATATTGGCTTTAACCAATTCCTTGGTAATGGTGCCGATTCTCTTGTCACAAATGCCTCTAAACTAGACTAAAAATCACAAAAAAATAGTTTATTCCTGTTTTTCTTTCATTTTACTTATATCTCGAAAATGGTGTGTCCTATCGCAAAAACAATGAAAACTCTTAAAACTCATTTTTCATATTTACCATACAAAAAGTGTTAAATTCCATACAAAACATGTCGAGGCTGCGTTTTGCGTTCATAACGCTCTCCTATAAAATCATGATTTTGTAGATAACCGTATACCTATACTTTGTGGCCGTCTAGTAGAAAGTCTTCTACTGTCTTTAACATGGCGGGCGATTACAAAATAAAATTGTCTGCACTACCTTAAACAACTGTCAGTTGTCAGTGTGATTTTAATAGTTTGGGATAGAAAACTTTCTTCTGAAATACTGTACAAAGGACCTAGACAAAGATTAGTACAAACGAAAGACAAAATTACAGATTGTAGAAGGATTTCTACGGTGCGATGTCAAAAATGGAGAAACGAAATGTCACTTTGTATAGAAATAGCTGTGTCTATTCCTCGTAGAAATAGAAACCGTCATTTTAAGCCTACAGGGGAAACTTAGGCGGTTTTTCCTCAAAAAAAAAAATTACTCTGGTTTGCATTCATGTTTTCACCAAACTTGGGTACTTGGAACAGTACGAATCAAGGAATAATAATAATCTGTGAATATTTGAATCGCATTCCATTCCGTAAAATTAAACATTTTTATCATAATCGAACAATTTGTCTCTGATGTGACAGCAGTTTGGCCAAGTTTGGCATTGGCAGTAATTTTCTCTGGAATGTGATATTGTGAATTTTTTAAAATAAAATTGAACCTGACAAAAAGTAAAGAAAATCACAAAATTGGGAAATCCTTTATAATGATAAATGAATGATTAGTTGTTGATATCATAACGATGTCATCAATAAGCAAGCAATCCTCTTTGATGAATTTTATTAAGAAAACTACTGGAAACTCGAGTTCAAACAATACAAGGTAGACTAACTTTTTAACTTTTTTACAATTCTGTTAATCCTCGTCGTCATTTTCGTTATTTACTAACAAACCATTATTCTATAAATTTACTATTTTTACGTAACAATAATAACGTACAGTGTTTTTTTTTTGCTTGTACCTAATATATACTTACAACTTGGTGTTGAGGGTAGTGAGTGCTTTGTCTGCAATTTAGAAAGACCGGCGTAAATTTGTAAATAACGTAAACAACATAGGTTACTAAATCTTGATTATTTGAACAATAACTCTGACCCATTAATCATCCATATCAATCATTAGCTGTTGTCAAACAATTCAATTCAATTCAATTATTATCATTGAAGTTAGGTGAAAGAAGAGAACCTTGTTCTTTATTTCAATTTCGAATACGCTTTCCATAAAATATTTAACTCATGGTGTTGACATGCTGACACTCACCAAAACTAGTTTAAAATAACAAGTCTATAGGTACACGTTCCAAGTAGAAAAGTTCAGATAAAAAAAAAAAATTGCTTTACATCTGTTTTTTGAGACTTCATTGAAAGAAGACAAAAAGAAAAAATGGTTTATGTGTCAGAGAAACATATGCATACAAAAAAGATAATTAGCTCTAATAATAAAGAAAATAAAAACAAAATAGATCTATAATCACAAGCACAAAACAGAAATAGTCAACAGCTGGATGTCATGACTGTGACAAGAAGGCTTCTACTCAGCATGATGCTGTGCTATGGGAGCCCACAGCAAAGCGCTGATTTTCAGTGGTTACCTGAAAAGGATGTAAGGAAACCAAGTCAGGTTTAATGATTGGTAACAAAATAAAATAATTTGTGTATAATAATTAAAGAATTGCACTTTAGGTAAATGCCAGCCTCATGGGATCTAACAACTCTTTCTTGCCTTCTTTTTCTTTCTTCGCTTGCTCTTTTCTTTTTTTACATTTAATAGATTAACCATTAGATTTTATAAATAAAACCTAGATGATTTAAGAAAGCTCTTCTAAAGGTTACTATGGTTGAATTGAAACTTTTTGTGGTGCTCATCAATATTGGCATTTTCATTAGTAGGTTCCTTTTAGATAATTGCTTCCAAAAAAAAGATGAAAATCAAAGAAAAAACCACAAGTATTAATACTATATGGCTATTGGTATGGTGGGAAAAATACTATTATTTTTATAAGCATATTTTTTTGTTTTACAGTGGAAGCAAAAACGAGCAGGTCTCTGAGAAGAAATCTAGATTTGTATTTAAATCAAAATCCTCAAGCACCACAGCTAACTGTGAGTATCATTAATTATGAAACTGAGTATAATTCAATATCTTAGCTAACTTGTTTATTAAATCCAAATGACGAAGTTCATTATGCTCTAATCATGTACAGCCAATTTATATTTTCAAGTATTCTTCATTAATTTAAACGAGAGTTTTGATAATAGTCTAGAGTTAATCAAAATATTTTGTGATTGAAGTTCAAGTTCAAGTTATTTATTTCATAACAAAATAACATTTGTGTCGAAATATTTACACAGTAGGTACACAAAAGAAGCAACATAACGAATTATAATATAATATGTAACCTCATTCCTCACCGTTCATCAAAGTTAGAACGTCTATCCAAATACAAAATACAAATTTTACAAACATTAATATTCTTGTGTATACAAAGTCCCTAGCAAAATTCTACAAAATACATTTAAGGTCAAAAAATAAAGAATAAAAAAAACAACATTTATAAAGTCAAAGAGTACACATATTTAATTTAAGTTTAATAAAATACTAGTTTTAAGATTTTTGTCATTATAATATTCGTCAATGCTGTAATAGGCTTTGTTGATTAACAAAGCCCTGAGTTTATTTTTAAACATGTTCACATTCTGAATATTCTTTAATTCTGCGGGTAATTTGTTAAACAGATTGACAGACTGCACGTGTGACGAGTGTTTGACAACATTAAGCTTTGCCTGTAGAATCGTAGCAAGATCTTTTCTGCGAGTATCTACTCTAATTTTTCTTTCATCGTCTGTTTCAAACTCGTTTAAGTTTTTGTTTAAGTGAGTAAGGAGAACTAAAATATAAAGACATGGTACCGTTAAAATTCTAAGTTTAATAAAATATTCCCTACATGATTCTGTCTGGTTTAAACGAAGCATGGTTCTTAATGCTCGCTTTTGTATAGTAAAGGCTGCCTTAACATTATATTTATAGCTATTTCCCCAAAATTTAATGCTATATCTAAGTTTAGATTCAACTAGAGCAAAATAGACGGTACGAAGTTGATCAATAGACAAAATATCTCTCAGAGATCGGATAGCATAACACGCACTACTTATTGAATTCGTAATAAAATCTAATTCTGGCTTCCAATTAAGTAAAGAATCAATTTGTACCCCCAAAAATTTTAAACTGTCTACTATATCAATTTTACTGCCTAAGGATTCTACGTTTACTAAAGATTTGTTCCTAACTGTAGACTGTTCCTAACTGAATAAAAATAAATATTGTTAGTGATTCTGATTGCACTTTCTGGCGACGATAGATGAAAGATTACAGTTCAATCTGTTCATTTGGATAATGTAATTAAATGAGTGGTAGGAATATACCTTACTTTGAGGTAGAGAAGATTACCAGGGGGCCACCATATTATCAAAGAAGTTAGTTCAAAAGAAAAAACTGAATGAACTGAACTGTTTTTGAATTAAACTGAATGGATGAATATTGAATTATAATTTATCTTTTCGAATTGTTGTATTTTATATTTTTATTCTAGACTTTGTTAACATGCGTTCTCTCGTTCCACATAATCATAAGTATAGTTTCAATTCGACGGCACGGTTGGCGCAGTGGTTAAGCGATTGACTGCTGCGCTGCGTGTCGCGGGTTCGATTCCCGCACGGAACAAATATTTGTATGACCTACAAGTAGTTCTTCCGGGTCTGGCTGTTTGTGTATGTGAGTTTTAAATGTTTATAAACGCACCCACAATACAGGAGAAATTCCTAGTGTGGGGCAATGTTTTAAAAAAAAGATTGATTTTACCAAGATGTTGTGATAAATATTATGTTGATTAAAAGAGTGTCTTCTGTTTCGTTTGTTATTTCATGGTGTTCTGGTGATATTTTTTGTGACGACTTAGGGCTGTGCTTGTTTTCTTGATATATACTTTTAACGTTTGACCCTGCTTCTCCCTTGTGATAAGATACGTAAACGATTGACCCAACGCCGTGTATCCTAGACCATGGTTTTCCTAGTGGATTTCCAATACATGTCAGTTTATCAGTGAAATGAAACTGATACGATGCCGTGCTGAGACGATTGAAATCATACATCAATGTTGCGGTGCATCTGTGTTTTCCGCGTGCAACGTATTTCGATGCAGTCAGCGAACTATCCATGCAACTGCAAAGATTCTTGATGGAAAACAAAACAAAATGACGTGTTGGATCAGTCGGTTCCAAAGCGGTTCATTCCTAAGCAGTGCTGATCCACGCATGATGTTCGTGAACAGGCGCCGCCCGTTCTCAGTTGAGCCTGGTCATCTCTTCACTGCTATTGCTTTTTTATTTAATATTTTTTAACTGTTTGAATATATGCATTGAGATTGAAAAAATAAAATAGGAGGTCCGTTGGTTGCGAGTGATTTGTTTTATTCTCCTTTGCGCTGCTAGAATCTAGAATTCTCCCATAAGTTATTGACACCTGGCAGGCCAACCCCTGATGTTGATAACTATCCTAAGGCAGCCTCTCCATCACAGGGTGTGTTTGATAGCATAATTGACGGGGTCCGATACGGCCGATGCCTGCCGGAGTCGCGGATTGTTCGTCGAAAGAGTTACCGTGGCCCTGGCGCATAGGCAACTGAAGGAACACGGGTGGGTATAGATTACCAATAAAAAAAAATAAAAAAAAATTGGGGTGTTTGATATCGACCAATAGGATCGCTTAATATTTGAATATTCTAACCAAGCCTTACTAGGTCACCGTTGTTGTTTATTTATTTAACCATTTATGTACACACATATAATCTGACAGGAAAAAAGGAACAGAAAAATACGTACAAAGGTGATGCTTATTTCTAAAGAAATCTCATCCAGCATACGTGCGATAGGAGAGTATATAAAAAGAGATGTAGACAACGTGTGTAAGAGTAGAAGGGAATACAAAATACATAAAATCAAAAACAATTATCCAATTTAAATATAAACATACAATATGACAATCTACTTAAGTAAGTACATACCTTCCTCCTAAAATAAATATAAGTAACTAAAATATATAAAAATATACCTAATTAAATTTAAATAATAAATACATATGCAAATTATAACAAACTGTAAGATAGTGTTTTTTCACTTTACTTTTAAATCCTACTGCAGCAGCTACTGCTTGTTATTTAAATCAAAATTCGATATTGAAGTAATCGTGTGTAAAAACATACATACATAAACTCACGCCTTCTTCCCATGGGGATAGGTAGAAACTACAGAACGCCACCTGCTACGATCCTTACATACTCCTTTTGCCTCGTTTACGTTCATACATCTGGTCATACACGCACGTGAGTAAAAACGCCTGACAGAAAAGTATTAGCAATTAATAGTTTTTTACCGTGTAATGAGCTTTTTGTTATAAAAAGTAGTGTTTTTGTTCTTGAATTATCAAAAAAATTGCTGCTTTAAATTAAAAAAGGGGATTTAATTCAAATTTTGGTCAAAGCCAAGCGGTCATCTTTCTTTTAGTTGGTCGATACTGAAAGAACAAAAATTGGGTCATCCTGGGCACAATTTCACTTGTCATTGGTTTGTGATTATCATCATCATCTATCATCAGTTCATCATATGGCAGTCAAAAGTAATATATCACTGGATACTGATATTTATTGTATTGTTTCTTATTTAAATTTCAGGGACACCCCCATTTAAAAGGACTACAGATGATCAACCACAGAAAACGGCAAGTATTACTTTTGTACAATAAGGGCCAATTTCATCAAACTTTTATACCTAGAATAAGGTCTAATCCTAAGAAACAAAAAAAATTACAGTTTTTCCATACTAGAACTGTCAGACGTCAATTTTAATTCACAGATAAAAGATATCTGACTTTAATAAAATTAACCCTTAGAATATTTTATAATAAGAGTAGAATATTTTATATAGAAGTAAGGGTTGTATTCCATAATCCTAATATTGGACAGTCAACTGCAGATAAGAAGTCACACCAGAATTTCTAAAATCACCCTGTGTGCTACTCGATAAAGGCTGTCTATGTCAAGTTAATACCACTGATGTGTGGTTAACTGTGCCAAATACCATTAATGAAAATGAATGTTTTGTAAAATAATAAATACTGTACATTAACAACATAATTTAGCTAAAAATAAATATGAATAAATTAATATAATAACTGTACGATGTTTCAGGCCCCAAAAACTTCGAATGATCACCAAGAGTCACCTCTACTCCTGCCTACCCGGAAAGTGATGAACAATGGAGTCAGTCCGATCACACACAAGAATAGGACGCGACATGATAATCAAAGTAATGACATCTTTGAAATGGATGTGGTAAGTGAGCTTAATATCCTAAATACACTTGCAGTACGAAAAGTAGAGCACCTTAGACCACATAGATATCCGAGAGATATGCCTTTACTCTATATTTGCTCAAGTTTATGTGTCGCCACCTTTTTCCCACTCCTGAAACTCACACATAAACAAAAGAAATAGATACGGCACACATGATATTTTTTCGCACGTAAACAAGAAAATATGCGTAACACTTTTGTACTATTTTATTGCACATATGCTCAAAAGGGGCGGGCACTAGAAAGTATAGATACAGTCACTGAATGCACACATGTAACTGTAGCATCAACTAGGGAAGAGCGATTGGTATAAATATGTGATCGATAAAAATATCGATGAAAACCGACTGCAAAAAGAGGTGTTTTTTGGACGTATTTTGTATCGTTTATTTTTTCTGCTTTTCGATGTGGAATGTTAAAACACCAATAACAACAAATCAAGTAAAAATACAATATTTTCGTTTGCAAATAACATTTAAGTAAATCAGTTTCTGCAGTTTCTCCCTTACTCAGCCCCGGACCTAGAATTTATTCGAGGCGGGGCAAAAACTGCAATCTGCCGCTCCCCGCGCCCCGCCAATCTTTTAACCTTTTACATGAAGCCTTATCTATTTAAATATACATGGACATGTCGAACAATTATTTAGGATAGGACAGGACATATTGCCGGCCGCCATGGCCCACGCACAATGGTCCACTTGAAGGACTAAGTGCGGAAACCAAAACCCCTAAAGAAGAAGAAGAAGACAGGACATATTTGAAATAAATCGTGAGATTATAGCATACTAGCTTCTGTACACGACTTCGTCCGCGTGAAACTTCGGCCCCCGACCCACCGCGTCGTTACGCATCACTCGCCCACGATATTACTTCCTTTTCGCTTAGCGTTCTTTCTGACCTTTTTTCTTACTGGTCGGTTTCTAAGGGTCATAGTGTGATTTTAAAAATAGCCTATAACCTTCCTCAAGAATCGGGCTATCAAATGCAATACGATTTTTTCAAATCCGACTGCTAGTTCCAGAGATTAGCGCGTTCAAACAAAAAATACTCTTCAGCTTTATTATTAGCAGAAGATTAGAATAAATTTTTTACTCTTTGAGCCTTTTGTTCTGCAAAAAAATCATTGTCATAATTGATCTGATTGTCATGATTTTCGATCACTGAGATCACACCCGACTTATGCAGAAAAGCTTAACACCAATTAACACAATCTAGAATGCACCAGCGAGCACTGCCTCAGGTAAGTTAGATTTTTGAAGTCCGAAAAGTTTTAAGAATTAAGAGTCGCTAGGCTATAAGAGCGAGCTCGAATATTTTGCCAGAAACATATTAGGAAAATTTTATCGATCGATAATGCTCCAATCCAATGGCTGCGCCAGAGCTCTGTGGTAAAAACTTAAAGGAAATCGTGTCGCCTTTCCGCATAAAGACGGCGAAATGGGCGGGACGCCCGGCGCCCTCGCTAGGCGAAGTAAAATTTCTAAAATAAAGGATTTGTTCCTTAAATTTTTGGCCACAGAGGTGACAGAGGCGCTCATCCTCCTCAGGTTCGCCACGGCATAGATCTGTTGCAAGAGATGGAAAGCTTACCTTTATGTATCGCCAAATAAAAATGGAGCATGTGTTTTAAAAACAGAGAGTTTCTGGTAGAATTCAACTGCTCCGCCCGCAACCCGCTCGCACCGTTTGAAGATCTATGCCTACGCTAATCACGTAGTGATTTCGTCAGTGTGCCACCCGCAGAGAAAGATAATAAGTGCTGCGCATCTCACTTATCGCAGAGTTCCGGTGCGCTGAGTGGTGCACTTGTTTGCCACGCTTGAATTTGCCCTTCCCCCCTAGATCCGGGGCTGCCCTTACTTAAAATTAAAACTGTTCAACTAGCGCACATAAAACAACAATTCAAATAGGTACTTATTGAACATTATATCTGTCGCTTTCATAATTTTGTTGTTACATTCTTAGCCAAAAAATGTAAGCAAATATCAATATGTTATTCCATCACACATTTTGTCACTTGGATAATATTATTATCCATCGGGTCTTGTTCAAACTGGTGAAAATCAGTTGATGAGAAAATATTTGTATTGACAAAGTGTCTAAGAGCTTTTGGGACTAGCAACGTCTTTATGAACTTTGAAGTCACTTGAAATTACGAACCAATTATTTTCTCTGCATTTTGCATCTGCCCATTTATGTTCAATTTCTGGATCTTTCGGGAAACTGATATAAAATGTATTAATTCTTGTTTAAGATTCTTAGTACAATTTCTTATTGAGCAACTAACAATTATCGATATCCATATGTCAACGCTGTGCACCACTAATGCATCGTTTTGACATGCGTCAGTGATTAGGCAAAGGCTGTCGCATGTCAAAAATATTTCACAACTAGATAATTTGTAAAATACTTAAATATTATAATTAATGCAGTGATTTTTTAGTTACCGGTGGTAAGACAAGCCACTTGTACTAAGGTTTGTTGTAATTGTGCTATTTTTTCACATAAGGACGGAACAATTCGGCATTTCGTAAAAATACGAAATCACACTACACGTTCCGATACAAACATATGACTAAACGGTGCTCACTGCAGTCGCGCGTATCTAAGGTCAGTTAGACCCAACGGAAGCGACATGCGCCACGCCTCCAAGCCATATCCCTCGATATCCGTGTTAGACCACCATATTTAATTTTCGCGATTATATTCAGAATTGTTAGTCATATTTCGGTGTGATTTTCATAAGTACAGGCAAACCAGAAAAGGTATTTCCTTCGGTAATGTTTGTTTCCCATATTTAATGTTCGCTATTATATTCAGAATTGTTAGTCATATTTCGATGTGATTTTTATAAGTAGAAGCAAACCGGAAAAAGTATGCCCTTCGGTAATGTTTGTTTCCTATATTTAATGTTCGCGATTATATTCAGAATTGTTAGTCATATTTCGATGTGATTTTTATAAGTAGATGCAAACCTGAAAAAGTATGCCCTTCGGTAATGTTTGTTTCCCATATTTAATGTTCGCGATTATATTCAGAATTGTTAGTCATAATTATGTCGATGTGGTTTTCATAAGTACAAGCAATCCAAAAACGGTGTGCGCTTCGGTAATCTTTGTGTTACCGAAATAACAAGGAGGTCGCGCCACAGAGTAAGCCCACAAAGGCATAACTTCAAGTTTGGTTCTGCCGTGCTTTGTAGTGGTGCACCTATAATTGTGCGTTTGTATGTATACAGTTTTCTATATATCGGGTTACTTACTACGGTTTCAGATTGTCAATTTGTCACTCAAAAATTATGGAAGTTTTTTGGAATTGCGTAGATTTCTTAATCTATAATTTTGTAAGCAAGTACAAAATATGCAAGTACTTCCATGGCTGTAACAGCCCTATGTTAGATCTCATCATCGCGCGTTCGTATTTCCAAAGATAAATGATTATTCCTGAAGCGCATACTTTTCAATGGAAAGCTGTAGTTTGTATTAATATTCAAACAATTCCAGGACGATATTCAAGACTTTCCAGTAGCATTTAAAAATAAATCTAAATCCCGAACACCAGAGAGACGAAATAGATCAATTAGGATAAGCTCAACCCCAACTCCACCAAAGACTAAACATGAAAGACAACAGAACAATAAGAAGATTTTGAAAACCCCTGAAAAGCCGCGTCTCAAAGACAGGGATCCTTTGAAGAACATCATGGTGGACGAGTCCATATCAGGGTTCTTGGAGACTGTGACCAAACATACTGCGCTGTCGAATAATAAGGTAAAAAACTTAATGCGTAAGTACAATTTCCTTGAGAGCTTCGTATCTTATTTATAGCAAAAGGCCGGTTTTCGGACATCTGAATACCGCGATTTTATTTATTCAACCCCATTTATGACGTTAGCAATCGTATTTACGTAATATTGCTTATGTTTGGAAAACCTAGCTTTACCACAAGGGAATATTCGCGGTCAGAAAAATTTGAGAGTTGCCTAAAAAAAAAAAGTGGAAAATGTCACCCAATAATATGGTGTATAATTGCATTTTTTTATATTTTAGGACGTTATAGAACCTGCAGACAAGAATCGGTGTCAAGAGCTTTATATAGATTTATTAGAAAAGATATTTCACGCTTTTGACAAAATACCAAATTGTATAAAGGAAAAATTCCCGGGCTATGACCGAAGAATTTATGCAAAAGTAAAACAGTTACAATATAAATTAAAGAAAATACTAGCCAAACCTGATAGCGTAAGTGCACAAGCATCACAGAGTCTAAATGGCGATAGACTTAGTAATAGTGACAATAAATTAAATGGTAGTCATAGTCCCTCTCTCCTTAGTAAATATGATGATGATACAGACGACTTTGACCTGGTGTCAAGTGGAGTACATAAAAGAGTAACAGAATGTCTCCAAGAAGCTAATAATCCAGGAACTGCAACTTCCACGCCTGACTTTGTTTTCAATGAAAAGGGACCAAGAAATGAATTACCCAAAAAAGCTTTGTCATTTGACGCATTTTCACCACTCAACAATTTATCTAAATTGGAGACAAGCTGTCAATCAGAATCAGAGAATACAAGTACATCTGAACAAGTTAAAGGTAAAGGGAAATTTGTGTTCAAAAAGCCTTCAAGGCTTACGGTAGAAGAGAACAAACCTACGCCAAACAAAGACATACCGTCATCTACTGCTGAGAGAATGAGAAACGCTTCGGAAAGATTGAAACCTTTGACTGCTACAGAAGCACCGAAATGTGCACCAGTAGCACAGAGCTCTGTAGAGTTTCAGCCTCCACAGCTAAGCAAAAACTCTTTACTGAACAGCAATAGACCTAGCACAGATTCCGTTAAAGACAACGAAGAAGACGGTGAACAAATGGATGACTATGAAGTGCCAATCGACATGGATGACGTCGCAGATATTATGTCGGAAGCAGCTCAAGCGAGTGTCATTAACATCAGTGATTCTGTCGCTAGTACCAGTAATGCAGATGCAATGAACAGTGCTATAGATATACCTTTGGATGAAGACGGCTGGCCAGAATATAGGCCTGAGGACTTTGAAGAAAAAATAGAAGACATAGGCAGCCAGGAGCCACAAGTGTTCAATCTGATGGATGACTCGACGGTGAAGGAAAAGCCTAAGTATGAAGGGATGGGTGATTTCCATGCCGGTACACAGAATGATGGCATTACTGGTGAGTTGTAGTTTTTGTACATTTTTTTTTACTATTTACAATACAGAATAGAATAGAATACTCTTTATTTTTTTCTCTTTGTTTTGAAATGATTGGCTAAACTTCATTGACGCGATGGGTATTTATAACTTGCACCCTAATTACGTAACACACTATCTATCACAATCTGAATCATTTTGAAGCCTATTGCTAATCCATTGCTTCATATGTTCGAAAAATTTGTATGCTCAACAACGTAAATAACGCAATCAACGTTGTTGAACTGTCAAAATGAAACCCATTCCTACTGTTAGTGTGTTACTTAATTACCCTGCGGTTCATAAAAACGATCCTTAAAAATCATAAATTTAAGTAAACAGTTAATGACGTCATCAACGTCCTCATATCGCGTGTGGTTACCTATAGCTTTACAGGGATCTTTTGGTGTGTGGGCAAAATCGGCACTTACGCCGTCATCTTGATGTTAATACATTTCATTTTTTTTGAAGATAAATTAATTGTTAAGTAAGCGAAATGTTAGTATGTTTTTCGCGATTCCTGACTTTGATTATATAACAACTTAATGATCTCCTGAAAACAGGGCTTCCTCTCTCCTACCCTTTTGATGTGCCCTACAGGGTCCATAATGATCTCAATTATATAGTTACCACCTAAGTACACATTATGGTAATGCAATAAAGATATTGAGTATTGAGTATTTCACAAAACAATTTTACAAATGTTCACTACTAACAGTGCCCCCATGTCAACGTTATTCGACCGCCAAAAGATCCTTGTGTAGTCCTTTCACAGTTATTTTACCTCTGATTTTGCATCATTGTCCAAAACAAAGTGATCTTAATTTTCGTTGAAATAAGGTTGCGGTTGCGTTGCTACCATCCACAAGCCTGTCAAAATCATAGTGATCTTTATTTTCGTAACTATAAGCTTGCGATTGGGTTGCTGCTATCAGAGGTAAAAATAACTATGAAAGAACTGTAGCAGTGTAGTTGATATTTTGATTTTATCTGTCATTTGTTTTTATTGTTTTTTAATACTGCTACTCATCATGACTGTGAAGTTTCGCCAATTCATTCCGAAAAGTCCTGTATAATGTAACACTTTGGAAGTTTGGAAATGGACCGCTTCTGGCAATAAAAGCTTGTGCTTCACTCGTCTTGAGCAAGAGTGGTGATCAATGGTCATGCCTTCTCCGTATGAGAAGAGGCTATTCCCCTGCAGTGGGACCATGATAGGCTGGTGTTATTAATATTATTTTTGTGTTTGACTGCCTCGTTGGTGTAGTGGTCGCAAAGCGCTACTGCTGAGCATGAGGATCTGGGTTCGATTCCCAGGTCAAACTCAAACCATTTACAGGCACTTTTGAATCGGCATAGAGTCGGTCAGTTAGTCAGAAAGTTGAAGCTAGTTGCCCATTCCAAAACGTAGATCTCTATGGAGAAGAACGGGCAAGAAACTCCAAGGACACTCTTTTTAAATCAAGATATTACAAAATCCTGGGTACATTATTGTTGTTGCGGTCGAGCGTATTAATCGGTTTTTCCATCAGGAATTTCTAAGCAGCAGCCTGGAGTTTGGATTTGTGCATGGTTGATGGCAATAGGCTCGCCCCCTATTACATGGGACTTAAACATAACTGGCGAAATGTGGGTGTACTATAGGTACACAATCTAGCCCTTCTGGGATTACAGGCATGATGATATGTTATTATAATTTTTGTGTTTCAGGTGAGTTCGACGGCTTGGATTACCCTCACTCAGCGCTGATGCTTGAGGTGTTTAACGAGAGGTTCGGGCTCACGTCCTTCCGTCCGAACCAGCTGCAGGTCATCAACGCGACACTGCTGGGGAACGATTGCTTTGTGCTCATGCCCACCGGGGGCGGTAAGTGGCCTCGTTTTGTACCTCATTTTAAATAGACAACTCATTTTGCTAATTCCATTTTCTACAATAAAATATATTTGTTCTCCTCCTCAAATAATAAGTTTGATGCGATCATAATGTTCAGGTAAACCAGAAAAGGTATGTGCTTCGGTAATCTTCATGTTTCCTAATTAACACAAACGTCGCGCCACAGAATAACCCCCCACAGAGGCAAAGCTTCTAACTTTTGGTCTGCCGCCCTTTATAGTGGTGTACCTATCATTGGGCTTTTGTATGAAGTTTTCTATTTGTCGGGTGACCTACTCTGATCGCAGATCGTGATATGTCACTCAAAACTTTGAAGTGGCATGCATAGAGTTGTTAATCTATAATTTTGTAATCATGGTAATACAAAATAGGCACGTACTTCCATGGTTATAACAGCTATATATTAGATCTCATCATGGCGCGTTCGTGTTTCCGAAGAAAGACGACGATTTGCAAAGCGCATACTTTGCCTTGGATATCCGTTTCGTGGGGTTTCTCAGTAAGTTCATTTTAGCAAATTGATGTCCGCAGGTAAATCACTGTGCTACCAGCTCCCGGCGATACTGATGCCTGGCGTGACCATAGTGATATCACCCCTCAAGTCACTCATTCTGGACCAAGTCAACAAACTACTGTCGCTAGATGTAAGTATGTTGGAATTAATGTATAGTCAGGGAAATTTATGGGTTAGCAAATTGTGGCACCAAATGGCTACAATAGTGCAAATTGACGTAGTGCGTCAATCTGCTAAACAAATAATCTGCCTTACTGTACGTAAGTAAGTTTAGTTTTAAATGACAGGTTATCACGCGTATGCATTTTGTTGGGTCCATACTAACTTTTTAAAATTAAAACACAAGAGTGATATAAGACTTGACTACTTAGCACACGCACAACATTGTTTAAGTGGATCCTATTAATTGATATTTTATGAAACTGTCATTCAATAGGATTATATGAACTTGAGGCTTGTATTGATGATTTTAATGATTATTATTCTGTAAATACATACTTGTTACGGTCGCGAATCATATTTTGTTCAACAAATAGGTTGGGAAAAAAGATTTTTCGTATTTTATAGGTATAAAGTTGGCATATTAGTAGTTACGACATAGCTGAAGAGTTAGCGGTTGACCACAGAACAGTTTTGACTCATTTGAAAAAGTCTGAATAAAAGCATTTACATAAAAGAACATGAAAAATAAATAAATTAGTAGCCCGCCGGTATCAGGAATAGTCGGTCTGTTCCGTAAAAATCTCACCGTGAAAACATAGGTTAAGTGACCTTGAATATAACTGTCAATAGTAGTCAATCACTAGCATAATGTGAAATGCTCACTTGAGTTAAGTTTTTGTCGTGAGCTATTTGCAGGTGGTATGCAAATACAACTTACTTCAAGCCCACTTCACCAAATTTTTCTGGGTGAGATTTTTACAGCAGGTATCGGTAGGCAGGCATAGGAGCGGGCAAGCCCCACCACGGCGTCAACGTAGAGATACGGCGGTGGGGTCATTATTATTGTTATTGTGTAGATCCCTGCGGCTCACATGTCTGGCGACGTGTCCCTGGCGACGTGTGACGAGATCTACCACAAGCTGTCGTTGCGAGAGCCAGGCATTAAGCTTCTGTACGTCACCCCCGAGAAGATCAGCAACTCCACCAAGTTCCAGTCCATGCTCAGCATGCTCTATTCGCGCGGAAAACTCGCTAGGTAATGTAAATCATGTTTTTAGGTGTAGGTTGATGAGTTTGTCACCTATATTTGTTGGGGGGTCATATTGAACCACTTCCCCTTTTGAAACCTATGTAAATAATCGTAATCATGTCTTGATTTTATCAACCGAGTAACACGCACGCATTAATTTGTTTGTTATTTCATTCCATGGTCTCTTTTTGACAAAAAAACTAAATACAACGTCACAGTGCAACTACATTGCGGTCGATAAAAGTCGACCGGTCGATGTTAGTCTACCCAAATTGTAACCGAATGTCAATGAACGACCATCGATCGCTGTTTTTGCAACTGACTTCCATAATTTGATCAATTTTACACTATCGATCGGTCGCATAAAAATAGTCGATTGTCATGCACCATTCTAAATCGATGTGTACGATTTATCGCTATCTGGAGAGCCCTAAGAGTGCAAGCTTCTGTTCACGACCATGCACTTTAAAATTTGACAAAAATCAGGTACATATTTGTAAATGTCAAGCGATTTGGAACTGTGTGCTGTGCAACTTGAACTGTCCTGCAATTAATAATGGTACGGTGTCAGGTTCGTAATCGACGAGGCGCACTGCGTGTCGCAGTGGGGCCACGACTTCCGGCCCGACTACAAGCGCCTGTCAGTGCTGCGCACGCAGTTCCCCACGACCAACATCATCGCGCTCACTGCCACGGCCACGCCGCGCGTGCGCACGGACATCCTGCACCAGCTGCAGGTGTCCGCCTGCAAGTGGTTCCTCAGCAGCTTTAACCGGCCCAACCTCGCCTACAGAATACTCGAGAAGAAACCCAAGTCTGTTAACCAGGAGATTGCCGCACTTATTAAGCAGAAGTTTTTCAGGTTAGTTGTGTTATAGATAACCCAATCTTTCATGTTTGTGAGGGCTTACTGAAGTGTGTCTCCTGATTTAGGCCCGTATTACAGAAGCTCACTCAAAACTTAAACATTACTTAAAACTAGTTTAGAGCCATTTGATTGGTTGAAACTAATTTTAAGTAATGCTTGAGTCTTGAGTGAGGTTTTGTGATACGAGACTCAAATACAGGAAAGAAAAAAAACTCTTAGTCTTGTTTTTTTTTTTAAGTTGAGCTTTTGAAACAGAAGTGTATAGCACTAAAGAAACCTTTATAGTTCACATAATGACGAAATTCGTGATTATGGAACCCCTTTTCTATCCAAAAGAAGGGTGAAATACCTGCGCGTTTTTTTATTTATCTCCTATTTGTTATTGGCACTTAGAGGCGACGCTCCCTCGAGCTAGAAGTCCGCTCACAAGCATCCGCACTCATTCTCATCCGAAGGGGCCTTCACGTGCGAATGCACTTCCAATTAATTTAACTTCTGAGGGACAGAAAAAGATATAAAGACAGGAAAATGGTGATTTGTGCGTGTTATTTAATTTCACCCTAACTGTTTTACAGAGTATGTGGCATAGTGTACTGCTTGTCACGGAAGGAGTGTGAGAATTTATCGACGGATTTGCGCAAGGCGGGCATTCAGTCCGCGCCCTACCACGCGGGACTCAGCGATAAGAAACGAGAGGAGGTGCAAGCAGGCTGGGTCGCTGATAAATACAATGTGGTAAGTGAGTTGGTACTATAGCTTGACCGGTACCGCCGTACTGCGCCTTAAGTATGCGCGGCGAGGCGAGGAGAGGGACGCCGTGAGCGTTGACGAATGAGCGACGACCTGCCGCCCGCGAGCCGCGCACGTACCTAAGGCGCGGTACAGCGGTATCGGTCAAGCTATAATGGAGATATTATTGGTATTCTATTACTGTCTTCAGTCGGCTAGGATTGTCGCACAGTGGGTGTTTGATGACGAGTGTCGTCACCGAGGTAGGCCAAAGAAATGCTGGCGTGATGATTTGGACTCCTGCCTGACATCGGTCAGGAACGAGTCCAAATTGTCAATTATGTTTGTGTTTTGTCTTCTCGGGCCAATCGTGGACTGAGAAGACAGAACAAAGAAAATTTGAAAACTTTGGGGGGAGACTTTTGCAGTGGGACAATATAGAAAAAAAAAACTGTTTTCAACCTCCTAACTGACCGACTTCTTGACAATTTTAAAGTGCCTGTATTTTTTAGGGGATACAAAAGGGGAAATGTATTGTTCACCAGATTGCCACATTTTGTAAACTTTTTTGAGTTTTGTACTCGTTGATGTAGCAAACAGGCCGCGGGTAGTGACACATTTTGAGACATTGTATGATGTGGCACTGAGAATCGATGGTCGTCGTCGGGTGTCAAACGCTTCTTCATGCCAACACTTGTATGGAGTTGAGCTAAAGAAGTTTTTGGGCCGATACATTTTAAATACGAGCTATGTATGCTTTTTAATTGTTACCATCTCAGGTAAAACCTGGATGAGGCTGGCACAGCAGCGTGGGGATTGGCACAAGCAAAGAGAGGCCTATGCGCAGCAGTGGGGGAAGTGGGGCTGTAGTTTTTGATGATGATACTTCTTTAGCATAACACAACATGAGCAGTGTTGAGGTGATGAAGGAAATGTGTTCGGTTTATTTGTTACTGGTTTCGATTTCGAACGTTTCTAGTGCCCAAAGCTGCACGCACGTTTGTGCGTGCAGCTTTGGGCACTAGAAACGTCCCCCTCCCTCCCTCCCTCCCGCTCCCTCGCCCTGTCTGTGCTACACAATTTTTATCTCACGAAGCGACGCGCGCTTTACTTGTGGTAACCAGGTGTACACACACGATATGAATGTGTGCGTGAAGACGAGTAGCGTCAGCACATAACACACAACCAAACACTTCCGACTTCACCACGAGCCGCCTTTACACATACGCTCTTTACCCTGTGAATAGGCTATCGCGCGAGAAAGAGCGCGCATGTAAAGATAGAAAAGGAAAATGAGAATGTATACGCGCGCGCCGCCCACTCGTGCATTCCCTCACATACCTCAGTCATGCGTTCAAGTCTGCGCTTAATACATAATTTACACGCGCATTTTTGTGAAAACGATTGTCGTCGTAAAATGGCAGCCATTAGATGATGGCAATCAATATACAAGTCTCATGCATGCCTATGGAAAATTAAATCGGTGGTGTATAAAAAAAAAAAAATTAAAGGAAAGTTTTACGAAAAATTTGTCAAGATTTGCAAGGATAACGGAATGCCTGGATTACGGAATGCCTGGATTACGGAATGCCTGTATTACAGAATGCATGAAATAATTTTTAATCAGACTTATACCAGCTGTTTGTGTAAAATTCCTTCTAACACTTTTGTCCATTTCCATAGAACACTAGTTTTCAGAACGCGCGTTTAACTAAACTGTGTGATCATCATACACTCCATCCAGGTCGCGGAAGTTTCCCGTACTGAATCACGCGCGATTAGCCTTTACATGACGCTCTTTCCTCTCTGAAAAAAATACAGGAGTAATAGCGCGTGAAAGCGTCAACGCACATAAAAATTGATAATAACAATCACTCACTATTGCGAGTGAAAGCACGTGTCGTGTAAAGGCGGCTATGGTGTCGAACGGTACGGAGAGTTCCTGCGCTTACACACACACAATAGCCGCCTTTACACGGCTCGTGCTTTCACTCGCGATCGGAGTGTGCGCGATTGAACGCGGGAAAGCTTACACACTCAATCGTGAGTGATTGTTTCCACAAAAACGCGCGTGTAAATTGTGTTTTTAGCACACTGACTTGAACGCATGTCTGATGTATAAGGGGATGCGCGAACGGGCGTCGCAGGCTTGTTATCTCGTTCTCCTTTTCTATCTTTACATGCGCGCTCTTTCCCGCACGAAAGCTGATTCACGCGTTAAAGAGCGTATGTGTAAAGGCGGCTATTCACAGCGTGTTTGTACACTTGGTAACCTAAAGTAAAGCGCGCGTTGCTTCGTGAGATAAAAATAGTATACGAAGAAGCGTTTGTAAACACTTCGACGTCGATCGAACGCGGTCTGGTTGCACCCTAACGTAGCGCAATGTTGTGGTCAGATCTGCGCGACGATCGCCTTCGGCATGGGCGTGGACAAGGCGGACGTGCGCTACGTGATCCACCACAGCATGCCCAAGTCCGTGGAGGGCTACTACCAGGAGGCGGGCCGCGCCGGCCGCGACGGAGAAACCGCTACTTGTCTGCTGTACTATTCGTACTCTGACGTCGTGCGATATAGAAGGTTGCTTGAAAGTACGTTGCTTTTTATTTTTTTTGTTACTGCGTCTTCCTTTCGGTCTTTCGCTGCTCATTCAACAGGGGCCGTGCATTTTTTTACGGTACAAATATTAAATGTTCATAAGTTTACTATAGTTCAGTTCAGACGGAGTCTGAAATGGCTTCTGTGCTCGATATTTGGAAATCAAAACAAAATCATCATCTTTCCTATTCTATTCACTGCTGCACGCGTAGCACGACCACTATAGAAACGGGTTTTGTCGACGGAAGAATAGACAAAATGACAGATAGTAGAAAAAAATCTTTAGAAATCTGTCAACAATCTGTCATTTTGTCTATTATTCCATCGAGAAAACCCGTTTCCATGGTGGTCATGCTACGCGTGCTGGAATCAACTTTTATGATGAAATTATATAAAGTGACAATTACTGAGAAGACTAACAACTCGAAGCACTTTAAAAAAAAAAAGAAACTTTTGAGCGACAAATGACGAGACGTGACTGTCGTATTAATTATACGATTAAAATTTTGCGCCTCGACAATCTTCGTGTTTCCGAATTCGATTTTACGTAATGACATCTAATTCGGAAATACGAAGATTGTCGAGGCGCATAACTTTAATCGTAGCACTGTATGTCTTTTCTGCCTTATGGGTCTAGTGTTCGCAAGCGCTACTACAGAGCATGAGGTCCTGGGTTCTATTTCCAGGTCAGGCAAAGTGTTAGTGTTTTTCCATCAGAAATTTCTCAGTAGCATCCAAGAGTCTGGATTTGTGCTCGGTCGTAGGCAATAGGCTCGCGCCCTATCACATGGGACTTAAACATAACTGGCGAAATATGGGTGTACTACAGGTACAGTCACGAGCGCGAATATGTCAGCACTTGGCAACTTTCATTTGCGTTTTTTTTGTGAAAAAACGAAGAAACGTTGAAATACGACATATTACAAATAAACCTATGGGTTCGAAAATACTATTTTCGTAACAACATAAAATTTCATTCAAAAATTAAGGAGAAAATCGCTTTTAAATTTAGCCAAGTGTATACATATTTATGCTCATGACTGTAAACCTCTGCCTTACCCTTCGAGGATTACAGGCGTGATGTTATGTAGTATATGTCGTGTGTTACAGTGGAGCGCAACACAACGGCAGAGGCGCGCGGCGTGCACATCGCGAACTTGTTGCACATGGTGGAGGTGTGCGAGAGTGTGGCCGAGTGTCGGCGCGCGCAGGTGCTGGCCTACCTGGGCGAGCGGTTCAACAGGGACGAGTGTGTGCGGGACCGGGCCACGGCCTGCGACAACTGTCTCAACGCACACGACTACAAGGTCACTAGCGAAGACATATTAGTATTAACATACAGTATTTCAATTAGAGACAAAAGGTCGAATTGACTCACTCACTATTACAAACGCGTTTATTTATTTATTTATTTTTTGTGCGATATAATAAATTGTCAAATTACAGGCTGCAAGATAGATACGGAATCATGTTCATGTTGAACAAGAGCGATTCACGCGAACTTAGCAATGGTGGATGTTGACGCCAAAAAAGTAGCATAAAATAATTTGACTCTTATAGTCTAAAAGGTCTAGTACGCAAAAACATTAATTTATAAAAAGAAAAAGTTATTATGATGAGCATTCGGTCGCTTTCTATATCAATCCTTTTCCCTCCCATAATGATTGAGAGACAAGAGGATTTACTTCGGCCATCTTTGACTAATGTCGGAAGCAGTTCGCAACCGCCATCGAGTCGCCACATTTCTACGAAGAACATTGCGCATCAAGACACCGCTGGAATCGCACATTCGTGTGCGCACGCAATTTCTGGAAACATTTCTAACCGCTATAATACACGGTGACATTTGAATCACAGTTTTTCTATAACAAACGTTGTTCAGACCATGGTCTACTACCATTCTATAGCATTCATAAAAAAATTGGTCATGGTTTTCGAAAAAACACAAAAAGATAAAGTTAAAAAAGTCGGGATTATCGTTACTCCCTACTACACAGACACTGCGGCGCTCGCGTCTCAAAGTAGTTGCGGCGCGGCGCGCGGCTCATGCACGGGACTCAGCATTGTTTACAAGGAAATGTATTAATGTACACTCCATAAACTAAATTTTGTAAGAACTTATTTTTGTACGTCTTACTAGAAAATACCAAAGTTAAAAATTAACTTCGGTAGGTATTTTATCACTGATAAGTGTCTACTTTAAAACAGATTGTTATGACTTAGTATGGCTTTGGCTATGATAAACTTTGGTAGGTATTTTCTGGCTATGCACGATTGCACGACGCGATGCAACGCACCGACGCGCGACGTCGCGGTGAGATGGCTGACCTCTAATTTTATCATTTTGTTCTTGGTGCGAACTTATGGTAGGTACTATCAGACATGGTTTTAATTCTTTCCTGTAGGTACGGGTACCTATTGTATCTACGAGGGTCATTCAATAAATACTTAGCCTACAAAAAGTAAACGAAAATTTTGGAAAAGTGGCAATTTATTTTTCAACATAGTCTCCTTTTAGTTCGATACACTTAGCCCAGCGATGCTCCAACTTTTTTAACCCGTCCGAAAAATAGTTTTTGTCAAACTCTGCAAAATAGGCCTCCGTGGCGGCGATGACCTCCTCATTCGATCCATATCTATTCCCGGCGAGTGATTTTTTCAGATTAGGAAACAGAAAGAAGTCACAAGGGGCCAAATCTGGAGAATACGGTGGATGGGGCAGCAATTCGTAGCGTAATTCGACCAATTTGGCCATGGCAACGGCAGACGTGTGAACCGGTGCGTTGTCGTGGTGAAACAGCACTTTTTTCTTCGCCAGATGGGGTCGTTTTTTCTTTAATTCGGCGTCGAATCGGCCTAATAAATCGGCATAGTAAAGCCCTGTAATTGTTTTACCCTTCTCGAGGTAATCGATGTAGATCACACCTTGTGAATCCCAGAAAACGGTGGCCATAACTTTTCCGGCCGATTTTACAGTTTTCGCCTTCTTTGGAGCACGTTCCCCGGTCTGGATCCATTGTTTTGATTGCTCCTTGGTCTCTGGTGTGTACCAGTGGATCCAGGTTTCATCGACGGTCACAAAACGACGCAAAAACTCCGCTGGATTCATCTTAAACAGCGCCAAACACGTCTCCGATGTGGTCTCACGGTTGCGCTTGTTTTCTGGTGTGAGTAAACGCGGCACCCATCGCGCCGACAGCTTTCTCATGCCGAGTTCCTCGTGAAGAATATGATGCACTGTTCCTTCTGAAATGCCTACAGTCTCAGCTAGCTCCCGAACCTTCAATCGGCGATCTGCCAATACGAGATCATGGATTTTTTTAATGTTTTCCTCCGTAGCAGCTGTTTTCGGTGCACCTGGACGTGGTTCATCAAAAACCGACGTACGGCCACGTGCAAACTCGTTGAACCAATTCCTGACGGTGGCCATCGATGGAGAAGAGTCACCGTACACAGCATCCAAGCGCTCTTTGATTTCGATGCGCGTTTTCCCTTCCAAAAATAGGAATCGAATCACCGAACGATATTGCTCTTTTTCCATTTTTGTAAAACCGATCGACACGTTCGCTTCCATAAGTTGTCAAATTAAAACAAATGAAGGGATTGGAATGAAAATTTGAAAAAAGAATTAAAAAAGAATGTGCTACACTGTGGTAAAACTCTTTTGAAACTACAGCGCCCTCTGGCGATGAGGCTAGGTACTTATTGAATGCACCTCGTAACGTGACATTATTAGGTATTATTTATTTTTTCGGATATTACAGGAACAAGGCAGAAAAACTTACCTCAAAACCGGATTAGCTCCGTGGGCACCAAGACAACATTGACTTAAATTTTCCCTTCATACCTATCGGGCTTAGGACCGTCAGAAATTGTAGTTGAAGTTAATTTACTTTGCCGTGATCCAATAGCCGCTGTGTAGCTGCCCGTATTGTAGCAGGTGTGGGAATCTGCTGATTCAAGATCCTCCCTCCCTCCCAAGAGAGATTTGAGAGTACTTGTGCCTACCTTCCGCCAGATTGTCACCAGCAATTGCGTAAAAACGCACCATATCCAACCACCCCACATTCGAATAGTTAGAACTAATATTCACAAAAAACGCGCGTAGCATGCCTGTGACGTAAATACATCAGATGCATATGCGTCGCTTGCTCGAGAGATTTCGATAGAATGGCTACCGCCCGGGCGGCTCAGGCGGGCCGCGGCAATCAACAAAAGAAATGGGCGGAGCGGTACTTGGCGCGATTGCATGTCATTGGCTAATGATTTATTTGCATTTCGGCCCACATTGGCCGGACATCCTTGTAGTCCACGTGGACTCCTCATAACTCTTTTGAATGCCATAGCGCTACCGCGATGAGTACTATGATGTTACGGTTAATGTTTGAACACGTTTGAGTAACATAAGCAGTGATCGGAGTAGGTAGATTGAACTGGGGTCATTGATCCGAAACGTATATATTACTATGGACATTCCTCCGGAATTGGTGGATTATTAAAAAAAAACCGGAACTTATGTAGGAATTGTATTCTGCCAGAGTGGAAGGAGTCATTTGATGATTTGCCATCCTCAAAAAAAAGGTAGGAATTGTAATAAAATGAGCAATTTTATTCTTTATTATTCTTCCTATTTTTTTTTTTTGTCACGATTTGACAAAACCCAACGACCAATCAGAACAAACTTTAAATTTTGAATTGAGTAGTAATAATATCACTACCAACATTAACAATATTTAATTGAATCCGGAAATACCGGAATTACTTTCCGGAAAAATGGCTTATCCATGTTATTCTTTCTGTGTGCATTTATGATACAAGTACTAAAAATCAATCTACCTACTCCGATCACTGAATATAAGACTAATTTGAGAATGCCTAGTTTAGTTTGTTTTAATAACATATTTGATGCTATATAATGGTCAGTGATCGGAGTAGGTAGATTGATTTTTAGTACTTGTATCATAAATGCACACAGAAAGAATAACATGGATAAGTAAGCCATTTTTCCGGAAAGTAATTCCGATATTTCCGGATTCAATTAAATATTGTTAATGTTGGTAGTGATATTATTACTACTCAATTCAAAATTTAAAGTTTGTTCTGATTGGTCGTTGGGTTTTGTCAAATCGTGACAAAAAAAAAAAAATAGGAAGAATAATAAAGAATAAAATTGCTCATTTTATTACAATTCCTACCTTTTTTTTGAGGATGGCAAATCATCAAATGACTCCTTCCACTCTGGCAGAATACAATTCCTACATAAGTTCCGGTTTTTTTTTAATAATCCACCAATTCCGGAGGAATGTCCATAGTAATATATACGTTTCGGATCAATGACCCCAGTTCAATCTACCTACTCCGATCACTGATAATGGTAGTAGACCATGGTCTGAACAACGTTTGTCCTACCAAAATTGTGATTCAAATGGCGCCGTGTACAAAACTATTACTGCAACCTAGTAACGTTGAGTGAACATTAATCGTGAGTGACAGTGCAGTGATTTCGTGCCGAAGGAAATACCGACTAATGAAGCCACGTGGGAGCCAGCTAGCTGAACAGCCCACATTTTCATAACTCATTAATCATTTCGCGTAAAGTTTCGCCAAATAATTAACTTTGGGTGTGTCTGTAAAAGATTATTTATTTCTTTGGTTATCATAAAAATGGACTACCAAAAAGATGTGACTAAAGTATAAAATGTACAGGTGACTTGTGGGATTCAGGACATTTCGTAATCTTTTTTACTTATTTCATGTGTAGCCGGTGGACGTGACGGAAGACTGCAAAGTGATAGTGCGCTGCATCCGCGAGAGCTGCAGCGGGCCGCGGAGCTCCTTCACACTGCTGCACGTCGCGGACGCACTGCGCGGCTCCAAGCAGGCGCGCCTGCAAGCGCTGCAGGGCACGCCCTTACATGGACGGTGAGTTACATGTGCGAGAGCTGCAGCGGGCCGCGGAGCTCCTTCACACTGCTGCACGTCGCGGACGCACTGCGCGGCTCCAAGCAGGCGCGCCTGCAAGCGCTGCAGGGCACGCCCTTACATGGACGGTGAGTTACATGTGCGAGAGCTGCAGCGGGCCGCGGAGCTCCTTCACACTGCTGCACGTCGCGGACGCACTGCGCGGCTCCAAGCAGGCGCGCCTGCAAGCGCTGCAGGGCACGCCCTTACATGGACGGTGAGTTACATGTGCGAGAGCTGCAGCGGGCCGCGGAGCTCCTTCACACTGCTGCACGTCGCGGACGCACTGCGCGGCTCCAAGCAGGCGCGCCTGCAAGCGCTGCAGGGCACGCCCTTACATGGACGGTGAGTTACATGTGCGAGAGCTGCAGCGGGCCGCGGAGCTCCTTCACACTGCTGCACGTCGCGGACGCACTGCGCGGCTCCAAGCAGGCGCGCCTGCAAGCGCTGCAGGGCACGCCCTTACATGGACGGTGAGTTACATGTGCGAGAGCTGCAGCGGGCCGCGGAGCTCCTTCACACTGCTGCACGTCGCGGACGCACTGCGCGGCTCCAAGCAGGCGCGCCTGCAAGCGCTGCAGGGCACGCCCTTACATGGACGGTGAGTTACATGTGCGAGAGCTGCAGCGGGCCGCGGAGCTCCTTCACACTGCTGCACGTCGCGGACGCACTGCGCGGCTCCAAGCAGGCGCGCCTGCAAGCGCTGCAGGGCACGCCCTTACATGGACGGTGAGTTACATGTGCGAGAGCTGCAGCGGGCCGCGGAGCTCCTTCACACTGCTGCACGTCGCGGACGCACTGCGCGGCTCCAAGCAGGCGCGCCTGCAAGCGCTGCAGGGCACGCCCTTACATGGACGGTGAGTTACATGTGCGAGAGCTGCAGCGGGCCGCGGAGCTCCTTCACACTGCTGCACGTCGCGGACGCACTGCGCGGCTCCAAGCAGGCGCGCCTGCAAGCGCTGCAGGGCACGCCCTTACATGGACGGTGAGTTACATGTGCGAGAGCTGCAGCGGGCCGCGGAGCTCCTTCACACTGCTGCACGTCGCGGACGCACTGCGCGGCTCCAAGCAGGCGCGCCTGCAAGCGCTGCAGGGCACGCCCTTACATGGACGGTGAGTTACATGTGCGAGAGCTGCAGCGGGCCGCGGAGCTCCTTCACACTGCTGCACGTCGCGGACGCACTGCGCGGCTCCAAGCAGGCGCGCCTGCAAGCGCTGCAGGGCACGCCCTTACATGGACGGTGAGTTACATGTGCGAGAGCTGCAGCGGGCCGCGGAGCTCCTTCACACTGCTGCACGTCGCGGACGCACTGCGCGGCTCCAAGCAGGCGCGCCTGCAAGCGCTGCAGGGCACGCCCTTACATGGACGGTGAGTTACATGTGCGAGAGCTGCAGCGGGCCGCGGAGCTCCTTCACACTGCTGCACGTCGCGGACGCACTGCGCGGCTCCAAGCAGGCGCGCCTGCAAGCGCTGCAGGGCACGCCCTTACATGGACGGTGAGTTACATGTGCGAGAGCTGCAGCGGGCCGCGGAGCTCCTTCACACTGCTGCACGTCGCGGACGCACTGCGCGGCTCCAAGCAGGCGCGCCTGCAAGCGCTGCAGGGCACGCCCTTACATGGACGGTGAGTTACATGTGCGAGAGCTGCAGCGGGCCGCGGAGCTCCTTCACACTGCTGCACGTCGCGGACGCACTGCGCGGCTCCAAGCAGGCGCGCCTGCAAGCGCTGCAGGGCACGCCCTTACATGGACGGTGAGTTACATGTGCGAGAGCTGCAGCGGGCCGCGGAGCTCCTTCACACTGCTGCACGTCGCGGACGCACTGCGCGGCTCCAAGCAGGCGCGCCTGCAAGCGCTGCAGGGCACGCCCTTACATGGACGGTGAGTTACATGTGCGAGAGCTGCAGCGGGCCGCGGAGCTCCTTCACACTGCTGCACGTCGCGGACGCACTGCGCGGCTCCAAGCAGGCGCGCCTGCAAGCGCTGCAGGGCACGCCCTTACATGGACGGTGAGTTACATGTGCGAGAGCTGCTGCACAGTACACAATTCAGTCACGGAGAAGAAAGGTTATGTATAATTAGGTAACTTGTTCCGACACAAAAAAGGTGTCATTGTCTCGCTATGCGGGTACAAAACCGATGTGAGACAGAAAGGGGGTAAGACAATACCAAGCTTTTTTTATTAATTGTAAAAATTTAACGGACTTAAAAAATAGAACAAAAATCTTGTTTATTGCTTTAGGCAACTAATAGCAATATAATCTGTGAAGATTCGAAGACAAAATAAAAAAGTGCTCTATGTATGTATATTTATTACGTGTACTCTAGGAACCAATTTCCCAAAAAGAAATATCGCAAAACGAATGTGCCAAATTCTCAAGTGCGCGTAAACTGCTGCAATTGGCTGGCGATAAATCATTCAACCGCCATTAAATTTTTGAACAATATTGCCGAGCGTGGTGAACAGACGTATCGAACAATTATTACAATAAACAAATAATCACTTGCGACATTGTGACCTAGTTTAACCGATAGCCAGTAGTAACGCATACTGTTACATTAGATTTGTGTAAGGTGTATTATTAGAAATGACCGGTGTTTAACAGGAACAAAATAACCTGCTTCACGATGGAGGATAGTCTATTCAACTGGAGTAGTAGATGTGTTCGCTCCCCACCTTCTACACCTGTGCCCGTGGACGGACGTACCCGCTTCTTCCCCTCAAGCGCCTATTCAAAGGAACTATGCCCCTGAAGTTGTCTCGACGTCAGAAGTTCAGAACTGGTTGGCGATTATCGAACAGAGCCTGAAGGAGGCGTGCACTATTGCCGCTGATGGAAAGTTGAATGTGGAGCAGAAAACGCGCATCAGTAGCCTATGCCGAAAGGTTGGTCACGGGACCTCGCAGATAGCCGTCATGTACCAGTCCGTTAAAGCAAAAGCTCTCCAATCGCACTACACAGTCAGAACTCTCGAAAATCAACTCGATCTTTCGCAGCAGCTACAGAACCTTAAGCTGAGTATCGAAGATTCGACGAAACCTGCCCAGGGATCTTCCTTTGCTGACATGGTAAAGAAAGGTGCCAACAATTTTATCCAGCCGAGTTATGTAAGTTCTGTGGCCATCTAACCGAGTGACAAGTTGAAGTCCAGCGATGATACCAAATCTCTTGTCCAAAAAATTATCAACCCCGAACAAATGAAGCTCCAAGTGAGAGGCCTGCGCAAGACGAAGAACGGCGTTGTAATCATCAGCACCGAGACGACGGAAGACATCGAGAAGCTGAGACAATCGGTGCAACTAACCAAGTCAGGCCTAACAGTCGACGAGCCCCATAAAAGGAAGCCTAGGGTGGAGATTATAGGAGTATCAACATCCATGCAGGAAAATGAGGTTATTACCTATTTGTACAAGCAAAATATAGCTGAAAAACTTCAGGACTACAGCCTTGAGACATTTCTGAGTTCAATTAAATTAAGTCATAAGTCAGGTAAGAAAAACACTGAGTCCTGTAATTACATAGTTGAAGTACCTGCAGTCATACGCAAAGCTCTGATATCAGAAGACCGAGTTTTTGTAAATTGGTTTTTGTAAAAGAATGTGAAATGAAAATGAAAGGCTGACGAACCAAAATGCGCTACTTGCTTGCATTTTATAAAGCCAGATAAACATAACACAGGCGCTGCTGACTGCCCCGCGAAAATAATGGCTGAACAAAGGTGCATCAATTCTGTAGATTATGGAGGCGTCAGAGAGCGCCGTTAAGTGGTTATTTTTCTGAACTTTTTTACTTTACATTGTTACTTTTAACTACCATTATGATAAATAGTTTGATTACTGATTTAGATCATTTCTCTGTATCCGAGTCAAAATTTTGTGAAACTGAAAACTGCAAACAATATCTATCCGGCTACAAAACTCCGCTAATCATATTAACACAAAATATTCGCAGTTTTTTTAAGAATTTTGATAACCTTAGTACATTTCAGCAACGGCTAACCATAAATTGTGACGTTATTGTTTTAACCGAATGCTGGCTTGCTAAACAATATAACATACCACTAATCCCGGAATATAATATGTATTGAAGTACTGTAAAATACAATCAAAATGATGGGGTGATAGTTTATGCAAGAGATCATCTCAATGTCTCTGTTCAGGAACCTGATATGCTCGAATGTAACAGATTATTAGTTAAAATTGGATCAGAATTTGCGATATTAGCATTATATCGACCTTCGTCTTTTAGAAATACTAGCATTTTTACTGACTCTCTGAATGAGACCTTGCAAACCCTGTCATCCATCAAAAACACGATTTTAATTGGAGATATTAATATCAATATTCTGCCAGGAAGTACTGATGCGCCTGCTCAGGACTACCTCAACCTATGCGCCTTTCATGCCTTCTCCCAGCACACAGCTTTCCTACACATCATAGTGGCTCCTGTTTGGATCATATTATGTTAAAATCGAATTTCCCTTCACTTGCACTTGTTGTTAACTCAACAATAACCGATCACAATGTTGCCCTACTAACCCTAAAATGTAAATTACCTAAACAAGACACTCGCCTAATTTCAAAACTGAATATAAATAAACTTGAAGAAGATTTACGCGTCATCAATTTTGATCCAGTCTATAATTCCGCTGACCCGCAGTTTTGCATGTTGTATGTAATTGAAAACTTACAAAACGCAATTAAAAAAAACAGTCGTATCGCAATTGAGCAACAAAAATCAAAACCTAAGACCATGGATCACATCAGGTCTTATTCGCTGTATGAAACATAGGGATAAACTGCATATATGAAAGCTAAATCTAATCCAGCAAATGCAGTATTGCAATTTTCGTACAAAAGATATCGAAATTTCTGTAATGATCTCCTTAAAAAAATTAAAAGCAACTACGACAAAGTGGCATTGGAAAAGGCTGGAACAAATAGTAAAAAGATCTGGAAATATATTAAAGATGCAACGTATACCACGATACAATACCACGACATATACCAGTCATCTTCAGGTTTATAACAAGCACACTCGTCACCGCTGGAATCCGCTAACATAGCAAATAATTTCTTTGTTAATGTTAGAAAGTGTCTCGCAGAAAAAAATCCGGGTCAGTCCCAAAACCCAACGAGCACTCCTTTAACACGCAACACTGCTTTAACATCCTTTACGCTGCTAGATACTGTCGAGACTGAGGTAGAAAGTATAATTATGACCTTGAAAGAAGACTGTAGTTGGCTGGGATAACATATCGAATAAAATTATAAAAAAAATCAAGGACATGTTGGTACGACCACTGACTTATATTTTCCGCATTTGTTTATCTTCAGGTCATTTTCCTAAGTGTCTCAAAAAAGCTATAATTGTCCCTGTCTATAAATCAGGCAGCAAAGAGCAAGTGACAAATTATAGACATATTTCTTTACTGCCTTCTATGTCAAAAATATTGGATAAAATTATAAACAAAAGGTTGTTGAAATATTTGGAAGATAAATCAATTCTGTCTGAACGGCAGTTTGGGTTTAGGCCTAAAGTTTCAACTGCCGATGCGGTACACCATCTGACTGACTATCTAGTGCAAGAACTTGACAAGGGTAACCACACAGTAGGAATTTTCCTGGACCTTGCCAAAGCTTTTGACACAGTTTCCATTCCAATTCTGTTGCGCACACTTGAGATCATGGGTGTATGAGGCACCCAGCTGAAAATGTTCAAAAGTTATTTAGAAGATCGTTCCCAGTGCGTAAATATTGGCAATGTTCTCAGCACTGTTAAAAAAATACACATTTGTGGTGTTCCTCAAGGAAGTATTTTAGGGCCAACTCTGTTTTTGATCTATATAAATGACCTTTGCAATCTAAAGCTAGAGCATTGCACTATCGTAACGTACGCTGACGACACTGCTCTACTTTTTTCGGCTGACTCAGAAAATGAAGTTTACAATCTTGCGTGACACGGATTCAATATTGTAAATAAATGACTTCAACATAACTCACTAACTCTAAATGCAGAGAAGACACATTACATTAAGTTTTCGATGCGCAAGCAAATATCAAAGAACCCCTCAGCGTTGCATGCTCATTGTTGCCTAGTACCTGCAAATAGCCAGTGTAAGTGTCCCAATATTAAAAAGACGGATAAAATAAAATACCTGGGTATAATAATAGATGAAACCCTTACCTTCAAACTACATATGGAAGGTCTAAATAATAGAATTCGTAAGCTGATATACGTATTCAAAAAGCTACGATTTATTGCAAATCCAAAAATAATTAGGCAAGTATACTTTGCCCTTTGTCAGTCAATTTTGACTTACTGTATTACTTCATGGGGTGGGGCAAGTAAAACTTTGTGATTGCCCATTGAAAGAGCTCAAAGAGCTATTCTTGAGGTGGCTACTTGCCGCCTTTTCCTATTCCCCACTAACCTCCTGTATAAATCTTGTGAAGTACTAACAGTTCGACAGTTATTTATAATGAGCACTGTACTAAAACAACACACAGCACTTCCATACAGCACTGAATTTACTAAAAGGAGACGGAAAAATATAGTTTGCCCTCAAAAAAGTAGAAAACATGCTTTCACGGCCAAATTTTATATGTACCTCGGACTGCTACTCTATAACAGGCTAAATGAAAAAGGAAACATCTACTCCTTAAACCATAGTAACTGCAAGAAAATCCTTAAGAAAACTCTTCAAACTATGTCCTATGAAGATACAGAGTATTTATTACTAGTTCTAAAGTAAATATTGTTTGTATTGTTATTTTTTTATAAGTTAGTAAAGATACTAAAATTTTATATACCTTTTTATATTTATTTACCAATAAGATTAATATGATATGTGATTATTTAATCAATTAATGTTACCTACAGTCGCCTGAAACACAGGATTACCTAGTTCAGGCACAAATTATGGTTGAACTTGACATAAATTTAAGAAAAACTGTATTTAACATCATACCTTATATTTTTGAATATACATTTTATTATATTTATTACGTGTATTACACAAGGGACCAGTTTCCAAAAAAAAAAAACCTAAAATGAATGTACCAAATTGTCAAATGCGCGTAAACTGCTGCGATTGGCTGTCGATAAATCATTCAACCGCCATTCATCCTTTCCACATGACCAAATAATCGAAGCATACTTTTAAATGTTAAAATATGACGAGTAATAGTGATTCCTATACCTCCCCCAGCTGCACTTCGTGGCACCGCGGCGACCCGCTGCGCCTGCTGCGCCAGCTGGTGGTTCGCGGCGTGCTGGCCGAGCGCCTCGTCGTCAGCAACGACATCGCCTCCGCCTACGTCGTGCTGGGGCCCAAGGTGGACCTGTACGTATTCCCAAATATTACAAGCAGCCACACACAACTTAGCCCCGTAGACACCTCATTAAGACACACACCAACACCTCGTGGTGTTCCGTCGTGTAATGCTACTAACATAGTTTTAAGCTATTTTTAACACAAGTTTTGTTTATACTTTATATATGTTAGTTTGTAAGGTATGGGGGGGAGTCCAGTATAGAGGCACGAGGAACAGGGTGTAAAGCTCACTCATACCTCCATAGAAAAGGGAGGATCCTCCGACCAGACGGATGTCGTGTCTGGTGGGCAACTGCCCGACGATTGATGTCGGGATATTGTATATATGCTAGTTGCGCGGTAAACTCTGCTTGCGCGATGCAGGATATTGTATATATGCTAGTTGCGCGGTAAACTCTGCTTGCGCGATGCAGGATTTTGCGTGACGTCATTGTGACGTGTAGCTCGCTTGTGGCGATGTAGATACCGCTACATGTCTATGGGCCATTTTGCCTGAAATAAATGTTTTATTATTATTTCCTTTATTTCATATATATATATATATACATATAAATTATATTTCGTAAATATTAGAATATAAAAATATAAAAACATTTAAAAATATAAAAAATAGTGGCCCACCGGTATCGGGAACAGGGTCCAAGCTACCGGCGGTCAGGGCTCCAGAGAGAGAAACCTCCTAACAATGCGGGCCGTGTCCAAAAGTACTGCCTTCTGAATCAAGCCCTTGATCCAACTGCCCAACGAGAGCCTCCTCAGGTGTTGGTCGAGGCTCTTGGCTATTAATCCATTGGCTGTCACGACTATCGGTACAATGATCGCTGAGTCCACATCCCACATGTCGACAACCTCGCGAGCCAACTCAAGATATTTGATTTGTTTATCTTTATCGGCTTTCACGAGGTTCCCGTCATGTGGGACCGTTATGTCAACAATCATTGCACGCCGCTCTAATCGACCCACCACCACTATATCAGGCTTATTGGCAACAATAGTCCCGTCAGTGATGATGGATCGATCCCAGTACAATGTGATATTTCCATTTTCGAGAACTGGGTCGGGCACATACCTGTAGTACGGCACTTCCGATTCTACAAGGCTGTATTTGAGAGCAAGTTGCTGATGGATTATTATTATTATTGCTATTATTATTATTTTTATATGTTAATATAGCTCGGGGTCATGAGATCCCGGTCCTTTGGAAGGCGTACGAGGGGCCGAAGCCAACTCGCAGAGGCCCCTTAGACAATTTTACATGGAATGAGGCACCAACCGACGATTATCCCTGTATGCATTGTGCAAGTGCACCCAAGGACAATCCACGGTTGGTGTTGGACTATTGCAGGATATGGAAACAAAAATATTTATTGAACTATGGGTTTCTGTGGCTAAGAGGGACTGGTTACCAAGAATTATGGAACGGCTATGGCCCCTGCCTGACCAATGTTTTATATATAAAATACATGGATAAAATGGCAGGGGGTGACTTGCACACTCAATGATGGGCCCCCGGAAACCGTCGCTAGCACATAGTGACGTAGCGACAAGGAGGCAACACTTCCTGAGGTGCTTGAGGAGTGGAGAAGTATTCCACGGCTATCAGAACAATCCCAGAGCCCGGAAGATGGTCAAGATCCCTACCAGCACTTACTGAAATACTTCCTTCCTCCGAGCACCTTTGCTCTTGCGAATCTCCACTCAAGCCAGCCAATAAAGGCAAGAAAGAGGTGGGAGCTCTGTTCCTCGTCATTGTTCACTCCAGCCGGCCAATAAAGGCAAGCCAGAGGTGAGGAACAAGACTTCTCCCGGGAGACAGGGTCCGTGGGGTCGCTACTGCCCAACCGCTCGCCACATGCTGCCCTGCGGGTTCCTGTATCTCTCTTGGTCTGGCTCCTCACCCTAGACCTGTTTCAGCAAAGTAAACTCTACCGGTACAGACCTAGAGTTCAGGAGCGCGCAAGCCCCACCACGACGTCAACGTAGAGATACGGCGGTGGGGCTATTATTATTATTATTATTAAGAACATTTTGTTCGAATATACTATCGCCAAATGTCAGGGGGGGCCGAGGTGCAGAGAGCTGTGATTGGCTATTTCAATGTCACATGTCATACTCAAAATGTCGACGAATGTGGTAAAATGTTGTAGCTGCAATATAGTTATCAGTGAAGTCCTGGCGTTTATCGAGAACCAAGTGGATGTGATGAATGAAGAAAGCATCGTTCGCTTGTGTGCAACAGCGTTTTCTTCGGACGAAGTAGTGGTGGCAAAAGACTTGCTTTACCAATCAGTGCAGACTAAGGAGAAGAAAGTGAAAAGAAAAGGGAAAGCAGAGGGGAAAGTGCAACGAGACCTTGAAGATATCATATCCCTCATTAAGTGTACTTCAGCGGAGTGTATTCCCATATTTGTTGCTCGGGAGCTACGAAAATTACCGCCGGTTACTTTTGACCATATTGATGTCACGAGATTGTTAAAAGACATCATTATTTTAAAAGATCAAGTTGAAGTTATAAGGGAGGAGTATGCGACGGTTGAACAAGTGAATAAATTAAGCATGGAGCTGTTTAATTTGAAACAAGTGTCACGGTGAATGGTTATCAACAGGAGGAGAATGTGAATACTAAAAGAGGTACGCGTAACTTGTTACGGTTTGAAAATTTTGAATGTAACGGTGGTCCAATTGGAATCATGAATTTGTCGAATGATAGCATAAAGATTCCACCAGAGCGGGTAAACAAAAAAACAGATGTTTGTAAAATATCCGAGAAGTCACATTAAGGACAGGGCAATGACGTGTTAAATTTGTCCTTGTCACATGCCAAGCCCCAGGAGCCATCCGTCCTTGTCGCACAAAAATTGAAAGGCATCTTAGGCGAGTGCAAGCGCGTGGAGGCCCCTACCGCGGTTTCGTCACAGGTGACGATGTTTGAAAGCCCGGCAGCGTGTGCGCACTCGGTGGCCTCAAAGGCGCGTGTAACGGAGAGGGCAGCGTCGATAAATCATAAGGAGCGGTGTTCGTACTCGCAAGTAACGCAAAACGGAGGCGATTTTAAAACCTATACGGATGAAAATTGGAACCTGGTACAGAGCAAGCGTTTGAAAAATAGATTTATTGGAACGCAAGGGAAGGCAAAGGAGTTCTCGGGTAAATTTAAGGCTGCAGATATTAAAATACCACTGTTTGTAAACAACGTGGATAAGGAGTCGTCAGTTAAGGACGTCGCTGATTATATTTTAGGCAAGACGTGCGTTTCAGTGGAGTTGACAGATATTAGGATGAAGCGGCATAGAGATTATAAGGCTTTTAAAGTGTTTGTTCCTAGGCATAAGTTAGATATGTTTCTAGATGAACAATTGTGGCCTGAAGGTATTTCCTTCCGTCGATTTATTAATTTTAAGGATCGGCAAATACAAAGCTCCCCTAAAATGGGGGCGACTGATGCTGGAACTGAGGCTATAATGAAAAACGTCTAATTTATGATGGACACTACAAATAATCAGAATATCAAAATGGTCAGTTTCAATTGCAAGTCTGTTACGAGATCCGTGGAGGGGATAAAAGAGCTGTGTAAGACTGCACACGTTATTGCCCTGCAGGAGACGTGGCTCCTGCCTCATGATACAGCATTCATTGGAAGCATCGATATGAACTTCGAGTACACCAGTAAGTCAGCGGTGGATACATCAACAGGCATGCTGCGTGGTCGGCCGTACGGTGGGGTGGCGCTGATGTGGCGAAAGGGTGTTTTCTCTTCCGTAACGGTTGTGCCGTGTAATAACGCCAGACTGACAGCTGTTAAGGTATGTGCCGGTGAGCGTAGTTCGTGTTTTCAGTGTACATGCCAACGGATAGTGCGGATAACTTATTAGAATTCACAGATGTGCTAAGTGAAATACATGCGGTAATTGAAAGTTGTGATATTGAATCCGCTATTATTCTCGGGGACTTTAATGCCCATCCAAGGGAGTTATTCTTTAAGGAATTAGCCAACTTTTGTGAGGAGCGAAGCTGGCTCTGTGCGGACGTGATGAAGTTGGACGTTTTGTCAGACACACACACTTTTATAAGTGAAAGTCATGATAACTGTAAGCGGTGGCTTGATCACTGTCTGACAACGGAGGCAGCTTGGCAATGTGTGACTGATATTAAGGTAGGTTATGATGTTTTCTAGTCAGACCATTTTCCACTGGAAGTGTATTGCAACTTGGGAATATTACCATGCAAAGTGCAATATACTGGGAATATTTACAGCGAAGTGAGATGGGGTGAGAGAGACGCTGAACAGATAAGAACATATAGGGAGCTGTGTACAGCTACATTAAGAGACATTGATTTCCCGGTGGAACTTGGTCTATGTGCTGATAATGTTTGTGCTGATAATTCTCATCATGTAATTATTGATAAGTTGTATAATAGTTTTGTTAGTTGTTTGACGGAAGCTTCGCGAATGAGCCATAGTAAAAGGAAAAGACAAAGCAAAAATATGTTATAGGGTGGAACAAGCATGTACGAAAGTTTCACGTAGACGCGCGAAGCAGCTTTCAGGCTTGGTTGCTTCATGGCAAACCAGAGTCGGGTGATATATATAATACTATGCGTGAAACCCGTAAGTGTTTTAAATCTAAGTTAAAATGGTGTCAAGACAATAAGGATAAAATTAAAATGGATATCTTAGCAACACACCACAAAGACAGGGATTTCAAAAACTTTTGGAAGCACACCAAGAAACTGGAAGCTGTTTCGCGTGTCCCTGTGAGTATTGAGGGTAGGAGCGAGCCCTGTCAAATAGCGGAATTATTTAAGGATCATTTTAGGGTAGTGCCTCCCCTAGGGTGTGTGCAGCCACAAGTGCTCGATGCTGAGGTTGCAGATTGTGAGCGGTTTAGATTGAAGGCGAAAGAAGTCGCCCATATTATCCAAAATATGACTAGAGGTAAATCTCCAGGGCATGACGACCTTAGCATCGAGCATTTGCAGTGCGCTGGTGTACATTTACCTAGGGTGTTGGTCATGTTTTTCAATTTGTGTATAGGCCATTCATATTTACCCAGGGAGCTTATGAAGACCACTGTTATACCTATACTTAAAAACAAGACGGGTGATGCCTCCGACAGGGACAACTACAGACCTATCTCATTGGCTACAGTGATCGCCAAGGTGCTGGATGGTTTGATTGATAGTCGGCTAAGTGAGCATATAGATCTCCATGAAGCCCAGTTTGGTTTCAGGGCTGGGCAATCGACTGAAACTGCGGTACTGCGACTCAAGCATAGCGTCCAGTACTATGTGACGAGGAAGACGCCTGTTTACGGTTGTTTTTTGGACCTGTCGAAGGCATTTGACCTGGTGTCTTATGACGTGCTGTGGGATAAGCTCCAGGGGGAAACCAGCACACCCAGAGAGGTAATAAATATATTGAGATATTGGTACGGCAACCAGACCAATAATGTTAGGTGGGCGGGTTCATGTTCGTCGGAGTACAGGTTGGAGTGTGGAGTGAGACAGGGAGGCCTGACTTCACCAAGACTCTTCAACCTGTACGTCAATGGACTGATAGGTGAGCTCAGCGGGGCCGGTGTCGGCTGTTCGGTGGATGGTGTATGTATGAACAACATTAGTTATGCCGACGACATGGTGCTGCTGAGCCCATCTGTCACAGCCCTTAACTACCTCATAGGGATCTGTGAGAGGTACGCGGGGTCACATGGCCTCAGGTATAACTGTAAGAAGAGTGAACTACTTATTTTCAAGGCGGGTAATAAGAGTCCGAAAACCGTTCCACCGGTCAGGCTTGGAGGAATGTCGTTAAGTAGGGTCACCAAATTTAAGTACCTGGGGCACTGGGTCACCGAGGACCTCTCAGATGATTTAGATATTGAGCGGGAACGTAGGGCGTTGGCAGTGAGATGCAATATGCTGGCGCGCAGGTTTGCACGGTGTACAAAAGATATTAAAATTGCGCTTTTTAAAGCATACTGCCAGACATTTTATACCTGCAGCCTGTGGGTCCGCTATACGCGTAGATCTTTCAATGCCCTGCGGGTCTTGTACAATAATGGTTTTAGGATGCTGTTGGGGTTGCCTCGCTTTTGCAGTGCATCAGGTATGTTTGCTAAGGCTAGAACTGACTGCTTTAGGGCTATAGTAAGGAAAAGAGTGGCCTCCCTGATGCGCCGCGTGCGGGGCAGCACCAACGGCCTTCTGAATACCATATTGGAAAGGGTTGATTGTCCGGTTGTGAGGCACTGGAATACCGTTCACGGATCTGGAGGGGTCCTTTTTAATGTAAAATAGTGTGTAATAATGTATAATTAATAATGTTGACATTCAATAATGACATTCAATAATAATATACTAACATAGTTATTATAAGTATGATGTACTAACAATGTATGGAATATTTTTTGATTCTGAAATAAAATGAATAATAATCATACGTCAAATAACTCATAGGACGACTTAGGGTTGGTATGAGACTCGATATTTTTATCGATACGCGTTTATGTAAGTACTTAGATTTATTTATCTATTGAAAAAGGTACACCGATCAAATACTAATCTCACATTATAGCACAGAGATACTACGTATAATAATTCGTTATTACCTAGTACTTATATCTAGGTATACTTAATTCAGGAAGTATTTTTTGCATCAAACAGAAAATAGTTTTGGAGAAGTACTTGCCACGTTTGCGCCAAATACCATGCACTGAGTGTATTAATTAGTGCCAAAATATTTCGGGAATTAGGAAACTAAAAGTCGATAATATCTGACAATATTGACAAGTGACCCACCAAAGTTGGTAATAAAAGCGTTGGTACAGCAGTAATAAATAAAATTCGTCGTTTCGTTTTGAGTTCAAAGCAATCCGTAGTAAAATGACGGGAACATATAACACTATTTGTAGTGGGACACCAATTTTCATCTCGTTTTGTAGCGCTTATACAAATTTTCTTTAATTCTAGGCATTTAGGAAACCTTTAAAATAAAATAATGATTATTTATTTATTTTATGTTTGTGGTAACTTATCGATATTTTATTTGTAGATTTGTTATCGATTCATCATCATTAGTCACAGACAACTTAGCCCCGTAGACACCGCATAGGAGGGCAACCGCGCTCGCCAAGCATTAGCTCTACGGCCTCATATGTGATGGCCACGCTCCCAACTCGTCTAGGAAGCGCCAGTCAGTCCGTTACTGAATGTTGACGTAATAATATCGTGTATTAGTTATTGTTCTGAGGTTTTAAAAATCGAAAAGAATATTCAAAATGCCGTATTGTGCAGTGAAATGGTGCGGAAAATGTAGCAAAACTTCGATGTTACACAAAGACTGCATTAAATTTCACCGATAGGTTATTATTTAAAAGCATAAAATAATTACAAAATTTAATTTAACGATATTATTTGAATATGAAAGAAATGCAAAGGTGCAGTAGCGCTCGTTGATGTCTTTTGAAAAATCTCTTTCTTTCACGTTTTAATTTATATATGACTGACTGACTGACTGACAACAATACTCTTTTGCTAACTGGGGACGCTTGTAAATGCCGCGGACGTGTTGTAATTTTTTACTTAATGTATTGTTAGCTACAAAGCCACCCAAACACCATAACATAAAATATGAATAACTATTAGGAAAAGTAAAAAAAAATATGAAAATTGTAGCAGAAATAAAACTTGATGTGATATTGACCTTGTTTTCCGTATCAGCTCTCTCAAAATCCAAGAAAATTACACCCGTGATGAAAATTTTACAAATTGTAACCACCATCTTGATTTTTTTATTTCATTACTCGATATTCATAACATCACGCCTGTAATACCCGAAGGGTTGGGCAGAGGTGTACCTATGTACACCCATATTTGGCCAGTTACGTTTATGTCCCAAGCAATAGGTGGCGAGTCCATTGCCATCAACCGCGCACAAATCCAGACTTCGGACTCGATACGAGGGCTGCACTAAAAGTATCGGGAATGGAATATTTCCACTGTTCCTTTCATATTAAAATCTTTTTAATTGAAAACATCTTGGTTTTAAAAATCGAATACCATTTATTTATTTAAAAAAAGATTCTCGGTCTTGTCACAAGGTTTTGTCAAACTTGTTTAGTAGTTGAGAAAATGGAATTGACTCGAGAAAATTCAAGAGCGATGATTTATTATGACTTTCGAAGTGGTTTAACACCAAAACAGTGTGTTGACCGGATGATTTCTGCATTTGGTGATGAAGCCCCATCCAAAACCACAATTTATCGCTGGTTTGCTGAATTTCAACGTGGACGTGTCAAGCTCAGTGATGATCCCCGTCTAGGTCGTCCAAAAACTGCAGTCACCCAAGAAAACGTTGATGCTGTGCATAAGCTGATTGACGAAGATCGACATGTGACATACCGCGAACTTCAGGCAACTTTAGACATTGGCATGAGTCAAATACAAATAATCTTGCATGAACAATTAGGTGTAAAAAAGTTGTGTTCCCGATGGATAACGCATTCGCTCTGTGAAGAGCAAAAAGCGGCTCGCGTTACTTGGTGCGTCAGAACTCTCGAAAGATTCCACGCAGGATCCTCAAATGCTGTATACAACATCGTATCAGGTGACGAATCCTGGATATACGCGTACGAACCCGAAACAAAAAACCAGTCACGAGTTTGGGTGTTCGAAAATGAGTTAAAGTCAACAAAAATTGTTCGTTCACGGAGTGTTGCAAAAAAAATGGTGGCCACGTTTGTCTCCAAAACCGGCCATGTTACGACTATTCCTCTTGAGGGACAAAGAACGGTTAATGCAGAATGGTATGCTAGCATTTGTTTGCCACAGGTCGTTTCTGAACTCCGTAAAGAGAACTGCAACCGCCGCATCATCCTCCATCACGACAATGCGAGTTCTCACACCGCGCACAGAACAAAAGAGTTTTTAGAGCAAGAAAACATAGAATTGTTAGACCATCCGCCGTACAGCCCCGACCTAAGCCCTAATGATTTCTATACTTTCCCTAAAATAAAGAATAAATTGCGTGGACAGAGATTTTCATCACCTGAAGAAGCTGTGGACGCCTACAAAACGGCTATTTTGGAGACCCCAACTTCCGAATGGAATAGTTGCTTCAATGATTGGTTCCATCGTATGGAAAAATGTGTCAAATTTCGCGGAGAATACTTCGAAAAGCAATAAATACATTTTTAAATAGTAATGTTGTGTCACTTCCTTGATTCCCGAAATTTTCAGTGCCGCCCTCGTATTCATGTCACTATTCAATTTTATTCGCCGAATTTCAGTCCCGCCGAAGATAAACTATGGACCTCTGAACGTGGTCAAACAGTACTGTATTTATTGATGGTTGTCTGCTTACAGACTGATGCGCGGCGGGCTGCGCGTGGTGTTCCCCATGAAGCTGTCGCGCGCCGCGCCCGCGCCCGCGCCGGGCCCGGCGGCCCCCGCGGCCCACTCGCCCGTGGCCGCGCTACTCAAGCGACTGGAAGAACGCTGCTACGCCGACCTGGTCGAGGCTTGTCGGTAAGAACGCACACATTACATGTATTTCTTTTCAGGAAACTATCCAGTCCCTTAGATATAATTAGCATTCTACAAAACGTCGATAAACAACACCGTGTAGCAAATAGCTTTTTTTTTTAAATATTTGAAGTATATTTGTATTTCAAACGACTTGAAGTTATAGCGTCATCCCAACTACACAAACGTAACATTCATTTATCAAATTCTAATTCGTTTATTTGCATAACACAAGTTTGTGGGGTGTTAAAAAAAAATGGATTAAGTACAATATATACTTCTAGGTTTAATTTTATTACCGCCATCTTTTATTTAGAAATACAGTGCTGTTTTCGCCAAAAAAATTTAAATGAAATAATTTGACTCTTATAGTCTAAAAGGCCTTGTAAACAAAATCATTGTAATAAAATAAAATAAAAAGTATTTTTTTATGAGCATTCGATCGCTTCCTATATCCATCCCTTTCCCTCTCATAATGATTGAGAGACAAGAGGTCATACTTCGGCCATCTTCGGCTAATGTCGGAAGCAGTTCGCAACCGCCATGGAGTCCACATTTCTGCGAAGGACACTGCGCATCAAGACACCGGCACCGCTGGAATCGCACATTCGTATTTACGTGTGCGCACGCAGTTTTTAGAACTTTTATAACCGCCATAATGCAGGGCTGCTAATAGTGCAACCTATTAACTTTGAGGGAACATTTTTCGTGAGTCAAGTGCAGTGATCTCGTGCCGAAGAAAACACCGACTAATGAAGCCACGTGGAGCTAGCTTCCCACACCAGTATTCCAGGTCACTCCTTACTCCCTTCCTCAGCGACGAATGCTCTCTTCTAACGCGTCACGTAATTAGTAATGAACCCGCGCACAATACCTAAAATCTCACCGCAAACGTAATATTAGCACAAGATAATTAACCTTCCAAGTCCTTTCATAGTTATTAAAGCCTCTGTCGGCAACCCACCAAAATCTTATTGCAATTTGTAACTCGAATAAAGATCACTGTGATTTTGGAAACATCGGACAATAAAATAATTGAAAGGACTGTTGAATGCCGACTATAATGTTGGTATCAGAAGCTTGCGGTAGCGTAATGTGGTGATTTGTGCAGTGAGATGGCATCAGCTCGCGGCGTGTCGCTGGCGACCGTGCTGCCGCAGGCGGCGCTGAAGGCCATGGCGGCGCGCCTGCCCGAGCTGGCCGAGCACATGCTGGCGCTGCCCTACGTCACGCGCGCCAACTACCACAAGTACGGCGACCAGCTGCTGCACATCACCAGCGCGTATGCTATCGAGAAGATGGGTGAGCATATCCTTATGTTGGATACATTGTATTCTTAAAATAATAACCCCGTAAATATCCTACCAGGAACAAAAAAGTGAGGCAATTCAAAGCTTTGGCTTAGGAAGCTCGCACACCACGCAGCAACGCTTCACGATTTTCGAACAACCGGCAACAATGTGTCCTAATTGTCGCGCAGTCCGTTAATGCGCACTAAAAATTCGTAAGGCCGTCCACAGCTGTCTTTGATTTTGTAGGAATAGACTCGCACTCTGCTGTAAACGTGCGCGTCCCGTTCAACGCCGCGGATTACATACGAATAAAGTGTTGCTAGTGAGGATAAAAACACCTTACAATATTTCAAATATTTAGGAATTTCAGTGCTGCTACTGTCTGTCAGCTCATTGCAACATCCCAATACTGTGCTAAGGCTCATGGATGGATCCTTTCCTGTTGGTCTTATCTAGCTCGTCCCTCCATCATTCAGGCTCTATGTGTTGTGGCATAGCGATGCTTTATCACTGTGTCAAGGCTCAACATAGAGGGTATTTTGGCCCAAACAAGCTCATGAATTTGTTCTCTTTTAAATGAAGTAAATTTTTTCAAGTTTCGAAAAGTTGTGAAACGTTTAACCAACAATATTCTGTCATCATCAGGCCTTCTCATGCAGTACCAGGACGAGTTGGAAGAGGAAGAGTCGAAGGTGGTAGAAGACGAGGCAGGCTCGGAGTCCGACACGGACTGGGGCCGCCTGGCGCAGGCCGCCGACGACGTGTCCGTGTCGGGGTCCCAGGGGGCCCGCCGCAGGGGCCGCGGCCGGACCTACCGCGGTGGAGTGCGCAAGAAGTAACTATACATCTTTAATTTTCTTTTTTAAATTGACGAAATAAACAATGGAGGATCTCAAGTCGACGCGTATGTTTAGTTACTTACATCAATTTAAGAGCGTAGAAAAGGTATTATTTTCCGCCTTTCGGTAATTTTTGCGTCCGTTAATTTTTTTGTTAAATGTTTTTTGTTTGTCTACAAAAATTCACAAGATATCAATCATAGCGTACCCAAACATTTTAAGTGAGGGCCAGAAAGAAAACTTGAATAAATTAATTAATTAACGGATTGTTACGGCTATTTTTGTAGTAATAAAATGTTTAAGAAGTTATTCCCCGTAAGTAAACAGTATTTTTAGGTCTGGCTGGCATTTTAATTAAGGGTATTATAAAATTTCCAAATTGTTCGACTTCTGAATTATTTCTAAGTACTGACAGGATTCTTGAAAGTGTTTTTAAACAGTGTAAAGTGTCTGTTTGTATCAACTACGAATCAAATGTGTATCAGGTTCAAACGCAAGGCGACATCAGCAGCCAAGAAAAAGGGGGCGCGCGGAGCGGCCGGAGGGGCGCGGGGGGCGCGCACCGCCAGCGGTCAGTATTACCTAGCTCGTGCACCTGTACACCTGGGGCCCTTAGTGCGGAGCGGCAGGGGGCGCGGGGGGCGCGCACCGCCAGCGGTCAGTATTACCTAGCTCGTGCACCTGTACACCTGGGGCCCTTAGTGCGGAGCGGCAGGGGGCGCGGGGGGCGCGCACCGCCAGCGGTCAGTATTACCTAGCTCGTGCACCTGTACACCTGGGGCCCTTAGTGCGGAGCGGCAGGGGGCGCGGGGGGCGCGCACCGCCAGCGGTCAGTATTACCTAGCTCGTGCACCTGTACACCTGGGGCCCTTAGTGCGGAGCGGCAGGGGGCGCGGGGGGCGCGCACCGCCAGCGGTCAGTATTACCTAGCTCGTGCACCTGTACACCTGGGGCCCTTAGTGCGGAGCGGCAGGGGGCGCGGGGGGCGCGCACCGCCAGCGGTCAGTATTACCTAGCTCGTGCACCTGTACACCTGGGGCCCTTAGTGCGGAGCGGCAGGGGGCGCGGGGGGCGCGCACCGCCAGCGGTCAGTATTACCTAGCTCGTGCACCTGTACACCTGGGGCCCTTAGTGCGGAGCGGCAGGGGGCGCGGGGGGCGCGCACCGCCAGCGGTCAGTATTACCTAGCTCGTGCACCTGTACACCTGGGGCCCTTAGTGCGGAGCGGCAGGGGGCGCGGGGGGCGCGCACCGCCAGCGGTCAGTATTACCTAGCTCGTGCACCTGTACACGTACGGGCCTTTGGCTTCTGTGTACAGTGGCCCCTGTGTACCCTGACAGCAGAACGCAGGGACGCAGGCACAAACGAGGGCCCACGTTCTGCCTTATTCTCACATGCATAATTTCAACAAGAATGATGTATCCAATATTTTCTTACCATATTTTGATTTAAAAGAGTATCCATGTCCATGGAGTGTCCGTTCTTCTCCATAGGTACTTACTACGCTTTGGAATGGTCAACTAGCTTTGTCTTTCTGACTGACCGAACCCTTAACAATTTAAAAGTACCTGTAATTCGTTTATTTGAGATAAATTCTTTGGCTTCAAACGATTGACAGAAGTGGAACAGTGTTTTAAATTCGTTAGCGCTAAATGCATTTAGAAATCTGTAGTGCAAGTAATAAGCACACTTGCACTAAAAACTGTAAGTACTTCCATTGTAGCTAAAAAGTACTTACACAAGCGACCTGGGCATTCAACGGAATTTGTCGGAAAGATAACATAGCAGGTGCATCGTCTGAATGGTGTATGCATATATATGTTCAACTTCAGCACCCTAATTAGGGCACCGTAATTACGTAACACACTGTCTATCACAATCTGGATCATTTTGAAGCCTATTGCTAATCCATTGCTTCATATGTTCGAAAAATTAGTCTGCCCAACAACGTAAATAACGCAATGAATGTTGTTGAACTGTCAAAATGGAACCCATTCCTACCGTTAGTGTGTTACGTAATTACCCCGCAGGTCCTGTTGGAAACTAGCATCAGGCACTAGTTGTCTTGCATTTTTGCTAAACTGACCCTACTTGGCGCAGCCGTGAGGCACACATTCCTGCTAATTTCTTACAACGGAATACACTTCTGACTTGATTTTTATTTTGCAAAAAAGTAGTGTGCCTTTTTAGTCTGTACTTTCTTCCTTACTTTGTTGCAGGCGGGCGACTGGGTAGCATGCCAGTACCGCGCGGCACGTCCGCACAGCTCAACACGCGCCCCGGAGTGTTCAACCCGTCGCGACTCAACCTCATATGAACGAACACCCACCGATTAAGATAGATTTACTTTAATATTTAGGGTTACTGGTGCTCAAAATGTATTAAGCCTCATTTACACGAGTCGAGTTACTCGGCTTCGAGGCTCGCATTTATACGGACGTGAAACTTCTCGTGTAACCGAACCTTAAAATAAATGATCTTTCTATTTGTTATTTCTTAAAAACAATGATTAAATTACGACTTAATTAATTTAATAAATACTCCAATGTGCCTGTTCTATTTTTAAACTGTAAATAAGTTTCGAAATTCGTGTTAGTAATAATAAGTTTTTTAATTAAATATTAACAATTAACATTGAGTTTTACTCGGCTTCCGTATGAAAACGAACTGTTTTTGAGGGTGTGTGAGTGTGTCAGTAAGGATTAGTATGAGTGTTTCGAGAACTACAAACTATTACCGATGAAAGGTTTCGTAAAAAGTTTGCCAAGTGAAAGGCTCAAATGATACTGGCCACGTGATAAAGCGAACCGGCTGCGCCATCGCGAAATCATAAGTGTACGGTGCAACCGCACATTCTGCAATTCAGCAGTTTACGCAACACATCATTCATTTCAACTCAATAATTAGTTCAGTTCGCGTTGGGCTATCAAGGCAGCCGGGCGTTCTCGTTACGGCCAACAAGGGCCGCGTCACTCACTTCATTTCCACACCATCAGTCCATTGAGCTCATTTTACTTTAAGTACCTTTGGAACAATACAGTAGTGTTTTGATAATTTACCTTCTTTCATTTCCATTCATCTCTCATCTAAAAGTAATGTATAGTCTATCAAGGGATCATACAATAAGAAATTGTTCGAAATGCACTGCTACAAGTATCTTTTGGTGTTCTAATGACGTTGACAGGGGGCCGTTGTTGGTAAACATTTATGTGAAACGTATTGAAAAAATAAGATGGCGGCGTTAGTTCCGATTTTAGCCACGCGCCATTCAATATACCAGCCTAGCTCTCTACCTAACAAAAATTTTGGGGGAAGAAATATTATCCTACGAAACTACGTTGTGATTGGAAGTGCGGAAGTAAAAGTCAATAACTTCTGTACATGTATAATGATCTTCATCGCGTTGCCAGACTTTGCCAGGTCCAGCGCTTCCTTGGTCTTCTGCAGCGGAAAGTGATGCGTGATGAACTTCTTGAGGGCTATCGCTCCGGATGACACTGCCGCGATCGCTGGCGGGTATCTGAACAGAATAAAGATGTGATAAAACTCTTTGAATCTCTTTAGAAAAACTAATTTTTGTCCAAGCAGTTAGGGTAGGGCGCGGCTGGGCGACCGCCCAGGGTGCCAGAGGTGAAGGGGCGCCAAAGGGGCTGTGCTTTTGTTTTAGTTCGTTTCGAGTTAGAAAACAAAAAAAAAAAAAAAAAAAAAAAAAAAAAATTGAGATCTCTTCGCTTGCTCTTGCATCCGACATTCTCTGAATTCTCAAACTTTTCTGCGTAAGCCGACAAGTAACTGAATGCTGAAATTTTTCCAAACCTTCGAGCCAGTTTTTGTATTTCGAACCTTATTCTGACCATGGTAAAGTTCTTTATAGAAAATTGACAACTTAGGTTTGGGTTTAAAATCTGTTTTTGTATTAAGAACTTGTGTGGTGTGTGTGTAGGGGTGCCTCTGCGAATACGGTCGGGTTATGTGTAGTTAGACTTAATAAAAATACTAGCCTATTATTGTCCACCTGCAAGGCAAGGCCTCTTTTTCACACAAAGAAGTCACGATCATTGAGTTTCGATCAAGCGTAGTGTACTTGCTCAAGACGGGTTGGGGATTCCAGGCTTATATTGATTATACATAAGTCCAGGTTTTCTCACGATTTTTATCGTTCACCGATCTCAAGTAATTTCCAAGATAAACTTAGAAAATACTTATGAATTGAAAAAGTCACATTAGAGTCGTAGTAAGACTTACGTGTTAACAATTCTGTAGGAGCCTCTTACGTCGACCTCACGTAGTAGTGCTTGCGTCAGGGGCACCTCTACCTTGGTGTCCCCGATGCCCACCACGAGCACAACACCTGCCGTCTTCGTTACCTGGCAAATGACAGAAGTGTCATATTTCAACCCGTAACTCAATACACACAGGTAGGGTATAGTCAGCCTCAAAATGACATCGATTGGAATTACAATGGAACAAGGCCTGTTAGCCATCTAATAACATAAATTAATGTAATATAAATTAGTGTAGATGTGGCTAGTGTCATAAATGTAGCGTGTTACCAGCATGGCGACCCTCTGCGCAGAAGCGTAAGCGCAGGCGTCGATGGTGACGTCAGGCTGACAGCCGAGCTGCGCTACAATGCCGTCCACCACCTCTTGTTCGCTGTAGTCCCTCTTCACCAGTAGTGTGTAGTCTGCACCTAACTCCCGGGCTGTGTCCAGCCGGGATTGTACAACGTCTGTGAACAAATTCAGACAAATATAATATCATCATCACAATCTTACGTCTGTATTCCCTAAAGGTTTAGACAGAGCTGGTGATAAGTACACCCACATTTCGCCAGTTATGTATTAAGTCAATAATAGGGGGAAAGCTTACTGCTAACCAGGCACGAATCTGAACTTCAGGTTTGTACTGTGAAGTTCTTGATGGAAAAATCCAATATCACTGCCAGGCCTTGGATTTGAACCAAGGATCTCACACTTAGCAGTCCGCGCTTGCGACCTGAATAACAAAGAGGCAGTCTTCTTGAAATTCATTGAAAATAATTGAAACACCAATCTTTCATAGCATTTGCAGTAAAGCAGTGGAAGTCCCGTGATCCGTAAAGTGATACAAAGTTGTCGATATAGCTCACAGAATAAGCAAGCGGAAGTGGCAACGGACCGGCCATATTAGTCGTAGAATCGATGATCGTTGGGGTAGACGTGTTCTTGAGTGGAGACCGCGAATCGGCAAACGTAAGGTAGGACGCCCTCAGGCTAGGTGCAGCGACGATATTCGCAGGGTGGCTGGTAGCAGCTGGATGAGAGTTGCTGAGAATCGAGCTAAATGGCGTGCAATAGGAGAGGTCTATATCCACCAGTGGACTGCTGTAGGCTGATGATGAGTGGAAGTCCCAACTAATACTTTTCTTCATTTTTTTATTGCGAAATGGGCCTTCTTTTGACCTCGATCTTATTCTCACCTGATGGAAAGCGATGGATGAGGTATACGATGGGACGAGCGTGCCCAGAATATGTCTGTTCACGCTTGTTATGAAAGATGATAATATATGAGTACGTAGGTATATGTGGAAGGGTGACACATACAGACGCTGGCAGAGAGTGGCTTTCTTTCTAAAGTAAAGAGTTGATGTCGCTACGTTACCCGTGATAAGAATAGTGCTGGCGCCCATGGCGCGGGCCGTCATGGCACACAGGATGCCGATGGGCCCGGCGCCCAGGACCAGCACGCGCTGCCCCAGGCGGATGCCGGCGCGGTTGCACGCGTGCATTGCGATCGCCAGCGGCTGTACTGCTGCACCTTCCTCCATGCTTAGGTTGTCTGGCATCCTTATGAAAACAGATATTATGTTAGACTTTCAAGCTAGTATTTCTGTTTATTAACGACAATACGCAGTCAGTTTCGGCGAAGAAGAGTCAGCTGTGTGTACATATCAATATCATACCTATCTGCAGAAACATATATATACAAGATTTTTTTTGCTACTACCTGCGGTCGTTGGATCTCAAAAAAAAAAACATCAAATATATGTATTTTTTATAATGTTTAGATAACGGTACCCAACAAGTCTGTGGAATTTCGCTAGCTAATTTAATTTGACCCTGTATTTGTAATTACGCATGTTTGATGTAAAAGCAGGAACCGTACACTGCCGTTTATATGTGACATTAACGCCGGGCAGTGTAGGTACTGGTGTTCCAGCCTCAAGCTGCCAATTTTTTCTGGCATTTTTCTATTAGGTAGTGGAACTAGTGGAAGTAACTAACTTGTGGCAGAAATCAGCGATATGTTTGTAGTATTGGCAGAGGTTGCCGGGCGCGCCCATGGAGGAGCAGTAGTGCGGCGCCACGCACAGGTTGTAGCGCCCCACCTTGCAGTACTCGCAGGCGCGGCACGGCTGCGTCGGCTCGATGGACACGCGGTCGCCCACGACCAGCGACGTCACACGGGAACCGACCTGGTAGAAAAAAGAATGCGTGATGTGTGTATTTGGTATGGCTCATTTTAATTTAGTTTAGGTACTGCTCAGTTTTTACTGCTAAACTTGTAAATAATCAAGGTTACTCTAACATAATTATGACTCTTGACGAAATGGATGCGGTTAGAAGTGTTATCAATTTGCTTTAGGCATTATACATAATACATAACAGCGATAGTGTGCAAACGGACGGCGCCGTATGTATAATGACGAATTATACAATCTGTCTGCGACATAAAAACTCCGAATGCAATAATTTCCCCGAGCTATCATTCGGCGAGATGGAAACAACTTGGAACTAATTAAGTTGAAAAATATTGTGAAAGTGCGCAGCCGTAACATCGACTTTTGAAACAGTTTAACGATAAAACGTCGTCTGTCACATGGTCTAAAAAAAAGGTCTGGCATTCCGAGAGTGACACAAGCATACGTCATTATCCAGTTGCCACTTTATTGCAACAAAACAAGAAGTATGGAAACATTTTCAGTCACCATTCTGTAAAAAAATATATAAAAAGCATTTAAATTGTCGTTTCGTTTTTCTAATTTTAAACGAAACAATTCAATTTAAACATATACCAACGTAATTGTTAGTTAAAACCTCATTGATTATCGGATTCGAACAGGTAATAAAGGCGGTTGGGGAGTTATTATTACACACTACTGGTAACACAGCGGTGATGACATAGGCTTGTGTCTCCCACGTGACCACTGTGTCTCGGAATGCTATACCTGGCGAAGTATATTATTATGCCATGGTCTGTCACTCATAACCTGTCTGACAATATCTTTCTACAGCTCGATGTGTCATGTTAGCCCGGTACTGCAAATAACTGAGCTTACTTTGACGACGACGCCTGCGCCCTCGTGGCCGATCACGATGGGTTCTGTGACAATGTCCATGCCGCAGGTTCCTGTAGTGTACATCTTCACGTCAGACCCGCATATGCCCACGCAATCCATCTTTACTAGCACCTCTGCAACAAGCACCACATGAAGACAATAAAATAGAAGTTTGAGAGAAGCGTGGAGATTAAGTATACTTTACAAAAGGAAACCTGGAAAAAATCACACGCAGCATGAGCAAGCGTGGTCTGCGTGATAGTTAATGCTCGTACTTTCTCTGAATCAGAAGAGGCCTTTGTGCTATTGGCCCTGCAGTGGGAGCGACTTTAAGGGCTCTTTTCGAATAGGTATTAACAAACCCCAGATCAGGTTAAGTACATACCATTATCACTGATTTCTGGCACTGGGTAATCTTCCTGAAACAAGTTGCAATTACCAATATAGTTACATCACAGAGATTAGTTTAAGAGTTAAAGTCATCGATCACTAATAAAGAACTAGATACACAATCAGCGACAAAAAATGTCCTCCCCGAATGAGGACCCACTTGAACATTTGGGTGCTCTTTTAATATAGTAGCATTCGAACGCTCCGACGGTGAACACGCCTCAGTGCTCGTAAAAACTGTAAAAATCACACATATAGGACGCTAAAAAAGGATGGAGTTTCATATTTTCGGTAAGTATTATCATACTTATGATTGTTATCACAGTATTGTAAATAGTGGTATTTTGTCAAGAAATCATCGTAAAAACATTTTTTTTAGTTTAGTTGTAGTGAAGTTATTATAGCATCTCAATTGTAAAGAACGTCATATTGAGACACGAAGTAACAAAATACGATCTAGAGGAATATGGCCGCTTTTTTTAGATGAATTTTGTTGCTTCGTGTCTCAATATGAAAGTTCATAAAAGGTATTAGAAAATTCTAGACACACTTACCGAGGGTCCTTACAAGCCGTTATTCATAATTCCTTCTCAGTCACGACATAATATTTTTTTAAAGGAGTGGCGCTAGTGGACCGGTGTGCGTCCTCTTAAGAGAATTTTCGTATGGGATTGTGTATCTAGTTCTTTATTAGTGATCGATGGTTAAAGTTCACTTTAGATTAACAGTTACAAATGCTCAAAAACAAGTACACGCTGCGCTTGAGTAGATTTGATTCAAATAAACCAAGTTTAAATTAGTTTTTGTCACTCGTTGCAAATCTTTTTAATAAATTGCCTTCTCGTTACATTGCTAATTAATCAAAGTCATAAACAGTTTTCTTATATAAATAAACTCACAATTCTGACATCGTAAGGTCCATGTAGGACGGCAGCGCGGTTGTCGGCCATTTTCGTCGGGTTTCCAAACCACAATGGCGCGATCGTTTTAATTATGTAATAATCATTATTGTGATACACAATTTGTTCAACGTTTCTCGTAATGTAAACATGTGAAAAGATAGTAATCGTGATAACCAGAGACCAAAAGGTCTAGTTTGTTTACTTACATAAGGCTCCTGAATGATCTCCTTATCTTATTTATTACACAATTTATTTGTATAACTACACTTGGCAGTTTGGATAGGACAAACAGACACGATGATTTTACTACCTACACATAGTAATTACTATTTACGAAGCTAATTAGTTAGGTACGTTCATTTGAATTGCACCGCTTGGCTATTTGCGCTATGGTAGACACGAGTCGCTAGCTATATTTTCAGTAGTAGGTACCTAGATGTTTCAGGCTTTTTTTTTTTTGGGTGGTAAGTCATCAAATGGCTTCTCCCGCTCTTGGTGGAGCGGAAGGGCGTGTCAGACTCTTACTGACTAAAACCCACCCGTGTTCCTTCAGTTGCTTGTGCGCCAGGGCCACGGTAACTCTTTCTAACAATCCGCGACCCCGGCAGGCATCGGCCCTATTGGACCCCGTCAATGGTGCTGACATCTCATTGAGGCGAGCGTGGAACACAAGGCGTCGTCGACCCGGGCCTGGTCCTTACCGGACAGCGAGCTACCCATTGCTCGCCGTCTGCAACCGCGCGCCTACGGTGGCCGGGAGTTGGCTATCGACTCCCGACGCTCAGGATGGCTCCTCCTGCGGCGACTAGGGGCATGAGGCTGATAATTTAGAATAGCGTGCAGGTCAAGCATTTCACCACCACAAGCTTTCCATTATTACCAGAATCTACACAGTGATTTCTTCCTCATCATCGTCAGCCTTACAGCAGTACATAAGAACCAGTCTGAATCAGTTCAGGCTGGACATAAGAACCAGTCTCTCTTATCTTACGCGATTTATCTCCATCTTCGGCCACTCTCATCCAGCTGCTACCAGCTGCCGGGGTCACGGATTGTTCGAAAGAGTTACCGTGGCCCTGGCGCACAGGCAACTGAAGGAACACGGTTGGGTTTTAGTCAGTAAGAGTCTGACACGCCCTCCCGCTCCGCCCAGAGCGGGAGAGGTCATTTCATGACTTCCCACCCAAAAAAAAAAAAAAGCTGCTGCTACCAGCCACCCTGCGAAGATTGTCGCGCCACCTAACTGGAGCGCGTTTTATCTTATTTGTTTTCCGCCTAGAAACGCTTATATTTCAAATACCAGTGTGAATAGTGAAAAGACATATCAAATATTTAATTGATAAGTACCTAAAGTTTATCCACTATCAGTCACGAGACTTCAAACTTCATTATTTGCACAATTACTGTCTTATTTTTATCATTATTTGTTTGGAGATGAATAATTTTGAATGAATGCGGCTGTGACGGGACAAATTATTTATGATTATTTATTTATTAAAGCTTTATGCACCAGTAAAAAAATACTGTTGACTTAATGCCTGAGGCGTACCTCATGGAATATCTCCTGCTAAAAATAAACTATACTTATATATATAAACTAAAAGAAACTAGTAACTAGCATAAATACTTGGGACATTATATTGCGTTCGCGATTTAATTTCCAAACATCTAAACAAATAGGTTAAAAATAATTTTAACACTCACATAAAGTTCAATTTGCGCTACAATTACAAACATTTGTATAACATTTTAAAAGTACTATACTCCATTTTTTATAGTACTAGCTTTTGCCCGCGGCTTCTCTCGCGTTAATTTAGACTTTGACTATCAATTCGGGTTCTATAATTCAATCATGATTCCAAAGACACGTGGCGCCATCTATTATCATAAGAACGTTATTGTTGTTTTACTCGGAAACAGTACTTTTTTGGGGGATGAAAGGTACCCTATGTCCGTTTCTGTACACCTGACAACGTGCATGCAAAATTTCTGGATAATCGGTTCAGTGGTTTAGGCGTGAAAAGGTAACAAACAAACAAACAAACTTACTTTCGCATTTATAATATTATAAAGTTAGGATTAGAGAAATAACGGCCAAATAACAACGGTTATGGTGTAATATTGCTGAAATAACTGAATTTTAGAGTTTTTTTTTATGCATGGTGAATTGATTACATTGCTTTATATTTATCGTTAAATAACGGAACTTAGTAAACTTTTATATTGAAATAACGAAAGGGTTATAACCGTTATTTTTCTAATGCTATAATAAATGGATTACAGTCATTCTGAGATCAACTTAATTAACAGATCCATAATACCACCAACTTGAAGAGGCCTTGAAAAGACCTTAGGTACCTATTATACCTACATATTTGACCTGTCAGCATGGTGATAGGACACACAGGAGTGGTTTTAGGTCACATGGATCCCTGCAGTTTAGAGCGAAGCCACACAATGTGTTGTCGGTCAATCATATATTAGCAGTGCGTTACAGCTTTGATTTTGACGCAATGAGTTCAAAATGGGCATTGCGGTGTCGGAACGCAACGCCGCTTACTATGACGTCGACGTGCTTTGGCAGGATGTTTTATGAAACAACAACACTGCGCTGCAATGCCGCTCCGGCGCGCAGCGTCGTAATCTATACTAATAATAAAGCTGAAGAGTTTGTTTGTTTGTTTGTTTGCTTGAACGCGCTAATCTCAGGAACTGCTGGTCCGATTTGAAAAATTCTTTCAGTGTTAGATAGCTCATTTATCGAGGAAGGCTATAGGCTATATATCATCACGCTAAGACCAATAGGGACGGAGCATCAATGAGCAATGTTTCAAAATCGTAGGTTATTTTTTTCCTTTTGAGAGCTTCCGCTGCGTGCGCTGCGTAAACGGTTAAAGTTTCACAAAAATCATGTATTACAGAATTGTTCCCCTTTAAAAGTCCTAAAAAAAAGTCTGCGACAGCTTATGTCTATCTTTTAAGGTTGGCTCACTATGAAATTTTTTATTCTAACCAAATTTGTTCTAAAATAATGCATTATTTGCGAAGGTGTTTTTATAAACATGATATTAATCCTTATCCAATTAAATACGTTATTCATCACAAGTATTTAATTTAAAACAAAATTGCCCTTTACATCATTTGAGTTCAATGAATATTTTAGGAGATATCGCAGTATTAAAATAACATCGCAGCAAAATAATGGTGCAAGGCCGGCGGCGGGTGGTCATGACGGGGAAGGGCGGTGGCCCCAGTTACCTCTGCGAGATACCAAAAATGACGTTCAGTACCCCAGTAAAAATTGAATCGGTAACCCAGTAAAATTTCTAAAACCTTAAAAAAAAATTGTTCTAGAATTTGTATTGGGTAACCCGGTAAATTTTCTTGGATTTGCACATATTATGGTCCCGCGTTACTGCAGAGCCCCAGTAAAAATTCATAAACTCCCCAGAAATATTTTAAGAAATTATTTCTCCGTGTACTGATAAAAGCGTGATGTAGGTACCTAAAACAGCTCCTTAACGTCCCTCTACGTAAACGAAGTCGCGGGTTAAAGTTAGCGTTAGCCCACTATTCCACGCGAAGTCGCGGGCAGAAGCTACTTATAAAGTTAGACATTTAGAATAAAAAAAACGTGTTCAATAAAAATAAAAAAGATTTTATATATGCATTTATTATCTGTCCGTCTGTCGTTACCTGTTTCTGTTTCCTTTGTCCTGTTTCTCTGTGCTTTACCTATTCACGCTTTAACGGCTGAATGGAATTGGATAATAGGATAATTTATCTCGGTAGCACGTTCCCGTGGGATAATTTATCCCGGTAGCACGTTCCCGTGGGATAATTTATCCCGGTAGCACGTTCCCGTGGGACAATTTAACCCGGTAGCACGTTCCCGTGGGATAATTTATCCCGGTAGCACGTTCCCGTGGGATAATTTATCCCGGTAGCACGTTCCCGTGGGACAATTTATCCCGGTAGCACGTTCCCGTGGGATAATTTATCCCGGTAGCACGTTCCCGTGGGATAACTTATCCCGGTAGCACGTTCCCGTGGGATAATTTATCCCGGTAGCACGTTGCCGTGGGATAATTTATCCCGGTAGCACGTTCCCGTGGGATAATTTACCCCGGTAGCACGTTCCCGTGGGATAATTTATCCCGGTAGCACGTTCCCGTGGGATAATTTATCCCGGTAGCACGTTCCCGTGGGATAATTTATCCCGGTAGCACGTTCCCGTGGGATAATTTATCCCGGTAGCACGTTCCCGTGGGACAATTTATCCCGGTAGCACGTTCCCGTGGGACAATTTATCCCGGTAGCACGTTCCCGTGGGATAATTTATCCCGGTAGCACGTTCCCGTGGGATAATTTATCCCGGTAGCACGTTCCCGTGGGATAATTTATCCCGGTAGCACGTTCCCGTGGGATAATTTATCCCGGTAGCACGTTCCCGTGGGACAATTTATCCCGGTAGCACGTTCCCGTGGGATAATTTACCCCGGTAGCACGTTCCCGTGGGATAATTTATCCCGGTAGCACGTTCCCGTGGGATAATTTATCCCGGTAGCACGTTCCCGTGTGACAATTTATCACGGTAGCACGTTCCCGTGGGATAATTTATCCCGGTAGCACGTTCCCGTGGGATAATTTATCCCGGTAGCACGTTCCCGTGGGATAATTTATCCCGGTAGCACGTTCCCGTGGGATAATTTATCCCGGTAGCACGTTCCCGTGGAATAATTTATCCCGGTAGCACGTTCCCGTGGGATAATTTCCGACATCCACGCGGGTGAAGCCGCGGGCAGAAGCTAGTAATATAATATAATAATAATATTTATTGAATAAAACATTTACAAAAAGTGTACATTTGGCCAACAGTAGTAATATTTTCCATACAGTTATAGTGCCTAAAAATAAACTAAAACTAAAATTTTATTACAGGTGCAAGTAATGATGATTCGGAATTACAATATAAGGTAGAGACCCGCCCGATCTAGGTGAATTCAAACCTATGTTTCAGACCAAAATGCAATGTAATGCATCATCCCTCCCCGCTTCGTCGCTCAGGTCCCCTAGTCCGTTGAGTATACGTAACGTTGCCGCACGACGTAGCAGGCGTAACGCACCGTGAAGCAAATGTGTTTTATGATTTAATTTTATATGTAGGACGACGCAGCGTTACCGCTTAGTCAACGCAATGCACCTTGAAGCGCGTTTTTGTGACTTAATTTTATATACAGGACGACGCGGCGTTACCGCAGTCGTCGCAACGCACCGTGAAACACGTTTTTGTGACTTAATTTTATATACAGAACGACGCGATGTTACCGCAGTCGTCGCAACGCACTGTGAAGCACGTTTTTGTGACTTAATTTTATATACAGGACGACGCAGCGTTACCGCTCAGTCGACGCAACGCACCTTGAAGCACGTTTTTGTGACTCAATTTAATATACAGGGCGGCGCAGCGTTACCTCAGTCGTCGCAACGCATCGTGAAGCACGTTTTTGTTACTTAATTTTATATGCAGGATGACGCAGCGTTACCGCTCAGTCGTCGCATCGCATCGCAACACATCATATTATAGCTTTGCTCTTTGGGAGTCGGGAATGGGTCCAGCGCCTCAGCAGCTTGGTGACCACCTCGATTTTTGGGTATTTTCTAAATACCTACCTAATTTAGAAAACAATCAAACGACAACTTTCGGAAAACATAAATCTTTATTTAATCAAATATAAAAAATATATTTTATTTTCATTTGTACTTGTTCTTTTACAAACTTTTAGTATCGTAATCTAACAGGTATAATTTCGTCTGGAATAAATACCTACCTCTAAATATCATGACTGATTTGTAACACACTCATTATTTTCATAACAATATTTTCAAACTTAATCTAAACAACGAAAACTGTTCCTTCTTAACAGATAACAATTTTAAAATTGAAATATGTCAGTTGGTAGTTATAATTACGATAGGTATTGTTAAATGTTCTACTCGATAATACCACTGCCTGTATTAATAGAGTAGCTAACAAATGGAATACTAACACGATACAATACAACAGCAAAAAGGTTCCATCTGCAAGATAATTTGTCAAACACGATCCATGCCGAATTAGGTGCGACTTGAGTTTATAGAGTGGATTATAGGCAGGCAGGGATTGACAGCCACATTCATTCGTGCTTGGAGCGAAAATAAGCGAATGCGAATGAAGCATTGGTCGTTCCATTAGGTACTTACATCTAGATAGGTCTAGTTTTTTTTGTTGTTGTTGTTTGTTCTTATTTTCTTGTGCGAATCAAAAATAAATACGTTTTACTTTCAACATCGACGGAACCTTTAAGTTATGTCGTACTAAACCGAAAGTTCTGAAGCGGAGATCAGAGAGCCCACTACTACCTCTAAGAGCAGTATTATTGAATCTTACTTTAGTGTGGGAAAGAGATGGAGCCTGTATATGTTCCATCTCTTTCGTCCTATATAGGTAGGTACTAGGTGCCAAGGTGCTGAAGGAGGTTAGAACTTGTTGGGGTTGTTAGCGTCGCGCGGCTGCACGTGTATCATGACCTTGATGCCGGCGCCCTGGCGCGCCACCTCGTACGCCTCCACCGTCTGCTCCATACTGAAGTGGTGTGTCACCAGAGGCTTCACGTTGATTTTACCGCTTGCTACCATGTTCAGCGCGATGGGGTACCTGGGGACATCATACAAATATAAATCTTCTTCCTACCTTTGTCTCAGGTGGGGTCTGCGTAAAACGTTTTATTTGGTCACTCTAACATTCACTCCTTTTTCTTTCATTTCATACCTCATGCAGACACTCCATCCCTCTTTTCTTTGGTCTTCGTCTTCCTCTACAGTCATAAACAATTATAAATAATTAAAACCGGCCAAGTGCGTGTCGGACCACGCACAATGAAGGGATCCGTCGCTGGGATAAATTTATTCCAAGAACAAATTTAACGTTGTAGTTGAAAAACATGTTCTTCTATACAGCCCAACTGCAAATATAACTTGCTCGACTATTACTCGTAAACTTGTAAAGCCTATTTAGCTGTGATAGTTTTCCTTTTAACTTCGTTATAGTATATACTACTACAGTGAATTTTTTCACATATCCAAAACAACCAATTAGCTGGCAACATTTGACTCCCACAAAAAAAAAAAAACTAAAATCCGCCATATTCTTGAAATACCTATCCAATGATACCCCATACCATGGCGTAGACGAGAAAAAAAAACATCCCCACTTTACGTGTAGAGGAGGTACTCAATTTTATTTTTAGATTTTGTTTTACTACTTTGTCGGTGTGACTAATATGTATATCCATGCCAAATTACAGCTTTCTAGTACTAAGAGTCTCTGAGCTAAGCTGCGGACAGACGGACGGACGGACGGACGGACGGATATGGCGAAACTATAAGGGTTCCTTGTTGACTATGGAATCCTAAAAAATGCCTTGATTTCTAATACCAAAGTTACATGTAAACTTTTAACTTAATTTTATTCTATTCTATTACCGTCCAAGAAGAAGTCGCCTCTTTGGCGAAGGCCATAGTTTCCAGTTCCAAGCTGCTTGCATGCAATTTACTCTTTCCTCATTAGAGGTATTCGTTATTGTACACCGAGAGGAAGAATATAACAATATAATATAATGCCTTAATTCCTCGAAGGGTGCATTCACACTAGATAAATCAAGAGTTCTCAACCTATAGGAGTCCAAGTCCACTGTTGGCATAGGCTTCTCCAGTAACACGCTATTCAACTCATTCTTCGTCAAATCTCATCCAGCTGTTACCAGGCACTCAGCGAACCGTCGCTCTACCTAGCTTGAGGGCGTCCTACCTTACGTAGAGACGATATAGGTGTTCACGTTCAATTGGATTATTAGTTCCATTCATTACTCAACCAATAGCCTATAGTCTATTCAAAAAGGATCTGATGAAAGTGTAGGTAAATAAACCCTGTTCAGATTAAATTCTTACGCAATCACTCACTAAAGGGAATTAGTAACACATTCATCTGTATTTTTTTTAAAACGTTGCACACTAGGAATTTCTCCTGTATTGTGGGTGCGTTTACAAACATTCAAAGTCACATACACAAACAGCCAGACCCGGAACAACTACTTGTAGGTCATACAAATATTTGTTCCGTGCGGGAATCGAACCCGCGACACGCAACGCAGCAGTCAATCGCTTAACCACTGCGCCAACCGTGTCGTCAATTTAGAAGGACTTTATAGATATCTCACCAATTTTTCCAACAAATTATTGTTTGAATATCATTGTTCAATTCTAATTGAAAAGTCATCGATAAAAATTGAGGTTAAAAATTTGATAATCTCAATATTGTCAAATTGTGATTTAAAATTAGAATAAATTCAAATAAACAAATCAAATCACTTAATTTGTAAGTGGCACAAAAATGGCATCCACATGTACGCTACATGGTACGTTTTCTGATCCATTTGTTTACATTTTCTTCAAATACTTGTGGACCAGGCTCTGCAGTCTCGACATTAGATAGCGACAAAAATCTGTCGTTAAGTCGTATCGATGTCAAATTCCTTTAATAGATTTTCAACTTAATTTCCAAAACATAAGGTTGAAAATCTATTAAAGAAATTTGACAACGATTGGACTTAGCGACGGATTTTAGTCGCTATCTATGGCGAGAGTTTTACGAGAGTTTTAGTCGCTATCCGGCCTTTAGATAAGTACGAGGTTTTAACTAAACGGCGACGATGTCCAGCGGGGTAATTACGTAACACACTAACAGTAGGAATGGGTTTCATTTTAACAGTTCAACAACATTCATTGCGTTATTTACGTTGTTGAGCCGACAAAGTTTTCGAACATATGAAGCAATGGATTAGCAATAGGCTTCAAAATGATTCAGATTGTGATAGATAGCGTGTTACGTAATTAGGGGGCAGGTAGGATTTGAAGTGGGTACATACTCGTTGACGTAACGGAAGATCCCGCGGATGTCCACCTCCCGCGCCAGCGCGCCGGCCAGCGGCACGGTCTGCTCCGGCGCGCCCATGCCCACCAGCACTGCCACGCCGCCTGCCTTCGTCGCCTACACACACATACAAAGTCATAAGTACTCGAACTCAATCGATGGATGGGCTATAAGATTAGGGGAAGACCAAAGAAACGATGACTGTGAAAGATGATATGGCTAGAAAGGGAGTGACCACCAAGATGACAACTAATAGAAAAGTATGGAAGAAAAAAACTTATTTAAGTACAAAAATAAACAACCAACTTACAAAAAAAAAAATACCTTAAAAAGTGAAAAATAACTATAATTTCGGAAGTCGGTGTCTTTGGTTTTGTATTTTCGCTTTTTGCCACCGACTTCCGAAATTAAAGTTATTTTTCGCTTTTTAGTGTTTTTTTTTTGGAAGTTGGTGGGAGTTTATTACCTCTCCCGCTCTGGGCGGAGCGGAAGGGCGTGTCAGACTCTTACTGACTAAAGTAGATTTAGATAGATAGTACCTAGTATCTAAATCTACTTTTTTGGTATTTCCCTCAGAAACAGATTTTTTCCTTTCATGTCTTTATTTTCAGGGTTTCAAGACGGTATCTGTCTGATGCTATTATTATAATTTAGCAACCTTCGGTTTCTGAATAAGTAGAGAATTTAAAAGTTGAGATTTTGAGAACTTATCAAAGTATATTTATATTAAAGCATTACTCAAACCCGCAAAACTAAAAATTTCTTTGCAAAATAATTCATAACAAATTTTTAATTTCGCGGGCTACATTGAAATAGTCACCATAAGGCTAAAGTAGAGTTTGACAAGTTCTCAACTTCAAATTCTCAATTCAGGAACCCGTAGTCCTTTCACAGTTTGTGGTTTCCTCTCATTTTGAATCACTTTCAAAATAACAGCGATTTTTATTTTAGTAGCAATAAGGTTTCGATAGCAACCGTATTGCTGCTGTCAGAGGTAAACTAACTGTGGAAGGGTTGCAGTTGCCGCCATCACGCTCACCAATAGCGCCGCTCTGACGGTGGCCTGCGCGCCGCTGGCGTCGAAGGACACGTCGGGCTCGCACCCGAGGAGCTCATGTATCTTCGACACCACTTCGGTCTCGTTCGCCTCTCGCGTCACCAGAAGCGTGCAGTCTGCGCCCAGCTGCTTCGCGAAGTCTAAGCGAGACTGTAGCACGTCTGCGGAGAAAAGGAGAGAAGATATAAGATAAAGATATTTATTACAAAGTCAAAGTAATTTATTTGCCAGAACACGGTAGGTAAAGTCAGGGCAATTAATTGTTAAGCAAATTGACTAGGTACAAAATTGTCCGTATAGTCAAATCACAACTCATTCTTTGTCTTCGTTTTTTTTTTTTTTTTACCCTTGTTGGTAAAATAAACGTTATCTATTTATTTCTATTATTATTTCACAGTTGTATAAAATGGCTATACGGAAATTTGTGCCAATTTGCCCTATATTAATTATTAATTGTTATGGAAAGCTTAACAATAAATTTCCCTGACTTTAAATAGGATGTGTGTTCGCTGTGTACCTACATACTACGAATTATTATTTAATCGTAGAATATACACACAACTATTGATAGAGGTGAGATGAAAAAATATTTGGTTAGTCTGTAGGAATTTTTCCAGTTAATTTAAAGGAACAATGTAAGGCTTGCTCAGAAGTAGGAGTAGCATAGAGAACGAAGTTGTAGGTATAATTATTGACGATATATAGATAGAATACTCTTTATATCTACACCCTAGTCCACTATAACAAATTATAAACAAGAACCTCTCGAGTAATGATTTAAGACCGGCGCTCACCAGGCAACACGGCGCGGCATGGCCTGGCAAAGGATTTTTGTGAGCGGAAATGATTTTGAATCCTATTTTATACCTTTAGCAATGACATTTCATTGGTAACGTCACAAGGGGACTTGCGCATACCGCGAGATACTTCGGCATGCCGACAATACCATATCAATGTTAATGCTTTAAGGCTCCCGCAGACAGGTGCGACGCGACAGCTTGACACAGGCGCCGCTCGTCGCGCGACGAGCGGCGCCTTTGTGTCGAGCGCGATTCGCATCGCATGTCGCGCCTGTTTGTAGGAGCCCTTACCGTGCCATGTCGTGACGTGCCAACTAGTGAGCCTTTACATACTTTGAGGGACAAAACTATCTACTTTGAGAGGCAAAACTATCTGTTGTTCTTTCCAACCAAACACAATATTGAAATTTAATCAGCCTCTTACCAGTAATGAGTACTTTGCTGGCGCCCATGGCTTTGGCAGACAGCATGGTGAGCAGGCCGATGGGCCCGGCGCCGAGCACGAGAACAACGTGCCCACCCGTGACCCCGGCGCGCCGACACGCGTGGATGCCCACCGCCAGCGGCTCCAGAAGCGCGCCCTCCTCCATCGACACGTGGTCAGGCAGTCTAAGGGACAGACGAACAAAACAGTAACCATAGAGTCTAATCTTTGCATTGTGGAGGTCAGACAGGCAGTCGCTCCATGAAAAATACTAGTATTCAGCTGCATCCGGTCAGACTGGAAGCCAACCCCAACATAGTTGGGGCAAGGCTACGCAGATTGATTTAAGTCTAATGTTCGGACTTTAAAGAGTTTGTTTCGGCATTTCTTCTTAGGGATCTGTCAGCTACGAAATGTCGGCGACATATAGTTTTAAAATTTTGACTAAAAAAATTTACTTAAAAGATCTATTTACAGAAATAAACATAATTTCATTTCATTTCTCTTGCCTGTTCTTCTCCATAGGAATCTATAGCGGAAAGCGCAAAGCGGCGTTTTTCCGCCCAATATGGCACTTTGGGAACGTTTAAACTTTCTACGATGGAGCAAAATTCTGCCCCGTTTTTCCGCTCAGATTTGACCCTACCCAATGCACCATAGATTATGCAGCGTTAATACTAACTTGAAGCAGAAGTCAGCAGCATGCTTGTAGTATCTGACGAGGTTGCCGTGCACGGGCGGCGTGGCGCAGAACAGTATGTCGGGACAGAGGTGGTAGCGGCCCGTCTTGCAGAACTCGCAGTAGCGGCAGGGCACGCCCGGCTCGATGGCCACGCGGTCGCCTACCTTTAGGTTCTTCACTTTGGCACCGAGCTGCAGACACAAACGTTTATTCAATTAGTACTGGACACTGGATAACAAGTAAACGTCAGGCAGATGAAGTTAAAAAACCTTTGACATTCACGCGAACGTAGTCGTGGCTGGTACTTATACGCACATAACCCACATCACATTACGCCTGCAATCCCCAAACCGTAAAGCAGAGGTGTATGTACTTACGTATAGTACACCCACATTTCGACAGATATGTGTAAGTCCCGTGTAATGGGGGGAGGGGTAGAGGGTGGCATACACGGATATCTATGGTGGCATACAATGTCGAGCTATTGTAAGTGTTCCTCAATACTCAATGATTGAGTATTGAGCAATTTTTGTAGTTCTAAGACATCAGTCATCAATACTCCAACAAGTGAGTTTCAGAACGAGTCTGTCAACCAGATGTACCAAGTGACCGAGATGAGGCTCTACAGAGAGTTGTCACCATCGTCGTCTGCTAGTCTTTTCCCAACCATGTTGGCGTTGGCTTCCAGTCTTACAGGATCCAACTGAATACCAGTATTTTACATGGAGCGACTGCCTATCGGACCTCAACAATCCAGTTACTGGGTAATACAGTACCCCTCGGTAAGACTGGTTATCAGACTTTCTGGTCTCTGACTATCCGTAACGACTGTGAAAGATCTACAAATGACAGCCGGGAGCAACGGTTTAACGTGCTTTCCGAGTCACGGCGGGCTCTCGATATGTAGGTAATGGCCGGATCTTCACCCATCCACGGATCAACCTCGGCAAGACCCGCGTGCGATACACGAGCCCCTCCAAAGAGTTGTGCTCCGCCCGACAAAGTTTTGTACTTTCCGAAACTCGAAGTGCCCATACACATGGGTATAGTAGATAGATAACTTTCAGTACCTATCAAACGCTGACCTCGTTCGCTGTTGGTGCTTATTTATGGTCTGTTCTAGTCATTTATTCTTTGCACTCAATTTACTGCGGTTGTGGCACATCTTAATTATATGGCCCCTCGCCCACGGCGACTTTTTGTAGAAACGCGCGACAGCATTGATACTATCGCGCGTTAGTCGCGTTTGCAACGTGCGACAGAAACGATGCAAACGCGCGGCTGTATCGATACACATGCGGGACAGCATCGCGACTGTATCGATGCAAACGCGCGACCGTTTCTGGCGACATCGGGGGAACGAAGGGTGAAGAACGGAGGGAGGGGTGCTGGGGAATGTGTGAAAGTTGCCGTGGGCGACCTTCTGTGTCGATGCTGAATCGCGTTTGCATTACGACTGAAGCGCGACAGCATCGCTACAAAAAGTCGCCGTGGGCGAGGCCTCTATGTTCGCACAAGATAATAGGTTCGTCTTGCTCTAGTGATGCGTAATAATCTGCTAAGATTTTCTGTTGACTACCAACTTAATATAAAAAATGAATTTAATTTTAGTACAGGAAGCAAATATTTGTTCTTGACAGGTCTTCCTGTTAATACTCCAGTATTTAGGACAGTTAAATTATCTTTAACTAGCTTTTGCCCGCGGCTTCGCTCGCATTAATTTAGACTTCGACTATCAATTCGGGTTATAATTCAATCATGATTGGAAGACACGTGGCGCCATCTATTATCGTAAGAACGTTATTTTTGTTTTCTTCGGGAACAGTACTTTTTTTCGGGATGAAAGGTACCCTATGTCCGTTTCTGTACACCTGACAACGTAAATGCAAAATTTCAGGATGATCGGTTCAGTGGTTTAGGCGTGAAAAGGTAACAAACAAACAAACAAACTTACTTTCGCTTAGGATGTAACCATCTGTATGGCTTCAGTACCTATTGCTACAAGAATTCATAACAATATCTTCCTGCGCTTTTTTCTTTCCCTTCGAAATCGATTTGGAGTTAGAATAACGAAAGAATATTCTCGGTCTTGTTGCCTAAAAACAAGGTTTTTCTTTAGACATGGTTTAAACCATCGAGCCTGTTTTTGAAATAAGAATTTAACGGAAATCGAAATAATCCTTTTCCAAAACTGACAACTTGTCCGGTCTTACTGGACTTAGGTTTTTAATTTTCTAAAGTCGGCATAACGTTCGAAATACAAAAACAGGCTCGAAGGTTTAGGCTCGGGCTAGTGTTAGGTCATGTTATGTAATAAGATGGTCTTTTTTTTTGGGTGGGATGTCCTTAAATGACTTTTCCCGCTCTCGGAGACTTTTACTGACTAAAATCCACCGGAGTTCCTTCAGTTGCCTATGTGCCAGGGCCACGGTAACTCTTTCGAACAATCCGCGACCCCGGCAGGCATGGGCCCTAGAGGACCCCGTCAATTAGTGCTGATATCTTTTTGAAGCGCGCGTAGAACACAACGCGCCGTCGACCCGGGCCTGGTCCTTACCGGACGGCGAGCTGCCAATTGCTCGCCGTCCGCAAGCCCGCGCCTACGGTGGTCGGGAATCGGCTATCGACTCCCGACGCCCAGGGCGTCTCCTCCTGCGGCGACTAGGGGCATGAAGGCGCAACGATTGCTTCACCCTCACGCGCTCCACCTCCTCCTTCGCGAGCATTACTGCTTCGCAGAAGGAGGTGACAGGTTCCCATGCCCTCGCTCCTTACCATGGCCTAGACCAGGGCTGGACGCGAGAGATTGCCGCCGCTGATAGCCTCCACGAGGACACGGCGGTGCTCCGCCCAAGCCGGCAGACCTCCACCGTATGCTCCACCGTGTTTACCGGGCGATCTACACAATGGTAACATCCGGGCGTTTCCTCCCGCCTTACCCGGACCCTCCCGAAACAGCCATGTCCGGTGAGGACCTGCGTCAGGCGAAAGGTGAGGATGCTGTGGCGCCTCTCAATCCACTCCTCAAAGAGGGGACTTACCGCCGCAATTGTGGCGTGCCCAGAAATACGACGGTCTGAGTCTTGGGTGGTTCTAAGTTGGTACCCATACCCACTTTTTGTATTCCAATCTTACATGAAGACACAAAGTCACAAAGCAAGATATCAAATGCCTACTAGTATAAAGCTAACGATATTATCCTCTTATCTTGTAATACTCGTATCTACCGACATCATGTGTTATTATGTTTATCATTATTATATTAAACCGTCAAGTACATTATAATGATTATCATCGTAAGTCGCGAAAAAGCAAATAAACAACACGTAATAATTTAAGCTGAGCGTACAACCATGCATTTATTTAACTTTCAATTATTAAAATAAAGGTGACATTATAATAATTGTATTGTTACCTACAATAATGTTTTCCTTAAGTTATGAATAAAATTACAGAAATAAAAAGCAATTACTGTTGAAATAATTGTGGAATTACTGACTTGAGTGCGTTGCAATATGCAAGGTTATTGGTTACCTATATGTCGGCAATCCATTATGGGGATAAAGGAGAGGTCGTCTGCAACCAAATGACTCTGATAACCCCTATGCAAATGTCAACCATTTTCGAGTAATTTGACATTTTATATTTTTTTATCTGTACACAACCTTGAAAAATTAAAAAAAAATAAAAAGTAAAATGGGAGAAAAATGGCGGGAATAACAAGAAGGAAACGAAAACCAAAGTAAAATATAAAAAATAAGTGACTATCATGGAAATCGTTGTCAAGAAATATGAAAATAAGTACCTAGCTAAATATTCTTTGTTCTTTGTATCAAGTTTGTACCTGGAAAAGTGGAAACCTAAATTATCAAGCCCAAACCAAAGCGAGTGAATTAAGTGATTTGTGTAGTGAAAGTGTTGTGCTAAATAATACCTCCCGCCGCTTGACAGAATTATTAAAAACTAAGACTTGTTATCGAGCAATATATAAATATATTAAAAACACTTTCGAAGAAATTTTGTGAAGGAAATTAAATAAACTAAAGACTTGGCTAAAAGGTCTTAGCAACCAGGCCAAAAAAATACTTATAAAAAAAAAAAAAAAATTAAAAGAAAAAAACAGTGCATGATTTTTTTTAAATTATTATTATCTGCTTCTACTTCAATACATAATAGGGTCATTCGCAGAAAATATGTACATTTGGAGTATTTTTATGTCCCATGAATTCATTACCAGTTTGAAAATATATTATCTAAAGAAATGCATACTTTTGCATATTTATCGTATTATAGAGGTCTATGGTAGTAAAATTTTGGTTTGTTATTTATAGTTTTATTAACAAAATTGAAGCAATAATCTTTCAGACATAAGTTGCAACTTGCCTGTCATACATTTTATTTATGTCCTAATTGATACTTGTCGGTCTTCCGAAGCTTGTTGTTACGAGTTTTTATCCGTATTTTTGAGCTTGGTTGTAATTTTCTTACTTTTATTAAGCTTATCTACAATATGTGTGCCTTTAATAATGTAGTTTTCAAACGTAAAATCATATTTTTACAGCCATATAAACATGCCCCAGAAATCTAAAATTTCGTTACTCAGGTTTAGTAACGAAAAATTATTCTGAACACATTGCTTTAAAGGCTGGCACTGTATTATTTAATATTCTGGCAGTTACACGTTAGCATCTGTGAAAATCATTCGATAACGAGGCCATTTTGTTGTCAAACGAATTCGGAAGTGTTCTTGCTGAAAGTGGTTTTTGTACATAAAATCTCAGGGTGATTAACGACAGTCACCTTATGTAAAAATTTGTTTATCTAGTACTAATTTAAATGTAATGATAGTTTCACTCTACATATTTACAAATACACTTAGTTCTCATAGATACAACACGTTGTTTTAATGGAAATAATTTATGAGGTTATAATGTCTCAGCTTTTGTCCTCAGTTTCGAAATATTTCGCAACGTTAAGAAACTGAGAAACTGTAAAGCTTAGTTTACACATTTAATATAACATTTGTTATATCACTCGGTTGTGAAATAAAAAGCAATAATCAATTTTAAATGCCTGTGTTTGTAAAGTTTAGCATTGTAATCGGTTTGATCATTCGTTTATATGGCATTAAAATATCAGTAGAGTTGGATAGAGAGAGACGCCATTATATTGTACCTATCGCTCCATGTGTGCTCCTTATGACATCAGTTTCGTGACAGAGATCCTCAGTATCGTTACCTATCAGTTTAGTTACAAATTTAAAATGTACACTTTTTCTGAGTATGACCCAATAATCAACCATAAAATGACAATTGTCTTTAATAGTTTCACAAATCGATACAATTTTCTATCATTTAGAGCAGGTTATTTGACTAAAATAGTCGATTTCTGCAAAAAAAACACGGAAGTACAAACAGTAAAACATGTACAACTTGTCAGCTATCCAACGAGATACAATAAGAAACCAGATATCTTCAAGAAAATATAAAATGTCAAATTACTCGAAAATGGTTGACATTTGCATAGGGTCATCGGGGGTCATTCGGTTGCAGATGACCTCTCCTACATCCCTTTAACGGATTGCCGACATATAACCAATAACCCTGTATATAACCGAGCTACATCATGTGATGCATGGTATAATAATATACTTCGCCAGGTATAGCATTCCGAGACACAGGGGTCACGTGGGAGACACAAGCCTACGTCATCACCGCTCTGTTACCAGTAGTGTGTAATAATAACTCCCCAAACGCCTTCATTACCTGTGCGAATCCGATAAAACAATGAGGTTTTAACTAACAATTACGTTGGTATATGTTTAAATTGAATTGTTTCGTTTGATTAGAAAAACGAAACGACAATTTAAATGCCTTATATATATTTTTTAACAGAATCGTGACTGAAAATGTTTCCGTAATTCGTGTTTTGTTGCAATAAAGTGGCAACTGGATAGTGACGTACGCATGTGTCACTCCCGGAATGCCAGACCTTGTTTTTATAGACCATGATGTGATGTATGTAAACTATCAAGGTTTTCTGGTGTAGGGAGGGGCATTAGCGAAAGAGTTAGCCACAGCAAACAAAAAATTACCGAGATAGACCATATCTTTTAATGGCTTGCGTGGAGTGTTGCTTAGTGTGTAAGCCAAACGTGATAACTGACAAGTGTACTAAAAAACCTTGACTGACTTAGTACAAAATGTAGCTTCAGCAGATCGTACACTTTACGTCAGACAATGACAAAACTCTTTATCAGCATACATAATAGATACTGACCGTGACTTTTAATTTTATGATTAATTACATTGATTGAGGTCGATGTCCTTTGAGGTGGCTTTTACTAAACAAAATTCAATTAGGTAGGTAGGGATATCTTGAGAAAATAATTTATATTTAATTTAATATCGGAGTAATGTGTGAGAACATAGTTACTTCTCCACTATTTTATCGTGGACTGAAACAAACAACGCTGATGAAGGTCAAATAACAGACTTATTTAATGATAAACCCACGGGTGATAGTGCACTGACGTTGGTCGATTGGTTTGAAAGATGTGTGCGATACCTAACAGTTGCTACCTAGTAGGTAACCCCACAAGAGATTAAGCAAATATCCGTATCAGACGCTTCACTTTTAGTTCATTTTTGTCTTTCATTTGACATCTTTCACTTGAAGTGGAACGTTTGAATACAAAATGATCAAATGCGAAAAATTTATTAATTAGTGAACCGTTCCAACAATGTTGGATTTCGGCACTCGGCATCTATCGAATGATCGAAAAATGAAATGAAATGCGCAGATGAACGCTCATTCCTATGTAATTTTGTCGGTGTCATGTGAGCGTAGAATGAAACAAAGATGAAGCGTCTGATGTCAGCTCAAAACTGTACTAGCTGACTAAGAAAAGGCTCAGCACCCATCAACATTTTTCGTCTAAAGGCTCGTACACACTGGCGCTACGCGACGCCCGACACAAAGGCACCGCGTGTCGCGCGACGAGCGGTGCCTTTGTGTAGCGCTGTCGCGTCGCGCCTGTCTGTGGGAGCCTTAACGCCGCGACTGACCGTTGTATTTCAGCTTTCGTACTTAATTCAAGTGTTTCTGTTGGTCGACTAAGTTAGGAGCTGTCTTGCCGTTTCTATTCGTAAATGCTGAAATCAGCACACGTAGATTCTTTCACAAGCTACATAAGTATAAATACTTCACCCTTTCATCGTTTCAACACGCCTCCTATAAGAATAGCTTCCATCATTATGTAGTAAAGTTAATACTTTGGGACGAACTCACAAAAAAAAAACCGTTTTTGTAAATAAAGACTGTTTCTTTTTTTAGGGTTCCATACCCAAAGGGTAAAACGGGACCCTATTACTAAGACTCCGCTGTCGTCCGTCTGTCACCAGGCTGTATTTCATGAACCGTGATAGTTAAACAGTTGAAATTTTCACAGATGATGTATTTCTGTTGCCGCTATAACAACAAATACAAGTAATAAAAAACAGAATACAATAAATATTTAAGGGGCTCCCATACAACAGACATGATTTTTTTGCCGTTTTTATAGATAATGGCACGGAACCCTTCGTGCGCGAGTCCGACTCGCCCTTGGCCGGCTTTTTTCTTTTCGTTTGTTGTGGAAGCCTTCCAAATGACGCATTTTTTGTTTGCTTGCATCTTGGACGTTGACGTCGACATAGATCAACTGCATTGCGGCCACGTTAGTGAGGATCAATAACTCAAGTTTAGTTGTAGTTGTAAGGTTCTGAGCTGCTGACAGTGGGTTAACACACCTATTAAGGTGCATCCACACCGAAGTTAGGTTCTTTTGTGAAGCAACGTTTGGAAGTGTCAGTGAGGGACAACGTTTAACAAAAACTTATTTTGTAAACTTACCTACCAAAAGTTATAGAAAGTTATCACGTTGCAAAATGTAGCTCTACGAAAAGTAACTTTGGTGTGGAATGTGGATACTCCTTTACGTTTGGGTCGTAAAAACTGAAAGTGGGATCACCTTTTCTTAAGTCATGATTTCGTTTAAAGATAGCCTTTAGATTGCCGGACATAAGTCTTAGACGAAGACAGTCTTAGTTAAGGGGGATGCGCTCATGTATCCTGCGAAATAAAAAAATAAGTACTTACGTTTTTTGCAATTTTTAGATCGCTGTCAGGTTGTATGTTGATTAAAATATGATTTGCGATCGTAACAAATATGGCTTTACAGAATAATAATCATTAGAATCAGCAATACAACTCTTTAAAAAGAAACGTAAGTAAATTTGAATTTCGGGGGCGAAATTCAAATTTTACTACGTTTTTTTGCAATTTGCAGGTCAGTATCAGGTTGTATGCTGATCTAAATATGATTCGCGGCCGTATCAAATATTTACTTTTAGAATTATAATCATTAGAATCAGCAATATTTCTCTCTCTAAGTTCATTGCATGACTATTTCATGAAATCATGACATTTGAGGCCAATTCTAACTTAAGGAGTTGTATTGCTGATTCTAATGATTATAATTCTGTAAAGCCATATTTGTTACAGCCGCAAATCATATTTTAACCAACATAATACAACCTGACACTGACCTGCAAGTTGCAAAAACCGTAAGTAAATTTGAATTTCGCGGGCTACCTTAGCGCATCCCCCTTAATGCCCGTTTTCACTAACAAAACGCAATCATTCAGGTTTCGTTCCGCAATAAGTCTGTTGTCGAACAGTCTCGATTTTTTAATCAACAGCCTTGCCTATAACAAGACTATCATTAATTCACGTTTTTGGATAAAAAGGAGGTTTCTAAAACAGCCCCAGCGGTAGAAATACCAGCTTAATACCAGCTGTGATAACCCTGTGCGACTCCCAATAAATACTTTTTCTTTCTTTTCTTTCTTTCTTAATAAAAACCGAAAGGAACCAACCGCGGCAGATACGGCTGCAAAAACAATTTGATTGTGTAGGTACTTTTCAATAGCAAGGCAAGACTGAGATCACGGTCACTGCCATCGCCGACAGAATATAAATAGCCGACAAACATGTGTGTTCGTGGGTGTGTCCGTATAGCTACGTAGTAGACAACACACCTCCAACAAACATTTTAAACTATACCAAGTAATTTTAAATACCAAATAACCGGCTTTTCGTGAAGTGTGGTCGACCTTGAATATATTTTGGGGCCGTATTATGTGACAATGTTTGCAGAATAAAATTAATATCGTAACCGTAGCTGGACGGGCGATAACAACAAAAGTTATCGCAGCAGTATTACGCAGTTTAGTTACACGTCAACCTTTCAATAAAATTATAGGGATATTAGCTTTTGCCCGCGACTTCGTTCGCGTGGAAGTCGTAAGACACCACAATATACCTACTATTTTTTATCGGTTGAGAAATGCGATCTGTAGAGGAGACCAGACAGCCGGACATACGAAAGCATTTTTGCCCAAGCTGAAACGGAGACGCTTCGCGCTCGCTCGGTTAATAACAGTCACATTTTTAAGAAACTTCCCTTTTTCTTCGTTGGTAGTTTTGATCTCACTCGCCAAAATATACAGGAGTCAGGTAGAAGTATACTTACTTAGTCAAGGTTGGAAACTGAAAGTTTTTGGCTTCACGCATATTGACATTCAAATTTTTTTACAAGCTGATGCATTTATGATACTCGTGGCCCCAGCTGGTGTTCAAACTACGTCAGCGTGCATTCCGACATTCGAGATGTTTGTAAGATCATTTGACCAATACTTTATTATAGCCACATAATTATATGAACGGGAGAAAGAAAAAGGGGTATTAATCAATTTAATTTAAGGACCGTAGCAGGTGGCGTTTGGCGTTCTGTAGTTTTTGCCTACCCCCATGGGAAAGAACGTGTGTTTGATGTATTATGTTGGAAAATATCAAGTAACTGGCTGTATAAACTAACTGGAGTTCAAGATCAGCCTCTGAAAAGGTGTCCTTACCTTAGCGACGACTCCAGAAGCTTCGTGTCCCATGATCATGGGCTCTTTCAGGATGAAGTGGCCACAGGAGCCACTCTGCCAGTAATGTACGTCTGAGCCGCAGATGCCGACGCAGTCCATCCGGAGCAGCACCTCTGTATAAAAAAAAACTTAATTAAGTAGGTAATAATCCGAATATCGTTCATGGCGGCCAATGTCAGCGGAGACTGGCTATCGAGACAGGAGATAGTATAACGCACAAGTGCTTCCAAAGATACAGCGGTGCACTCTCTTCCTTGCCTTTCATAGTACAATGAGACGGTAATCCGAAAGGATCGCAGAGAGATAAGGCGCAGGACCGTGCTTTCGGCGGCACGGTTATCTCACCGTCAATTTCCTAACTTCGGGCTGCTATTTAGCTACTATATTCAGAAATTCCTAATAGAAAAACCGAATAATATCTTGCCCGAACTAGGAATCGAACCCCGAACCCTACTCTCAGCAGTCGTGCTTGCGTTCACGCGACCAATGGGGCAATTATTTGTGGATACAGGTGGACTGATCTGGCTGGTCTGGTAAGCTGGTTTGGTCATGAGCATGAATGAGAGACGGATGTTAGTGGGATCGGAGGGGACGCCCTAGAAGGACGTTCACTGACCATATTGGTGAAGGGTGATGTTCTTCAAAAAGGTCAGGTGCAGAGTACCTATACCCGATGTGTGAACGTGGACGAAGCAAATGGAGTACCGAACTACATTACAGGATCGTAGCAGATGGCGTTTTGTACTTTCTGCCTGTACTTAAATAGGAAAACAGAATGAGTTTAAGCATACCTATGTATTGACTATTGATCCACGTATGTACAAGAAGTTGGCAAACACTTCCAACAAGCATAAAGTGGAGTAAGTACATATTTACTTGTGCTGATGTGGAAGGTCAATAAACTATCGGTTTGTTTGCAAGTACGCTAAAGAACCAACATACGCGTAGATCTATACGTTAATTTAAGTATTTATTTATATTTATTTATACGGACGAATTTTTTGATGCCCTATGATTCCTTTCTTTCTTTGTTTTATTTTTTATTTTTATTTATTGTTATTTAGTTGTACATACTATTAATATTATTTATAGTACCAAATTGTATGGTAATTTATTAACTTTTATTGGCAAAAAGATTACATTGTAAATATAGTCCTCGCATAAATATTAATTTAAGTATTATGTTCTATCTGTAATCGTATCAATGCATTTACGAAAGATAACGTTCTTATTGGCTATATCTATTAATATGCTCACCGTATATTCCATTGTCTTCGAGACAATATTAAAGTTTTAATACCTAGTTGCGTCATAACCGTAACAATATCAGTTTTAGTGTTAGCATTATCAGTGTCACAAGTAAAACGTAATTGTTTTTAGCTATTGATATTCTCATTAACTTTTATCATAATATACAATGTATATTAGATTGATTATGTACAAGAAATTGAATAACTGTTTCTTATGGTTTTGTGTAGTATAAGTGTGAAAACGTAGGCATATCACTATTACTACATATTTTAAAACAAAGTCCCCCCGCTTCGTCTGTTTGTCTGTCTGAACGCGATAAACTCAAAAACTTCCAAAAGGATTTTCATACGGTTTTCATCAATGGACGGAGTGATTCATGAGGAAGATTTAAGTGTATATATAATTCATAAACGTTGTGTGTAAATTGGCTGAAATATGACTATGATTGTTTAAGATGGCGGAAAAAATCACGCCGTCTCGTTTTTTTTTTGTATTTGTGTGTTTTTCTCTGCGTTATGTTTACCGCATATAAACGTATTTTCTTTATTTTTTTTCTATGCCGACTGGGAGCTTAACTGGCATGTGCCGCGTAAACCAAGGGTTATATAAAAATAATGGTAGTTCTTTCCCGTGGGATATTTTCCGACATCCAGTTGGGCGAAGCCGCGGGCAAAAGCTAATACTAAAATAAGAACTACACTGTAGCGGCATCTACAATCGCCACATGCGAGCTACACATCATAATGACGTCACACAAAATCCTGCATCGCGCAAGCAGAGTTTACCGCGCAACTAGCATATATGCAACATCCCGACATCAATCGTCGGGCAGTTGCCCACCAGACACGACACCCGCCTGGTCGGAGGATCCTCCCTTTTCTATGAAGCTGTGAGTGAACTTTACACCCTGTTCCTCATACCTCTATAACACTATGGCATCAAAGTTGTTCTTGTTTGTATGTTTGTAAAAGATAATCTCTGGCATTCCTTATCCGATTGTAAAAATTGTGTCACTAAAAGAAAGTTACACTATTCTTGAGCAACATAGAATGCTTTTCAGTTTATATCCCAAAAATTGTTAAGACTCCTGTGGCTCCTGCGGGATAGGTCACGGGAACGAAGCCGCGGGTAACAGTTACCAATAAAGAGTCTATTGTTTACATCCAAAAAATTAAAGGCTCCATCAAACAGGCGCGACGCGACAGCGGGACACAAAGGCACCGCTCGTCGCCCAACACGTGGTGCTTTTGTGTCGCACTGTCGCGTCGCGCCAGTGTTTACGAGCCTTATTTTTTAAACGTAAAATAACATCACGCCTGCATTTCCCGGAGGGATAGGCAATGGTGTACTTATAGTACTCGCACATTTCGCCTGTTATATCCTATGTAATACGGTCAGCTTATTGCCATCAACCGGGAACAAATTTAGGCTCCGAGGTGTTTAAACCAAAAACAATTCGCCTGACTTGGGAATCGAACCCAGGACCTCATGCTTAGCAATGGTGCTAGCGACCACTAGACCAATGAGGAATTGATGAAGATAACGACTAAGTATTGGAACCAATATTTATTTAGTGATAATGGCTGCACTAAAATATATAATATAATATGGGTCCGATCATATTTAAAAAAATACCAGATGTAATAAAAAATGAGACACTTCCACTTTTCTCTATCTATCAATCTATAATATAAATAAATAATAATATATAAATAAATAATAATAATAATATAATCGATCTATTAATTAACAAATGTTATTTTATTACTCAAGTGGCGAATTTTTGACCGATACGAATTTAAAGTGACAATATGACATCTCTGTAATCCTGACTTGTACTAAACCATTTATATTTTAATTTAACTGTATTGACCTCGAACTTGACGAATTTATAATCTTATTTTATTAAACTTGACATTATGTATTGTATTGCCTATTTCAAATTATTTACTGAATTTCATCTTGACATGGTAAACTTGTATTGATTTAATTGAATGTGTGAATAATATATATTGAGTGAGTCTTTGTTACTATAGCTTAAACTGTTTGCATGCCTTAGTTAAGGTAGTTAGTATAAGGATCATGTTTTAAACCGCACTTTCTGTGTAAATAAAGAACTATTCTGTTCTAATTTATCGGCACAAACATGTATGCTTTTGCGTAAATAATAATATAGGTAGACTTTTAACAATTTATGTTACCTCCTCTTCTTGCCCTTGTCCATGTTATTGGCACGTCACTATGTCATTCGGTCCTTCTTCTTTCACATCTAGTGACACTTAATATTACCTACATAACATAACGTCACACCTATATCCTTCGAAGGGAAAGGCAGAGGTACAAGCACGGAATAGATAAAATCCTCTTTTATGTATTTCGTGGGTAGAGGTATAGCCACTTCCTCTTTGCAGTCGGAGAGAGCTTAGCTCAAATCCAGACTCCGTACTGCTAATTTCTTAACGGACTAGCCGTGTGCCCGATGGTATTTCACATTGGCAAAAATTACGAACTTCCATACATACAAACTAAAGTTCGCGCAAAACTTTATGAGCTCCTGGAAGTTGGACGCGAGTGGCTGCGCAGTATGCGTAATATAGGTGTCCGAGGGAACTCTCTCACTCTCATTCAACTGTTTCATGCGCGGTTTCGTTCTCGGGCCTACGTTCAGAGGGCTCATAAAGTTTTTCGCGAACTGTACCATCTACCTTTCCGGCATGAATTTTCAAAAATCCTTTCTTAGAGCTCACTTCAGTCATTGTATAAGAAATCCTTGTGTAAAATGCCACGCTTCTAGACCCAGCGGTGTAGGGCTGTGCGTTATCTGTCCAATATCAGTGAATTAATTTAACTCAAAAGCCTGACAACCAGCCTTACCGAAAGGTCTGATAAGCAGTCGCCCCATGTCAAATACTGGTATTCAGCTGCATCCGGTTAAACTGGAAGCCAACCCCAACATAGTTGGAAAAATACTAGACAAAAGGCTGAGTTAGATAAATCCAATAATTCTGCGTGATCTGATGATCGAACCCATGACCCTATGACCCATGGCTCAAAGTTACCACCACAGGTTATGCGACCACTACAGTAAAGCGGTACATAGTCACAATAATTCATACTAATCCTACTAATATTATAAATGTGAAAGTTTGTGAGGATGGATGGATGGACGGACGGATGGATGGATGGATGGATGGATGGATGTTTGTTACTCTTTCACGCAAAAACTATAGAACGGATTTGGATGAAATTTGGTACACAGATAGACCATGACCTGGGTAAGAATATGGCTAATTTTCATCCTGGATCGCAGAAGAAGTCGCGGGCAACAGCTAGTATTATAAATGCGAAAGTAACTCTGTCTGTAAGTTACCTTTTCACGCATAAATCACGGAACGGATTTCAATAAAATTGCAAGGAGATAGATGGCATCCTGGAGAAGGACATAGGCTACTTTTTGTCCCGGTAGCAGGTTCCTGTGGGATAATTTGCGACATCCACGCGGGCGAAGCCGCGGACAGTAGCTAGTTATTAATATAACTTTAACTAGCTTTTTCCCGCGGCTTCGCTCGCGTTAATTTAGACTTTGACTATCAATTCGGGTTATAATTCAATCATGATTTGAAAGACACGTGGCGCCATCTATTACCATAAGAACGTTATTGTTGTTTTCCTCGGAAACAGTACTTTTTTTCGGGATGCAAGGTACCCTATGTCCGTTTCTGTACACCTGACAACGTATATGCAAAATTTCAGGATGATCGGTTCAGTGGTTTAGGCGTGAAAAGGTAACAAACAAACAAACAAACTTACTTTCGCATTTATAATATTAGTTAGGATTAGGATAGTTAGGATAACTCACCATCATCAGCTATTTGTGGTATCGGAGTTTGCACCTGAGAACAAGAAGCATATTGATAAGCATTACATCAACATCAGCATACAGCCGAACGACGTCCATTCCTGGGCATTGGCTTCCTGCAAGCATCGCAACCTTGACCAGTCGGTCAAGGTTGCTGATGATCTCGCATCCAGCGGATTTCTACGCCCGAGGGGGCCTTCTCACGCTGTAGCTATCTTCCAGTATTACTTGCATAACATGCATAATCAGCCTATAATGTCCCCACTGCTGGGACACAGACGCATGCCTCCTCTCTTCGAAGTGCAGTGGGCTGAAATCCACCACCCGGGCCCAGTGCGGGTTGGTGGTGGATGTTACATGTCTTCGAATATTTGGTTCTAGAACATGCCGGTTTCCTCACGATGTTTTATTTCACCGTTTTTGAGAGCAGTGGTGATGAAATTATTTATACAAACTAAAGCGTCTGCCTGGGTTCGAACCCACGACCTACAATACGTAAGTCGGGGCCGTTACCACTGAGCACCACAGGTTTGCAGTAATACTTATATAATTTATCATTCTATGGTCACAGGTATAACTGAACCTCTTTGCTGCGAATTTTTATGCCTTTAGGTGTAAGAGCACTCGTAGATCGGAGCTGATCTAAGTGATGTTTTTTAATTTTTAGATTATTGATTGGTGAACTGTTTTTGTCCACATTGACAAGACATGAACGTAGCTTAGTTATCATACATTATACTAGAACAGTTATTAATAGGTAATTAGGTACCTATTCCAAATGGTTCTGTGACAGTAAAGGCTCCTACAAACAGACACGACACGGGACGCAAATCGCGCGCGACCTAAAGGCACCGCTCGTCGCGCGACGACTGGCGCCTTTGTGCCGCGCTGTCGCGTCGCGCCTCTCTGTGGGAGCCTTAAACCATGCGTGGAGCGTGGTTAAAAGTGGTCAAAAATAAAATCGCTGACAAAATTATCTTGGATAGGGAAACAAGGAAAACATTCCTCCAGCAGAAAACCACAATTTAAAAAATCTACATCCTCAATTTTATAACTTGTTTTGAGTGTTTTCAAACATGTGTGCTTAGCTAGCAATGTAAGGAAATATTATTTACAACAGTAGATATCAACATAATTCACCGATTACATAATAATTGCTACCAGCATAATATTTATTGATAACGTTTTATTAATATACACGTTAATTTTTAAATTATATACTTGTCAATAGTAGGTTTATATATTTTAGAATAAGGCTCCTACAAACAGGCGCGACACGCGACGCGAATCGCGCGCGACACAAAGACACCGCTCGTTGCGCGACGAGCGGCGCCTTTGTGACGAGCTGTCGCGTCGCGCCTGTCTTCGGGAGCCTTTAGCTTGTACATTGTAATCTATTTAGATTGATTAAACTTAGAGAAATATAATCGTTTTGATAACGTTAAGTAAACATTGACGTGTAGTATCTTAACTCTATTAATTCAATAATAATTTGTAAGCAAGTAATATTCCATTCCATTGCTGGAGATAATAACGATTCCTTGGCAGAAGTATTGATCGCTAACGTAACAAACCGTATAAAACCAGATTAAATTAAATTCACTTTCGCACATACGTATTTTTGAACTTCAAGACGACTCAAAGTTATTTAAATATTTAATCGATTATGATTAGCAATTCTGATTCCTCGCTTTGTTAATATAATTATTTAGTTTTATTCTTATTTTCATGGTTTTAGATTATGTTATTATGGACTCACCAGTTGCAAATCCTTGGGTTTGTTAAGAAGAGCGGTTAAATTGTCTGCGGCCATTTTGGACGTGTGTTTGGCTCGGCGCTCACGGAACGACTGGTGACTTGGTGAGGAATAGAGGAATGGAATGGGTCGTGGGACGACTCACGACTGATTAATTGAAGCAAGTTGAATGGGGCAGTGCGCCAATAATACATGTGTGTGAGCGGGAGGTGTGTCAGTTTGTGTGTAGACTTTGTCGAGTAAAATAATAGTAAGTTTTATACTAGGTAGTATAGTAACTATGTAACTCACTATAGCCGTACTCTTATCCCGCAAACGTCGTATCCATGACGTATACGAAGTGTGAAGTTTTGTATACAGAGGGTTAAGAAACCGCAATAACAATATCGTGAGCGAACGAGAGTTTTTTTTTTTTAATATAATGTAGGTAATGACTCTCACTCCTCTTGCTCAAAAATACCGTCATTGTATAGTACCAGAGCGGGGATAAAATAGCATATTTTCCTCTAGGGGAAAAGTATTATTTTGTCTGTTACCAACGAGCCTACAAAAACGAAAAAGCCTTATTCATAAGTAGAATATTTATGAATAAAGACTCGACTTATTACTGCTTCATACAACAAGAACATTTTATTTTTGAAAATGGAACTAAAAGCAGCGAACTCTTCGGTAGAATGCGTGCATTGCGTTGAGGCTACAAAAGAAAAAAAAAAAAGAAAAGCTGTTTGATATTTTATTGGATTATTTTATTTTCTCGCAATCGTAGTGAAAAGTAGAGTGTAACACATATCGCTAAAAACCCATTATAACTCGGTTTCTATTTACTCCCTCGCTTAAAACTACCTGGTGTATAATGCTCCTTGTATAACATTATATTCCCATTGTATATTGTAGCCCATTGTATAACAATATACTATTTTGTCTAAATCAGCATTTCCCAAACTATCGTGGGTCGCGAGCGAATATTGGGTGCGCCTTGAAAAATAGGACGATATCAAGTTGTTTTATCAATATCAAGCAGTTAACGAAATCTTGGTTCTCAGTTGCTGATACCTATCCTTGCTTGTGATGAACCTATGAAAGTCATCCTCCCCTTCAGTACCTCACACCTTTGTAAGGCGGGGATTTTCAGCTATGATTAATATTAAAACGAAATACCGAAATAAAAAGGACGTATGAAGCTCATTGCGATTAAAAGTAACTAAAATTGAAGTTGATGCTATAAAGCTAATAAGACATAAAATAGGAAACAAATACATCCGTCTCACTGAAATAGCACTCCTTGTACTTATTTAATTAAGTACTAACATTTTCGATTGTAACAGATTTTTTTTTCTTATTTGGACAGTCCTTCATTCATATAGTTATTGCCCTTTTTTTCTCCATGACAGTCAAGAAGTCCGGAATTCGGAAGTTTTGCTAAGTGGGTCGCGGTCCAGTCAACTTTAGGAACCACTGGACTAAGTTGTTTGCTTTGTACTAAGTACTTAATAGTTAATGTATTCGATTATTCTAAAAGTACGTAAATGTAAGTGCTTTGATTTATGCATAGGTACATGTGTAGGTTAGGTACCTACCTATATATATATAAGTACCTCTTAGGAGAAGTACTAATATAGATATAGGTAGGTACCAACACTAAAAATCCAGTAGGTACGGACAGCATAGTAATAGGTTACTATGTTGTCCGTACTTACTGGATTTTTAGGGTACTGTACCTACCTAACTATCGCTGCGCTCAATAGGTTTTTTTTTTGTGCATAATAATTTAGACTTGCTAGAATAAGCTTTTTCAATACACACCTATGGAGAATTTTAACAATTTTTTTTTACCATGGTTAAAATTCTCCAAAATCGAGTTTTTGTTAATTCTGTATGGAACTAAAAAAGAATCAGTTGTAAAAAAAAGATGTTATTATTGCACTGCATTATTTTGACTTAGATAGGTAAGTAGGTACCTAATTGATGTTGATAATACCTGCTAATACATATAACTAGATGAAGATGACACATTTCACTATCTCCTTTATCATCGACAACGTTATAAAGTTTACTAGTTAAGTAAGTACTACACTTTTTACTTTAACGAAGTTATCTTACTACCATAAAAAAATATAATTATGTTAATGATTTTATTTGACATAATTTAATTTTATTAGTGGATCGCCTTTCAGTCACTGTTAAGAAATAATGTTTTACGAAATCTTTATATTTTTTTTTATGAGAGGCAAACTGTGTTAGAATTCTCTTCCCTCCCCCACCCGCTCACACCAAACGAGCATCTTCCTGCTTCCTGCTGCTGCTTTACCCCCCCGTAGTCCACTTGAAAGTCGCTATACCGTCTTCGCATCCAATGGGGAAGATGTATCTTCAACCTCGTAAAGTGGGGCTACGTCGCGCGTCGACGGGTTGGCAGCAGGGTGTGGAAATTATGTTATCCTATCCTGCCCTCTGTGCCTCAAAACATGCAGTCAAGTGTGTAACCTCTGCGCTGCTACGGATGACGCCCTGGTGGTGGCGAAGTTTTGAGACACTGTCGAGTGTCGTCATGTCGCGCCACCAACACGAAGAAGAGGAAGATTATTGCTGCAACCAATCATAATAAAGGAATTTAAGTACAATCGCATCGGTGTCGGGCCATAGGACATTCAATGCGTTAAATGGTCAGTTCTTTCTTAAGATTCGTCTGAGCTCTCCAAACACCGTACCTACCGTTTCTGGCCGTACTGGTTCGCACTCAAGATCTACGACGGCTGGAGTAACTAATCCCTGAAACAAATAATCATTTAATTTACTTAGATTCATAGGCATTAGGGATGGGCCGAGCGTGGTTTGAACCGAAAACGAACTTCGGCCGAACTTCGGTTATTTTCACGTTTACCGCGCATTCTCGAAAATCACGTGAATCTTGTTTACGCGAAGAAATCAGAAGTCCAATTGCATCAGAACTAGATAGATACCTGATAACCTGAATGATGTTTTGCTGCCTATAGGCCAATGTCAATATGGCTGGTAGACTAAGAATATTCACAAGTTCCCTGCATCAGTTTTTAGGCATGAATATTTTTATCGCCTCCTGGAAACTTGAGAGGTAGGAAAAAAATACGAACAAAAACGTAACAGACTCCTGCCAGATAACGCAGAATACTTGTTGATTTGGCACCATAACCTGCCCATGGTACATTTTAAAATTAATAAGATTTATTTGATACTTTTATAAAAATAGGGATTTTGGGTGACAATTATTTCAATGTTTAATGTTAAAATTCTGATAATATTTAAAATACTTAAATGTTAAATATTTATCAATTAACGAACAATCAATAAATGCTTGATTTGATTTCCCTGTTTTTTTTTTATTATTTTAGTCCAAACAGTTGAGTTATTTTAATAATTTCTTCTATCGCATGTTCGGCATTTGAACCGAATTTTGGCCGAATGTCGAAGTTCGGTTCAAACCGCCGAAGTTCGGTCAAACAAAATATGAAACGAATTTCGGCCCATCCGTAATATGCAGACATCCGGTCGCATTGATGTGGGGCAAGTTCGTCTAACTCTAAACACTTCAAACAAGGACTTCTTCTTTAATGGATATGATGAATGATAAACTTCTATTATGGATATACATATATTACAAAGTATGTTGCGTTTATGAAAATGGGATACAAATATTCTCATTATAATATCATTAGAAAGTAATTATATAATAATTTCGTTGTTCATGTAAATACTACTATTAACAACGAAATTACACTTTAGAACTTGTAAATAAAGACCAGAACCGTGAAAAGGTACCTACATACAATTTAGAAAACTAATTGAGTTATAATAACGCAACCTACATAAATTTCGTTTACAATCCTGCATGATTTAGTAACAAGCTGTAGAATTATAGAGTCATGGTTACGATGGGCTATCAAATAGTTATTTCGCTATTCTATATTACGTTTGCAGCCTCTGCCATGGCACCAACGCACTTGCTGATAACAAGGGCCGGGCCTTGCAATGACGCTGCAAGAACCCCCATTACCGTATCCGAGTTTAGTTTGTCCACACAGACGTACGATTCGTTGCTCAGTGGGGAATTCAATGTAACCGAGGATATTGAGAACGGCTGGAAGGTTAAGGTGAATTGAGTTTTTTAATTCAGTGTTTGCATTTTTCGCTGTGTTGCTAGGTCATCGGTGACCGTCTTATCAGCATATACTTCTTATACACGAACTAGCGACTCGCCCCTGCTTCGCGCGGTTTTTACAACTTGATAAAACATCGAGGTGTCTTTCTATAAGTTAGTTAAATATAAATGTATTGTACAATACATATTTAAACCTTCCGAAATCTGCAATGTAATAAATGCGAAGAACTGCTCAAAGGTATTAAAAATATACTTTCTAGATTACAGTGCGATCTAGAAAATAATGTACCTACCTACCTTATTGTTCATTAATTCATAAATAAATGTAGTGGTAGCGAGTTACTGTGTCTGCCCATACCACTGTTAAACCCAAAACCGGCAACGGTTTGTGTGGTATGTATAAAGGTTCAAAAAATGCTTGTAAACCTTTTTTTGATTAATAAACAATAAAAAAATATGAAAAATCCCTAAATTATACTGAAAATCGCATCAAAATCCGTTGCGTAGTTTAGAAGAACAACGCGGTCACACAGAGAGACATGAAAAGCGACTTTAATTTATACTAGTAATAGATAGCACACAGATATTCAGCCTGTCAGCATAGTGGTTGAGGAGCTGACTCTCCTAGATTCGAGAGGCCTATTTATTTCCTATAAACAAAAACAGGCACAGTAGGTAGACCAGACGGCTCTTAAGGACTTTAAGTTTGTCCTGATTGTCCTCATCAGAGCTGAGAGCGCTGCCGTTCGGCATCTTGTGGATGTGAAGCGAAAATATACTGTTTTTTTTTTAAATTTTATGTTTTGCTGGAGCTCACCAGTGAATTTGGACGTATAGACCAGCAGTGAAGTTGTTGTTACCGTCGCAGGTAGAACCAAGATGGGTTGAGACGGAACCAAGTGAAGATTGCCTCAAGCAGAGAGAGGTCTATGCCCAGCAGTGGATGCTGATGTCGGGCTGTGGATGGTCATGATGGGTGATGATGACGATGGTAACAAGAAAAGTATTTGTGAAGTTTCCTCCCGAGTGCTAAGAATGTTGATCTACAAACAAAGAAATTGCATTTTGACAGCTGGTAGTGTAGGGCTGGTAAAACAGTCTCCATGTTTCCAGGCAACTATGCAGAAATGCGTGGACATTCGCAACATGGACTCGTGCGACTTCTTCCGGTCCTTCTACTTGGTGAAGGACGGCTGCAGCGACGAGGATGAGAACGAGCAAGAGACGTATAGTATGCTGTTCCACTACGCGCGCCCCAAGTGAGAGCTTGACTTTATTTGTAAATGTTTCTTGAAGGCCTTCATCAAATTCTTGTATTGATTTGATAGAAGAGAATGCCTGCCTTTCTTCATCACTGTTGGAGACTTCTCCGGCCTCAACGTGGCTCGAATTTCAGTTTGTTTGCCATACGCAGAGAAGTACTTGGGGTCTTGTTAGGGGCACTAAGAATAAAATAACCAGTTTTAGTGTATTTAAGTCATCATTCACCTGTTCCTATCCCAATTTCCTCTGTTTTGTCTCCTTCTTCAGTCACTCCCCTCTTTCTAGCTTTATCATCATTTCACACAGTCCATCGTTTCTTTGCTCCTGTATAGAAATTCTATCTCCACACAAAAGCAACTGAAGTGTACTCAAATGATCGCTTCAAATTCGGCGAAACAATATCTACAAGAACTCTAAATATAAAACCAATAATAATTTCAAGTAACAAAACCTATTTAATTAGGTATTTGTTTTTGTGACCCAATATTATCAGGGTCTTATCATTATTGTGTAATATAATATTTGAGCCAATATACCTATTAATATTATATCACATTCAATTTGGTAGTATCTACGTACTCAAGGCGTGGGATAGTAGATTTTATCGGTTTTTAACATGTTCATGTAAAGGTACTTAGTACTTTTTATTTTATTTTATTCGAGATCTTTTAGAATGCAGTGCACTAAATGATGAAGAAATCAAGAGTAAGTATCATGGAATCTCTACAACAATCTCTACATTACTACTTATCATAACAACGCGTTTAACATTTGTTTAGGCTAAGCAACTGTAGTTAACCATTACCTAATTACTTACTTATTATTTTGTATTACAGATTAGAATGTCCCATACAGGCAGGTCGCTACAAGCTAATAGATTACCCGCTGTTCACCGAGGACAACTACCTGGTGGTGCCTGAGTCTAAGATATCGACCAGCGTGTTCGGATACACTTTCAGACTAGACGGATTAACTGAAAAACGTCGTAAGGTAAAATTTCCTTAAAACACTTTATGAATGGAGTCTGTTTCAATCATTTAAGCTATGCAGACGACACGGTGCTGCTGGCCCCCTCGGTCGGTGCGCTCCGCTCGGTCAGGTTAAACTTCTCGATATTTGCGAGTTGTGTGCTGCTTCGGCTGCTTCTCATGGTCTTGTATACAACGAAGGCAAGTCAAAATACATGGTCTTCAAGTCCGATACCAAGTGTCCCTCCACCGTCCCTCCTGTGTTACTGAACGGAGTGGAGTTGCACAGGGTGTACTCTTTTAAATACGCGGGTCACTTGGTGACGGAAGATTTGAAAGACGACGCAGATATGGAGAGGGAGCACAGAGCATTGTCGGTTCGGGCTAATATGCGCCCGCCGGTTCTTCTGATGTACAGCCGCGGTCAAAATAACATTGTTCAAAGCATATTGCGTGTCACTGTACTCGGGGAGCCTGAGGTTCAGTTACACCCAAAAGGCCTACAATGCTCTGCGGATCCAGTATAACAATGCATTTAGAGTGCTGTTGCGTCGGTTCTGTAGCGCGTCATCTATGTTCGCTGAGGCACGTACAGACGGCTTCAATGCTGTACGGCGTAAGAGAGCGGTCTCGCTGCTAAACAGACTCTGTGGCAGCCCCAACAGCATTCTACGGGCTATAGCCAGGAGACATGACAGCCCGTTGCACGTTGGTGAGGTCACTTGTCACCTGTACGTACTAACATAGGTTAAGACTATTGTTACTACCCCAATGGATCTTTGTTATCAGAATAAGTAAATTAATTATTAACACATTTTGAACTAGACTGGGTCGTCGGTTTAGTGGTTTGCGACCACTCACTCTTTGATTGGCTATACTCTTTCCCACTTATTAATAAACGCGGAGTATAGAAAAAGTTACCTTCGACTTCGAAAAACGTATTATGGTACCTACAACCGAAGTTTATTCTGGTGTAACTTTACTCCTCGTTTATTATTAGGGGTTTGAGTCCTGGGTACACTTGGATGGCCAGTATTTAGGGGTTCCTTTGCACTCTCAAACTGAAACTCAAAGCATTTATTTCAATTAAACTAATTACAGACACTTTTAAATTGTCAAGGAGTCGGTCAGTCAAAAAGATAAAGCTAGTTGCCCATTCCAAAGCGTAGATGTACCTATGGAGAAGAACAGGCAAGAAACTCCACGGACACTCTTATAAATCTAAATATTGTAAAAAAATCGATAAAAAATATGGAGTGGTTCTGAAGCTGGTTTATAAGGGTAATCGGAGCTCCCCTCTATGATGACCACACCATAGAGTGGAGCTGCAGATGGTGTTCGTGTTAGCGATCAAATTAAGTAATTAACGAGACTTAAAACTGTCAATTGCCCCACCAAAATCTTTAGGGTGGCAGGGACATCGAAGCGCAGACTGAAACCATGGGTTCAGCACATGGTTCTAGACTCCCTAACGAAGAAAAACATTCGTCAGTTGTCAAAAAAAAATCTGCTGTTTCATAGAAAAGTACAAAACTAACGCGGTCAAAATGTATGGAACAGCAATTTTTTTTCAATTACCCGACGAATTTCTCTACGCTAAATGAAACTATGAATTCGGCACATGGTTCTAGACCCCCACTAGACCCATGTGGCGAATTCATAGTTTAAATTGGCGAGTCGATGTCCCCTGCCACCCTGTATATGAAAAGAAAAGTGCCGATTCACACTCACCGACTGAACGTCAGGCCTAGAATCAGAAATTTTGCACAGACGTTCTATTCATGGTGTAGACGAGGAATAAGGCCAGATTGTTCGAAATTCACACGGGATTAGGAATTCACGGGCGGACAAAGTCGCTGGCAAAATGCAATCAAGTTAAACAAAGAATGCTAGAAATATTTATCGTTTTTTTTCAGATATTCTGCGTAGAAGCGCTGTTGCAGCTGTTGTACACGCGGAGACACAACTGGGTGGAGAAGACTCTCATTAAAGACATTACAGAGACTACTTTCAGTACACCTGTTTCGGTCAGTGGGGAAGAGGAGTGAGACGGAAATACTTATAAAGAAATAAAAAGGATGGTGGTCAACGTTCCCCACGCTTACTTTAATAAAAAAAAATATTCAAAAATATAAGGTATAACGTTAAATACAGTTTTTCTTAAATTTATGTCAAGTTTAACCATAAGTTGTGCCTGAATTAGGTAATCCTGTGTTTCAGGCGATTGTAGGTAACATTCATTTATTAAATAATCACATATCATATTAATCTTATTGGTAAATAAATGTAAAAAGGTATATAAAATTATAGTATCTTAACTAACTAATAAAAAAATAACAATAATACAAACAATATTTACTTTGGCACTAGTAATAACTTCTCTGTATCTTCATAGGACATTGTTTGAAGAGTTTCCTTAAGGATTTTCTTGCAGTTACTATGATTTAAGGAGTAGATGTTTCCTTTTTCATTTAGCCTGTTATAGAGTAGCGGTCCGAGGTAAGTACATATAAAATTTGGCCGTGAAAGCATGTTTTGTACTTTTTTGAGGGCAAACTATATCTATCCGTCTCCTTTTAGTGAATTCAGTGCTGAATGGAAGTGCTGTGTGTTGTTTTAGTACAGTGCTCATTATAAATAACTGTCGAACTGTTAGTACTTCACAAGATTTATACAGGAGGTTAGTGGGGAATGGGAAAGGGCGGCAAGTAGCCACCTTAAGAATAGCTCTTTGAGCTCTTTCAATGGGCAATCACAAAGTTTTACTTGCCCCACCCCATGAAGTAATACAGTAAGTCAAAATTGACTGACAAAGGGCAAAGTATACTTGCCTAATTATTTTTGGATTTGCAATAAATCGTAGCTTTTTGAATACGTATATCAGCTTACGAAATCTATTATTTAGAGCTTCCATATGTGGTTTGAAGGAAAGGGTTTCATCTATTATTATACCCAGGTATTTTATTTTATCTGTCTTTTTAATATTGGGACACTTACACTGGCTATTTGCAGGGACTAGGCAACAATGAGCATGCAACGCTGAGGGGTTCTTTGATATTTGCTTGCGCATCGAAAACTTAATGTAATGTGTCTTCTCTGCAGTTAAGAGTTAGTGAGTTATTTTGCAGCCATGACATGGATTGAAATGAATTACAATAAGTTTTTAATATTATGTCATAAAAATATTCTTTTAACTTTCTTACATAGGTTCCAAAAATCAAAGTCAGGTAGCAAAAAGAGGGGTGCTAGGACAGGAAACCTCCCCGTGTGTCCGTGGGCTGGAGTTTCCCTTGGATGCGTCTGGGGGAAAGGCCAGTCTTCGGGACGGTGCACCCTGGGGTGCGGGCAATAACTCTCCATTAGGTACTGTGTGCCTAAGGGGTTTTGTTGCCCGTACGCTAATATCCTGTCGGAGGAACGCTCCAACGTGTGTCTCTCTGTTCAGCAGAGACGCACAGCGGCGGAGTAAGAGCGGGCTCGGTGTGCACTAACCCTGCCGCCGGGCAGGCAGTAAGGAGTCTGCTCCTTCTGCCACCGTTAGTCTCGTAGCCCCGAAGATCGTCAACGTCATGTCTCTGACTTTTGACGGGGGTCGAGGGTCTTGGCTTAACCGCCCGGACCGCGAGGAAGATAACCTCTATAAAAAATTCCTCTAATATCAAGTTCTGGTGCGCGGCGAGGGTATGAATGGCTGAGGAGTAGTGTCATCTACAACTTTCCAGTTGTAGGTGGCGCATCAGTCGCTAGCGCACCCCCAGCCAGAGTACCAGTGGACCCTCTGGTTGGGTTAAAAATGTACACTTACCTAGGGACAGGGGGTGAACCTGGGAATGACATTTTATATCCCCCATACTCGTGGGATTAAGTATGGATAAAATTTCAAGAAAAACAAAACCAACAGAAAGAAGTAGTGGAGAGGAGGGGAGCGATGCGGGGTCGGAGTCCGACGCTGCATCTGGCGCGGAGGGTTCTTTCAAGAGCCCGGAGCGCGTAGTGGTGGGAGATGCCGAGAAGAGCCGAAGGCTCTTCCAGAAGCGCCCCAAACCAGGGGATGGCCAGGGGTCGTCCTCTGATGGCGGGAAGGGCGTAACCCGCAGAAAAGTTACTCGGCGAGGTGGAGTACAAGAGCGAAGTACCGGCAAAGGGCGCTCCACCGAGGAGGATAGTGAGCCGAGCCGAGTCAGCCCAGCTGAGCCGGCCCAGCCAGTCGAGAGGCTCGCCACGGAGGGGTACGACCCTGGAGGGGCCAGTCGCAGGGCGGAACTGTCCGAGTCGTCAGGCGGTGAGCCGGACGCCGCTGGCGGCTCGAAGTCAGAGCGACTGGCCAGGCTGGAGGCGGCCGTGGTAGCTGCGCTAAAGGGTGTGGCCTTGAAGAGGATTCAGTCCTCTAAAGACAAGGCCATACCCGCTGCCGCGGCTTCCATTATGGAGACAGTGAAGGCCATCAAATTCGGGCCTCAATCGGACGGGATGGCCGAGATGCGGGCGGAGATTACTCGCTTGACAGCCACTATGGAGCTCCTCCGAAAGGAGAACGAGGAGCTCCGAGCGGACCTGGCCGGCCTCCGAGTAGCCGGCCACCGGGAAGTTCCACAGGAGGGCGCGCAGCATGGGAAAGACCGGCCGGTGCCGGTGCCTGCGGAGGACCGGGTTTTGGCCCTGGTGCGGCGGGAGCTGGCTGCCTTCCAGAGCCGATTTTCCGCTCTGGAGGCCGTTGTCCTGCGCCCCCCGCTAGCGGCGAGCCGGCAGGTGTCGTTTGCCGCCGCTGCGGCCAAGCCAGGAACGGCAGGGCGGTCTAAAGGCGGGCCCGTGCCGAAACCCGCGGGGCCGCCCCCGGCTAAGTCGGCACCGCCCAAGCCCAAGAAGGGTGGGGTGGCTACGCAGGCGGCGAGGGCCCCAGCCCCGGCGGCGAGACGGCCGCCCCCCCCGCCTCCTAATACTCCTCCGGCCGACGCCGAATGGCAAGTGGCCGGAGAGAAGAGGAAGGCGGGTAAGGTCTCAAGGGCGGCCAAAAGGAAAGAGAGGCGGCAGCGGCGCAAAGAGCGAAGCGTCGCGGCTAGGCTCCGCGCCCCGAAGTCCGCAGCTGTAGTGATCACGCTACAGCCGGAAGCGGAGAAGAAGGGCGTGTCCTACCGCGACGTGCTCACGAAGGCGAGGGCGGCGGTGAACCTGCAGGAGCTGGGCGTCACCAATGGCATCCGGGTAAGGGTCACTGCGACCGGGGCCCGGATGCTAGAGGTGCCCGGTGCGGCGAGCGGCCCGACCGCTGACGCTCTGGCCGAAAGGCTCAGGGCGTCCCTAAATGCGGACGAGGCCCGAGTGTCCAGGCCCACCAAGTGCATCGACATGCGCATTCTGGGCCTGGACGACTGTGTGACGGAGGCTGAAGTGGTGGCCGCCGTCGTCAGGACTGGGGGTTGCTCTGCCGAACAGGTGAGAGCGGGCTCCATCCGTCCTGACCACAAGGGGCTGCGAGCCGTTACGGTGAGCTGCCCCGTGGCGGCGGCCAGGAAAGTCGCCGGGGAGGGCCAAAGGCTCCTGGTGGGCTGGGTTTCCGCGCAGGTGAAACTGCTGGAACCCAGACCTCTGAGGTGCTTCCGCTGCCAAGTGGGCAACCACGTGGGAGTGCAATGCACCTCGGAGGTGGACCGCAGCGATCATTGCTTCCGCTGCGGTCAGCCCGGTCACAAGGCCGGCTCGTGCAACGCCACGCCGCACTGCTTTTTATGTGCGGCAGCTGGCAAGCCGGCCGATCACCGGGCTGGGAGTAAGGCCTGCGCTCCATCCGCCAAAGCCAGGGGCAGGGGCAAGCCCTCCGCCACTGCCGTCACCGCCGCACCCGCCGCCACTGCCGCCGCCGCTGCCGCACCCGCCATCGTAGCTGCCGCAAACATCGCGGCAGGGCCCTCACAGGGGGCTCGGGAGGGGGCTGACATGGAGTGCCAATAATGGCCCCATTACGCCTCCTCCAGGCGAATATCAACCACTGCGCCGCCGCTCAGGATCTCTTACTCCAGAGCATGGCGCAGTGGTCGATCAACATCGCCGTGGTCGCTGAGCCGTACTTTGTCCCGCCCAGGGATGACTGGGTGGAGGACCAGAGCGGCTCAGTGACCCTCATTTCGTCGGCCGCCGCCGGTACCCCGTCGCTTGAGGCAGTCAAGAGGGGACGGGGTTGCGTGGCAGCACGGTTCGGGGAGATTGTCGTGGTAGGGGTATACTTCTCCCCGAACCGAACTCTCGCCGAGTTCCACAACTCCCTTGCGGAGTTGAAAGTCGTCGTCGTCGGGTACCGTACCCTCCCTGTGATCGTACTCGGGGACTTCAATGCCAAGAGCACGGCTTGGGGTTCCCGGTACACGGATACACGGGGCGGGATGGTGGAGGACTGGGCTCTGGAGACAGGCCTGGTCGTCCTAAACCGGGGTTCTGTCCCCACGTGTGTGCGGATGCGGGGCGAGTCAGTGGTGGACATCTCGTTCGCCAGCCCCGCTCTGTCACCGCGTGTCATTGACTGGCGCGTCATGGAGGGGGTGGAGACGTACTCCGACCACCGGTACATCCGGTTTGACGTCTCCGCCCAGACCTCGAGCGCGCTGGTCCGACAGGCCCCGAGTGGTCCGCGGTGGGCGCTGAAGAAGCTGGACCGGGAGCTCCTCCTGGAAGCCTCGATCGTGCAGGCCTGGGTGTCATCACCGGACAGGCCTGCTGACATCAACGACGAGGCAGAGTGGTTCCGGGAGGCCATGTCAGAAGTGTGTGACATGGCAATGCCCCGGGTCCAGCCCGGACGCGCCTGGCGCCAGGTGTACTGGTGGTCGCCGGAACTAACGTCTCTGCGCGAGGCGTGCGTTGCCGCGCGGCGCCTGTACACCAGGCACCGCAGGCTCCGTATCCGCCCTCCGGATACGGAAGCCATTCAGGCGGAGCTGTACGAGGGTTACAGAGTGGCGAAGATCGCCCTCCGAGCGGAGATCCTGCGGGCCAGGGGACTGGCCCGTGAGGAGTCGCTGGGGACTCTGAACAGGGACCCGTGGGGGCGCCCATATAAGGTGGTGCGGGAGAAACTCCGCCCATGGGCTCCCCCGCTGACGCAGAGTCTCCGGCCCCAGCTCGTGGAGGGCGTGGTGAGCGCTCTGTTCCCCTCGCGGGGGGAGCATACTCCCCCGCCCATGGCTCCGCCTCCTGCGGTGCCAACTGCGGACCACAGACCCGACGATGACGACGTTGCTCCTGAGGTGACCGAGGTAGAGTTGAGAGTGGCGGTACGTAGGCTGAGTGCCAAGAATACCGCCCCAGGACCCGACGGCTTACCTGGAAAAGCCTGGGTCCTGGCCTTGGAGGCTCTCGGGCCTCGACTAAGAGGGCTCCTAAGCGCATGCTTGGAGGAGGGCCAGTTCTCACTTCGTTGGAAGACGGGGAAACTGGTCCTCATTAAGAAACCGGGGCGCCCGGCGGACTCTCCGTCCGCTTACCGGCCCATCGTGCTGCTCGACGAGGTGGGCAAGCTCTTTGAAAGAGTCATTGCAGACCGCCTCGTCGGGCAGCTGGTGCGGGTGGGGCCGGATTTGGCGGAGAGCCAGTTTGGTTTCCGCAGGGGGCGCTCCACGGTGGACGCCATCATGCGCGTGCGAGCCCTCACGACGGGGGATGCTGTGGCCCGGGGTGGGGTCGTCTTGGCGGTGTCTCTAGACATCGCCAACGCCTTCAATACCCTGCCCTGGAGTTGCATCAGGGAGGCACTCCGGTATCACCGGATGCCGACCTACCTCTGTCGTGTAGTCGAGGCCTATTTGACGGATAGGGCGGTGATCTACCCCGGTCACCAAGGAGAATGGAACCGGCGAGAGATGTCGTGCGGTGTCCCACAGGGATCGGTCCTGGGGCCGCATCTGTGGGACATCGGTTACGACTGGGTGCTGCGCGCCGACCTCCCTAGCGGCGTCAGCGTAGTGTGCTACGCTGACGACACGCTGGTCCTGGCGCAGGGGAGGTCGCACCAGGCGGCGGCCGAACTAATGACACGCGGGGTTGCGACAGTCGTTGAGAGGATCCGGCAGTTGGGACTCGAGGTGGCCTTGCACAAGTCCGAGGCCATGTGTTTTCATGGTCCTCGGAACGCGCCACTGTCGGGTTCCCAAATAACGGTAGGAGGGGTTCACATCGGCGTCGAGTCGACGATGAAGTACCTGGGACTCGTCCTCGACAGCCGGTGGAACTTCGTCGAGCACTTCCGACGTTTGGCTCCCAGACTGCAGCGGGCCGGGGCTGCTTTGAAGCGGCTCTTGCCCAATCTGGGGGGGCCAAACGCCTCCTGCCGGAGGCTCTACGCGGGGGTCGTGCGGTCCATGGCCCTTTACGGGGCACCGGTGTAGGCGCTTTCGCTAAGGCTCCGGCCAGCCCGCCGGTTGAAAGCGTCCCAAAGGGTCATGGCCATCCGGATGGTACGGGGATACCGCACGGTCTCCTGCGAGGCGGCGAGCCTCCTTGCCGGATTGCCGCCGTGGGATCTGGAGGCAAAGGTCCTCGCGCACGTTTGGGAGTGGCGCGAGGAGGCGAAACGCCGGGGCGTAACTCCGCTGCCGCGAGTAATCACGGCACAGCGGACAGAGCTCCGGCGGGATCTCATGGCGGCATGGAGTGTGCGACTGTCGCAACCCAGCGCAGGGCACGCCACAATTGCGGCGGTAAGACCCCTCTTTGAGGAGTGGCTTGAGAGGCGCCACGGCGTCCTCACCTTCCGCCTGACGCAGGTCCTCACCGGACATGGCTGTTTCGGGAGGTTCCTGTTTCGGATAAGGCGGGAGGAAACGCCCGGGTGTTACCATTGTGTGGATCGACCGGAGGACACGGTGGAGCATACGGTGGAGGTCTGCCCGGCTTGGGCGGAGCACCGCCGTGTCCTCGTGGCGGCGATCGGCGGCGGCGACCTCTCGCGTCCGGCCCTGGTTCAGGCCATGGTACGGAGCGAGAGGGAATGGGAAGCCGTCACCTCCTTCTGCGAAGCAGTAATGCTCGCGAAGGAGGAGGCGGAGCGCGAGAGGGAGAGGCAATCACTGCGCCCTCGCGCCCCTAGCCGCCGCAGGAGGAGGAGACACCCTGGGCGTCGGGAGTCGATTGCCGACTCCCGGCCACCGTAGGCGCGGGCTTGCGGACGGCGAGCAATGGGCAGCTCGCCGTCCGGTAAGGACCAGGCCCGGGTCGACGGCGCGTCGTGTTCCACGCGCGCCTCAAAGAGATGTCAGCAAATTTGACGGGGTCCGATAGGACCGATGCCTGCCGGGGCTGCGGATTGTTCGAAAGAGTTACCGTGGCCCTGGCGCACAGGCAACTGAAGGAACACGGGTGGGTTTTAGTCAGTAAGAGTCTGACACGCCCTTCCGCTCCGCCCAGAGCGGGAGACGTCATTTGATGATTTCCCACCCAAAAAAAAAAATAAAAAGGTAGCAAAAAGAAGGTTTAATAATGAAAATATTTTATTTTATAAAAAATCTGCCAGTAAGCTCAAATCAAACATGCTGTAAAAGTTATTATACGTAAGACCACACAATTATACAAATTTTAGAATAGAATAGAATAGTCTTTAATACGTACACCATAAAAAATACAGATATACACATAGAAATTTTACATAGGGTGACACAATGGGCGGTCTTATCGCTAAAAGCGATCTTTAAAGCGATTATAAAGCAAACAGTTACATAAGTTACAATTATGTATATGATGAAATAACACCTGCAATCAAGGGACATACAATCATCTGAAAGCGCTTTTATTTAGTAGCAGTATAAATGTATTTTCTTTCTTTATTTTTCTTTCTTTCAGTAAGAGTGTTTTTTTTTTGTTCAAGTTAAAAAATGTTGTACTTTTAACGTACGGTTGTCCGTAGTCCGTACATATAGTCGCGGTCCGTACATATGACGCGGTCTGCATTGAACATCCTGTAGCAGACTGGAGCTAGTATGGTCCTTGGTGAGTCTCCCCTGACCTTGACGTTCCAGGCCTGGGATTGCTCGCACTTAAATAGAAAATATTACGAAAAGTTAATTATATGACAAGTATTACCAGTCTTACCAAGGGGAATCGTATTACCCGGTAATTGGGTTGTGGAGGTCAGATAGCAGTCGTTCTATGTAAAATACTGAAATTCAGCTGAATCCAGTAAGACAGGAAGCCGACTGCAACGAAGTTGGGAAAAGGCTAGGCAGATGGTGAAAAGAACGCAATTCAAATGAAAGGGGAATAAGCTTTTGTCCATAAATGCGGACTAATGTTCTTCGGAAAACTCAGGTGCGTAGTACTCGCAACCGTCGTGCGTGAGACGAGACACGAGATGTATGAACGTAAACGAAGCAATAGGGGTATGTAAGGACCGTAGCAGGCGGCGTTCTGTAGTTCCTGCCTACCCCTATGGAAGAAGAAAGGCATGAGTTTATATAAGTATGTTATATGATAATTTAAACGAAGAATGTATGGTTACTTGTTGCTCAGACCGCCACAAGTACGCGCGCGCTTGCAGGCGGGCCCGTCGCATGCCTCGTCGCCTGCACAGCCCCCACAACCCGCAGGTGCCGGCTGCTCCGTCACGGCGAACAGGATGCGCTGCTCGCCGCTCAGCAGTCTAATATGAGCACAACAGCACACTGACTTCACATTAAACTCAAAGTATTTATTTCAATTCAACCAATTACAGGCACTTTTGAATTAACAAGGGGTCGGTCAGTCAGAAATATGAAGTTAGTTGCCCATTCCAAAGCGTAGTAGATTCCTATGGAGAACAACGGACCAGAACCTCCTTGGACACTCTTTTATATAGGTTAGGTACATCATTCAAGTTGAAATATTAGATGCGAGAATGATGTAGAAAGACGTGCAATATTATTTCGTGGTGCCGGACATTCGGGCTTGTAAATGTATTTGGCTCTAGACTAGGTCCAGTGAAATTCCTGCACGATAATGAGAGTCTAAACTATGGTTATTTCTTACTCCTCCAAATTAATTTTTTAATGAACACAATCTTGTTTTTGAAGGAAAGAGGAACGGACCGAATATTGTACCTTGAGGAACGCCCATTTAACACCTAGTAAGTTTACCTGAACCACTTCTAAAAGCTTTCTTGCTTGTGTGTTCTTAGAAGACGATGAGAGCTGTATTTGTAATTTCTAGCGCTAAACTTTTTCCAGAAGTGTCTCGTGGTTTATGCAATCGAATGCCTTTGACAAGTCTTCCCAGGCGTTACGATGTGCTCTATTAGGGTGACACCGGCGCGCGGATTCAGCTATACTCTTGGTGATTCACTCAACTAATTCATATTATTAAAGTAATGTGACCTGTGAGTGATCCCTAATTTTTCAAACACCTATTATTACAATTGAGTATTGTATCAATGTATGTATCAGTGTATTGTTACATAGACCTTGACTTTCGGGTTCTGCATTTCTTTCGTTGCCTAAGCAGTGCGTACACACTGCCGTGTACACAATGAAGTTCATTGAGTCAGTACAGTTTTGTTCTTAGAATTACTTTGTTGCCCAGCGAAATAATATTTCTAGCTCTTTTAAGTACGCTAGGTTTATGTTCAGGATTTTTTGCTTTATACGTACTTGTTGGCATTAGATCCGGCCACGACGTAGGTGTTAGGATTATTGTCGTTTTCGCCGTCACGATCAGCCAGAAAGCGGAGTACCAACATCTGCCGCAGCAGTCGCATCACGTCCGTGTGGGTCCAGCACATTAACCTGCACGACCACAAGCGGTTCTTTAATAAATAAATAGGTACATGGCTCATTTGACAGTTCCGTTGATGCTTAATATTATAAATTTTACTTGCTCTGTGGTTGATTCTGCCCAGTACTTTATAATTATGCGCTTGTTCGAATATTAAGCCATGCATGTAAAGGCATGTTCTGCAGCGCTTGCAGCCGCATCTGCATGGAGCCGCGCAGTGCGTTGGCGACGTGCAGCAGTGTGAAGTATTCGCTGTAGCTCTCGCGGATTTAACTCACCGTCCATGTAAGGGCGTGTTCTGCAGCACTTGCAGCCGTGCCTGCATGGAGCCGCGCAGTGCGTCCGCGACATGCAATAGCGTGAAGTTTGCATGCGGTCCGCTGCAGCTCTCGCGGATGCAGCGCACAATCACCTTGCAATCCTCCGTCACGTCCTCTTGCTTTAAATCATTAAGGGACAGTGTAACGAAAACTGATAATCTAAATCAGCTTTTTTATTGTATTCAAAGTTTAAATTTATTGGAAAGGACTACGGAATTCTTTGTGAGTATGGAATTTGGACCAACCAGTGATATATAAAACTAATGGTAACATCATATCTCCACTTTGTTGATAGCATTCGGTATTGGTTGTCATGTCGCTAAGCAGGCAAACCCTTGAGTGGAACCAAGAATCGGTTAAGCTAGCGTAAGGCAGCGTAACTGTTGACCGTAGAGGAGTCTCTCGTCTGGAGCCAATCCTGGGACAAGAATCTGGTTATGCATCATAAAAATGCTTTGTCTTTGAAACAGAATCAGCATAATTATAACATATGAGAAAGGGGTTTTAATTTAGTTGCAAGATTTGGTCAATACATATTAACTAAGTAACTAACAAGGCAAGTTAAATAAAAGCTTGTAAAAAGAAGAACAAAGTTCCCAAAATGGAGCCTTTTGGAACCTCCATTTTTATTTGTAAACCCCTTGAATTTAAACCATTTATTTAAACTGCTATATAACTGCCCTATCATTATTTACAATTTACCAAGTGGTTGAAAAGACTTGACAACAGTGCTGTTTAAGAGAAGACTATGTAATTTGTTTATGGAGAGAACGTAATACATTGTGACTGAGACTTTATCAGAGAAAAAGTTGGGCTGAATTGCTCTAGATTGATGGATCTGGCTTTTGGTTAAACTTAAGTGAATAACATTAGAAATGTTTCCATGCCGAATGGTGAAATATGGCTGAGCTTTAATGTATCATAATCATAACACCTATATGTCATGTACTCGTATTATCCAAATTTGCAAAATAAATGTCTTTTCTATTCTATTCAAATATTATTTTATTAGGCTTAGCGCTAATATGTCTAGTCCGTGATGCTCAATTTTCAGAAGCAATGTATTGTGATTCACGCAATCAAAAGCCTTAGATAAGTCGCAGAAGATACCTAAGGCATCTTTGGCCTCTTCCCACGTGTTAAAAATGTGTATTAATAAGGTTACACCGGCGTCAGTCGTACAATGTCCTTTGGTGAAACCACACTGATGATTGTGAATAATTTTATTCGTGTTAAAATGATTGAGCATTTGATTAAGCATTACCCTTTCAAATACCTTGCTGAAAACGGGCCACACTGATACGGGTCTATAATTATTGGTGGCTAAATAAGGAGCTACCTTCTTTCTTCTCTATGGATGCTACAGTCTCTATAATGGAGGTACAAACTTTAATGGACATTCCCCAAAGATCTTCGGTCACTCGGATTTTGATTTGCCTATAAGTGTTTAGAACTATAACGGAATAAGTTCAATCGGGCAGGCTGAAACGTTCGGCCTTTATAAATCAAAAAGATCGAGTGTTCAAATGCAAGTATAATGATGATAAAAACCTTGTAGTTGTCTTCGTTGAGGCAGTTGTCGCAGGCTGTTTCGAAGTTGCGCATGCAGTTCACCCGCTCGTACTGTTCGCCGAGGTAGGCCAGAACCTGCTCGCGCCGGCACTCCGTCTTGCTCTCGCAAACCGCCATCATACTAGTCAGGTTCTTCATGTGCATGTGGACGATTTGCGGCGTTCTGTTGCGTTCCACTAGGTACACCATACGTCAAAACTGTTATATTAATATTTAATTTTGTAAAGAAGTCTATTGGCTGAATAATAACCCGGCGGCCCGTAAGTTATAAGTAAAATGACGTTAAATTTGTGAAAATACAGGAATAATGAATTTCAAAAGATTTATATAATAGTTATTTATTTTCGTGTACCTGTCACAATGAATTTCTTTTAACCCAAAGGTTAACTGATAGATAATTTTTGTGGCACGTATGGAATATTGTCTTTTTTGCCGATGGGAAATCTCAACGGGTGGGCGCACGGCTTGTAGAATTAGAAATAAATAAATCAATCAATTCAAGCTAACTTACGTAAAATTATGCGCTTGTAACGCGTGTAGTCTGAGTACGAGTAGTACAGCAGGGAGATGGCGATTTCCCCGTCGCGGCCGGCGCGGCCCGCCTCCTGGTAGTAGCCCTCCACGGACTTGGGCATGCTGTGGTGGATCACGTAGCGCACGTCCGCCTTGTCCACGCCCATGCCGAAGGCGATCGTCGCGCAGATCTGACAACAGAGTAAGCAGTATCGCAGCGTAATTACGTAACACATTTTCAATAGTAAAGCCATTCAACAATATTCATTGCTCTATTTACGTCGAGCAGACGAATTTTTCAAACAAATCGTAACATTTTGATAATTCTTGGATTATCAATGTTCTTCAATATCCTTCGGCTTGTGATTATTAGTGTGTCACTCGATTGGGGTGCTGCCCACACACAACATCGCTCCACGTTACGTTTCATTAAACAAAACGGTTTTATTTCTGAAATTTTTCAACTAACTAAAATACAGAGAACATTTTCTAAAACTAGAGATAATAAAACTTCAACTTCAACAACGATACTAAAATAATAGTTGAACTCATGGGAAACCCCTTCGATAGAGGTTTATGAAAAGCGTTTAAGACCACTGTGAACGGGTCACCCTGCATAGAAGGACGAGATATTATTGTTGTATGTGAGTGACACTTACCACCTTGTATGTGCCAGCGGCCCAGCCTGCTTGCACCTCCCCCCGCTTCCGATCGCTACGTCCCCCGTGGTAGAACTCGGCGCGGACGCCCGCCTCGCGCAAGTCCTCCGATAACTTCTCACAGTCTTTCCGTGTCAAGCAGTATACTATGCCTGACCAGCTGTGAAACAGTAACTTCGCGCTTTAAGTTCTTTAATTATTGTAACGTATGCTTTCCAATATTTAGAGGGGCTCGTGGCTAAGTAATAATAGCCACACTGGTCGATTAAGGTTAAGTTACGCTTGCCGTGGTCAGTTCGTGGATGGATGACCATCCATTACATATCGAGATCCCTCTGTACTTCACAAAGCACTATAAGCTGTTGCTTCCGCCCGACGTCATACGTAGGTCTATGACAGCATTTACAAGTTAGAAGCCCGAAACTCTGAGAACGAGTCTTATCCAGGGGTATCATGTTACTAAGTTACCGAGTTAGGTAGGCAGTTACTTCATGTAAAATACTGGTATTCAGCTGCATCCGGTTAGACTAGAAGCCGACCCCAACATAGTTGGGGAAAGGCTAGGCACCTTTCAGTTGGGGTAAGGCCAGAGCTACATTTTTATATAAATTCTAAAAGTAGAACATGCTACTAACCGAGCGAACTGATCCTTGATGACCGCAATGACATCCTGGTTAATAGTCCTGGGATTCTTGTCCAGTATGTGGTAGGCGAGGTTTGGTCGGTTGAAGCTACTGAGGAACCACTTGCAGGCGCAGATACGCAGCTGGTCCAGAACGTCCATGCGCACCCGCGGCGTGGCCGTGGCAGTGAGCGCGATGATGCTGGTAGTGGGGAACTGCGTGCGCAGCACTGACAGGCGCTTGTAGTCGGGCCGGAAATCGTGGCCCCACTGCGACACGCAGTGCGCCTCGTCGATCACAAACCTGCAACCCCGTAAGACACTATCAATAAATATATATCACTATCAATAAATATATATCACTATATATAACATATATCACTAATTCACTATATACAATATATTATATATCACTACATCACAATCCGAAGGACTTTGAAGGAAATTCCTAATCCATTGCTTCACATGTTTGAAAAAATCTTCTGCGTGACAACGTAAATAACGCAATGAATGTTGCTGGATTGACAAACTGAAAGGCATTGCCATTACAAGTGCGTTACGTTATTAGAAATTTGCTCGCTCTGCCCACAATAACGCATTCTCAACTGCAACAGTGAATGAGAACAACGGATACAAAATTCGTAATCAGTTGTACCTAGCGCCTTAAATACGCACCTCATTCGATCTATACATACCTACTAGTTTCATTTTACTTGATCGAAGTCTATCTCCTATTATTTAAACTCTGCTGCACTCTAGAACTTCTACAATTTTTAATAAATCGACAAAATTGAACATGTTGTAGCAAAATTATGGCGCCTTATTGCAGCAAATTGATGGAAGCTATTTGCTTTTCAATGGTGTACATTACCTAGCGAGTTTACCACGCGAGTAGAGTTCGCTGAGCATGGACTTCAACTGGTTCGAGCTGCTGATCTTCTCCGGGGTGACGTACAGCAACTTGAGGGCGGGCTCGTGCAACGACAGCTTGTGGTAGATCTCATCATAAGTACTCTGTGGCAAGTCGCCCGCGAAGTGCGCCGCGGGGATCTAGATAACACGAATGCTTCATCAATATTAACCGACTGACAAATACTTACCATGAGGTATCGTATTTCCCAGTAACTGGGTGGTGGAAGTCAGATAGGCAGTCGCTCCATGTAAATTGGTCAGTGGGTCGTCTTAGGGGCGGAGTAGTAGGACTGGCAGTATACGCTTAGGGGCACTATGAGCAAATAAAACAAAAAAAAATGTTCTTTGAATATTTCCACCACAACCTGTAAATTTCTTATTTAAACATACTTACATCTAGCGACAGTAGTTTGTTGACTTGGTCCAGAATGAGTGACTTGAGGGGTGATATCACTATGGTCACGCCAGGCATCAGTATCGCCGGGAGCTGGTAGCACAGTGACTTACCTGCGGACATTATTCATTTCTCTTATATTATCACCATCTCTATCTAATCATGTTTTCACAAACTTCAAGTGTTAACATGAAGGCATGTATTTAATGGATCCTCAAATACGAGTAATTTGCATTTAAATTTTCAAATAATACAAATCGGTACGCTAATAAACTTACTGATCGTCTTTTTGTGATGGCTAGGGCACCGTAGCCTGCCAGCCAACTTAAAAAAAGATAAGAAAGTAAGATGACGGAAAAGGCGATCATCATTAGAAGATCAATGCCTACCATATTACCCGACTGTGCGACAGCAAAGCGAGGATTACTCCTGAATGGAGCTCAATCAATAAATGCGGATTTACATGTAGTAACACTGGATTGATATTTGACCGATTAGCAGCTGCTCCATTCAAATCCAGTGCTGGATGCTAGACTGGATCAAAAAGTCTTTACGTAACTTCAACTAAATAAATGATTTCTCTCAGATTTGTTACAGTTCTAATGGGCAATCATGTCGTATGGTTAAAATAGTTTATAAGCCAATTATTTTTTTAAAGAGTAAACGTGGAGTTTCGTACCGGCTCTTCTCCATAGAAAACGACCAATTGGAACAGTCTACCTAGCTTCTGACGTTTTATAAGTGTCCACCGGGCACAAATCCAGATTCCAGGCTGCTACAGGGTAATTCCTGATGAATAAACCCAATAATATTTTGTTTGACCTCGAAATCGAACCCAAGACCTTATGCAAAGCACCACACTTTACTTGCAGCCAGTAGACCAACGAGACAGGCAAAAGTGTTTAAACATTGGTCAAATATCGAGCCAGTAACGTGTCACTGGATTCCATCGCTGAAATTCGATACTGGGTCAATACACTGGACTATCTTTGTGATAATTAGTACTTAAAATGAGGTCACTTACCGCCCCCGGTGGGCATGAGCACAAAGCAGTCGTACCCCAGCAGCGTGGCGTTGATGACCTGCAGCTGGTTCGGGCGGAAGGATGTGAGCCCGAATCTCTCGTAGAATTTCTCTAACATCAGCGCTGAGTGAGGGTAATCCAAGCCGTCGAACTCGCCTGCCACACAACAGTTCGTTAACAGTACCAGCTCTTAATCTATCCATACAAGGTCATTTTTCACCCTGTACATATTAAAGAGATATGTCCTGACTGACTGATCCATTAACGCATAGCCTGAAGCTGGAAACATGGATTTCTATCGAGAGTGTGACGTAGGCATCTACCAGGACAGGATTATAGGAAATTGTACAATTAATGGGGTCGAACAGGGGATGAAAGTTTGAACATAATACGTAAAAAAAAATGTTTAGTCACCATAGTCGTTTCCAAAATTAGTATTTGGGCTTACGGATAAAAACAAAGTCGGTACCTACTAAATTATACAATAAAATTAAATACATACATCTACTAAACCGTCCGACCATTTCACATGCATGGGCAATATTTTTCTTCGCTTGGTTGTCGTGACATAAATATTGTTATTTTTAGGATTGATATACTACTTGGTACATACTGTCCGAGTTTATCTGGGGCATTAATACTGCCATCGGTCATTGATATTACTATATCAATGAAATCGGTGCAGGAAAACATTGTGAGGAAAGGACTAAATATAATATCCAATCCGATTTGATAGCGAGCAGGTAAACTATAAAGCGTTTGTAAAATTGGAAAGATAATAATATCATTTCATGTTTACTAAGATTCAATAAAATCAATTCATTTATAAAATCTGATAATGTGCAGGTGCACTACGCGGCCATGACCACGCCTGGTCGTAGTCGTGGCCGCAAACTTGACCGCAGAAGGTCTGACAATGTAGAAATTTTGGATGCAACTGGTCGGACGACCCCGTTGTGCGCAAGGTCCCACGTACTGTTCTCATTTTCATCCTATGATATGACACCTTTACGATAAAAAGTTGTCTTGGCTATGATAGGGTCAGCTCGTGCAGCTTATTTAACAACTTAAATGCAGTTTAAGTGGGTTTAATTATTATATGTCTCTTTCTTCTATGATAATAATAATTACTTATGATATACTTGGCATCTTTGTCTTACTGGCCGGATGTATTTCCTTATAGCACTAATCAGACGGGTCAACCATAATGACCAAACCAAATAAATAAACGTAACATCTTAGAATATATCATCACAAATAAATATTCGTAAAAACTTACCAGTGATTCCATCGTTCTGTGTGTTGGCAAGGTGGTCAGTGTCTCGCGAGTTCTGTGTCAGATCGACTACTTCCGGCTCCTGGTTACCAATACCTTCATCATTTTCTTCAAAATCTTCAGGTCTGTATACTGGCCAGCCATCTTCATCAACATGTATATCTAGAGCGCTATTCACTATAACTGCATTACTGGTACTAGCGACAAAATCATTGGCGTTCAAAGTTTTAAATATTTCCAGAGCATTCCTCATCCTCTCAGAAGAAGGTGGCGGTACTTCTTTGTTGGACTCTATCGTAACACTGGGAGGCTTTTTGTTGAAACAGTTTTTGCCACTTTCTTCTCCTGTGACTTGTTTAGATAGATTCGTATTTCCCGTCTCAAAATCCTCCTCTCTGTATTGCTGCCAAACATAGTCATCCACAGGTACATCGGAAAGTATGTTCCCTTCTTCTACATTACTGCTACTAGCACCAGAAACACTGTTATTGCTGACTTCAGTTGCTTCTGGAGTAACATTTGTATCATAAGCCACTTTAATTTGTGCACCATAGTCATCCCTTGGTTCATGATCTTTGGTGTTATCAACCGAATCTGTACTCGGTCTGTTATTGTTCTGCAGAGAGTTTTTGCTTACCTGTGGTAGCTGAAATCGTGCGAAGCTTCGCGCTACTGGTGCACATTTCGTTGCTTTTGACTGAGTAAATGGTTTCAGTATTTCCGGAGAAATTCCTTCCCCCACAGCAGTACATGGTGCTACATTCTTGTTAGACGTTGATTTGATCCCTTTTATTGTATAACTGTGCTTTTGGAAGATATTCTTTTTCTTTTTCTCTACTTTTCCTTGAGAGCTTGGTGGTACAGAGTAAGATCCATTATTAAGTGGTAGACAATTGACGAGCGTAGAAGAGTTTTTAAGTTCTTCTTTTTCTTTTCGTGTCGATGCTACTTTTCCTTCTTGTTTTTTTATTTTGGATAACTCATTTCTTGGTCCTTGAGGTGTCGACGATCTTGGGGCCGAAGTTGAAGTTCCTGAATTATGAGCCCAATTTCGAATACATATAGAACCCAGTCTACTAGATTCCAGGCTAGATTCATTTGATTTGTCACCATTATTAGTATCGATAACACTCTGTGATCCTTGTGCACGTACTCTATCAGGTTTAGCTAATATTTGCTTTAGTTTAATTTGTAATAATTTTAATTTGTCAAAAATTCTTCTATCATATCCAGGGATATTTTCTTTTAAACTATTTGGAATTTTGTCAAATGAGTCAAAAACTTTTTCTAGTAATTGCATGTACAGTTCACTGCACTGTTCCTTGTGTCCAGGTCCTAAGGCATCCTAAAAAATGTTAAACGTCATCATCATCACGAATTAAAAAAAAAACAAAAAATCTTTGTCTATTTGTTCTAGTGCGCTTACAAGTTGAGATCCAAATGGGTTCTTTGAATTGAGAATGAATTCAGTCGTGCTGCAATATGAATACCATTTTGGCTGCAGGTATTCGAATTAACTAGAACTTTTCTCAGCCATATATAACTTGGTTCTACTTGAATTTTGTGGTGAATTTAATGCAGAATTTAAATAAGAGATGTCAGATATTTTCGATCACAACGAATTAGCACATTCTTCTGAATTTATCTGAGTAAGCAGATATTTATGACGTAAGACATGTCTGTTAATATTGCTTTGACATATATTTTTGAAGGCATTTGCATCCTATATATTTTTGCGTCGCTTGTCTCGCCAGATAGTTTTGGTGTGCCTTTGATGTCACATATTTGTGCTGCCACTTGTATATGCCTTCCACGAATTACGATCACATCATACATATATTTTCCGTTATATATTAATGGATGAATCATGTGAATGAAATGGATGCAATGGATGAAATCAGATATTATTGCCTGTCTATAGTAATAGAAATAGTATATATGCTCGTGACTGTACTTAAATAACTTTTATTGTAAATAAATAGGTATAAGTAATCACTGAATTAGATATAATTTATCCTTTCTTGCCCGTGTTACTACCAATGATACTACCAGTACGAATACTGTTAATTTGATCTCCTTTCTTACTACTGCAGTAGTAAGTTGTTATTAGGGTAACTACAATTTGCCCTTGTTACTACCCCAATTGTAATTAAAACTTCTTTGTTAAATATTGCCCTTGTTACTTACCTCTAACAAAAGAAAAAGGGAATATCTTTAATAACAAATAATTATTTATTTAAAGTAGGAAAAGCCACAAGGACATAATAGCGTAAAACTTAAATAAGAATAATTGAACTTATAACAAAAAATAGGTAACTAAAATCAGGTAAATTAACGTAACTTCTCTAGGGCGTAACCTATAGAAATTTCGTTATTAATTAGTTGCATTAAGATAATTAAGTAAGTAGTGATAAGTTTTTGATAATTCGACTTCTCCTTTTGTTGAATTGCTTTGCAATGATTTTAATTCGGCTATCATCTTTAATTAACCTCATTAAAGTTCTGTTGTTTTTGTTAACATATTTATTTAATTTGGAATGATATCCTTCAAGAACATTGTTGGTTCGATGTCTCATGTCAAAAACACTCAATAAATTTAAATATTTCTTATTAATCCACATGTGTTGAACGTATTTTATAAATTTTTCCACGGAAGAAAGGTGTTCACTTTCCTTTTACTTTTTGTTCGACCATCGACCATCCTTCCAGAAGCATATCTGGGGGTAAATGTATTAATAGGCACATAGTGAAAAATACGATTTTTGGGTATACATCTTGATTTGTCCATTAAAGCTTCAGCTTTTCTCCAAATACAACGTTGCCAATAAAAATAGCAAGCAATATTTTTATGAACGGAAACTTCAGTAAAAGAGCGATAATATTCGCAATCTCAAAGTCGCAGTGAAATATATTTTATTTTGTTACATATACTACCAATCATTAAACCTGACTTGGTTTCCGTACGTCCTTTTAGGGTAACCACTGAAAATCAGCGCTGTGCTGTGGATCCCCCATAGCACAGCATCATGCGGAGTGGAAGCCTTCTTGTCACAGTAATGACGTGCAGCTATCGACTATTTCTGTTTTGTACTCGTGATTATAGATCTATTTTGTTTGTTTTTATTTTACATTGTTACCAGAGCTAATTTATCTTTTTTGTATGCACGTGTTTCTGTGACAAATAAACCTATTTTTCTTTCTTTCTTCTTTCTATATACTTGGTCTGAATTGAGGCAGCTGTAATTTTATCATATCGTACATATTTTTGTAGGCCAACTGGGTCTAGGGTATGCCACAATTGCGGCGGTAAGTCCCCTCTATGAGGAGTGGCTTGAGAGGCGCCACAGCGTCCTCACTTTCCGCCTGACGCAGGTCCTCACCGGACATGGCTGTTTCGGGAGGTTCCTGTTCCGAATAAGGCGAGAGGAAACGCCCGGGTGTTACCATTGTGTGGATCGACCGGAGGACACGGTGGACCATACGGTGGAGGTCTGCCCGGCTTGGGTGGAGCACCGCCGTATCCTCGTGGCGGCGATAGGCGGTTGCGACCTCTCGCGTCCGGCCCTGGTTCAGGCTATGGTACGGAGCGAGAGGGAATGGGAAGCCGTCACCTCCTTCTGCGAAGCAGTAATGCTCGCGAAGGAGGAGGCGGAGCGTGAAAGGGAGAGGCAATCTCTGGGCCCTCGCGTCATTTGAAGATTACCCACGCAAAAAAAAAAAATGCCAACTGGGTCTTGTCGCATAATAAAGCAAATATAATGGGTACTACTTTAGTTGTTGAGACAGAACTTCCGATATCACCATGAATGATGACGAGTTCTTTAAATGTTGGTGGACATGCTTTGAATGTCGCATCTTTAAAAAAATCAATTACGTTATGTAAGATTTCTCTTGCCTCTGGGGTACAAAACAGAAGTATACGGTTTCCTTTATACGTAGAAGTAATCAACAAGAACCATGTTATAAAACCTTTCAGGTAATTGTTCATCTTCTGATTTTATAAAATCTTTTTTTTACTGCTGATGTTTCAAGTGTAAAGTTTTAAGTATATGGGGGTGGTTTCAGGGTAAACGAAGGTCATAAATTTCTTTTTGGGACTAAAAAACAAAAAAAAGTTTGGGGATGAGGGTGGTTTTTCGTTGGTAAATAATTTACCATTGTCTGTTTAGGACTACATTATTTCAGGAACAGGTGGAACACCTTTGGCTGTTGTGGTTTATTTTTATTTCTATGCTAGTTGTTTCCTACGGTTTTTCTTGTTTATTTCTTTTCAAAAATGCTTCATTTCTATTACCTTTTATTTTATATTAATTACCTTCTTACTGTAATGTTATGAACTGAAAATAAAGACACCGTATGGAACAATTGAAAGCATGCCTTCGCGCATAGTGCAACGCTGTACATGGAGCAACAAATTTTAAAAGTTTAACAAACAGTTTTTATATAAGTATATTTGAATATGTTATTTTGAACAGACAAGGGTCAATTATTTACCAATTTTTTTAATTATCCATAATTATACAAAAATACACTTTTTTTGCAGCAAATTAGGATAAAATAACGAGAACTTAATCTACTTTATAATTGTATAATTGAATCGAAAAATAACTTACCAGAATTGTTGTTTGATAAAATTTCGAAAACAGTGCAAAGTGGCGGGAAAACCTTTTCTTTTTTCAACAAACTAACGGATGGTGAACTTTGAGTGAAAGTTCACCAACCGTTAGTTTGTTCAACGTCATCACTCATCTGCCAGTGTGAGGTAATGTCAAAGTCTTTGACATTGCAAAGAATTACGTTAAGAAATTATTTAAAAATAAAAATTTGGTAAAAGTAGGTTCCTTTAGGGTTATCAGACGAATGAAATGGTAGGTTTTAGGAAAAAAAACAGTATGTGGTAAAATAGTTACCATTATTTTAAACAATTTAAAGTTATTTTTGACTGTGGGTAATGGAAGGGTAAAGGTAAATTGAACATTTCAAGAAAAAAACAAATGAAATAATTAAAATGAGATCCGACAGTAAAGCAGTTAACGCTTCAAATCCCCAAGGGAGTGGCTGCCTTTTGTTTCTTATCTACATAAATGACCTTTCTAAAATTATAAACGGACCATGTGTTCTATTTGCGGACGATATATCTCCGCTAACCTCGTGCCTGAACGATGACAATATAAACGCCAAATTAAACTCCCTTCTTTCTACAGCTGTAAACTGGATGGATAATCATAATTTAGAAATTAACTTCACCCAAACAAAATTAATTACTTTTCACCCCCATCAAAAATCCCCATTAAAACTAAATTTCATTTTTAATAATGCAAAACTGGAACAAGTAAATGAATTTACTCACCTCGGTTTGTCTATAGATACCCACATAAATTGGAAATCCCACATACAGAAAGTAAGAGCAAAACTCTCCAAATTTTCTTATGCCCTACGCGAAATTAAAAAAAACGACCAACCTGCAACCTGCGACCAACTGCACTTGTTACTTACTATGCATATGCCCAGGCATGGCTTAGCTATGGGGTCATGCTGTGGGGTAACAGTACAGATTCACAAACCATATTTATTTTACAAAAGAAGTTAATTCGAATAATTACCAACATAGACCAGACAGATAGCTGCAAACCACACTTCCTAAAACACAAAATACTCACACTTCCCTGTTTATATATCTTAGAATTATGTAAATTTGTCAGAAAACACCCAGATTTTTGCACCACTTGCGAAGAAACACAAACAAGATACACCTTTCGACACAACAAAAACAAAATAAACATACCTCAATCCCGACTCAAAATGCACTCAACTAGACCTTTAGTTATGTTCATCAAAATGTATAGTAAATTACCAAATGACATTAGAGAAGTAAGCAAAACAAATATATTTATTAATAAATTGAAACAATTTCTGGAATCCAAGTCATACTACTCAGTAAAGGAGTTTTTAGATGATAAATCTATTGGAAATTAAAATTATTCCCTCTCTTATACAGCAAACATTATGAAATATATATAATATAATATAATATGAATATAGAAAATGAAATATAAATATAAATACATAAATAATAGCATAATTTAATAATAATAAAAATACTTCTAAAAATTTCATTATAATTACCTACATTATTCTTGTGCAATACATAAAATAAAAATAACTAATATACTATACATAAACCTGATAATATATATAATATATATACATATACATAATTATACACCCAATTAAACTCATCCAATAAATTTTAATAATATTTAATTGCTTGAATTGCTGCTTAGCCCTCTTCCTCTCTCCTAATTTTGCTGTGCCCGACAGGGTCCATATTGATCTTTTACCTTGTTAGACCATCTATGTAATACATATGGAATGCAGTAAAGAATTGAGTAAAGTTGAACGAGCAATAGGTGCATAAATTCCTTTCAATTCTGTTTTTCCGCATTTGTAATATTAATAGAATAACAATATTTTTATTTACGTAATTGCGTACTTACTTGCAGAGTTAAACTTCCAGAGCATTTATGTTTGGTGAAATATGAAGCGCATCTCCATATAATAGACCCGTTTTTGTACAGTTTTAGTTTGTGGTACTGATGTCCATCACAAATTAATATGATTCCTACTTTTCTTTGTAGGAATTTAATATCAGAATCGCTTACTTCACTCATTATAATAATAATATTTTTGTAATGAATTATTATTAATTATCAGCGGACCAAAGAGGATAATAAACTAATATAAGTTTCAGACATGTGTATGTCTTTTCCTCATCTTCATGGCGCAGACAGGAATGAATCATATTTGACAAAGGAGCTTTATTACAATTGGGGTAGTCACAGGGGCAAATTGTATTCACCCTTATAACAACTTACTGCTGCAGTAGTAAGAAAGGCGATCAAATTAACAGTATTACTACTGGTAGTATCATTGGTAGTAAACACGGGCAAGAAAGGTTACTTATCAGTTTTACAAAAAAAATATGGTTAACGCAGAGCTTCTCTTAAAAAAAGATGTCAGCTACTAGATACAGCGATGCGGATTGTTTAGAAAATCTCTATTAATTTAACGTTTGAGATACAAAACGTTCGCGTCGGGTATAATACATAAGGTAGAGAATTCTCGAATAGTATTAGGTAAGTTTAACTGAATTATTTTTTTACCTTGTTACTCGTCAGCGCAGGATGTTTGGTCACAGTGTCCAAGAACCCTGATATGGACTCGTCCATCATGATGTACTTCAAAGACGCGGCTCTTCAGGAATTTTCAAAATCTTCTTATTGTTCAGTTGGGTTCCATGTTTGAGTTGCGGTTGAGCTTAGCGTTATTGTTTTATTCATGCCCCTTTATTTATAAACGTTGCTTAAGGTTAAGTAATGATTAGCAACTGTTAAACCATACAATTTTGACGAATAAACGTCTCTTAACTTAAATGAACATTTATAAATAAACCCCCCTTTATCTCTGGTGTTTGAAATTTGGTATATCTTGAAAACCTATCGAGCTGTAAGATATTGTGACTGGTGCACGTATACTTAGTGTGCGGTTCAACCACTGTATGAACGCTTTGAAAACTGTTATTTTGTTGTAGTCGTGTGCGGCACCCGTTGATAACACACCCACACATTTAGCGTTATTATAAATGAGTGCATGCATTTTAGTACCTACCTACTGAGTTTAAAAGTCTAACACATTTTATTTATAGTTTATCTATCCGCGTCATCCTAGTCAGCGTTAGCGTACCTAATTGTGATTGTTTTCAGAGTTCATCTGCGCTGAACTCTGAAAACCACAATTAGGTACGCTAACGCTTTATTACTTATCATTATTTCACATAACAAATTTTTATTTAAACATAACTGTGCGAAATGTGGGTGTACTATGTGTACTGGTACACCTCTGCCCAACCCTTCGGAGAACATAGGCGTGATATTCTGTATTAATTATTTCATTTAAAAACATACAAATAACATTTTTCAAAGTTTGATAATTTATATGAAATTCATGATTATTATTCAGTAAATATATCATTCCTACAGTCGCGAATCGCATTTTAATCAACAAACGACGTAGAACAGTGCTGCAATTTGCAAGAAACCAAAAAAAAAAAAGGAATTTGGCGGTCTACAGCTGAGGATTCACCATATATATGACTTGCTCTAGGTAAGGTTTGCATGACATATCATTTGACGTTAGCGAGCAGGTTGTGTGAAAAAGAAATTAAATTTGATATTTTTTATATTTTTTAGATGATAGTGTTTTATTTTTTTAACACAAATGAAACTACATGTTTATTATACCCGTGTGAAGCCGGGGCAGGTTGCTAGCGACCCGTAGTTGATAAAGTAAGCAAACACAAATCCATACTAATACCTACCGTGTACTATAACATTATAAATTCGTAAAGTAACTATGTCCCTATGTTACCTTTTCACGCCTAATCCACTGAACGGATTTCGATCAAATTTGGCAAGGAAATAGATGGCATCCTGGGGAAGGACATAGGCAACTTTTTACCGCGGTAGACGTTCCCGTGGGATAATTTCCGACATCCACGCGGGCGAAGCCGCGGGCAGAAGCTAGTTTATAATAAGTAGATACTTATAGAAGTTCCAAATACTAATATTAAACAAAAAACTATCACAGAGAGAAATAGGAAGTAGGTATAAAGAATTACAAGAAGTGTAGAAAAAACATTCATCAAAAAATGCTAATCGAAATCCATAAAGAGTCGTACTTCCCTACGCCACAGTCGGCAAGACACGACAGCTAGTGATGGAGAAGTAAGGTAAATTATATTTCAAATTTATGAAATATTAAAATAAAAACTTTTTACAAAAAAACAACCGACTTCCAAAATCTGAAAAACACATAGCATTCGTTGAAGATGTAATCTTAGATTTTACTGTATATAAACGTACATTTATTGCCTCTTCGTTACCTATGATCTTTCACTATGGCAGAACTCGCGGTGATCTATGGTTACAGCGAGCTGGATCTGTCACTTGTCAAGTGTCATTCATAGAAGTCTTCAAAACTCATCAGCGGGCTTAGCATGACGCTTTCTATTTCTTGGAAGAATAGACATAGCTATTTCTATACAAACTGACATTTCGTTCCTCCATTTTTGATATCGCACCGTAAATATCCTTCTACAATCTGTCATTTTGTCTTTCGTTTCTACCGATCGTTGTCTAGGTCCTTTTTTATGTAGACTATTTCAGAAGAAAGTTTTCTATCCCAAACTGTCAAAATCACACTGACAACTGAAAGTTGTCTTAGGTAGTGAAGACAATTTGATTTTGTAATCGCCATGCTAAAGACAGACAGTAGAAAACTTTTTACTCGACGGCCCGAAGTATAAAAATGGAATGGATAAATGGAAATTTTCACTTTTTGTATAGAAAATATGACAAATTATTACCTACATGTTGAGTTTTGGGGGTTTAAGAGTTTCATAGAGGGGGTCGAAATGTTCATTATTTTTGCGATAGGACATCATTTTCGAGTTATAAGCAAAATAAAAGAAAGACGTGAATAAACTAAGTACTAAATTTCGTAAAAAGTGCAGTTAGTGCTTTTTACTTTGCTGCCGTCGTACTGTCTTCACGGAACGTCATTTTTGTCTATTCTTCCGTAGACAAAACGGTGCTCGTGCTAAGCCTGCAGCACCCTAATTACGTAATACACTATCTATCACATTCAGATTGTGATTGATAGTGTGTTATGCAATTAGGGTGACTATTCCTAATACATTGCTTCATAATGTTCGACAAATTTGTTTGCTCAACAACGTAAATAACGCAATGAATGTTGTTGAACTGTCAAAATGAAACCCATTCCTACTGTTAGTGTGTTACGAAATTACCCCGCTGGTAATACCAGACCAAACCACCACCACCAGTATTACCAGAGAAAATTACATTTAAAAACCACAATAATAATAATGTGGAATATGGATACAGCAGTCATTATGCCCATAGTCGTGACGGCCAATGGCATAATAACCAAGAGCCTCGACCAACACCTGAGGAGCCTCTCGTTTTGCAGATCCAGGCGGATCAAGGGCTTGATCCAGAAAGCGCTACATACTTCTGGACACGGCCCGCGCGTTTCGTTAGGAGATTCTTCTCTCAGGAGCCTTGACAACCGGTAGCTTCGAACCTGTTCCCGATACTGGTGGGTTACAATTTTTTAAATTTTTTTCTAAAAATATTTAAAAATGTTATTTGTATGTTTTTACAAGAAATAATTAATACATGACATAACATCATGCCTATATTCTCCGAAGGGATGCTGCGTTCCGATGCGTTCGCGTTTGCATTTTCTTTATTTTGATTAACGCCGGAGGCTCTACGTGGGGGTCGTGCGGTCCATGGCCCTTTACGGGGCACCGGTGTGGGCGCGTTCATTGAGGCTCCGGCCAGCCCGCCGGTTGAACGCGTCCCAAAGGGTCATGGCCATCCGGATGGTCCGGGGATACCGCACGGTCTCCTGTGAGGCGGCGAGCCTCCTTGCCGGATTACCGCCGTGGGATCTGGAGGCAAAGGTCCTCGCACACGTTTGGGAGTGACGCGAGGAGGCGAAACGCCGGGGCGTAACTCCGCTGCCGCGAGAAATCGCGGCACAGCGGACAGAGCTCCGGCGGGATCTCATGGCGGCATGGAGAGTGCGACTGTCGCAACCCAGCGCAGGGCACGCCACAATTGCGGCGGTAAGACCCCTCTTTGAGGAGTGGCTTGAGAGGAGCCACGGCGTCCTCACCTTCCGCCTGACGCAGGTCCTCACCGGACATGGCTGTTTCGGGAGGTTCCTGTTTCGGATAAGGCGGGAGCAAACGCCCGGGTGTTATCATTGTGTGGATCGCCCGGAGGACACGGTGGAGCATACGGTGGAGGTCTGCCCGGCTTGGGCGGAGCACCGCCGTGTCCTCGTGGCGGCGATCGGCGCCGGCGACCCCTCGCGTCCGGCCCTGGTTCAGGCTATGGTACGGAGCGAGAGGGAATGGGAAGCCGTCACCTCCTTTTGCGAAGCAGTAATGCTCGCGAAGGAGGAGGCGGAGCGCGAGAGGGAGAGGCAATCACTGCGCCCTCGCGCCCCTAGTCGCCGCAGGAGGAGACACCCTGGGCGTCGGGAGTCGATTGCCGACTCCCGGCCACCGTAGGCGCGGGCTTGCGGACGGCGAGCAATGGGCAGCTCGCCGTACGGTAAGGACCAGGCCCGGGTCGACGGCGCGTCGTGTTCCACGCGCGCCTCAAAGAGATGTCAGCACAATTGACGGGGTCCGATAGGACCGATGCCTGCCGGGGCTGCGGATTGTTCGAAAGAGTTACCGTGGCCCTGGCGCACAGGCAACTGAAGGAACACGGGTGGGTTTTAGTTAGTAAGGGTCTGATACGCCCTTCCACTCCGCCCAGAGCGGGAGAGGTCATTTGATGATATCCCACCCAAAAAAAAAAAAAAAAGCCCTGACGAAACCCCTACAAACGGATTTCGCTAGCGTCACCGCGAGTGCCCGTGGCGCTCCTAGTATCAAGCCCTTGTCAGAAAAGGCGCCGAATAGGGCTAATAATGATGATGGTTTCGTGACGGTGCAAAGGAGTAAGCGCCGATCGCGAACGAACCAGAACCGCTGCGGCAAAGCTCCTGCGGAGTCCGAAGTGAGCCTTCGTGCCGCAAAGCCAAACACATCGATGTACATCTCCCGCCTGCACTACACCTCTAAGGCGGAGGACTTCGTGGAGTACGTTCTCCAAAAGACGAGGTACACACCAAGGGTGCAGTTACTGGAATCACACCGGAACGTCAACTTCAAGGCGTCACCTAGGCTCCACTGAGCGGTCCTGCACACTAAGGAAATACTATTTTTGGTATGATTTTCAGGCGGTATAATATTTTTTAAACTAACGCCACCGCCCGTACTATTCTGTCATTTATTTATTTAAATGCCTTAAAACTATCATTACAGGTCTTAACCTAATGCGATAGCCAAGTCACACACACAAAATTAAAATTAAAGCACAAAATACATCTCAAGATCATAAAGATCATTGTTTGTAACAATTGTAACACAGTGTAAACAACAGTACTTTTGCGAATTCACCCCAGTGACGTGTAAAGATATCAATTTCGACCTGAATATAATTTATGGTGCGAATTGCTCGAGTCAGAAGGGTTTTGGCCAGCAAGTTAGTCCTGGCTGATGGTACGACCAGCAGTGGCGGGGGCCGTCGCCTCCACACATAATGGTCGGGTACGTACAAGTGCAACCGCTGCAGCACTCTCGGGTTGTGCTCTATGCCTCGGAGCAGTTTCACCATGTACGACACCGGTGCAAATTCCCGTCGCACCCCGAGTTGATTGTACCCCACCATACCCAGTACGAATAGAGTGGGGTACATCAAAGGATAAAATGGGTATACCCCATAAAGTTTCTTGTACAGGTGGCGCGTGAACTTGTTCTGGATTCGCTCCAACATCACTGCGTACTTAGCCACATGTGGAGGCCATATGACAGCAGTATGTTCCAGATGACTCCTGACTAATGCTTCATACAGGACTCCGATGGATGTGATGCTGGTAAAGTCTCGCGTCTGTCTCAGAACAAACCCCAAGTTTCTAAATGCCTTTTTGCAGATCTTAGTAATATGATCGCGAAACGAAAGATCGGGAGTGAGAACAACCCCTAAATCACTTACCTGCATAACTCGTTGCATCGGTACTGCATCCACTACGTACTCGTAGAGTAGGAGTGCACGTGCGCGGGTGAAACTTATCACCGAACATTTGGATACGTTGAAGTAGAGCTTGTTCTCATGACTCCATTCCACTATCCTATCGATCTCATTCTGCAAACGTCTGCAATTAGCCTCTGTCCTGACCTCCAACAGCAACTTGGGGTCATCTGCGAATAACAAACAAGATCCATTCTTGACGACTTCTGGTAAATTGTTTATCATTATTATAAATTCCAGAGGCCCCATGTGGCCTTGATTCACCTCGGACCAGGTGTAATACGGATGGGACTCGCAGCCGTTGCAGTCAACATACTGTTGTCTGTCTTGCATATGGCTGGCTAAGAACTGCAATAGATGTGGTGTGCTACCGATTTCTGCTAACTTACGTAATAATATGTCGTTATCGACGGTGTCGAACGCTTTTTTGAAGTCAAAATAAGCAGCATCAACCTGCACACCAGCATCCACCGCTGGCACCACCTGTGACATGAAGTTAAAGAGATTGGTGGCAGTGCTGCGCCCCGGTCGGAACCCGTGCTGCGCATCCGATAGCTGAGCGGGGACCTGCTCCTGCATGCTGCGCTGGATGGCAGATTCGCAAACCTTGGCCGGCATCGACAACACAGCCACCGGTCTATATCCACTGATGTCCGATCCTGCCTTACCTTTAGGGACTGGAATGACACGCGTTATCTTCCATCGAGCTGGAAACGTCGCTGATTGGAGACATGTATTAAATATATAGTGCAGAGGTTCCGCTAATACCCTACCACAATCACTGAATAGGAAGGCTGGTATACCATCCGGGCCTGCTGAACGCTTCGGTTTTAGGCGCTCGAGTGCCTCTAACGTCCTTAAGACTCAGCGAGTTTAGTTGCAAGCGCGACTCACTCATGGCCCCCGCCGCCGCCGTCTCCGCGGCCGTTTGTGGGTCAAGTTGTGGTGGCTGACTACTGTATACCGACTCAAAAAACATCGCAAATTACTTGGCACATCCCAGATCCGTTAAGTGTTGACCATCCTTAATAATAGTTAACCTGTTAGCTGCGCTGGTCTTAGATCGTGTATATTGCCAGAATGACTTCGGATCTTTCGCAAACTGACAGTGTATTTTAGTTCGATGTTGTTTGTGTGCTGTATGCATATTGTTTTAATAAGTGCTCGATATTTAGAATACTCACTGTAAACAATTAAATCCTTTGATTCCTTGAACGTCTTGTGAACTCTAGCTTTGGTTTTTAGATCTTGTATTATTTCGCTCGTGTACCAATTAGGATACGTGTACCGTGACTTCACCCTACGATTTTTCTTGGGGACACATTCATCTAAAATACTGTTAATTTTACTGTAGAAAAAGTTTAAAATATCGTCCAAATCGTGCATCTCGTACATATTATTCCATTCCGTTGAAATTAACAAAGAATAAAGAAATTGATAATTTGCCTTATAAAAGTTCCATTGCGGTCTATTATTGAGTGCGCATGCACCAGCGCGCGAGTCGGTATCGGTGGCGGATACGGCCGCGGCGGACGAGGTTGCAGGGACAATGTCGGCGGGGTGGAGGGCGCGCGCGGGCTCGAGGCTCACGCTCACTTCGAGCGGCATGCGATGCACGTCTATGGGCACGAGTGGCTCGTCTGCCGCAAATACTGACACCTTCCCTCGAAACCCTGAACTCAGCACCAGATCTAATTGACGACCTAAACAGTTGGGTACCTTATTACTTCGAGTGAATTCGCAAAAAGACAAGAAACATTCATAATAATTAGTCACATTTGTAGGACACGAATGTAAATTAAAATCACCTAACACAATTATTTCTTTATATCTAGTACATAGCTTCTCTATTACTGCAAACAAAATCATGTAATCATTTTCCGAACCACCCGGGGGAATATAAATAACAGAACACAGAAATAAAAATCTACTATTTAAATGTACCGTCGCACAAACCATTTCAAAAACGCAGGTGTCTATCGAATCTAAGTATGTTTTCCGATTTCTGGCTATTTTAGTACCTACTCAAACCTAGCGTTCCGTAGAGTTTTTTGATCCTTATAAGAAACCAGATCGATTGGCAACAAAACTGTATTTGTGAAAATTGCCCATTTGCTTGCTGACTGTATTTTTTTTTCTAAATCTGTAAGCGCAGATCAAAATGTTTCAAAAAGTCAAGAACAGTCTACTAAGACCGTTTTCTTGTAGCGACAATGGTTAAAGTACCTGCCCTTATTGCGCCATCTCAAAACTCCAGCCTGTAGGTATATGTCGTGATTGACTGCTTAGCTCCGTAGGCATAGCATGATGATAATTATGTAAGGTGCAGCGCAGACGACAGACTATCCGTGACGCACTTTTTAGTCTGTGAAAATAGAACCTATGCAATTATATGCAGTAACGCACACGACGCGCAAAAAGTCCGGCGCACAAAAAATCCGTGTAATTCGGGCAGACCGCACCGCGCCGCGCCGCGCCGCTCGGCACAAAAAGTGTGTGAAAAAAATTGAACGTTTGCTTCAACGCGCGCTAACGCAGACGGCGCACACTTGTCGGCAATCTGCATTTGCTAGGGGTGGACTTAACGCACGCGATCTATTATCATGGCGCCAGAGGTCGATGTAACGATGTTAATTCAAGAAATACAAAACAGACCAGCAATTTATGATACTTCTAAGGCAGAATATCATGATAGACATTTAAAAAGAAAAATGTGGGAAGAAGTGTGCTGTAATGTTTATTCCGTTCCTGTTTGGACATGTATAGGATGTACCCAAAATTCTCTATTTCTTCTTCTTTTTCTGTACTTCATGTACAAAATAATACTTCGCGATCTCTGCACGATTTCCATAGCGTCTACGTCCCTACAGCTCTGCCGACAGAATGATCGAAGATGTGCGTCGTGTGCGTTGAGTCTGTGAAAAATCCGCGACCGACTTTTTGCGCGCCATGCAGACTTTTTGCGCGCCGCAGACTCGATCGCACAAGAAGTGTGCCGTCTGCGCTGCACCTAAAAAGTAAAATCTATAACTGTCTGCAATATTCTAACCTTTTGGCTCGTCTGGCGATTAGTGGTCAAGTTAATCAGACTGCACTAGCGGGTGTGTGGGCCGGCGCGGGCGCTCGGGTCTTGGCGTCTGCGTGTTGACATTCACAGTGCCGAACGAGCTACGAGTCTCATTGCGCGTGTGTTTGGTCGTTCTCAAGCTTTGCTGCGTAGTTAGAAGACATTAACACCAACAAACAAACAAATATTTATTCAAAAATAAAAATTGGTAAAATACAATATAAATCTTAGAAATAATATAGGTATTACAAAGTATGATGCCTGTATTAGGATAAACCTGTATCACAGGCGGCGTGAGGTCTTACAATTACTAATAGGACAACTGATTTCTTAACAATATTTAACAACAGTTTTAAGAATAGTGACATAGCTAGTTAATTTATTATGATAAAATTTACTTAAACTCTAATAATTAATGTCTAATGTGACGAATTGGTTTTATTAATGGAAAATTCGTACTTACTTGATATGAAAATTGCAAAAGTTATATGAAGTTTGGTACACACGATTTAAATAAAGGAAGAGTTTGGAGAATTTTATGTAGGTATTATACGCTGATTTACGGACATATCCCGATAAATTATTTAAATACACGAGAATGTCATTACACATCTTTGACTACATATTAAATAAGATGCTTTTCCAAATAGCAGTGCGATGTTGTTCTGCAGATATAAATTCTTCCGTATTGATATACGCTTCGAAAAAAGAAACGGGAAACGGAAAAGAGTAACGGTGGAGTTTCTTGCCAATTCTTCTCCATACGAAACTACCTTTTGGTAGGGGCAACTAGAATCAATTCTATTTTTTTTGTAAATTTTGACGTTCAAAAGTGCCTTTTATGTGCCTATTTGAAATAAATGATTTGACTTTGACTTTGACTTCGGCGGGTGAATTAAAATGGTTTAGAACCACATGCGCAGTCACCTAACAGACGCTATATCACTGAACGATACGGGGGACAGACCACAGAACACCTATTACCTAGCGGGGACTGATCGAGCTATTAGAAACACCCGCGCCGCAAGCGCCAGCCCCATGCAGATGCGCGGCTCGCGGGAGCACTGAACGCAACTGGCGTCTACATTACATTAAACATTTTGATTTACAGGCGCCCGCGCTGGTACCCGCCCAGAGTACTTAGAGGAATACGAATAAATTGCAATATTGTTCATCCATAGCAGATAGCGTGATAATTTACAGCCTACAGACTGACCAAACTTATAGGGAATATCTATGGTAAATTTGAACGAAATCCATCCTGTAGTTTTTGGGTGATCCTCGAACATACATTCAGACAAACAGACAAAAATTATAAAAAAAATATTTTCTGCATTAGAATAGATCACACCTCGCAAATATTACAAAAACAAAAAGAAAATGTTTTGAGTTTACTACGATTTTATTATATGTATAGAGGTCTGTTGTTATAAATAATGGTGAGGTACATTAAATTATAGTGCGGTCATATTATATTTGTAGAATTGGTTTTCTAAAACAGCGGCACAGGCACTTTTGAATTGTCAAGGGGTCGGTCAGTCAGAAAGATGAAGCTAGTTGCCCATTCCAAAGCGTAGTAGGTACCTATGGAGAAGAACGGGCAAGAAACTCCATGGATACTCTTTTAAATCAAAATATGGTTACAAAATATTGGTTACATCATTCATGTTGAAATTATGCATGTGAGAACGATGCAGAACGTTAAAAGCGTCCGTAATAAAGAGACAAAAACAATTCCAATATTAAATTAAAATAAGCCGTGGCAGCCAAGAGATGACCAGTCCTCACTGACGGCGTCTGTTCACGAACATGACGTATGGATCAGCACCATTTAGCTCAACCAATTTGAAGGGAACTTAATGATCCAACACACATGCCACCACCAGCAAGACATTTGAGTGAGCATGACATACTCTCAGCCGCCAGGGCACATTCAAGTCAATGAAACGACAAACCTAGAAAATGGTAGCTTTATAGTAGGTACATAGTACTCACATATGGGCTATGCAATTATACAATACTAAAAGATTGAATTTATACAATGTAAAGACAGTTTTTACAATCTTCAGTAGTTCCAAATGCTAATCAATTAGTTAATGCGCCCTTGTGGAGCAGGACCAGCGTTGAGCCAAGCATTTTTATCAGCGATGTAATCCCCCTATTTATAATATGCTTGACTGCATAGTGTGCGTTTTATACAAGATTTAAATTTCGTTTCATTCAGTTGAAGTTCAATAGACAGTTACACCACATTCATTGCGTTATTTACGTTGTTGAGCAGACAAATTTTTCCAACATATGAAGCAATGGACTAGCAATAGGCTTCAAAATGATTCAGATTTAGGTAGATACTGTGTCACGTAATTAGGGTGCAGCTAGGCGTGTAGGGTCGTTGCGCTGGTTTTCGGCGTTTTAGTGGAGTTGTCAACTTTAAGGCACTAGAAAAATATATTGCCATTATGTTAGGCTAGTGCTATTGATGTTAATTTATAGCCTACATAGTGTAGTTTTCATTTTAATAACTCGTTGGTGCTACAACATGAAACTTTATTTTTTAAATTTATAATTTCGGTCTGCTAGAGTAGGCCGAAATAAAAAAATTGTAGCCGAAAACTACCAATTTACCCAGTATTCACATCAAAAATTATTATAAAAAGAATTTGTTTACGGCCACATCTTTATATAGAATAGAAAGGCAGTACAAATTTAAAAAAATCGTAAAATAATTATAATAAATGTCGTTTATTACTTTCTATATTTTATATTTGCAAATTATTAACATGCATAAAATTATTATTAATCAGGTACAATCACAAGCTTTATAATCTTATCAAAATCACTCTTATCAAAATTGACAAAAATGAAAATAAATTTACTTTAAGTATAACAGTTCCAAAACTATTACAGTAATAATCATAACTCTTCTCTTTTTAATCAAAATATAACTTAAATAAAAGTCGAATTTCTTATTTTTAAGGTATTTTTAACATTAATGTTGATTATCATAATCAGTCATCATCATCATCAGCCTATATTCGTCCACTGCTGGACGTAGGCCTCTCCTAGTGAACGCCACTGAGCCCGATCCTCGGCTCTCCTCATCCAGTCTCTGCCAGCCGCCTTTCGCAAGTCGTCCCTCCACCTGATCGGCGGGCGTTCCACACTACGTTTGCCTAAACGCGGTCTCCACTCTAGAACTCGTTTTCCCCAACGATTGTCGGTTCTGCGAGATGTGACCAGCCCATTGCCACTTCAGCTTGCTTAGTCTTTGGGCTATGTCGGTTACCTTGATTCTCTGGCGGATAACCTCGTTTCGGATTTTATCCTTCAGAGAGACTCCAAGCACAGGTCCCTCCATAGCTCGCTGAGCGATTTTAAACTTATGGACCAGTCTCACCGTGAGTGTCCACGTTTCGGCTCCGTAAGTCATAACTAGTAGGACGCACGCGTTGAAGACTTTCGTCTTTTGGCACTACGGTATGGACGACGAGAAGACCTGACGAAGTTGACCAAATGCTGCCCATCCCAGCGGAATCCTTCTATCGGCTTCCCTCTCATAATTGTTCCTACCCAACTGCATATTCTACCCGAGGTAAACATATTTGTGAACAACTTCAAGGGGACCACCGTCAATAAAAATCGGTCTCGGGGTAATAAGGTCGTTAAACATAACCTTGGTTTTGTCTATGTTCATCCCAAGACCGATGCGTCAAGAGGCGACAGCTAGGTCAGTCAGCATTTGATCAAGATACTGCAGTGACTCCGCCATAAGGACAATATAATTGGCGAATCGTAGGTGTGAGATATACTCGCCATTTATATTTATGCCCGTTCCTTTCCAGTCCAACGTCTTAAACATATCTCCCAGGGCGCCAGTAAACAATTTCGGGGATATGACATTCCCCTGTCTCACTCCCCTGCGCGTTGGATATGTTTAGTCTGCCGGTTCTGTACTTGAACGGACATATTCGCGGGGTCATACAAGCATCTTATCACATCGATGTATCGCCAGCCCACTTGGCATAGCTGCAGGGACTCGAGCACAGCCCAGGTCTCGACAGAGTCAAAGGCTTTCTCATAGTCCACAAGGGCATGATACAGAGGCTGGTAATACTCTTCGGTCTTTTGTATAACCTGCCGCACTGTGTAGATGTGGTCTATGGTCCCGTAACCCGATCGAAACCCTGCCTGCTCTGGAGGTTGAAAGTCATCAAGTCTTCTCGATAGACGGTTCGAGACTACCCTCGAAAACAGCTTATAGACATGGCTCAGAAGCGTTATGAGCCTGTTGTTTTTAAGGAGTCTTTAGGATAACGAGTCATCTTAAAGTTATTCTTGTAATCAAATATTTGGTAATTATTTTCATTATTTTCTTAGGTTTTGGAGGAGCCATCTGAAAAAGAAATATCTTATTGAAATAATTATCTTCCTCCTAAAAATGCATCGAATTAAATATTTCATGAAATAACCTAAAACTAAAGTGGCATTCGATTTTCGGCCGCCCTATTTGTTCATACAATTTTAAGCTGGCCGAAAACTGAATAATAATTATAGACTTACTCTAGTTTTCGGCCAGTGCCGAAATGGGTATCTCATTATTAACCGATAACATTGCAGTACTTTGGCGGCCGAAAACTGAAAGCTAGTCACTTCGTAAGGTGACGATTCATTACAAATGAAGAGAAGAATAATAGCGTGTAACCAAATAAATGAAAGAGACAAAAGAATTTAGGCTGAACGCGAGCTATTTTCCGGCCGCATGGCCGACAACCAAACATTTGGATAATTTTGTAAGTAAGTCACTTTCCGGCCACCTAATTTATCAACTTTGTCACTAAAATATTGCACTAATTAATGTGAAAAAAAAACAATGTTAAGTTATATATGCAGTGGAATATATGCACATTATTAGATAGTTATAGTAAATTCAGCACAACACTTACGTTTGAGTGGAACGCGCGGCACATTTTTTTCCGCTCGTTCCCACACACTTCGACAGCTCCTGTGCCGGCGTTAAATTGTTTTTTTTTTTTAGAAATTACGTGTTGTCGTTACCCGATTAATTAATGTTGCTAGATATAATACAACTATTTGAAAATGTATTAAACTTAATTTCGTGCCATAAAATGTATTATAATCGTTATTAAATCATATTAATGGCATCACCTGGTGCCAAAGGCCGAAATCCAGACCCGGCCGGCTTACCGGCGAACGACCCCACTTGTAATATGGTGTGTAGCGATCCTGCATGAGTTAAGTTTACTTGTGAGTTTTTTGTTATTGTATATGTACCAACATATAAGTAATTCCTCATTGTAAGTTTTAATAAAATTTGAATTCTAAGCCTAGGTACTTAGCACTTAATCCTAATCCAATAGAAGATTCAAACTTAAGGCGAAAGCGCCGGGGTAGCCCGTAAAATAAACATTTCTTACGTTTTTGCAATTTACAGGTCACTATTAGGTTGTAAGTTGATCAAAATATGATTCGCCACCGTAACAAATATGTATTTACAGAATTATAATCATTAAAATCATCAGTCCAGTTCTAAGTTCAAATTACTCTATTGACCTGTAGATAGATATCTATTAATGATTCTTAAATCCTGATCTTGATTACTTGATCGTCGCACGCCACCGCCGCCGCCTCGGCGGCCGCTGCTAGAGGCGGCAGTTTCAACACTTTTCATGTAAACGTAGCCGTTCAGCGCATACGCTGAAGCGTTCGTACTACGACACAAAACGTATAGAAACGTCCGTGACAGAAGTTGTACGTTAAACGTACTTTCGGCGCCACGAATGTTATTAGTACCTACTACCGTCTCTAGTCCCTGCCGGTGCAGCGGTGTGACGGTTCCGTGCTCTGTGGGTAAAATAAATACACCAATAATAATTTTTAAACTTATATTTTTAAATAAATAAACAATACTAATTAAATTTTTCAAACGACAAATTTTGCAGAGACGAGAAAATCAATTGAATAAAAAGGGGCCATTAACAAACAAATCGGTACGGTACTTGATGTCGGTAGGTACCTTCAAAAACTTTACCAAAACATTATTTTTGATACTTTTGTTTAAAAGACAAGAAGTCAAAAACTATAATATACATAGGCACCTACTATTTAAAGTACCTTTATACTTACTTTAAATGTTTACTTGAGAATAATGCATTTAAAAGTATTAAATATAAAAAGCATACAAAAAAGAAAAAACTGAATGCTAATCAAAATGTGTTATGCATATGGCCCAATACTAATCCATTTCACGACTCTCAAATACGATACAACATTTCAGGAAACGATAAAGCAGCGAATACAGTAAACACCAAAAGTGAATAAACCGTTACTAAGATATCTCTTTTCATTTTCATAATCGGATCAAAGTCTGTTTTGAAACGAAATTTAGCGTTATTTGCCTTCCTCATATTTTTAATCCTCTCTTTTTCAAAGGATTCAATTGTCTTTTTGTAGGACTTATTTTCGTTTGGCTTTTCGATTATTTGGTTATTATCATCATAAGAATCAAGAGACTGTTTGGGTTCGCTTGTAATTAATATATGTGGAATATCTATAATGCTTTCATGATCTAATGATGCCACTTTTGTATTGACAGCAGGGCTTTCTGCAAAGAAAATTGATTGTAAAGACGGCTCGCTGAGCACTCTGATCAATGAGTTGGCCACGTTTGTACTGTGACTCATGCCCGGCGAGAGCACTTGTAATGGAACAACCGGCAATTTACTGACAGCTTCGCTGTCTATAAAGTCTACGCCTACTTCTTTATCAACATAAATCCTTTTGGGACACCACAGTTCGTTAGTGTAATTTGGTATTATTTCCGTAGGGAAATTCAATTGATTATTAACCTTTTCAGACCCTTCGTTGTCGGATAAATAGAAAGAATACAGACTCGGGTTAGACTCCAACTGTCGGAGTTTGTCTAGAGACGTAAAAGAAACTACACCGCAATGACTGCTTTTTATAGAATTCCCCAGTACAGCGGCTTCATTTACTAAAATCGTTTCCAATACTTTGCTTTCTTGATCCTCAGGGGGGCTTTTATCACAATTAGTCATTTGTGTCTGACATGTTGTGATATTTTGAATTTCGTTTAAGAGTCCGACTAATATGTCTAAGGACGTTGTGTATTCGATATTGTCAGGCTTATCTGCTACAGACACGTTTTCATTTTTCCCTATTACTGTGTGGGTTTCTGACTGTTCGCCTTTTAATGGATTTTCCACTTTTTCATTTTGACTGCAGTCTTTGAAGTCGTGCTTTGGTTCTGCATTGGTTGCATCGCCTTGTTTTATTTCTTGCTTTTTGTCTGATTCCATGGCATGAATATAAGTACTACTTATTCCTACAGTGACGAATGTAGTAGCGGCCAGAAAGTCAACCTGAGCAGCTTGCTCGAAGCGAAGTGTAGGCTGTGCACCTTCGCAAGTGTAACTGTCTTTATCACTTTTATGATTATTAAGTGAAAGCTTTTCCTGATCTGGTTTTACTGAAACTTCATCAGATAATTGTATAAGGGAGTTAGAACCGCGCTGGGTTGATTTATAATCCGGGAAAGCATATCCAACAGTTGAAATTTTCATAGGGAAATTGGCGAATCTCCAATCTAAATGAGATTTCGATAATATAGGTAAATCGGTTAAATCAGAAAAGTTTTCATCAGTTTTTTCTTGTATGTTTTGTGCGATTGGAGTTTGAACAATGAGCGAGCCTGCGTCCCCAGCCTGTAGAACGAATACTTGCTGCATCGATTGTTTTGGCGTCATGGTCAAGTTTTTGATCCGTAACCTTTTTTGAAAAGTGCCTACCGGGATATGATTACATAAAGCATTTTCTAACTTTTCTAATTCTACGACTGATCTAACAGATTGTAAATCGTTTCGAATAGCGCCATTGTTTCCAAAATCGGTTTGCTTCTGTTCTTTTTCAGAGGCTTTGCCAATATTTTCGACTGACGTTATTACATTATTATCATCTAGTATATCTAAAGTGTACTCAGAATCAGAAAACGTTCTCAGACGTTTGGCACTGGATATATTATCAGCGACAGAAATGCTTTCGTGACATTCAGTCAGTACCTCCAGACCTTGTGAAGTAGTAGTCCTCATGATCGAGTTTATAATATTATGTAGCCGGCTTCCTAACTCGGTAGACTCTTGAAGTGGTGCAGATGAGGTCGAAGACTCTGTAACATGACCAGAAAGTTGTAACAATTAGTTGGGAGCAAATCAATATCGAAAAATAAATTAAGTGCCGAGCACGGTACACACCCAGTTCGATGTCGTTCGGCAGTAGAGGGACGCGCGACTTCTGTGCACCCTGAGGCTCGTTGCTGACTGGCGAGGTAGATCCTGCCAGCCCATAATGATTTTTTACGTATGATTGAACTGCCACCATTTTTTTCTTTCTGCGTAAATAAGAAAGATAAATGATAATAATTGATTAATCATAATAATAGATTTTAAAAAAATACAAATAATTAACTTACAATGCTTGGGGTGTTTCCGGCACGCTAGCTTGTTTATAGGACGACCCCGTTACTTGATTCAGCCTTTCCTTAGCTTCAGGACTGCTGCTCAGGGAGGGACGTGTTCTGAATGCTCGCTCTAAATTGTAATATACAGGAGTACCATAAATTACGCAATGATTGAATAAAGCACATTACCAATAATAAATGTTGAGTAGGTATTATGCTTTAGTTAGCAATCCTTAAGGGGGACGCGCAAGAGTAGCCCGCGAAATTAAAATTTCTTACGATTTTTGCAATTTGAAGGTCAATGTCAGGTTGTATTTTGATCAAAATATGATTCGCGACCGTAACAAATACGGCTTTACAGAATTATAATCATTAGAATCAGCAATACAACTCCTTAAGTTAGAATAGGCGTCAAATGTCATAATTTCATGAAATAGTCATTCAATACAGTAATATGAACTTAGAGACATGTATTGCTGATTCTAATGATTATAATTCTGTAAATCCATATTTGTTACGGTTGCGAATCATATTTTAATCAAAATACAACCTGACAGTGACCTGCAAATTGCAAAAAACGTAAGAAAATTTGAATTTTGCGGGCTACCCTGAAGGATCCGCCTTAAGGGGCAAGCGCCAGGGTAGCCCGCGAAATTCAAAGGACAATATCTAGAATCGCCCTGTGCCACAAAAGCATCGAACATGCACGATAATTAATATTAAATCAGTTGCAAATACTTTTATAACACGGACTAGCTGCATGCCAAAATGAACATTAAAAAGTATTTTATGAGCCTAATATCATTAATCGCCGCCATCTTCGCCAAACGTTATGTTGTGTCTAAGAAGATTAGGGATGCCCAATCGATTGTAATCGATGTTTTGTTTTTTTTTAACTGTTGCATATTTTTTAATCTGAATCACATTTTGAACTGATTTCGATTAGTGCAAATAGAAGCTACAATAAAAACATTCAGTCACTATTCCATTATTATTATTCACTAAAAGTATAATTTAAAAAACCTACTATACCTAATCAATGAGGTTACACTCTATTTTAAATAAGTAGTAATAATAATGCTGAAGTGAACAAAACCTACATATTTCATCATGATAATTATTCAGGATTTTCAGAGATCGTTTAGAAAAGTGTGTGGTTTACTTCTTAATAAAAAAAAAAATAAAAAAAAATGAATTAAGTAAATAACGATCACAAGTTACGAGTTTACGACAAGTAGTATAAAAAAAAACTTATCGTTATTAATTATAAATGTTTTCTTTAAAAAAAGGAATATTGCAGACCAGATACAGATGTTATTATTATAAGTAGGACATTCTCATACTTGTGATGGTATTAATATTGACAATAGACACAAATATGACAAAAGTTGATGTAATACTGTTTGTAACGTATGGCCATAGTAAATCTTAGGAAATATCGTTTTTTAACGTTTTGTATCTGGCACCCCTATTTTTGACGTCACTAAATGGTCACTTGTCACTGACAAGTTATTAGGCTTTAGAACAAAAACTGCATACCTAATTATCTAGTTAAGAACTAAAAATAGCTAAATGCATTAGGATGTTGTTAAGTTTCTTAAAAATCACTTGGAGTCACGGAGTTACGAAAAACCATAATATTCGTGGTTCGATTATAACCTTAAAATTTGATACTTTTTTTGAAATATTTCTATTCTGTTGCTAGTCCGCTATAAAAATAACATCTTATAGGAATTTACTAATGATCGACAATACAACACTTAATTTTCCGATGCTCTTGGTTCCAGGGCGAACAATGTATGGGCGCAGTGTCCTTTACCTACGTTTTTTATAATTTGCAGGTCAGTATCAGGTTGTATGTTGATCAAAATAATATGTATTTATAGAATTCTAGTAATCAGACGGTTAATTAGTGCGTTAAGAAAGGTCCTCCGAATCTATGAAGACTAATTATGCGGTGACTCATGGGCTCAAGTACAACTCAACCAAAAGCGAGCTCTTAGTGTTTAGGGCGCAAAATAAAATATGTGACATTGTTCCATCGGTTACCTTGGGCAGCGTTCCGCTGAAAAGAGTCACTCGTTTTAAATACCTGGTGCACTGGGTCACCGATAAGCTGTCGGATGTAGACGATTTAGAGAGGGAAAGTAGAGCGTTGGCTGTTAGTTCTAACATGCTGGCTCGCAGGTTCGCAAGGTGTACGCGAGAGGTTCAAATAACACTATTCAGGCTCTACTGCCAGTCGCAGTATGCGTGCGTCCTGTGAGTAAGTTATACACAGGGCTCGTACAATGAGCTACGAGTCTAATATAATAATGCGTTTCGGGTAATGCTGGGGTTGCCGCGCTTCTATAGTGCGTCGGGGATGTGCGTGGACGCACGCGTTCCAGATTTCGGCTCGCTGCTGCGTCTGCGAATGGCATCACTGATGCGTCGGGTGCGCGACAGCTCCAACGGCCTCGCGGCTACTGTAGCCGGCAGGGTGGATGGACTAATAATATTGTCCCTGGATGGCGGCTAACAGTCCGTCATTTAGATAAGTGATATAATAAGTTTATTTAACGTGTTTTAGTTAGTAAGTGCCAAATTGGGTGTCCTGTCAGTTCACCAAAAATTAATTTACAAATTTTTACTTGATAAACAACGATTGGCAAAAACATGATTTGTCATTTCATCATTATACAACAACAAGTTTGCCAAATAATTCACGTATGAAAATAATTATCCGATAAACTTTTTTTCAATAACGTATTATTTCACAAACAATTCATTTATTTTTCATTTTATCTCATAAAACATCGTTTGGAATAAAAACGTTTTACATATTGACTTATTATTACGCAATTTCCTAAACTTACGATAATAGAAAAAAAGAGATTATTTTTAGTAGGCTACCCGGAACCGAACTAGTTAGATAAGGTTATTTTTTTTTTAAATGGTTAGGTTAGGTTAGATTAAAACTGTGACCCCCCACACACGAGCCGAGCGAGCGAAGCGAGCGGTGCCGCGGCAGTGGCCGGCGAGTGCCAGAAACGACTAGATTATATAGAAAAAAAAATAATGATTTAGTAGGTTTAAAGAACTTCAGTACTTGCCTGTAAATTATTTGTCCCAAATGGAAGTTGCAACCATGTACGATTACATTTTCAAAATTTGATCGCAAGCCGCTTTTTCAAAATCTAATATGCAAATTCTTTGCTTAATATCTAAGATATTTTCTGCTCCATATTCCATAATTATTTCAAATATTGTGTCACTAGTTTAGAAAATGTATTACAAAATGATATTTAGTATAAACGTGATTTTTCAAAAAAAAAAAATAATATTATAAATGCTTAAATATCATCCGAAACATTTGTTAAGAGAAGCATTGGCCAAATAAATATTTGTAAAGCGAGTGTTTATAAAATAAAACATTTGCGGAATAAGTTGTCTGTGAAATAAATAACATACGAAACGTTGGTTGTAAACTAAAAGTTTGTCAATGCTGTTTTGGTGAACTATTTAAACCAAACGACATGATTGCCATTACAACTGTAACAAATCTGAATTAAAATCCTGTCTACAAACTTAGGAAGTTGTATTGATGATTCTAATGATTATAAATACATACTTTTTACGGTCGCGAATCATATATTATCAACATATAACCTGAAACTGACCTGCAAAAAACAATGTTTCAATTTTTTTTTAATCTCAATCGTCATATCAAGAAATCAAATAAAATTCACCTTTACACACCTGAGGGTAGCACAGGCGAAGGTGGCTTCAGTGCTCCAACAGCGGGAACTGCCTCGGATCCAGTTCGTTTCGCTTTCCTCCTGGTGTTGCCCGAGCCTGCTGGTCTATCCAAGGAAACTTGTGGCGCTGCTGCTAACCGCTGCAACCTATCTGTCATTAAAGTTTTTCCATATTTAGTTTGGAACTCCTCACTGTGAGCCTGGACGTACGATCTTTTCGGCTGTGCGAGTGAATTCAATCTTGAATTAAATTTTGAAGGTCCACGGACGGCTTCGCCTCTGGCTTCCTTGGCTTCGTCTAACATTTCTATAATTTTCTTTTTTGGTAGTCTCTCTGTGGGCTTATCGTGGACGGGAGTTTGTTGATAAGGAATTTTTGGTAAATCCATCTCTCTATGTTGTTTGAATTTCTTTTCTTTTGGCGATACAAGTATCAAGTTACTCTCGGTTTGAGACTCGTTGTGTTTGTCAAGTCGTGAGCGCCGTTTAAGAGGATTTTTTCGTGACCCACTTTTGCCATCAGAGGATGCCATGTCAACTCTCCTAGCATGCTTTTGTTCAGAGTTAGGCTTCTGTCTAGTTTTTTGTACATTTTCAAATTCATGTAAAAGTTGTGATATTGCTTTCAAAGGATTTTCTGATACCTTTGTTGTGGGACTAGTGCCTGAACGCCGGCAATTTTTTCGATTGTTTTCTAATTCATTTTTAGGGATCAGTGATGATTTTGAGCTGATAACAACTTTAGGTATGACAGGTGATAAACTTCCAGGTTTTTTTTTATGAGTATTGTTAGGTTTTTCAGTGTTCTTTTTGGCTATGCTAAAATAACTTGGATTAGACGAAGATATATGATGCTTCAGGCTTGTTCCACTATCACTGCCCTGACACGTCGAGCTCGTCCGACCTTCTTTCTCGTCGACTTTTTTGGGAATATTCACAACGAACTTGCTTTTTGTCGGCTTATTTTCAGTCTCCTGAGCCTTCCCCAATTTATTCATCAAAGTATATATCTTATCTATATTTTTTCTACATTCTACTGAAGAGGCAAGCTTTTTCGGGTCAGTGTTATCTTTCTCATCCATATTTGGAGAATTTGAGGGAATTTTATTGAGTATGCTTTGAGATGTAAGTAACTCCTTTGAAGTAATCTCATTGGTAATATTATCGACTTTTGTGGGACTTAACCTGTCAATATAAGAAGGTATATCATTACGTAAAACTACCTGATGTAAGTACTAAAATTTCCTTTAAGTACCTACGCAATTTAGCCTGAAAAACCATAGGTATGTACTTACGGCTTAACTTTATCCGGAAATATTTCATCGTCGCCAATATTAAGTTCACTTTCAGACGGACCGATAAGCTGCGAAAGGTAATTATTTCGAAATTCATTTGAAAAAGCTGATGTGGACGTAGAACACAAATCTTTAGCATCGTTTTCATTTCCTTTCATATTGGTGTACATCATTTCCGTAACGGCGTCATCTAAGTAGTAGCTCCTGTTGATATATTTTTTTCTGTTCATGTCTGATGTTGACACCTCCGACACGTCCTGCTCGCCCTCATTGTCATCCATATTTATCTCTAAAACGTCCTGTTTTCCTGCTTTTCGGTTTCTTTTTTTCTCTTGTTTACTAGGATCGACGGTCATAGTTGGTCCGTAGATTGAATTATAGAAAGATTTATTGGATATCGACAACTTTGTAACTGAGCTAGCTGACTGCGGCAGTGAAGTTCCCTTTGCGTACTTATGCTTAGTAATCTTGCAGTTTTCCACTAGCGCCATTTTCTTCCTTTCCCGCCTCTCTCTTATTTCTAACAGCTTCCTTCGTTTCTTTTCTTCCATAATATGAGATTGGTTCTCGTATGGTGATTTTATTCTGACTCGCGTCGGCGATTTCTTCTTCTTCGATGTTGACTGTGATATTTCTTCCGCGCTTTCTTCTGTTAAAGCAGACTGCATGGTCAACTTTCGTATAGTCAATCGCAAATCGTCAGCAAACACATCAGAAGCTACTTCCTTTTTTGACGTCTTATGATTCCTATCTAGACTGTTTTTTAATGCGTCACCAGAGTTAGTCGATACCTGATAGCTAGAGTTTTTTATCAACGCGGTAACGTCATTATCGCTGCATCCATAGTCAATGCTATCTAGAAAAGAATCTTCGACAGGATTGTCGCTGGAGTGAGTGCTACACCCAGAATCTACAGACACTTCATGTACAGTTTCGTTCATTATTATCGGTTCCAATTCTAGTATTTTGGGTTTCCTTTCGGGAGCGGGTTTATCATTAGTTTGTTTCATATAAGACAAAGGTAAGGGCAGCACTTCTGTTCCTAGTGCATCTGAAAAATAACAAATGATTATTTTTTAATAAAAAAATATCACACAACCTTTAAATATTTTTGAAGTTATTACCGCGTTCAACTGGCGCAGATTGAAGAATCATAATCGAGTTGATATTGCTGATAACCTGTCCTGTCTCAGAACGTTGTAACTGGAACACCACATCGACTCTTTCCTCAACTGGCCGCTTTTCTTTCTTGCAACTTATGATAAGATTTTCAGCATAACATTTGCTCAAAAGTTTATAAGGTCCACATAAAAGTTTCGGTACTTCCACCACAATTTTCTTTTCGAGAATTTTTGACAAAGATCTAATATCTACTGCTGAATGCACGATGTCATCCCATGTAGTGTTTTGGCCACTAATCTTTCGTTCCACGTGTAGTGGTATGCTGGTAGATGTAGCCAGAACTTTAGTATTCGCGTTGAGATCTTCCGCAGTGTTCTCAACTTCCCGCCACTTTTCCTTGACTTTATCAGTTAAATAGTCACCGTTGCTGATACGCTTTAGTTGGTCTATCGTATTCTTAACGTATCTAATTATATTGTCCATATAAAAGTTGTAATTATCTTCCAGCCGTTTGCAACAAATGTAATCAAGTAATGAAGCTGGGAGTACTGTGCCGTCAAAATCAGAGGATTTGTTAATTAATTTTAAGCTCTTCAGCTGTTCTTTTATGAACGGATCTTTGAACAGGAAGTGTTTGTCGTATTCGGTGGTGAGGTTGGAGGTTTGCATCTCGAGGTCGCCTAGTTTGTGGCAGAGGGTGTTCTCTGCGGAGGGCGGCGCAGTGAGGAGGTCGAGGCGCTCGCTGTTGAGCAGAAACATGCTGCGCAGGTCCTCGTTGCTGTACATGTCGCTGACGTCAGAGTCAGACTCCGCCTCGTCGTTATACACCACGCTCTCGAAGTGCTGGTTCGGTTTCTTGCATCCCAATTCGTTAGCGTTTGACATCAGCTTCGTCCCCAGATCGATGTTCTTGTATAGAAGCACTAAATCTCTGGTTGTTAGCTTATCAATATCTGCATGAACGTTTATCAAATATCAACAAAATTAGATACTTATTGCTAACGAGAAGTTCTATGAAATGAAAAGATAGAATATTTAAAACCCAGTAATTTCGCCAGTCAACAGTTAAACGGAGTGATGACAGTCAAGCATCGTCCACCCTTTCACTATAATAGCTACAGAATTAGAAGAACCATTAGAGAGCCAGAGGCTTATATCCTCTTCGCACTACATCAACTTCAGTCAGTGGGTCATCTTATTCTGACATACTTTTTTTGGTTCTAGCCAATACCAACCATACCGTAAAACGCAAAAATAAAAAAAGAACTTACCAGCGGTGTCAAAATTTTGGTTTTTAGCCATAAGTTCGAAGAGTTGATTGGCTGTTTGATATTCATGTGAATCGCTCTCCTCTTCAGAAACTCCAACACTTTCTTCTCTTCTCCCGTCATTGTCAGGTATCTTACTTATTAACATGCCTTCTATCACAAAGATTTTGATTCTAACGCCTTGATTAGTAAAATTAACAACTGCTTCAAAAGATATACAGTATACAATACAATAATGCTTGTAAAAACACAATTGACAAAACCGTTTCTATTATTGTAAATTTTTGGTATCATTTTAAAAATATACACATTGGAAAAGAATTTGTGTCATTATTTTGAATTTCGAAATATAACGTCGTTTTTTGACGACCAGTTGCCGGCCAGTTGATGATATAAATTAAACGTGACCAAAAAGTATATCCCACTTGCGCGTTTAGTCGGGTTAAATAAATAAATGTAGAGTTTGTAAACTCGGAGTTAAGTAATTAAAATTTTAACTCTTGTTGCGCGTTGCGGCACAAAAAAAAAAGTAACACCGGGTTATTTAACCAGACATTTGTGTTTTTTGAGTTGGGAACATTGCAGTTCAAACGACGAAGCATAAAGCAGAATTGCTATGTCTATGGCCTGATACGTAATCCGACCAAAAATGAATGAAAGAACCTGTCTACGGAAAGAACAATGAACGGAAATTGTATACCCATCTCTTTTATCATCTCTTTTACATTATGATACGTAATACTTACTTGTCTTTGAATTTTATAACATAATATTTCATTGTAATCATATTGTATGTGGTTTCCATGGAGATTTCGTTTATTGATTGACGAAAACGTCAGATAAGGAAAAATATGTTTTAAGTTTTTATAATTTGTATTTATTTTTAGAGTTTTAACTTACTACAACGTAGAACAATATAAAATACAAAATAACAATGATGTTTGGTAGGACTAGATCAGCAGTGTACGGCGCCGACAAAATCTGTGCTTCTCGCATCCAGCGGATTCCTGTGGCCTTCACAAGGTCATCGGCCTTCCAACGTTACGTCTTCCGCTACTGGGTCGCCACTCCAGAACCTTTCGGCCCCATCGGCCATTTGCAAGGAATGTGCCCTGTTCAATGACACTTAAGTTTGGTAATACTTCGGGCTATGTCGGTTACCTTGGTTCTCGTGCGGATGTCTTTATTTCTTATTTGATCACGTAAGGAAACTCCAAACATAGCCCTCTCCATTGCCCTTTGGGAGTCATGTTTGTGAACGGGCGCCGTCAGTAGGGACTCGTCATCGCTTAGCTGCCACGACTTATTTTAATATTTGAACAGTTTTTATCTTTTTATTACGGACGCTTTTAACGTTCTGCATCATTCTCACATGCATAATTTCAACATGAATGATGTAACCAATATTTGGAACCATATTTGGATTTAAGACTCCATGGAGTTTCTTGCCCGTTCTTCTCTATAGGTACCTACTACACTTAGGAATGGGCAACTAGCTTCATCTTTCTGACTGACCGACCCCTTGACTATTCAAAAGTGTCTGTAATTGGTTTATTTGAAATAAATGCTTTGAGTTTATTATGTTAGTATATCCGTAGGAGCTTGTGGCAAAATAATATCAGCGACGCGGCTCGCTCGAAGGTTAAACTAAGCTTGCCGAGGTCGGTCCTTGGATATGTTAAGACCCCTCAATGTCTCGGAAAGCACGTTAAGCCGTTGGTCCAGGCTGTCATTCGTAGAACTTTGGCAGTCGTTACAGGTAGTCGGAACAGAAGCCCAAAAGTCTGACTGCCGATCTTACCAAGGGGTACCGTGTTACCTAATAACTGGGTTGTGGAGGTCACAAGTGCAGTCGATTAATTTATAATACTGATATTCAGCTGCATCCGGTTAGACATGAAGTCGACCTCAACATGGTTGGAAAATGGCTAGGCAAATGATGAGTGGATCATGGGTGTACCTACGTATTAAAAGTTGGCATAAAATATACCAATACGCATCAGCGCATGATCAACAACCGAGCAACTGTTTGAAAATAAAACCATTGGGTATAGATTAATAACATTTATTCAAATATAACAATTATATTAAGTACATACATTACGCAAAATAAAATACTGTATTAGAAATTGGAATGTTAACTTGATTAACGATTACATTTCATTCGTTTAATACCTACATTATATCAGTCTTAATTAATAAATAGCACTAAAATACGTGAATATACATCGATCTAGATATTCGAGTGTCGAGTTCTCTATAGTACCCTATAATATATATGTAGGCATTCAAAAATATCCGTGTTCCTACAGTCCTTTAACAGTTATTTTTTCATCTGATAGCAGCAATCCAACAATAACCTTATTGTAACGACTATGAAGATCACTATGATTTTGGCAGTGATGCAAAATCAGAGGTAAATAACTGTCGAAGGACTGTAAGTATAGTACCCAGGCGTAGATGTGGCACATCGAGTTATATAGATTGTCACACAGGTGTGAGAGTAAGTCAACGCTCTAAAAAGCCGATTTTGTTCTTCTAAAGCTAATTTGACAAAAATATTATTATGATAAGTTTCGCATACCAGAAATGGTAAATATGAGGATCCTGTTAATGTTATGTAAAAATGTACCACCTACATTATGCGAATAAATATTGTATTTGAACCACGATATGCCGTATTAAAGCCCGCGTACTGTACTAGGTTTTAGGAACTTTTAGGAAAAGCCGATACAGATAGCATCATGTAGGGGAACATCACCAGTACGGGTAAAAGCATTCGTACTCTTCGCCAGCGGGTACCCGGAACCGGCTATCCGGTAGCCGGAGCGCGCGAAAAAGAATTCCTTTTATTGCTTCAACAAACAGTGCGCACTTATCACTATCAATGGAAATTATTTATTCGTGAACGGATTCCATAAAAATCGATTGCTTAACAAAACAGCGTTTCGACAAGAAACAAGAGTGGTGCCCGGTTTCTAAAAACCGTACAGAATTTTATATAAAATTTAAAATGTCATATAAAGCAATTTGATTAGCTGTTGCTACTCCAGTCAACCAATCAGCAGTTGATACGAGATGTGACAATGCGAGATTTGACAACTTAGTATAGTAGGTACAGATCAAACTTTTCAAAAAACTTTTAGTAAGAAACGTAACGTAGCTTTCAAGTTCTATAGGAAAGATATTAATATGTACGAACCTGTTTCAAGACGCATGCCTTACAATGCTACAAGGTTATTGCGGCGCGTGGGCAAAGTCGGAACTAACGCCGCCATATTGTTTTGTCAATACAAAGCGAATTTATGTGACACAATTCCACAAATGTTTACCAACAAAGCCCCCCTGTCAATATCATTCAGACGCCAAAATATCCTTGTAGCACTTTCATATTTTATTAGAGCCTCCATACAGATTAACCTTTTTATTTGATAAAAACGTTAGCTGTATTCCAGTGTTACATTTAATAGTAAAAGTTGAACCGTCTCATTAAAAAACTAGTTCTAGCTTTAGTCCAAGCTCAAATCTTAGAGCCAGTTTTTGTATTTCGAAATTTATTCCGACTTACTTAAAGTTCATTATACAGAAACTGCCTATAGAACCGAGTCTAACTTGCCAAGCATTTTTTACATTTTATGTTTAATTAATTAAAACGGTACAATTCCAATTACATTAATTAACATAGAAACATTTAAAAAAGGTACCTACATAATATTGACGATTATGTTGTATATAATTTAACTAAAAAAGAAAAAGATAACATAAAAATAATAATTTATTTGTTCAAACATGAGTACAAAACATATAACACAAATTGTCAGCATGCTAGAGATGTTAAAAGTTTTTTAAATGTAATAAATATGTAAAAAAAAGTAAGTAAATGAGTGTAAGTACCTAATCAATTTCGAAATAAAAACACTGGTCCGAAGGTTTGAGCTTGAACAATATAGCCGATGAATCATGGCCGGTCGGAACATAGTCTTTCCAAACTTTTGCGCATGTTTTCTCACTCACTATCGCCTCATGTCACCATTTGGTTCCCAAAATATGTAATTGCGCAGCCTCCTGCGTAAAGTTCGGACTGGCGATTATTTATCGGCCTTCTATGCTATAAGTTAAATTCGTAATGAGACGGGCAGTGATCAGCTGAGCTGATGGTTGTATCTACGCCGGTGTCCTGAACAAGGACTCTAACAGTTCCGGTTCCGTCAAGTCTTTCTTGTATTGTTGCGACAACTCCTGGATGAGGTGGCGACGGCGCACGTGCGGCGGCTGGTACCTGCAATATTGGTTTATTTACCTTGGTTGTTAAATGCTTTGATTTGGTTATTTGAATAATTTAATCAAAAATTCAAATTTTCAATCCTGTTAAAGACTTTTTACATTTGTCAATTGAGGTAAATTTTGTAACCTCAATTTTCATCGATTATTTAGATTCATTGATTACAATAATTGATAGAAAAAGTGGTGATATACAAAGTTGAAATCTTCTAAATACAGATGAATGTTACTAAACTGCGAGGGGCCAGCAGGGCCCCGTCGGCCAGCACGTGTGTTATGTGCAATGTGTAGTGTGTTGTACGTACAGGTCAGTGTTGAGGCGCGTGCGGCGCGCGGCGTCGAGCGCGGCGCGCCGCAGACAGTCGGGCAGCAGGCGCGGGGCCAGCAGGGCCCCGTCGGCCAGCACGTGTGTTATGTGCAGTGTGTAGTGTGTTGTACGTACAGGTCAGTGTTGAGGCGCGTGCGGCGCGCGGCGTCGAGCGCGGCGCGCCGCAGACAGTCGGGCAGCAGGCGCGGGGCCAGCAGGGCCCCGTCGGCCAGCACGTGTGTTATGTGCAGTGTGTAGTGTGTTGTACGTACAGGTCAGTGTTGAGGCGCGTGCGGCGCGCGGCGTCGAGCGCGGCGCGCCGCAGACAGTCGGGCAGCAGGCGCAGGGCCAGCAGGGCCCCGTCGGCCAGCACGTGTGTTATGTGCAGTGTGTAGTGTGTTGTACGTACAGGTCAGTGTTGAGGCGCGTGCGGCGCGCGGCGTCGAGCGCGGCGCGCCGCAGACAGTCGGGCAGCAGGCGCGGGGCCAGCAGGGCCCCGTCGGCCAGCACGTGTGTTATGTGCAGTGTGTAGTGTGTTGTACGTACAGGTCAGTGTTGAGGCGCGTGCGGCGCGCGGCGTCGAGCGCGGCGCGCCGCAGACAGTCGGGCAGCAGGCGCGGGGCCAGCAGGGCCCCGTCGGCCAGCACGTGTGTTATGTGCAGTGTGTAGTGTGTTGTACGTACAGGTCAGTGTTGAGGCGCGTGCGGCGCGCGGCGTCGAGCGCGGCGCGCCGCAGACAGTCGGGCAGCAGGCGCGGGGCCAGCAGGGCCCCGTCGGCCAGCACGTGTGTTATGTGCAGTGTGTAGTGTGTTGTACGTACAGGTCAGTGTTGAGGTGCGTGCGGCGCGCGGCGTCGAGCGCGGCGCGCCGCAGACAGTCGGGCAGCAGGCGCGGGGCCAGCAGGGCCCCGTCGGCCAGCACGTGTGTTATGTGCAGTGTGTAGTGTGTTGTACGTACAGGTCAGTGTTGAGGCGCGTGCGGCGCGCGGCGTCGAGCGCGGCGCGCCGCAGACAGTCGGGCAGCAGGCGCGGGGCCAGCAGGGCCCCGTCGGCCAACACGTGTGTTATGTGCAATGTGTAGTGTGTTGTACGTACAGGTCAGTGTTGAGGCGCGTGCGGCGCGCGGCGTCGAGCGCGGCGCGCCGCAGACAGTCGGGCAGCAGGCGCGGGGCCAGCAGGGCCCCGTCGGCCAGCACGTGTGTTATGTGCAGTGTGTAGTGTGTTGTACGTACAGGTCAGTGTTGAGGCGCGTGCGGCGCGCGGCGTCGAGCGCGGCGCGCCGCAGACAGTCGGGCAGCAGGCGCGGGGCCAGCAGGGCCCCGTCGGCCAGCACGTGTGTTATGTGCAGTGTGTAGTGTGTTGTACGTACAGGTCAGTGTTGAGGCGCGTGCGGCGCGCGGCGTCGAGCGCGGCGCGCCGCAGACAGTCGGGCAGCAGGCGCGGGGCCAGCAGGGCCCCGTCGGCCAACACGTGTGTTATGTGCAATGTGTAGTGTATTGTACGTACAGGTCAGTGTTGAGGCGCGTGCGGCGCGCGGCGTCGAGCGCGGCGCGCCGCAGACAGTCGGGCAGCAGGCGCGGGGCCAGCAGGGCCCCGTCGGCCAGCACGTGTGTTATGTGCAGTGTGTAGTGTGTTGTACGTACAGGTCAGTGTTGAGGCGCGTGCGGCGCGCGGCGTCGAGCGCGGCGCGCCGCAGACAGTCGGGCAGCAGGCGCGGGGCCAGCAGGGCCCCGTCGGCCAGCACGTGTGTTATGTGCAGTGTGTAGTGTGTTGTACGTACAGGTCAGTGTTGAGGCGCGTGCGGCGCGCGGCGTCGAGCGCGGCGCGCCGCAGACAGTCGGGCAGCAGGCGCGGGGCCAGCAGGGCCCCGTCGGCCAACACGTGTGTTATGTGCAATGTGTAGTGTGTTGTACGTACAGGTCAGTGTTGAGGCGCGTGCGGCGCGCGGCGTCGAGCGCGGCGCGCCGCAGACAGTCGGGCAGCAGGCGCGGGGCCAGCAGGGCCCCGTCGGCCAGCACGTGTGTTATGTGCAGTGTGTAGTGTGTTGTACGTACAGGTCAGTGTTGAGGCGCGTGCGGCGCGCGGCGTCGAGCGCGGCGCGCCGCAGACAGTCGGGCAGCAGGCGCGGGGCCAGCAGGGCCCCGTCGGCCAGCACGTGTGTTATGTGCAGTGTGTAGTGTGTTGTACGTACAGGTCAGTGTTGAGGCGCGTGCGGCGCGCGGCGTCGAGCGCGGCGCGCCGCAGACAGTCGGGCAGCAGGCGCGGGGCCAGCAGGGCCCCGTCGGCCAGCACGTGTGTTATGTGCAGTGTGTAGTGTGTTGTACGTACAGGTCAGTGTTGAGGCGCGTGCGGCGCGCGGCGTCGAGCGCGGCGCGCCGCAGACAGTCGGGCAGCAGGCGCGGGGCCAGCAGGGCCCCGTCGGCCAACACGCCCGCCTGCGGGGTGGCCCGCACGCGCACGAGGCCGCAGCGCCGCGCCGACACGCACAGCGTGGCCACTTCGTGCCGCCTCCACGGCAGGCCCGTCTCGCAGTACGGCAGCAGATCGTCTGCACACAAACATCATGAAACTTATTTCAAAGGAGACGACTCAAAAATCCCAAGGCTGTCACAAATGTTAGTTCAGAGAAGTTCGTAGGCGTTTTTTTTTTGTCACCATACAGAGCGATATAATAAATTACTACTCTTCTCACACAATAATCTGGAATACAAATCATCAGTAGTATTGAAATTGGGTACATTTAAAATAGTCTCCTTTCATTTTTAAAATACAAGAAAAAATCGTTAGCTAAATGTTTTCGCCTGCTGTTTTCCCAGTAGCCGATTTTGACCGAAGTTTTTTTGTGTAACCGATTCAGATTTGATACGCTCATGTTACATTCTTTTAAGGCCCGATTTCATTAGTCTTTTTCGATATCTGAAATAGTAGCACACTCACCAATAGGTAAATTCAAGTGATCTTCGAAGTCTTCCAGCCATATAATAAGAATCTTCGTTGTGTAATCCCTATTACGCCTTCCGCTGCCTGAAATTCCACGATTGTTATGTTATACAAAACACAATGACATTTTCCCACTAACAGCTAGAGCAAGAACCTCTAAATTTTATGTTTGGAAAGTAATTAAGGACGAAATAATTAACTATAACTTCAAGGACAATATAAAAATATTCAAATTGATAACACAGTAGTCACGGATCCTATAGAAATAGCAACGGCCTTCAATAACCGCTACATTAATATGGCGCATACTTCTAATACTTCTAGTAAGGATTTAAGTAACATCGAATGAGCTGCTGGGAAAAATTCAGCAGCGCATTCTATGTTCCTCAAACCTGTGTCTGAAAATGATGTTAGAATGGTCATAATATCATTAAAAACTCAAATTCTGAAGAATACGATGAAATCAATACGTCAATTATAAAAGCATACACTATTGAGCCTAGTGCAATTATAACACATTTAATTAATTTTTCTTTCTCACTTGGTACTTTTCCTGAAGCATTAAAAGTATCTATTGTTAAACCACTTTTTAAAAAAGGAGAAAAAATTGATCTTCATTATTATCGCCCAATAACATTAATACCTATTTTGTCGAAGATGTTTGAAAAGTACATGTACAAACGATTGATCGAATTTTGTAATAAATTTAACATAATTAAGAAAGAATAGTTCGGGTTCAAAAAAATAAACAAATCCACAACACTAGCTATATTCACTTTTATAAAAAATATATTGACGAATATTAATCAAAACGGTCTTACTACAGGTTTGTTCTTCGATTTATCTAAAGCCTTTGACCTAGTGTCTCAAGACCTGTTACTACAGAAACAAGAGGCAATTTGAATTAGAGGCAAAGTGCTTCAGTGGATATCGACGTACCTAAATAACAGACGACAGCGTGTTACCATTACAAAAGTGGATAGAAATAACGACTCATCCGTACTCAAGTACATCAGATATGGCGTGCCACAAGAAAGTGTGTTCGGCCCAATTTTATTCCTTTTGTTATTATTTACATTTTATAATTAATATAAACAAACATAAATGTATATTATTTGCTGATGATATTTCTATTATTGTAACAACTGATAAGAAAAATAATACGATTGATGATCATGAGACTGATATTAATAACACTATTGAAAATCTAATTGAATATCTAAATATAAATAATTTATCAATAAACCTTAAAAAATCAGTTTATATACAAAATACAATGTTAAAATGAATATATCTAAAATTAATGAAGTAACACAAAATAAATTTCTAGGCGTAACTTTAGACCAAGACATAAACTGGAAAGCACATATTGATACTGTCTCCATACGAATAAATAAGTTCGTATATGCAATAAAAAAAAGTCAGAAATATAACAAACGTTAAAACGGCAATAACGTCCTACCATGCAAACGTTGAATCGGTGCTCCGCTATGGCTTGATAATGTGGGGTAATAGATCAAAATAGGGCATTTATCGGACACAAACATGGTATAAAAGATTTACCATCTTTTTATACCATTAAATATTATTCTATTCTATTCTATGAACTTATGCCAAATCAGGTTAAAAAAAATGTGTCTGTAATAAGACACCAATTTCATTCCGCGAAAAATAACGGCCAGCGCCCACTGAGCGGAAATATGATTGAGCATTGTGTATTCGTAGTAAACGAAAAACATCTTGCGACATCAAATGTTGCGGGTAACAATGTTGCGCGATTGTTGTTCAACATCGTTTACGATGTATATCCACGGGGCTTAACTACCCCTGTTATGTACTGACCAGTAAGTAGCGCGGCGGGCTGCTTGTCGAGGTCGAGGCTGAGCGCGCGCAGCTTGTCGTGCAGCTTGGCTCCGCGCTCACCGCCCCCTGCGCCCCCTGAGGCCCCCGCGCCTCCCGCGCGCTCCGACTCGCTCACACTGCGCGAGTAAGTCCCTGTCGCACTCCCGCCCTGGGACACGTCCCAGCAAGAACCAGCGCCCTTCTCCGAGCTACTAAAAAAAGAGAAAATAATAAAAAATGCTAACAATCTGTTATTACCAATATCAGAGACAATTCGTGTATTTTTAAGAACGTTCACATTCTAATCTCAGTTTCAATCTGTTTAAAATACCTCTACAGCTCCGTCCTTACATATTTGACATTCATTTTTATATTTATTGTCACTGAGACTAGATTCTGAACAGTTTTAATTACGGGAATTAGCCTTCAGAGTTCAGCCCTTCTCTTGGTATGCCCGCTTGTCATTTGCTTATATTTTGGATGGATGGATACTTTCGAATCGGATAAAAATTTACGTTATAGTGTTGTATTCTCTGCCGCTAACCATATATTATGTCAACACATCTACAATCGCCGCCTCATGGGACTTAAACGTAACTGGCGAAATGTGGGTGTACCTACCGTGGGTATACCTCTACGGAGAAACAAGACTTGATATTATGTTATCTACAATCAATTACAGTAAAAAAAAGAACAATCGAATATGACGCAAATCCCTATGGACGTCCGCGACGTCCGCTATAGACGGCTTGTAGAAAAATACGCCTCAAAAATAAAAGGAATAAGTAAATTTGATACCATGTCAATATCAATCTGCCTAGCCTTTTCCCAACTATGTGGGGGTCGGCTTTCAGTCTTACCGGATGCAGCTGAATACCAGTATTTTACATGGAGCGACTGCCTATCTTCACAACCTTCACAACCCAATTCCTGGGTAATATGATACCCCCTTGCTGTAAGACTAATTGTCAGACTTTTGGTCTTGTTCGAGCTACGCTGTACATGCAACTACTTTGCCCTACTTACAGTGAAATGTTGCAGTTTATTTAATCCAACATTAATTGTACTTTAATAACCTTATAACATGTTATTTTTAGTAGCATTAAAACCTTAATACCAATCGGTTGTTTACTTATTCAACATAACATAATATCCCAATACACAACATCAACATAACATTTTCACTGTTGGGAGTTACGCCCAAACAGGTCTTCTGAGTACCGGTAATGACTGTCAAAGATTTACGAATGGCAGCCAGGTCCAACGGCTTAACGTGCTTTCCGAGCCACGGAGGGGTCTCGATTTGTAATGGATGGTCACCCGTCCACGAGCCGACCGCGGTTAGCGTAGCTTAACCTTCGATCGACCCGTGCATTTCCTTTTAATAATTACTTTCAGAGGTTATCTATTTCCTTTCTAAGTTTAGTTTTAACCTCAGAAAATCTTTTTCCAATCGATCCTGTTTGTTATAAGGATCAACAAATCCAAGTAATAAACTATCTGTGTTCCACATTCCATCCAAATCCGTTCAGTAGTTTTTGCGTGAAAGAGTAACAAACATCCATCCATCCATGCTCACAAACTTTCACATTGATAATATTAGTTGGATTTTCGGCCTGTTTTTGTTGTAGCGGTCAGTCTACCCATAATAAAAAAATAATATGTATTCTCATTTTCTACGAAATGTATGGCAAAAGTTTATTGCTTTTTCTGACTTTTCAAGTACTCACATCTCAGTTGGTCCGATAGTTTGTTGATCCTTATAAGAAACAGGATCGATTGGCTTAAAAAAGAAATCTGTGAAATTTGCCCATTTTCTGGCTGACCGTACAATTTTTTCAAAATCAAAAATGCTGATTAAAATTTCTCAAAAAGTTAAGGTTGGTCTCCTAAGACCGTATTCTTGTAGCTACAACGGTTAAGGTACCTGTCCTTACTGCCCCGCCTCAAAAATCCATCCTGTATAATGTCAAATAATGCGATGATTATGTGGAGGTACATTTTTTTTAACGTCGTAATTTGGGAGCAGTTTACTAGACACTTACAAAATTATGCCGTTAATTATAGGTAGGGAAGCCACATGTGCAGAAGGAATTATTGCTAAACTTCCTTGTCTTGAAGACAAGAAAGTTGGGCGACTTTTTTTTTTTTTAAACTTTGCCCCGCACTAGGAATTTCTCCTGTATTGTGGGTGCGTTTACAAACATTCAAACTCACATACACAAACAGCCAGACCCGGAACAACTACTTGTAGGTCATACAAATATTTGTTCCATGCGGGAATCGAACCCGCGTCACGCAGCGCAGCAGTCCATCGCTTAACCACTGCGCCAACCGTGCCGTCAATTCCTTCGCCGTCTTTAATTTTATAATGTGCTTTTTTGTTAGAGACACGTTTGATGTGGGTTTTGCACTTTCCATCGCTAACTTCTGTAACCGACTTTGGCAACTTGTTATAAAAGCGGACACTATTCATAAAAAAAATACTTGCTTGTTTTAGTTAATCTAAATTTGGGTATCACAATTTCATGTTTATTTATATTTGTTATTCATGTTTGTATATTTATGTTATAGAAATCGTTTCATATTTAAAAAAAAAAACACGGGAAGATATTGTACATCATATTCATACCGTCGTATTTCAATATAATTTCTAACTTTAGTCCAAGCCCAAACCTTCCAAATCAGTTATTATATTTGAACTTTATTTGAACGAATGTAAAGCTCCTAATACAAAAACTGACTTTGGAACCTCAAACTCAAACTCAAAGTATTTATTTCAATTAAACCATTTACAGGCACTTTTGAATTGTCAAAGAGTCGGTCAGTTAGTCAGAAAGTTGAAGCTAGTTGCCCATTCCAAAACGTAGATCTCTATGGAGAAGAACGGGCAAGAAACTCCAAGGACACTCTTTTTAAATCAAGATATCACAACATCCTGGGTACATTATTCTTGTTGCTTCTATATGCGAGAATAATGAAAAAAAATTATAGAGAAACAATTCAAAATATAAGATTAATAATAAAAATAAGCCGTGGCAGCTAAGAGATGACCAGTCTCAACTGACGGCCGAGTCCAAATTACCAATTTTATGGGTATTAAGAACTTTAAATCAGTCAAAGTTTTTTGTAATGTGTTGTGTAGGGTTTAGGAGACTTACCGATTGGACAAGCACGTTCCATCGACGTCCGACTTGATGCTATCGTTTCTGTCCTCACTGTCCGTGGGTTCGCGGCCGGAAGGTACCACGAAAGCTATCTCGTTCGTCGAGTCTGACCAGTACAGTACCTGATGGAGATGATATTAAAGGAAAAACATTCAACATTATTATTGGCGTCGTTGATCTAGAGATCACAAGTGCTACTTCTGAGCATGAGGTCCTGGGTTCGATTCCCAGGTCGGACAAGGTGTTATTGGGTTTTTCCATTAGGAATTTCTCAGTAGCAGCAAGGAGTCTGGATATGGACCCGATTGATGGCAATAGGTTCGCCCCCTTCTACATGGGACTTAAACATAACTGGCGAGATGTGGGTGTAACTACCATGGGTTTACCTCTGCCTAACCCTTCGGGGAAACAAGGCGTCATGATGATCTTGTTATCTCCTTTATTTCATTTAAATAGGTACTTATAAATTTCATTCAAAACCATATTTGTAGATAAAGAAAAGAAAAGATAGAAAAGATTGATGATGGAAGGGCAAAATTATTACACAGTAAGGGAAACGTATTGTTATAGATATAAGGTTCAGTTTAGCTTGTAGGAATTCTGAGTAATAAAAATACGTGCTTGCACTATGCTGATTTATTTGCGACTGTTTAGGTGACAATTTCTTGTTGATATTATGACGACACACACATGCATATGTACTTGCTTCACTCTTTCACACAAACATTGATCTTACTCGACATACCGCCCACCAAAGGGTCTATGGCCCTTTCATAATGTCTCATAAACTTAATTAAGTTAACTACATTGTAAATGGAAATGCTAATCTAACACATAATATAGGTACTTAGTTAAATTAATCAGTTAAGTAATCTTACATTTCGATAATTGCACAAATAATATACATATTCAAGTATCAATATCTTTTGGTAAATAACATAACTTATTAAATGACCTTTTCACTACACTATCACCACTTCTCACAGAATACACACGCGTCACACCGTCAGTACCCGGGTGCTTGTCAACAATGCGTCCCATCATCCATTTACCCGGAGGTAAATTATCAGATTTGATTAGGACAATGTGTCCTGGGTCAAACTCCCTGACCTTGTGGTGCCATTTTGAACGTTGTTGCATTCTTGACAGGTATTCTTGCTGCCATCTGTGCCAGAAGTCATTCAACAACTTTTGTTGATGCTGCCATCTCGATAAATGGCTCATTGGGATATCTCGGAGGTCTGGTGTCGGCACAGTGATGGGTGTTTCGCCAATAAGGAAATGACCAGGGGTCAGTGGTTGTAGGTGATCGTTGTCCGTGTCATCTAATATGGTTAGAGGCCGTGAATTGAGGCAAGCCTCAATTTGACATAACAAGGTGCTCAATTCTTCGTAGGTCATATGTCTAGTCATGATCCGTTTTAAGTGGTGTTTCATCGCTTTCACCCCAGCTTCCCAGAGTCCGCCCATGTGTGGGCTGTAGGCTGGGATAAAATGCCACTTTGTTCCCTCGATTGCTAACTTCTCGGCGATCGGACCCTCGAATTGTAATTTAGCTTCAGTCCAATCTGATACTAGTTGCCTGTTTGCACCGACAAAGTTGCGTCCTTGGTCGCTCCATATCTGAGCGCATCTTCCTCGCCTTGCTACAAATCTTCGGAAGGCTGCGATGAAGGCATCTGATGTGAGATCTCCCACCAATTCCAGGTGAATCGCCTTTGTCGACATACAGACAAAGACAGCGATGTATGCCTTGTGCGTTTTTGCTCCCCGGCCTCTAGAAATCAAGACCTGATACGGGCCTGCGAAGTCAACGCCCGTGTTCCAGAAAGGTTTTGCAGGTGTCACTCGAACTCGAGGTAAGTCTCCCATTTGCTGTGGCCTTGCCGTAGCGTTTAGTTTAGCACAAATGAGACATTTTTTGATCTTCAATTTAACTAATGTCCTTGCTTTCAGGATCCAGTATCTAGTTCGTAGGAAACAGAGCATTATTTGAACTCCGCCATGCAGCGTTTGCCGGTGTGCGTCGGTGACAAGAAGAGTGGTAAGGTTGTTGTCGCGATCAAGAATAATCGGATGTTTGCTATCTTCGTTTAGGTCAGAGTGACGCAGTCTTCCGCCCACCCTGAGGAGGCCATTCTCGTCCAGGTAAGGTTTTAAATTGTTCATTTTACTCTTTCTTTTAATTGGTAAGTTTGATTTCAGGTGCTGAATTTCTTCTTCGAAGCTATCCCTTTGCGCTATTTTCAAACAAGTTTTCAACGCATCATCTAGTTCCTCCGTGCTCATAGGTAAGTCTTTATTTTCTTTTTTTCTTCCCTTTAAAAATCTTTTGCAGTATACTATTACATTAAGCAATTCTTGTAATGTATCACAATTATCAAAATTTGTAGATATACTTTTTTCATTGTCAATTGTTAGGCTAACTTGTATTGTTTCTTTTCTTTCCAGGTCCGTCATCATCGCGTTTGGTCTGCTGTATTGAATTTCTCCTTCTGTCAGCCACTCTGGACCCCTCCACCATAGTTCATCGTCCTTTAGGTTTAGCAAGGATTTTCCCCGCGAAGCCGTGTCAGCTGGATTTTCTGGTGATTTGACATGATACCAATTATGATTGCCAATGTTGTCCAGTATTTCAACTACCCTATTTCTTACGTACGTGTTCCATCTTGCAGGATCACCAAAAAGCCAAGAAAGTACAATAGTAGAATCGGTCCATGCGAATATCTGACAGGTTGGTATATTCATTGCTTCTTTTATCTGCTTCAAGAGTCCAGCTAGCAGTACAGCTCCACTAAGTTCAAGACGAGGTAAGGATTGGGGCTTAGTAGGGGCTACCTTTGTTTTAGCGGCAATGATGGAGGTCCTTACTTCACCCTTGGATGTTCGTACTCTTAGATAAGCTGCTGCAGCATAAGCTCTCGCTGATGCGTCACAGAAACCGTGGATACTGGTGTTATTCATAGTGGTTTCAGTAGTATGCAGCCATCTGTCTATCTCAATATCAGGTAAGTATAGATTAATTGATTCTCGTAGGTTATTCCATTCTGCGGCAATGTTTTCATCTACTTCTTCGTCCCATGTTACTCCTTGCAGCCATAATCGTTGAATAAGAAGTTTTGCTGGCAAAATAGAAGGTGCCAGCCAGCCTAGTGGATCAAACAATCTCTGTAGGTCGGCCAGAATTGTTCTCTTCGTAGTGAGCTTTGACGTAGCAGGTAAGTTTGGGCTGTATTGAAATCGATCATTGCCCATGTTCCAGTGTAATCCTAAGGCTCGTGTAATTCCGTCTAATGTAATATCTAGTTTTACGTGAGAGCTTCTTTCAGATTCTTCAAATTCTTTAAGAAAGTCAGCATCGTTAGAACACCACTTTCTCAGTTTGAACCCGCCCTTCTGAAGTATGGCGTCTATTTCTTTGGCCACTTTTAATGCGTCTGTTACATTGTCTTTACCAGACATCATGTCATCCATGAAGTAGTCGCGTCTTATTATTTCCGCTGCTTCAGGATAGTTTCGTCCTTCATCTTTGGCCACTTGATGCAAGGTCCTTACTGCCAAGTAAGGAGCAGAAGCAGTTCCGAACGTGACTCTGGTAAGACGGTAGTCTTGGACAGGTTCACGATTACCATTTCTCCATAGAATTCGTTGCAGATCTCGGTCTTCCTCTTTAACGATGATTTGTAGATACATTTTTTGGATGTCAGCCACGAAGCAAACCTTCTTCATCCGCCATCGCATGATTAGACTTCTCATGTCGTCTTGTAACTGTGGTCCTACCATCAGTTCATCATTGAGTGATACATTGTTACTTCCCCTTTGAGATGCGTTAAAAACAGTTCTTAATTTGGATGTCTCTTTGTCTTCCTTTATTACTGCGTGGTGTGGTAGGTACACAGAGGGATTGGAAATTTCTTGTTTCGCTACTTCTTCCATGTAATTTAATTCGTAATCTTTCATGACTGTAGCATAGTCGTTTTTAAGTTTTGGGTTATTCTTGAATCTTTGTTCTAATTGATTTAATCTCTTTAAAGCTATTGTTCTCGTATCTCCATGGGTTGATAATAGCATGTTCGATTTCTTTGGCAAGGTTACAATATACCGTCCGTCCTTGTTTCTTGTTGTCGTGGTCTCATAGATTTCCTCGCACTTTCGTTCCTCAGCTGTGGGTTGTTGTTTGTCATATAGGTCTTGTTCCCACATTCGTTTCAGCAGATCATTTAGATCAAGATTGAGGTGCATGACGATAATTTCATCTCCAGGTAGTTTGTGTTCCACGTTCCCAAATAGAATCCAACCCAAGGTGGTGTTTTGCGCACATGGTGTTCCTGGGGGACCCTTGATAACTTCACCTTTCATGATTTGGGCACACACGTCAACACCCAGTAATAAATCTACACGTCCCGATTTATTAAAGCTTGGATCCGCCAGAGCGAGTCCTTGCAGATGCGGCCAGGTGTCGGTGGAGATGGTTTGTGACGGTAATGTGGTAGTGAGTCGCGTAGTCAAGATGTAAGTTTTGACCTTAAGGTTGAAACAAGCGTCGTGTCGGGATAGTAGTTCGAATTCTGCAGCATGTTTAACGTTTGTTTTGGTTGAGCCGACTCCAGTGATGGTGCCACTGACAGGCGTTCTCTTCAATCGTAACATCTGGGCCGCTCTTTCACTCATGAACGTTGCTTGAGAGCCGTGGTCAATCAAAGCACGGAGCACTGTCACTTGTCCCGAGTCATGTTTTCTTACTGGTACAAGGGCTGTGGCCAGTAATGCAGTGGACAAATTAGCAGCGACATGCGATGATAGTGTAACGTTGGTTTCGGCTGATTTTGCAGAATCTTGATTAGTTTCAACTTCATCTTGTTGTTTCTTGCTGTCTGGTTGATTTGGTGACGTCATCGGCGTGGATTGATGCGTGAGCGTGTGATGACGTTTGTGACATTTTCGGCAGGACATCTTCAGGCGACATCTATAAGCGGAGTGTCCTGGGGCCAGACAATTATAGCATAGATTGTGTTGCTTCAGGTACTCACACCTCTCGGCTGGATTAAGTTTTATGAATTCTTCACAATGACATAGTGTATGGTCCTTTTGGCACATAGCGCAGCTTCTTGGTTTTGAAGAGGTGGTATTTGATGTGGACACGTGAACAGCGTATTCTTTTCCCTTAGGTGTAGGCTTTTCTCTACTTGAAGGCGTGATAAGCTCGAGCGTGCGGAACTTGGATTGTAGAAACTTGTGCAGTGCATCCCATTTAGCTAACTCGTCGTCATTGTCATCGTAAGCAACTTCTTCCCATTCACGATGCGTCTCTGGGTCCAATTTTTGGACGACTAAATATACAATGAGTGTGTGGGTGAGTGTATCCCATGAGCTGGTTGACAGTTTCAGGTTTGTCAGTGCGTTCAGACATTCAGTAGTTGTATCCAATATTGATTTAATGTTATTTGCAGTTTGCGTAGATACTTTCTTTTGTGAAAACAATCTTTTCATTATTGAGTTGACAATAATACGCTTGTTACCGAAACGCGCCTTCAACGTACTAAACGCGCCGTCATAATTAACCTCTGTAACTTGCACGTGCTTCACCAGCGACAGGGCTTCTCCCGTAAGACTGCTTTTTAAATAGTGCAGCTTTTGTACCTTACTTAATGTTGGATTGTTATGCACTAATGACATATAAAGATCTTGATAAGCAGGCCACTCATCGTAAATACCTGAGAATGTGGGAAGTTGAATCCTTGGTAACTTCACTTGTACTTCCATGGAACCACTGATGTTATGGTCAGCTTGCATAGGAACCGGCGACTTGTTGTATGAACACAATAAATCATTAAGATCGGCTTGTAAACAAGTATACAAATCTTCCTGAACAAAGTATTCTTCATTAACGAAATATGGAATGTCTTGTCGATTCGCTTTTGGAACACATTTCACTAGTTCTATATATGCACTTTTGTATGTAGACCAATATTCTTCGATGGTTTTAATGCGTGCTTCTATGTATCCTTTTGTTAAACGTTGTTTCGGACATTTCTTAAGGTTTGATTGAGTTTTTCCTAACAACATAGCCGTATCTTCTAACACATTTAATAATTGCTCCACCGTATTTGCCATATTTGTTGTAATAAACCTTCAATTCGTTATAAAACGAAATGTTTCTTCGTATCTTCGTAGGTATAATATCTTGTTTTGATCACATTAACTATTCACTAATGAGGTTTAAAATGTACTTATATTTTTTGTGGCAAATTCCTTCTATTGTTCGTCGCTCGCCGCTCGACTCGTCCTTTTGTATTGCACCCAGTTCATGAACGTCGTAAGTCGTATAGATATCCGGCACGATGTCGACCAAAATGTTATAGATATAAGGTTCAGTTTAGCTTGTAGGAATTCTGAGTAATAAAAATACGTGCTTGCACTATGCTGATTTATTTGCGACTGTTTAGGTGACAATTTCTTGTTGATATTATGACGACACACACATGCATATGTACTTGCTTCACTCTTTCACACAAACATTGATCTTACTCGACACGTATATTATCAAATTGACAACGTCAATTTACCGTGTTGTAGCCATTTTATACAACTGTCAAAGAAACACAGTTGTGAGGTGAATAATATACGGCTGGATGTAACTCCGGCCCTCAAGATACAGGCGGCGCCGCCTAGTTTGGGAACCACTGTCTACCTAATTATGTTAAAATACTTGTTACCGATATCCATTAATGTATAGTTAAAAAAATGCCGTAAAAATGGTTTAATTTTTTTATAGTTATTGTTATTAGTAGCTACCTGTTCCCTAGCGTCATACACGGCGGGCGCGTGTTGTGCGTGCGGCGGCGCGGCGCGCGGCGCGGCGGCGGGCGCGTCGTAGCTCGTGGCCACGTGGCCCGCCCAGCCCGGGTGGCCGCGCACGCGCACCGGGCTGCCCAACCTGCCCACGCGCACAAACCGACCGTTATTGAAGGGGCCTGCTAATTATTCGAGACAGCAAACGCATGACGCAATGTATGAACGTAAACAAAGCAAAAGGAGTCTGTGAGGATCGTAGTAGGTGGTGTTCTGTAGTTTCTGCCTACCCCCATGAAAAAACTAATTTCAATCACACAAAAAGCATCGAAAAGAAAAAGGTCTTAATTGATGCATGCTTTCTCCATAACCCCCGTTGAATGTAACGGTAAGCGCATACTGAGTAGCAACATGCTGAAGCAATTTTTATTAATAAATGTATTATGCACTAAATCCGACCAAAAACAGTACGTCACACAGGTGTTCTTTTGTACGCTATTTTGATTGTCATTTAATTGATTATTAATAAAAGATGCTTGAGCATTTTGCTGTTTCGTGTAATATTTAGGAAGATGGTGATATTGCAGCACGTTTACATACACTCCCACACATCCTGGACGAGATTTTAAGATGGCTAACCAAAATAAAACTTGCTATAATTTTGACTTCGTTTTTTTATATCAATTTAAAAAATAAACTTTTTATAGCACATCTTGCTCGTCTTTATTTTTCTTGTGGGTTCGCACGGTTTGTGCATTCAGCCAATGTCACGTTTGAAAAAACTTTTGTGTCAAATGATCAAGGTGTCAACACTAAAGTTACATGCTCTGTGGTCAACACAAACCCGGCCAAAAAAAAAAACCTTGCTCGTCTTATTGCCCAGTCATTAATTCCCTGGGTTGCCAGATCACTCATGTAATGAATCACTCAGTTAATGCCCCACTCACACGACACGAAGTGTTTGGAAACATTGTTAAACTTCCCACATCCATACCCTCTGAGCATGCGCACGAAGGCGGGCGGCACAGTGTCCAGACTGCGCGCGTTGCGCACGATGTCGGCGGCGCTGAGCTGCGCGGCGCGCGCACAGAACACGTGCACGGTCACGGCCGCGCGCGCGCCGCACGCGTCCTACATACATACCCTCTGAGCATGCGCACGAAGGCGGGCGGCACAGTGTCCAGACTGCGCGCGTTGCGCACGATGTCGGCGGCGCTGAGCTGCGCGGCGCGCGCACAGAACACGTGCACGGTCACGGCCGCGCGCGCGCCGCACGCGTCCTACATACATACCCTCTGAGCATGCGCACGAAGGCGGGCGGCACAGTGTCCAGACTGCGCGCGTTGCGCACGATGTCGGCGGCGCTGAGCTGCGCGGCGCGCGCACAGAACACGTGCACGGTCACGGCCGCGCGCGCGCCGCACGCGTCCTACATACATACCCTCTGAGCATGCGCACGAAGGCGGGCGGCACAGTGTCCAGACTGCGCGCGTTGCGCACGATGTCGGCGGCGCTGAGCTGCGCGGCGCGCGCACAGAACACGTGCACGGTCACGGCCGCGCGCGCGCCGCACGCGTCCTACATACATACCCTCTGAGCATGCGCACGAAGGCGGGCGGCACAGTGTCCAGACTGCGCGCGTTGCGCACGATGTCGGCGGCGCTGAGCTGCGCGGCGCGCGCACAGAACACGTGCACGGTCACGGCCGCGCGCGCGCCGCACGCGTCCTACATACATACCCTCTGAGCATGCGCACGAAGGCGGGCGGCACAGTGTCCAGACTGCGCGCGTTGCGCACGATGTCGGCGGCGCTGAGCTGCGCGGCGCGCGCACAGAACACGTGCACGGTCACGGCCGCGCGCGCGCCGCACGCGTCCTACATACATACCCTCTGAGCATGCGCACGAAGGCGGGCGGCACAGTGTCCAGACTGCGCGCGTTGCGCACGATGTCGGCGGCGCTGAGCTGCGCGGCGCGCGCACAGAACACGTGCACGGTCACGGCCGCGCGCGCGCCGCACGCGTCCTACATACATACCCTCTGAGCATGCGCACGAAGGCGGGCGGCACAGTGTCCAGACTGCGCGCGTTGCGCACGATGTCGGCGGCGCTGAGCTGCGCGGCGCGCGCACAGAACACGTGCACGGTCACGGCCGCGCGCGCGCCGCACGCGTCCTACATACATACCCTCTGAGCATGCGCACGAAGGCGGGCGGCACAGTGTCCAGACTGCGCGCGTTGCGCACGATGTCGGCGGCGCTGAGCTGCGCGGCGCGCGCACAGAACACGTGCACGGTCACGGCCGCGCGCGCGCCGCACGCGTCCTACATACATACCCTCTGAGCATGCGCACGAAGGCGGGCGGCACAGTGTCCAGACTGCGCGCGTTGCGCACGATGTCGGCGGCGCTGAGCTGCGCGGCGCGCGCACAGAACACGTGCACGGTCACGGCCGCGCGCGCGCCGCACGCGTCCTACATACATACCCTCTGAGCATGCGCACGAAGGCGGGCGGCACAGTGTCCAGACTGCGCGCGTTGCGCACGATGTCGGCGGCGCTGAGCTGCGCGGCGCGCGCACAGAACACGTGCACGGTCACGGCCGCGCGCGCGCCGCACGCGTCCTACATACATACCCTCTGAGCATGCGCACGAAGGCGGGCGGCACAGTGTCCAGACTGCGCGCGTTGCGCACGATGTCGGCGGCGCTGAGCTGCGCGGCGCGCGCACAGAACACGTGCACGGTCACGGCCGCGCGCGCGCCGCACGCGTCCTACATACATACCCTCTGAGCATGCGCACGAAGGCGGGCGGCACAGTGTCCAGACTGCGCGCGTTGCGCACGATGTCGGCGGCGCTGAGCTGCGCGGCGCGCGCACAGAACACGTGCACGGTCACGGCCGCGCGCGCGCCGCACGCGTCCACGCGCCGCACTGCGCACGAGAACCCCGGCGCCGCGTCGTCCAGCGCTACCAGCCGGGGCAGGCTGCCCTGGGGTACACAAAAGCTTCTTTACAACACAAATTACCAGTGTAAGAGAGGTGGCGCTAAATATAAATAATATCATCCCTTTTTTAAAACGAAACAATTATACAGAATGGCAGTGTCATCGACGCACAACCTGTTACTATGGATTCAGCAAATGATTCTGCAACCCCCGTGCGTTGAATTTTTTTTTCGATTATTTAAAACGAACACAAATAATTTTAATGATATATGATTTTAGCGAAAACTCATCGATATGTATATCCTGCCCGTCCTAACCTACGATGCTCAGACCTGGTCACTCACCAAGTCGCAAAAGTTCCGCCTTGGGGTTTGCCAAAGAGCAATGAAGCGCAATATTTCAGGCGTTAAACGAACTGACAGAACACGAAACACCACGCTGCGCTCCAACATGGGGATCCTAGACGTAGGCAAAACGGCTAGGTACCAAGCTGAAATGGCATTAGACGGGTTACGTCGCCGCATGCAGTGACCGCTGGGCAACAGTCTGCACACGGTGGTGCCTGGGGATGGAAACCGGCCTAGAGACCGGTGGCGTGACGACTTAGACGCGTTTCGCAAGGGTTGGATCGAGATGAGTCTAAAAAAGATGCCTGGAAGGAGTTAGGGAAGACCTTCGCTCAGAAGTGCGACAGTGTTCATTCAATTAGACAAATCATAGTGCGAAACACAAAAAGTGTTAAAACCCCTAACCGCAAAAAAATATATAAAGACGTGGATCACTCACACCAGAACTTCTCCACTGCATGATGCATAGAGATAACATGCACAAGAGGGAAAATCGACCGCAGACGACACTACCCTATTAGTTTCATACACTCGGTACAGAAACTTCTGCAATTCTCTTCAAAAAATTAATAAAACGAACACGAACAGAACGAGCTAAAAAAACGCTGGCCAAAATAGTAAAGAACGACTCACTAAATCGTCGACTTTGTCTGTGTCATCTCTGACCTAGTCTAGTGTCAAGAGCGAAAACATCTCAAAAAAAAACTTCTGCGAGGCAATCAACAAAATCACGAATAAAACTAAAACTAAAGAACTCAGCTGCTCACACTTTCACCCGCGCCAGACCAATCAGTCGAATTAATGAATAACTATCAGCAAAAGCCTAGCTGAGAAAATACAAGATACTCAACCAAATACACACAAAAGCTGAACCGACGATAACTTGTGCCCACACTCAATGGTGCTGCTTCCTACTGACGAGGATGAGGATGAAGGGCTAATAATGTCCCTACGGGCCGGCTGTGCTGTGGGTTAGGTTGGTATATCTGCTAGGATAATTAAATAACATTGAAATATTATACACTTGGGAGCAAATAAATCGAGCCACTTCCTTTTTCACGCATTATGGTAATTATTTTTGGTATTAAGGAACGCATCGATTCGAAACATATATCGCCTAAAAGGGTATTTAATAACCTTTACAATGAGGGTAGTTAGTTGTCAAAATTTCATTTTTATTAAAGTTTAAAGGGTAGAATAAAATTATCGCATTTAATTTGCTTATGACATTTTTATTGTACTCTGTTAAGAAAAGATTAAATTTGAGGTTTTTGTTAATCATACCCATATTACTTGTTATTGTTGTCTTTATCTGTGTCTGTGTAATCAAAATAACCTGATAAAATGGATACTACACCGACGGAAGCTGCCCAAGCTGTAGCTTTACTTGAGGTTGGACACGGACAACGTGAAGTGGCACGCAGACTTCATTTGAGTCGTTCAAAGGTACAGCGGGTATACCGCAGGTATCTGGAGACTGGTGCTTTTGTTCGGCGACCTGGAACTGGCCGACCACGGGCAACAACAGAACGTGACGACCGCTTTATTGCAACCAATTCGTTGCGCGACCGTGGACTTAATGCTGTTCAGCTACAGCAAGCGTTACGTGACGTTCGAGGAGTCGCAATCAGTAGGTGGACAGTGAGACGAAGACTAAAAGAACGAAATTTAACATCACACAAACCAGCAACTGGCCCAAAATTGACTGTAGCTCATCGCCGATCTCGCTTGGAGTTTGCTCGAGAACACATTAATTGGACGTTAGAAGACTGGAGGTCAGTTTTGTTTTCTGACGAGTCAAGAATCTGTCTTTTTAGCAATGACGGGAGAAACCGAGTGTATAGACGTCCTGGTGAAAGATTTGCCCAATGTTGCATTCGAGAAACGGTGAGTTTTGGTGGTGGTTCTTGTATGGTGTGGGGAGGAATTTCTCTAGACGGAAAAACGGAACTTGTCTTCGTCGACCCCGCCAACGATGGCAGTGGTAGACGTGGATTAACAGCTGACCGATACATAACTGACATTCTTGAAAACCACGTAATGCCGTATGCTGGTTTTGTCGGAGAAAATTTCTTGTTTATGCATGACAATGCGAGACCTCATACCGCGCAGATCGTTACGGAATACTTGTCTGCGATCGGGATTCAACAAATGGTATGGCCAGCACGAAGTCCCGATTTGAACCCGATCGAACACCTATGGGACGAGCTAAAACGGAGAGTCCGAGCCAGGGTTCCCGCTGTTTCATCCATTCCCGAGCTTAAAGTCGCTGTGCTTGAAGAGTGGGAGAACATACCACAATATGTCATCGTAACGCTGATCAGATCGATGACTAATAGGCTACAAGAATGTATCAGGGCCCGGGGGGGTAATACCAGTTATTAAGAATATTTTTTTTGCAATAATTTTGTTTTTTATTGTTTTTATGGACTGTTTTAGCCCTACTAAATTTTCTATCAAAATTACCATTTTTCTTGCAGAGCCAATAATTTATCATTCAATAAGGTTATTATTCAATAATTTACCCTCATTGTAAAGGTTATTAACTAAACTTTTAGGCGATATATAGTTCGAATTGATACGTTCCATATTACCAAAAATATTTACCATTTTACGTGAAAAAAGGTAGTGGCTCGATTTATTTGCTCCCAAGTGTAGTTCCGCACCTGACACACATCTGCAATCTGGCCCTCGCAACCGGTAAATTCCCGACGGTTTATAAGAAATATGTTATTATTCCTGTCTATAAGGGTGGGAATAGAGACCGAGTAACTAATTATAGACCCATTGCTATTCTGTCTGCGTTATCCAAGGTCCTCGAGCGCATTATGAACAGGAGGCTAATAACTTATCTGGAAAGCAAAAAGCTCCTATATCCATTACAAGATGGTTTTCGCGCCGGTAAATTAACTTCTAATGCAGTCCATGACTTAACACACAGGATGGCGGGCAGAAGGTTTTAGGTTTTTTCCTCGATTTGGCAAAAGCCTTTGACACCGTCTCTACTTTTATCCTTATAGTGAAGATGGAGAGCATTGGTATAAGGCGAATGCAATTAAAGCTTTTCGAAGACTACCTCAAAGATCGTACACAGACCGTTAAGATAAACAATCACATAAGTTCCGAGAAATTTGCTACACACGGAGTTCCACAAGGCAGAATGACCGCGCCTACTCTAATTTTAATTTATTTCCATTAACTATCTGTGTGGACTCAATCTCGACAAAGGCAGGATCTCCACATTTGCTGACGACACTGCCCTAATATTTAATTCTACCACCTTTTTTTTATGTGGGATATCATCAAATGACCTCTCCCGCTCTGGGCGGAGCGTAAGGGCGTGTCAGACTCTTACTGACTAAAACCCACCCGTGTTCCTTCAGTTGCCTGTGCGCCAGGGCCACGGTAACTCTTTCGAACTATCCGCAGCCCCGGCAGGCATCGGTCCTATCGGACCCCGTCAATTGTGCTGACATCTCTTTGAGGCGCGCGTGGAACACGACGCGCCGTCGACCCGGGCCTGGTCCTTACCGGACGGCGAGCTGCCCATTGCTCGCCGTCCGCAAGCCCGCACCTACGGTGGCCGGGAGTCGGCAATCGACTGCCGACGCCCAGGGTGTCTCCTCCTGCGGCGACTAGGGGCGCGAGGGCTCAGCGATTGCCTCTCCCTCTCGCGTTCCGCCTCCTCCTTCGCGAGCATTAATGCTTCGCAGAAGGAGGTGACGGCTTCCCATTCCCTCTCGCTCCGTACCATGGCTTGAACCAGGGCCGGACGCGAGAGGTCGCCGCCGCCGATCGCCTCCACGAGGACACGGCGGTGCTCCGCCCAAGCCGAGCAGACCTCCACCGTATGCTCCACCGTGTCCTCCGGTCGATCCACACAATTAATAATTAATTCTACAACCTGGCAAAGCGTTTTCGAAAGTGCTCCATCTGGCCTGAATAAAGTGACAAAATGGTTGCATGACAACGTCCTTACGCTGAATACAGACAAAAAATAATATATTAATTTTGCTTTCCGAAAAAGTTCTCATAGTCTTGCGCCTCTATTTTCTATCACCGCACATAAATGCCCCATCCCCTACAGCACGACCTGCACGTGCACCCGCCTTGAGAGAACAGACTCTATAAAATACCTTGGGGTGATGCTGGATCCTTGTCTGGGCTTCCATCCACACATCAACACACTTGCCTCTAGAGTTCATAAATTAATTTATATATCTAAGAACCTAAGACACATTGCGGATGAAAGCCTTCGGAAGACGGTCTATTACGCACTTTGTCAGTCTTTGTTAACATATTGTATAACAACATGGGGTGGCGCACCTAAATCGACTCAATCCAATTTGAAAGGGCGCAGAGAGCAATCTTAAAAGTATCGTCTTTTCGACAATCCCGCTACCCCACAACCGACCTATATCGGGAAAGTGCATTTCTTACCGTTCGCCAACTGTACATACTACAGACCACCCTGAAACAACATGCCCTTCTTTCTTATAGTCCCACCACACCTATGCTCGGCAAAAGGCGCTACGACCCCGTCGACCGGTCCATCGTTGGTAGACTTATAAATTGTTTCTCTGAACGATTCTTCTGTTTTTTACGAGGCTACCTGTCTAACAAAATAAACAAAGTTCACAACATCTTCCCACTCACAAAATACCTATGTAAGAAAAACTTAATAGATGGATTATGACTCTGGACTATGAAACAACCGAATATCTACTTTATACCCAAAAATAGTCACCGCATTCCGTCTGTTTGTCTCTACCACAAGCACATACTACTGTGGCATTCAGCAAACAGTTTAACACGCACCAACTTCTTCATCACTCACACTCACGCATCCACACACTCCACGCGAACACTCCTTCCTATAAGTAAAATAGAAATTATTGTCTAGTTTTAGTTTACCGGAAACCATAATTATGAACTTCGGGCGGAGACCTGGTGGAATGAAATACTGGCTTTGGCCTAGCTTAGGCACCAGTCTTCCAAAATATTTGTCTTTAAGCCCTGACTGGACAATATTGTTTTTTTTTTGCTATTATTTTATAAGGATATTGTGGTGAGTTTTTTTTTTAAATGTCCTTTTAAAGGCGTATGAGGAGCCGAAGCCAACTCGCAAAGGCCTCTGACAATTTTATATGATAAGGGGGTACCAACCGACCATTATCCCTGTATGCACTATGCAAGTGAACCCAAGCACAACCCCCGGTTGTTGCAGGACTATTGCAGGATATGGAAAAAAAAAGATATTGAACTATGGGTTTGGGTAGTTAAAGTGGACTAGTTACCTAGAACGATGGTATTATTATTAGTGCACGACACCTATAAAAAAAAAAAAAACTGTTTCATACATCTTGACCGCGTAGGTGTTAGTTACGCTTTTCTATTAAACAATTGTTTTTTGTTGATAACTGACGAAAAATTTATATGCTAGAGGGTCTAGAATCATGTGCTAAATTCATGGTTACAGTTTGCGCGTCGATAACCCTGCCACCCTGTATACTACATTAGGAGGGATGTATATGTTAATGACATTCAGGTGTATAATAAGTTACCTAACTCTTTTAAGGAACTTCCCATCCCAATGTTCAAGAAAAAGCTGACAAGTTGGTTATTGTATAATTGTTTTGTGACATTGGCGAATACATGGAATATTGTAAAAAATCCAAGATGACATGTACTTAATTTTGACAAGATATTAAAGTAACGATTACCTAATTATAATAATATGAATTCATATTGGACTGTAATAATGTAAATTAATGTGTATTAATGTAAATCATAAATCTTAAAATTAATTGTACTTAGTTATTTAAGAATGACATTTGAATATGTGTACACCATAAGTTGTGGTAGAATGTACAGAACCTACAAAAATACACTACACCATATACACAACACCATACTATGTAAAACTACATTCTTAAACCTTCTCAAACCCTCTCTTCTCAAAACCCGTATTAGCTGTTATGGTGGACACAAATTGAACATCCTGTCAGAAACAAAAAGTAAATATCACGTAAATAAAGAAAATTAATAAAATTATCTAAATAAATACCTTTTTATCGCCGCCTATATTCAGATATCCAAAATGTGACAGGAATAATCTTGCTGTCTGGAATTCTGTCACCGGTTCGGGAGGGATGTACTCTTCGGGAACCTAAGAGTGAGTAAATAAACAATATAATTTACATGAAAGATCGTAAAAAGGTAAGATTGACACACACTGTGGTTGTTAAAACATTATTTTCACTATTTTATTTTAATTTGTTTTCTATGTTTCACAAACTGAGCAAATAAAAATGATTCTTTCTGTCTTTTCCTTATCTCTCTCTTTCACGCATAAACGGCTAAACGGATTTATATACAATTTGACACGCCCATATCTGGTGTCTTGGATTAGTTCATAGAATACCTTCTATCCGGGTAAAGGAAGAAGTTTCCCTAGGATACAAAAGAAACCGCAAGGAATCGAATTCGCGGCCATAGCGCTGAAAACTTTCGGACGTATACTTGAATACACAATCATAGATAATTTACATTATATTGCCACTTAATCAACTATTTACTTCAGCGTTCTGATTTTTGATCGACCGTTTGTAATAAAATATACTAATTAAATTCAGTTTTAATGAAATTTAAACTTTGTCTTGTATCACATTGAGTATACTTGATAATTATCTGATCAGTCAGTGTCCATAATTATACCATCACTTTTCAATAACAGGATCTATTTACAATACTGTGGGGTAATTACGTAACACACTAACAGTAGGAATGGGTTTCATTTTGACAGTTAAACAACATTCATTGCGTTATTTGCGTTGTTGAGCAGACAAATTTTCGAACATATGAAGCAATGGATTAGCAATAGGCTTCAAAATGATTCAGATTGTGATAGATAGTGTATTACGTAATTAGGGTGCTGGTTAGTAAGCATACTCACAACATTATCTTCGGTATCTTTGACTTTTTTCTCTATGGTGGCCTGTTGTTCTAGTAGTTTGAATAACGTGGGGGCTTCAGGGTCGTTCAGTTGACGTAATACTGCTTCTAAGCTCGGGAACGCCGAGTCACTGCAGAGAGGAAATTAGTATTTATTTGTATAGAACAAAAATAGGTCTGAAATGTTTATCTACCAATTCATTAAAACCTAAGGTTATCGTATACATTTATACATTTCTTAGTAACGTGATATACTTTTTCAAAATTGTAAAACTTAAGTTTGGGCTGTGTCAAATCATTGGTGTAGTGCATAGTAAGTATTTTTTTTATTTAAGCTGTTTCGTTTCATTATAATAATCGCTGTATCTCTACGTTGACGTCGTGGTGGGGCTTGCGCGCTCCTGAAGTCTAGGTCTGTACTGGTAGAGTTTATTTTGCCAAAACAGGTCTAGGGTGAGGAGCCAGACCAAAAGAGATACAGATACCCGCAGGGCAGCATGTGGCGAACTGTTGGGCAGTAGCGACCCCACGGACCCTATCTCCCGGGAGAAGTCTTGTTCCTCACCTCTGGCTTGTCTTTATTGGCCGACTGGAGTGAACAATGACGAGGAACAGAGCTCCCACCGCTTTTTTTGCCTTTATTGGCTGGCTTGAGTGGAGATTCGCAAGAGCAAACGTGTTCGGAGGAACGAAGTATGTCAGTAAGTGCTGGTCGGGATCTTGACCATCTTCAGGGCTCTGGGATTGTTCTGATAGCCGTGGAATATCTCTCCAATGCTCAAGCACCTTAGGAAGTGTTGCCCCCTTGTTGCTACGTCACTATGTGCTAGCGACGGTTTCCGGGGGCCCATTATTGAGTGTACAAGTCACCCCCTGCCATTTTATCCGTGTATATATAAAACATTGATCAGTCAGGGGTCACAGTCCTTCAATAGTTCTAGGTCACTAGTCCACTTTAGGCACCCAAACCCATAATCCAATATATTTTTTCCATACTGCAATAGTCCAACATCAACCGGGGGTTGTCTTTGGGTGCACTTGCACAGTGCATACAGGGATAATCGCCGGCTTGTGCTTCACTTCCTTTACTTATAGATTCTAACGGGCCTCTGCGAGTTGCCTTCGGCCCCTCGTATGCTTAACAAAGGTCCGGGACCCTATGGTCCCGAGAAAGGCGAAAGGCTTAAAAGTAAATAATAATAATAATTTAACAATAATTCAGACAACCATTGATCCATTAAATTTATATTTACATTTACATTTCTGCACAAAAACATGCATGCATTTTTGTATTTTCATTGCTAGACAGAAGTTTATTACTCCAAGATGATAATGGCTACATAGACCAGTGCTACGCCGACGTTAACGTTAGTTTAGAAGAAAAAAATATGGAAAAGATAGCTTCGATACGAAATAAATACTTGCTACGGTTGCGAATCATATTTTGTTCAACATACAACCTGACACTAACATGCAAATTGCAAAAAACGTAAACAAATTTAAATTTTGCGGGCTACCCTGGCACTTCTCCCTTAAGGTCCATGTCCGTCATGTTAGATTCAACGCAGAAGGAGGCGCGAGTCTCGCATGTCGACGGGCCGCGCACGCGCACCTGTAGGTCCCTTACAGCTATACTCACAGCGCACAAGGCGGCGCGTGCGGCAGCGGGCGGCAGGCGGGCGGCGCGGCCGGACGCGAGTCTCGCATGTCGACGGGCCGCGCACGCGCACCTGTAGGTCCCTTACAGCTATACTCACAGCGCACAAGGCGGCGCGTGCGGCAGCGGGCGGCAGGCGGGCGGCGCGGCCGGACGCGAGTCTCGCATGTCGACGGGCCGCGCACGCGCACCTGTAGGTCCCTTACAGCTATACTCACAGCGCACAAGGCGGCGCGTGCGGCAGCGGGCGGCAGGCGGGCGGCGCGGCCGGACGCGAGTCTCGCATGTCGACGGGCCGCGCACGCGCACCTGTAGGTCCCTTACAGCTATACTCACAGCGCACAAGGCGGCGCGTGCGGCAGCGGGCGGCAGGCGGGCGGCGCGGCCGGACGCGAGTCTCGCATGTCGACGGGCCGCGCACGCGCACCTGTAGGTCCCTTACAGCTATACTCACAGCGCACAAGGCGGCGCGTGCGGCAGCGGGCGGCAGGCGGGCGGCGCGGCCGGACGCGAGTCTCGCATGTCGACGGGCCGCGCACGCGCACCTGTAGGTCCCTTACAGCTATACTCACAGCGCACAAGGCGGCGCGTGCGGCAGCGGGCGGCAGGCGGGCGGCGCGGCCGGACGCGAGTCTCGCATGTCGACGGGCCGCGCACGCGCACCTGTAGGTCCCTTACAGCTATACTCACAGCGCACAAGGCGGCGCGTGCGGCAGCGGGCGGCAGGCGGGCGGCGCGGCCGGACGCGAGTCTCGCATGTCGACGGGCCGCGCACGCGCACCTGTAGGTCCCTTACAGCTATACTCACAGCGCACAAGGCGGCGCGTGCGGCAGCGGGCGGCAGGCGGGCGGCGCGGCCGGACGCGAGTCTCGCATGTCGACGGGCCGCGCACGCGCACCTGTAGGTCCCTTACAGCTATACTCACAGCGCACAAGGCGGCGCGTGCGGCAGCGGGCGGCAGGCGGGCGGCGCGGCCGGACGCGAGTCTCGCATGTCGACGGGCCGCGCACGCGCACCTGTAGGTCCCTTACAGCTATACTCACAGCGCACAAGGCGGCGCGTGCGGCAGCGGGCGGCAGGCGGGCGGCGCGGCCGGACGCGAGTCTCGCATGTCGACGGGCCGCGCACGCGCACCTGTAGGTCCCTTACAGCTATACTCACAGCGCACAAGGCGGCGCGTGCGGCAGCGGGCGGCAGGCGGGCGGCGCGGCCGGACGCGAGTCTCGCATGTCGACGGGCCGCGCACGCGCACCTGTAGGTCCCTTACAGCTATACTCACAGCGCACAAGGCGGCGCGTGCGGCAGCGGGCGGCAGGCGGGCGGCGCGGCCGGACGCGAGTCTCGCATGTCGACGGGCCGCGCACGCGCACCTGTAGGTCCCTTACAGCTATACTCACAGCGCACAAGGCGGCGCGTGCGGCAGCGGGCGGCAGGCGGGCGGCGCGGCCGGACGCGAGTCTCGCATGTCGACGGGCCGCGCACGCGCACCTGTAGGTCCCTTACAGCTATACTCACAGCGCACAAGGCGGCGCGTGCGGCAGCGGGCGGCAGGCGGGCGGCGCGGCCGGACGCGAGTCTCGCATGTCGACGGGCCGCGCACGCGCACCTGTAGGTCCCTTACAGCTATACTCACAGCGCACAAGGCGGCGCGTGCGGCAGCGGGCGGCAGGCGGGCGGCGCGGCCGGACGCGAGTCTCGCATGTCGACGGGCCGCGCACGCGCACCTGTAGGTCCCTTACAGCTATACTCACAGCGCACAAGGCGGCGCGTGCGGCAGCGGGCGGCAGGCGGGCGGCGCGGCCGGACGCGAGTCTCGCATGTCGACGGGCCGCGCACGCGCACCTGTAGGTCCCTTACAGCTATACTCACAGCGCACAAGGCGGCGCGTGCGGCAGCGGGCGGCAGGCGGGCGGCGCGGCCGGACGCGAGTCTCGCATGTCGACGGGCCGCGCACGCGCACCTGTAGGTCCCTTACAGCTATACTCACAGCGCACAAGGCGGCGCGTGCGGCAGCGGGCGGCAGGCGGGCGGCGCGGCCGGACGCGAGTCTCGCATGTCGACGGGCCGCGCACGCGCACCTGTAGGTCCCTTACAGCTATACTCACAGCGCACAAGGCGGCGCGTGCGGCAGCGGGCGGCAGGCGGGCGGCGCGGCCGGACGCGAGTCTCGCATGTCGACGGGCCGCGCACGCGCACCTGTAGGTCCCTTACAGCTATACTCACAGCGCACAAGGCGGCGCGTGCGGCAGCGGGCGGCAGGCGGGCGGCGCGGCCGGACGCGAGTCTCGCATGTCGACGGGCCGCGCACGCGCACCTGTAGGTCCCTTACAGCTATACTCACAGCGCACAAGGCGGCGCGTGCGGCAGCGGGCGGCAGGCGGGCGGCGCGGCCGGACGCGAGTCTCGCATGTCGACGGGCCGCGCACGCGCACCTGTAGGTCCCTTACAGCTATACTCACAGCGCACAAGGCGGCGCGTGCGGCAGCGGGCGGCAGGCGGGCGGCGCGGCCGGACGCGAGTCTCGCATGTCGACGGGCCGCGCACGCGCACCTGTAGGTCCCTTACAGCTATACTCACAGCGCACAAGGCGGCGCGTGCGGCAGCGGGCGGCAGGCGGGCGGCGCGGCCGGACGCGAGTCTCGCATGTCGACGGGCCGCGCACGCGCACCTGTAGGTCCCTTACAGCTATACTCACAGCGCACAAGGCGGCGCGTGCGGCAGCGGGCGGCAGGCGGGCGGCGCGGCCGGACGCGAGTCTCGCATGTCGACGGGCCGCGCACGCGCACCTGTAGGTCCCTTACAGCTATACTCACAGCGCACAAGGCGGCGCGTGCGGCAGCGGGCGGCAGGCGGGCGGCGCGGCCGGACGCGAGTCTCGCATGTCGACGGGCCGCGCACGCGCACCTGTAGGTCCCTTACAGCTATACTCACAGCGCACAAGGCGGCGCGTGCGGCAGCGGGCGGCAGGCGGGCGGCGCGGCCGGACGCGAGTCTCGCATGTCGACGGGCCGCGCGCACGCGCCGCCGCAGCCGCGCCCCGCAGATCGCGCCGCGCCCCGCGCACTCAGCGACCACGCGTAGCGACCCCAGCCACAGCGGATTATTACTGTAACCACATTCAAACAAAACTATTGATAAATACATTGACTCCCCAACATCTAAGAAACCTACACAGTAATCAAAAATGAAATAAGAATTTATCAGGCTATCATAATTCACCTATAAGTGTAGGCTGGGGCTCCTCACTGTTGCTGAGCGACTAAAAAGTGCCGTAGCCCAGCTGATAGCGTGCCAGCTGTACCAGGCTATCATAACTCACCAATAAGTGTAGGCTGCGGTTCCTGACTGTTGCTAAGGGGCTCTTCCAACAACGATAGCAGTATGTTCCCGTCAGCCACGAAATGACGTAGTCGACCGTGGCCCAATGCGGCCAGCCAGCGCTCGTCCAGGCGGCACCACGACGACCCATTGCCGCCGTTGCCTATTTGCTGGGTTAGAAAAAAGAAAACATTGTTTGAAGCAGTCAGATTTCATGGGGCAGTGTTCAGTAGAAGAACAAGGGACTAGCTAAAAATGTAGTTGGAGATAATCCACATTAATTACTTATAAATCTCCTAGGAGAATGTCATAGTGTAGATTGCATGGCATTAGTCCTAAATAACCTGATCTCAGTGATATTTTATTTGTGCATAAAACACATACTGTACGCACAGATGTTAGATCTAAACAGTTTCTTGTCCATTTAGTAAGTTTCAAAAGCTTTATCCAAAACACTGCCAAAAAAGAAAATTACCCCTTGATTGGCAAAGATTAACATACCCTAATATTGTAAGATATCTCATAACTTTTAACTGCTGAATAACATTGCGGCCAAAGTGTGGCTCAAAGACACTGACAATCAAGGTGTTTACTTAAAATCTACCATAATCGTTGTTGATTTTGGTTTACAATAATAGGTGTGGCTAAGCTTGTTCGAAAGATTTTTAAACAGACATGATAGAGGGAGTATAATATCTGTGGTAGCCTTCGAGAGGCTGACTGGTGATCAGTTCATCAGATGAAATTTAAACTAGAAGAGCCACTAGGATTACAGCACCCTTTTTTTTTTTTTTGGTTGGGAAATCATCAAATGACGTCTCCCTCTGGGCGGAGCGGAAGGGCGTGTCAGACTCTTACTGACTAAAACCCACCCGTGTTCCTTCAGTTGCCTGTGCGCCAGGGCCACGGTAACTCTTTCGAACAATCCGCGACCCCGGCAGGCATCGGTCCTATCAGACCCCGTCAATGGTGTTGACATCTCTTTGAGGCGCGCGTGGAAAACGACGCGCCGTCGACCCGGGCCTGGTCCTTACCGAACGGAGAGCTGCCCATTGCTCGCCGTCCGCAAGCCCGCGCCTACGGTGGCCGGGAGTCGGCAATCGACTCCCGACGCCCAGGGTGTCTCCTCCTGCGGCAACTAGGGGCGCGAGGACGCAGTGATTGCCTCTCCCTCTCGCGCTACGCCTCCTCCTTCGCGAGCATTACTGCTTCGCAGAAGGAGGTGACGGCTTCCCATTCCCTCTCGCTCCGTACCATGGCCTGAACCAGGGCCGGACGCGAGAGGTCGCCGCCGCCGATCGCCGCCACGAGGACACGGCGGTGCTCCGCCCAAGCCGGGCAGATCTCCACCGTATGCTCCACCGTGTCCTCCGGTCGATCCACGTAATGATAACACCCGGGCGTTTCCTCCCGCCTTATCCGAAACAGGAACCTCCCGAAACAGCCATGTCCGGTGAGGACCTGCGTCAGGCGGAAGGTGAGGACGCCGTGGCGCCTCTCAAGCCACTCCTCAAAGAGGGGTCTTACCGCCGCAATTGTGGCGTGCCCTGCGCTGGGTTGCGACAGTCGCACTCTCCATGCCGCCATGAGATCCCGCCGGAGCTCTGTCCGCTGTACCGCGATTTCTCGCGGCGGCGGAGTTACGCCCCGGCGTTTCGCCTCCTCGCGCCACTCCCAAACGTGCGCGAGGACTTTTGCCTCCAGATCCCACGGCGGCAATCCAGCAAGGAGGCTCGCCGCCTCGCAGGAGACCGTGCGGTATCCCCGAGGATTACAGCACCCTGAAGTACTAAGTACCCAGAAGTACTTTGGTAAAGTAGTAAAAGAGAGGGCTCCCTCTCAAGAGAATTTATAATGATCAGCCTATAATGTTCCCACTGATGGGACGAAAGTCTCCTGTCTGTGAGAGAGGAAGAGGATTTATCATAATTATGAGAATGTTTAATTCCCTATGAAAACATTTAAATATTTTTGTGTACATGATTAACATTTTAAGTCAATTGACAAATGCAGAAACTTATACTAGAACACCCCTTCTTAGATCATTCACATGCGAGGATTAACACTTATTGACAATTAATTATAATAAAAAGGTCCTAAATAAGTTTTAGTGGATTTTTTACTTTGAGTTTGTTTTTCAAATGTTTATAAAATTATATATGAGATAAAAAAATATTTGTACTTTTGATTGATCTCATAACTTCCAAGTAGATTACCTAACTTGTATCAATTAAGGATATGAGTGATCCAATTATCCTTTAGTAATGAGATTATTGTTTTAATTCAGTTTAGATCTCATTGATTTTAAATTATCATTATAGCTTTATATTTCATGTTCACCTTAAACAAGGAAAATAGATTTGCCATTTATCTATAACATTTTATCTATATATTGTTTTCATGTCTGCACTTTATAGGATAAACAGATTGAAAAACTCTTCATTTTTGATTTGATCAGTTAATGAATACAGACCGAAATATTCGTTCATTCCCTATAATATATAATTCACATAGCGTCTATATTCTTCAGGTATTCTTTCACCAGCAGATAACAAACAGGTCTTCAACCAATGCTATATGTTTTGAAGGAAACATAATAGAGCCTTTTTTGCATTAAAACAAGACAGTTATTATGTTATGAAAAACACATAGCATTGGAGCAATGTGTGCTTCCTAATGAGTTTTGAAGACTTCTATGAATGACACTTGACAAGTGACAGATCCAGGTTGCTGTAACCATAGATCACCGCGAGTTCTGCCATTACGTGCCATAGGGAAAGATCATAGTGCACCTTCATTTCGAAACCGTTATTAAACAAAAAAAACTATTTTTTTCTTTCATTATTATTTACCTCTTAATAAAAAAGTGATGAACTCATAAGAGATATTCCTGAGATTATTTGTTATATTATTATTGGTTTCTTTTTAAGGTGTATCTGTGTAGTCATATAATTTAATATTATTAATTTCGTGAAAATTTCGTTTAGTAACGGTTTCGAAATAAATGTGCGATAGGTAACGAAAAGGGAATAAAGGTACGTTTATATATAGTAAAATCAAAGACTACATCTTCAACGAATGCTATGTGTTTTTATAACATAATAACTGTTTTGTTTTAATGCAAAACAGCTCTATTACCTGGAAACTGCAGGCCAGATCTTGGCCTCAATCCCCAGCGTGGGGTGGACTGTTATTGAGTTTTTCCATATATAATTTGTCAGTAGCAAGCCGGAGTCAGAGTTCCCGGTTGACGGCAATGACTAGCAAAATGTTGTTATACCTATGGCTATACTGCCGGCCTACCCACCCCTTCAGTGAATACATACGTGATGTATTGTTGGCATGTTAGAAACTAAATTTTAAGCAATTATACACAACTTTACCTGTTCTAGTATTAACATAAGTAGAGACTCGGCAGCATCTCGGACTCTCATGGATACAGGCTTCAGTTCCTTCTCGTCCTTCATCTTTGGAAGCTCACCTGGTTTTCCTGTAACAAACAATAATAATAATTATGAATGTACTCGAATAGATTTTGTCATACAAACTTTCTACCTAAATTATACAACGTAAGGGATGAAATTTTTGAGAATCTTGAAACCCGTTTACTTCATGATTATTTAACTGAAAGCTCTGATACTTATTTTCGGTATAATTTTAAAATTGGCCGTTTCAGTACCAGGCTACCATATCACAGCAAGAGGTTTACCTGAACTGTCGCTGACCGATATCCGACTTCCAGAAGCGTCCCCAGTTGGATTCAATACCAAGCTAGCATGACAGTTAGGAGCTTAAGTAATAGGTAATACGGGCTGGTGTCCGTAACTCCACGTCAAAGCGCATATTTTTCGTACGGCAGTGAGGAGCTTACCTTGAGTCTGGCTCCCCGATATGCTGAGTTCGAAGAATCTAGCAGCGTTGATGTCCAGCATCGATGATTCAGTACCAGGCTATTACGACAGTAAGGCGGTTACCTTGACTTTTGCTCCCCGATATGCCGAGTTCGACGACCTCTAGCAGGGTCGCGATGCACTCCTGGTCGGCGAGCAGCGCGGGGCACAGCCAGGCGGCCAGACAGGAGTAGGCGGCCACGACGCACGAGTGCAGGTCGCGCGAGTGCGCCTGCGGCGGCCGGCTGCATTGCACCGTGATGTAGTCGCAGATCCAGCGCACGGCGCGCTTGCGCTCGATCGCCTCTGACAGGGGAATGTTTAATTTCTAGTGATGTCCCAGCTTCGCACGGTTTTTTACGACGTGACAAAACATGAAGATTTCTTTTTTATATACGTTTCATGTTAATGTTTTAAATGTAAACATTCCGGAATAAATTATCTAAACAATGGTGAAAGCCGCATCAAAATCTGTTGCGTAGGTTAGAAGAACAACGCGGTCACACAGACTAACACGAAAACCGAGTTTAATTGATAATCATCATCATCTGAGGCTTTACAGCCGGGGGTGGGCCTTAGCCGGATATATTTTATAATATGTACCTATTGATACGAGCTATGCTAGGAGTATCTTTGTGAGTTATAAGCCCATATTTAGGGTAAACAAACGTTGCAGAACTTTATTTTAGCAACATGTTTTTGTGTTGCTTGACAAAATTTCAAACACTTTCATGTTGCCAGCACAAAATCACGTTGCACAACTTATTGATTAAATTTTTATCACAGGGCTTATCAGATAAAAGGAAGACTCAAATATTATAATAATTACCGTCTCTATAACCGACGTGTTCAGACAAATAAATAGCTTACGAATATTAGCATGATCTTAATCGTTACAGTGCGATATTCAAAAGTTCTTTTATACTTACCGATAACAAATTCTAGATAGCATGCAAAATACAATACATAGATATTAATTAAATACTCTCTCTTACAAAATAACACGAATTTCAATCATAGACATAGGTATAATTACTAATCAAGTCCAAAGACATAGGTATAATTACTAATCTTTGACAACATGTAACTTCTTTTTATTATCACTTAAACAACTTGCCGAAATGAGAAACGAATCTAAAGTCCCCGCCACGAGAAGCTATAAATTTTGTAAATAAAGAACTTCTACTAAGTTACGTAGCGACAATTCAATCAACAACAAATAATCCCAAATTCAATTAACTCAAAGTAACATACGTGTAATACGAAACTAACAAGCAATTTCACTTGGTCGGGTTATATTTTAGCGATATAAAGCGCTGTCGTCTAATGTTTTGTGGTACCAGTCCGATGAGGCCTCAGCCCGCGCCGTAGCTGAGCCTGTAGCTTTAAACTCCCCGTTTAATAATCATGATACTATAAACCCTTTGATCCAGCCCGTCCCCAATATCGCGCTGCCCTCTCCCGATGACGCCCTAAGCCGAGGTCCGTACCCCACAGGGGGTGCCCTTAGCGTGCGGTCATCTATCATTTAAGTTTTAGTTTTAAATTTTTCCGCTCCTGGCTGGAGGCCTTTTAGAGTAAAATCCGAAAGGCAACCACAGGACAGACCGGTTAAGCAGCCACGACCCCCAGTGGTCAAAACTGCGAGTTGCCCTTCCAAAAAAAAAAAAAAAAAAGTTTTGTGGTACTGGAACGCGTCTGACTCATGGAACGTAAACATTTGGGCCGCCATTTTGAAGTAAGTTCACGCTGACGCTGTCAATGCTGTCATTCGAGTTTCGAATGCGTCTCAGTTTGTTTGTGTTGTTTTCGCGATTTAGGTTATATTGTTTGTTATAATATATATAAAAATAAAAATTATTACAAAACTGTTTCTTTTAAGCTGTTGCATAGCTTTTATCGCGGGCTTTGAGCGCGGCGACCGAATCAAGAAATTCCGTAACGAAAATAAAACCTAACACCCTCCCCACTCCGCCTACCATGTAGCTCGGCTGAGCGTTCGCTTAACGTGTATGTATATGGTACGACTGTACTTGAATTAATATCAAAGAAAAAAAAATACTGCTAAAATAAAAAATAAATAAATAATTATAATTGCATAAGTTGATAAAAAATGCTATGCAATAGCTTTACCGCAGCAGTCCCCGAGTGCCACACGTGTTTTTTTTTACATTTGATCTACAGGTTGCGAATCCCTGAATGTGTGTTTACAAAATTTATAGCTTCTCGTGGCGGGGACTTTAGCATAATTATCATATTTGCATAATGTTACATTAAAAGTAATATAGTCTTCATTTACTATGTAAGATTTGCAACTGACCTGGCTTCGAAGAATGCAGCTTGGCGAGTCCAGAGAGCAGTTCCAGCGCGGCCAGGGAGACTTGCAGGTCGCCCTTCCACGAGGAGATGAGGCGGTGGCACACCAGGTACGTGGCGCGCACTACCAGCGCCGCACCTAGTGGCACTCGAGCGTCATCACTCGTGGGACTCAACGGGACACCGAGAACCTACCCATGGCTGTACAGGAATCTTATGGCGCTTGCTTGTTTTTTTTTTCAAACAATATCACAAATCATTACCAACAGCGCTCCCATGTCAACCTCATTCGAGCGCCAGAAGATCTTTGTCGAGCTGTACTCCATACAGTGGATGTCCTGTCATATCTAAGGCTCGTTTACACGATGAGTGTAAATAGTAGAGTCGATGGTCGGGAAACACTCTTCATGTAAACAAGTTGCATCACTATGGATTACAGACTGCACTGTATAGAGTAAGATAAATAGACGTACTAGATTCTAGACATTTACAAAACGCACAATTCTGTCAATTCATAAAATAGAATTTATTACACTTACAAATTCGTCAAACACAACATTTTTGAACAAAATAAGTCTTCGAATGTGGGAGCTACAAAATAATCGTCTGATAGGTATTCTAATTGATCAAACATAAAAGTAATGTTTAAAAATGAAATGTACTGTGAAATCACGAAATAAAGGCAAGCAAAACAGTAAGACATAAAAACAAGCGTTGATACGCACACTGTAAACTTTAACAAACATGATTTTAATTCTAGAGAAAAACGAGTTGATTGTTTACCCGAGGGTTGTTTTTTTAAATGAGCAGTTTGTAAGCTTAGAGTGTGCTTGTAAAAAGGGCAATATATTGACATAGCAATCAATATTGTTATAACATACCATGTTTTCGGACACAAATTATTGTGATGTTGACAACACTGTTACTTTAAAATCTTTGTATTTATGAAAAACAAAAGCTGCACAACATTTTTTCGCGACGATATTACATTTTATAAAAATAAATAAATAAATGTTGTCAGCTGCATTTTTCCGCAACACAAAAGTTGTTGCTGGTAACATGTAAAGCCTCTTTCTTAACAACCTCGTATTTTTGGATAACAAAAGTTGCGAATGTTGCAGGAAACAATGTTTACCAACTGTTTCTCAATTTAAATTTCCCATGAATCCGGGGCTTAAAGCCTCGTATCCACTAGGCAACATTTGATGCGCGACATGATTCACAACATGTTGCTCATCATGTTGAACAGCAACGAGGAACTTTTGTTTAGTAACGTTGTCATGTTGCGCGCCAGCTGGGAATGTCGCGCGTTGTTGTGCAACGTTGCCGAACAAGTTCAGCGTCACGTGTTGCGCGTCAAATGTTACCTAGTGGATAAGAGGCTTTAATCTAGCATTTTTTGCGACTGAATGCAACTTAAGTAGTTTTCTTGACAACACTCAACTTGAAGTTATCAAAAGTCGGAAACTTCCCGGAATCGAGATGTTTTTTAAGCCTGATTTACACGGTGCGATTTAATTGCCTGTAGCATACCAACGGTACGCAACGGTATGGTAAGACTTGCACCGTTTAAACAGTGTTTAGACGATTCAAGTCAATTGTTGCTTTAATTTTATTGTACGCCACAGGCAAGAAACTTGCATCGTGCAAATAGGGCATTAGAGTGGAGTCGAGGAAACGTATAAAAAAATACGATGGTGAGTATTTGAAATGGCTGTTATGTTCTTTTCTCGTCAACAAATTGCCCTTTAGAACGCAAACAAAAAGGTGTGTAATTACCGAAAACAGGCGAGGATGGGTCTAGCTCCCTAACGTCGGCGGCGAAGTCGTCGAGAGAGTGTCCCTCCGCGCTGCCAGTAGCGCTGCCGCTGTCGGAGCGCGCTACAACACGCGCCACCCGCCGGACTCGTCAGTAATGTGTACTTAACATCTTCATGATACGTGTTTGTTACATATCCGTTGTTAGACATGTACTTTGTATGACATAAAATTGTGGACTTTTTACAGATTTACCTACCCATGGATTAAGAAAGTCACATCAATAGAATCTGTTGTCAATTTCGATGTTAATGATTATGGTTGATCGTTGTTATTATTTTAGTCAGCTAACCGCAACACTTAGCATAAAGCCTCGTATTCATGGTAAACATTTATTTAGCAACAGTTGATCAACATTGTTGATGAGCGGCGAGAATGTTGCCGCTCGTCGGGTGAAAACTTGTCAACATGCCGTTATCAACTCTCCAACACGCAGTGTTGCCAGCAATATGTTGACAGCAACTCCGCAATACGTCAATTCAACTTTGTTACTAAACAAATGTTTACCATGAAGACGAGGCTTAAGATTTAACAACAGAAATTAATAGTTGATCAGCCTTTCTGAGTTCGTGGATGGCGTGAGATAAACAATAATCAATTAATTCATAAATTAATTGCAAAGAAATTCTTTTTAACCATCTTTACCATACGGTATAGTATTACAATATGGCTTTGTGTTATAATTTTGGCAAAAGTAATTAGATTTAATTACACTGGTATATGTAAAAAATTGGGTATAACATTAATCAGTAGCGGCTTACAAGGGCATCATATTTACTTTTGAAGATCTGTCGCGTTTATGATATTCAATCTGATAGTAACATTTGAATGTCGGCTTGCAAAATAAATGTAGCGTGTATGTGTGTGCGTTATTGTGATTATTGCACATGTGTGTGTGTGATAGCAGTGGTTTAGAAGGAAAGAAAGGAATATCTTTCGTAGCAGAAAGAAAGAAAAATCTTGTATCTTTCTTTCTTTCTTTCCTTCAATCTTTCGTAGCAGTGGTTTAGCTTGATAACTTCACGAAGCTATGAAACTGGTGATAGTATTGAAAGTAGCCCCTCACGTAAATGTTAAAAAAGGGGTATCATATCAACTATGACTCTTAACACACGTTGAGCTTATTTCAAGACAAATCGCCTTTCACATGGCGACAAATAGTTCGTCCTGAAAAATACATATATTTTTTGGCATATTCATAATGTTCCACGATTTGTTAGCTTGTGACTACAGTCGTAGAAGTTTATAAAACACTTTAAAATATAATTGAATGGGTTATGAACGTGTGAAAAGAGCCTGATTCATTTATAGAATCATTCATGAAGACTTAGTATTTAATGTAACTTGCCTTTACCCTAATTACCTACAACATACCTTTGTAATCCGTGCTATGCGACATGGTGGAGCCGGGCGGCGCGCTGTGCGCGTGCGCGGCCGCCGCGTGCGCGTTGTGGCGCACGCACAGGTACAGCGCGCTCAGTAGCGGGACGGCCAACGCGTCCGATGTCTCTACTTGTACCGCCGACACGCAGATTAAAGATATCTTGCCGCGGGTAAAGTCGCCTAATGTCATGCCAGCACTGAAATTTAAATGTAAGCCTTATGTCTTGATATTTTCTTTTGCTATCCTATATACTTATATACTAATATTATAAAGATGTAAAATTTGACTGTTTGTATGTACGGGGTAATCTCTGGAACTACTGTTGGGATTTGAAAAAATATTTTTGCATTTGATAGCCCTATTCTTGAGGAAGGCTACATGCTATTTAACATCACTCTCTGACTCTAGCCGAACAAAAAGAAAAAAGTCAGAAAGAACGCTAAACGAAAACGAAGTGATAGCGCGAGCAGGTGATGCGATGCGATGGGATGGGTCGGAGGAACAAGAAATTACACGCAGACGAAGTTGCGGCCAGAAGCTAGTATATCCTATAGTGCCGCACTACTGGGCACAGGTCTTCCCTTCCTCTCTGTCTTGTGCGGTTTCTGGCCATGTTGGTCCTACAAACAAGACCTGATCGTCACCCCACCTTCGTCGTATGTCGTGATAACAAGGTTCATTTTTTAAGAAGTGCATTTGTTCTGCACACACTTGCATTACTGGAATGGAAGTTTGAAGCTTCAATCAAATCAGCTCATCGCAGTCCACTGCTGGACTTAGGCCGCTCCCATGCTGCCCCACAACACCCTGCCCTCCGCCTTCCGCAGCCAGTCAGTCCCAGCCACCTTCTAAAGGTCCCCGGTGCATCTATCTCGGGTGCGTCCCACACTACGCTTGCCGATACGCGGTCTCCTCTCCAGAACTCTTCTGCTCCACCGGCCATCGGTCCATCGACAAACATGGCCGGCCCAATGCTACTTTCAGCTTGCTTACTCTGCAAGCTATGTCGGTAACTCCGGTTCCGGTCCGAAGTCCCCACTTGTACCGCAGACTAAAGATGTAAGGCTTATGTTGTGTAATAAGGTTCGTTATTCTTTGGCAATGTTGAGATTTCTCCTCTCTTTAAAGAACTGGAGTCTACTGAAAAGGGCTCTACTGAAACTGTATATAATATTATATATTATTATTATATTTATATTATATATCTGTATTTTTTATACTGTACATATAGTGTATTCACGGAGACGAGTTAGTAGAGCGCTATCTCACTCACACAATTTTTTAACTGCGATTGGTCAGTGATAAACGCTAAGGCGGTGTACACAGTACGAGTACTTTTTAGTCTACTCATACTTCCCGTACTGTACAGACGTGCTCTTACTTGTGACTGTATGCTCAACTTGTGAATCGGCTGGTGTATTGGATTTTATGATTGATTGCTTTCTTGACGACTTGGCGGCTTGTGAAAAGGACTTTTCATTGTGAACTGAAATAGTGCGATAATGGTGGATATCGAACAACCTGCTGAAAAAAGAAAACGGCGGGCTTTTTTGTCTACCGAGAAGACTATGATTTTAAATATGTACCACGCAATGAGAAAAGCAGACTCTTCGGCCTCCAAGGGTGACATTCTGAAAGCTGTTGCATCTTCTTTAGGTGTTCACTGGGCTTCTGTTCATAGAATTGTAAAAGAGAAGAATGATAGTGGTGAGTTAAAATCTCCGAAGAAATTGAAGCAACGTTTGTCAATTGTTGATACGATTGATAACTTTACAAAATGTGCCATCAGAAGTATAGTCCACAATTTCTTCGCGCAGAATGAAATACCTACTCTAGATAAGATTTTAAAGAAAATCAGTGATGATGGCACTTTGGGCATTATAAGGAGAACGACGCTACATAAAATATTGAAAAAAATTGGTTTTAAATTCTGTAAGAGAAGCAGAAACAGCTTATTGCTGGATCGCGATGACATATTCTTTTGGAGAAGAAATTATCTGCGAGCTATCAAAAATTCACGAAATAATCATCAAAAAATCTACTATTTAGATGAAACTTGGGTGAATGAAGGTCACACTACCTCAAACGCTTGGGTCGATACCACAGTGAAAAGCAGGCGAGACGCTTTTATTAATGGACTAACGACTGGCTTGAAAACACCTTCAGGTGTGTATTTTTTTAATTTAATGGTCAATGGAAATTTTTAAGCGGCGCAGGTGTGCTAATGACCCGTTTATTGTTCTTTTGTCATAAATGAGCATTATCATAATAAAATACTTTTTCCCAATTTTTGTATAGTAAACTGGCCCAGGTGCGCTACATCCATTGTTATTATTATCATTAAGTTATTGTTATATTCTCATTGTTGAAACACGTGTTTTATAACATGTTTGTATTCTCGTTACAGGAAAAGACAAAAGACTAATTATCACTCACATCGGGAGTGAGGATGGATTCGTCGAAGGTGGTCTAAATATGTTTGAGTCGAAGAAACAAGGCGATTATCACAAGGAGATGAATGCCGAAGAATTTGAAAATTGGTTTAGAGAAGTTTTAAATAAGCTAGATGATAATTCTGTGATAGTCATGGATAACGCTTCCTATCACTCTAGGAAAATAGAGGGAATCCCAACGGCCAAATGTAAAAAACAGGATATATTTAATTGGTTACGCGAAAAAAATATTAGCTGTAACGCTGAAATGTTGAAACGTGAATTATTAAACATCGTTAAAAATCATAGACAGCGATATGACGCTTGCATTATAGACGAAATGGCAAAATTACAAAACAAAACTGTATTGAGACTGCCGCCGTATCATTGCGAATTAAATCCAATTGAGCTAGTGTGGGCTCAAGTTAAAGGAAATGTAGCTTCACACATGAAAACACACAAAATGGTAGAATTAAAAATTGTATTAAACGAATCAATTCATAATATTGACGCAGAGAAATGGAAAAAATGTATAAAGCATGTCATAGAAAAAGTTGAGCCCAAAATGGATGCCATGGACAGAAATGTAGAAGCAATGACTGAAAGATTCATAATAAATGTAGGAAACGACGACAGTAGTGATAGTACGGAGAGTGATGATGATGATGATATGTTATAAACTTGTTTATGTAGATATTATAATATAATAAAGAAAATTTAATCATTAACTCTCGATTTTATTTCTTTCCTTCATATCCATCCAGATATATAAAAAAGTAGGTACCCATAAAAAAATTCTATCAAATAAATGTCTCTCAATTTATACGACAGACGAAGCCGCAGGAATAAACTAAGCGAACTTTTAAGAAGCGCAGTGTGAACGCACATTTACATTTCTAAGGTATTGTTAACGCCCACTGACCCTAAAAAAGTTTTTTTTGTCTTTGTCATTTGTATGATAATGTGCGATAGAGAAGGCGCTATACTAACTCGTCTCCGTGAATACACTATAGTAAAGAGTAAGGAGGAAGGTGGGGTGGGTGGTGGAGTAAGGTGTAAGGATCCTAGCAGGTGGCGTTCTGTAGTTTCTGCCTACCCCCAGGGGAAGAAAGCGTGTGTTTATGTATGTGTATGTATAATAAAGTGTATTCTATTCTATTCTATCCTATATTGTTATACTTACTACTCGTTACATCCAGGAAACTCAGGTACCGGCAGTCCCTTATAATGGTAAGGGAAGGCGACCAGCGACAGTAGAGCGCTAATGGCCGCCTTACGGAGCTCTCTCTTGTCTATGGTCCCGCACTCCAGTTTGGGCTCCCTCTCTGACAGAATCTGGTCTAAGGCGTTTACGAAGTCAGGAACTAGAACTAACACGCCATCTAGGTCCAGTCTGGAAATAATAATTATTTTTATAGAATATTAAGTAAGTAAGTAAGTAAGTATATTTATTTGTTTAAACATGGTATACATACATTGCATGCAAGATATTACAGTAGAAAAGAAAGTTCAAACATGTTCAGCCGCGTGACGTGGCGTACAAATTGTTGAGTGGCGTACAGTTGCTGGGTTTTAAACCGGACTACACTTATTAAATTCAAAATGATAAAATTACTATAACAATCGTACTACATTATCAATACAATTCAATTATCAATTCTATTCAATGTCAGTTCAATTATCAATTCAATTCAATGTCAAGTTAATTATTAATTCAATTATGTCAAGTTGATTATTAATTCAATTCAATGTCAATTCAATTTAATTATCAATACATTATACAATAAAATAAATTAAAATACATAATCATCAAGAAAAATTATCCTCTTTCATAAATTCCGAAATACTATAATAAGATCTCTCTATTAATAATTTTCTCAATTTCAATTTAAGGCCAGATACATCCAATAATCTCCATGACTTGGGCAATTTATTAAATATGGTCGGAGCCATGTAATAAATGCTCTTATGCAAAAGAGCAGTTTTACCGCCGCGAACACAGAGTAGAGTATTGTCACGTCTATTCCTTGGCACAGCATCAGACAAACGTTGGAATAAGTTAGAATGACTTACAGTGAACATTACCGTTTCCAAAATGTATAATGAGGGTAATGTCAATATTCTATGCTCTTTAAAATAGGGTTTGCAGCTGTCTGTTGTTTGAAGTCGAAACATCGATCTGATGCATCTTTTCTGGGCCCGAAACGCTACTTCATTGTCCGCACTATTTCCCCAGAAAATAACTCCGTATCTAAGAATGGATTCAGCCAATCCATAGTACGCAGTAATTAATGCATCTTTATTGAGAACCGCTGCTAGTTGTTTCAAAGCGTAGGCTGCACTACTTATTTTCTTACTCAGAGCTTCTATTTGGGGCTTCCAACACAACTTATCATCAATTATAAGTCCCAGAAATTTTGTTGTGCCAGTTGCATTTATATTAATATTATTATACTGGACATTAATATTGTTAGCTGTATGTGTACGTTGTCCGAAATGAATTACATTAGTATTTTTTAAATTAATGATTAAATTATTATTATTAAGCCAATTTATGATAGATATAAGGGAATTATTAATGTCATGTTCATACGTACTTTTGTCATTACAAGCTATAGTCACAGTGCAATCGTCAGCAAAAAGTGTCATTGGGTGGTCAACAGCTTTAGGCAAGTCATTTATATATAAAGTGAACATCGAAGGGCCCACCACACTGCCTTGCGGTACTCCGTATATTACTTCTCGTTCCTCGGATCTTACAGTTATCTCACGTTTGTTGCAAATTTGACTTATTTCGGTAACCTGCTTACGTTTGTGAAGATAAGATTCAATTAGTTTTAAGACGTTACCCCTAATACCATACGCTTCAAGTTTCACTGCTAGGGAATTGTAATGCACACAATCAAAAGCCTGTGTCATGTCGCAGAAAATGGCGCACACAGGTGTCCTCTTATCTACGTTTAACATGACATTATGTAGAAATTCATAAATAGCCAGATTTATACTTTTGTTTTTGCGAAATCCCTTTTGTTCGTCAGCTAAAATGTGATATTTTTCTAAATAATTGTTGATTTCCCCCGATATATATTTTTCGAAGACTTTGGATAACACTGGTATAATCGCAATCGGTCTGTAGTTTGACATCAATTCGTGATTTTCCTTCTTATAAAGCGGTTTTACTATAGACTTTTTTAAAGAATCAGGAAAGGTGCCTGCGCTTATACAAAGATTGATAATGAAACATAAGTGTGTAGATATTATCAATGCAACTGCTTTTAATATTTTTGTGGCAGTACCATCATAGCCAACGCTGTTCGTGTTTCTAAGTTTCATTATAATATAGAGTATGTCATGTGGTGTACACGGAGCCAAAAACATAGACTGTGCTCTGCTATCGATCAGTGACGTTGAGTTCGTTCCTGCGTTACTTGTTGGCTGGATTTTATCGATAAAATAATTATTGAATGCATCGGCTATATCCTTCCTTTGAGCAATTTTTTTATTTTCAGAGTTGATGCAAGTAATACAAGTTCTCAAGTTTTCACTTTTGGACTTATTGATGATTTGCCATGTGGTTTTTGATTTGTTATTTGAGGTTTTAATATTGTAAGTGTTTTGAGCTTTTTTAGTTAGATTAATAATTTTTTTAAATAATCTTGAATAATTTTTGAATTTAACTCTGTTTGATTGATCTGGTTTTAACCTGTATTTCCATAGGAGATTCCTTTTATTTTTGCTACAGATCTTAATCCCACGTGATACCCAAGCAGGTTTTTTTACTATGTTAACGGTAACAATTTTATTGGGGAAACATAAATCATAAAATAATTTGAAAGTTTCTATAAAACAGTTGTAAGCTGCATTTGAATCTTCCATCTCATACATATCGGAGAAGGAGAGACTGCCTAGACAAGTTTTGAATTTTTCTATATTTTCTGGACTGTAATCTCGTGTCATTTTACGATAATATTTATGAGCATCCTTTTTTCGTACGGGACACTTTAAAAGCTGTGCTGTGTGGTCGGATAGCGCGAACTCCACCACTTCAGTCTTACAACGTTTACCAAAATCATGAGCAAAATTGTCGATACATGTTCGGCTCGCAGTCCGAGTATGTTGCCTTAATGCTAGTTGTAAATTCGAGTTTAAGAGAATACATTCAAATTCGGTAGATTGCTTAGTTTTCTTTAAAATGTCAATGTTGTAATCACCAGCGATGACTATATTCTTACATCTTTGTTTGGATAAATATTTTAAAAGAATTTCAAGTTTATCAAAGAACTCATTTAAGTTACTTGAGTTCGGGACTCTATAAATACACACAAATATAATATTATAATCAGTCAATTTAACTGCACAACATTCAAATATGCTTTGTGATGAAATTTTTGTTATGGTGGGCAATTCCTTCCATTGTAAGTTACGCTTAACGAGGATACATGCACCTCCTCGCTTACTCGCCTTTCTACTATAACATGCCGCTAAACTATAGTTAGGTATGTGTAACTGATTCTCACTGCCAGCCATCATAAAATGCTCAGAAATGCATATTACGTCTACATCAATATCTCGGTCGGAGAGCTCACTTAAACAGACTGAGAGAGCATCAGCTTTACTAAGGAGACCGGCAATGTTTTGATGTAATGTACATAGATATTTAGTCAAGAAAAAAATTATCCTTATTTGTTAAATTAATGACACACTTTATTTTAAAAAAGTTTGCTTATGCTTTCCGAACGTTTATCGTTTGTTTATTTTTTGGTTGGATGCTTTGGAATATGTCAACTTCAAATGAGTTTATTTGTATAACACAGGCTTATAGGATGTTACAAAACAATGCGCGGTGCGCAAATTAGGTTTACACGTGCAGTTTTTGGAATATTGTCATACAAATTAAATAATGTTTTATGTTAATCATAATTATGAAATCGCAACCGTAAAATATTATACGATGAAATTAAATTAAATATTTATTTATATACTTAAGTGGATCTTTTAAGACACTTTTACACATCAATATTTTGTTGGTCAATATTTTAAAACTAAATGGCGCCGGCATTTCCTAAACTCAACTCAAACTCAAAGCATTTATTTCAAATAAACCAATTACAGGCACTTTTGAACTGTCAAGGGTCGGTCAGTCAGAAAGATGAAGCTAGTTGCCCATTCCAAAGCGTAGTAGGTACCTAACTGACTGATCCTTGAGAAAAAACGCCGAGACAAACTCAGAGATCTCTTTTAAAGTCCAAACATTATATTATTAAGATTTTATACGAGTCTAACAATGCAGGGCCATGTCTGGAAGGGCCTTTTAAAGAAACAGCCATTGCAGCTTTGAGTTGACCTGGTTGACGGTATGCATGCATGCATCAATATCATACTGCCACTACACTATAGATGTGAATAGTGCTACAACCACTCACATCATCATCATCATCACATCATCCTCATCATCATATCATCATCATCACATATCGTCACACCATCATCATCATATCATCATCATCACATTATCGTCACACCATCATCATCATATCATCATCATCACATTATCGTCACACCATCATCATCATAACATCATCATCACATTATCGTCACACCATCATCATCACATTATCGTCACACCATCATCATCATATCATCATCATCACATTATCGTCACACCATCATCATCATAATATTATTCTCTTGCCCTTATCTCCATTGATTTGAAGTCGGTACAACATGTCTTTATCTTTCATATTTCTCCATTAATCGTCAATGAATCATATTCAATGAATTAAAGAACGTACTACTATAACAATTCTACTTACCAATACTTTAGGAGTAAATTGCGTTTGAATCTTGCGTAAATGTAAGGTAGGCCCTCCTATACATAGATATAAGAAGGCCTTTAACTCTGCCGGCCAACTCTATTGCATTAGTTGTGTTAGAAAATAATACTTCAAAGGGTCGCGGGTATCGAAATTGACCACGACCATAAAAACCTTACAAGTGTAAGGTATTTCTCGTGGTGAGTGTACCTGAACATGTCGGGCGCGTTGTAGACGACGGCGGCGGCGGTGGCGGGGTCCCGCAGGCCGCGCGCCAGCGCCGCCATGCAGCGCGCCACGTAGGGCGCCAGCACCTGCTCGTGGTGAGTGTACCTGAACATGTCGGGCGCGTTGTAGACGACGGCGGCGGCGGTGGCGGGGTCCCGCAGGCCGCGCGCCAGCGCCGCCATGCAGCGCGCCACGTAGGGCGCCAGCACCTGCTCGTGGTGAGTGTACCTGAACATGTCGGGCGCGTTGTAGACGACGGCGGCGGCGGTGGCGGGGTCCCGCAGGCCGCGCGCCAGCGCCGCCATGCAGCGCGCCACGTAGGGCGCCAGCACCTGCTCGTGGTGAGTGTACCTGAACATGTCGGGCGCGTTGTAGACGACGGCGGCGGCGGTGGCGGGGTCCCGCAGGCCGCGCGCCAGCGCCGCCATGCAGCGCGCCACGTAGGGCGCCAGCACCTGCTCGTGGTGAGTGTACCTGAACATGTCGGGCGCGTTGTAGACGACGGCGGCGGCGGTGGCGGGGTCCCGCAGGCCGCGCGCCAGCGCCGCCATGCAGCGCGCCACGTAGGGCGCCAGCACCTGCTCGTGGTGAGTGTACCTGAACATGTCGGGCGCGTTGTAGACGACGGCGGCGGCGGTGGCGGGGTCCCGCAGGCCGCGCGCCAGCGCCGCCATGCAGCGCGCCACGTAGGGCGCCAGCACCTGCTCGTGGTGAGTGTACCTGAACATGTCGGGCGCGTTGTAGACGACGGCGGCGGCGGTGGCGGGGTCCCGCAGGCCGCGCGCCAGCGCCGCCATGCAGCGCGCCACGTAGGGCGCCAGCACCTGCTCGTGGTGAGTGTACCTGAACATGTCGGGCGCGTTGTAGACGACGGCGGCGGCGGTGGCGGGGTCCCGCAGGCCGCGCGCCAGCGCCGCCATGCAGCGCGCCACGTAGGGCGCCAGCACCTGCTCGTGGTGAGTGTACCTGAACATGTCGGGCGCGTTGTAGACGACGGCGGCGGCGGTGGCGGGGTCCCGCAGGCCGCGCGCCAGCGCCGCCATGCAGCGCGCCACGTAGGGCGCCAGCACCTGCTCGTGGTGAGTGTACCTGAACATGTCGGGCGCGTTGTAGACGACGGCGGCGGCGGTGGCGGGGTCCCGCAGGCCGCGCGCCAGCGCCGCCATGCAGCGCGCCACGTAGGGCGCCAGCACCTGCTCGTGGTGAGTGTACCTGAACATGTCGGGCGCGTTGTAGACGACGGCGGCGGCGGTGGCGGGGTCCCGCAGGCCGCGCGCCAGCGCCGCCATGCAGCGCGCCACGTAGGGCGCCAGCACCTGCTCGTGGTGAGTGTACCTGAACATGTCGGGCGCGTTGTAGACGACGGCGGCGGCGGTGGCGGGGTCCCGCAGGCCGCGCGCCAGCGCCGCCATGCAGCGCGCCACGTAGGGCGCCAGCACCTGCTCGTGGTGAGTGTACCTGAACATGTCGGGCGCGTTGTAGACGACGGCGGCGGCGGTGGCGGGGTCCCGCAGGCCGCGCGCCAGCGCCGCCATGCAGCGCGCCACGTAGGGCGCCAGCACCTGCTCGCGGCACTGCTTCGAGCACAGCACGCGGCATAACGTGCCCAAGGCTTCCGCGCGACCTGCACGTACAATCATAAAAATTGGCTGATGGCTAATTTTATTAATTTTCCACCTCGCTGTTTTTGAAGGCCGATTTTAGCCAAAGTAGCCCTACTAATTACCATTTTTTTTTATTATTATGAAACCTGAGAGTCTGGCGCATTCTTGAAGTCTACTTAGGATCCGTGAAATCACCTGTTTAGATTTTTTATTTAAAGTTGAAAATTTAAGTCATAATTTACCAAACGTAATTTTTTCACTTTAGACCAACATTTTCATAACTTTCATCAAAGTTACGAAGCTGATTATTGTATGCATAAAAGAACTGTTCATGTAGATTCAGTTGGAAAAAAAAACTCGACAGTCTAATATTTAAAAAAAAAAATTTCATTGGTCAGTTCGAATATTTTCAAAAATTCTGAAAAAAAATCATAACTCGAAAACGATGAAAAGTCGCGGAACATACATGCGGGTGGGTGATTCGGATACAACGCGATACGAGGGACTTCATTTTTATTTTGGGACGTCAATGTTTCGGCCTGCTTGTATAATACGTTCGTAATTTCGTTTCCAAACATGTAAACAAATATATATTGTTTACAGAAACACATTTTTTTAATCCCACACAAAGTTCGGTTTGCGCTAAAACTTTTAACATATTTAAGATTTTTTCCATAATACTAGTCATTCTGATATCAACTTAATTTACACTCGCTTAAAGTTGATATTCTTTTAGAGTATGTTCAATAAGTCAGTTTACATGGGTAAGTTACAAGAGAATTGAAAAATAGTCTAAAGCAATTCATCGATGACTCAAATAGTTTTGATACCTTACATAAAAAATGAATTCGATTTTAATAAAAAAAATCCTTTTCGATTAATACACATTAATCGAAAAGGTGGATCCGACCGGATAATGCGTCAGGACCGTGAGATGTGGTGGGTCTCACTGCCTACCCCGTGAGCAAGCCGGCGGGACACGAAAAAATCTTTGTAAGTATTTTTTTTTTTGGTTTGCAATAATATTTAGTGGAGGTCCGATACGGATTGAAAAATAAATGCTTAAAATATAAGTTTTATTCGTAATATAGAGTAGGTACATCAATATTTAGTTAATTCTTTCGTCTTAATTTCTAAGAATGAAAAAGGCCAAGTTAGCATTTTTTTTGTGAAAATTATTATGTGAAAGCTAGTAGTTCTGTATCGGATAGCGATACGACTACGTATGATTCTTAAACCATTAAGAATCACAGTCCAAGTCTAAATCCAAAAACTCTATTCCAGCCATTTCACTAGCACTTGTCAGTTGTACACTTTCAGAATCGCTATCCGATACAGTACTATTAACTTCATCGCCAAGTTTTATTATAAATTCTTCCACGTTCTTTTTGAGTCTATGATCTCATTCTCTATACTTATTTTTTTTTTTACATGAATACATTCTTTTTTCCAGTCATCACTTGTTACAGATTCAAATGGTTCTTCTATTAATCTTGGAATTTCCTTTTCCCTATTTATATTTTTTAGGCAGAGAAGCCCAGCACCTCTCACTGTCCTGACGCATCATCCGGTCGGATGCACCTTTTGGATTAATGTGTACATAGTTTTTTTTATTTTTTATTTAAATCGTACCTATTCCTTTTTTATGTAAAGTATCAAAACTGATTGGAGTCAAACATTTTTTTTTAATTCTTGACCAGTGAAGTCTTCGATGATTCTTTCACAGTGTTGCTATAGACCATGTTTTAATTCACTTGTAACTTACCCATGTAAACTGACTTATTGAACAGACTCTAAGTGGAAATAACATCAACTGGAAGAAAAGATTTGAAGAGGCTTTAGGTTTTATGCTCAATTGTTGCATTTCACGAGCACGCGCCAAGTATCTTAATTTAAACCTTATCTAAATGGTCATAAAAGTCAAACGGTGCGACAGTGTTGCAAGTTGTAAGGTGCTGATAGATAGACGCGCGAACACTTCTTTATACATAGGGATCCAAAAAAGATACAAGTACAGTCACGAGCTTTAATATGTTTACACTTAGCACCTTCTAAATGTGATTTTCTCCTACTGTATTGATTGTAATTTTATGCTGTTATGAACATAGTATTTTGGAACCTATATACTGCTAAGAAATAGGTCTTATCTCAAAGTTGCAATCAATGTTCCACGAGAAAATCGCTTTTAAAATTTGCTAAGTTTATACATATTAGTGCTCGTGACTGTACATAAATATAGTTTAAAAAAAAAAACAATAAATATGCAGTCTTACGTACCTGGCTGATAGCTGAGCATGTTCAATTTGTACGCAGCATCTGATAGGGACGGAGGTGGTGGAGTGCCTTCTGTACGCTCTGAAACAATTTACAGTTTCATTAGCATTCATTACTATCCCGTTCCAAGGTGAGTAGGGTCGGCCGCATTATGTATTATTTTTCATATGAAATTCCAGCATTTATTTTCCTCTTAGCCATGTCACTTTTGTTATCTTTTCTATGGCATGCCTTCTGATTCTCGTAATATGACGTGTCAAGATAATTAACGCAAAATAAAGTGTTAAATCAAGATCGTCAGACATGATCAAGAAGGCTGTTGGAGGCAGCATTTACCAAGCTGTCGAAACTGCAGAAGACCGCATAACTTGGAGACGCATGGTCGCGATTTTCAGTATTGAGGGAACGACGAACAAGAAGTAAGTGTTTAAAAAAGTCCTTTTACAAGAACTATTATAGAATGACACCTAGGGCTTCTAAAATCTGGTAGCATCAACTGAAGCAGACATAAAATATAGGCAGTGTATGTGTATACTCACGTTGGTTATTATAAGCTGGTGTAGTACCAATAAGAGCTGCCTCAAACAGCCACTCTCCGAATAAATGGAAGATCGAGTTCACTTTCGGGCGAAGCGGAGTTAACGGCGGCTTCTCAGACTCCCCCACTAAAGAACAAAACAAGAATGAAGAGTTTTAATGTATTTAGGACAAAAAAATTATGTAACTCGTCGATGTTGCCGACTGCCAAAATTCCTATTTCCCACGGAGGACTGCAAGTTGTCTCGTCACATAAATATTGAACTCATAGCACACAAAAATGGATAGAAGTAAAACACTAGATCACCAGGCAGCACCTGGAACTTTATGTAGGGTACACATATGAGTATGTGAAACATAACATGAAATGTAACATATGTTGAAACGAAAATGCCGTCCAAATATATGCAAAAATGTAACACAACAACAAGGCAAAAAGTAAGCAAGTCAAAATTCGTACAAACGATTGATCGCGTACTCACGCGACTATCACTTTTGGTCAGGACGCGGGGTCCGAAAGTCAGAAAACTCTATTATATAAACATAACCTTTCATATAAAACTTTGATATTAATGATGATTAATATTTGATTTTATTTGATTTTAATTATTAATGATGATTAATGATTATTAATATTTACCTTGAGATGAGATAGAGTTGGGCGGCGTGGTCGGCACCACACTGGCCGGGCGGCTGCTCGTCAGACCAATGAGCGACGTGCGCGGAGTACCTGCGTATGCGCACAATCATATTATAGATTCAGTCAGCCTCGAAAAGATGCATACATCGGTAAGAATTAATTTGATTTTCTACACATTATGTTCCATAATACTGAATCAATATGTAGCTAGAATTAAGTAACCAATTTGTAATTTATTTTTTTAATACTTTAACCACACCATTTTACAGATGCGGATTTAATGCCATAGGCATCTTCTACCAGTCACCCTTTGGGTGATGCAGAATCAAACAGTGGTAGGTGCAGTTACGAAAAATTGATAATTAAATAAATAATAATATGTTTTATGGCTACACATTGATACAATATTATGGAAAAAAGATTGTAGACGGTAAAAAGAGTTCAAGCCGATGTATGATACATATTTTTGAGGCTGACTGTACTAGCGTTACTTATTGACGGATGTGATTACTGACTGAAGGCTGAATACTAGATGTTGTTTACTGTCCAGTTAAGAGGATAAATAAGCGCAGGGCAGCGCATTTTAAATGAGATAGAATGACGTTGAAAATTTAAATACTTCATTTAAAATGGACAGATATTAATAAAACCGTGGTTTCTAACATAACTTTGAGTACCTACATACTAATACTTACAAGTTACAACAAATTTGCCTTAAAAAAAAAAAAAAACTTCTGGAAAAAATCAACCCAGAAAAAAAAAACGACACTCAAAAACTAAGGGAAATTGAAAAAAAGAGATAGATAAACAAACAAACCAAAAAATAACTCACCACACACAGTAAAAGTGCTAGTATCAAACAGGTGCAAAGGAAATCTAATATTTATAACACAATACACCTACATGTAAATAATCTTTCAACCATACTTTATACTCTACAACTTAATCATATTAAAATTTACATTTTAAGTCTATCTATTAATATTTCAATAATAAAGTAACTAAAATACTATTATTTTCTACGATTATGTACAGGTACAATCAGGGAAATTATTATTTTATCAAATTGGCACACTATGTTAATTTGTCGTGTTATAGTCATTTCATACAGCTGTTAAAGAGTTTCAATATATGAACAATTTAGGTTGATAGTCAAATTGCTAAACAATAATTTCCCTGACTTTACAATGCAGTTCGATATGGAAACCGTTTTGATTTCAAACATCAAATTGGGTGCTAGAACCACACGAGATCCAAGAGCCGGTCAATGTGGCGATGCTCGGGGGAGGCCACATATCCTGCAATGGACGACTTTCGGCTGAATGATATGGCGAGCTCTACAGACAAAACCGTTCCCATATCCGTGTACGTCCGTGTGAACCTTACTTCTGTCCGGCAGCTTGTCCCGCGGGCGCGCCGCCGACACGCTGAAGGACTTGGCGAGGCGGCGGTGCGCGGGCGGCGTGAGCTCGGCGTCGTCCAGCTCGGCGCCCGCGCCGCCGCCCGCCGCGCCCGCGCTCGCCCAGCAGCGCTCCGAGCCGCGCCCTGAGCCACCCCACGTTAACGCTACTTATGGTACACTACAGTGCTACGCATGCTTTATATCTAGTAGGGCTCATTTCATTACAAAAAGATGTTTTTGAACAGTACACGAAATTGACAAAATTCTCTTGAATCAAAAGTATCTATACATTTGCATTTGCAAATTATCTGGGGACCAACTCTACTAAATTACAAACGTTACAATGGTCTCCCATTATGATTTACTGACAGACAAACCGTGAGCCCGATGGACTTTAAAAATTACAAACTTTCATCCCCTATTTATCCAAATTCATCCCCATTAGGGAACGAATTTAAAAAAATCCTTCTTTAGTGCTCACTTTCGCTATATTACGAACTCTTGTCCATAATTCAATACTTCTAGACCAGCACCCTAATTGCGTAACACACTATCAATCAGAATCTGAATCATTTTGAAGGATATTGATAATCATAGGTTCATATGTTCAAAAAAATTGTCTACTTAATAAAGTAAATAACGCAATGAATGTTGTTGAACTGTGAAAAATGAAAGCCATTCCTACAATTAACTTGTTACCCAATTACCCCGCAGTTCAGTGGTTTAGGCCGAACGTTGTTGTTTATCAGTGAATTAATGAATTTAAGATTTTTATTAAGAAGATTTGTCATCATCACAAAATCTGCCAATAACTCGCAATGGCGAGATCATTGCAACGTTTGTAAATTTGTAGAATCGGGTCCCTGGTGTTTGGTTGATAGACTACAAATAAATGATGCCATGCTTGTATAAATAAAAATTTCTTAAAGCACTTCTTATTTTTGTATCGAATGAACCCTATGTATGCTTCAATCAACTCTCCCGAGGTATAAGAGCACAGAGTAGTGAATAAGTGGAGTGCTTAGATGAAGAACGTTTCCGTCCGCCAATCGCTTCCTCAATACAAGTTTGTAAATTGGGATTAAACACTCTGTCTATTTACTACTGCATAAGGTGTACTCTAAGAGCAAGAGGTGAAAATGTATATTATATAAATTTCTTGACATAATTTGGTTCTTTATTGAATATCACAATCTATTCATACAAATAAATAAAATTGAAGTGTCTGTTTGTAATGTCAAAATAACAGATTTGTATACGTGTATATGAAAATACATACGGTAGGTACTTATAATTTTTTTTAATTGTCTGTCTGTCTGTTTGTTTGTTCCGGCTAATCTCCGAAACGGCTGGACCGAACTTGATGAAATTTGTTATGGGTTTACTTTGAACCCTGGGGATCTTCGAAGGACAGGCTACTTTTTATCGACATACCACGCGGGCTAAGCCGCGGGCGGAAGCTAGTTAAAGGTACAGAAATACTGTTTTAAATCTAAATAAGAATTCGACAAAATATCCTTTATCAACCTTCGGTAATATATATAATTAAAGAAATAATCTTATTGTACTGTAAGAAAAAAAATCCCCAACAAAATACAAAAGGAAAAAGAAAACTTGCATACTTGTGCCTATAATATAGTGACTCACCTTATCAAGTTTTCACCATATTTGTAGAGAAGTGGTCCGTCTAAAAGCTGGTCAATAAAAATCGTGCTGATATTTTACACTCTACAGTGCAAGTGTGCAACCGAAAATAGACCTTAGGGCCATATTCTAGAACGTAACTAATTTATGAATACCGATTTAAAACCAACTAACCTATGGATCATTGTTGTGTGATCATGTTATTATTATTAATTTTGATAAAAAGAGGCCAGTATGAAATCTGTCGTGGCGTTCTAGAATACGGTTCTAAATATGATTAATTCCTACAAATAAAGATTTCAATTTGAAAACCAACACGATTTTAACCCATAAAGTAACATGTCATCAGATTTCACACTTTCCTAATGTTCAATTAGGATATTTTCATAGCATCATTTTGCTAAAGACACGTTTCCTGTGACAGACTTGATTGGTCCAAAACTACATCACATGCAATACTTTGTCATCGTCATCAACATGATTATTTTATAAGTGGAATGAAATTACCAATGGGTGTACTACAGGTACACGTCTACCTAACCCTTCGGGGAAATACAGACGTCATATTTTGAAATTACAAATCGTGGCATAGTCTTAATCCGACAAGCGTAGTAAGGCGTACGTGTTTCTGTGACAAAATAATCTATTATTCTTTTTTTCCTTTGTAATGTGCGTCGCTCAGGCCATCACAGGGAGAGAAGACCTATACTTGAATTCAGAATCATAGATAATTTACAATTTACATTCAATGCCACTTACTCAATTATCAAATTATGTGTTTGTTAATAGTTTTAGTTAAGTTAGGATATTATATTTTTTATTTTAATAGTTTTTAGTTAATTTAGTATAACATTTTTATCCAGTGAAAATAAATGTACGTTTATATGCCTAGTTCTATTATCAAGTTTAGTGTTATGTAGTCTAAGGCCCACTTGCAGCACAGATCACTAAATGCATTATTTCTCTGTCTCTGTCTTATTCAAAGGATTGACAGAAATAGAACGATGTTTTAAATTCGTTTAGCATTAAACGTGTTTAGTATTAGTGTGGCTATTTTTTGTTTGAAAATTTTCGTAATAGTCCGAATTAGGTTTTTATAGAAATAAAAATTGGGAGTTCCCCGGAAAATTATCGAGTTCGGGAAATACTGAACGTCCTTTTTTCTATGTGATTTTTGTATGAACTATTGAAATTTGGACAGGGCAACGTCTGTCGGGCCAGCTAGTTTGTAATAAAAAGGTCGTAAATAAATTTAAATTGCAATGGTTCTTGAACTTTGTAATTAGTGATAGATATTAAGTTAAAAAACTTGATAATTATCTGTGATTCTGAACTGAAGTTTACTTCAAATTAACCAAGCAATACTCTACGGAAGCCCCCACACCACACCAACCCAACGTGTGCAGTACTTACCGAGGAATGCGTCAACGTGCGCGGCGATGCCCTTCATAGCCTTGTGGAAGATCGAGGGCAACGCTTGCAAGCATGGGTGTTGGCTCGGGTCGCGACTGCCCTCATCTTGAGTTATTGAGTACTAAAGACAAAAATGTCAGTTATAAAAAACTGTAAAGTATTTATAGGTAGGTAATGCTATACTGTTAAACACACATTGTGAAGGTTTAAAATTGATAGCGCCTTTATTTCGTAGAATGAAGGGCGGTTTTCATAGTTCAAATGTTACTACTGCTGACGAGTAGTCGATCGTTAAAGTATTTTACATAAGCACAATCAGTCTACTTTAATTACACTGCTGGGACACAGGCCCCCTCTTTGTGAGAGGGAGTGGGCCGTAATATGCGTGTTAGTGGATGTAATTTGTCTTCGAATAGCTGGTTGTAAGACATGTCAGGTTACTCACAATGTTTTGCTTGACCGTGTTAAAAGAAAGAAAGAAAAATATTTTATTTGGGACACGCACAGGAAATACAAAGAGTAAAAATAAAAATGGAGCCCTAATTCTGAATGGTAATTATTATTCCCCGCGTAATCTTACCACGTCAATATCATGTCTCATAGAAACGGTTTCGTTTATTATATCATAGAGAATGCGTTATTAGCAGGTGTCGTGGTTAGATAAGGAATTGACGTGGTTTCTAAGTAAGGAATCGTTAATTGGTCGTAGTGAATTAGGGCCCTGGCCCTGCAGTCTCGACATTAGATAGGGACAAGAATCTGTCGCTAAGTCGTATCGATGTCAAATTCCTTTAATACATTTTCAACCTTATTTCCAAAGCATAAGGTTGAAAATCTATTAAAGAAATTTGACATCGATACGACTTAGCGACAGATTTTTGTCGCTATTCATGTCGAGACTGCAGGGCCTGGAGTGATGATACAAATTGTACAAGGAAAAGTCCAGGCTGGGTTCGAACCCATGACTTACAACTCGTAAGTCGGGGCTTTTACCACTGGGCCTTCCTACAGTCCTATTAGCGGTCAGATTGGTGTTTTTATCATTGTATGTAACCAAACCTGCAAGAAGTCTGGAGTCTGACTTATGACATGCGGGCGGCACAGGTCCACAGGGTTCCCTATTGTGTGCAGCATGCGGTACCAGCTCTGCATCACAGCTTCCGGGCTCATGTCAGCAGGAATCAGGTTGGCGTCTTCTTCACCTGCATAAGCCAAGAAAAATATTGTAATTTTTTTCCACTGTAGGACTAAGTATTGTAACTATGCTTCTCGTACAGACAAGGAACGAGTATAATTGGCAGAACACGTTTGCACGCGGGGTGTTGAGAATTCTTGTAAAAGCTAGTGTGGCCAAAGTGAGCACACGTCCGCTTCTGAACGGCGTCTGACATCTGATGGGTCACAGCATTACAAGCAGTGTCCCCGATGAAATTTCCCGTCGGAAATATTACGAACTTCCATACAAACAAGCCCCCTCCCCCAGCCCTAACCCCTTTAGGGGATGAATTTTCAAAAGACCTTCCTTAGTGCTCACCTTAGTCACAAAAGTTCATGCTTCTAGACACTGGTTTAAGCTTCGCGTTGTCTGTCAGTCAACGAATGAATGAGTTTAAGATTTGAATTGACCGAGCGAGCGCGAAGCGTCTCCGTTTCAGCTTGGGCAAAAATGCTTTCGTATGTTCTCCTCTACGTACAGGTCGCAATTCTCAACCGATTCTCTTTAAATTCTGTGATCAGGTTCGATCATTATATGGATTTTGTTGTCGATTCAGTTTTTCGAAATTTTTCAAAGTGGTGAAGATATGAGGGTTGAAAACGTAAAAAAAAAAACATATTTCATCCATTTCGCGCTCTTTACGCGCGCTTTTTGTTTTAAGGTGCTTTTTTTTTAAGGCGCAGTAACATTTATTCAGTTTTAGACTATGCAAAGAAAGACTCGCGAAGTCTACAGCTCATAGAGCCACTAGTTAAATAGATCTAAACTGAATTGTACATGAATTTCGTCTTGTCCAAATTCATGCCTAGGGCAACTCGCCGAAAGGCTCAATTTAAGCTGTGCAGCATTTGGTCTAACTGTTTCAGTGTCTCTGTTATTATGACGATATCATCGGCAAAGCCAAAGTGTGAGATGTACTCTCCTGTTCACGTTGAAACCCTGTCCAGTCCAGTGCAGCGTCTTGGAGACGTCCTCCAACGATGGATGTGGTCTACGGTATTAAAGTCTTTTCTAAAACAGGCTTGTTCTGGCGGCTGGTACTCGTAAGTCTCGGCGTTACGGTTCGTGACGACCTTCGAAAACAGCTTGTATACGTGGCTCAGAAGTGAGATGGGTCTACAGTTCTTCAGCAAGGTATTGTCACCTTTTTTGAAGAACAGAACCATCGCACCTCTGCTCCACGCCTCGGACGTTGTACCCTCTTTGATGACGAGTTGAAGAGACACGCAAGCTCTTTCAGGACTGGAGCCCCGCCCGCTTTAAGGAGCTCTGTCGTTATTCCGTCATCATCAGGTGCCTAGTTGTTCATTAGCTGCTCGAGAGCCGCCCTAATCTTGCACTGGTCGACATCCGAGATGTCCTCCTTGTAGTGACGCGTTAATTTGGCTCGATGGTCATTTGCACTATGTCCCACTGGTTTCGCCGTTCGCGTTGAGTATAAGTGCCCGTACAAAACCTGGACTTCCTCGAGTATCTCAGATTTCGAAATCACTAACTCATGATTCTACAATTCGCAGTTCTTAGTTTCGTCAGAAAGAACCTAATTGCCGAGCGGAGATTTTCGACCCTGGGTTCTGGTCAATTGCGACTTTGATGTCACGGGTGTTGGAGCACCGAAGGTCGCGTCGCGTCAGCTTTCAAATGTTTAGGTTTAAGGCACTCTGGTCTGTCGAAGACGGCTGCGTCGACGGCAACATTCGTCTTTCCCTCATAAGTTCGAGAGTCTCCAAGAAAAGTTTGGACACCTTATTTTTGACTTATGCTTTGACCAGCTCGTCGGCTTTCACAAAAACAATGCCTGTGGTTTCCAGCAGGGCAAATCGATTTTGAAATTCCAGTTGGAACTTTTCGGATCCTAGAGCGGCTTGGAACTGCGTAGGTTTGAGGGTAGGCATCATCATGCGGATTCGCTCAGCTCAAAAGTTGATATTTAGAGTGCCATGGACAAGCCTGTGATCGCTTCCGGTATTAAACCGACTGATCACGGAGACATCTCTAAATGATGTGTTTCAAATCCGCCGACACACTTACTGATGGGCATGACTGGGAACAGCGGGCCGTACATGTGCTTGAGCAGGCGCGCCGTGAGCGCCAGCGACGCGCGCGTCCACTGCTCCGCGAGCGGCGCGCGGTGGCGCCAGCGCACGCACTGCTCGCGCAGCGTGCGCCACAGGGGGGGCACGGGGAAGCATCTGGGGGTGCAATCATACACGGTGTAAAAAGACGCTTAACAAAGCCTAGAGTCACTTATATTACTCCCCGCCATTGTTATCATTTTTTATTCTGGACCATACCTAGGAACCTTCTGGTTATGGAGAAATTGAAGGTAAAAGTTCCAACTCTCTTTTTTTTACATATTCAAATTTTGTACGCTATACATATAATTTAACTATAAATACCCGCACAACTCCTGACCGTTACATGTACCCCTAAGCATATTGTTTTGTTTTCGTTACACGATCTTTCACACCAAAAATAAAAAGGAGTTTCGCAGCAATAATTTGTGGTCTGTTGTTTGATGTGCAGAATGCGAAGATTACGGCTATGTGATGGGTGTTTTTACACCCTGTATAGCTCGTCAGTAAACCATTCAGGATGTGGCAACTCATTTAATGCTACCACAGTTTTTATAAAGAGTGATCACGTCGCGCGTGTTGTCGGCACTGAACGCCAAAGTAAATGAATACGCCAGGCGTACGAGTATTTACTGTCACGTATGAATAATAATCAGAGATCGGAATAGGTAGAGTATATTTACCTAAATTTCGAGGTAAGTAACATAGAGTGGATAATACCTCCTCTAAAATACCGGAATGATGACAATGATGATTTAAGCCCAGTGTGACTGTCTGTCACCTATTCCTAATTAATAATAAAATATTAGATTTGTTTTAAAACTTTCCCACGATATCGGGACTTTTAGAGAAACATTAAATCTCTATTTTATGATCTTGACACTACGTTAGCCTAATTAATAATAAAATATCTTATTTCTTTGAAATTGTAAAACAATATGTAACCTCTTAAAGACCCATTCCATTTATATATTATGGGTGGCACTTATCCCAACCATTAGTCAAAGGGCAATATTTTATTAATTTATTTTATTATTTATGTACACACAGTAAAATAGATACAGCTACGGCATATTAGTATTAAGTACAAAGGTACTGCTTATTTCTTAAGAAATTTCTTCCAGCAGACCTGCGAATATTTTACGTCAATTAAGATGCAATATTCTAAAGAAACGCGTAAAATATGGGATGTCTAATCCCAAGTCACAAAGCGAGTACCACATCTGTCAACGATAAGTCAAGCTCAAAAGAGTCTTTAAAACAATTGAGAAATGTACAAAGACCTATTCTGCGAAAGTGCGAGAATTTGGGTAGATGTTACAAAAAACGTGGGGCTGAGCGTGGTGATTTTTTGGAGATGGAAAGAAACGAATGTGATGGCAGTTGACTTAGGACCGCGAGAAGCGATAGAAACGAAAGTCCAGGCTAGTGAAGTTAGGAGACTTGGTGAATACCAAGTCGGTCATGTCCGTGGGCTGTCGTTAGGGACCAAGTATCATTTATTAAGTTGATAGTCGGTTAAACACCACGTTAGGTAGCAGACGACGTAGTCACTTTAGTTAAAACCTAGACAATTTAGTTCATCGAGGTGTGTCCGAGGTGAAACAGGTAATACGTGCAGTATTTCGTAAGTGAATTGTAATATAATTCCCTCCAAGAAGATATTTGGTAAGTATCAACTTTAATATTTAGTATCGTAGTTTATAATTAATGCTATTTTCTCTTGTATTACGAGACCACCTCCTAATCCGTAACTTGACAGATTTTGTCACTTGCATTTGGATATAGGGAAACGGAGAAAGCCTACCGCTATACTTGACAATGAGCACCAACGCTCCGGACTCTTGACGACTGTTGAACCTTAACTGGCGCATTACATGTGGAAGACAGAAAAGTAAATACACAGTTCATCTAATTCAAACTAGGCTATAATGCCGATCTCTAATTACGTTATAAATCAATCAAACGTTAGTGATGATTACTGCTTCCAAAAAGGTCTGGCCACAGAACACTTTGCGTGAGGCTTGGTATATGCACATTTCCGGGCACGGGGGTAGGCTTCATACACATTCACAAACTGGATTGGTAGTCGTTCTTAGAACGCTAGGGACCGTATCTCGATAAAATCTAAACCCGGCTATGGTATGCCATTTACTAAATCGACACTATTTATCGAGACACGACAATATGTACGCTTTTGCGGTGAAAACTGCACTGCATTCTCTCAATGGGGAAGATTAAGGGAATGAGAAGTGACGAAATACCACTTCGGTGTGCACCAAGTACGATCGCAATGAGTTTTGCTACAGACTGAGTCTACGGTACGCTTGTACTAGTTTTCTATTATCTTAGTAAAAACGGGGCTAGGCCGCCGTAAGGGTGTTATTAGCATTAGTACGCGTTTAGAGCTACTCAACACTTGTCTCCCTCAATGGCAGTTGGACTTCGCAGTACTCTGTCTTTAGGATTGAGTAAGACATTTATTTAGTGCATAGGGAACGTGTCCTATTAGAATCGTATTAGTATCCGCAGAGGTTCTATGCGTTAGATCTAGCAGGACACGTACAATGAGGCAGACGTTGTAAGCGGTTCCCGGTCTCACTAAAGTGGGTACATCGTAAACACATAAACTAACGAAGCTATAAATTATTCATTTAAGTAAGACTTATATAAACACTGCTGAATTTAATTTATATGTTAAGAATTATTCTAAATTATTTAAAAAAGTTTGTAGTACGGCCAAGTCACGTTATTTGAGTTCAAAAATTAAAAATAGTAGTAATGTAATTAAAATGACATGGAGCATCATTAATAGCGAAACGGGAAGGTCATGCAACCGATGTAGTGACTACAGCCTTGATATTGATGACAGTATAATTAAATCAGATTCACAAGTCGCCGTGGCCTTTGAAAATTTCTTTACAAATATTCCTGTATCCACTACTAAATCTCTAAACTCATCACCCACTGCTGCAGAGTCTTTACTTAAAGAAAACGTCCCTGTTTGTGATTCTGAATTTCATTTCCAATATGTCACCTGTAAAGATATAATTAAAACCTTTCAAACGTTAAATGTTAAAAAGACCGCAGATCTATGGGGCAATTCTGTGGACGTTGCAAAGTCGATTATAAACATTGTATCACCTACTTTAGCTGGTATTTTTAATAAGTGTGTTGACTGTGGTGAGTTTCCTGATCTTATGAAAAACAGTAAAATAATACCGTTGTTTAAATCAGGTAGTACATCAGACCCTACTAATTATAGACCCATTTCAGTGCTACCTACTTTTAGTAAAATTTTTGAAAAACTTATTTTGAATCAAATGCAAAGCTTTTTTAATAAACACAAATTACTGCATAACAAACAGTTCGGTTTTACAAGGGGTCGTTCGACTACTGATGCCGGAGTTGAACTTTTAGGACATGTTTATAATGCATGGGAGGACAAATGCGATGCTTTGGGAATCTTTTGCGATTTGTCCAAGGCATTCGATTGTGTTCTTCATGAAACATTAATCAGGAAACTGCACCACTACGGAATCCGAAACGCCTCTCTGGATCTTCTTACTTCTTACTTAAGTGATAGGATTCAGAGAGTTGATGTTAACGGAAAACGTTCACCCGGATCTGTAGTAAGAATGGGGGTCCCCCAGGGCTCAATTCTTGGCCCATTTTTATTTCTTATTTATATAAATGACTTGCCTTACCTCATAAAGGATAAACATGATATAGTGTTGTTTGCAGACGACACTTCACTTTTATTTAAACTCAAACGTCAGCAGCTGGTTACTGACAATGTAAATAGCGCTCTCGCAATAGTAGTTAACTGGTTTAATGTTAATAACCTACTTCTTAACGAGAAAAAAACGAAATGTATTAAGTTTACGATACCTCATGTTAGACAAGTAGAAACTAGTGTTCTCATAAAGGGTGAAGTGTTGAAACCCGAAGATACAACAGTATTCTTAGGCATAACTTTGGATGCCAAGCTTCAATGGGGCCCCCATATAGACAAATTGTCGAAAAAGCTTAGCTCTGCAGCATACGCCGTTAGAAAAATTCGTGATTTAACAGATTTAGAGACTGCCCGTTTAGTATACTTTAGTTATTTTCATAGTGTGATGTCGTACGGTATTCTGTTGTGGGGAAATGCCGCCGATATTCAGACAATTTTTGTTTTACAAAAAAGGGCAATTCGTTCAATTTATAAATTAAGTCCCAGACACTCCCTCAGAGATAAATTTAAAGAGATTAATATTGTTACTGTGCCTTCTCAGTATATTTATGAAAATCTTTTGTATGCACATAAAAATATTAATCTGTTTAAAAAATACAGTGATATCCACAATATAAATACCAGGAACAAACACAAATTTCTTGTTCCTACAACCAGGCTCAAAAAAATTGGTGGCTCCTTTAGATGCCAATGTATACGTTTTTATAATAAACTTCCTAGCCACATTCAAGATCTAAGCTTTAATAAATTCAAATCTTTTATAAAGCGGAAATTATGCCAGAAAGCCTACTATAATGTGAAAGACTATATTGAAGACAAAAAGGCTTGGGATTGAGCTGCTCCAATAAATTTACACAGTGAATGTTGATTTTAGTTTGCTAACTCTTTTTAGACATGAATATTTACTATAAAAAGTATTATGTTATTTTCATTATTGTAAATATGAGGACTATGTGGGTAATTTTTTTTTTTTTTTCAGTTTTATTCTTGGTCTGGCAGTTTAAGTAGTTTATGCGGCCTACCCAAATGTCCTTTCTTTGGTATTGTTCGTCGAATCGTTGAGCTCCTTAAGTTCTGAGTTGAGCTGCACGGTTACTGACAAATGCGTGCACTGACTGGACAGGTCGACTTAATCTGTGTGGTTCTTTCCTCAAAAGACCATTTCAGACACCGATCTACATGATCTTCAAACATTATTACCGAATTTATATATACACATTGACATTGATAAATTTTATATATACAATGACATGAGTATTTACTTGTAAAGTATTATATTATTTTAATTTTGTGAATGTGAAGACTATGTGGGTAATTGCTTTTTTTTTTTTTTTTTTTTTTTTTCTAATTTAATTTTAATTATGATCTGGCAGTTTGAGTAATTTATGCGGCCTACCCAAATGTCCTTTCTTTGGTATTGTTCGTCGAATCGTTGAGCTCCTTAAGTCCTGACTTCCTGAGTCGAGCTGCACGATTACTGACAAATGCGTGCACTGACTGGACAGGTCCACTCAAACTGTGTGGTTCTTTCCTCAAAAGACCATTTCAGATACCAATCTGCATGGTCTTCGCATGACCTGACCAAGATTATGTCTGGACTTTAAAAGAGACTGTGACCTCTGAGTTTGTTTCGGCCTTTCTTCTCAGAGTAGTCAGATAGGAAACGCCGACCTCATCTAGTTTAAAAAACATAATTGACGTGTAAAAGTGTTTGTACAAACCTACTTACAGAAATAAAATCATTTATCATTTAAGTGCAAGCGTAACGATCCCTTTATCCCCTTCATATTATCAAGACGATGGCAGATATTAGCGCTCACCTGCGAGAAGGGAGACGTCAGCGTTACGACATTTATAATACTAAATCATAATTATTATATACTTTCGCATACCCTCTCATCTTCTTAGCTTCACATATTTGTGGGGGGCGTGTTCCCTTTCCATCAAAGGAAAGCCGATCTTAACACTAATGTTAGCATAATCAGGAAAAACGAAAATTTTATCGGCTTTTTTTTAAGCTATTGCATAGCTTTTATCGCGGGCTTTGAGCGCGGCGACCGAATCAAGAAATTCCGTAACGAAAATAAAACTTAACACCCCCCACTCCGCCTACCATGTAGCTCGGCCGAGCGTTCGCTTAACGTGTATGTATAGGGTACGACTGTACTTGAATTAATATCAAAGAAAAAAAAATACTGCATAAGTACTGCATAAATAAAAAATAAATAAATAATTATAATTGCATAAGTTGATAAAAAATGCTATGCAATAGCTTTACCGCGGCAGTCCCCGAGCGCCACACGTGTTTTAGTTTTTGGGTTGATTTTAGATTTTTAGGGTTCCGTGCTAAAATTGTGTTTTTCAAAAAAAAAAAAAAAAAAACTCAAAGCATTTATTTCAATTAAACCATTTACAGGCACTTTTGAATTGTCAAAGAGTCGGTCAGTTAGTCAGAAAGTTGAAGCTAGTTGCCCATTCCAAAACGTAGATCTCTATGGAGAAGAACGGGCAAGAAACTCCAAGGACACTCTTTTTAAATCAAGATATTACAAAATCCTGGGTACATTATTCGTGTTGCTTCTATATGCGAGAACAATGAAAAAAAAATCTATAAAAAAAACAATTCAAAATAAAAGATTAATAATAAAAATAAGCCGTGGCAGTTAAGAGATGACCAGTCTCAACTGACGGCGCCCGTTCACGAACATGACGCGTGGATCAGCACCATCCAGCTCAACCATTTTGTAGGGAACCGAATGATCCAACACACGCGCCACCAACAGTGAGACATTTAAGTGAGCATGACATAGTCTCTACTGCCATGCTGTCAAGTCAACATAATTATATAATAAACGAATCCATTGTACTCACATTTACAAAATTGCAATATGCTTCTAAATTATACAAAACTATAGTTTGCTATGTATTTGAGCAATGAATAAAATTTTACTACATAAAAGAAAATAATAATTAAAATATCTATTGAGTTATTCAATAATAAAACATATTTTATAAAAAATAAACAAACATTAAGTTCGCAATGTCAGAAAAATAAAAGGGGGAATAAGAAAGGAGTATCTCTTCCAAACATTCAAATTTTAACTAGTGCGCCCGGCTGTGGAGCAGGACCAGCATTAAGCCAAGCATTTTTATCTACTATATAGTCATTGAACTTATAATATGCTTGTCTACATAGTGTGCGTTTAATGCATGTTTTAAATTTCTTCTCATTTAGTTGAAGAATATCGAGTGGTATTTTATTATAACATTTTACACAGTACCCCATAAAAGAAGTACCTACTTTAGATAACCTGAAACGTGGTTGATATAATTTGTTCCTATTTCTAGTGTTAAAATTATGCCTGTCACTTATCTTACTAAAAAGATGTAGATTTTTTCGAACATACATAATGTTTTCATATATATATTGACAAGGTACCGTCATGATGTTAATTTTTTTAAACAGTTCCCTTAGAGATTCGCGTTTGCGGAGGTTGTAGATGGCTCTGACAGCCCTCTTTTGCAGAATAAAGATAGAATCAATATCCGCAGCCCGTCCCCACAGCAGAATACCGTAAGACATGATGCTATGAAAGTAACTAAAATATACTAGTCTCGCGGTATCCACGTCTGTTAATTGACGGATTTTCCAAACAGCGTAAGCGGCTGAACTTAGCCGCCCTGCAAGTGATGTTAAGTGAGGACCCCACTGTAGCTTTGAATCTAGCGTAATCCCCAGGAAAACCGTTTTTTCGACGAATTCTAGTATCTCCTTATTCAATACAACGTGACATTTACTACTTCTAACATTCGGTAACGAGAATCTTATGCATTTAGTCTTCTTCTCATTTAATACCAAATTATTTACAGTAAACCAATTATGAACCTTAAGCATGGCGTTATTTACGTCGTCAAGCTCATGTGCATGTCTGTTTATTTCAAAAATCAGTGATGTATCATCAGCAAATAACACCATTTGAGGTCGGATTTTCAGTAAATGAGGTAAATCATTTATATATACTAAAAAGAGGAACGGACCCAATATTGAACCCTGTGGTACACCCATTTTGACTTTTAAGCCCAATGAATTTACACCGTTTATTTGAACTTGCTGCAGTCTATCATTCAAATATGATTTTACTAAGCTAAGCGCAAGTTTACCCAGTCCGTAATGCTCAAGTTTCAAGAGCAGTGTTTCGTGATTCACGCAATCAAATGCCTTGGATAGGTCGCAAAAGATGCCTATTGCATCTTGTGCCTCCTCCCATGCGTTAAAAATATGTTTTAATAATGTAACACCGGCGTCGGTTGTACAACGTCCTTTGGTGAAACCATACTGTTGATCATGTAGGATGTTATTACGATTAAAATGATTGAGCATTTGATTTAACATTACTTTTTCAAACACCTTGCTGAAAACTGGCAAAACCGATACGGGTCTATAATTATTAGTGTCTTTGCTGTCCCCAGATTTGAAAAGTGGAATTACTTTACTATACTTCATTAAATCTGGGAATACCCCTTGATCTACACATAAATTAAATATTAAAGCTAAATAGGGTGCAATTGTCACAATAATAGATTGACAAACTTTAGTAGACATGCCCCACAGATCTTCTGTAATTTTAATCTTAAGTTGCTTAAATGCCTTTACAACGACCACAGGGCTTATATGTTTAAATTTAAATTCTATAGAACAGGCTGAAACATTCGCTCTTAATAAATCAATAGCAAGAGAGGGCGAGGAATTTAAAGTTTCTGTAGTTTTAGTTGGAATATTAGTAAAGAAAGTTGCAAATTCCTGAGCAACATCGATGTTATCGCTAATGAGACCGCGGGAAGTGTCCAGTGTGTAATCAGTATTATGCCTTTTGTTCCTGTTCGTTTCATTGTTAATAATTTTCCAAACTGTCTTTATTTTATTGTCTGCTGATTTAACCTTGTTGCTAATGAATGACGCTTTAGCTGCTTTGCAGACATTTTTAAAAGTTTTCGAGTAAGTAGCAACATACTTATTGAAAGTTTCCGTGTTAATATACGGCTTAAGGCCATACAGTTCAAATAATCTTTCCCTACTTTTCCTAATTCCTTTAGTTGCCCAGTCACTGAATAAAAACTTAGGGCAAATAGTTTTAGATTTCTTCTTAAAATAATTATTGAACTCTGTTTGCACTAATGAAAAGAATTCTTTATACAAAATATTACCATCATTCATATTTAGGCCCTGAGCACTTAACTTGCTAATTAAAGCGCTATTAAACTTATTTAAGTTAGCCGATGTTATTGGTCTAGTTTGTATCTGCACTTTTTGTATTGGTGTGTTGGACTCAAAAGTAACAGTTTGACCGCTGTGATCAGAAGGGAGATAATTTACAATGGCTTTATCTAAATAGTCGCAGCAACAAAAAACATTATCAATACATGTAGCAGTAGCCGTAGTTATTCGCGTTGGTTCCAAAAACACATTTGACAGATTGAATGATTTGAAGAGGCTTAAGAATCTACTGCTATTTGAATTATTTTCCAAAATATTAATATTAAAGTCACCACAAATAATTACTGATTTATTACCAGTTGCAAGTTTTCCCAAAACATCTTCCATTACTGACTCAAATATAGAGTAGTTTTGATAATTTGGAGGTCTGTAAACGCACACTATAAAATGCTTATCTAGCTCAACACAGGACAGTTCAATGCTATGTTCCACCGATAGTTCAACTATGTCTTTACGAGACTTAGATTTTATACAATTTTTAATTAAGATTAGTGAACCTCCACGCAGCATGGATTTTCTGTTAAAACAACTGCCCACACTATAGTTTTCATAATTAATTAGCATTTCATAATCTTTCAACCAATGCTCAGTTATACAAATAATATCAAACATTGTTTTTTCTAATAACAATTCAATTTCTAATTGTTTGGAAGAAAAACCTTGAATATTTTGGTGAAACAATTTCAAGGAAAATTTTTTTTGTCAAATGTCAAAAAATGTCAAATTCAAAGGTTTTGTTTTAAGTAGGTAAAATAAAATTAAGTTGGCTGGTTTATGTGACTATTTGTTTAAGTGCATATTAGGTAAATTAAAACTTGTGCTTCAAATACATACATTGTGTGGTACAGATATTTGATTATTCGTACCCAGGTAACGGTGGCGGTTTCTATTGTTTCAAAATATTGTTGGTTACTTAACAAAATGTGATATAATTTACTATCTCTTTCAGATGATGTAGGAATTTATGTTTCTTATCTCTTTCACTCAATGCAAAAGCTGTGTGAAAGAGATAGCAACTATCGCTTTCTATTGTAAAATGTGTGTGAACGTATTCCTGAACAATATTCTGTTGAGATTGATGATGTTTCTGATAGATTTTTATCGGTATCAACTAAAATGAATTAAATAAAAAAGATGAATTGTTTATTTTTATGTTAAATGTTACGAGTTACGAGCGTTTGTAGTTTTACACAATGGACGGCGCGACAGCAAAAACAGGGTTATTTTTTTTGTTCTATACTTTTGAAGGGTATATAACTACTTTACTCTGGTTCTTTGTGTAGTGTTAACAAGAAAGTTTTGTAATTGCATATAAATATATATTGTTATGATTAGATATTTTGCTTTTTATTTTTAATATTACCCTATTTATCGCAATATAATCAAGTAAGTACACACATTAACCAGCCAAGTTTTCAAGAATTTATTTTCCTGTATGTAAAACAAAGCACATTAATTTAACAGTTTTAGTACGGAACCCTAAAAAAGTAATAAGATTCTTCGAAATAATAATTTGTTATGAATGTATTTAAAGTACAATAAATAATTTGTAATTTCTTCATTCCCGGGACTTAATCGTCATGTTTATGATTCCGGGATTTTAGAGGAGGTATTATCCACTCTATGTTACATACTTCCTCGAAGTTTAGGTAAATATACTCTACCTATCCCGATCTCTGATAATAACACATGAAAGTGACGGAATTATTATTACAGCGTTTTGCGAATGCACCTTGCGTATTACCGGCACTTCGGAAGAATTTACAAAGACACGCCAGGAGTCTCGGTTTTCAAGAGATTGAGTTGCATTTTATTACTAACATTATATGGATCAAGGTCCGAATTAAAGTTTTTTTTTTTTTTACTGTGAATGAAGCGTTAGGCTGATTTTTTGTGTTGTGTTAGGGTGTTTTTAAAATCTTACCTGTGACACGCCAGTATCCACACTTCGAACAGCACACACAACACTCTCTCGCAGAGCTGCTCAGCGGCAGAATGGTGCGGCGCGGGCGGCGACAGTAAGGCCGACGCGGCCGCTAACAGCAACAGTAACAACGAGCGCCATTCGCGAGCGCCCAGGGCCCCGCCGTCCGCCAGCGCGCGGGACAAGCGAAGCACTCGGTGGCAGAGGACGGCCTGTTTGCTGATGAGGTCGCCACCTGAGTAGATAATACGTTATGCAATGGTTTGTTGTTGGAGACAAGTTGTTGCCAGACTTCTCCTTTAAAAGTTCATAATTTTGTTGGATCTTACCTAATAGGTAATTAATAAAAGACCGAGCTCTTTATTTGTTACTATATTTGGTAGTCGGTTGATGCACTTATGTTTAGTAGTTATAGTTAGATAGCCAATTATTAAGTAGGTACTTTTTTCTTAAGTTTTTAGTTCAGTAGGAATTGCTGTTATTGTAGCGGCATCTATAACGCCACATGCGAGCTACGCGTCAGACTGACGTCACACAATATCCTGCATCGCGCAAGCAGAGTTTACCGCGCAACTAGAATATATACAACGTCCCGAAATCAATCGTCAGGCAGTAGCCTACCAGACACAACACTCGTTTGGTCGGAGGATCCTCCCTTTTCCATAGAATATGAGTGAGCTTTACACCCTGTTCCTCATACCTCTATATTATATACATATTTCGTTTTAAATATATGTGATTACTTTTTACCCGCGGCTTCGCTCGCGTGGATGTCGGAAATTATCCCACGGGAACATACTACCGGGATATATAGTCCTAAATCCTATGAGTTAATCTAGTTTATAAACTATCAGTGTTTAAAATTCCATCCAAATCCGTTCAGTAGTTTTTGCGTGAAAGAGTAACAAAAATCCATCCATCCTCACAAACTTTTACATTTATAATATTAGTAGGAAGGAAGTAGGATTTAAATAATATTAATGATAGTTGATAAGCAAACAATAGAATTAGGTATAGTATAAGATCTGTAAAGATAGTAAAGAGGAAAAATAAATAAACCCTCATCAATCAGACGAAAGACGGGCACAGGTAAACCTTCATCCCGTGCCTTGCGCAGCAAAGCCAATTTCTAAATAGGTACTTTTATTTTTTGTAAAAACTTTTTGCTGACTTACCCAGTTCCATTTGGTATATGAATGTGAGAGCTTGTAAAATAAATATAATATTTATTTCCTTCTATCAACGTGTAAGACCGTTGATACCTGATACTAAGTTCAGTTACCTCACGCAGTTCTTATAGTCTCTTAGATTTCTTACTTCATTTGAAACAATTACAAGTTAAGCGTATTATTCAGGCACCACTGTAGCTGCAAGTTCACAACCCACAGAATTATTTTTAGGCAGTGACGTTCCCCCGTATTCATTGTAAATAAAAGTTGCGCAACATTATTGCAGCAATCAAACAGCTCTATAAAATGTTGCTAGCAACAAGTTTCCGCAACACAAAATCATGTTTTTTTTTCAAATACGTTGCCCCACACTAGTAATTTCTCCTGTATTGTGGGTGCGTTTACAAACATTTAAACTCACATACACAAACAGCCAGACCCGGAACAACTATTTGTAGGTCATACAAATATTTGTTCCGTGCGGGAATCGAACCCGCAACACGCAGCCCAGCAGTCAATCACTTAACCACTGCGCCAACTGTGTCGTCAATGCAAATATGTTGCTGAGACAATTTTAATAAAAACTTGGTAGTAAACAACAAAGTGTTGTTTAAAATACCACATTATTGTTGAATTATGTTTATAGGGTAAAGCCAAACTTATAAGGAATGTCAGCAGTGATTGTTGTCTGTGGTAACATAAAATAATTCCGACACTACTGCTGTATCCGGTTGTCCCTTTTTGACTAGTTTTGTCTGTCCATACATGGACATGGATATAACAAAGACATACCATAACGCCTGTATTCCCTGAAGGGTTAGGCAGAGGTGTACCTATACACTCACATTTCGATTATTATGTTTAAGTCCCATGTATTAGGGAGCGGGCCTGAATATATTATTTCTTTATAACCCAGCACAAAGAATCCGAACTCACTCTCATTAGGCCGAGGCACGAACAAATTATGCAGGTGTCGCAGGATCTTGCGCGCGTACTTGTGCGGCGCGGCGGCCACGGGCGGCGGCAGCGCGGGCGGCGGCGGCATGGCGGGCGGCGCGGGCGGCAGCAGCGGCGCCAGCCACGCGCAGCACACGCGCACGCAGTCGCGCAGCGCCGCGTGCTCGCCCAGCGGCAGCGACAGGCCGAAGCGGATCACTTCCAGCACCCATTCCACCTGCGGAAACCAGTGAAGCGGTGCAATGAAACACCCCCTTTGATCAAGTTTAAATATCTTTTGCTCTCACGAGGTAAAAAAGTCATGACAGTTTGCCAGTTTATTTTTGCATCATAAGGGGGATGCGCTAAGGTAGCCCCCCGAAATTCAAATTTACTTAAGATTTTTACAATTTGCAGGTAGGTATACTTATGTACACACACAATTATAATAATTAAAATCATCAATAGGGTATAATAGTCATTCAATAGGGTAATATGAACATAGAGAGATGTATTGATGATTTATATGATTATAATTCTTTAAATAAATATTTGATACGGCCGCGAAACATTTTTAGATCAACTTACAACCGGATACTGACCTGCAAATTGCAAAAAAACGTAAGAAAAGTTGAATTTCGCAGGCTACCTTGGCGCATCCTCATTAAATTAAGGGATTATGTGAAGTGTTGTTTAAGGGAAAAGAGATGTTTGTATTTTTTACGAAAAGCCAGATTTCGAGAATGTAATGACAGGTGAAACTTAGAAGGTACTTGATGAAGTATGGCTTCATCCATTGACGCTCATGGCCAATTCGACTATTCTTATCCCAGCAACTAACCATTAAGTATTTAACTAAATATTGAAACAACTCTCACAAAAAATGACTGATTGGGATTCCTAAAAAAAGTCTGGGATTCACTGGCAGCATTATCTCCTTGCACCTCTACCTACCTCAGCATCAGTGGTAAGGGGGCTGGGTTCGTGCGAGGCTAGCTGCTTGACCACGGCCAGCACCACGTCCCGCCCGCCCACGGCGCCCAGCACGCCCCGCCCCCCGCCCTCCAACGGCAGAGAACTCCACTCGGAATACATGCCGCCGCTATCTTTATTCTGAAAAAGAAATGAAAAGTAAAAAAAAAGTCAAAACAAGGTCACTTTTCAACAAATTTTCAAGTACTTTGATGCAGTTCATGACAGATATTAAGCTCAAACTCAGATTTGATGCCACCATTTGTTTATATTCAACCTTTCAGTGTGTTACGTTTTCGGAATTACAGAACAACATATAACATCACACCTGTATTCCCGAAGGGTTAGGCAGAGATGTACCTCGGCGACGATGTGTTTTCGGAATAATCTTACCCTTTATTTTGATACCCCACATAGTCATGGTAAGTACTATAATGTACTACGTGTGTAATATATGTGTATATGTATGGGACGTGCTCTAGTAGAGAAACACACGTAGTTCAATATTGAATGTATTATATTTTATCAAGGAATTCACCTAATACATTGACAGGCCTTTTTTTTTTGGGTGGGAAATCATCAAATAACCTGTCCCGCTCTGGGCGGAGCGGGAGGGCGTGTCAGACTCTTACTTACTAAAACCCACCCGTGTTCCTTCAGTTGCCTGTGCGTCAGACCCACGGTAACTGCTTCGAACAATCCGCGACCCTGGCAAGCATTGGCTCTATCGGACCCCGTCAATGGTACTGCCCTATCTTTGAGGCGCGTGTAGAACACGACGCGCCGTCGACCCGGGCCTGGTCCTTACCGGACGGCGAACTGCCAATTGTTCGCCGTCCGCAAGCCCGCGCCTACGGTGGCCGGGAGTCGGCTATCGACTGCCGATGCCCACGGTGTCTCCTCCTGCGGCGGCTAAGGGCGTGAGAGCGCAACGATTGCCTCTCCCTCACGCGCTCCGTCTCCTCATTAGCGAGAATTACTGCTTCGTAGAAGGTGACGGCTTCCCATTCCCTCTCGCGCCGTACCATGGCCTGAACCAGGGCCGGACGCCAATCGCCACCACGGGGACAGAGCCGTGCTACGCCCAAGCCGGGCAGACCTCCACCGTATGCTCCACCATATCCTCCGGTCGATCCACACAATGATAACATCCGGGCGTTTCCTCCCGGCTTAACCGAAACAGGAACCTCCCGAAACAGCCATGTCCGGTGAGGACCTGCGTCAGGCGGAAGGTGAGGACGCCGTGGCGTCTCTCAAACCACTCCTCAAATAGGGGGCTTACCGCCACGATTGTGGCGTGCTTATTCCAAATTTGCTTGACTGTTTGAATGTAACCAGAGTTAATTTATTGCCACCCTGTGCAACATAAGGTTGACACATGCAGACAACCTCTACAGTACTTGATCATATTTTTCAATATGACTCTTGTCTCTTTTTTTACTTCTAAAATGCCACTATGATTTTATAAAAACAAACCAAGGCCTATAACCATTGCGTGACCTAGACGAGTCAATAGAAACCTCATTATTAAACACATCTAGCCGTTAGGATGCTTGGAGGGTATAAAGAATCCCACTTACAAAGATACAAGTGAAAACATAACCCTGTCTTTGTTGTTGTGCATTTGGGTAAAAAGAATATTTATGTTAGGATCTATCCTATGTCTGCCTTGTTATCTCTTCACCACCCATGGTTGACTGACACTAAGTGTGCCTATAACTTTTTAGATGCATGAAGCTTTAACAAGTAGGTACAGGTAGCTAAGAGGGACTGATGGCTAATTGATAACAGCCGGCCCAAGTCATTGATTAAGCTATGACTGCCGTGGTCGGTTTGTGGAAGGGTGACAATCCATTACTTAACGCGACCTCTACATGCCTCAGAAAGCATACTAAGTTGCCGGTCCCAGCTGTCATTCGTAGATCTTTGACAGCTCTTACAGGTACTTAGTAAGAGGCTCAAAAAGTCTGAAAACAAGTCTCACCAAAGGGTTTGTGTTACCCAGTAACTGGTTGTAGAGGCAAGATAGACAGTCGCTCCATGTAAAATACTGGTATTCAGTTGCATCTGGTTAGACTGGAAGCTGACCACAACATAGTTGAGAAAAGGCTAAGAAGAATAATATATATTTTTTACAGGTAGCTAACTTATAACTACTTCAATGGGATGGAAGTGCGCTGAGTAATCAAAGTTTATATCATTCTTTTAATTAAGTGTGTCTCAATCTTAAAAGGACTAGACAACAAACAATATTTTTGCAAACCATTGAACTACATTCTTCATTTATCAATATATTAAAACAATTTACTTCTCTAATTCTTTTTCCTTGTATTGATGATGCTAAATTATTTGCGTTTCAACAACAATTTAGATTAAGCTTAAAGGAATCACTTTTCTAATTAAACCACTATTTTTTCATGTATTTTATAAACTATACTTCACGTTTTAACAAATACAGTGCATTCATTGAGTACCTAGGTTTTAATTTTATGAAGTGATACTGGTGTAGGTACTTATTGAATAAATAAATAAATACTGGGGGCGTAGTTTCATCTGGAAAATGATATGTAGGAGAGCAGAATTATAGTTTTCTGAATAGTTACTTGGAGATAATACTAAATGCAAACTTTGTAGAATAGGTCCAGACATGAAGCTCGTTGAGCTGGTATAACTATGCGCCAGGGGCAGTGTAAAATAACTTTTTAAAGGAAATACAAGCAAACTTACCTGGTTGTTGACTCTATTGAAAATGCTCACATTCATAAATAACACTTAACGGTACCCTTTATAACGGGTCACTAACTTCCGCCAATAGAAAAAAATCACAAAAGCATTATAGATAGTAGGCACGATATAATTAAAATCAACAGGATAATTCTTATATTTTATTCAACATGAATTTTAGGAATCTCCTGTTTATAACAACCGTGGAAAAAAGTAATTTTGTGAAACAGAAATATAAATATGAATACGAGAGAGAGAGATACAAAAATATGAAAAGAGGCGTATACGTCATCTGTCACTGTCAGATTACCGGATAGATGAAAATTTTGCTTTTGTTTTGTCTTTGTGTTGTTACGTTTATCTGACAAAGAGGAGACTATTGCCAATGCTTAATGTTGTAAACATGAAACGCATTTTTATGTTTCAGACATTTGTGATTACGTTCAGTAATAAAACGGGAAAAAACCATAGAAAAAGTAAAGTAGTTATTTCCACCTCTTTTCCATGGGGGTTGGGAGCATAGATCATACACTTCACACCAAAGAGTACTTTAAGTATACGGGTAGTAGAATACTCTGTCTACGACGGGTAGGGTACTCACATGAGAGTATCAGTAGGCAGACACCTTTGTAATTGTCGCTGCTGTGTTATGTCCATGTCGAGTAAATGCTTTTCTATTTCTTCTTTTCCACATCAGGTTATACTTTTCCAATAAAAGATGGCCTTGTATTGTAATTGGAAATGACATTTCCAGATTTAGGACGCTATCACAGTTTTACGCTATACATTGTATAGTTTGATGTGTCGTCGTGTAAGTAATAGTGTTCTGTGGTCATCGTGCATACCTTACAAGCGGCACCATATGTGATACAATGACGCTATTGCATTACTTTATTTACGAAACAAGCATAAATACATACCTGATAATGATAAGGCAAACACAAGGCTCAGGGCACGGACTACAAAAAAAGGATGCCGGACCGTTTGTACAAACATGCCTCACGCACACATTTACATCATAAGGTGCCGAACTGCCGACTGGCCGCCTTTACGCGCACAGAACATAATCATACTCTTATGGAGCTTACGCGGTATTACGGCGTCATTGTAGGTACTGTTTACGTCAAGAAATAAAATAAAATTATGCCTTCTTGTGTTGTAAAATGGTGTAAAAATAATTCTACATCCCACAAGTAAGAGACTTATTTAAGTCACGCACACATAGATCGGTACGGTGCTTCACTTTCGATATGCGTGGCGTGGAGTCCTTTTTTTTTCTAGCCCGTGGCTCAGGGTTGGCTCAATGCTACACAAATGATATACACATCATGATTTACTTATTCAAATAGTTTATTTAATTAGTATTAATAAATGTTACAATACACTGATACAACCATTATTCATAAAATGCATTTATTAATAAAAACTGAAAACTCAATCATGTTTGTTAGATCAACATGGTTACGTATAGGTAATATGAGTGATTGATTACCTCAATAGTTAATAATACAAAAACTCGACAGAAACCCATTATTTTGTCTCTGCACTAATATGGACTAATTTGATTAAGTACCGTCACACAGGGTGTATAGAGATGCAGGGGTGAATCGGGACGAAACTTTAAAGGGATTTTAACATTAAAATAATATACTTTGTTGCCAACAAGGGCACTTAATCGTTAATTATAATACAGTAAAAACATTGGAGCCCTTTTTGGCAACAAACTATATTATTTCAATGTTAAAATCACTTTTAAAGTTTCGTCTCGATTCACCCCTGAATCCCTATTCACCTCGTTTGACGGTACTTTTAGTAATAAATTAGTCAGTAGTAATTTGGGCCATGCATAAGTTAGACAGTCCAATATAGCTTTTTGGAGGCCTTAGTCTAGCAGTACATTATACTTTATCGAGCCTTAAACCAAAAAAAATATATTATAATACAAGATCACCTAACTTCATTACACAATAATAGAAGAACAAAGTACAGACAGCACCACAATTTACAACTGTATTACTTAATTATAATTTTTATTCTAATTTATTTACAAGACTAGAAACTAAAATTGGGAAGATTTTAGCACTGATGCTGTTCTATTATACAGCACGTATCAGAAAGGTGAGACACATCAAACTGAACAAGTTTCTCCTTGGGTCAACATCATAATAAAAAAAAAAATCAACTGTCCCATACAAAACTTCAATATCTACTCAACCCAAATGCTGCTGATTGCTGGTAATTTTTCACGATTACAATGTTGGTCCCATGAAGAAAGTTGTTCAGTTTGATACGATTTTTTTTTTGTTTAAACATTGTATACATACAAGAGCATGCAAGATATTACATAGTTTGAGTCCAATCATGTTTAGCTGTAAGTATCGGCGTACAAATATTTCCATAACATTGAAATAAAATTAACAAAAAGAAAAATCTAAAAATTACCTAGAATAGTCACAAATTTTATAATTCAGAAAATGTATAAATTAGAAATTATTTTTATGTTATAATGTCAAAATTCCATATTCATATAAATGTAATATTAATATTGATGCGCCTGTACCACATCGCACACTATTAAAAATGACCACACCTTTCTGACATATGCTGTATACCAAAGCAGTGTTGTAAAAGAGTTATTGTACTAGTTTTTGTTTGAAACATGAACAAGTTTTTAGGACAGCATGGAAGTTTTTCTTCAGCTTAATTTTACAGCTTGTATTTACATCTCTTCTCCAGAAAAAGAAACAATATATTTAACTAAATCAGGGCCATTATTAATATATTGTAATCTCAAACGATACATAAAGTACAAAAATTAATTTCTAAAGTCTTATAAAAATCACAAATATTCCTAAAAGCTACCAGGTTAATAAACTGAATAAGTGTGTAGGTAAAGTCATGCCTATTTGATTTATTTTGAATAAAGGGATTTTTAATATCCATTACCATAATATTAAAGTTTTTTAATTATTTAAATTGGGAGACAATATTTTTTAAATGTTAGTAAGATAATTAGTCATTGATAAGCTGTTCAAGATACATGTAATGGCTGTCTTTAATATGTAGCAACCTTTTTTTTCAACTTTTTTTGTTGTCGTTACTTTTTGCCATTTGTTTATTTATCCTCGTACTCCATTATCTTTAGCATCCCTAGCTTCTTGATATTTGACCTTCCATTTATCAAGTTCTATTTCCATCTCTTGCATCCTGGTTCTATTCTTGCTAAGCAATTGTTCTGTCACCTCCAGTTTACCTTTCCATGATTTAATCTCTGCATCCTTTTTGTCCTCTGCACCCTCCAGTGTATGAGCCAACACTGTATTTTTAGCATGCTTCACTGTAGCTTCCGCCTCTTTTATTATCATCTCAGCTTTCTTGGTCAGTTCGTCTTGAATTATAAGCATACTGACTAGTCTTCGAATAACAAAGGCTAAGAAAATAGCAAAGCCAGTTATGTAGAAGTTTCTCTGTGCTCGAAAAAGCTTCACACTCCCTTTCATTTCACTTGCCAAGTTAGCATGAGCTCCGGCTTCCATGTTGCTGGAATACTTTCTCATTTCTCTTATAGCATCAAGCAGGAATAGACTTAAAACACCTAACAATACATAGAAGTATGCAGCTGCATGTTGTTGGAACATCGAAAATATCCTTGACTTGAAGAACTGGTTCCATCTCCTGGGACTAAATACGGGCAATATCATGATGATGACGATCGCTACCTCGAAGTAGAGGTAGCAGGCAATAAATGTCCATTGAATAGACATTTTATTTGTTCTGGGCTATGGGTCGGCCGGTTTATGAGTAAATACACTTATCTATCGAACGTAATTAATTCTTCTTCTTTTCTGCTAGCTTTTCAGTGTATGTACAGCAAGTGTTTTCTATTCAGCACTTTTATTTAGATTTCACATTGCACCAAAATAACTTAGACAGTTCGGTTCGGATTGGCTTCAGAAGTTCAGAAATTATTTTGTTTCTAGAATTTAATGTATTATTTCTGTCTCAGTTGGCTTTTATTTGTTACATTAATGATAAAGAGAGATAGCAACACATACACTCACAGACTACAGACACTAAAGATAAAAATAATATTTTCTGGAAGTATCGATTGACCCTAGTATCGATTAATCGACTGGCTCACGGTATGGCCCACGTCATCGTCAGTACCAGTTTTTTCTGATTTTTGTGAAGTCCGGAGTAAGGCTAAGCGCGCTCTATGAATTTTAACCGTTGCAGATAATAATCGGAAATCTGTGAACAATGCCAATATATATACTAGTAGAGGCCGCGCACTGCGATAAAAGTCGCTTGAGAATTCGTTTGAAAAATTATTTTAGTTTTCAATTTTATTTCGCATAGCAGTTTAAAAATCACATCGATTAAAATCGTAGTGTGTGCATAGCTATGATTCAAATATGAGCCTTTTTTTAAACAAGAATATTAGTACAGCATCAATGAAAGATCAATTATTATTTTTTGAGTTTATTTTTTTACAACTCGATTTAAAAATGCAATTTGTAAATTAGTAACTTTTCATTGCTGTATTGCTACGCTACGGTCTAACTAGAGCAAATTAGAAAAGAAAAAAAAGCATCTGTCAATTTGTCATGTCATTTGATCAATGTTAGGAAAATTGAAAGAAATATTATTTTAATTGTAGATTCCACAAAGCAATGGCTAGTATAGAACTAGATATATGGCGAGGCGAATGGGGACTCGCCTCGATTGATTTAGAATGTCTGAAAGTCTTAGTAAGTGCTTTTCTTCATAACCTAAAACCCGAAACTGTGCCGGTATATACTTTAGTATTTATTTTTTATTGCATCGTTCGCAGACTTACATGAAATTTATTGGAGTGCCTGTACGAGTTCGAGAAGCGAACAATCCATTTTTTACACCTAAAGGAAGGCTCCCTGTTATGAAGGATGGCCGCAAGCTACTTTCAAATTTCGAGGAAGTTGTTGAACATTTAAAATCTTTGGTAAATATATTTCTATTCCTCTTTACTTCGTTTCTCTTTATGAATAACCGATTTATTTTATTTCTATGGTGGTATACTAATCGATCAATTAAAATAATGTTACATCATTTTACCTATTGCTGAAGGGGCTAAGCGAACCTTTTGTTTCTTATATATGTAAATTGTTTTATAAATATCATTGTTTTACAGCATTACAGCACAGATGTTCACCTAAACACAAAGCAAGCAGCTGAAGCTAGTGCATTCACACAATACTTACGGGATAAACTGTACCCAGCATACCAATATGCATGGTGGGTTGACGAAAAGAACTACTGTGATTTAACAAGACCAACATATGCTAAAGCACTGTGTATCCCATTCAACTTTTATTACCCGTCACATTACCAGAATGCAGCTAAAGAAATGATTGATGCTTTGTATGGAGAACACACAGAATTAAGGGAAATTGAAAAAACTGTAAGTTAAAAAAGAAATATGATATCCAGTTTATTATAAGTCTTAAAAGTTGTTAGTCTTTTAGTATTTTATCATGAAAAAATATAACTATTTCCTGCCTACCATATCCACATTGCCCTAATTGTTTATATTTATATTTTAGTTACTCAGATTCTTTAAGATTCTGGTTCAGTTCTCTCTCTCTTCTCCTCTTTTCAATTTTCATAAACTTTGTTACCAGAGTAATCTCTTCTAGTTTCCATCTCTATGCAGATGACTTGCAGCTGCACCAACATTTTACTGTAGCTGACGCGGCTTCTGCAAATGCTGCAATGAATCATGACTTGGCTTTTATCAGCGCTTGGGTGCAGTCTTTTAGTTTGCAAGTTAACCTAACTTAATCCCAGACCATGATCATAGGCAGCAGATTCGTTCACAATGCAGCTGATGTTGCATCTCTGATGCCTTTATAACTCAATGGTGTTCTGATAACTATACCGAAACAGCCAAAGATCTGGGTGTAATTAACGTCTCTAATCTTTTGTGGCGTGTTCAAGTCAATGAGGTCAGTCGAAAGGTACATTTCTCGTTTCATTCCCTGAAATGCCTTCAAAGTCTCCTGCCCTTGAAGAATAAAATTTATTTGATGCAGACACTCATTCAGCCGATTATAGATTATGCCGACGCCTGCTACTTTAAGGCTACTGAGTAGCTATTAAACAAGCTTGAGTGCTTGCAAAACTTGTGCATTCGCTTTGTTTTCGCGCTGCAAAACTATGACCATGTTTCTCACGTTCGCAAGGAACTCAAGTGGCTCCCAATCCGCTTTCGCAAGAACTCTCGGATTTTATGTTTCCTCTTCAAATCTTACACAACCCGTCTTATCTGTACTACCTGCGTGAGCGATTTTCTTACGCTCGCCCTTGCGACGCACCGTGTAGATCACACCTTAGATCCCTCCATAAATCTCATTCTCATAGGTAATAGGTAATACGGGCTGGTGTCCGCAACTCCACGTCAATGCGCGTATTTTGCGTACGGGTGGGAAAATCGATCATTCGATCCACCCCAGCTCCTCGAAGAAGGCCAGCAACGCCTTGGTGTTGCTGACAATCTCACGTAGGGTACCTGGGTTACCGAAGTACTTTGCCCTGTACGCTTTGCTCATTCTCATAAAACAAGCTACTATTCTTATTCCTTCTCAGTTCATGCTGTAAGATTGTGGAACTCACTTCAGCCTAGCATTCGAGGTTTAAAATCTATTTGTTATTTCAAATATGGAGTAAAAGAGCTTTACCTTTCCTCTTAACTGAGAATTTATATATTTATATTATGTAAGTTTATTTATTTTAGCAATATGTCTTTATTTATGTATATGTTAATTTTTTGCATTATATGTAAGTATATTTAATATTCTAGTTTAAGACGTCACAAAATTTAATTCTTCTCTTCTTGTTCTCACACACTATTGTCTACATTCCTTTTTCATTTCTCCTTTCGCAGGTCTGCGGGAAGAAATTTCTTAAGAATTAAGCAGTATCTTTGTACTCAATACAAATATGCCGATCTGTATCTATTTTACTGTGTGTACATAAATAATAAAATACTTAATTTAGTTTTTCCCATATTTCAGATATACAATGAAGCGGAGAAGTGCCTCAAAACACTATCAGATAGGCTAGGCGAAAGTGAATACTTCTTCGGCAACCGTCCCTCCTCTTTTGATGCAACAGTGTTTGCATACCTTGCACCACTGATAAAGGCACCATTCCCCAATTCCACTCTAGCCAATCACGTGAAAGGCATAGCAAACCTCTCGAGATTCGTTGCTAGGATCAACCAGAAGAATTTTAGACATGTTACAGATGGTAAGTTTTTTGTGAAATATGTACTAATTTTGTTTGTAGGTGCTTCTCAGCATGCTTTAGGAGTCAGATAGGAATTTGGCTACGAGTTTTGCACCTTCAGTAGCATCCATCAGTTGCTGTAACATGCAGACAATGTCACACGTACACACTGTCAAATGAAATTCAGCAGCGAAAATCTGCAGACGTGATGGGTGTCGCTATCTAAACACGATAAAATAAAAATGATTGGATGGATTTTTTTTTTGGATCAACTACCGCTGGTAGTGTGTAGTACTTGAAGTATGAGTTGAGAAAATCTGTTTTCTTTTGTTTTATCGTGTTTAGATATCGATACCCATAATATCTATGATGTTTACACACAAAAAAAAAATGATATTTCAAGTAACTGAACAAACTGCAGTCCAGTAGCCCACAAAACAAATATTAAATGAATTAATTTTTATTTTATCATTTTTAGATATCGATACCTATAACGTTTGCGGAGTTTCGGTAGCTAATTTAATTTGACTATAAAACGCGGGGATTCACTCGCGCTCAATACCTTTATTGTTATCAGCAAATGTCTATTTGAACCATTATACTTAAGTCTTCTTCTACAAAATTGCAGAATATAACAGACTGAACTCGAAGAAGCAATCAACAGGCACGCAATCAGAGCGCGAAGCAGCCAACTTCCCGAACCAGACGCGCAACAAGATCCTCGCTGCGCTGTTCGCGGCTGTTGCCATGACTGGCTATGCCGTCGCCAACGGGATGTTTCAGGTCAGTAAGGAAAATTTAGCAGCAGCAAGTACAGCACCCAAATCTTTTTATAGCTATGAATATATTTAATATTTTTTTATATTAAATACTCTCTTTTTTATATCTTCCCTGTCCTTGGCCAAAAAATCGGAGCGGCTGTTTCCGCGTGGCGTTTAGTACACACAACGTTTTTTATGAGCTTCGATGGCGAGTTATCTGCCTTGCTAAACTGCAATAAGCAGCACTAGTTGCATTTGCAGCGCGTGCTTGATACGTTATTCGCTCTTAATGGAACTCCTCATATAATGCCCCGCTGCAGCCGCTGCACGCTACAAGAAACACATCTCCGAATTTGAGGCCTTAGAAGATGCTTTGCTAAATGTGCATGTTGTATTTACACCTTGTTAGTTTGACTGTAAATGTAAACAATTTCGAATAAATTTCAAGATACTGAGTAATTTCGACTTTATTATTCTAAAAATAAACCTTGTTTTATAATAAGGCGGAGTGTTCTTATTAATAACTTATAGTGACAGTGTCAGGAAAAATTCGTCAGTTGTTTACATTATTGGAGAATCTGAAAAAAAGCATGGTGTAGCTAGTGTTTGTCTCAAGTTGTATTCTTATTCATTCTCACAACATCTCATTTTGTTTGTTCAGGACTTCAAAGAGTTTGAAAATACGCGAGAATACAACGACATGTTTGAGAATGATGAAGACGACAACTGACGCTGACTGAAGCTCGGGATCGCCCCCGGCCCGCCGCCGACGTGGCCCACGCGCGGCCAGCCGCCAACATTGTGTACACACTGGTCATTGTTTCACCGCTTCTATATTGCGTCCGATCTCAATACAAGAAAAATCGGCAGAAAGTACGTATTATGGTTACGACCTCAGGGCCTGCAGTCTCGACATTAGACAGCGACAAAAATCGGTCGCTAAGTCGTATCGTTGTCAAATTCCTTCAATAGATTTTCAACTTTATATCCAAAGCATAAGGTTGAAAATCTATTAAAGAAATTTGACATCGGTTAGACTTGACGACCGATTTTTGTCGTTATATTTGTCGAGACTGCAGGGCCAGGTCGATGCACGCTCAGAAGCGTTCATTATAAACACTGCGGCTGTTTTAGACCGTACTTTCTCGGATTTGGATCGGACGCGATACACTAACGTATTCACTATTTTAATTTGTTTTTTAAAAATGCAGTTTGTCTACTATGCTATGCTGCAAGTCGTAGAGTCGTAGAATTCTCACGGTGTTGGCGGTTCATATACCATTATATTTAATATTCAGCTAGTCTGGCGATAGTCGTGGCTTTTAGTGACTTTGAGAGACTGTTGTGTATGTTCCTGTTTTACTGACGAAACGTCGTATTATATCGTTGTTATTAAATACTTTTGAATTATTGTTGAATGAAAGATTTTATCCTTTTTTATTGCGGTCAAATAACATGGCAACACTCATAATAAAGTCACTATACTCCACAGGTAGTTTCTAATAATATGTGTTTATAAACATATATACTGCATTTAGTACTTACTTGGTTTTTAAGATGACATGTAGTTAAATAAATATTATGTATGTCTCCATGTTTGGTTGTTGCCTCTTTCTGCTTGTTTTAGATTTCGTATGAAACGTCATATTTTCGAGTTTATTTCTTCATGGATTCGATGAAATTAAAAACTTTAGTTTCGAATATTCATGTTTTGCAATTTGATATCGAAGCCAGTGCATTAAGTTGAAGTGATAAGAAAAGTCCCAAAAATTGTTTATCTTTGATTGTCAGTAGATATTGCATAAACGCTTATCTATCTGGATGATTTGCATTTTGCAATATCAGGGCCGGCAGTCTCGACATTAGACAGCGACAAAAATCTGTCGCTAAGTCGTATCGATGTCAAATTCCTTTAATAGATTTTCAACTTTATTTCCAAAGCATAAGGTTGAAAATCTATTAAAGAAATTTGATATCGATTGGACTTAACGACTGATTTTTGTCGGTATTTATGTCGAGACTGCAGGGCCTGCTGTGGGAATTTTACTTAGCGACTTTACGTGAACGCAGCAGTCTTTTTATGTAAACGCTGCGTTCATATTTCGCCATGTTCCAACATCCTTGAAAACTAAAGTTACAGTAAAGTTCCTATAATATTGAGTTATTTATGTTTTTATACTTTAAACTTTGTTGCTTTTGTGTTAGAGGTTATTTTACTGTTTCCCTTTCCCAACTAAGTTAAAATTCATGTTTTGGTTGTTTAGCAGTCGTAGGCGCATCCAAACATTTGAGACACTCGGTCAACGAAACTTGGGTTATATTTTAGTAAATAACAACAAAGGTAGAGATTTTGGTTTTGTGAATGAGAATTTATTTGTTGGTTGTTTAACTTATTCCGTTAAGCGTGAATAAAATGTGGTTCGTTGATGTTGCATGTTTTATTTTTTTGGTTTGTTTTGTGAATACTTACGTCATTCTGGAACTTAATCATCATTATCGGGTTTCGTTCGGAGTTGACTTACCTATAGATTTTTATTTTTGGTGTCTAATTCGGTGATTTCGACATATTCCCTGAAAGCCGGACTTGAGCACTGAAGGGAAAAATAAGAAACCTTACCTGTAGGTAGGTAAGGTTCAAAATCCGACAATTTCCTATGTAACTTACAGTGAAAGTGATGAAGTAAGTGACAAAACTTGAAACTGTCTGAAATCTGCAATACAGTGAACATAATGCTCGTTTCTTTATATATGCCTTGCAGTAGGAAAAGTACAAGATGATATCATTATTTTTCTAAATTCAGCAGCGCTGGGCATCGTGGAGCTGGCAGAGAACGATGCTGCTCAACCGCTTCCACATTGCCAAGAAGCACTTCGACAAAATTACTAAATTAAAAGCAGCTAAGACGAGCGAAGACTCCAAACCGGCCTAATATTGTAACTAGGTTTAATTTTGGTTGTCTACCATTGCCAACTATTTGTGTGACCTCGAAGATATACACATAGGTACCTATCCTGTAACAGAAACGACGAAAAAAGTAATTCTAACTTATATCCTATAGGTACTTATTGTGACCATTCATCAGGGATGATTTAGGAAAATTTGAGGTATTTTTACAGACAGAGATTAGAATGCAAACGTTCAGTACTGAGTTTGCCCCTCAGTTCACCTCAGACACATCTACTTGCTACATTCCTGAACCTATACTACCAAAGATTATCAACACGCCACGCCATCCATTCCATCAACATCATTCCCGATCCTGTGCCAATTCTGTCCAAATTAATGTTAAATGTTACGTACTTAGGTAAATGTCAGTAAAAAGCTCCGTACCTATTCACATACGGTTTTACTCGATCAAGCAAACACGTCGAGTAAAATTCACGGCACGGGCCACGTTTCGTCCACACATTCAGCATTTATCTATCGAGCGACGGGCGAAGTTCAGTATTCAGTGTATTCACCGAACTGTTTTGAGCCAAAAGATGTCTTTTCAACAAAAGAGACAGTGGCTGCATTTAGCAAGTCTCGAAATTTTCAATTAGAAGTTAATTAAAGAAAATAAAACTACTGTGGTACTGGGTAAAAGTCTAAAAGATTGGTTAGATCGCCGCTCTGATTACGGCCATGTGAACTTAATTAAAGAGCTGTGTCCCGCCGCGTAGATTATAACAATTATTTATGGATGCCTGAAAGGCTATAAGAACAATAACTTTCTATGATTACCCCATTTAATAATTTAAAAGACACTCGCCTCGAAAGACGCGTACAATGATATGGCCGAGTCAAGCTCGACGGCTCACCGTCAACTTCGAGTAGGTGCGAAGGAATTTACATTTATTAAATTCCATCGAGCCGGTTAATGCGAACCTTCGAGTTGTGAGTTTTGCGGTCCACACGATGATTTTTACTGGTTTTCGAGTAAAACTGTCGAGTAATGCCGAACGTGAGTAGGTACCTACGGAGTTTTAAATGTCCCAATTCCGAAATATTATTAGTACGACCACAACAAATTACTGCACAGGAATATTTTTCTCTCTGGTCTAGTGGTCGCAAGCGCAACTGCTGGGCCCGAGATCCTGTGTTCGATTCCCAGGTCATAGTGTTATCGCCCCCCCTATTACATAGGACTTAAACATAACTGCCGAAATGTAGAACCAATTGGGTATTACAGGCTGATGTTAGGTTATGTAAATATCTGTACTTATTATTTACTTACCTACTTAAATCTAATTGAGGTTCTTTGTGTCTTCTGTTTTGAGCTAGGTTTCTCCGGATTAATCAAGCGCCTAGAGAAGCTGCATAAAGATTTTGATCCTCCCTTTCCTATTGAGGAAGAGGAACTTTCCACCCTGTTCCTCATACCTGTAAAGACCAAACCTGAATAGTAAAGAAAAATTTTCGTGGTGTCCCCCAATATTATAAGGTTGTCCTGGTTTCACGGTTTAACAGGTTGAGCCCTGTTTGGGAATTTGAAATGAGCTGTATCTACTAGCATTTACATTCCAGTGGTAAGGTAAGCTGGTGTTTTATACAATATGGCAGCTTACGAACAAGCTCAAACCGATATCAGACGCTTCACTTTTTTGTTCACTTTTAACTCGGCATCTTTTACTCGGAAGTAACACAAAAAAACAAAAGCGAAAAATTTGTAAGTGAACCGATCCAAAGATGTTGGATTTCAGCGCTCGGCATCTTTCACTTGCCTACCGAACGATCGAAAAATGAAGTGCTCAGATAACCGTTAACTCCTGTGTAATTTTGCCGGTGTCGTGTGAACGTGGAATGCAACAAAAATTAACCTTCCCTCGAGTAAACTATTCTCTATATTAAAACTTGATTTCGTCTTTATGGCAATGCAGTCAGTTGCTTCCTACTCGTAACTGTATGCTGTAGAAGAATAAAATTGATATATATCTACATTGTGGTGTTTTGTAGTTTCTGCCTATCCTAATGACAAAAAGGCATGACTTCAAAACAGCGGGGTAATTGCGTAACACACTAACAGCAGGAATGGCTTTCATTTTGACAGTTCAACAACATTCATTGAGCTAATTACCTTATTGAGCAGACAATTTTTTCGAACATATGAATGATAAATGATTTTATTTCTGTAAAGAGGTTTGAACAAACACTTTTACACGTCAATCATATTTTAAAAACTAGATGAGGTCGGCGTTTCCTATCTGACTACTCTGAGAAGAAAGGCCGAAACAAACTTCGAGGACACAGTCTCTTTTAAACTCCAGACATAATCTTGGTCAGATCATGTGAAGACCATGTAGATTTGTGTCTGAAATGGTATTTTGAGTAAAATCCATACAGATTGAGTGGACCTGTCTAGTCAGTGCACGCATTTGTCAGTAGGTAATCGTGCAGCTCAACTCAGAACTTAAGGAGCTCAAGCAATGGATTAGCAATATCCTCCAAAATTATTCAGATTGTGATAGATAGTGTGTTACGCAATTAGGGTGCAAGAGTAGGTTCTGAATACAGAACCTATAAATCCTAAAAAATCATAAAAGACGATGAATTTTTATGTGTATATTTATGAGTTATGACACTAGAATATATATAGGTACAAAGTAATTTTAAATATTATAATAATCGCCCCCTATTACATGGGACTTAGAACATAACTGGCGAAATGTGGGTGTACTATAGGTACAGCTCTGCCCACCCCTTCGGGCAAACAAGATGTGAAATTATGATATGTACTTAATCATTATGTGTTGTGAAATGTGTGATTAGTATGTGTCGTAATTTGTGGTTATTAAAGTGGGATAAAAACATTAAGACTTACGAGGGTGCGTTTTTAAGTTCGCGGAATGAGAGGGTTGTAGGGGGGGGATTAGGCTCATTGGGGTCGTAACGTGTTCAGTGACTCATAATTAGTATAAACACGAAGTTTCATTGTAATTAGACTATTAGTCTTTGAGTTATTGTCAACCAAGCAACATAATCGGGAGTGAACAGTTAAATATGGAAAAAAATTAATATCGTGCCGTTATAAAGTTCCTTACCAAGCAAGGAAAATCAGTTGCGACTATAATGAATGAGATGTCATTGGTTTACGGTGACTCTTGTCCAGGAAAAACCATGGTTTACAAGTGGCACAGTTTATTTAAACAAGGAAGGGAATCCCTTGAAGACGACCCGAGGCCGGGCAGGAGCATCGAGGTGACCACGCCAGAACTTATCCAAAAAGTTGAAAAAATTGTACTCGACGATGCTCGACTAAAGAAGAAACAACTCGCAGAAATGGTTGGAGTATCCGATACAACCATTTTTTAAATCCTGCATGATCATCTTGGCATGACTAAGGTCAGCGCAAGATGGGTGCCGAGAATGCTCACGTCGCCGCAAAAACAACAGCGCGTAGAGTGTTCACGTGCATTTTTGAACCTCTGTAATGAAGATAAGGATGCTGTATTGAGTCGAATTGTTACTGGAGATGAAACTTGGGTTCATCATTATGAACCTGAGTCGAATCAAGACTCCATGCAGTGGCATAAAAAGGGCTCAGCACCTCCCAAGAAGTTTAAGGTGTCACAGTCAGCTGGAAAACTCATGGCAACGGTCTTTTGGGACTCGGAAGGAATATTATTGATCGATTACAAAGATAAAGGTGTTTCTATAACCGGAGAATACTACGCTTCAATATTAGAGCGACTTAAAGAAGCCATTAAAGAGAAAAGATGGGGAAAATTGACGACAGGTGTGTTGCTTTTGCACGACAACGCACCCGTCCACAAGAGCCGCGTTGCGTTGGCTGCCCTGCATAAAGTGGGCTTCGATATTTTGAATCACCCACCCTACAGGCCAGACCTGGCCCCGAGTGATTATTACCTGTTTCCAAAAATGAAAAAAGAGCTGCGGGGTAAAAAAAATACCACCGATGATGAAGTCAAGGAGGCAATTTCGGCGTATTTTGAAGACAAAGAGAAAACTTTTTTTTATGAGGGTATAAATAAACTAATTGAAAGATCTGAAAAATGTATCCGTCTTGCAGGTGAATATATTGAAAAGGAAAAATAATCAGATTTTTTTATTTCCACCCCTTATCCCCCATTCCGCGAACATAAAAACGCTCCCTCGTATATTACAAGAAAAGGCAGCATAATATTGTGTTGGCAAATAATGAACTCGCACACCGAGTCTGTTTGATAACTTCTGTTACTGATTGGTATTATTTAAATAACCAAAGAGCAAAGAGTTTATTTTATTTACTGCTATTTCTATTAAGTGAGATTTAATAAGACATCCTAGTATTACAAATTTATAAAATATAAGGTTTTAAAGACATTTACTTTACAATATTTTTAAATGTTGTGCTGTTGAAAATAAAGTATAGGTGTATAAATAAAACAAATATTTCTCGTAATTCCTTTATTCCTCACATTTGAACATTGTGTAACAGGTACACTTACAATTTGGTACGAATTATTTCGACATACAATTTGGACTGCACTGGGCTACATGATATCTATTCACTATACTGATTATTTTGATACAATGACATTTGACGAACGTACGGCAACACGGAGTTTTGACGTATTTTCTTTCTATTTTTTTTTTCTTTATTTTATTATACGGTTAGAAGACGAGATGGCACAAATTTCCAGCGTAGGCAGAGACGGGGCTTATATTTAAAAATTACGTCAAAAATTATGAATTGTAGATGGAAGTAACTGCAGTCTTAATTAAAACTATGTGGCTACGTTTTCAAAGTCACTTTTTGAAACAATTCTGTTAAAATCGACTAAACTAAAATGTACCATGCATCCCATCTCTTCTCGAGTACAAAATTTCTCGCCCGTGCGACGATGACGGTGTAAGCCCACGTTCGACCGGCCGTAAAAATATCGCGGCTGGATTTAATCGCACACTGGATTTTCAACGCTCTGCTTAGCGCCGAGAGTTGACAATCCAACAGTGTGTTTTTACGACTGGGATACACTCTAATAGATTCTCAACGCTCGGCTCAATACTGAGAGTTGAAAATCCAGTGCGCGATAAAATACCTTCGCGATATTTTTATGTCTGTGCGAACGTGGGCTAACTAAAACGACGTAAGCGTCGTTTATTAATCAGTTTTTAACAGTTCGTAAACTTATAAATTACATAAATATTCGCTTCTATACGATAAAGTTAATTATACTTACAAGGTTACAACAATACTGCTTGTTCGTTCCAACTTGATACAGTTAGATAAGGCCGTGGTCCCACAAAAGAAATGTTTGCAACTGACTTCGAGCGCTGCCACTTTTTTATAAATATGAATCATTTACACTGCGCGCAATGAACGCAAATTATTTCCCTGTGTGGCCATGGCCTAACATGCAGTTAATATTTCAATAAGGTAACAAGAACAGAGGACGACAAACGCGTCAAAATATGTGATGTCGGATATTTTGCAAAATATCAAAACCAATCAGCAAATTCTATTGTATACAACAGTGTATGTACATAATACGTGCAATCTGTAATGTTTGTTCGTGAACAAGTGGTTTGTCTTCTGTTCGCCAGTCTTAGTAAATATTCTGATCTTTCAAGTTCTTTTACCTATAAACTCAATGACGTCTCATCTCCACTGCGCCCCAACGGTGATTCACAGGTCACTTAGCTTGGAATATTTCGACTGTCCCTGCTAAAGTATCGAAAGTGCTAACTTTACAGCAGAACTGATAAATATTTTGTATTTTTTTTTCATTGTTTTAAACTCATTTGAAATAAATGCTTTGAGTCACCTCAAAGCATTTATTTCAAATAAACCAATTACAGGCACTTTTGAATTGTCAAGGGGTCGGTCAGTCAGAACGATGAAGCTAGTTGCCCATTTCAAAGCGTAGTAGGTACCTATGGAGAAGAACGGGCAAGAAACTCCATGGACACTCTTTTAAATCAAAATATGGTTACAAAATATTGGTTACATCATTCATGTTGAAAGTTTATAATGTTACCTTAGTTTTCAAATAAGTTTTGCACATTCGATTACTTAGGGTCAGTCAACTTGCGCGTTTAGATTTAAACCGATATCATCTCTCAGTTCATCTCCCTCTTCAGTTAATTTCATTTGACCTTGTATCAAATGAGGGGTTCCTAAAATTGGGGCTATTTTTACATAGCAGCATAAGATATTTCTCTACCAGTCCTTATTATAATTTTATAAAGAAAGTAACGTCGCTTATAGACTTGTACTGTTTAAAAAGATAAGTGAATACATTGTATTCAACCGACTTACTATACCACGACTATGTTAGTAATCAATGATGGACATTCATTAGTATACATTTTAATATTAACATAATTATCAGTTCGATACTACAGCTGAACGAAGTTATTACATAAATAATAATTCAAATTACAATTATAGCAAAATAAATATTAAAATAATAACAAAATACTTAAGTAAGCGTTGAAGCTGCCATATTTACAACATAATCATTCAATTATTATTATAAGTTAGATTTGGTTTTGTGTACGTCTCGATTATAAAGACAGAGTTTTGTCGAATGTCTTAGAGAAGTAATAAAGGTTATTGTTGGTGCTGTGTTATCGGCTAATAATACGGTGTAGTAATGGTAACAAAGTACTTATTTGTAAATATAAAGCGGTTTGTTCACTGTCCTGCGTCAATGTTTGAAGTAAGGATAGTAAATAATCCGCTGCTTGTGAATATTAATAACGACGATAAGCTCTGTTAGTAATTAAGCGGAAATAGAAAATAATTTTATCAATCTGTTATAATGGAATAATTCAGGAATGGCCCAATTGTGTCTACGTATTCATAACAAACGCGTAGACGAACTATAATTTCGATTAATTTTAATGGTCACACCATAAAACGATTGATTATAAAAATAGAACTATTATTCTAAAATGGAATATACATTTCTCAATCAATTCCTTGTTACAGGGAACTTATAAAATATGTTTATAGAGAAAACGACGTTATATCACGACTATATACACCTTAATTATTATGTACGTCTTATTAACAAGAATATATTAACTTGTAATTTACCTAATACTCCTTATGATGGCTGCGGCGCTCTAGACTATGAGCCTTGTTCGATTTGTTGACTTGATCTAGATAAACAGTTGGAGAACACTTTGTTGTTGACAACTTTCTGTTATTTTATAAATGTGGTACAAAACCAGGAAGACAGCTGCTTTATTTTACTAGAAAACAAAAATGGAATCTAACGCAAACGGTCACTACTAGTTATTTAAACCATCACACTATATTTACGGAAGAAACTTATTTCTTTATTACAAAATTATTCTATCATTTATAATTTTAAAAAGGAAGTTACTAACAGACATGGAGACAACAACAAACCGCTCATCAAAGGCGCAATATGTACACGTCGCAAGCAAACAAATTACTATCAATTAATAATAACAACTATTCAGCGAAAGCGATACTAAGTAGACATTCAACATTCAACCTTACTACAGGGAGATAAGTGTTAACATCGCTTGCGACGGTGTTTCTCCTTAGTCGGGAGCGTTGAGTAGGGACTGTGATTCTACGAGTTGACTAGCGTCTATGAGGCTGACTTGCATGGAGTCCAGGCTGCCGGTGATGACGTCAGAACGGCCCACACTGAAGGGGTAGAACCGGGACACTGGGGGCCGCTGCTGAGGCTCTGACGATTCCTCGCCGTTCGAATGCCGCGAGAGGATCGACAGGGATGGCAGCTTCTCTTTTATTTGGTGGATCTGTTGGAGAATAATCAGGTTTAACAAGATGCTGGGCCGGTTGCTCAGGGTACGCCGGACATAATATTCAACTCATGTAGGCTAATTTAAATCATGGCTACTGTGAAACTGGTAAAACATGAGCCTGCAGTAAATTTGTAACAGGAATATTTCCGTGATTTCCTCTTGGCCAGCTGTTGACGTAATATAAGCCTAAATACTAGGATAGCATGCGCGTGCTGTAGTAGTGTGCAGTGAGGTCACAAATACAGCACTCCTAACGAATGCCAACGTCATTTTCCTTGTGCCACGCTTATAACAGCTGTTTTAGTGATATGCGAGGTACCAGGTTCACATGAGAGCGCTGTAATATACTACTCTTGGACAATTTCCTGCTGACGCACATTTGGGCGTGTCGGACCGCAACGCAAAAATTTGCCTACATCACTCGTACAGTTTGTATGACACATTCATACTTTTAGGGATGTCCTTCCTCAGATGTCACAGCTACCAGTGTAACATGAGGGCTCTGTAGCATATTGACCTGTGCACCCACTGCCACTAAACATGTCGTGTGGAATGGCAGTATAAGGAACTAGCGTACCATTTTGTGTTAAACATAAGGTTGGTTTTTGTTTAACCTTATTTTTTTTAAACGCGCCATTCTTAATTTCAAACTAATGTTGGTCGAAAAATATTAGTTGTTTGTTTTTTTTTTTTTACATTAGTTACATTTAGGTACTAGGATAACATGATTCTCCAGTAGTATACTGACCTCATGCCTTGGCGATGCACTCACTTAATTCCTATCTTGTCGTATATGGTTATGTCATTAGCAACATTTATTTACTAGGATAACATAAGCCTCCTGTAGTATAACTAACCTGCCGACGACGCACTCACCACCTATCTTGCCGTATTATGGTTATGTCATTATCAACACTTGTGTACTAGGGCTACATAATCCTGCTGAAGTACACTGACCCTTGATGCACTCACTACCTAACTTAGCCTAGCATCAAGAGTTTTATACAACACACGAAGAAATACAATCACGTTACTCTCGTCACTCTTGACACAAATCAAGAACTTCTCCGCTATGAATAAACTCAAGTCACTATAAGTATAATGTCTATAAAAATAGATATATTCTTAAAACAAAGAACTTATAACAATTTTTCGTAAATAAATAGTACGAAGTGCTAACTACATATTATCTTCATAATTATTAGTACAGAAAAGCAAAATACGCGCTTTGACGTGGAGTAGCGAACACTATAGTCCATTAACTAAGCGATAAGACCGCCCATTGATAAATGATAAATGATTTTATTTCTGTAAGTAGGTTTGTACAAACACTTTTACACGTCAATCATGTTTTTTAAACTAGATGAGGTCGGCGTTTCCTATCTGACTACTCTGAGAAGAAAGGCCGAAACAAACTCAGAGGTCACAGTCTCTTTTAAAGTCCAGACATAATCTTGGTCAGGTCATGCGAAGACCATGCAGATTGGTATCTGAAATGGTCTTTTGAGGAAAGAACCACACAGTTTGAGTGGACCTGTCCAGTCAGTGCACGCATTTGTCAGTAATCGTGCAGCTCGACTCAGGAAGTCAGGACTTAAGGAGCTCAACGATTCGACGAACAATACCAAAGAAAGGACATTTGGGTAGGCCGCATAAATTACTCAAACTGCCAGATCATAATTAAAATTAAATTAGAAAAAAAAAAAAAAAGCAATTACCCACATAGTCTTCACATTCACAAAATTAAAATAATATAATACTTTACAAGTAAATACTCATGTCATTGTATATATAAAATTTATCAATGTCAATGTGTATATATAAATTCGGCAATAATGTTTGAAGATCATGTAGATCGGTGTCTGAAATGGTCTTTTGAGGAAAGAACCACACAGATTAAGTCGACCTGTCCAGTCAGTGCACGCATTTGTCAGTAACCGTGCAGCTCAACTCAGAACTTAAGGAGCTCAACGATTCGACGAACAATACCAAAGAAAGGACATTTGGGTAGGCCGCATAAACTACTTAAACTGCCAGACCAAGAATAAAACTGAAAAAAAAAAATGACCCACATAGTCCTCATATTCACAATAATGAAAATAACATAATACTTTTTATAGTAAATATTCATGTCTAAAAAGAGTTAGCAAACTAAAATCAACATTCACTGTGTAAATTTATTGGAGCAGCTCAATCCCAAGCCTTTTTGTCTTCAATATAGTCTTTCACATTATAGTAGGCTTTTTGGCATAATTTCCGCTTTATAAAAGATTTGAATTTATTAAAGCTTAGATCTTGAATGTGGCTAGGAAGTTTATTATAAAAACGTATACATTGGCATCTAAAGGAGCCACCAATTTTTTTGAGCCTGGTTGTAGGAACAAGAAATTTGTGTTTGTTCCTGGTATTTATATTGTGGATATCACTGTATTTTTTAAACAGATTAATATTTTTATGTGCATACAAAAGATTTTCATAAATATACTGAGAAGGCACAGTAACAATATTAATCTCTTTAAATTTATCTCTGAGGGAGTGTCTGGGACTTAATTTATAAATTGAACGAATTGCCCTTTTTTGTAAAACAAAAATTGTCTGTATATCGGCGGCATTTCCCCACAACAGAATACCGTACGACATCACACTATGAAAATAACTAAAGTATACTAAACGGGCAGTCTCTAAATCTGTTAAATTACGAATTTTTCTAACGGCGTATGCTGCAGAGCTAAGCTTTTTCGACAATTTGTCTATATGGGGGCCCCATTGAAGCTTGGCATCCAAAGTTATGCCTAAGAATACTGTGGTATCTTCGGGTTTCAACACTTCACCCTTTATGAGAACACTAGTTTCTACTTGTCTAACATGAGGTATCGTGAACTTAATACATTTAGTTTTTTTCTCGTTAAGAAGTAGGTTATTAACATTAAACCAGTTAACTACTATTGCGAGAGCGCTATTTACATTGTCAGTAACCAGCTGCTGACGTTTGAGTTTAAATAAAAGTGAAGTGTCGTCTGCAAACAACACTATATCATGTTTATCCTTTATGAGGTAAGGCAAGTCATTTATATAAATAAGAAATAAAAAGAAAGAAAGAAATAAAAAAAATTTAAGAAATAAAAAAATAAGAAATAGAAATTGTGTCACCCTTTGTAAAATTTATTCATTTATATCTATCATTTTATGGTGTACATAACAAAGAGTATTCTATTAATCAATCTAAACGTTCCGGGAATCTTTTCCAATTTTTATTTCCATAAAAACCTAATTCGGACTATTACGAACATTTAAAATAAAATAAAATAAAAAAACACGTGTGGCACTCGGGGACTGCCGCGGTAAAGCTATTGCATAGCATTTTTTATCAACTTATGCAATTATATTTTTTTTTATTTATGCAGTATTTTTGTTTTCGTTTATATTAATTAAAGTACAGTCGTACCATATACATACACGTTAAGCGACCGCTCGGCCGAGCTACATGGTAGGCGGAGTGGGGGGTGTTAGGTTTTATTTTCGTTACGGAATTTCTTGATTCGATCGCCGCGCTCAAAGCCCGCGATAAAAGCTATGCAATAGCTTAAAATAGCTCAATAGTTCTCAAGTGATGAGCTCACCAACGAACATCATTTTAGTTTTATTTATTGACCGAGTGAGCGCAAAACGCGAGCGAAGCGTCTCCGTTTCAGCTTGGGCAAGAATGCTCCGGCTGTTCTCCTTTAAGTTGTTCCTGGTCGCATTTCTCAACCAATATTCGTAAAATTTTGTGAGCAGGTTAAATAATTATATGAATTTTTATGGTTGATTCAGCTTTTCGAAATTTTTGTAATGGCGAAGGTATGGGGGTTGAAAACGTAAAATTAAAAACATATTTCAGCCATTTCACGCTCTTTGCGCGGGCTTTTTGTTTTAAGATGCGCGGTGAACATTTATTCAGTTTTAAGCTAAGCAAAGACAGACTCGCGAGGTCTACAGCTCCCAGAGCCACTAGTAAGATAGAGAAATGATTGAGTATATATAGCCCCTTGACGCACTTACTACAAAATTGCAGTACTGTGGTTATATCATTACCAACATTTATGTACCAGGGCTACATAAGCCTGCTGAAGTAGGTAATACGGGCTGGTGTCCGCTGACCTTTGACGCACTCACTACCTATCTCGCCGAATTGTGGTTATGTCAGTACCCACATTTATGTACCAAGGCTACATAAGCCTGCTGAAGTATACTGACTCTCGATGCACTCGCTACATATGTTGACGTATTGTGGTTATGTCATTACCAACATTTATGAACCCGGGCTTATTTATGTACGGAGTGCTGGAAGGCATCCCACAAGATAGACCGATGCCAGAAGGCCGCAGGAAACCGCTGGATGCAAAGAAGCCCAAAACTGGTCGAAATGGTAATGCTTGGGGGAGGTCTATCTATGTCCAGCAGTGGACGTTTTTTCCTCTTTCGCATTTTGTTGCAATGGTGATGCTGATGTACCAGGGGTACATAAGCCTGCTGAAGAATACTAACCCTTGAAGTAAGGTGGTGTTTGAACAAGTTATTTCATACGGGCTGAATATCATAACAATAATAGTATTCCCTTAGTGTATAAGAGATCTAACCTGCTCCAGTTGTGGGGGATATTTTAACTTTATAGCGTGTCAAAGTTGTAAAAAAATCTAAAAAGAAAAGTAATAATCCCACCAAAAACATTTCATGTAAAATGTTGCCAAGACGACCACATAAGGTTTGCCCTGTGAAAAAGATATCAGATCTCATGTAGAGCCAAGCTTCTGAATCTACACGGCCTAACTCTACCGATCCTAACTTCACAAATTCTATATAGCTATTTTGATGTGGTTTTCAACATAATTTAGAGGATTTATTCCGGGTGTCTGTGTATAATACATTAATATAATAAAGAAATCATGCTTTTTCAAGTCGTAAAAACCGTGGGAAGCAGGGGCGGATTTGAATAATAAACAACAAATAGCTATGAAAAGGTCACGGAAAAAGATTTTTCGTATTTTGTAGGTATAAAGTTGTAGTAAAATCTCTTAGGTTCTCTGTTTGTATCTCGCTGGTTTTGATATTATTAAATAGACATTTAAAAAAATAAAAAGTATAAACGTTTTCTCGCCATTTATGAATTGATTTCCTGTCCGCCAATATGAGTGAATCTAACGAAGAAATTGGATAGATTTTAAAGTTTTATTACAAAAAGGGGAAAAAGCGACACAAGCCGTGAAACAAATATGTGACGTTTATGGACTTTACGTAGTGTCAATAAAAGTAACAAAGTTAGTCCAAGCATTTTTAGTTCGGGAATTTTGATGTCAAAGATACAGCTTGCACTGGTCGCCCTGTTACGAATAAAGTCGATGCCATTTTTGAAAAAGTGGAGCGAGTCGTTAGTAGTTACGACATGGGTGAAGAGCTAGGGGTTGATAACAAAGCAGTTTTGACCCATTTCAAAAAGTCTGGGTATACAAAAAAGCTCGATACTGGGTGCCACACGAGCTCTTAGTCTTGAAATTCAAGACTAAGAGCTCGTGTGGCACCCGTATATAAAATACGAAAGAACTTTTCCCTGACCTAATACAATGGGGGCTATCGTTTTTGTGGTCACCAGTCGGCGCCACTGTCGAGTAAGGTCCTGTTTCAGTACTTTTATTTGATGTTTTGAATATGTTTAAGTACCCTTATATTATGTTTATTTTATTACATTTTAAAACTTCAAATGAATATTTAGATTATAATATTCCTAGAATTGGCAAGCATGAAGCAGAAAATCTTATTCATCCTTCAAGTGCTACCAAATTAGATCCTAACTTCACGTTCAATGCCGCCGACACGCGTAGCGTGTTCTTGCGAATTTCTATAACTACGCCTCGAACACGCCAGTCGTGTCCTAAATGTTTCAGTGATATTTCGAAAATTAAGCAAAGTTGCCTTTTGCAATTCTCAGTACATAATCCTCTAGCAATAACCTAAGGATTTTTGAGGTGGCCCCCGGAAAAATCTATTAATTTGTATTTTTTTTTTAAAGTGATTATGTAATGCCGAGAACCCGCTAGGCGTGTCCACCTAAACAAGTTAATCATAGATTGTCAACCTTTGTACTAAGACGTCAAATACAGCTAAAATAATGTACATATAAACAAAAATCAATAAAATATGAAGATAATTTATTGAATGTCAAGGAGAAGCCCAAAATAAGAAGGCGAGTAGGACTGAAAGATAACTACTGTGTGAACTCGCGTTGCCTCGGTCAGACCAATAATGTACAAAATAATTTACGGTAGGTACGATCGGTAAACAAACAACTAGTTGGATTGACAACCGTACTGTTAAAACAGTAGGTATTTTACTGTTATTCGCTCGTTAACTGTTCTTCTATAAGAAAAAAAAAATCAAAATACTTACTGTTTTTATGACCGGTAGTATTTTGAGCATTAAAAACCATAAAAATATGTATCTTATTTTATTATTAATATTATTTTATCTAGGTAAAGTACTTACCTAGATAAAATAATTGTAAACAACTAAATAGGTACCGCTTACGTTTCTAAAATACCTACCTACTGTTCGTTTTTATTTCTCCAACTTTGACGAAGTTTGAAATAGATAGTTTTATTTAGGAGGGTAATCTTTTGTTTGCCATAACATCATTAAAATTTGTATTAATACTGTTTTCCATAATCGTCCCCGCTTATAATATTTATTTGCTATTATCATTTATTCTGTTACTCGCAACCATGCAGCCGGCTGCATAGTTGCGTATTTATGCCGCCCTTAATTCTTATTCTTTATTGCACACACAATAAAAAATTATACACACAAAATTACAATCTAAAGCTTGTACAACGGCGAGCTTAACCCAGAATTGGGTTTTCTTATAGCAAACCTTGCTTCGATAGCGAGATTTGTAGAAGAGGATATACCTACGTGGACAAACGGTACATTTAAAAACTTAAATTAACTTATATTATAAACCAAGCTAAAATAAACTAATATATATATATATAAATATAATACGCTATCTTCAACTAAAGTAGGTATCGTTCCGTAAACTTGCAATAATTGACTTATCAAGTTATTATTATGAAATATTTCAAAATAACCACAAAATGTTTATCACCTCTTACAAAATTACGATAATTACTTACCTAAAAATCTATTTTCAGCCATAATTCCAGGTTAAATCTCACTACCGTATTTGAATCACCTTTATTCTTGCTCAGCGAATGGCAAACTAACTAATACTCATCGCTAAACCGAAAAAAAGACAGATTTAGAATTTAAGTCTATCGAGGTGCCACTGTTGACACACACATGTTTAACAAAATGCAGTGCCGCCGACACGCCTGGCGTGTCCGCGTGGCTTTATAGGGCGGCATCGCTATGAACTTCAAAAAAATTATGGTGGCAGTGAACGTGTTAAAGTCTTAAGCCATAATTAATCAAGAATGGCACAACGATTACAGCTATTATGAATCATTCGATAAAATCCGTGATAAAAAATCCCGCAAACAGTGAACGTTCAGTACATATTTGGACATCTAGAGACCTTACTCTACACTAGCGCCTCTAGCGGCGAACTCGAGCACGATAGCTCTCATTGGTCGTAAAAATCGAGCAGTACCTCCGACAATTGACGCACTCACTACCTAACTTGCCGTATCGAGGTTAATTCATTAGCAACATTTATGTACTAGGATAACATAAGCTTTCTATAGTATACTGATCTGCCGACGCACTCACTCCCTGTTTTGCCAATTTGCCGTATGTGGTTATGTCATTTCTATCATTTATTTACCAGGGCTACATAAGCTTGCTGAAGTATACTGACCCTTGACGCATTCACTACCTACAGTATACTATATATGAGTCGTATAGAATCAAAAGCAGCAATCTCACATTTCACCAATTTGTGGTAATTAAAAAAAAAAAAAATATCACTCTTTAATCAAATTCACAGGTTAATCACATGTGAAGTATATTATTAAATTAGAGGTTCTTATTTCAATTAAATATCACATTCAGTAGACTAGGTATTTTAAAATTAAATTAATAATAATTGAATGAATTTTACAGATTGCTGCTTTTGTTCTTTGCTAGGTACAAATCAAAGACGGCAACCTTTAAGGTCGGTCGCTGTTTTTGATTTGTACCATAGTAAAAAGTAACTAGGGCTGACACTAGAATTAAAAATTAATTATTGTTTACACGTGTGGGGTGCACATCCATGTTCAGTCTTTTTATCTTAAAACTAACTTTTTAACTTTATTTTTATTATAAATCAACGCACAAAACTCACAACAAAAACAACGCGGACGTCGTTTTGACGCAAAATACGTTAGCTGCAATCGGAGGATTTAAAAAAAACCAAAAATTATTTTACTTAATTTATTTAAAATAAAAGAATTACATTAATTATGTATTAAATTAATCTAAGTGCCTATTCGAAGTATGAATATGGAATGGAATTTTACAGAGCTACAATAATTTGGTAAACTAGGTCCGTGCGTCACAAAGTGCTATCTCAGCTCGCTGTTTCCGTCGTTCGATTAATTTGCAGCGTATGTTTCTATATTAAAAGTATTGAGTGCTGAGTTGGCGATTCCCCTTATGCAGCTGCGCGTAACATCTCCACCCGCAGATCAGGAACTATTTTAGAACTTTGAGAGAAAATGTTGCTGGAACTTGTCCTCTGGGCGCGCGATCCTCTTCTTTTTTATCAGGTTCCTCGTAAGTGTGTTCCTTGGTATTGGGTGTTTCAGAGCATTTGCAAAACCATTTATTGCGATAGCTCAGTAGGGCTATGATAAGTGCGCCTGCACCTAATAATGCAATGTAGAAAGGTATTGTCGTATGGTATATGACATCTGATTGCAGCTGGTTAAGTTGTATCGGCTGGCTTGTCATGACTTGGTTCTGTATGCTGTGTAGTCCTCTTAAGTCGATTGAACTAAGATGAACTTGGGTTGATGCAGCATCCGGTGTCTCCACGTCGTAAGGAATGTTCATTAATTTCAAAGGTTGTCCTTGTATTACGTCGTCTTCGTTGATTATGGTTAGTTCCTTTGTGCGGAGATAACAGTTGATAGGAATAGTGGCAAGGTAGCTTCCTTGTAGCGAATTGAAATCTTCTCTCCCACAGACTGATTGCACTTTCGTTGGATTTGGAAACGATAGGACGTAATGCTGGTCATCTAGTTTTTCCATCGCTTCTTTTTCCAGGAATACTGTAGTAAATTGGCAGGAATTCTTGAGGGCTTGGTTCGTGATAAGTTCTTGTATACAGTCAGTTTTTGTTCGTATTTGATGAGTTATTTCTTTTTCACAGAGATACCAGTTACTAAACTTCGAGCATTCTGCTTCTATATACACGAAAGAGTCCCCATTAGTTGCTATAAAGGGATAGGTAGGGATAAGGGCTTGGCAGTTTTTGTTTGGTACTATAGATAACTTATATAAATCATAAACAATTTTGGAAATTATAGGAAATTTGAAAACTATAACTATCTGTTTTTCATTGAAGTATGATCCAGGCTGGATAATATCGTAATATTCTCTGAGCTCTAAACTTAGTATCTCATCCTTACAATATATTTTTTCTAACCTATTTACCATACACCTAAGTGTATCTACATCTATCATAGAATGAACAGTACTTGATGCGTGTATGAACGCTAACATATTTTCTATTCTAACTAATTCTAGTCTTAAATCTTCTACATTTTCACTTATAATAGATATTAGTTGACCAAACTTTGAATAGGTTATTAAACTTATTGTTGTATAAGTGTTATTTAACAGTAACTCTAAGGTGCTATTGATTTTTCTTTGATTTTCGACTAATTGTATTAGAACGCTATTATGCTTAGACATCCATTCTTTGCTAAGACTGATGTGATTGTTAAATTCATTAACTAACTTATCGTTATTAATCTGTAAAACTTTGATAGCATTTTCGTATTTTAAGGCGTCTGTGTAATCTAGATTTCCGGTTATACTTTTAATTACCGATCCAAGACTGTCTACTAGACCTCTCTTTACACGACCAGGCTCTAAAGATTTTAGCTGATTAGATACTTTGCCAATTTTGTTAGTAAGATAACTAATTTGGAATTCAAATAGTGTATAAGTGTCATTACTAAGCCGACTTTTGTATTCTGATATCTGATGTTCTAGTGTTGTAATTTGATTTTCGATGTCCCTTAGATTTACGTACTGAAGAAATGTATGATGATGAGTGGTCATTCTTGTCGATCCAAGTTTATACGGTAATAAGCCAGGTCCATTGGCCAAGCTTTCAAGTTTTATCTCCGACGACCGGGTCTCGCGAAGTACCAGCAATAGTAGAATCCTGCAACAAGTTAGGTTTCTTAGGGCCTCTTTTTAATCTATTTTTGGCTACGGGCCCACGTTTCTTGGACGTATAAACGTGTATTGGTAAATCGGCCAAAACGGTATCTTGGATATACCGCGGTGCAGTTTTCTGACGGCTTGCAGAAGGGTTCTTAATAAATACCTGTTGTTGAGGAACGTATTCTATTTCAGATTCGCGGTTCTTATTTCTATTTTCTATTAACGCAGTACGATTTGATAGAGAAGTTTCGTTGATAATATTATAGACTTCCTTCATTTGCGCCCTATGGTTATGAACGTACTGTTGTAATGATTGTTGGGTAAAATCTATGTCTAAAATATCGCGTGGATCAAAATGTCCAGTTAGTAAATCGAATGGTCTGCATCTAGTAAAGCTATGTATTGAAGAATTATAACCAATTATAGCATAAGGCATAAGATTTACGATAGGCTCGTCTTTGTGTTGTAACTTTAATATTCTTATATGCTCAAGGATGGTTGAATGGAAACGTTCAATGTTACCGTTATCGTTAGGCGAATGCGGTAAAACCCTATGATGATTTATCTTGTGAAGGCGTGCGAATTCTAGGAACAGTTGATTAGTAAACTCCGTTCCATTGTCAGTCACTAATGTTAAGGGAACTCAATGGTGGGTGCAGTATTGTAATAATGATTGAAGTATACTGATGCCTGTGCCATCTCTAAGATGGTATGCTTGTCCATACTTGGTAAAAACATCTATAAATGTAACATACTTTTCATTGTGAACAGTGAATAAATCCATGTGAACTATTTCGAATGGTTTTGTTGCCGGGGGTACAATATTAAACTGGGGTCTAATAGGTCTTCGGTCATATTTAGCTTGCCCGCAAGTAATGCATTCGTTGATGAATTTAGTTATCTGGTCTTTCATTTTGGGCCAGTAATACTTTCTTGAGAGAGCTAAATAACATTCGGTAATTCCTCGGTGATTAGTTTTGCCGTCATGGTAATGTTGAATTATCTCTTGTTGACGTAGATAATCTTTAACGTTTTCTAATTCTATCTTAGCTAGTACTAAGTTCATAGATGAACTCTTAAACTTGTCCTGTATGACTGGTATAATGGAATACATGGCAAGTGGTGGATTTATTAGGATACCGGTTTTTACTTTCGGGTTCACATACTCTTTGAGGGCATTGACTACGTCTTGCTCTAATTTGGATGATGATATCTGGACTGCTATGCGCGTGTGTGTTTCGAATGGCTTAGTAACTACTGGTTTGCGTTTGACATCTTCTACTATCGTAAAGCATATTTGTCTATGGAATCTGTTAAGGGGTTCGTCTGTGATTGGGACTTCTAATATGGGATTTTCGTGACTGGTGTGTACGGTTGCAGTGGATGAGTTCGCAGATGGCGGATTTTCTGATGGGTTTGGAATCAAAGAACATAATTCGTCTATTAAGGTGTTAGTATCTTCATTATGAATCTCCACCCGAGATAAGGCGTCGGCATTCGTATTAGATTTACCTTTCTTATAAATAACGGTGAAATCGTATTCACTAAGTTTCAGCCTCCATCTAGTTAATCGTGAATTGGGTTCCTTAAGGTTCATCATCCACTGTAAAGGTTTATGATCTGTCAGTACTTTAAATCTACGACCAAACAAGTACGGTCTAAAATACTTGGTGGCCCAAACGATGGCAAGAAGTTCTTTTTCTATGGTGCTGTAGTTAAGTTCACTTTCATTCAAAGTTCGGGATGCAAAACACACAGGTTTGTCGGAACCTACAGGTCCTTGAGATAGAATGGCACCAATAGCAACGTTCGAAGCGTCTGTCGTCAGTATGAATTCCTTATCAAAGTCGGGATACTGTAGTATGGGGTCATTTGTTAAGAGAGTCTTGCACTTTTCAAAACTGTTTATATACTCGGAGTCTAATGCGACTTTCCTACCTTTTTTTAAACACGCTGTGAGAGGTTTCGTAATTTTTGCAAAGTCTGGGATAAATTTACGATAATAGCCTACAAGCCCTAAAAATTGCTTTATTTCTTTTGGGGTTTTTGGAATGGGGTATTTTTCTATTGCATGAATTTTATTCGGATTAGGTTTTATTCCTTCACTACTTATTATGTGTCCGAGATAACCAGTTTCATGCCTTAGGAATTCGGACTTATCCATTTGGATTTTAAAGTTTGATTCCCTAAGTCTATTGAAAACTTTCTCAAGATTGGTCATATGCTCTTGTAGTGACGTAGAGAAAACGATGATGTCATCAAGATACACAAGGCATATGTCATTCTGGAGACCTCTGAGGACGTTGTCCATAACCCTTTGAAAGGTGGATGGTGAATTCTTAAGTCCCATGGGCATTCGAAGAAATTCGAAGTGTCCATGTTCGACATTAAAAGCTGTCTTTTGGGTATCCTGAGGGTCCATCTCAACTTGATAGAAGCCGCTAGCCAGATCTAGAGTTGTGAAGTACTGGCACCTGCCTAGTTTGTCAAGAACATCGCTAATATTCGGGATAGGGTATTTGTCGTTGATAGTTTTTTCATTGACTTTCCTGAAGTCAACTACTAAACGCCATTTTTGTTTGCCTGAGGCGTCCATTTTCTTGGGGACCACCCAAATGGGTGAGCTCCATGCTGAATCTGAAGGCTTTATTATTCCCTGATCTAACATTTTCGAAATCTGATCGCTAACCTCCTGACGATGAATAAAAGGGTATCTGTAACTTTTTGTGTAAACCGGAACCTCATCTGTAGTCTTAATGCGATGTTTTATTCGATTGGTAAAAGTTAACGCTTCGCCTTCGATGTAAAACACGTCAGCATATTTCGAGCAGAGGGCTATAAGGTTGACTTTCTCCTCCTCGTTTAAATGATCTGTTCGTAATCGCGTTATCACTTCTTGAACTCGCGTGGTACAATGTTCGGTACGCGTGCACTCGATATTAAATAAACTTGCGTGCGCTGGTCGGTCAAGTGATATTATAATATCATTCGGGCTCGTATTTTCAATCTCTAAGTAGCCGCGATTATTGTCCACAATAGTAAGGCACTCACGTACGATACAATTGCATATAGTCTGTTCACTGACTAATGCTGCACCGTTTGGGGCGTCGATCGGTATTCTAACTAATTTTGAAGATTGAGCAGGTATTATGTCTTCATATAAGTTCACATTGCAGGAATTATACATACGGATAGGATTTGATGATGAGCGCGTTATTAACCTCTGATCTTTTAAGTCTATCTTGGACTCCCATTTAGTTAGCAAATCTAATCCAATTAAACCGTCAAAATATTCATGAAAACGATATACAAATAACTTGATAAACTCTGGATTGTTAAATTCCGTAAAGCAAGGTAAATTTATAGAATAATTATTTCTACTAACCGCGTGTACATTGGTAACTTCAAACGGGTCGTAATTTAAGGGAAAATTCGGAAAATATTTCTCTACAGCTTCTGGACTTATAAAAGACTGGTTCGCGCCGGTGTCAATTAGTAATTTTAAAGGTGGTTCCGATATTAGTACGTACGGCAACTGACGCTGAGTTTGAAGATTTAATTCTATTTTTGCTTTTTTGTATTCTGTGCCTCCTGAAAATCCTGACTTATCTGACTTGGACTCGGCTGAGGTTCAGCTGAACCCGTAATATTTCCCTGAACACTTATATCGTTTAAACTCGGTTCATGGTTGTACTCTAATGTAGCGAACGGGCTATAATCGTAGTAAATACTATCGTAATTAGAATATTCCGGCTCGTAATAATACTCCGTCGGGTAATATGAGTCGTCGTATGACGCGCACTCATTCATGTTCATTTCTCGAGTTTTAAAGTAGTTAGTTGGTGGCGGATTACCTGAATTTTGCCAATTATGACCTGATAATATGGGTTTAGGTGTAAAATGCTGTACACCGCTCATAGGTTTAGGACCCTGATTTTGATTTTGCGCCGGCATGTTTCTAGGTGGCAAACGGAACATGTTACTTTGGGCATTATACGCCTGGGGTACCGCACGGAATATTTGCTGCGTACGATTAGGCATGCGATGTTGGGGCTGTTGATTAATAAGGTTAGGGTTGAACCTAAATGGTTGAGGTGGTGGTAGTTGGTTCGGTCTAATTCCTATAGGATTGGGCCAGTTGGGTATTGGTACCGCAAAATTATTACTACGTGGAGAAACTGGGTTGGTATTTGCGTGGGGTGTTACCAGGTTAGAATTCCTTTGGGTAGTGGATTTTGAAAACTCACTACGTTCCTGTAAATATATAACATTAAGTTCTTCCTGTACATATTCAAGGGCCTTTTCAATAGTGTCGGGACGCATGCATCTTATACGGGACCCTAATGGTTCTTTTAACCCTTTTACAAAAGCCTGCATAGTAACTTTTTTATACAGTGTACGTTTCGCTTCCACTGTAGTAGGAATTGGCTCGTGTAATGTTACATACGTCATCATCGTACTAAACAACGTTTGGCATTCCTCATAGAACTCTTGAGGTGTCTTATTTCCTTGCGTAGCTAAAGAAAGGTCTCTATACAAAGCTGTTTCATCCCGTTGATCTGAAAAGTTATTGATTAATGCTGTCCTAATCCCTTGCCAACTATCAGGTATGCCGTTGGAATTGATGGTACAAGCGGCAGAGCCTTTTATTTTATTTAAGATGCCATTTAATAAGCATAAGTTGTTTAACTCACTACCTGGGGCATTACTAACATATTGGGTTACTATTTGATCACATATTCTAATAAACCTAGTCAAAACATTTGGGTTTCCATCGAATTCCGGGACCATACGAAGGGTCTTGAAAATTGTATCCGGGTCGTGGGCCATAATTACCTTACTTATACTACTAAGCTTACTATCACTATTTAAATCTCTACTAATATCTATAGCACTCCAGCGAGCCGTACGAGATGCGGGCTCCTGGGAATTGGAACTTTTCGGGTGAAAAATCTTGGAAGTTGGTTGGTAGGTACTAGGACTAAAAAGGAAGCAACACAGGAACAATTCAAGTGTACTCACAAATTTTTCATCTCTGGTTCTCTTGTGAATCGAAGTCTGGATTCTCCTTCCGGAACTGCAGCTGGACCGTAGATTCGGATATTCGGTGCCGGGGCTCGATAGCCACCCAGGCGATTCGCGTACGCGGATATCGATATTAGAGATCCCTAAAGCTCGCGAACCGGCCCGCGAATATCCTACCGACTGCGCCAAATACGTTAGCTGCAATCGGAGGATTTAAAAAAAACCAAAAATTATTTTACTTAATTTATTTAAAATAAAAGAATTACATTAATTATGTATTAAATTAATCTAAGTGCCTATTCGAAGTATGAATATGGAATGGAATTTTACAGAGCTACAATAATTTGGTAAACTAGGTCCGTGCGTCACAAAGTGCTATCTCAGCTCGCTGTTTCCGTCGTTCGATTAATTTGCAGCGTATGTTTCTATATTAAAAGTATTGAGTGCTGAGTTGGCGATTCCCCTTATGCAGCTGCGCGTAACACGCACGACCAAAATAACGCTTGTGATTGGCTGACACTCACAAATTGCTGTTTTTGAAACTCATCGTCAGTATATTGCTGTATTTGATAGTAATAGGGTTTTTAAAATTGAATTTTCGGTTGTATATTGCTGTTTTTAATACGAAGTTATCAGATGACCAAAAACATTTTAATATTTTGATGTTGCCCTATATCTAACTCGATTTTCGTTAAAACGTCAGATTGCTGCTTTTGATTCTATACGACTCATATAGTCTTTCACAGTCATTTTATCTCTGATACCAACAAACAATTAGCAACCTTATTGAAACGAGAATAAAGATCAGTGATTTTGACAGACAGTGATGTAGACATAAGAGGTAAAATAACTGAAAAGCGCCTATTGTGATTATATCATAACCAACATAGAAGTGCCAGGATAACATAAGCCTGCAGCAGTATACTGACCTTCTGAAGCGCAGCGTAGTTGTGCACATGGTACTGTATGGTGCCGGACAGCGGCGAGTCGAGTGGCGCGAGCCATCGCTCGTAGCACTGTGACCACAGTTCCATGCCGGCTACCGACGTGCAAGGTTCTAATCGACTCAGTTCGGAGGCAGACTTGCTTGGAAGCGAAGATTGTGCTGTGAATAGGACAAACGATATTGAATTACTTAGTGTAATAACTCTGGCACTACAGTAAGCGTATTTGCGCAAATATTTGCGATATTTCGGTAAAACAAAATTAACTTTATTTTAATAAACACAGGGTTTATCCATACTAATATTACATACGCGAAAGTAAAGAAAGAAAGAAAATACGTTTTATTAAAGTAACTCTGTTTGTGTGTTACATTTTCACGAATTTGGTACACGGATAGACCATGACCTGGGTTACGGGACTTAGGACACTTCTTATTCATTACTTCCTCGGATACTTTCCGACCTCTAGGCGGGCGAAGCCGCGGACAAACGCTAGTTTTATATAGCCTATAACATGAGGGCGCTGTTGGTAAACGTTAATGAAGTTTATTGAAAAAACAAGATGGCGGCATTAGTTCCAATTTTGGCCACGCGCAAAGATTCTTGTACAGTTTTACTCACATAGCCTTTGCGAGTGTACGGTATTCGGTTTGACGCCGAACAGCGGGTTGTAGAACAACGCCTTGTCTTGCTCCGAGAACTGTTCGCCCCAGTCCCACACCGGCCTCTGCACGAAGTTCTGTAAAGAATACTTATTTGTGAATATATTGTAGAAATAGAAAGCGAGGAACTGAGTTTTTACGCGTGAGACTTGAGTAGTAATAGATTTAAGTGTTAAAGATTTTTGCCGCTGGTAATATATTTGAGGATCGCTCCGATCATATTTTTATCTTTTAAAAATGCGTGTCTGCTATAAAGGCGGTCGCAGGTTTTGTACATTTGAAGACTTTGCAGGACGGGCTGGCAAAGTGCACTTAAGTGTGTTTACAATTTCCACACCTGCTCAAATAAGCGTGCCACACATCGCGACTTGGAGGTATTTCCGTATGTCTAGTGAAACAATAACTTGCTGAAAGTTAACCAGTTGTAAATAAAATCAACATTACCTTAGCCACAGCCAGCTCTCGATCTCGCGCGCAGTTGAACAGAAACGTGTCAAAGATGTGGTTATGTGCGCAGTCCCACAGTGTCGTCAGATACGTTTCTGTGAACTGGAAGTCGGCTGGGAACTGCTGCAGAAGCTGCCACACGCAGTCCAAGTATAGGAGCAGAACTGGGGCGGTTTGGGCGGAGGTCGTGTCCTTAGCGGTCGAGTCTTTTGGGTTGCCCGGACGGGGGAGACCGAATCTGAGGGCATACGTTTTGTTGGTTGTAATGAGGACCAAGTGTAAGGAGCGAAAGCTTTTTAATGATATTGATGTAATAAACTTTATTAACAGGTACATAAAGTGATATGTTGTAAGAGTATGCGAGAAAGCGCCTGTTCATTTAGTTATAAGTGATTATAAGGTTTGTTATTCAATGTCATGAAATACTCTGTCCTTATTAACCGTCTCCACTAACCTAAAAGATTATTATTTTCTCAAAAATTTTCATATAACATACATATCACTTTCTATCACGGTAAAACATTACTTTAAATTAATCAAAATGACGAATAATTAATTTGTAAAAGGAAATCAATAGGCTAGTACCATTTTTAGTTCTGCAATAAATCTGGATAAATATTTCGGACAACTTGCTTGCAAATTATATTGAACTATTCATGGTATAATAATATACTTCGCCAAGTATAGCATTCCGAGACACAGTGGTCACATGGGAGACACAAGCCTACGTCATCACCGCTGTGTTACCAGTAGTGTGTAACAATAACTCCCCAACCGCTTTTATTACCTGTGCGAATCCCATAAAATAATGAGGTTATAACTAACAATTACGTTGGTTATATGTTTAAATTGAATTGTTTCGTTTGATTAGAAAAACGAAATGACAATTAAAATGCTTTATATATATTTTTTAACAGAAGAGTGAATGAAAATGTTTCCATAATTCGTGTTTTGTTGTAATAAAGTGGCCACTGGATAGCGACGTACACATGTGTCACTCTCGGAATGCCAGACCTTGTTTGTTTAGACCATGGAACTATCGAAATAAGGACATAATGAAACAACAAAACAGAATCAGGATAATTAAATTATTTAATACATAAGGTAACTTTTTCCTGTCATATTTCATATGACTAACATTATAAAAGGATGAGCTTTAGATACACCAGCTACCAGGAACACATAGACGTCTGGTAGTGCTCAAATATTGCGGGTAATCGAAATAGGTACTGTAATTACCCGTCTACGGCAAAACCAAAGGAGGGTTTTGATATTAACAGACTGTGCAAGTATGCATGTATGTATCGCCGACCTCCCTAGCGGCGTCAGCGTGGTGTGCTACGCTGACGACACGCTGGTCCTGGCGCAGGGGAGGTCGCACCAGGCGGCGGCCGAACTAATGACACTCGGGGTTGCGACAGTCGTTGAGAGGATCCGGCAGTTGGGACTCGAGGTGGCCTTGCACAAGTCCGAGGCCATGTGTTTTCATGGTCCTCGGAACGCGCCACTGTCGGGTTCCCAAATAACGGTAGGAGGGGTTCACATCGGCGTCGAGTCGACGATGAAGTACCTGGGACTCGTCCTCGACAGCCGGTGGAACTTCGTGGAGCATTTCCGACGTTTGGCTCCCAGACTGCAGCGGGCCGGGGCTGCTTTGAAGCGGCTCTTGCCCAATCTGGGGGGGCCAAACGCCTCCTGCCGGAGGCTCTACGCGGGGGTCGTGCGGTCCATGGCCCTTTACGGGGCACCGGTGTGGGCGGGTTCACTAAGGCTCCGGCCAGCCCGCCGGTTGAAAGCGTCCCAAAGGGTCATGGCCATCCGGATGGTACGGGGATACCGCACGGTCTCCTGCGAGGCGGCGAGCCTCCTTGCCGGATTGCCGCCGTGGGATCTGGAGGCAAAGGTCCTCGCGCACGTTTGGGAGTGGCGCGAGGAGGCGAAACGCCGGGGCGTAACTCCGCTGCCGCGAGAAATCACGGCACAGCGGACAGAGCTCCGGCGGGATCTCATGGCGGCATGGAGAGTGCGACTGTCGCAACCCAGCGCAGGGCACGCCACAATTGCGGCGGTAAGACCCCTCTTTGAGGAGTGGCTTGAGAGGCGCCACGGCGTCCTCACCTTCCGCCTGACGCAGGTCCTCACCGGACATGGCTGTTTCGGGAGGTTCCTGTTTCGGATAAGGCGGGAGGAAACGCCCGGGTGTTACCATTGTGTGGATCGACCGGAGGACACGGTGGAGCATACGGTGGAGGTCTGCCCGGCTTGGGCGGAGCACCGCCGTGTCCTCGTGGCGGCGATCGGCGGCGGCGACCTCTCGCGTCCGGCCCTGGTTCAGGCCATGGTACGGAGCGAGAGGGAATGGCAAGCCGTCACCTCCTTCTGCGAAGCAGTAATGCTCGCGAAGGAGGGGGCGGAGCGCGAGAGGGAGAGGCAATCTCTACGCCCTCGCGCCCCTAGCCGCCGCAGGAGGAGGAGACACCCTGGGCGTCGGGAGTCGATTGCCGACTCCCGGCCACCGTAGGCGCGGGCTTGCGGACGGCGAGCAATGGGCAGCTCGCCGTCCGGTAAGGACCAGGCCCGGGTCGACGGCGCGTCGTGTTCCACGCGCGCCTCAAAGAGATGTCAGCACCATTGACGGGGTCCGATAGGACCGATGCCTGCCGGGGTCGCGGATTGTTCGAAAGAGTTACCGTGGCCCTGGCGCACAGGCAACTGAAGGAACACGGGTGGGTTTTAGTCAGTAAGAGTCTGACACGCCCTTCCGCTCCGCCCAGAGCGGGAGACGTCATTTGATGATTTCCCACCCAAAAAAAAAAAAAAAAAAAAAAAATGCATGTATGTATGTTCATTTGAATCTCATGAAAATATACAAAAGAGATTATTCAGAAGGCTATAGGCCAGGGATGGCGAACCTCTATACATCCACGTGCCACTTTTTCCAAATAAATATTTGATGTGGCCATGGTGTGCTAACAAACAATCTTGACTTCTTGACTAATGGAAAACTAGCGAAATAGTTTCAAAATAATCGTCTTTGTTTGCAAACAGAAATAGACCTTTACTATTATTCAGTCTTCTTAACATTTACCGTTTTATATTTTATTTAAATGAAAGAACAAATTAGTGCCACTTCTGCTGTTACAAACTAGATGCCAAATAATTTATATCAGGTTCACATTTTCCCTTGCATTTACGCGGCGACGATAGCCCATAGAAATATACTTATATTCATGCGATAGCCGAAATCGCGCCTATCCTAGAAGGGCGCACTCAGATTTCTACATGTGTTACTGTGACTTAGGTACCTAAGTTCCTCAATGGATGCCGTGCACAAATTATTGTGTCGCGTGCCACCAGCGGCACGGGTGCCATTGGTTCGCCGTCCCTGCTCTAGGCAAAAGCTGGAGTTCAATGCACTATTGAGCACTATCGTGATAGACTGAGTCTCAACAAAATCAAATCGTTACTGTCGTAGACTTCATAGGTTTAATTTTCTTATTTAAAGTTGTAAATCGTGGATTGTCCAGATTTGGTGGGTCAGCTGAGCTTGAATGTGCCCAGACCGTCCGCTAGAGTTCAAAATGATTGACCTTTCTCGATCAAATCTGTCAAAACAAATACGAATACAATGTGTCACTTTCCAATATCCTTAGAGGAGGCAATCAATTACTTATTTCTCAGTTCCGACCTCGATGTTTTTGGTGGTTAATTAGGTATATTTAAGAAAAATATATTTAATAAAATGTAATGTAACGTGTTATAAAACCCAGGATACCTAAACAAGAACGAAGTAATAAAAAAAATACTGTTACCGGAGTCACACGTAATTACAAATTATGTCACGTATTTAAGGCATAAATCGTACAGATTACTTGTCAGTTCGGTTATACGAAAACCTTAGAGAATATAACACTGGAGAAGCCTTACGAACACTTTCCTTTCTGTAAAAGTACAAGAACAAAATGTTCTAGTACGTTCATAAAAAATACTTTCAAATCGACTCTAACGCACTTTGTAAATTGTTTTCAAGGCGCGCGGAGCTCCGTGAAAATGTCCGGCTGTGTTGTTAGATCCTGTACAATGCGTTCAAATACGTCAAACTTACATAAAGACGGAATAATCTTCGTTATGTAATTTTTTTAAATAATATTGTCATGTTTTTATTGAAGTTCAAAATCCTAACCTCATAATACATTTTAATTTTTCAGTCGATTCAACTATAATCCAACAAAAAACATGGCATGAATCGAGTATTTTTGACGCATTGCTTCTGTGACGTCACCGAGTCTCGCTACACCTCGCTTTTTTATATTCATAAAGTTCAAAATCTTTATCGTTTGCATTAGGAAAAACTACGTCAAGCAAAATAAGCAAAATTGACATGCACTTAATATGCGATTATGTATTATGTATTTGACTACCGAAGTGTTGATGTCATGTTTGAAACCAAAATTAAATGCGATAATTTCGTAATACGAATTAAGTAGTCAATTTGTTTGTCAAAAAAATAAGTATTTTTAATATTCAATGTCGGTAAGTAGGTTTATAATTTGAAAAACATTTTGTTTTTTTTGTTTTAACCTAACCTATTTTATTATTGAGATTATTATAAATTTTGTTACATTTATTTAATTGTAGTTATATTACAATTAAATTATTTTATGCATAAGCTGTTTTATTTCATAGATTCAGTCAAAATGCCGAACGGATATCGATAAAAAAATATCGATGGTACGGACTTCTCTTTCAGGGCGAGCAGCTTGAGCATCGTAGCTGCCGCAAACATCGCGGCAGGGCCCTCACAGGGGGCTCGCGAGGGGGCTGACATGGAGTGCCAATAATGGCCCCATTACGCCTCCTCCAGGCGAATATCAACCACTGCGCCGCCGCTCAGGATCTCTTACTCCAGAGCATGGCGCAGTGGTCGATCAACATCGCCGTGGTCGCTGAGCCGTACTTTGTCCCGCCCAGGGATGACTGGGTGGAGGACCTGAGCGGCTCAGTGACCCTCATTTCGTCGGCCGCCGCCGGTACCCCGTCGCTTGAGGCGGTCAAGAGGGGACGGGGTTGCGTGGCAGCACGGTTCGGGGAGATTGTCGTGGTAGGGGTATACTTCTCCCCGAACCGAACTCTCGCCGAGTTCCACAACTCCCTTGCGGAGTTGAAAGTCGTCGTCGTCGGGTACCGTACCCTCCCTGTGATCGTACTCGGGGACTTCAATGCCAAGAGCACGGCTTGGGGTTCCCGGTACACAGATACACGGGGCGGGATGGTGGAGGACTGGGCTCTGGAGACAGGCCTGGTCGTCCTAAACCGGGGTTCTGTCCCCACGTGTGTGCGGATGCGGGGCGAGTCAGTGGTGGACATCTCGTTCGCCAGCCCCGCTCTGTCACCGCGTGTCCTTGACTGGCGTGTCATGGAGGGGGTGGAGACGTACTCCGACCACCGGTACATCCGGTTTGACGTCTCCGCCCAGACCTCGAGCGCGCTGGTCCGACAGGCCCCGAGTGGTCCGCGGTGGGCGCTGAAGAAGCTGGACCGGGAGCTCCTCCTGGAAGCCTCGATCGTGCAGGCCTGGGTGTCATCACCGGACAGGCCTGCTGACATCAACGACGAGGCGGAGTGGTTCCGGGACGCCATGTCAGAAGTGTGTGACATGGCAATGCCCCGGGTCCAGCCCGGACGCGCCTGGCGCCAGGTGTACTGGTGGTCGCCGGAACTAACGTCTCTGCGCGAGGCGTGCGTTGCCGCGCGGCGCCTGTACACCAGGCACCGCAGGCTCCGTATCCGCCCTCCGGATACGGAAGCCATTCAGGCGGAGCTGTACGAGGGTTACAGAGTGGCGAAGATCGCCCTCCGAGCGGAGATCCTGCGGGCCAGGGGACTGGCCCGTGAGGAGTCGCTGGGGACTCTGAACAGGGACCCGTGGGGGCGCCCATATAAGGTGGTGCGGGAGAAACTCCGCCCATGGGCTCCCCCGCTGACGCAGAGTCTCCGGCCCCAGCTCGTGGAGGGCGTGGTGAGCGCTCTGTTCCCTTCGCGGGGGGAGCATACTCCCCCGCCCATGGCTCCGCCTCCTGCGGTGCCAACTGCGGACCACAGACCCGACGATGACGACGTTGCTCCTGAGGTGACCGAGGTAGAGTTGAGAGTGGCGGTACGTAGGCTGAGTGCCAAGAATACCGCCCCAGGACCCGACGGCTTACCTGGAAAAGCCTGGGTCCTGGCCTTGGAGGCTCTCGGGCCTCGACTAAGAGGGCTCCTAAGCGCATGCTTGGAGGAGGGCCAGTTCCCACTTCGTTGGAAGACGGGGAAACTGGTCCTCATTAAGAAACCGGGGCGCCCGGCGGACTCTCCGTCCGCTTACCGGCCCATCGTGCTGCTCGACGAGGTGGGCAAGCTCTTTGAAAGAGTCATTGCAGACCGCCTCGTCGGGCAGCTGGTGCGGGTGGGGCCGGATTTGGCGGAGACCCAGTTTGGTTTCCGCAGGGGGCGCTCCACGGTGGATGCCATCATGCGCGTGCGAGCCCTCACGACGGGGGATGCTGTGGCCCGGGGTGGGGTCGTCTTGGCGGTGTCTCTAGACATCGCCAATGCCTTCAATACCCTGCCCTGGAGTTGCATCCGGGAGGCATTCCGGTATCACCGGATGCCGACCTATCTCTGTCGTGTAGTCGAGGCCTATTTGGCGGATAGAGCAATTATCTACCCCGGTCACCAGGGAGAATGGAACCGGCGAGAGATGTCGTGCGGTGTCCCACAGGGATCGGTCTTGGGGCCGCATCTGTGGGACATCGGGTACGACTGGGTGCTGCGCGCCGACCTCCCTAGTGGCGTCAGCGTGGTGTGCTACGCTGACGACACGCTGGTCCTGGCGCAGGGGAGGTCGCACCAGGCGGCGGCCGAACTGATGACACGCGGGGTTGCGACAGTCGTCGAGAGGATCCGGCAATTGGGACTCGAGGTGGCCTTGCACAAGTCCGAGGCCATGTGTTTTCATGGTCCTCGGAACGCGCCACTGTCGGGTTCCCAAATAACGGTAGGAGGGGTTCACATCGGCGTCGAGTCGACGATGAAGTACCTGGGACTCGTCCTCGACAGCCGGTGGAACTTCGTCGAGCACTTCCGACGTTTGGCTCCCAGACTGCAGCGGGCCGGGGCTGCTTTGAAGCGGCTCTTGCCCAATCTGGGGGGGCCAAACGCCTCCTGCCGGAGGCTCTACGCGGGGGTCGTGCGGTCCATGGCCCTTTACGGGGCACCGGTGTGGGCGCGGTCGCTAAGGCTCCGGCCAGCCCGCCGGTTGAAAGCGTCCCAAAGGGTCATGGCCATCCGGATGGTACGGGGATACCGCACGGTCTCCTGCGAGGCGGCGAGCCTCCTTGCCGGATTGCCGCCGTGGGATCTGGAGGCAAAGGTCCTCGCGCACGTTTGGGAGTGGCGCGAGGAGGCGAAACGCCGGGGCGTAACTCCGCTGCCGCGAGAAATCACGGCACAGCGGACAGAGCTCCGGCGGGATCTCATGGCGGCATGGAGAGTGCGACTGTTGCAACCCAGCGCAGGGCACGCCACAATTGCGGCGGTAAGACCCCTCTTTGAGGAGTGGCTTGAGAGGCGCCACGGCGTCCTCACCTTCCGCCTGACGCAGGTCCTCACCGGACATGGCTGTTTCGGGAGGTTCCTGTTTCGTATAAGGCGGGAGGAAACGCCCGGGTGTTATCATTGCGTGGATCGACCGGAGGACACGGTGGAGCATACGGTGGAGGTCTGCCCGGCTTGGGCGGAGCACCGCCGTGTCCTCGTGGCGGCGATCGGCGGCGGCGACCTCTCGCGTCCGGCCCTGGTTCAGGCCATGGTACGGAGCGAGAGGGAATGGGAAGCCGTCACCTCCTTCTGCGAAGCAGTAATGCTCGCGAAGGAGGAGGCGGAGCGCGAGAGGGAGAGGCAATCACTGCGCCCTCGCGCCCCTAGCCGCCGCAGGAGGAGGAGACACCCAGGGTGTCGGGAGTCGATTGCCGACTCCCGGCCACCGTAGGCGCGGGCTTGCGGACGGCGAGCAATGGGCAGCTCGTCGTCCGGTAAGGACCAGGCCCGGGTCGACGGCGCGTCGTGTTCCACGCGCGCCTCAAAGAGATGTCAGCAAAATTGACGGGGTCCGATAGGACCGATGCCTGCCGGGGCTGCGGATTGTTCGAAAGAGTTACCGTGGCCCTGGCGCACAGGCAACTGAAGGAACACGGGTGGGTTTTAGTCAGTAAGAGTCTGACACGCCCTTCCGCTCCGCCCAGAGCGGGAGACGTCATTTGATGATTTCCCACCCAAAAAAAAAAAAAAAAAAAAAAAAAAAAAAAAAAAAAAAAAAAAAAAAAAAGGGCGAGCAGCTTTTGATTCTTTTTTTTTGTAGTAGCTACCGCGTCCCCCGCTAAAGTGGCAGATTTTTTGTTCAGAATATTGCGCTTACGCCTTCTCCAGTGTTATAAGACGAAAACCGATGTTATTTTGTTATGAATATGATGTTAATGTTTATACCTTTTTAATTATCATTTTTGTCGTAGTTAGGTTTTAGTTTTGAACTTTTTCTTTAATTTAGGCATAAGGAAACAACGAAATAGAATCAGGATAACTAAATTATTAATGCATAAGGTACATAACATTTTCCTGTCCATTATTTTATATGACTAACATTATTAAAGGATGAGCTTAGATACATAAGCTACCAGGAATACATAAACGTATGGTAGTGTTAAATTATTGCGGAACGGTAAGGCAGTGTGTTGTGTGTTATTGTGCTAGGTTAAGATTAATTAAGTTACTTAGCACGTGCTTTTATTCAACTTAGCATTATTTCTGTCACTGTCAAACTAAACTTGTAAGATAGAGATGGAAATATAATTACTAAGCCAAAGGACGTGCTAACTAACGATTATAAAATTTTTGTTCGGCCTAAGCATTATTTACTAAGCTGGTGTTGTAAACTATGCTTTAATAAAAGTAAAGTATGAAATAAGTTCATACAAGTTACCAGGAGCACATAAATGTGAAGGAGTACTCACCTATCACAAAACGGGTGTCCAAGCGCGATCCATTCCTTTTGTATGAGAGACTGGAAGCCTGATATCGTTCTGAAGTGAGGGTCGACTAGCAATTGAGTGAGGCATGATACCACGGAACAATAGTCTACGCCGTCACCTGAAACATAAGGAAATATTTCTTTAATAAATTTGTAAAATAATCGGTGTTTGTTTAGAATTATTTACAAACAAAAGTTTGAAACAATTATTTACTAGGAAAAAAGGAAATCGTAGTGCGAGTATTATTTATTGTTAAAAGCCTTTACGCCTCTGAAATAATCATACCATGTCTAACACAAACATCCGCGCATTTGAAACCCGCGTGAAGCTAACCCTTCCCTACTCTTTTTGCACCTCTCCATAGAAAAAGAAATACTTCATATAGAAGTGAATTTAGGCGTATCATAAGCCTCGAAGCTGTTAGCGCGATTTCGATTGCTTTTGTAGCGTATGTGCTTAAAATTAGCCAGAATTGTACTCTGTACCATTCATTATAACTGATTGAACGTTCCACATACGTTTCGAAATTGTAATACTCGATTTTGGTGTACAAAATTACCTTCTTGTAAGACAACAGTGACGTTGTTAGACAGATGTTGCGCGGCGTCCTCGGCGAACGTGATGCAGTTGGCGACGTAGCGGAGCCACCGGCTAGCGTCCAGGATTGAGTAATATTGGGAGTCTTGCATCTGTAATCAAGGAGGAAATAGCTTTATAGCACTTACCTTGAATCTTCTTAATCTACGGCCAGCATTACAGAACCTAACTCAAGCATTACTTAAAACTAGTTTAAAGTCATTTGATTGGTTGAAACTAGTTTTTTGTTTTGGGGAATGCTTTTGTCAGCTTAATATGTAAAAATGTTGGCAAGTCACCGAAGTTGTATACCCAGGGCGGACATAAATTTCTTGAATGAAAACCACAAACCATGAACTTAAAATACAATAATATTTATATAAGCTGCCTACAATGACAAAAACAAACAAATAAACCGCACGTATTCCTGTATAAGAACAAAAGGAAATCGTGAGGCATTTCATTCGTAAAACCATAACATGACAAAATAGCAGGAAAATGAGTTAATCTTATCCTTAAGTGAGGTGACCACAAAGTATTTATGTATAAATGGTTTTACACGTCAATCATATTTTAAAACTAGATGAGGTCCTCTCCGACTACTCTGAAAAGAAAGGCCAAAACAAACTCAGAGGTCACAGTTTCTTTTAAAGTCCAGACATAATCTTGGTCAGATCATGTGAAGACCATGTAGATTTGAGTGAAATGGTCTTTTGAGGAAAAACCACACAGAATGAGTGGACCTGTCCAGTCAGTGCACGTATTTGTCAGTAATCGTGCAGCTCAACTCAAAACTTAAGGAGCTCAACGATTCGACGAACAATACCAAAGAATGGACATTTGGGTAGGTCGCATAAATTACTCAAACTGCCAGACCATGATTAAAACTAATTAAGAAAGAAAAAAGAAAAACAATGATCTACATAGTCTTTACATTCACAATAATTAAAATAATATACTATTTTACAAAGTAAATATTCATGTCAATGTATTTATAAAAAATCATCAATGTCAATAGGTATATAAAAATCCTGAAATAATCTTGGTCAGATCATTTTAGGACCATGTTAGATTGGTATCTGAAATGGTCTTTTGAGGAAAGAACCATACAGACTTAAGTGGACCTGTCCAGTCAGTGCACGCATTTGTCAGTAATCGTGAAGCTCAACTCAGAACTTAAGGAGCTCAACGATTTGACGAACAATACCAAAGAAAGGACATTTGGGTAGGCCGCATAAAGCACTCAAATTGCCAGATCATCATTAAAACTACCTGAGAAAGTGAAAAAAATAAAAGTGACGCACATAGTCCTTACATTCACAATAATTAAATTAAATAAAATGTATTTAGGCGGTTTATTTATCTATTTATTGAAACAGCCTGCAAGATGCAAGACTGTTAAAGATTATTTTATACTATGTTCTTTGAGTTAAGATTATTTATACTATGTTCTCCTCTTGAATCCCGCGTAATGAGACACAATGATTATCTATTGTGTCACGATCGATATCGCGACCGCGGGACTCAATGAGTTAAGTTATTGACTAATTTTGACTTTCCTCAGGTGAATATAATCTTGATCTTGATCTTGACCTGGCTCACGAGGTTGTCGACATAGTAAGATGTGGAGTTAGCGACCATTGTGCCGATAGTCGTGACAGCCAATGGCTTAATAGCCAAGATTCTCCAACAACACCTGAGGAGGCTCTCCTAAGGCAGCTGGGTCAAGGGCTTGATTCAGAAAGTGGTACTTCTGTTCACGGCTCGTATTGTTAGGAGGTTCCTCTCTCTGGAGCCCTATTCCCGATACTAGTGTCCTACTATCTTAATGTTTAAAAATATTATTTATGTGTACTTAGTGACTAAAAGAGTTAGTAATTATAGTTAAAGGAAAACCAATGATTAACGTTATCCTTGTATATCTTTTAAATTAAACAGCAGTACAGTACGCACACCGGAAATCGAAAAAGTTCGGCTTTGTAGGTAGTCGTCTGCGTCACTCATAGCTGTCTCTTTCACAAGCTAGAAGTGTCACAATATTATTATTATGGCTGCTTTTTGGCATAAGACATTAGACGATCTCGATACGCTATGGTATTTTAGCTATGATGGTAATTCTTAAATGTGTACCGACAATTAGAAAGTAAGAAAAATAATTTATTCTGCACAAACAAAACGCACATTACAAATAAATGACATTAAATACACACATACAAAATAGCCAAAAGCCTCGTATTCAAGCAATAAAAGTTTGACAATTCTGTCCATTGCTTGATGTTAGGGCCAGGGACCAAAGGGTCATGTTTGTGAATGGGCGCCGTCAGTTGAGAATGGTCATCTCTTAACTGCCACGGCTTATTTTTATTATTAAACTTATATTTTGAATTGTTTCTTTATATATGTTTTTCATTGTTCTCGCATATAGAAGCAACAAGAATAATGTACCCAGGATTTTGTAATATCTTGATTTAAAAAGAGTGTCCTTGGAGTTTCTTGCCCGTTCTTCTCCATAGAGATCTACGTTTTGGAATGGGCAACTAGCTTCAACTTTCTGACTAACTGACCGACTCTTTGACAATTCAAAAGTGCCCGTAAATGGTTTAATTGAAATAAATGCTTTGAGTTTGAGTTTGAAAGACAATAGACATTACGATTTTAATCAATATTCAGTGTGAGGCCCACTTGCACTAACTCACTAAATAATAGTCGAATTTAAAACATCGTTCTGTTTCTGCCAATCGTTTGTAGATGATAGAGACAAAATTATGTTTTTAATGTCTTTAGTGCTAAACACGTTTAGTGATTTCATATAAGGCAGGTGTACCAGGTGTTCATAAAAAAATTGGTGTTGTGTGAGTATTTCAAATGTTATGTTACTTACCCAAAACTGACCAAGCGTGGTCGGCGTACACAATTCAACAAGTTTCTTGTACGAGGTTTGGAGGGTCCCCAACGGTGGAAGAATGCCGGGGCCGCCAGCATTCGTGAACGTATTACCACAGAGGTATAGCACGTGGGGCGGCGTCAACTTTGGGTGGGAGCGACGCACCTGAGAATTCAGACTTTAAATTAGTGAGATAAGGTGGATTTTTGATTGTAACTTGTTGGTGGTTCGGGTGCTGTTTCGGGTCTAGATGTTGTATGTATGTGAGATTTATATTTGTAAAAATGTTATTACAAAAAAACAACCGATACCTAAAAAAAAAACACAAAAAAGTAAGTAATAGAGTAAAAGAAAAAGTAAAAGTAAAAAAAGAAAGAAAAGAAAGTAAGAAAGAAAGAAAGTAGTGAGTAAGAAAGTAAGTAGTAGAGTAAAACGCTCAATCTATTTATTTATTTATAAATGAACGACATTTTTCGTAGATAATACGACCTTTGAGTTCAATAACTTCTGTACAAGTGTATTGTTTATTTTCCGCGTGTGACGACTAATGATTACGTGTTTTACGTAACGTCCACGACGCTTAGCTAATCGATCTTACCCGTCTACTGTACTTTGTAATCAGCTATATATATATCTTGAACACGATTCAATGTAATTGGATTAAGTATTGGCATCTGTTTAATCGAACCTCAAATAATACCCATTTTGATGTCCTAAAAATACTAAAATAACTGCGACCAACTTTGAGAATAGGACAGAAAGTTAAAAAAGGGGCTTAATGATTTAAAAAAAGTGTCCATCATTAGAAGCGCTAAGGCTTTTTAGAGGTTCATTCATTTATAAAACTGTCTATGCATAAGGAGGCCAATAAGTTTTTAGAGGATCAGTTAAGTATTTCACTGACACTTTTAACCCGTTTTTTTGCACTTGAGAACGATTTCCGCCTAACTTCTAGGTCTTACGCATATCACCTGTCAAGTTGTATTGAGCATGTTTACTCCAGCAATTCAATTTGCTATGAATATTATGAACGTTTTTAAAGGGTGAAATGATTTTAATATCCTGTGCATACTTTAGTTGGAGCAACTTTTAAGGTATGATAAGATAAGATCATTTATTTGTCCAGAACATGAGTAGGTACACACATACATGGCATGTAAGATACACACTATTTATAGTGATACATGCCAATGGACATATTGCATTCAAACACAGTAGTGGTACTTCCACCGCTAATAATTAACTTGCGTAAGGAAGGTTGAGCAACACCGTAAGGCTTTATTTGGCAATACGAAATAACTTTTCGCGGTTTTATGAATTGTGACAGCCAAAAAGCCCGTTCTAAAAGTCTCTGATGAAAATGTAAACAAATGGATAACAAAACGTACCTGAGGATGCCAATTTGTGGTGCCACTTACAAATTGAGTGCTTTGATTTCATTATTTGAATTTTTAACCCGATATTCTAATTATAAATCACCTGGAAGATGTTTTTCATTTGACAATTCAGGTTAATTTTATAACCTCAATTTTTGTCGATGATTTTTCAAATAAAACTTAATAATGTTATTCAAATAATATTGTTTGATAAATAATTATTGGAAAAAGTGGTGAGATATAAAGTTGAAATCTTCTAAATACAAATAAATGTGTTACTAATTCCCTTTAGTCAGTGGTTGCGTAAGAATTTAACCTGAACAGGGTTTGTTTACACTTCCATTAGATACTTTTGGAAAAGACCATAAAAAGAGTTTTGTTTCTATCAATAAAGCTTTTATGCACATACCTGCTCCAACAACACACTCTCCGCTGTTGCCGACTGTTCCGTACTCAGCAACTCCCCACTCCTCAACAAAGCAGCACCTTCAGGCCTCCCCCACACCCAAATAGGAACTCTCCCCGACCGAAAATGACGCGCTGATTCCATCAAATTATAATCCAACACAGAACTGGGCACTATCAACGTCTCGCCAGCAGTCAACATGAACGCATCAGAAGTTCCATTTATACAAGTGATCCTCCAGTGAGGACATTCACACCGTTCGAGTTCCCTCTTCCAGTCGCCCGGGCGTTGGAACATGTTCATGTCTGAGGGGAGCGTGGGGTAGTATGGCTCTCTGTACTCGAAGGCAAAGAGGAGGTCGTGCCGCTTTGGAAACGCGTGGTGCATTAGTGCGAGACCTATTTTTCGGCCATTGTCGATCGGTGAGTTGGCGAAGCTGAATGTTAGGACCTTCATGTTCTGGAACAGAAAAAGATTTTATTATTTTGGTGGTGTGTAGATGTTTTTCTGTTTGGGTCGGGGTTCTGTATAAGTAAATGTATCTATAGTTTGCACAGAGCAATATTTTTCTAACCCCTGTGTACCATTGATACTTGTGTTATTACATTTATAATAGGTTTTGGGTGGTAATATTTTAATATGATTAATTTGTTCGGATAAGTCATAGTCGCTGATAGGTTTTGAAGGTAATGCCATGTTTCAATAGAACAAAAAAGGCTTAATCAGGCACCTCTGATGTATCATCTTTTGTCAAACATGCAAAATAATACCTGTAATAATTTCCCTAAAAATGTTAACGGCATGAAATCATTATCTTCATTTATTTATTCATTCATAAAACAATTCACATTGTGTTTGAACATTATATGAATATTATTATTATTGCTTGCAGAAAAAGTTAAACAACGTATATTTCAAAATAATTATCTAAACTAATATTATTTGAATTATTGAGGAAAGATTTGATTTTTGTATTTTGTTTGTTACGCTTTCTCGCTAAAACCGCTAAACAGATTTGAATCAAATTTGGCATATGGGTAGACCATGACCGGGATTAGAACATAGGTTACTTTTTATCCCGATATTTATTTATTAAAACTTCACAAGTAAAAAAAATACTGTACAAAGGCGGACTAAATGCCTGAGGCATTTTCTACCAATCAACCTTAGGGTGATGCAGAGACTAAACATGGCAGGTGCAATATACGGGATAGATAGTACGGAAATAACTATAAAATACAAGAATAAAGATTAATACATAAATACTAATACACACATACATACATACATATAACAAAATAAACTTTGTCAGGAGAAATAACGATCGGTAGAGGAGAAAAACTAATCCAGCAAATCAACGCTGAGATGTTTCGGCCAACTTCTGACGAGATAATCAGGGGGGTGATATTCTCTCGGAGTCGAGACTTATGCGGGTGGAACCGCGAGGCGCAGCTTGTAATCGATAAAAGACGAATAAGATATTCGTATTCAATCAAATTCTAATCAGATATAATAAAATAAATTCAGTATTTCTTAACTTATTTATTATATAAACAAAGTTTCCTATTTAAAAATGTAAACTATTTAACAACTACTGATCTAATTTGTTACCTACTTATCCACTCGCTAACCATGTAACATTGAGTCACATGCTAATCTGATAAGATAGTGACCCAAACAGATTGCCACGGTAACGCATCTGCTTCAAATATGTGTATTATCTGTGTATACAACATATGTCTGTATTTTATGTAAATACAGGGTCAAATTAAATTAGCTAGCAAAACTCCGCAGAAGTGATGGGTATCGATATCTAAACATGATAAAACAACAAAAAAAAAATGGTGTTTTTTTTTAACCCACTGCAGTTAGTGTTTTCACTTGAAATATCAGTTTAAAAATCTGTTTTTATTTTGTGTATCCTTCCCAGACGTGATTGGTATCGATATCTAAAAAAGATAAAGCAAAAGAAAACAGGTATTTTCAATTCATACTTCGTGTAACAACACTACCAGCAGTCGTTAACCCCTAAAAGCAAAACATCATATCATTTTAATTTGATCGTGTTTAGATGTGGATACCTATCACGTCTGCGAAGTTTCGCTAGCTAATTTAATTTGACCCTGTATAGGTAATATTGTGTTTTTGTTTGAACATTCTTTTACGTGTATTGGCATTATGAGAAAATAACAAAACTACTATAGTCGAAAACTGCTATTATTCTGTCAGTGAATTTTCAAATGATAATTGTTTAAAACCTTATTAGATACTAGTTATAATTAGATGTGAAAATATTGGTTTAAAGTAAACTTATAATTCCCATTGACTTATAATTATTTTATTATAAATAAACTATACAGATAAATAAAATTGATGTCTGTTTGTAAAGTTTTTTACTAAATGCACATGAGAGTCTTTCATATGCATTTAGTAAAAAGCTGTTATTTTGACATTACAAACAGACGTGAAAGTATATACGGTATATAACAAAAAAACTTTTTTTTTCTGTCTGTCTGTTTGTTCCGGCTGATCTCTGAAACGGCTGGACCGATTTTGACGGAACTTTCACTGACTGATAGCTGATGTTACATCTCTTTAAAAATAGAGCAAGGGTTCCGCGCAAAAACATTAAATCGCATGAAATCCAACATATATGCCTTTTCACGTCTAAACCACTGAACGGATTTCGATAAAATTTGATAAGGAGAAAGATGGCATCCTGGGGAAAGAAATAGGCTACTTTTTGTCTCGGTAGCACGTTTCCGTGGGATAATTTCCAACATCCACGCGGGCAGAAGCTAGTTTTATATAAATTTACATACCATACGGTAGAATGCTCTGGATTAAATTATTTTATGTCAATAACACCGTTATTTGTCACCTATATTTTTACAAACACATTATTCTGATTCTACGTGTGGCTTTAACGCAGATTTATTTGGCATTGGCGTAATGTAGTCTTCATGAAAGTGATTAACACCGCATTGGGTTCGCTTTGTGGATTACTGCCTACTCCCTCTCACAAAGGGAAGGGCCAGACCTTCCCTCTGTGAGAGCATTATAGGCCGATGATAACAAGTAGGTGGGGCAGTTCCATTGATAGATTATAGACATATTGGATTGATAGCATTTGGTAATATGACATTTGCTTGACTGTTTATTCAGGTGCAGAATGCAAATAAGATAAAACTACTGCTTCACTGGGTAAAACCATGGTCTAAAAAAACAAGATCTGGCATTCCGGGAGTGACACATACTTACGTCACTATGTAGTTACCACTTTATTGCAACAAAACACGAATGATGGAAACATTTTCAGTCACCATTCTGTTAAAAAATATATACAAAGCATTTAAATTATAGTTTCGTTTTTCTAATCGAACGAAACAATTCCATTTAAACATATACCAACGTAATTGTTAGTTAAAATCTCATCGTTTTATCGGATTCGCACAGGTATTAAAGGCGGTTGGGGAGTTATTATTACATACTTCTGGTAACACAGCGGTTATGACGTAGGCTTGTGTCTCCCACGTGACCACTGTGTCTCGGAATGCTATACCTGGCGAAGTATATTTTTATACCATGGGTAAAACCAAGATATCTCACAGGAACGTACTACCGGGATAAAAAGTATCCTATGTCCTAACCCAGGTCATGGTCTACCTATATGCCAAACTTCATCGAACTCCGTTCAGCCTTTAAGACGTGAAAAGGTAACAGACAGACAGAGTTACTTTCGCATTTATCCTACTAATATTATAAATGTGAAAGTTTGTGACGATGGATGGATGGATGTTTGTTACTCTTTCGACAAAAACGACTGAACGGATTAGGATGAAATTTGGCACACAGATAGACCATGATCTGGGTAAGAACATAGGCTTCTTTTCATCCTGGATCGCAAACGAAGTCGCGGGCAACAGCTAGTAATCCATACTTAATATTATAAATTCGAAAGTAACTCTGACTGTCTGTCTAACTGTTTGTATGTTACCTTTTCACGTCTAAACCACTGAACGGATTTCGATAAAATTTGACAAGGAGAAAAATGCCATTCTGGGGAAGGACATAGGCTACTTTTTGTCTCAAAAATAATCCTAAAAGGGGGTGATAAAGTGGATGAAAGTTTGTATGGGAAACTTAGCATTTCTCTTAAGATCTATCCTACTAGCTACTCCTAACTTATTACAGATATGAAAATATAAATTTATGCTGTTGGCAAGAAAAGCGTTTTTGTAAAATCATCCCCCAAGGAAGTAAAAAGGCGATGATTTTAAAATTCACATGATTATTGAAATTTTTAAGAGATTTAAAGAATTGGAAATATAGTCAGAACCCACAACTTGAGGTATTATTTATTTAATATATATATTTCATTTAAATCAGTCCACCTGTTTAAGTTTAAAAGTTATTACAATTTGAAGTTATAAAATAACTTAGCTAATATATAGGTCAATGGCGGCGCTAGAGTATTTCAAATTAATGATGAAAATATTAAAATGCATTATTATTATTTTTAAGTCAGACATTTAGAATCATAAAAACCTGTTTAATAAAAATAAAAATAAAATTATTGGCATTTATTATTATCTGTCTGTCTGTTACCTTTTCACGCTTTAACGGCTAAATGGATTTGGATGATAGGATACTATTTATCCCGGTAGCCCTTTCCCGTGGGATAATTTCCGTAATGCACGCAGGCGAAGCCGCGAGCAGAAGCTAGTGTAGTATCGTGTTCAGATATCGATACCGATCACGTCTGCAAAGTTTCGCTAGCTAATTTAATTTGACCCTGTATAGTATGAATTAGTAGGTACCATGTATTGGTTACTTATATGAATTTTACTTTTGACAATGTATTGATCGGCAGGAAAAGCTTTGTATAAAACGTGAGATATAAAATGACTATTAATTTGAATAGTTTCAACGTGAGTCATCCAAAATCATGTAGACATACACATTCCAAAAGCGTAGATGATATAGAACAGTGGTGGCCAAGTGACAACGGCCGCGACTTACAAGTTGTACGTCGCAGGTTCGAACCCAGAGAGGCGCTTTACTTTGTGTAAATTATTTCATCACCACTGCTCTCAAAACGGTGAAGGAAAACATCGTGAGGAAACCGGCATGTCTTAGAACCAAAAAATTTGAACACATGTGACATCTACCAACCCGCACTGGGCCCGCGTGGTGGATTACAGCCACGTGTTCCAGCAGTGGGAACATTATAGATAATGATGTGATGGTATAAGCATCAAAATGGTTATAAAAATCTGCGTAGATTATGTAGAATAACATTAGAAGTAGCTAGTACCTGTATTCGAACAATGAGTCATCATCGGTTGATGCTCAGATCAGGAAAGCAATTAACATTCATTTAATTTATGAAGCGTTGTATTACTAAAATTCAACCACAAACATAAATAACATTCTACAGAAATATGTAATGACAGTTATAGGTAGAATTGAATGTTTTCAGAATTATGTTCAAATATGTATAGCAGCCAATGATTTTTTATTTTTAAACTTGGATCTGACTAAACGTTTTCTACGTAAGTCACAGTTTTACATGGTATTTAGGGGAATTGGACACGCCACGGCTAAAGAACTGTAGGATCAATAAAAATCGTATTCACAAAGCTGTAGCTGTAGGTGGCTAAAAATAAGACTGCTTTTATTGAAGTGAACATTTCTCTAGCTCCATTGAGATTTGAAACTCGATGAAATGAAAAAGCAATATTAAAAAAAGATTCCGACGAACTGAGAACCTCCTCCTTTTTTTGAAGTCGGTTAAAAAGAGACAAACGCATACATGTATAGGATTTCACGTGCGGGAGAATGATATAGAATACATTATACAGTCTCGAAGTTCACATTTTTGAAGGTCGTTATCAACCAACTTCAAAAAAAGGAGGAGTTTATATTTACATTTGCTGACTCTTGCATTTTCTCTTTATTATTATTTATTTATTTAATATTTCTAGCACACAAATGTACAGAGGCGGACTTATGCTTAATGTTTCTCTTCTTTCCAGTCCAAAGAATACCATTATAGATTAGTTGATTACTTTTTATTCCTTCATAATATTTACTACTTTCAAACATTATTCTTTCATCCTTGCTTCTAGGTGGAGTCCCAGCTAAGACTGCAGCACCCTTGCTTAGCATAGTGAAACTTCCTGTTAATTGCTTATTCAGCTTAACGACTTACCAAATGACTATAGCGCGTAGTATGAGCGCAGCCACCGCCGCCGCCGTGAGGCACACAATACTCCTTTTATCTTACAATTGAATACAGTTCTATTTTTCAGAATTATGTTGTGTGCCTTTTAGTCTACAGAACCACTGATTGGGTCCCATTAAATGCTAGGCGACATCACAGCAGACCAAGACAAAGATGGAGGGAGGAACTTGACTACTTCCGAAAGGACTGGCCCTCGATGGCAGTGGACAGATGTGTGTGGAAAAGGGAAGGGAGGCGTCTGCCCAGCAGTGAGACATTACGGGCTTAATAAATGGATTTAGTATATACTATGTAAATGAACTTTCTTTCTATGAACCCACCTTGCATATAACCTGTAGCCCCTTCACCTTTCCGGGCATATCGCCGTACGGCATGAGCCGGCGCCGTCGCTGCGGTCCGCCGTCCGTCAGCCACACGGCGCCGACGCCCGTCAACGGCACGTCAAACGCGCCAAGCAAGTAGTTCCGTTGGCAGTATTCCTGAATTCATAGAAATAGATTTGTATAAGTTTTTAGTATCAAAGGCGGACTTAAACTTCTCTAGTCGTCATCTCCTCTCCTCTCTTACAAACTTTCCTCACGGAACTGATTAGGTGAGGAAAGTTTTGAGTATGTGTGTGGCTATGAGAGGAGAGGAAGACCAATGAACGATTTATCGTCTGTGTGTAAGATGATATGGCTAGAAAGAAAGTGGCTACTGAGAAGTCGACTCATAGAGAAGTATGGAAGAAAAAGACGAAGCGCCGACCTCAAATAAATTTAAACATGACATACATTGAAGGGCCAAAGTCCTCCTCATCGTCATTCTCTTGCTCTTGATGATGAGGAGGACTATGGCCCTTCAATGTTTGTCATGTTTAAATTTATACTGTGTGCGCTTGTATCATACCAGTGCTGAGGAAAATTGAAATCTAAAACTAATTTCATAAAGAGGTAAATCTGTTTGTTAGACTTAATCTCAGGAAGTAATGATCCGTTAAAAAAAAACTTTAACTGATATAAAGATAATTAAAAAATTATTAATTTAACAAAAATGGAGCTAAATCTAAGCTGTTTCTGTTAATTGATACAAACATGAGTTTACATGGAAGAAGTATAAGCATTTTTACAAACATCACTTATTCTAAGTAATAAAACTTATTGTATTCGTTTCTATGAGGTTACATTGATTTGGAATTACTCTTCATTGCCCCTAAAAAACCGAGCTATCAACGAGATTAACTCAAAGTAGGAAATAATTGTGAGTTTTCAGGTAGAATAAGGAAATTCAAGTACCAAGGCCGCATAAGTCGCGAGAGGAAAGAAATAGTTCCTATTGTTGACCTATGAACGCTAGCATTACAAAAGGAGAATTTGAGTTAAATAATTTAGTCAACCAGTTGACGGCCAAGACCGTGATATAAATTCTATTTTTCGCAGCTCGATCTTTTAATTTATTTTTATAAAAATACTAGCTTCTGCCCCCGCCTTCGCCCGCGTGAATTTTTTTGTTTCCCCGACCCACCCCGTCGCATCGCATCGCCTGCCCGCGCTAATACATCGTTTTCGCTTAAAATTATTTCTGCCTTTTTTTCTTTTTGCTTGTTTACTAATGGTCCTAGAGTGATGTTAAATAACCTTCCTCAAGAATTGGGCTATGCAATGCAAAAATTTTTTTTCATATCCGACTGGCAGTTCCAGGGATTAGCGCGTTCAAACAAACAAACAAACAAACTCTTCAGCTTTATTATTAGTATTAGTATAGATAAGTATGTTCCCATATCCTTTCCCACCGTTTCGCCAAAAACTTTCCACGGCCACTAATTTATAAAAGCAGTATTATTGTCAAAAGCACGATTACCGAAAAAGTACCGGCAATTATACACGGGGCCGCAAAGAAAGCGGGTCGGTTATTAAAAATGCGCTAACTTTTAAAATATTTGAGCAATCCATTTCAAATAAAAACTAAATTAAAGTCTATTTCATTACAAATATAACAAGAAGTAAAATCGTTTTGGTGATTGTAATAAAATCAATAAATAAAAAATAAAAAACGATTTTTTTTATTGAACATGTTTGAAGCCATTTGTTTTACTTTTGTTTATTTATAAATATGGCATTTCTTGTGCAGAAATTCATTATTCTTATCAAATTCAATTAAAAACATGCCACTAACCCCTGAAGAGTGTACCAGAACTCTGGCAATGCTTGAAGACGGGCGGAGTCAGCGGTATACAGCGAGAACTGTTGGTGTGTCGCTATCAACCGTTTAAAGAGTACTCCAGCGATTTTAAGAGACTGGATCCAATATTCGCAGACCATGAACAGGCTGAACAAGGTGCACGACAGCATGGGAGGATCGATATATGGAGTCAACAATGTTGAGAAATCGATTTCAAACAGCTGTTGAAGTCAAAAATCACCTTGTACGTGCTGGAGGGAGCAATCCGAGCACGTGTACAATGAGGCGGCATCTTGCTGAAGCAAACTTGAAGCCATTTAGACCTGCAAATGGTATAAAACTCGAAAGGCAGAATCGAAATTCAAGGCTAGAGAACACATGAATTGGACTCTGGATTACAGGCATAGAAATATAAATCTATGACTGGTCAAGAGTAATGTTTTCGGACGAGTCGAGGTTCATGCTATACACGCACGATAGAAGGCTGAGAGTCTACAGAAGTCCAGGAGAGCACTATAACCAAGCTTGCATTGAAGAGAAAGTGCCATTCGGCGGAGGTTCCATAACACTGATGGGATGGTATTTCTTCCGAAAGTCGCACCGTGCTGGTGGTGATAGAAAATGGCACTTTAACTGCAGAAAGATAAGTGAATGAAATCAGTAGTGAAATCATGAGTATGTTGACCCATTTTTAGTAAACATGAGCGAGAACGCCATCTTTATGCAAGCTAACGCTCGGATAGCTCATATAGTGTTTGACTACCTTGAAGATGTCGCTATCACACGCATGGAGTGGCCCGCAAGCAGCCCAGACTTTAACCCCATCGAGCATGCCTGGGACGAACTGGGACGACGTGAACCTACGCCAGCGAAATTCCCCTCCAAACACGCTTTGTGAACTGAAAGAAGCACTGATAGAGGAATTGGAGAATATTCCTCAGCATCGGCTCAGAAATCTGGTGGAAAGCATGCCAAACCGTATAACAGTTGGCATAACAGGTCGTGGTAGCAATACAAAATACTAAAAAGTGTTAAAGTTGCATATTTGATGCCGTAGCACATTTTTCGAAATCTAGTGAAAATGGTAATTTTTACTTAATTTGCTTCTATGCAAAATAAATGTCATAATCTTGTATTTTTATGACATTGATTTAATCACTATAAAATTGTCTATAATACAGTATTTATTTCATAAAGCTAGCTCCAATATTTTGGAAGTTATTGAGGTTTTTATAACCTACCCGCTTTCTTTGCGGCCCAGTGTATATATCTACACAAATCTCCAATGTACTACTTTGTTCTTCATAACGTGAATAAAGCATATTTACGGCGGCATTTACTTTCGGAGAAGTTCCTTAGGAAAAGAACCCAGCCAAGATAAACGTCTTGGAAGATATTCATTCCTGAGACGTGAGTCAAGGTTTCTAGGTTGATTGATTTATTGTCAGTCTTTCCTTGATCAACTTAATTCGTCATAAAAACGAAGACCTTTTTTACTCGATTACGGCAAAGCGAAAAGGAGGGTTATGGTCTTAATAGCCTATGGATATTACATACTTTTTATCCTGTGGAAATACTGGATTATGAATATCCTCTGCCGGAAAGGCTAAAAGTTATGCCGAACTTTTGCCTCATAAAACCATAGAGTGTAATCTCTGGTTGCCAATGGCCTGGCTGATATAAAACTTTGCGAGTGTTTTGATACTTTCACACTTCTCTATAGAAGTATCAAATATTTGAAAAACATTTGTTCCAATCGCTGTTGACGTATTAAACTTAGCATAGTTCTTCTACAGCCAGTAGGTAATACTCACATCACTGGTTGAGTTCTCCAAAGGCACGAAGGACAGTTTGTAGTTGGTGACGAAGAGCGAGCCAAAGCGGCCGCGGTCCCACTCGCTGAGCGGTGTCAGCATCACCACGCTGTGAGCCGCGCCTGTTACCAGCTCGCCTGACGACAAAAAATAAATTTGTTCATAGATATGCCATCAAGGGTCCAGTGGATCTCAGGAGTTAGGTTTATTCGTCGGCCAGCCCGGGGCTATTCGTCGGTCAAGTTGGCCGTACGCTCGTAAAATTTAAACCTGTTTCCAGTCTTTTTCTTATCCTAGCAAATTAACGTATGGATTATCTACCTTAAGATCTATTAAAGAAAATATAAAATTCGTTGAAATGAAAATTCGTAACAGAAAATCAGTTTGAAACGTCAAAGTAAATACAAGCTTTCTTTAGAATGAACTTCGACTGAAACGAAGCTTTACAAAAAATGCTATTGTTTGGTTAACTGAAGCAGTAGGTAGCGAAGATTAAGGTTATTCAAATGCCGCGGAAAGGTCGTGGGTTCAATCCTACCCCACGCTATGTAAACCAATCTTTACAATATTTAGGCCCGGTTTTCAACGAAGTGGAGAAGAGCAAGGAAGAAGAGGAGATGTTTTGTAAACGACTAATAAGATATCTTTATCGTACCATGGTTTCTAAATAACGATATCTCATAGGTCGTTTGCAAAACATCTCTCCTCTCCGTTCCGCTTTGGTGAAAACCGAGCCTTACGCAGCTTTCCAAGAGAACTGTACAAAAAAAAAATTGCTTACTTAGTTTATGAATTCTAAAACAATCTATTGGTGGATTTTTTCCTGGCTCGTCGCTCTGCTTCTGCGCATAGCTCTGGTGAACGCCAGCCAAATAATTAAGATAAACAGACTCTTTGTAATGTGTTTTACAAAGACAGATTCGAATATACAGCTTCCTAAAACATTTAAGCTGGTGATGCATCTCAAAGTTCACGGTAAAAAACTAAGATTCAGGTATCACAATTAGCAGACCCTTTAGTCACAACGCTCATGGATATTCTTTATTATTTCACTTTGTTATGTAAACAGATATTGAAAGCGTGAGTGAGTCAAAGGGGTTTTTTCTAGCGATGAAAGATACGAATATTATTACGGCTTTTTTGTTACGTATACGTAGGCTCGCGTCATCGCGTGCGTGTTCTCAAGGTGACGAACGACAGACGTCGAACTTGCACAAGAATGACCTAATCGCGATGTTTTTCCTAGATTTCTGTTTTGAGAATACTGTCAAAGACATCCATACCAATATTATACATTCGAAAGTAACTCTGTCTGTCTGTATGTTACCTTTTCACGCCTAAACCACTGACCGCTTTTCGATAAAATTTGGCAAGGACATAGATGATACCCTGGAGAAAGACATAGACTACTTTTTGTCTCAAAAATAATATTAAAGGGGGTAATATAGTGGATGAACGTTTGTATGGGCAACTTATTTACTTAGTTCAGCAGTTTCAGGATTTTCTTACAATATATTATATTGTAAGAAAATCCGTCAATTTAATAATGTAGATACCGCGAGGCAAGTCTATTTCAGTTACTTTCTTCATAGTATCATGTCTTACGGTATTTTACTATAGAGACGGGCTGCAGATATCGAGTCTATTTTCATTCTGCAGAAAAGAGCCATCATAGCAATATAATGCCTCCGCAGGCGCGATTGTCTAAGGGAACTGTTTAAAGATATTAACATCATGAAGGTACCTTGTCAATAATATATCTATGAAAACATCATGTACACACGGCTACATATCAAGCTATATACTTCCAATATAAGCTGATCTCGCACTGTATAGGATTTCCGTACAATGAGAGGTCAGCTTATACTAGAAATGTATAGCTTGATATGTAGTCGTGTGTACGTAAGGAAAAATTTACATATTTTCAGTAAAAGAGGCGACAGACAGAGGTGACACAACTATAGGACTAGAAATAGGGACCTATTACTTCAATCAGGTTTCAGACTGGCTAAAGTAGACTCATCCTTCATGGGGTACTCTTTAAAATGTTATGGCGGCGGTACGTCTAAATGCGCTAGATCTCTGGGGTAAGAGAGACATACCATACCGCTCTGCTTGAGGGACTCAACGAGGACTTCCCCATTACGAAAGCCATAAATGACCGGGTACCCAAACAATTTATTTTCAATAAAAAAGGAAAATCCAACTTTACGAGGATCGCCGATGCGAGGACTTGTGCCCTGCAGAGCTGCGCGTCTTCACGGATGGATCCAATACAGGTAGTGACACAGGTGCTGGAATCTTCTCGGAGAACCTCAACATACGTTTAGCCACACCATTGGGTGTCCATAACACAGTGTTCCAGGCCGAGTGCATGGGTATTTCTCTAGCCGCTTCGGCCATCATGGCCAGGGAAGTTAAGGACCAGTCGATCCGCATACTCTCAGACAGCATAGCTGTTCTGCAAGCGCTAAACAGTCACATAGTTGATTCTGGGCTAATATACGAGTGCCACCAGCACCTCACCAAGTGGGTAGCCTCAATAACATAACCATTAAATGGATAAAAGTACACAGCGGTTCGATGCAGCTACCGAACTTGCCAAAAGGGGGTCGAGCGTGGTACCAGTTAGACCTGAACCCATCGTACCACTCCCCTTGGGTACTTACGCACTTTGGTAAAGAAACGCATCAGGGACTAGCATCACAAACTGTGGGTGGACCAAGGTGTGTGCAGGCAGGCTAAGGAAGCACTCCCTACAATTAATGGTCGCCTCACGAAACGGGTTCTCCGACAAACTAAACAACAGCTGCGTACAGTTACAGCAGCTTTAACTGTCCACGGGTCATTTAATAAACACCTCTTGGTGATAGGAGCCACAGACAGTCCGCGGCTGTGCAAGGCCTGCATGGAGGACGACGAAACAGCAGCTCATGTGCTTCTAAACTGCCCGGTGGTCGCCACGTACAGGGCAAAGTACTTCGGTAACCCAGGTACCCTACGTGAGATTGTCAGTAACACCAAGGCGTTGCTGGCCTTCCTCAACGAGCTGGGGTGGATCGAATAATCGATTTTCCCACCCGTACGCAAAATACGCGCATTAACGTGGAGTTGCGGACACCAGCCCGTATTACCTATTACCTTAACCAATTTTTTTTGGAACAATATTGATTTAGAAGAGTGTCCGTGGAGTTTCTTGCCCGTTCTTCTCATAGGTACCTACTACACTTTGGATTGGCAACTAGCTTCCATTTTTCTGACTGACCGACCCCTTGACAATTCAAAACTGCTTGTAATTGGCGTGCACTGACTGGACAGGTCCACTCAATCTGTGTGGTTCTTTCCTCAAAATACCATTTTAGATACCAATCTACATGATCTTCACGTGATCTGACCAAGATTATGTCTGGACTTTAAAAGAGACTGTGACCTCTGAGTTTGTTTCGGCCTTTCTTCTCAGAGTAGTCAGATAGGAAACGCCGTCCTCATCTACTTAAAAAAATATGATTGACGTGTAAAAGTGTTTGTACAAACCTACTGCAGAAATACAATAATTTATCATTTATCGTTCCATTAAACTATTGCATGACACAACATTAAAAACAAGTGACTTAATTTCTTATCATAAGCCCATAAGAGTGTCTGTGCGACGGCCGCGAAACGGCCAAACCGTACATTTTGAGCAAGATGTAAGGTTTGTAGAGTTAAGCCTTCAGCTTTCAAAGCTAGGGGCTTGGCTCTACATTAGATCTGGTAACTTTTTAACAGGGAAAGCGTTATGTAAGTTTTGACAACCTACTTTACATGAAATGTTTTTGGTGGGTTAAAATATTTATCGTACGGAACCCTCTCCACGTGAGTTCAACTCGCACGTCTCCGGTTTTTTTTTATTTTTATTATTATAAACACTATCTATAAAAAGTGCCAACGACCTACTCACAATGAAATGAGTCATGCGTTAATTTTAATGTATAAATATTGTGTTACGTAAATCGCGCTCTGATTAACAACTTATTTAACGGAGTATGTTTTGTTGTTATGAATAATGAAGCATTTAATTACTTTACAGCTTCATAATACAAGCTCATTTCACATGTAAGTAATAAAAAATAAAACAAATCAATGCAATAAATGGAAGTAAATGGACTAGAAACATGAAAATGGAATTTCGAAACCTCATTCCAAATATGGTAAGTTAAAATTATTGGACCGAAGGAAACTCGTTATTCTGGCACTTGTTCATATTGTAATAGCAAACCTGACTCCAGAAATAATGATCTTTACACATAATAACCCGTTATCGTAAAGTAATTGTACCGAGATATTCGGGAATTAGCGGAAGAAAACATGTCCTTGTGAGATTGCTTTAACAAAGACTAGCTTCTGCCCGCGGCTTCGCCCGCGTGGATGTCGGAAATTATCCCACGGAAACGTGCCACCGGAAAAAAAGTAGCCTATGTCCTTCCCCAGAATGCCATGTACCTCCTTGCCAAATTTGATCGAGATCCGGTCAGTGGTTTAGGCGTGAAAAGGTATTACACAGACCGTTACTTTCAAATTTGTAATATTAGTAAGGATCGAAAACCGAAGAGGGCGATAAACCTACAGTAGGTATATAGTGGTGCAAAGCGATGATGGGACCATGATTTTTGTGTTCCTGTTACACATATCAAAGACTCAGCTGCGGTAACTTTTACTTTGGCACAATCCAGCAATGGTCTGGGATCCAGTGGATGATCAAAAAGTAGTGAAATTGCCAGATTGTAAGGATTATCAGACGAGAAGAAAGAGGATTCGAGTGTTGAAGTAGGTATGGTAAGGAGGCATCTGGTAAATCGGAGATGAAACAAGTACTAGGCTGTTAAAAAATCGAAGAGGTTGGTTCGAATCGAACAAAAACAAGAACCTTGCGAAGCGGCACATATTGGCCGTCAAAACAAGACTGGTACTAGGGTGTCATAACAACTGAGGATAGTGCGCGTGTGCAAGACAATACAGCGAAAAGTTTTGGTTCTGCCATCTGATACGATTCAGTTTTCTAGCGGCCTTCACACTCAGCGATCTGGACCATACTTTTTTATCGCGATTTGTCGAAGGAAATAAGAACGATTTGCGCAATACGCGGTGACCGTGAACGTTGTCTTTGACTCATGCGGTATCGTGCAACGAAAATATTTGCGGTATTGTATGTATTCTGGCGGTTCACTTTTTATTACTGGGCATTTTGATATTTCAAGGAAATCTTGAACGTATCATCGCCATTTATAGACTCGGGGGAAAGTTCCTTAAGTTATTGACTGCTATTTGCGCGGTACACATAGGTACACACGGCTACATATCAAGCAATACATTTCCAGTTTTAGCTGATCTCGCATTGAATGGGCTTTTCGTACAATGAGAAGTAAGCTTATACTGGAAATGTATAGCTTGATATGTAGTCGTGCGTACAGTTATCTACAATCTAATACTTTGACAAGTTTGACCGAATAACTATGATACCATAGGCGTTGTTGTCTCCATATTTCAGTTTTTATGACTTCCGTAGAAGTTATGGGTCAGTCAAAGCATATTGCAACTTAACATAAGAACTAAGGAGTGTACCTACCTAGTTGCCTACTTCAACAAAGTGCATCCTACATATCACATTGTTTACAAATAAAATGGAAATTATAAATAAATTATTGTAACATATTTTTATGCTGACAGAATGATAAATTATGTTTTCGATAAGCATACTGGACAAGGTCACAGATATATCATCACACATAAAATTAATTAGATACTAGGGCATTATAACAGCCCTGTAATTACTGAATCAATTACAAATATCAAACGTACCTTTCCTTAGAACACCCATTGCGAATCACAATACACCATCAACTGGTATAGGACACCACTTCCTACCATTACTATGGCTCGCGTTACCAGGCATTCATACAAGGCGATACAGTTATGCATACGTAATGCATACATAATGATTATTATTGTAATTTGCATCATGCCTCTACTTGAGTGAAATAAAATATTGGGCGTATACATAGGTTACATTGTTTTGTCCTTGAATGGGCGTAATTAAGACGAAATTTAATGCGTCATTGACCTCTTGTAGTTTGTAGAGAACAACGCCGGTGATTATCGCATAAGTGCGTTTACATTTTTAAAGGAAAAAAAAGTGTTTAGGGTAAATTCTGTGTCTAAAATTAACTATTTAGATTGTTTCCTTATATAGATTATTTTACGGTTTTCGTCTATATTACATCAAATTGGGCAAACTTTACAATTAAACTTGTTTTATATTGTCAGTTGTTTGCCTTTTTCAATATATTACATGTAATTCAATCTCCAGCTTCGTTATTTAGCAGTTAAAAAAGTAAAATAATCTTACATTTATGTAGATTCAGCTATCTTTAAAATCGAGTGCATGACCGTGATTATTAACTTGGACAATGTTTTTTGAAGTATTAAATGGTTCTGTTTAACCTTTTCACCGCCACAGACTTCAATAGAAGTTCAGCTGCCTTGAAATTTTAGTTAGATTTACATGTTTTAATGACACGTACGCCTTTAAAACAAAATCAATTTCTAAAGCACACACTCTTATTTTGTATTGAACTTCTATTTAAGTCCGTGGCGGTGAAAAGGTTAAAAATATATATTGTGGTATCTCGTTAGCACCCTAGAGTAGGTACCAACCTATTATGACTTGCATAAGATATAAAAGCATATGTGTAGAGCCGAGCAGGCACATAAGGGCGTCCACTGTATCAATATTTCAGCTAAAAGCGGCAGCCATGTTAGAAGTACAGTATTCACTGCTAGGTATTATTATTTGTTTTTTTATGGCTTGCCAATCTGATTATTAACTAGTGAGTTATAATAATATTATAGTCAGAAGAATGCGTGAATATATTAGAAGAAATCAAGGCATTTATGGATAGCAAAATGGTGTTCTGTAGGCCTTTAGCACTCCCCGATTAGAAAACAGTGATAATATTTTTAATAATTATTGCGTTTACATTGGATTGACATTGTTGTTAATCATACATACATACATACCTAAACTCATGCCTTCTTCCCATGGGGGTAGGCAGAAACTACAGAACGCCACCTGCTATGATCCTTACATACAATCCTTGTGATACTTTAATTAATCACTGCATGACATAATCGTTTTTATAGGTTGCTTAGATAGACAATCATTCGTTTATGAAAATTGTTAGTTAGATACTTAGAAATGTGACTTATATAGTATTTGTTACCCAGAATTGTCTAACTAAGATTTGAATTGTTTCTCACCCAACAAGTAGGCATAGGAGCCATTCTACAAATTAAAAATAAAAATATGATGTATTTATACTTGAAAAATTCAATTTCTGAACTGAGTATACATACGTTGCTTTTTGTCAAACAGTTTAAATATTAAGTAAAAGTTAATTTTGTCAAACAGTTTAAATATTATAAGTTACTTTTTGTCAAACAGTTTAAATAATTCATTCGTGGTTCAACTAAAATGAAGGCTTGTTTTATTTGTACTCACCATTTAGAAGCTTAGGTTTCACTTCTTGAAGTGATCCATTTCTTTCTCCTTTACTCTGAAACAAAGTTTAACAACAATGATAATATTCTATTGACAAGTTACACAGTGAAGTATTGTTTACTTAGCATAATGTTGCAGGCTTATCTAAATTGGTGTGTAACGAGCTTTTAAGTTCAATGCAATTCAAATTTTTTAAGGTATTTATGAGCTGAGTAATGAACTGATGTTCTTCTTAAACATTTCTGAAAGGGAGAACTTTCTAACCTCTAACAAAATAAATAACAACACAGCAAAAAATATATAATACAAATGGTTGTAAGAAAATGAAATACTATAATATCTTACCAGAGGAGATACATTGATGTAACTCTTGAAGTTTTGAACCAACTTTTTCTCATTCATTGTAATCAAATAATACCAACACTGCGTTGACCCACTTTGATCGATTTCAACTGTGTTTTTTCACCTATATATTAATAGATCCTTATATTAGGTTGAACGGAAGGTGATAATTGATTAAATTAACAGTTATCCACATGATTCTACTTATTTATTATATTTTTGATAACAATCATCCGCGCAAACACTGTACTATCTGGATACAAATTATTCTTTAACACATTGGTGTAAGTTAGATAAAACGGTCAGCAGATTTAAACTAAACATAATTAACACTAAAATTAGCTCGAGACGATCTTAAATTCATGTTAAAAGTAATATTTTTATAATTTTAAAGTATATGACCCACAGCAACACGCAAACGATCAACGACAGCGACCGACAGATAAATGTTAGTATTGTAAGAGGAAATAATATTAATCAATTTTTATTTCTTATGCCATTTAACATGATGAAATGATACCAGTAGCAAAAATGGTTATACTAAGGTCTCAGTTGGAAATGTTGGGAGTCTGTTATTCTAATGCGTAATAATTTATAGTTCACCATAGCATTCGAGTTTAATAATCGTCTGCTATCCGATTTTGCTAGCTGCTAGACTACCAGACTGAACGATCGAATCGATTTTGTTACGATAGACAATAAATGTCAAATGTTTTTTAACCTGTGTTGTTGCATCATCTGTGATTTTTTATTGAAAAAAAAAACAGGACCATAGACTGTGCATGTCTTATAAAAAAATGGCGATTGTTAAATTTTTGTTGAGAGTTTGAAAGCACAATCCTCAAGCACATATTTAAAACTTTAAATATCTGTTGGTGAAACTGAATATATATTCTGAAAATGGCTGACGCGTTGGTAGAGCGGAGACCCGCCGCTCGGTTTTTCTGCCACAGGTGTAACATTGAATTCGAAGATGTTTTGCAGGTAAAAATCAATATTTTTGGTTATATTTCAACATAAATGGGCCTCCCTTTAATGTATTATGCATGAAGATGATACAAACATCAACCCTATAATATAAGGAATTGGTTTTGTACGACTGTATATAGAGGGGCGAGATTTCCGTGGCTAATTTCCAATGAGGCTATTGGTGCAGCCGGTCGGTTCACAATACTGCGTGACATTTCTTTGGAAAATTGTTCTGGGGTCAGGATTGACGGAAATTGTCAATTTCACGCAGTTACATCATTTGCATTATGTGGCGTTCTGAATAGTGATCCCTGCCCAGTACATATTTCTATGTACTCGGTTAACTACATGCATACATCCCACAATAGCCCCTGGAATGTCATTGATGTCAATAGAATCTTCGCTTTAATTAGTTAGCCAAAACAGAACCACCAAGGATAAAGTTTATTGACAGGCTTATACATGCAATGTTTATTAGTCATCATCCATAAAATTTAAACAAACAGTGAAGTGTCCAGGATGTACCAACACCCATTTTTCCCTCTACAATCAACATAAATGAGCTCACTCCCAAACAGAAGACATAAAACCCTTAATGATTTATAACTCATACATTGTTAAGAAAAAAAGACATAATTACTATTACCATACTATTTCAGGATTACACATGCCCATACTGCGCGAGTGGTTTCATTGAACAGCTTGAGAACGAGACTGAGGGGCTGGCGCTGTCAGGAGATGACTTCAGTGATGCCGACATGAGCAATATTGATGACATGAGCAATATCGATGACATGAGCAACCTGGATGACTCAGATGATATCCACCACTTGTCACAAGTATGATATCTAGTACCTATAGTACAAACGTTTATGTATCTAGTACTTGTTGTAACTGAAAACTAACTGAAGAGTGTGTACTACATTGTTACACACTACTAAAGAATTGTTACACAAACTAAGACCTATTGTTCGACCACAAGCTATCTTTATAAAATTAAGGTATTGTTTCTATCCTTGTAGGATAGGTTACAAAAACAAATGTTATGTAGGTATGAAGCCTTGCTATTGGCACTGAATACTTTACAAACTTATACAACCAGTTTAATCATAGACTCAGGAGCTAAAGATCTCCACCTATATTACCTGAAAAAGGGAACTTGGTGTTGTTAAATGGAAAAGGCAGAGGACCGGGTGTTGTGGAGTAACTTAAGATTAGCCTATGTCCACAAGTGTGCTATTAAAGACCAGACAGATTGAATGAATTTATTTATTAGGCACACCAACACCTTATTTACAAATTAATACTTAGATTAAACATTTACAAGAAGGTCCTGTGTACATAATTCACAGGCATGCACATCATTCACAGAGTAGGATGAATAGATTTGCCATTTTAGTAGTATATAGTGATTGTAATAAGAATAAGTCATCCTACTGGGATCCGCTAGATGCGGGAAGCACACACAAAGACAGATCGAAGTGGCGGTGCTCGGGCGAGGACTATGTCCAGCAGTGCACGTCTTTCGACTGAAATGATAATGATGACGAGGATCCTATTGGATATGATCCCTCGCAAAACAATAATTGACCGTAAACCTTCCTTGATTTATGTAGGCTGTTAAATTCCCTTTATGGTCTGAAACTAGAACTAACATGAATTTTTATCTGTCATTGAGGTCATGCTGTTGGCTGCCCAATGAACTGTGAACAAGTAATAAATAATAAGTGCCTGTCATATGTGAGTCATGTAGAAATGTTTACAATCTGCCATCATAGCTCTTAGTGCAATTTTGCATGAGTTATAATCAAAATACCTGTTTTTATTGATTATCTGATTAAAATATTAGATAATAATAGTGCTTGAAAAAGAATTTGTTAACGCATCATGACTTCCTAGTCCTTAAAATGAGCTCAATATGCTTGTAAGGCTCTTCTATAAAATACATGACTAGCTAGAACTAGTCGGTATTAGTTTCCCCTATATCAAGAAATGGTTTTAACCCAGCCTGTTGATTGTCATATTTTTATGGAGAGAACTTTCTATTAAAGATATCTCGAATTATGTATTTGTATGAGTATGCCAAGATTATCAGTTATTTAAGGGTATGAGTGTTTTATACACACTGTTTACATGTAAACAGTTGTATGGTTTGTTTTATTATCATCGTTTTTCTGATAGCAAATTTTAATGTGCTGTGTGCACGACGGAATGGACAAGGTGTATGCGTTCAAGGTGAGAGGTTGTGTGCAAAAAACGAATTTTCCCATTTATCTCCAAAACAGTTTGACAGAATTAGATATATCCGTTGTGGGCTTTTCCAAACATTTTAATCATGCTTTTTATTATGTTGTTATGTTGACATGTCACTTTCTCTGTAACTATCCAAACTAGAAAATCCTTTTCGATTTTTACAGTTCAGTATGTCTAAGATATAAAGAATTATTTGATCATATTGTATGGCTTTGCAGTGGCGTCAGTGGCGGACAAAAAGAATAATACTATCAAACTAGAACTATTATTTTGCACGACTCACACATGTTTTCGACCACGCAAAAAGTATGTCAGGACTCTCCCGGGATGTGGCCATTCTAATTTAACGTCGGCGTTCGTTATCGCGTGAGGGCGCGTCACGCGTGAGGCGAATTTTCGTAGCCCACGTGACGCGGCCGCGACGTGTCGTGATAACGAATGTTTTGAACTTTCCACCGTCTGATCGCCACTACTTTAGCGCTTGGCGACCCACGTGGGCGAGCGACGTATTAATAGATTAGACCGATTATGCGCATTTGATAAACTGGCAATGTTTATCACTGACTTATTGCCCTTGCTGAAACACTGATAACAATATTGATAGTTTTCTTGAAAGTTCTAGACGTTTGTTTACCTTTTTCTTATCAAAGTAATGGATATTTACAAAAACATGTATTTACGAAGGATTGTAATTTCTTATTAAATTTAGGAAATAACAAATTTTCCACTTTTATCTTACATCAAGTAATAATCATTTTGTGGTCTGTCGCTATAATCACCTGCTTTAAGTAGATACCTACTTACCTACTATGAAATAGCGAATTATTGCACAATAATTCTAAACACGGAGAAGGTTCTGTCTACGTAATGTGATATACTTAAATGAATTGCAAATAGGTATTTGTAAATGACAATAGTATAATGTAATATAGTCTTTCATGACGTCATTTCATTGTTAAGCTGAATGTGCACTGTTTTGACAAATAAGACAAAACAGCACAAATATTGGCTTAGCACCTACTTATGGTCGAGTAAAGTACTAGGGAGACATGAGAGCCCAGGCACAAGAGGCTAAGGTTAAGGAGCTTTACATTAAGAAAGGGGAAACCCTATGAGCAATGCCCTAAAATTCTTAGTACAACTACTTATCAAGCTAAAGTTGGAACGCACGGAATCCATAAAGTATCAGAAAACTTTAAAATTATTGTTATTTATAAAATATTTTTCTTAATTTCAGGGCACCCCTCCAATGTTGAACGATCTAGCATTCCTAATGTCCGGCGGTCGGTTACGGTAAGTCATAGTTACTTCAAGCAACGATATAAAATAATATAAAGTATACATAAATCAATGAAGTAGCTCTAAAACCGTCCAGTTGAAGTAGGAGCCGTATCTCTACCTCAATGAGCTGAGGGCTAATCTAACCATTATGTGGTGCCCTGGCACAGCCAGACAAAACCAACAAATAATGGTCCACATTATGCATTTGTTCGACAGTGGATGGTCCACATCATGCATTTGTTCGACAGTGGGATGATGCTGGTTGACAGTGACTAGTCTGAAAACCAAATAACCTTTAAAGTTAATTTATAGTCTGTTCCAAAAGTATCTGATGAAAGTGTAAACAAACCCTGTTAAGGTTAGATTCTTACGCAATCACTCACTTAAGGGGTGTAGTACAAATTCACCTGTATTCAGAAGGTTTTAGCTTTATATGTTCCCACATTTTCTAACACTTACTGTTGAATAACATTATTAAATTGCAATTCAAAAATCATCGACGAAAAGTGAGGTTATAAAATTAACTCGCACCCTAATTGCGTATACACACACACTATCGATCACAATCTGAATAATTTTGAAGCCTATTGCTAAACCATTGCTTCATATGTTCGAAAAATTTGTCTGCTCAACTACGTAAATAAGGCAATGAATGTTGTTGAATTGTCAAAATTAAAACCATTCCTACTGTTAGTGTGTTACGCAATTACCCCGCAGATTAGAGGCTACATACCTACTTGTACTAGTGTACCTACCTACCTACTTGTGTTAGAGGGTACCTACTTGTGAACACGTGACCCGAGGCGCATATGCCAATAGCTTAGCCACTGCACCATACATACCAACCACTATACTAACAAATCCTTTTAATAACCCTGCCGAATTGAAAAACATCTTTAAGGTGATTTCAAATTAGAATTTCGGGTTTAAGTATTCAAACAATCAACTCAAAGCACTCAATTTGCAAGTGGCGCTACAAATTGGCATCCACAGGTACGTTTTCTGATCCATTTGTTTACATTTTCATTAGATACTTTTGGAGCAGATCATAAAAGTATTATTTTAAAACTGATTGTTGTGGTGTACAAAGTAATGACCTTGGGGCGCACGCACGTTCGTGCAATTACGCCCTGGGGTGCAAGAGGGCTTGATCGTGTGTCTAGTGCCCATTACGGATAAAGTACAAACAAACACGATGTTTGTTCGTAATACTTTGCGATTTGTAATTTTTAATCCAACATCCAAAGGCACTCTACTGGGCCTTTTAGAAGTATAAAATGGCAATGACAATAGGTGAAAGATGACAGAAAGATGTTGCTGGCTTTACCAATAGGATTTTTTTTATGAAACATAACTGCTCGAAATTAGCACGCAACTTGCTTGCAATTTTAGTTAAACAATTTACAAACACACGCTATTTGAGCATTTAAGCTACCTACCCTTTAACTCTAATTTACAAACGTTTCAGTGCCGATTGTGTGTTTTTGAAATATCTGTCATATACAATGGCGTTTGTTAGTGGAATCAGGACCCTGTAATGTTGTGCTACTGTAGCACTGATCAGAGACTCGGTGGGGGTTCCAGACAGCTCCTGTAAGTGTGTGTTCCCTGTCAGTAGCGGCGCGGGGCGGCGCGAGACGCTGATGGAGCAGCTGGTGTGGATGATAGGCGGCGCGCGACCCGCCGGCGCCGCCGCCGCGGGCGCGCCCTTCGTGCTCGTGGGCGCGCCCGGGGACTACGTGTTTGGCGGCGAAGGTAACTACATATATTTATTTCGCTTATACATACAGGGTGTAACAGACCCATCGCATAGCCATTATCAACACATTCTGTACCGTATACTAAGTAACATTAATCAAAAATTATTTCTGGAAAACGAGTCTTATTTTTGGTGTGAAAATTCGCTGTTTATTGTAGCACGCAACGTAACACGAACATATTGTGCTCATGGGTGCATGTAACGGTGTAGGAGTTGTGGGGGTATGTAAAGTTAAGTTTTAGCATTAAAAACTTCACTCCCTCCCGCATTAGTAAGATTCTCCGCCCGAGGCAAACCTTAGTTGACCCCGACAACGCCACTACCCTCCTCCAGGAGTAGTAAGGCCACCAGTACCTTAAAGATACATAAACACAGACCGACATCCTTCCGTTCTCGCCGCCGAAACCCGCCGCGACGCCGCAAGTCACGTCCGCCCCGATCCTTGCTCGAGCCAGCCCGCGCCGCTGAGCCTGTAGCTTTAAGTTCGTCCCATAATAATAATAATTCCGATCCAGCCTGTGACGCCCTAAGCCGAGGCTCGTACCCCGCATAGGGTGCCCTCAGCGTGTTGTCGCCTACTGTGTGTTGTAAGTTTTTAAGCCCTGGCTGGGGGCCTTAATTTATTAGGGCAACCACAGGCATGACCGGTTAACCAGCCGACAACCTCCTAGGTTGATCTGCGAGAAGCCAATCACAAAAAAAAAAAAAACTTCTTTTCGTGACAAAGTAAAAAAAAGTCTGAATATCAAATGGAACCAGTCCAAAAAAAAAACACAATGACGGGAAGAACAAGTAATTCTCGGCCTTGTTAAGCGTCTTTTTACACCCGTTACACCTAATGGTTTTTCTTGTGTTATTGCACGTGCTAGGTTCATATGAACGCGGCGAGTTCTTCATCTATTAGAAATCCTAGCGAGTTTTTATCTCTTTTTTTGTCTCCTTTCTATAATCGCCTTTTTTAAGCGAGAAACTCTTCGTGTAAGCCGCTTTAATTCATTAATTCTGTCTTAAAATTATATCTAACGCTCATTTAAAAAGTATTTTTTTAAACTTGTGAGTTGTTATGAATTCCATTAGTTTTTTGTTTTTGTGTCTACATTTGCACTTATTTTTTGTGGTACGCAAATAAGAACCGTTTTAGCCACCAGCAATAAAGTGGATAACCGCATTCACTACAGTAATTTTTTTACAAAAAAAATTCGATGCACTATATGTACCTTTATTTATAAATTTCAGGCCTGGACGCAGTAGTAACACAGCTGTTAGGGCAACTAGAAAACGCGGGTCCTCCGCCCTTACCGCGAGAACAGATAGCGGCCCTGCCGTCTGTACAGGTAACTGAAGAACAGGCTGCGGCCAACACATCATGTTCGGTCTGCTGGGAGAACTTCACGACCGGTGAGTTGCACCTCTTGCTTATCATAGTTGCCTGGTATAAGTGGTTATTTAAGGACAAACCACTGCCAGGGTATTTGTTCTAAGAGCCCTTTTACAAAAAAACGCAAAATCTCCGATTTTCGCAATTTTTGGCGTCCAACATTTCAGTAATGGTTGAGTTATTTAAAATTTTGTTAATGATAAATTATAGTTTTATTCATAATTTAGCAAATCAATTTTGTAGAATATTCATTTATAACTCTAGGACTAACAATGTGATCCTTTCCCCCTACCGCTGCGTTAGTTAAACGTTCAAAAGAAGGGAAGGGGTATTTAAAGTCCTGTATCTCAGTTACCTTTAGCTATAAACTATTTGAAAATATACCATATTATTCGGAATACGATCCAATTGTACTGTAATTTACCATTTTTCGATATTTAATATGCGGTGTCCCATAATAAAATCAAAAGTAACAGCAGATTTTTTTATTACACTATGATATTATAACAAAAAATAACGTAGATACAATCATTGAGAAATAAGTCAAAATAAAAAACTAAATAACTTTTTGGTAATACAATTCAAGTCAATCAATCAATCAACTTTATTTTTCTCACCAAGTAAAATTAGATAGTATACAGTATGGAAACCACATAACATATGCAATAAATGAAACCACAAGTAATCCTACCTAGTCCATAGAAGTATAGCAAAATTAAAATTAAATTAAAAACCGTGAGTAAAAAAAGAGAAATTTTCAAACTAAATCAATATCAAAATATATTCAGTAAAAGTAAACACTCTGTTTAAACAACTTACTTTGACCCCACGTAGAAGAGCAGAAACGATGCACGCGAGCGGCATGGCGGCGTTTTTGTGTAGGCGCCGGCTTTGATTCGTTTGACAAAGTGCGATGAAATTAAAATTCACTAAGTTCATTTTTACCGCCACGTCTTTATTTCGCGATAACTGAACTGAAATCGATGTATTTTTCTATGGCTCACTCTAACTAAGCACACGTCCATCTTTTCTAAGGCTGCAGGTTGGGTTCCGATCGAAATGTTCTAAGACTCGTTGTCCAAAAGAGGATGGAACGTGACGCGAAGCAACTCCTTCATGAGTGTTGGGCACATATGCTGATTGTCCCTGATCCTATGGACAGTTCCCAGGATTGTGAATAGGTTGCCTTATACGTAACATGTAAAAACAACAATTAATTATCTCTAAATCTACTTAATAATATTTAATATGAACACACTTAAATATATATATACACATTAGCTATTCAGCTTTAATAAATACTTAGGGCGAAGTGTTTTTAGAATTATCATAATAACACGATAATTCTGAAAAAACCATACTCTAAGTATTTAAAGCTAAACGGCTCTTGTTTTGATTATCGATCATTACTCCCTTTAAAAGAAGCTAATGGTCGAAAACAGGAATCCTACCCTACGGGGCAGGCGCGCACGCACGTGCTACGTCGCCTTTGAAGAACGCCCCAAGCCTCGTACCGCCTGTTTAGAGAAGCCGCATAAAGACGCCGCTGGCGACGTACACTCGTTGTGACAGCCGCCATTAAATTGTATAAGACTGGTTGTCACACTTTCGGGCTTCTGACGATCCGTAACGACCGTCAAAGATCCACGAATGACAGCCGGGACCAACGGCTTAACATGCTTTCCGAGGCACTAAGGAGTCTTGGTATGTAAAGACCACCCATCCACGGACCAACCGCGGCAAGAGTAGCTTAACCTGATCGATCGACCCATGCGGCTGTTATTGCTTACTACAAGCCCCCTTAATTAAAAGTGTATTACAGTAAATTTCAGCCTGTCGTTGACGTGTACCGATTTTACATTTTAGGCAAATAAGTAGAATACTTAAAAGCTTCGTGATAGTTTGCACTGCGTAGCAACGTCGCTTTTCAATGTTCTAGGATTCAATCATTGACCTAGTGATCCAATTCTAGTGTTCAAATTTGCTCAAAATTAAAACTCAAACAAATTATGTGGTATCCAAACTGTATATTTCCGCGCATCAAAGTCAAAGTCAAAGTCAAATCATTTATTTCAAATAGACATGTCAAAATTTACAAAAAAAATGAATTGATTCTACGAGTAGTTGCCCCTTCCAAATGGTTGTTAACAAGGAAGGAAGGTAACAAATTAATCCCGCGCCAGCGCTTGTCGAAGTTAGACTCACGTCAAGTGTTGCGTGCGCAACTATCTATTTCCCTCTCATCTGTTTTTGTACTTACACTCTTCGCACGACAATTTTATAGTTTAACAATTTTATATTTTTCCGCGCGCGATTTTGTGAACTGGCTCTTAATGCTGATGGTGGGAGGGGGTCCCAGAGGGTTTTTGAGCAAGCATATGCAGGGCGAAAAGTTCATAGCTACGTGGGTGCGGTATGATGATAGAACACTGAAAATATATTTGGAAAGTTTCAGATAGTAGCCCCGTGGTCAGGGATCCATTTTAAGTTTCTAAAATGGACCAAAATGACATGATCCAGATCCTTTAATTTTTGTATGATCGTGTGCGGGCTGACGCATACTGACTCAAATCTGATGAAGAATTTGTGGGCTTTCTCTAAATCTGACGACTTTGAAAAATCTCAGATTTGGACAATTTTTAAAAGGATATTCAGGGCAAATAAAAGTTATTCTCTGTAATAGTGTAACATGTCCTGATAGGAAGAAATGATTGAATGATTTGAGAAATGTAACGATTTAGGAAAGTACCCAAAAGCTTTTCTTTGATTTCTGTTTTAATTTGAAGTTAGCACTTTTGTGAACATTTGTTGGTATTCAGAAGTTTGGAAATAGTAAATACTTGAGAGTAATGATCAAAAGGTAAGTGGCATAATTAGAACATCGTCGGAATATACCATGAACAGGGTTGATTATTTCAACATTTTACTATATCACTAAGCAAACAAATTATTTGAAAAACATCCTCATCTTATGGACAACATTTAAGAAAATATTCAGAGGTGACCGTCAATCTATACTAATAATAATATAATCGTATCTCTACGCTGACGTCGTGGTGGAGCTTGGTCGCTCCGAACTCTAGGTCTGTTCCGGTAGAGTTTATTTTTCCGGAACACGTCTAGGGTGAGGAGCCAGACCAAGAGAGATACAGAAACCCGCAGAGCAGCATATGGCGAGCTGTTGGGCAGTAGGGATCCCACGGGCCCTGTCTCGCGGGAGTAGTCATGTTCCTCACGCCTTCTTTGCCTTTATTGGCCGGCTTGAGTGGAGATTCGCAAGAGCAAATATGCTCGGCGGAAGGAAGTAGTCCAGTAAGTGCTGGTAGGGATCATGACCATCTTCCGGGCTCTGGGATTGTTCTGATAGCCGTGAAATACCTCTCCACTCCTCAAGCACCTCAGGATATGTTGCCCCCTTGTCGTTACATCACTATGTGGTAGCGGCAGTTTTCGGGGGCTTATTATTAAGTTGCAAGTCACCCCCTGCCATCTTATCCGTGTATATTATAATTTATAAAACATTGGTCAGGCAGGGGATATAGTTCTTCCATAGTTCACGGTAACCAATCCAGTATAGCCACCTAAACCCATAGCCCAATATGTTTTGTTTCAATGTTCTGCAATAGACCTGCATCAACTGGGGGCTGTCCTTGGGTGCACTTGCATAGAGCATACAGGGATAATCGTCGGTTGGTGCCTCTTTTGATGCAAAACGTCTAACGGGCCTCTGCGAGTTGGCTTGGCTCCTCGTACGCCTTCCAAAGAACCGGGATCCATGATCCCAAGATTTTCAAATATAAAAATAATAATATAGGTGCTGGAGTTGTACAAGATAGATGCAACTCTACGCACCTTCCTTGTGTCGTGTATGGGGCAATTGAGGACGGTTCTTCCTTATCCTGGGTGTCGACGGATCCAGGGGAATGATGAGCCTGTATGGATTAAACGGGGAATAATTCAGGGCGACAGTTTGAGTCCACTTTCGTTCGGCTTAGCCCTGAATCCTTTAAGCACACTACTGGAGGAATCAGTTGTGGGCTACCGGTTGAAGAGAGTGTCAGGTCATAAGTTACCCTCTACATGGATGACTTGAAACTATTTTTCCCCAACAAATTGCGACTGATGGAGCTACAGAAAGTAACTGAACTGAACACACGGCAGAGTGAAGGAAATGGCGTCATCAGATTTGACTATTTAAGTCATTATGCGTCAGGCCGCACACGATCATACGAAAATCAAATGCTCTGAATATTACGTTATTTTTTGTCCATTATGGAAATCTGAAAGTGGATCCCTAACCACGCGGCTCCTATCTAAACTTTCCAAATATGTTTTCGGTGTCCTCTCATCATGCCGCACCTCTGACAGTGCCGGTTTTACCATTACAGGTGCCCCGAGTGCTATTTCTACCTCTTACAGGGTAGAGGGGCGAAACATTTCAGCACTCCGCCTAGGTTTTCTTATGTCAATTCATAAAGAAATAGGAGTTACTTTTGTCGGATTATGCAGAAAAGTTTGAGAATTCAGAGAATGTAGGATGCAAGAGCTAGCGAAGAGAGCTCAACAATTTTTTGGTTTTCTAACTCCAAATGAACTATAACAAAGGTGATATGCAGGCGCTAGAGGTGAAGGGGCGCCTAGTCACAACCCCTTCGGTGCCCCTTCACCTCTGGCACCCTGGGCGCTCGCCCAGCCGCGTCCTACCGTAACGCCGGCACTTTACAACTCAGCTTTAAACTTTTCGCCCTGCATACGCTTGCTCAAAAACCCTCTGGGCACTGCCATGGGTAAGTCAAACCTCTTTGGAATTATGGTAACCTGGTAGCAGACTTGATAGTCGTGTATTCGTTGAACTGAAAGCAGCAGCCAACACATATGTACTGTCTGGCGGGAAAGCTTATGACTGGTGAGTTACTAACTTACTGGCTAATATTATAGTTGCCTGGTTGGTACTTGAGTCTCAAAAAAGTACAAGTGTACCATCAGCAGTAGTTTACTACTGCTTAGTTAAATAATGGTTTGGAGATCATCGACAACCTGTAATTCATTTGAAAAGTTGAACTTCTTCAAGAGTTTGCAAGCCCGTACCCTAATTGCGTAACGCACTATATATCACAAACTGAATTAATTTGAAGCCTATTGCTAATCCATTGCTTCGTATGTTCGAAAAATTTGTCTGCTCAACAACGTAAATAACTCAATGAATGTTGTTGAACCGTCAAAATGACAGCCATTCCTACTGTTACGCAATTATGCCGCTGGTTAGCAGCATCTATCATTATGTTCAATCTGTTGAGAGAACTCTTTAATCTGGGCGGTAGGCCAAAAAGAAATCCTGCAATATTTTCTAAATGTGTCCGTTAAAAATTGCAGGTGAGTCGGTATCTCGGTTAGAGTGCGACCACATCTTCCACGCGAACTGCATCACGCCGTGGCTTCAGTTGCACGCGACGTGTCCCATCTGCCGGCGCTCGCTGCTGCCCGAGGAGGCCCCGGAGGCGCCCGCGGCCCCGCCGGGCCCCGTGGACCCCGCGGCCCCCGCCACGGGCACCAGCACGCCCGCCGCCAACACCGACACCTCCGCCAGCCAGTACCGTGAGTCCTTATGTAAGACTGCACTGCACCTTCATGCGATCCTAGTAAGGATACGAATCACCTAACGCTTTCCATATTCTAACAATCAACTACCTTTTAAAACATAACCCTCTGTGACAGACGGTCATAAAAGTGATCATAGGAAAGAGAAAAGGTTCCTTTTGTTTAGGTCCTCAACTTAATTATTAAAATAATTTATTTCACATAAAAGCTACATGGGACTCAAGTAGAACTGCACCTAACGTTAAACGTTAGGTGTAGTTCTACTTGAGTGTCAAGATAAAAATTGAAAGAGTTAAAAGATAAAAAATTGTGATAAAAATTTATTATTCGCGTGAAGTGGATCTAGATTTAGTCTAGGTTATTTTTATTCTTATTTTGATCGCATACTACTACATGAAAATTAATTTAAATCTCCCCCCGGTGGTCGCAAACCATTTGATATAATTTCTACAGCCAACATCTTGGCACCGCACATAATATTACCACTCACTGGCCACATTTAGTAACAGCTTTTTGCATCTATAACTGAGGCTGCTTTAAGCATACCATGTGCTTCGTCATTTTACATTACCGCCAAATGTAGGCTTTTTTGAGTTGTCGCATTAATGAAGACGTAACTGGAAATCGTATTTTGCGCGATTTTTTTACTGGTGTATATTTTTATTTTAAGGGATATAATATGAATAGTTCGGTGGACCCTAGTAGTTTAGTTGGTTAGGTGCTCATGTCTCGGGCCATGCCTGTATTTGTGACGCATAGCACGCAGAGCGCGTGCTTGCTGACCGTGTGGCGTTGCAGCGTCGCTGACGCAGCTGCTGGTGCGGCGCCTGCCGCGGCGCGCGGGCGCGGCGTGGGCGGCGCTGGGCGACTCGAGCAGCTCGTCGGGCAGCATGTCCACGTCGTCGTCCGTGACGGCGGGCGGCGTGTGGGCGCCGCAGTCGCGCTCCAACACCAACTCCACCAGCTCCAACTCCACCTCGTCGCTCAACTCCACGGAGCGCGAGCGCCAGTACAACATGGACATTGACTTCGACTAGGGCCTCCCCGGCCGCTCTGCCGCCCTGGTACTCTGCTAGACAGTGACGTTCGCCTCGGCAATGGTTGTGTTGGTGAAGTGTTATGTTGTGATGTGCTCGTGATACGACATTGTTGGATAGTAAGTTGAATCGTTTATTTTTTTATTTATATCAAATTGATAATATTTTTTCATAATGTTGTCACATGAATACGACCATTGTACGAGATCTATGTATAAAATATAAAGTTGATACCATTACTTAAAGTTCTTACTTTTAGATAATAAATCATCATATAAAGGATCAGTCGGAATTGTGTGCCTTTGATTTGTATTTGCAGTGTAGTGTAACATTTCCATACGAGTGACAGTCGTAATGTTTTTCAAATGTCACATGCTATATTAAAACAGTGTCCTATGATAGAGACAAGCTTTGTACATTAAAAACATTCTAACTCACGAGTAAATTATTTTGCTACTGTGAAGATAATTTAATAAGTTATTGTTTGCAAAATATTTAGTATTTCAATTGTGTACAAAATTCCCTGAGTGAGTAACAATATAATATTTGTTAAACGCAATTTTCTTTTGTAAATTTTGTAAATATTCATGTAAGTTAAGAACTTTGCTATAAGCTGTAGTATATTTAATACTCAGCTAAAAAGCTGAATATATATTTCGCCAAATGAAGTGGTTTTAAATTGGGTTTTAATGATATAAGGGGATCCTTTCACTACATGTTTTATAATCGCCTAGTAATCCAAAATACTTTAGACATAAAGAAATATTCCATCTATATGTTGACAATGCAAGAATCTTTGAATTGAGTAAGCATATATTTTTGTATATAATGGTGAATGAGTGTTTTAAAGAATAATACTTTTTATTTTCTGCTTTTGGAAGAAAGATTTTTTTGTAATGGTGACCTTTTTATATAAACCGCTTTTTATTTAGGGGAAAATACTCGCTCCAGAGTATTAAATGAGTGTATATGCAAATATTAGAATAGATGTATAGTCAAATATATTGATTGGCATGATCTGAAGTTACGTAGTGTAGACGTGATGAACTTACACTTGTGACTTGTGGGCAGTACAGTGAGTGACGCGTGCTCGCGGCGCCAGTCGCCCGGGCGCAGGCCGCGACGTGTATGACATATAGAGGCGCTTGTGAGCGAATGACTAGCTAATAATTACTTCACATTAAATTATTTTACTATTATAATAAATTTATTTTTTCGACTGAGTGCTGTATCATTACTGTTCTGTTTGTGGTTTCCTCAAGTGTACAATGTTAAACAATGGGATTGAAGATATCATTAAATTACTAACACATAAGTTTTACGTCCTGACTAAATGGTATACTTAGTGTAATTATCTGAGTTTTCAATAGACATTCTTGTACTACGATTTATGATGAATATATGGAGTAAAAATGTGTGATCCAATAAATATTTAGATGTCGTGTTTATCTTCATATTTTTGTAATTCACACATGGCAGGACATTCCTGGTAGAGTTTGAGTTATCGAGTTTTGAATAATTCTACACTGATAACCGAGTGAGACGTTTTGGTGAGAATATATTTTTAAATAGTGAACTGGCTACTATATCTTTGAAGTGTGACTTTGGTCGAGTTTATTGAGTATATTTGTAAATAGCAGGCCACGGGCTCGAGTGCGGCGAGGCGAGGCCACGCCACGCGCGACACGTGCGCGCTGTACGCAGCACGGAGCGCGCGGCCGCCGCCACACTCGAGGCCGTGCCCCGTAGGAGATACGAATGTAAGTAAAACGAACCGGTCATGACGAGACACCGACATTACTAAATAGCTGGTATCGATACTCGATGTTCCTATCCAACTTAGGTTACTTACTAGTGTTGATTGGACGGATGTGTCACCAGGCCGACCCGACATGTTCCAACTGGCGCTTCAACCACGACTAGGCGCGAAGTAGATACGGTCGTGATGATTGTTCTATAAGATAATATACTGTGTTATATAAAATCTCGCCTAATTACTTTAATAAATAAGGTAGAAATCAACATACTTCTAGGCTCTTGGTGGTTCATGTGTCTCAAAATATGCATTTCAAATTTTAGATCCGGGCAATCTGGATCTTAAGACTGATCTCTTAAGTGGTAATACTTAAGTTAATAAAATTTGAAATTGTATTTTTGTATAATCATCACTTATTCATAGATTAGGCCTAAACATTCACAGCGTTGGACGATGAACGTGGTTGAAAACATTCATGTGATGCTAAATCTGTGTCCCTATAAACTTTTGTTTGGTTTTATAGTTGAAAAGGAAGGCACATTATTTATAAAGTATTTCCACCTGGTTCATATTTATAAGTAGTTAGGTCGGAACACGCCAGTTTTAAATAAATTACGATTGGAAACAATTTGATATGGAACTTTGTGAAGCCGCGCGCTATCTGGGTCGATGTCACAGGCAGGTGTTTGAAGTGAAAACACATTAGGATTGTTGGTTGTTGATATCGATAAGTGCATTACTGTACTGACAAGTATCTATTGGAAGCAATATTTAATGCAAAGGTTGTTAAAATAGTGACAAGTCATGTTTGGTTGATTTTTATTTTAAAATGAAGGACATTTTATTTTTATTAATTTTGTGTAAATTAGCGAACTTTTTTTATTTCAATCAACAACTCATGTCGACACCGCAGTTCACTGCCGGTCACGCTTAATTGAGTAGTATCATAATATTCACATAGTTAATTAAAAAAAATACCCTCACTCTACCTTAGGACACCACATAAAAATAGTTCAAATACAAATAATGTAAACATTGTCTTAAACAATTCAATAAAAAATACAGTATTCATGTACCTGTCTTTTATTAATATGAATAGCCCAATAGTGATAGGCTCCTATTACATCAGCCACTTGCTGTAGGTACCTGCAAGGTGCCAGCTACTAACAGACTTCATTATTCACACATTTATAGAGGCACTGTACAAACGGGGTGAATAGGGATGCAGGGGTGAATCGGGACGAAACATTAAAAGGGATTTTAAATATAGTTTGTTGCCATCAAGGGCACTCGTTAATTATAATACAGTAAACAAATTTTAAAATTTTGCCAACAAACTATAGACCGATTGCTTTAATGAGTCCTCGCCTGAGGGGTACAGGGGCGCGGGGGTACGACGACAAAGAGGACTGAGGGAGGTGCGGGCGGCGGGCGCATTTTTGTCATAACTCAATTCGCTCGCTACGCGGTTAGCAATTGCACGTGTTGACAATTGCGGGCGCTTTGTGAGAGTTATACATGAGATCATGGTATAATAATATACTTCGCCAGGTATAGCATTCCAAGACACAGGGTGACACAAGCCTACGTCATCACCGCTGTGTAACCAGTAGTGTGTAATAATAACTCCCCAACCGCCTTTATTACTTGTGCGAATCCGATATAACAATGAGGTTTTAACTAACAGTTACGTTGGTATATGTTTAAATTGAATTGTTTTATTTGATTAGAAAAACGAAACGACAATTTAAATACTATAAATATATTTTTTAACAGAATGGTGACTGAAAATATTTCCATAATTCCTGTTTTGTTGCAATAAAGTGGCAACTGGATAGTGACGTAAGCATGTGTCACTCCCGGAATGCTAGACCTTGTTTTTTTAGACCATGCATGAGATTACATTTTCAAGATGAGTCGAAATATCTTCGGACATAAAATTAATAGTCGGTGCAAAGAAATGGCATTTAACGTATACGAATATTTTGGAAGAAAAAGCTTTTGATATTGATGTGGACGCATATAATATAATATGTGGTGCATATAATAAATATTTAGTACGAAAGTTTGTTACGTAATATTTTATTTTTTTACTTACATGGTTTATACTTAGTTGTTTTATTAAAATTTTGTATCGTCATCAATGAATTTCATAATAAAAAATGACCACCAGTTCACCGTTAACTACTATGACGCCACATATCTTAAGAACTGTCCAGTGCGCATTTTGCCTCTTGTGTTTCACGATACGCGCGCCCGCCGCCCGCACCTCCCTTGGTCCCCCTTATCGTCGTAACCCCACGCCCCTGTACCCCGCGGGTGAGGACTCATTAAAGCGGTCGGTCTATTATACTATTTCAATGTTAAAATCCATTTTAAAGTTTCGTCCCGATTCACCCCTGCATCTCTATTCACCCCGTTTGACGGTAGCACAATATTAATGTATGAATTAAGAACAGATTTCACTGTCCGATTATTGTCCGTAGTCTTTTGGCTGTTGCATGTAGCTCTTGTAATAGGGTCCTATCATTGCGAGATTTTCATTTCAATGAAGCCTTAGTATTATAGAACTTTTGTAAAAAGGTTTTCAAGTGTTATATCTTCTTTTCCATATAGTAAATCCACGCACTGGCACATTTAGCGGAACATAAAAAAGGCCAAAAATTTTAAAAATACGGTTTGACTTTAAAATCTAGTGTTTATACTTTTCTTATTTAAAATAACACATTTTAAAATTCAAGTGACATCACATTAATATTAATTTTGCGAGAAAAATATTTTTTGTGAAAAATGTACTTTCTTTTTTAAGGTAACCAAGAAAAGTTGAAAAAGTAAAAAAAAAAAACAATTTTAAATAAAAAAAAAATACAAATTAATATTGCGTGTTTCCTCCACGTCCTCTTATTAAAGTTTCCACCCGCCTAGACATGCTGATAATGATGTTGTCTATTGTTTCCTGTGATAGTCTCCGCCATTCCTCAACTACGGCGATTCGCAGTTCACCCACATTGACAGGAGCTGGGATTCTGGATTTTACTCATCGTTTCAGCATATCCCTGACGTTTTCTATTAGGTTCATATCCGGTGATCTCGCCGGCCACTCCATAACTGTGATATTCATATTATTAAGATATGCTTGAGTTAAACGAGCAATACGCGGCCGAGCATTATTCTGCATAAAACCGAAGTCGTCACCGATAAAGGGGGCAAACGGTTCCACATTTTCTTCTAAAATTTTTCTTATATAACGATCAGCAGTCAGACTTCCTCCATCGATCACCACCAAGTCCGTACGAGTTCCCAAACATATCCCCCCAAATCATTATTGATCCTCCACCACATGCCACTGTAGTTTCAAAATTTGTATTTATTACATCAAATCATTATTTATTGATTATATCGTTCTCTTTTCCGTCTCAAAATATTCTTTGCTTTCCGTCAACTTGATTTAAAAGAATTCTGCACTTATCACTAAACAATATTTTCTAAAAAAAAAACCGTGACAGCATGTCTATTTTTTAAAGTTGACTCAATATAACCCTTTTTATGGTAATCAAATTTGTTCTATGGATGTTCTAAATATACTACGAAAGGAACTTCGTTCCAAACGAGTGTTTCACGATACGCATTTTTTTAACCGACTTCAAAAAACGGAGGAGGTTCGCAATTCGACTGTATTTTTTTTATTTGTGTTAGCTCAGACCTTTTTCTAGGTGAATCGATTTGGATGTTTTTTTTTTTGGAATCTTGTGCTTCTCATGTGGTCCCATATAAATTTGATGAAGTTCTGACCAGTCATTTTTGAGTTATCCGTAACACTGCGTATTTTATTTCGCTTAGTATAAATTGATGATGTTTTAATAATTTTCTGTCACTTGTTATTTACATATCAAGTATTGGTATACGAATTTGTGCGGTGTAGGTACCACAACTAAAAAGTGAAAAAATAAAAACTTTTTTTCAAATTAAAAAAAGTGGCAAAAAGCGAAAATACAAAACTAAAGACACCGACTTCCGAATTTAAAGTTATTATTAACTTTTTAGTGTTTTTTGGATGTCGGTGGATTTTTTTTTGGAAAGTAACTTTTTTCTAAAATAAAACGAATTAACAACCAGGCAGCAATGTTATAAACTAGATTTTCGAAAAAAATAATTTGTTCCGCTAATTTTGCCGGTGTGTGTAGTATCCATTAATTTAGGTTCTGCAAAGTTCTGTATCAAATTATAAACTTGTTACATAATGTATAAAAGCAGTCTTAGAGGTTTGTAAAAACGTTAAATTATTAAGGAATGTAAATGTTTTAAATAACATTAAATTTTAATGTAAAGTTTGAAAATAAATGCAAGTATATTGATTTCAGTGTTGTTATTATGTTTTGGAATGGCCCTTTTGCTAAATATTTTTAACTATGTAATGAGTATATCCCTTCATCCATGATATAACAAGTATTTGGTTATATCAGTCCGTTTATTAATAAATTGATTAGCGACCCCCCCCCCCTGCTTCGCACGGTTTGTACGACTTGACAAAATATTCGATATTTCCTTATTATATTTAATTTTTATATTATTTATTATACACAAGCCTACCGGAATTAATTCTCTGAATTATGGTGAAAACCGCATCAAAATCTTTTCAGTCGTTTAGAAGAACTAAGCGGTCACACAGACGAGACACGAAAAGCCACTTTGTTTTATACATTTATTATAGATAGATTATTTTAAGATTGGGTAGGTGGATGTGCCTCAGTAACAAAAACTTTATGAAATAAACGGCAGTTATAGCACACATCTACAGTCAAATAGTCTTTCTCTAGTCTCCTCATTATCACGGTTTTTCCTCGAATCGAGACCCTCTTTTCGTGTCGGATGTAAAGATTCAAATTTTCAATAGACCATTTACATGGGCTCCTTATTGGCCCACGAACACAGTAATGTCAACTAAACCGGTCTGCTATTCAGATGTTTTTATGACCAAAATAATAATACTATATTTATGTACAGTCACCAAAAGAGATAAGTAGTCAGGGTCGTCGGATATAGTTGAAGTTTAGCACGAACACGATGGAAGGTTTTGAATGAAATTTAATTTGATAAACTAACTGTTTGTTTTCTATTAATTAAATTAAATTTCATTTGAAAACATCCATCGGTTTCTTACTAAACTTCAACTATATCGACTACCCTGGTTACTTATCTCTTTTGATGACTGTACCTAATACTGTGAAGACTATGTTCTTTTGTCACTTTTTGGTACTTTACGTGCCCTTGACACACAATAATATCAACAATAGCGTTATTTTGGCTGCTCTAGTTTGTGTGGACTACAAACAAAACTCGTTTTAAATTACGTAACATAAGGGAGTTTGGGGGACCTATTTATGGACAATATTTTTCAATCAAAAACTGCGTACCTACCAATTTGCTGTTATATTCAAATTTTTTGTCTAACAATGTCTGACGAAGACTTTACAACAGATCCCTTTAGAGTAGTGGTATACATTGTATGGAAATAAATAGGTCCGTTATTCAATAAAATCGTACAAAAACACCAAATTGATGCGTATTATGTGTTGCGAGGGAGGGGTTGAGCAGGTAACACAGGTGTCAGGTAGATTAATTATGTAGTACCAGGAGAGCAGATGCGCAGACACGTGCGCGGGCGCCGAGCAGGCGGTCACTAGAGCCCGGATGATTTATTTGTATTGGTGTAAGTTTGAACATCGTCCTTTTGAGATGGGAGCATTAGAATAAAGGCCCCCGCAGACAGGCGAGACGCGATTCTTGTAGAACAATTTCCATGAAGTTTTTATAGAAATTATTCTACTAGAGTCGCGCCTGTTTGCGGAGCCTTGAGGTAAGTAATTAGAAGGGGTATCAGTTTAGTGAGTAGTAACACTGTATTTCAGGTACACTAAGGCACCATCAAGAAACGTACAAAAGATTGTTTGTCCCGTGTAAGTAAGAGAGAAATCAAGAGGAATCATAGTCAAATCAGGTCATGGGTTTATTAACACACATAAAATAAAGGTTTCTTTTGTATACGCAGTTACAGTAGAACACTGACTCCTAGTTCACAGGGTTACCCTAGTTTAGGAGGCAGGGTTTTTCACAATTTGTGCAGCCTTTTTCCAAAATCCAATGTATCTGTGTGAGGTGTATTGGTATTGTTTACAAAGGTATTTTGTGTCAATAAACTTAATAGTTGATCGCTAACTGTCCACAGCGCCGCGCGCCAACGAGTAGGTATGCGTCTGTCTTAGCGACAAGAGCTATCAAAGAGAGTACTTGCTCAGCGACGCTCGCTTGGCGGGCAGAACACTCACGCCTGGTACATACGCATACCAGCGAGTAATCTCAAACTCAACTCAATGTATTTATTTCAATTAAACCATTTACAGGCACTTTTGAATTGTCGAAGAGTCGGTCAGTTAGTCAGAAAGTTGAAGCTAGTTGCCCATTCCAAAACGTAGATCTCTATGGAGAAGAACGGGCAAGAAACTCCGAGGACACTCTTTTTAAATCAAGATATTACACAATCCTGGGTACATTATTCTTGTTGCTGCTATATGCGAGAACAATGAAAATAAAAAATATATATATTAAGAAACAATTCAAAATATAAGATTAATAATAAAAATAAGCCGTGGCAGTTAAGAGATGACCTGTACACGAACATGACGCGTGGATCAGCACCATCCAGCTCAACCATTTTGTAGGGAACCGAATGATCCAACACACGCGCCACCAACAGTGAGACATTTAAGTGAGCATGACATAGTCTCAACTGCCATGCTGTCAAGTCAACGTAATTATATAATAAACGAATCCATGGTACTCACATTTACAAAATTGAAAAAATGCTTCTAAATTAATCACTAGTCGCCGTCGCGCATTCGCTGCTCATTGTACGTCAACTCGTAAATCGCCGGCGGTGGGACGGGTACCTTAAGATTTCCTACACGAGATTTTCAACCATTGGTGTTAAATTATGAAGCAACTTTTAACTACTAAAGTCTTGAATTAAATCATATCTTCACCGCACGTGGATCTAAACAGGTGCAGGTAATTAAATAATGTACTAGCAAAGAAATTAATTAATCTTACATGTTTATTAGGTAGGTAATTAAGGCTTATAATGAAAGTATTTAAAATAAATTAACGACCAACTGCTTACTTGATTAATTTAGTAGGCAGCATCATAAATTAAAAAAAAAAAATACTAAGGTGTGGGTAACGCCTGTAACCTATATCTCGAAAGTACACCTTTCTTTCGCTGTCTGCTTCTGTAAATCAGAAGGGAATTCCAAAAAGTGCAAGAACAGTCCAAAGGTGGTTCATCAGCCTAAATTCATCATTATAATAAACGCCTGAAGAAAACTGCCGAGCTATTGTTCATTTATACGCATCGCAAGGCGCAGCTGCGTATTTCTTGAATGTAGAGAAGGTACTGTCTGTACCTGTCCCTTCACTCGGTTTTCTCGTTGACTAGAAACTATACTAACAAATCCAATTACGACTAAAAAGCACGCATAGTTAAAGAACACTCTACATTAAAAATTAAACAATAAGTATTCGTTGCTGCCTGCATCAGACTGTAATGTTGTTAAACATGGTGCCTTCAATATCTTTATTAGGTTGCCATTCTTTACTCTACGGGGAGTGCAATAAAGGGATTTATTAGTGTAAACATCTTTATAGTAGTCGGCTGCCATATTTTGTTCGTGGAACAAGCATCTTGTTAAGTATGCGTATGTAAGTAGGTATAAGTGTTGGTTGGTAAGTCAAGGACCTCTCATCGCTCCCCGGTTGCAAAAGTAGCTGCGGGCTCAATGGTCCAAGTTCGATTTGCAGGTGGGAACATATTATTAACGTGCTTAATAATAATACCAGACTATTATAGTCCCACTGCCGAGCAAAGGGTTCATCTCATACAGTGAAGGCACGATTATCACCATCATTGATCACCACGCTTGTTCAAGACGGGTTGGCGATTTCAGACTTATATTAAATATAAGTCCTCACAATGTTTTCCTTCACCGATGCCAGAAACGTCTAAGATAAACTACTAAAGGGCATATGAATTGAAAAAGTCACATTGGTATTTGCCAATAATAATAGTAATAATTGGATTAAATATTTTTTATTAATGCTGGAATGCTCAGGCATAATAGTATTGTAGTAGTCTAGCCTATGATTAAAAAATTACATTGTAAATAACCACAGGAGCAGCCCTAGAAAATAGCTGCCTGTTACTGGACCATGGCAATGCAAACCTTTGGGCATTTTTCCTGGAAATAAATTATCTAAATCCCATACCTATCAACACTGTAATTTGAAACATTGTAAAAGCCCCTTATTTTTAAAAGAGTAACCGTGGAGTTTCTTGCCGGCTCTTCTCCATAGGAAACAACAAATTGGAACCGTGCACCTAGCTTCTGACGTTTCATAAGTGCCCATGTTGGTTTATGTGAAATAAAATATTTTGATTTTGATTTTGAAATACCCTGTCAAAGATCCCACCACTGCATGGGATATTAACATCGTATTCACTAATACGTAGGTACACCCCTGCCGAGCTCTTTAGAGGGTACCGGCGTGACGGTAACATAATGTAACAACTGTTATTATGGCTCATTTAACTTTCTTGATAAACAGCATACGGTGGAACACCACATTTGGGGAAACCATTGATGCATCTGTAAAGTAACGGCGGTTCCACTCATGTGCGACTTGATTCATGACGCGATGGGTTAACTTGGAATCGAAATTTTTTGTTCAATGTCGCATTGATGAGGTGTGAATCCACTTTTCGATAACTACGAGTCTCTGAATACCTCAACAAGTTTCTGAACTGACTACATTACTGAATGGCTATTAAAGGACTTTAGTCATAGCTACTTGAGTAACTATTACACCACATTAGTCACAGTCATCGCATGGTGTAGGTAATATAATTTAACAGCTGTTTCTTATCGTCTAATGTAAACGAACGTTTAACATGACCATAAGTTATCACAGTCATAACTTATAACATCCTATATTTTATCGCTTCTTATATTTAATTTAAATCCTCGATCACACGCGAACGCGGCCGACACAAAACGATACAAAACTGATGTGGTGCGGCGAGGTAAACAAAACGAACGCGGGCGCAATGCAATTATTACAAAGGTGCGTGCGCGCAGCTGACACCGCACCTGCCGCCATCTTTAACATTTCTTTAAGTTTTTTTTCGCCATCGGAGTTATTGGCCTATTTTTTATGGCGCAAGCTGTCCCGGCAGCTGACGGCCGCATATGTGTGTATATAAAGGCTTTGTTGCCGGTGACTGGCAGGACAAGGATTCCTTAAGGCGGTATCTAGGATAATAAGGGCAACGGCAGCTGCTCAGATTGAAAGGTTTGAATCTACGCCAGCTGTGGGTGCTTCGTCTTCGCGTCATACGTAGATAATTCTAATTTTTTACGCCGCCTATTGTTGTCTTATAGTTTTATTTCGGTTTCAAAAAAAGTTAATTGTGGGTTTTTGTTGATTCTGGCTCCCATACAGCCATGGGAATATGTACTCAAAAAGAGATGGCCTTCTATAGGATTTTATTAAAATTCGAGAGCTACCATAGGATAATGTAGGTACCTAATCCTAATGGCCTGGCATTTAGCTTTACCTGATCATTCTTGATTAGTATTATACTTATTTTAAAAGAACAGAACGAAGTAACTCATCATTAGGTAGCTAATTCGTAGGCGGCCCCAACTTTATTTCTAATGGAATCTTGCTAAGAATTCCGTCGCTAACAATATGTCCGCTACGAGTAAGTAACAGTGGCGAAGGTTCCATACAACTCGATTCCTACCTGTTCCCCTTTGAAAAATGGCACAGTCAGTATTCTATAGACAATGTAATCACATTAAAGATATGTGCTCCGGCTTACCTCTTACAAAAATTTACCCTTCGCTACTGCTAAGTAACTATTTTAGTAAGTGACCGTATGTGTAAATGAAGACCTCTCTAGTTAATCATTTTCCTTAACACCAAACCCCTAAAGGCATGATTACTAATAGGTACCTGAAATTCCTCGTATTGTGTCCATGATGATTCTAGAAGCTTGTCGTTCGAATGTGACTCAGTAGGGTCTACGACCTATGCACCACGCAATAAGTGTGACAAGAGCGATATACGTGTTTGTGTTGAAGTTGTCCAGCCACATTATTATGTGGCTGTTGCACTAACTTTTGTTCGACCACCTGCTGCACTTTTCTGTAATTAGCCAAAGAATACGGCGAGGACAATGGAAAGGGGAAAGGTTCTTTGATCTAATTATTGGCAAGTTATCGTAATTAATGTTGAGGATGTGTGTTTGAGTGTTTCTATGTTGGACTTTTTACTGACATACAGCATTTTATTGTTTACTTTTTAAGTAGGTAACGTAAAACTTTATAATTTGTCATTTTTGATTAAGTAATAACAAACAGGAGTGGCAAATGGATTCTATAATGTGTATAAAATATTTTGCTCCTCATCGCAATTTATAATTCTGAGCAATGAGTAGAATCTTTCCCATAGCTATACGGTATCAGCAGGTCCCCCATGGATCGATGGTGCACACCGTTAGAGGAGCACCCTTCACAAAACTAGGTCATGTTCCCCCATAGCCGGCACCCTTGTTACCAGGAGACTAGAACCACGCAAGAGATGGAGGTTTAAATCTACTGGAATAGATAACGTTCTTTATTTTAAGAGTGTCGTATTACATTACGTTCTCATTGATAATTATTTACAGAACTTAGAATACTTTCACGTAATCAAATGGATAATTATGCTCTACTTCGCGTCTTGAAAATTGGAAGGGGCTGTATTGTTTTTGCGCTTACTCTGTATTTAACAACGATTTTAAATCCGGTTCAAGTTATTACCAGTCAATTACGGGTACCTACCTACATAATTTGTAGACTTTTGTTTTTGATGCAGAAAGACAATAATTAACAAACTCCGGAGGTCAGATGACAGTCACTGAATTGACAATAAGCACATTCAGCTGCATAAAATTCGAGCAATTGGGAAGAGGTAAGACTAAACGCTTATGGCTGAAACTGCTGGCTATGGCACAATAGCGCAATGCCTAAAGGCTCCCACAGACAGGCGCGACGCGACAGCGCTACACAAAGGCGCCGCTTGTCGCGCGACACGCGGTGCCTTTGTGTCGGGCGTCGCGTAGCGCCAGTGTGTACGAGCCTTAAAACGTAGGTGTACAGCCGTACGAGAGATCATGGATTGAATAATTGCCGGTTTTCTACCCTTTCAAGTTGACTGGAGCACAAACAAAGAATACCAAGCAAGGCTTGCAATTCCTTCATCATTTTGCTGATATTTTGTCTTCCCCCTTTTTATACGTTTATTATTTAGTCTATTTAGGTTAAAACACCCGTTAATATGCGTCCTGTTATCCCTTTTATGATGGATTGTCGCAGACAAAATTGTTTTCGGCATTCGGATTTTATCGATCAATAAGCTAATGGGTATTTTATTACACTGTTAATTGTATTTGATTTGATAAGGAGGGATGCTTGTACTTGTGCTAAACGACTGGAATGTACCTTTTCATTTCTCATACTCGGAAAGTAGTGTTTGTTTGATCCGAGTAGCGGGTGGAAGACGCTGCTCCCCGCCTTAGGGCGGGAAAAACTCATAGTAATTGCTTCCCTCTCTAGGGCGGGAATGAATTTTAAAAATAGAACTAAATTTGGTTAGGTAGTCGGCAACGAAAGTTTTTATATAATTAAGTAAAATATCGATTAAAAGAAATGCCCGGGGCTTTAAGAGTGTATAAACAGCCAGTGTGAATTAAAAAAAGACCTATTAAGGGGAATGCGCTAAGGTAGCCCGCGAAATTCAAATTTACGTACGTGTTTTGCAACTGACACAGAGCTGCAATTTGCAAAAAACCAAAGAATATTTGAATTTGGCGGGCTACAATTGTGGATCCACCTTAAGTGGGACGGCCCACGGCGGTGACACGGTGTTTTCCATATTTAAAATTAAAAAAAGACTATATATTTTGGCGGGATACTAACTCTGTAAGCTTTCCTAACTTTGTTTTCTTCGTAATAAAGAAACTAAACGTGACATTGACTGAATGCACAAAAAGTGCGAAGCCACAAGAAAAAAAAGAACTGTATGCTGTACCGAAATTCAAAAAATCAGTTTTAGAGACTAATATTTGATTAAAAATGAGTCTCATGCATTAATTATTAAGAGACATTTTTAGAAAAACTACTGTTTTTACTTTCCTTAAATTCGAAATGAAAAGTAGGGTGTTTAACACGGGTGAAAGTCATCAATTCCTACTCGGACTATAGCCGCCCTCGCTACGCTCGGGCGTCTAAATACCTCGCATGGGAATTGATTCCTTTCGACCCTTGTATAACAATCTACTATTCAGTGGTTGCCATGGAAACTGGAATTTGGAGAGTAGTGTTACTGTAGAGAAAGAAGAAAAAGATAAATGTTTACTTTCGGGATCTTATTTATGGTTTATGGTTTAATAACTTTATTTCTCAAAAAGAATTACATTCACTTATATGAGATAAAACTTATTTCTAATTAGAATACATTAGGCGACGCGACGATAACACAAGAAAAATAGGTTAGATTAGTATAGTACTCGAAGATAGCTTAGTATTTTAAATCCGCTAAAATGTGTTTATAGATTTTTTTTAAAGGATACATGGATTTTTGATCTTTACATTCCGAGGCAATTTGTTGTAAAGCTTTATTAAGAGCCTAAACACTGTAGCCGCACTTGTGGCTATTAGGCCATTGGGGCTGTGTTTAATTTAGCGCATTAATTTCTCTCTTAATGTCCTTAAAATGAATGACTCTCTTAAAACGAAATTAAACGAAGAAACCACTTTCTTCGTTCAGGCGCGAAGCAAAAGCTAAAATTTTGTCTGTTTCAGCTTTCAGCTGTCTGCCTGAAAGTCTTTGTTTTTCTGCTGTTCGCTGGTCAATTTAAAACCAAGTCCTTTACCTAGACATAAATATGTTGCTTATTCGGAATCTGGTGCAAATAAAAAAACGATCAAATATGCTTCAGTCCCGAATCCAGAAAATACTGTACCAGTGCAAACCATTAGGCAAGCAATTTAATTTTACGTAGGTTCTATGCGATATTTTGCGATCACTAACTTACCTACCCCTGAACACTAGTGAGCCACCTCGGCTTCGCTCGGGCGATTAAATAACAATAATTACCTATATATTTTTATTAAGAGCACAATGTAGGTATTATTAGTTCTAAAGATTCCAGTCAAAGCCGCATCGAAATCCACTAAGAAAAGAAATTCATTCTATAAGATAGAGAAGAGAGATTCCGGCTCTATTAAGGATACGTTGAGCAGGAACTTCTGGGGGACACTAGCATACATAAACCCTTGCTTACTCCTGGCATTTTCCTTTGCAATTCTCAATTCTCTTCAAATTTCTCACATACGAAGTAGTCATAAAATTGCTCTCTATAATCTGATACTATACGACCCGGTAGATATACTATCGGATGATAAAGGTAGTCCCTTAGTACTGTAGGTGTTTAATTGTATTACTCTCGTTTCATGGTGCCCTGGTCGTTGTATGGGGTCACGGAGGGTTGTATCGGGGTCGAGGACTCTGGCACACCCCTGCTTTCACCATGGCGATGGCGTTACTATGGAAGAGTATATTAATGATTTTAGTTCCCGTGGCTTTGGCAGTTACGGTGAATTAAAAGGATAAATAGGTTGGCACAATTGTCACAATATTGTGTCGGTAACAGTGAATTTTGGTGAAAGGTACCTATCAATCAATCAAGTTAATTAATTGTATGTTTTCGTTCATATTCATTGTTAAAATAATTTTCCATGGTCTACCTATACTAACATGTAGGAAGAAATTTTAAACAGTGCGCAAACTGTACGCATGTATTCAGCATATGATTCTAGAATACCTAGCCTCGAAATTTTTCATTGGTTATTAAAAAATATCAGCTGTTTGATAGAAAAGTGGATATGCGGTCAAAATGTAGGTATGGTACACGATTTTTTTTTAATAACTGACAAAAAATTTCTACGCTAGGGCGCTGAATTCATGGTTATTGTTTGCGCACTATGGTTACAATTTTCTCCTGTATAGGTATGTAATAACGCTAATGAGTTTGTTTGAACGCGCTAATATCTGGAACTACCAGGCGGATTTGAAAAGTTAGTTTTGCATTTGATAGTTCAATTCTTGAGGCAGCATAGGCTATTTAACAACACGCTACGACCCTAAGAAGCCGAGCAATAAGAAAAAAAAGACTGAAAGAATGCTAAGCGAAAACGAAGTAAGAGCGCGGGCGGGCGATGCGATGCGATGCAGTGGGTCGGGGAACAAGAAATTTCACGCGGACCATGGTATAATAATATACTTCGCCAGGTATAGCATTCCGAGACACAGTAATCACGTGGGTGACACTAGCCTACGTCATCACCGCTGTGTTACCAGTAGTGTGTCATAATAACTCCCCAACCGCCTTTATTACCTGTGCGAATCCGATAAATCAATGATGTTTTAACTAAAAATTACGTCGGTATAAGTTTAAATTGAATTGTTTCGTTTGATTAGAAAAGCAAAACGACAATTTAAATGCTTGATATATATTTTTTAACAGAATGGTGACTGAAAATGTTTCCATACTTCTTGTTTTGTTGCAATAAAGTGGCAACTGGATAGTGACGTATGCTTGTGTCACTCTCGGAGTGCCAGACCTTGTTTTTTTAGACCATGACGCGGACGAAGTTGCGGGCAGAAGCTAGTACCTACATTATAAATATTCCAAACTCTTCCGAACAGCTTAGAGAAAAACTTCTAAGCGGAGAACAACATGATTTATGTGGATCTCAGGAGGAACTGATGTAATCCTCAAAACTAGTTTGTTTAATTAAATAGACAAGAATTTTAATTCTAATAAGGCTTTTTATTCAATTAAATCTGTACATATTCCTTGTTGAGAGCAGTGGTGGCCCAGTGGTATTGGCCCCGACTTACGAGTTATCGGTCGTGAGTTCGAACCCAGAGAGGCAATTCACTTTGTGTATTTAATTTCATCACCACTGCTCTCAAAACGGTGAAGGAAAACATCGTGAGGAAACTGGCATGTCTTAGAACCAAACATTCTAAGACGTGTGACAACCACCAACTGGGCCCGCGTGGTGGATTACGGCCACGGAGTATATTCTATACTCCGTGATTACGGCCCACTCGCTCTCTCTGTGAGAGGAGGCCTGTGTCCCAGCAGTGGGAACGTTATAGGCTGATTATGCTATATTCCTTGTTGATGAATTTTATTAGCTTGGGCTTATTAACCTATTTCAATGGTAGTAATCTTATACCTCTGCCAGGGTCGCGGATTGTTCGAAAGAGTTACCGTGGCCGCTGGCACAGGCAACTGAATTAACACGGGTGGGTTTTAGTCAGTAATAGTCTGACACGCTCTCCCGATCCGCCCAGAGTGGGAAAAGTTATTTGATGACATCTAACCCAAAAAAAAGGTAATCTTATAAGTACCTATCAACTAAAGCGAGTTAACAACCGCATATTCAAGATATGCGCTTGCGTCGTCCATCAAGTAAGTATTTGTACTCAAAAAACTAGAATACCCAAACAATATCAAAGATTTCAACATGAATGGCGAGGACCTGAATTAACCTTCAGATAAAATTATAAAACTGGCCTAAATAACAGTAAATACGGTGTATTAATAGTCAGAGGCCCAAAGGAGGATAATAATAGCGTCACAATTAACGGACGGGGTTCAGCGTCCTGACGAAAGCCTTGGACGGGCCGACACCCGCGCGCGGTGCAGCGGGTGTCAACGCACGTCCACCGACTGCATTCGATTCGAATACTTTTACTTCGCTTATAAGTAGGCTGTATTTATTGTGTCTGTAGGTACGTTGTGGGCTGAGATGTATAGGTGTGTTAGGTTTTTTTCACTTCAGTAGCTCAAACATGTAGGTTTTGCTGCCTGAAATCAGTGAGCAAAATGCGATTTTGCTCACTGAGTGAAACCAAGTAACTTTTTAATTTTTTTTTTTTCAGAAAGCCGCGAATATCTTATTCATCCTGGGTTAATCATAAAATTCGAAACATTCACACTCTATCTCTTTCCCGCCATTAGAAAGAGAGAGAGACAAAGACCAGCCCTTTCGAAGTTCCGATTTTGAATTCGACCTCAAAGACAAACACGTTCGGAATTTCGTACTAACTAAAGAAATTTTTCAAAAAGATAATTATGTCTTTTAATGTAATTTATTGAATGTTTAACTTATTGTTGTATTTAAACGAAAATAAGTATTTACTGCAAATAAAACTGATATCTAACATGTACATATTTATTTCTAGTTTCAATAATGTTACGTAATATATTTTGAATAATAAAATATCATGGGTGCTATTTCCGAACACGCCTTAATTTAAATAAAAGAGCGGGTTACTTTTAATTTGCAGAATTGCTGTAATTTTACTTTTAACTTTTAAAATGTTCCATTTTATTGAATTGGTACCTCTACCTACAATCTTAATTATTTTGATTCACAATAAATAGTTATTTCAATCTATTCCTGTTTATTATTTTATCTCCTAAAGTTTTCTCGCTGCTGAAGTGAAAAGTTATGTGTGTTACACGAGAGCAAAGTTTTTGCATCTCGTGCCTTTGAATCTCTCGCCACACTCAGGATTCAACTTTAGAATCACTCGCTACGCTCGTGATTCAATCGCTGAATCCTTCGCTTGCTCAGGATTCAAAATTTGCACTCGCAGCAAAAAACGACTTTGCTCTCTTGTTGCACAAATAACTATTGCAGGTCTGTTTGTTTTGTTCGCAATTTTTACTGTTATCTTAGGGTCGGCCATTGTCAACATACTACCTACTTGAATAGTAGACTGCCCGATATCGATTCTCTAATATAACAATTTATGCAAGAATATTGAGATACATACGAATGATAGAATATTCTTTTTTGTACGTTGTTTTAAATAAAAATTAAGAAGTACTTTTTGTTGGTAGTCTTGGTATTCCTTTTGCCACAATCTGCGATTTCTGGCAGACAACCCGATAACCTTTTGGATTGACCAAGTTTCTACATTATGTAGGTAAGAACGAAGGTAGTTCTTACCTATTTATTTGTAGGTTGTAATAGGTTTATTCATTCCATTTTCTCCAAGAAAAGAGTAAATTGCACTTAGTGCTTCACTTAATGAACATAATGACTTAGCATTTGTCGCAGTCAGTGTTGCTAGTTCACTAATAATGCGTTATTGTGGCCTTTAGGCTCTTAACGTAATTATTGTAAATTAGTATTTAGTCAATACAAGTCCAGTTACCTTCTTTTTGTGACTGATATAATAACTGGGTTGGAATACGACTTTTTGAAATAACTTGCGAAAGGGAACGTTTGTGCTCTGCCACAAAAAGAAACAAACAGGGTGGAATCTGTAACCAGGAATTCAGCACATGATTCCAGACCCCCTATCATCGAAATTTAATAACCGAGGAAAAATGTCAAGGCGGGGGCGTTCAAAATCATGTACTGAATCCATGGTAACAGATTGCGCGTCGATGTCCCATGCCACCCTGTATACTCAAGAAACATATTTGTAGTCAAGCTCATCATTAAAAAAAAACTCATCGTTAATGCCCTATACTTAATTATTTTATTTAAAAAGCTCAGAATTAATATCACTGTTTTTTTTTCTAAAGGACGATTATTTTTTTTGCGTGTTCAAAAACATATTTTAAGTGGTAAGAATAAAAACTCAAACCAGGCAACTCTGTGGTCATTTACACTATGAAAATATAGTGCACGGTAATCGAACCCGCGGGGTAATTGCGTAACACACTAACAGGGAATGACTTTCATTTTGACAGTTCAACAACATTCATTGCGTTATTTACGTTGTTGAGCAGACATAATTTTTTCGAACATATGAAGCAATAAATTAGCAATAATCCTTCAAAATAATTCAGATTCTGACTCAATTAGGGTGCCGGACTTACTAATGGTGTGGTGGACTAGTTTTATGCCTTTAACCACAAAAAAGTCACTGTAACTTATATATTTCTACCAGGAGACCAAGACTTCAAAGGAGTTAACTTTGTACTAGAACCCCAATGCTTCCGCTCTCCCCTCGAGCAAATAATGGGCGCGTAAGATAAGCGAAGAATCTCTTCGGGATGTTTGTCCACTTTATGATATACTATCCTATTTAGGATGGTCGCCCCTATACTAATATGACATGACGATTATAGTCTCTGGCAGAGAAGGAAATTATATTTAAAGTTACCACACCCCTTTTATAAAGGATTTGATAGTATAGTGGTTGGTATGAATGGTGCAGTGGCTGGGCTATTGGCGTATGCGCCTCGGGTCACGTGTTTACAAGTAGGTACCTATATGCAGTCTCTAATCTGCGGGGTAATTGCGTAACACACTAACAGTAGCAATGGCTTTCATTTTGACAGTTCGACAACATTCATTGCGTTATTGACGGTGTTGAGCAGACAAATTTTTCGAACATATGAAGGAATGGATTAGCAATAGGCTTCAAAATGATTCTAATTGCGATTGATAGTGTGTTACGCAATTAGGGTGCTGTTTGTGAGAGGTGTGTGTGAGATTTATCTTTTACCCTAAAAGAAGCTGTATTCCTCATCCCATATAGGTTTAAAATAATAATTTAGGTTATAGGACACATTTATTTTTGGGTCCACATTAGATGTTAGTAGCACTTAATACTATGTTAGTTATGTTATACGAGTAAGTAAATATGAATTTAAAAACTATTGTATTAAAACAAATACCTAAATAAAATTTATAATATTGAAAATACATTCATAATATAAATAATGGGATATCTATGATAAAGGACATTTGGAACTTAATACGACCAGGAAATCATAAGCAGCAGGTACCTCAGTATATTCTGCCAAATCCGAGACCAAGCCAGGCTGACAATATTTTTTTATAGTGATTAGATTAGACCGACACACAAAGAGGTTTTTATACCTACCAGGTGCATCACCCATTCTCCATTTGCAGCATGTGTCCCTAGTAGCTAGGTGTACAGATTAAAATGATTGCGCATACACATGTCCCTAGGACAGGTGGCTACCGGTGCAAAGTAGCCTAATGATTAATTAAAAGATGACATTAAAATTACATAAAATATTTGATAATATCACACTGTAATTATTCAACTGCCTCTTCTGATACAGAAAAGGAATGACGATTGATCATCACATATGCTCACGATGTTTTCCTTTAAACCGTGTCACATCATGGTGTCAAGAGGTACAATGATGTTTGTAACTGTTGATTTTCTCCACGTTTGGAACCTGTAAGCAGTAAGTATACTTTCGGGTCTCTAAACAGTTATCGTATACGGATATAAATCAAAAGATGTTCTTATTTTGTCCACATTCGAAAAATAAATTAAACTACTACTACTGGTACCATCCTTATTTCCTAGTCAGGGTCGCGGATTGTTCGAAAGAGTTACCGCGGCCCTGGCGCACAGGCAACTGAAGGAACACGGGTGGGTTTTTTTTTTTTTTTTACTATGAATAACATCTACCGCGGACATGGTCGTCCGTGCCTTTGTTTAATGGTTTATTTGTTTACGTTTGTTAAATAATTTTTACAATTATTGTGCTCCTACGTCGGACACATTATACTATGTTATACTTAACTAACTTAAGTCTACGTGAGTCCATCTTATATATATACTAGCGACCCGCCCCGGCTTCGCCCGGGTAGCAAAGCATAATATAATGTAGCCTATGTCACCGGGTTACACGGGTGGGTTTTAGTCAGTAAAAGTCTGACACGCCCCTATTCCGCTCCGCCCAGAGCGGGAGAGGTCATTTGATGAATTCCAATCCAAAAAAAAAGGTAAGAAAAAGGTGCAAAATTTCGTATCAACGCAACGAACTTTGGTTAACTTACATCCTTAGCTTGTGCTTGTGTGTTGTCCTTAGCACGTGCTGACAAAATTACTAATTATGTACCGTCACGAGCATAAATATGTATACACTTGGCTATATTCAAAAGCGATTTTCTGCTTAATTTTTTAATGAAATTTTATGTCGTTACGAACATTGTATTTTCGAACCCATAGGTTTATGCAATATGTGACATTTCAACGTTGCATTCGTTATTTCACGAAAAAATCGCTATTGAAAATTACCAAGTGTTGACATATTAGTGCTCGTGACTGTACTGTATTATTTTATACGATCGCTTCAACACTATACAATTAATCCAGTAGCATTAAAAATTGCCACAATATGGTTATCCTGTAGCTTATCAGTTTAATCCTGCCTCGTATAATTAAACAAACATAAAAGTTTTAAAGTGCACCTGAGGTACTTGCAGTCTGGTAATCTTTAATTAGGAACCGGTGCATTCTTTGATCGTAATAAGTGCAACAGTGACCTTTTGCACTTTTATTGTTTGATTCACTGACTAATTAGTCTTGTTTGATTGAACGTAACCGAACCAATCGAGTGATACTAGCATTCTTGTATTTTGACATTTAAGTAATTACAAGCCGTGTGCCCGATCGCATTACGAACTTCCATACAAACTTCCATGCCCTATTTAACCCCTTTAGGGGGTGAATTTTCAAAAGATAGGAACATCATTGATTAAGTGCACACACAAATTACATGGATACGAGGGTCATTCAATAAATACTTAGCCTACAAAAAGTAAACGAAAATTTTGGAAAAGTGGCAATTTATTTTTCAACATAGTCTCCTTTTAGTTCGATACACTTAGCCCAGCGATGCTCCAACTTTTTTAACCCGTCCGAAAAATAGTTTTTGTCAAACTCTGCAAAATAGGCCTCCGTGGCGGCGATGACCTCCTCATTCGATCCATATCTATTCCCGGCGAGTGATTTTTTCAGATTAGGAAACAGAAAGAAGTCACAAGGGGCCAAATCTGGAGAATACGGTGGATGGGGCAGCAATTCGTAGCGTAATTCGACCAATTTGGCCATGGCAACGGCAGACGTGTGAACCGGTGCGTTGTCGTGGTGAAACAGCACTTTTTTCTTCGCCAGATGGGGTCGTTTTTTCTTTAATTCGGCGTCGAATCGGCCTAATAAATCGGCATAGTAAAGCCCTGTAATTGTTTTACCCTTCTCGAGGTAATCGATGTAGATCACACCTTGTGAATCCCAGAAAACGGTGGCCATAACTTTTCCGGCCGATTTTACAGTTTTCGCCTTCTTTGGAGCACGTTCCCCGGTCTGGATCCATTGTTTTGATTGCTCCTTGGTCTCTGGTGTGTACCAGTGGATCCAGGTTTCATCGACGGTCACAAAACGACGCAAAAACTCCGCTGGATTCATCTTAAACAGCGCCAAACACGTCTCCGATGTGGTCTCACGGTTGCGCTTGTTTTCTGGTGTGAGTAAACGCGGCACCCATCGCGCCGACAGCTTTCTCATGCCGAGTTCCTCGTGAAGAATATGATGCACTGTTCCTTCTGAAATGCCTACAGTCTCAGCTAGCTCCCGAACCTTCAATCGGCGATCTGCCAATACGAGATCATGGATTTTTTTAATGTTTTCCTCCGTAGCAGCTGTTTTCGGTGCACCTGGACGTGGTTCATCAAAAACCGACGTACGGCCACGTGCAAACTCGTTGAACCAATTCTTGACGGTGGCCATCGATGGAGAAGAGTCACCGTACACAGCATCCAAGCGCTCTTTGATTTCGATGCGCGTTTTCCCTTCCAAAAATAGGAATCGAATCACCGAACGATATTGCTCTTTTTCCATTTTTGTAAAACCGATCGACACGTTCGCTTCCATAAGTTGTCAAATTAAAACAAATGAAGGGATTGGAATGAAAATTTGAAAAAAGAATTAAAAAAGAATGTGCTACACTGTGGTAAAACTCTTTTGAAACTACAGCGCCCTCTGGCGATGAGGCTAGGTACTTATTGAATGCACCTCGTATTATGAAGATACAAGGCTCCAACATACAAAAAAAAGAAAATAAATAAAGTGACACTATGACCATGACACACTTCAATGATAAATGATAAATGATTTCATTTCTGTAAGTAGGTTTGAACAAACACTTTTACACGTCAATCATATTTTAAAAACTAGATGAGGTCGGCGTTTCCTATCTGACTACTCTGAGAAGAAAGGCCGAAACAAACTCAGAGGTCACAGTCTCTTTTAAAGTCCAGACATAATCTTGGTCAGATCATGTGAAGACCATGTAGATTTGTGTCTGAGATGGTCTTTTGAGGAAAAACCACACAGATTGAGTGGACCTGTCCAGTCAGTGCACGCATTTGTCAGTAATCGTGTAGCTCAACTCAGAACTTAAGGAGCTCAACGATTCGACGAACAATACCAAAGAAAAGACATTTGGCTAGGCCACAAAAATTACTCAAACTGCCAGACCATGATTAAAATTAAACGAGTAGGGAAAAAAAAAGCAACAATGACCCACATAGTCTTCACATTCACAATATTAAAATGATAATCAATGTAGCCTGAATGCTACTCACATTCACAGACAGTTTACTCTTTAAAAGTCATCAAAAATACCATAAGTTATTATATAAGGACATCATCAATTCTAAAACACTCATTCACAGTATAAAATGGATTGTTGCTTGGGGGTACATTGAAGTGGCTTAGTTAATCCCAAGCCTTTTTGTCATCCAAGTAATCTTTAACTTTATAGAAACCTTTTTGACAGAGTTTCTGTTTAATAAATGATTTAAATTTATTGAGGCTCAGTTCTTTAACAAGACTTGGGAGTTTGTTGTAAAAACGTATACTTTGGCACTTAAATGAATTACTAATTTTTTGGAGCCTAGTCGAGGGCACAATAAGTAATTCTTTGTTTCTAGTATTAATGTTATGCACGTCGCTGTGTTTGGAATATAGATTAATATTCTTTTTTACATAAATCAGGTTCTCATATACATATTGAGATGCGACTGTCATTATGTTTATTTCCTTAAATTTATCCCTCAGTGAATGCCTACAACTAAGGTTATAAATTGCTCGAATGGCTCGTTTCTGCAGCACAAATATAGCCTGAATGTCGGCTGCATTTCCCCACAGCAAAATGCCGTACGACATTACACTATGGAAATAACTAAAATATACTAATCGAGCTGTTTCGACATCAGTCAAATGACGGATTTTATAGACCGCGTAGGCTGCAGAGCTTAGCCGCTTCGACAATTTGGTTATATGTGGGCCCCACTGTAGCTTCGAGTCCAAAGTAATACCTAAGAACACAGTGGTGTCCACGAGATCCAATTCCGCCCCATTAACTAGTACATTGGTTTTCACCTGCTTAACGTTAGGTGTCAGAAATCTAATACATTTAGTCTTTTTCTCGTTTAAAAGTAAATTATTAACACTAAACCAATGTACTATTTTAGCGATAGCATTATTTACATCATCAGTAATTATCTGTTGTCGTTTAAGCTTAAATAAAAGTGATGTGTCATCTGCAAATAACACAATTTCATGACTATTCTTTACAAGGGAAGGTAGATCATTAATATATACGAGAAATAAAAAAGGGCCAAGAATTGAGCCCTGCGGAACTCCCATTGTGACAATAGAACCCGGGGATCGCTTGCCGTTAACGTCCACTCTTTGGATCCTATTATCCAAATAAGAGATAAGAAGATCCAAAGTAGTGTTTCTAATACCATAGTGATGCAATTTCCTGACCAATGTATCATGAGAAACACAATCGAAGGCCTTTGACAAGTCACAAAAAATACCTAGGGTATCATGCGCCTTTTCCCAGGCCTCAAAGATATGTGCAAGAAGCTCAACGCCAGCGTCGGTAGTAGAGCGACCCCTTGTGAAACCGAATTGTTTACTGTTTAATAATTTAAATTTAATAAAATGTCTTTGCAATTGATCTAGCATCAATTTTTCAAATATTTTAAAATCAAATAACGAAAATACAAAGTGTGGTGTGCATCTCATGGGTGCACCAAATGGGAGTCCAGCTCAGCATGTGTCAGGCAAATATACCTGACGCTGATATTCTGCTGGATCCCTGCAGTAATATACGAACGTCCAGCAGACGAGATAAATGCGCGAATTATTGGTGTTGTGAAAAAGTGTTATGTGTGAAGTGAAATTATTTATTTACTAGCGACCCGCCCCGGCTTCGCCCGAGTAGCAAAACATAATATAATATAGCCTATGTCACCCGGAGGTAGTGTAGCTTCCCAACAGTGAAAGAATTTTTGAAATCGGTTCAGTAGTTTCGGAGCCTATTCAATACAAACAAACAATCATATCTTTTCTCTTTATTAAATTGTAGCTTATATGAAACGTTTGTATTTTTAACATAGCGCCATCTATTGAATACTTACTCAATCCAGTCAACAGATATCGCCATCTGTTAGAATCGTTTGGAGCTAACAGATAATTGTGACTGTCAAATAATAGACAAATAATTTGCAATAAAATAATATTGCGACTATAAATTGAGATGTAAGCTATCCTATCTTTCAAGTTGGATCAAATTCCACACTGTGTGCAAATCAAATTTAAAATCGGTTCAGTAGTTTAGGAGTCCATCGCGGACAAACAACGTGACACGTAATTTTTTATATAAAAAGAAATAACCATTTATCTACACACATATACAGGCTGGTCGGGACATCGACGCCCAACCTGCTACCATGGGTTCAGTACATGACACCACACTACACTAATGAATGATGTAACCAATATTTTGTAACCATATTTTGATTTAAAAGAATGTCCGTGGAGTTCCTTGCCCGTTCTTCTCTATAGGTACCTACTACGCTTTGGAATGGGCAACTAGCTTCACTTTCTGACTGACCGACCCCTTGACAATTCAAAAGTGCCTGTAATTGGTTTATTTGAAATAAACGCTTTGAGTTTGAGTTTGACTACACCATACTATGCCACACCACACCACACTTCAATAGTACTCACAACCTTCAATAATAACTTTGAATGTGTTTCTTCCTTTACTTTTGTTTGCTGTGTTCTCCTACCAAAGGTTAAAATAATTTGCTACTAGTATCTTTAAGATTTCTCAAACACTGTTTTGGTGGGGGGTGGGGGGGGGGTCTCTCACAAAGAATTTATTCGGATGTTATAATCTTCATATGTTTAAGGCGCTTTTTTAAAAGAGAATTAACTGTTTAATTATTTATTAAGTATTAAGAACTTCAGTTCTTATTAACACATGAAAACAAAAATCTGATGATTCTGAACCCCCCTGCGTTGGAATTTTCCGTCGATTACACAATATAAATACTATATTTTAAGCTAGGGAGTCCAGAATCATGTATTGAATTCATGGTTATACTTTGCACGTCGAAATTCCTGCCACCTTGTATAAATAGACATGAACAATAGAATATAACATAAAAATACGTATAAAGGTGGTGCTTATTTCTAAAGAAATCTCTTCCAGCATTCCTACGATAGTAATTATGTAAGTGTACCCGCAATTTAAATGATGTACAGTCAAGTAAAATGTTGTAAATGTGAATAAAGGTCGCTGCATACTGGACGGCGGCGTTAGGCCGTGGACGGGACGGAGACGGAACGTGGTGTTATGAAAAACGGACGAGTGTTTAATGAATACGCTCGCGACATTAACGCGAAACTAACATGCTAGTGTGGAGAACAAGAAAAGATGGACTGGCCTGCGACCGGAGCAACTGTGTATACGCCGCAGGACCACGTCCGGGACGTGGCGCGTGCGGGGCATGACGAGCTAAACATCGTCACCGACGATATTTTTTCCGTCTCTTGGGTGCCACGTCGCCGTCCCGTCCGTGCACCCGTGACGTATACTCGTTCGTATACCTTTTTTTTTAAACGATGTTTCCAAAAATTGTCGTTCCGTTCCGTCTGGGTTAAAGCACGTTATGTATGCAGCGACCTTAACATGCTTTCTTAGTGCTCACCTTCGTTATCCATGGAACTCTTGCGCAAAGTTTTATGCTTCTAGACCCAGCGCAGCGGTTTAGACTGCGCGTTGTCTGTCAGCGAGAGAAAAATAAAAAAACGCGTGTGGCACTCGGGGACTGCCGCGGTAAAGCTATTGCATAGCATTTTTTATCAACTTATGCAATTATAATTATTTATTTATTTTTTATTTATGCAGTATTTTTTTTCTTTGATATTAATTCAATTACAGTCGTACCATATACATACACGTTAAGCGAACGCTCGGCCGAGCTACATGGTAGGCGGAGTGGGGGTGTTAGGTTTTATTTTCGTTACGGAATTTCTTGATTCGGTCGCCGCGCTCAAAGCCCGCGATAAAAGCTATGAAATAGCTTAAAAAATTTAGTTACTCACATAACCCATAACCACTTCAACTTTACTTTTTGGTTTCAGCATTCAATTCATCTTGCGTCTAGTGCTTGAATAAGTATTATAGTAATACAATTTTATTTCGGACAAAATCAATGTAATACAAAAGTTAGTCTTCATTACGATGGATAGTTTATTTAGTGAACTTTCATACGTCATTGGTGCCGATTCTCGTGTACACCGAACTAAACTAACTAAACTATCTCAAAAATTCCTTAATGTTGGCTATGAGAATCTTATAGGTATTCTGCAAAAAAATATCTCTAAGTTTAAAAATAATTTTGACGCAACTAAAATTTAATTTGACAGTCGCGACTCCATGTGGTACTTGTTTGCCCTATGTACGCGTTTTATATAGAACTTTTCATTTTTTGTATGGAAAATACGAAAAAATATTACCTACATGTAGAGTTTAGGGCTTAAGGTTTCATAAAGGGAGCCTACATTTTCATTATTTTTGCGATAGGACACCATTTTGGAAATATAGCAAAATAAAATTTTAAAAAGATACTCGTACAGTACTCTTTTTGCACCTGAAATCGAGGTGTTGTGAATTTTAATTCATGACAACAAATTTTATTCAACACCTTTTTAATCGCGATTAACAATAGCCAGATTTAGTTAGACAACCTAAATTGTAGGTGCAAAACGTCAAACTCAGAATCGCAAAATTGCAATTTTCACTAAACTATTAACTCAGTGCCATCTTTGTCAAACTAAAATATAGTTAAGTTGTGTCACTTTAGTCTATTTCAGAATGAGAAATCGTCGTTTGACAGGAATAAACGAAATTTTAGTGATTTTTAGTCTAATTTAGAGAATTTTGTGACAAGAGAATCGGCACCAATGTCTTCCGGACATGATGTGAGAGACATTTATGCACAAGGTTTGAGTTTATATAACTTGTAAGTCCTATTCGAAAGTCATGGAAGTTGATAATAATGCATAACCGACTTATACTCGGTGCGGCACAGAGTGATCGCGTGTGCATGAAACTTCGTCAATATTTCAGTAGTACAACTGTGCACTGCTTCGTAAATAGTTACATTGTGTCATTGCGTTTACAGAAAGAAAATATGAAAGGCAAATGACGTACGAACACTTGAAACTATGGTAGAGAGAGGGTGTTTAAGTGGGAAGCGCCAGGTTGCCCGCGAAATTAAATTTTTCTAACGTTTTTTGCAATTCGCAGGTCAGTGTCAGGTTGTATGTTGAACAAAATGTGATTCGCGACCGTAACAAGTATGTATTTACAGAATTATAATAATTCAAATCATCATCATTCATCAACACAACCCTCTAAGTTGATTTCTAATCCTATTGAATGACAATTTAATATCAATCAATAGGATTATATGAACTTAGAGGGTTGTATTGATGATTCTAATGAAATCTCTTAAACCGACAACGTCCGTTCCGGCTTTTTATTCTGTAAACACATACTTTTTACGGTCGCCAATCATATTTTATTCAACATACAACCTGACAATGACCTGCACATTGGAAAAAACGTAAGAAAATTTGAATTTCATGGGCAACCTGGCGGTTCCCCCTTGATAGTAGGTAACTAGGTGAATTGTAGAAATTATCGCGTAGTTTCCGAAAAGAGAGAGCAAAGAACTTTAATGCATAAAGAGAGAATGATCATGTTTCTTCTACCTTCAGTGAGTGGAAAGCTGTGCTGAATAGAACAAAATGCTGGTTATCAGGATACGACTGTAGGCTAAATAAATACCGAAGTATAAAACCTGCCTGTGAATGCTCTGCAGCATGAAAATGGTCTGCATACCCATGCTTATGCTCAACGCGTATTGGCGATTTCAGCCCATCCTATCCTATCATCTTTCTTATATTATAAATGCGAAAGTGAGTTTGTTTGTTACGCTTTCACGTCTTAACGGCTCAACAGATTTCGATCAAATTTGGCACACAGGTAGACCATGACCTGGGTTAGGACATAGAATATTTTATCCCGGTAGTTCGTTCCCATGGGATAATTACAGAACTCCACGCGGGCGAAGCCGTGGGCATAATATTATATGTCTCCATATTTTCATACAAAGTTTTCCTTCACCGTCTGTCATGTCCAATAATAAATAGATACTTAGTTCCTTGTGTGAGTGTACGTACAGACAGCCTCTGTGCGTGTGTGTCGTCATTTTGTTATTGGCTATTGATCAATCAGACCCTTCGTACATAAATTAAAGTAGGAGCGGTTCAGCCCACAAGAAAACTGTTTGTTGCCTTGATTTATTTGTTTTTCCTCCTTTGCCGTCTTTTAGGATGCGATTAAGGGATGGTTAGGATTTTGGGGGCATGTAAGAACGTTTTCGTGATATTGTTGGTGAGCGTGGGGTGCTAGGTTTGGTGCCCGAGTCCTGCAAAATGTTGTTGGGTGGTTCAATGAGAAAATTCACAGTAGCAGCCATTTTTTTTTTTTTGGTGTGGGATACCATCAAATGACTTCTCCCGCTCTGGGCGGAGCGGAAGGGTGTGTCAGACTCTTACTGACTAAAACCCACCCGTGTTCCTTCAGTGCGCCAGGGCTACGGTAACTCTTTCGAACAATCCGCGACCCCTGCAGACAGTAGTAGCCATGGAGTCTGGATTTTGCTTGATTATTGGCAATTAGCCCACCCCCTGTTACAAGGAACTACTTAACACACGTGTCTGATGAAAAGAGGGTGTACTATGCCTGCCTATCCCTTCTGGGAATAGATTGAACTTGACATTTTCGTGTTGCTGACAAACTGTCAGGAAAAAGGTCACTCCAAACGATGCGATGGTTTGTAACGGTTCAAACAAGATCATTAAAACTAGAAATCAGTTATTCTGGGTCAGATTCTGGGTCTCACTATATTGCACCTAATACAACTTGGTAAATCTAGATTATTTCAGATTTTATATTCAAAACTAATTAACTTGCCACTAAAAACAATCCATCTTTTCTTGTGAAACACTCCTCTTTCAACCCAAATAGAAAATGTTGTTTTCTCTTTGCAACGCGAAAAAGTACTCAAAAGAAAAGCGACACTAATATGAAATTACAAAGTTTCTGAGCTCGTCAGTACAATATAATCGAATTAGTTGTGGGCAAAGCCGCTATTTATCTTCTTCCTGTCTATTAAGTATCCGACGTATCTAGAAACCTTGAAATGCGATCTAGGACGTGTCTGGGCGACGGATATTGAGTGATATTGATGAAAGTTTCTTTGGAACCTAAGTTTAAGTCTTACCTACTGAAGATGGAGTTATCTCAAAATATTTAAGGATATGATAACTACTTTAATGGACTTCCTTTGTAAAAGGTTTTGGATTTCTGATAGTTATCATGCCACTTACCCTTAAGCACTTTAGAGATGAGAAATGACTTTTGTTTTGGTATTTTTTTATTTGTTTGAAATACTATATTTTACTGAGGATTTAAAGATGAATATTTTTTTCATCCCCCCATCTCGGAAAGAGTATTTTTGCCCTTTGATATCTGGCTACAAAAACCGTTTTTATCCGCTAGCGGATAAAGTAAATTGAATTTAGAACATCGTGTGCACTAAGTTTGTGAATTCAAAACATCATTAAACCTATTTACTTCTACCTCCATGGTGCCGAATTTATCATACAACCTTTTTTTTTTTTAAACTCTGACTGAACCTTCTTGGTGTACTTTTTTTTTTAATATGCTTTGCGCGCGCCATTTTCTTTTCACGTCATATTGTTAAAACCTTAGGTTAAAAATAAGAAACTTGAAAACAAGTGAAAAACATAAAATGAGTAGTTCTAGCGACGAGGAAGTTTATTTGACGCCAACAGAACTGACTGAAACTGGTCGCAAATGAGCTTTCTCCCTCAACAATCACGCGAGAAGTATTTGAAACAGCACGATATGTTTAACACGTGGTGAATAGCTAAAGGAGCCAAAACTTTCTCAGAAAACGTTTTGCTGGCATATTTTATTGAATTATCCGAGACCAAGAAATCAAGAACTCTATGGAGTACGTATTCAATGCTAAAAGCAACAATAAAGAAGAAAAAAAACATACATATCGACACCTATCCTAAATTAGTGGCATTTTTAAAAAGAGCCTCATCTTGTCCTCAACCAAAAAAATCGAAGGTTTTCACAGCATCTGAAATTGAAAAGTTTCTTAACGAATCACCTGATTCCGTATATTTGGCGGCAAAAGTAAGTCAGTTGCACATTCAGTATCTACTTAAGTATATTAATCAACTACTTAACCTAATCTAATACGTACTTAGTTGATGTTGATAGGCAGGGCCGTATTTAAGCGTGTGGAGGCCCTGGGGCAACCAAAAAGTGTAGGCCCCGAAAATTTTGTGTAACAGACGATAAATTGTTTTTTCCGCATTTTTCAATAATTTTTAATCAGGGTGGATTTTTTAGATAGGGCAGTAAGGGCAAGGTACCTTAACCGTTGTAACTGTACACCGTGTGTAAAACAGCGAAAAAAAAATATCAAAGGAAAAGTTGTTTACTAGTATTTACTCGTCGGAATTTAAAAATATTCTTTTTTTTTCGAAGTCTCTATTGTGGGGGCCCCTCTTTTGTGGAGGCCCCGGAGCGGTCGCCCCGAATGCCCTCCCCTAAATCCGGCCCTGTTGATAGGCATAATTATGCATGCATATCAATTTTATTAATTAATCTACTACAATATCTTAACGTTACAGGTTGTTCTTATTATTGGTATAAACGGAGCACGTCGAACTAATGAACTAATACAACTTAATATCAAAAACATTGAGAAACATTCAGATGACTTACTATTAATTAATTTACATAATACAAAGACAAAAAGAGACCGCAACTTCGTCACTCGCAAGGAATACGTAACAATTGTTGAGAAATATCAAGCCTTACGCCCGCCTAACACTCCAATCAATCGATTTTTTCTACAATATCGCAACGGAAAGTGTGTCAGACAGCCTATGGGTGCTAATAAAATTGGCAGTATCCCACAAGAAATAGCAACATTTCTTGAACTTCCAGAACCCCTGTTGTACACGGGTCATTGTTTCCGACGAACTTCAGCCACACTTTTCGCCGATTCAGGAGCTGATCTCCTGTCTCTTAAGCGCTATGGAGGCTGGAAGTCCTATGCGGTTGTAGAGGGATACATAGAGGACTCCATCCAAAATAAGTCTAAAATATGTAAAGGCATCACAGGAGCCATTACACTGAAAGAGCCTCAGTCGGATCCTTGGACTGGCCCTTCTACATCAAAAATGAGCCGTTACGAAACACCTAATCGCCCTCTCTCGCAAACATTTACGCCAAGGGAATCCGATGAATCGGTACAACTATTTAGTACGACAGATAGTTTACCGAAAGACAGTACACAAGTCACTAACACCAACATTACAGTACCTAACACAAATATTACACTCAACTTAAGTAACTGTAGCAACGTTACTTTAAATTTTTCTTAATTATACCTAAGTATTATTTAAAATAATTTAAAGATTATTCTGTAATACTTACCTATCATAATGTAGTACCTAATAAATATTAATAACTAAACTGAAATAAAAGTATCTTGTGATTGTAAATGCTTTTTTGCATTTAGTCATTTCCTCGTTGAGGTGGGATGAAAAGTTACGTGTTGCACTCGAGTGCAAATATTTTTCACCTCGTGCTCTTTTGATTCCCTCGCTAACGCTCAGGATTCTAATTTTTGAATCACGAGCGCAATCAATATTGATCACGCGGTTAAAAAGCAACTTTGCACTCTTGTATAACAAATAACTATTCTATATATGTATTAAAAACAACTGTACGAGTATCTGCTATTAAATATCGCATTAAGAATTATTATGAAGTTTAGGAGTAATTTTATGAGCCTTTTGCCTATAACAGTCATTTTATTCAGAAAGTACTATGGGCTTCCCCATTGTTCAGTCCTATGGTTTATCCTCAAACAATTTTCCTTATTGGGTTTCCTTTAAATAAAAGAATTCCATTATTTACCGCCATTATGCAATATTTTTTAAAACAAAAGACCTGTTACTTCTTAACAGAGCAAGTACCAGGGCACCAGCCGGGGCAAGAGGTATCGTCGTTCATAAGGCAACGGACCAGAGGAGCATCTGGCAAAGTTTGCACAGCAAACGTTCACTTGGCGGCCCTTTGGTAAACGATAGATTGCAACTTGGCTGCAGTTCTCTAAAACCTGTGATCCCGTAGATGCTGCACAATATACATTTTTAGGGCTTCATATTGTGGTTTATGGTAGACGGATGACGGTAAGATCATCAAAAATTTTGGGGAAAAACGTCTCCTTGCTTGACGGCCCGTTTGTTTATTGTTGATACTACTTTCTTTTGCAAATTAAAATTGTCGCATGCTGCTATTTTACATTTGAGGGTTCCTACTTTCCTTGACTGTGAGCTTTATAAGATCACTTTTTTGGTCGTCTGTCACAGAGGATTTTTATTTCTTGACCAATTAAGTAATTCACAATAATAATAGGAATATAATAATGTGAAGCAACTTACGACATATCTCAGAAAATCGTATCTTCCTGTGTAGTGCATGCAGGTGTCGGTTTGCAGTTCAAATATTGTCCGCCGCACCGCCGCGCCGCCGCCGCCGCCCGCTCTGACTCACGACGAAATAATGGGAAAAATGAGACACAATACACTAATCGATGCTCTTTTATAATGCAAAGATGTTATCTCAGAGGAGATCGAATTCAGACGAGTTTAGGGGGGACTATTTAAGTATTAAAAAAGTATCTAAAAATTGTTGTGGCCTCACCATAACAATTTTTAGGAAGTGCTTCCTAATCCTCAGCTTAAAGTTTATTTAACTTTAAGTTAATAACTGAAAACCTATGTACAGTCAAGGAAAGTAATTGTTATGAAAATTGACACCCTACGTCAATTTGCCGTGTTACAGTCATTTCTTATAACTGTCAAAGAATTGTTGTGATGTGAATACACGGATAGTTTAAGTTGGTAGTCAACTTTGCTTACAATTGATTTCCGTGACTTTACATATATTTTGTTCCATAGACATATGGACAACAAAACAAACTTCCTTTGTAGTCCTCCACAGTATCAAAACAATGAAAATCAAACACCCATATTTGTACGATCATTTCAGACCAAACTGTAGTAGCTATACGAATCGTTAGCTGGATCATGTGGACAGACAGACAGACTGATCCATTTGCGGGGCTCGCGATGGCGGGAGACTAGTGAAAAAGCAAATTAAATATTGAATACTCGCTGTGAGGGAGTGTCGGGAGGCGAAGGGTTTTTTTTTCAACCCGCTACGTTTGTTTTTTTATGAACTGTTTTCAAAAGGCAGACCTATCGTGGTGAATTTGTAATTTTGATTGATCAGGCCGATGAATTTTTGAAGCTGTGATTTTTTATTTGCCTTTACCGGCTATGTTGTCCTGATACTTTTCGGAATATGTAGAACTTCTGATTGGTTTATTAAAATAAACCAATAAGAAGTTCTACATATTCCGAAAATCACTCTCTTTTCAATTTCAACATAGGATAAATCCTATGTTGAAATTGAAAAGAGAGTGATTTTTGGCGCTATTTGGGGTTCGCCTATGTCCAGCAGTGGACGGCTTTCAGCTGAATGACGCGAACTTACGATACACCTTAAAAAAATGGCTCCTCATTTTCACGTAGCCCTTTTTTGCCAGTAATTTTTGCATAGCCATATTTATGATGGAGGTGTGGGGTATGATTAAAATATGGTGTGCAGCACTCTCTGCTCTTTTTCATCTCACGTATGTTGGAAAACAGAGGAATTTAGGTCGTGTGGCTTATAAGCGATAAGTTTGCACCCTGGCGCTAATTGCACTCAAATAGGCTACACGAACAAAAAATAAGCCCCCATGATATGGTGGACTTATTTTTAAAAGTTTTCATATCATACCTTTCATATTCTGTATTAATGGTAGTAGTTAAATAGTAGGTATTTGGATTCGATTTTACTGTTACTAAACGCGGATTATATTAACCAGAGTCAAGAGTAAATTGGTTGAATTTAACCGTACTGGTCGGCTCAGTAAACACAATTATGGTAACGTTCTGGCGCCAAGACACCTTTTCCATAGGGCTAGATGCTTGGTAACGCAACCGTTACGACCAATAAGAATAAACATACTAGGAAATCCAATTCCGCGATGATATTTTCCAGAGTTGTTTAAAAAACAGTTGACTAGGGGAACAAAGAGTAAACACAACAAAAGTTTGAAATACGCGAGTCAGGTGCGGTGCGGAATGATATTGCGAGGCGAGAGAGGTCCCACTTTGTCGCAAATACAATCTACGTACTTGCTACCGGCTCTGCGAGCTTGGTACTTTTTGTATGCAGTTGTGGAGTCTGTCTATGATGATATTTGAATTCTCTCGTGCTATTATCGTATTGTAATAACGATAGGACTAGTAGACTGCAGGAAGTCGGGACTCGGGTAACTAAACTTTTCTGCTTGTTAACGAGGAGTATTTTGTAACTTATACTCCATTTATTATAATAAACGTATACTAAGTTCCGATATTTAACGATAAATATAAGGCTAATATACATATTCACCATTTACATTCAACAATATTACACACTAACTGTTGTTATTTGGCCTTTATTTATCTAACGCTATAATAAATGTAGTATAATAATTTGTTACTCCTCACTGCTGCATTGCGGATTGGATAACTTGCCATGAAGACGAATACATCTGAAACTCCTCTTATTGCGGTGGCGACGCGATGCGGCGGTTAGTGAAACATCTGCTCTATAAACTGGCGGGAAAGCTCACATCATTCAATTTACAAAATCAAATAGATTTTTAAAGTAAACAAATATTATAGCAACCTGAAATCTGCAGGCAGAAAAATCATGACAGTAAATATGCAATACTAGGTTCATATCTTCTAAATACTTCCTGTTTAATGCCTATATTTCTTGTTACTTTACAAAACCTAGTGTAGTTTTGCGCGGCCGGTTTGCGGGTAGCCAGCGGAACAATAAAATAAAAATATTGTCGCGGCCCGAGGGACGTCCGTACGTTTGGACACACAATAAATAAACTACGATGTGGACAAACAAATGACTGATACGTTATATTTTAGTGACATTTTGTTTTTGTATATATATTTGTAACCCTTATACATTCCCTGAAGGCCGAAGGATAGCTTCTAGTTTTCGACAGTTAGACAGTTATCTATAAGTCCCAGGTAACAGTGGGCGCTCATTAACATACATCGAGTACAAATCCAGATTCCGGGCCGCTGCTATAAAAATTCTTATGGTAAAGCCAAAAACACTGATGGACCCTTGGATCGATCTCCATACCCTAACTAAGTAGTCGCGCTTTCAACCACTCGACCAATGAAGCAGTCAACACTGATAATAATATAGTACCTAATAAAATGACTGATCGTTTTCGGGACGTATTTGGGAGAAAATGCGTTAAAGCTTTTTATCCCGTATACAAACAAACACTGGTGAATATGGGTTTTCTTAATCATAAGCGGCAATCAACAGAATTAAGTATATTTTTCACGTGGAAGTAGGCATTAACTACGGACTACTTCGAATGGCTACCTCTTGTTCCGTAGAGTTAATTTTATGCTATTCAAAAGTACTTATAAGTAACAGTGAAAACTATTTTTTGTAGAAATTTGAAGACAAAGATAGCGTTCTATAGAGAGATCAAGTCAGTCAGTAGTAATTGTTCTTCTAATAAATAAATAATAATATCCTCAGTTTCAAACCAGCGCTAGATCTACCAACATTGTATTTAACAAGAGAGCCGCTAGCCCAGTTGTCACGACAGAGATTTTCAAATGAAAACTAAAATTTACGGCGCGTAATAAAAATGGGACCCACTTTCCTCCTTATTTCTTTTTTGTTTTGGTATTGATCAATCAATGTAATATTAAGGTAAACTATTCGTAAGCAAATGAGTTGGAAACGTCACAATAACACGCAAACCTTCAAACGAACGAACATAAATCAGGGGCTGGGGCCGTTGTACCCTAGCAGGAAGCAGAGTCGATGCACCCTACGCACACAGACACACCCCGCCGGCAATACGGTTAGCTCACCGTAATTACAACTGTGTGCGTGACACGAATACACGAAAACGCGGAAGTACCACATTAACATATATTTTCCACGCACACAAATACACCGTACACAGTGTCGCTACACGTCTCTGACTCACACAGTGACAAATTTTCTTTTGAGTCTGTGGGTGTGTGAGTGCCGCCCTGTAGCTACGTCGCCGAGGGTGTGGCGTTCACAGAGACGCTTTGAAGAAAACTGGGCGAGTGTCTGTGTGTGCGTTTGTGGGTGTGTCTGAGTGCGTGACTGAGCTGAGTAATGTCGATACAGCGTGTATTTATTTAGTTAATAATTTATAACTGTGATTTCGGTGCGTTATTTCAATGTATTTATAATGTGAGAGACGTCGTCATTTGAAACGCATATTTTATTTGTTTTAGTTTTCATGAAATCTGCTGATTTGCAGCAACTTAACCGTAAGTAAGTAATATTGAATTATAAATTGTTATACCTGCTGAAAGTAACAAAATAACAAAAGAGATTAAATCTTTACAATATACACACGTTTGCGCATATCCCCCACTAAACATTGCATCATAACTCATCACAAAACCAAGCCAAAATCTAAAACCGAACTGCAGCACTGCACAAAACTTAACTACGTCATTTATACAGCAGCCTGTGTATACAGGGTGCGGCGGACACGTGTCTACGGCGGCTGGCTGTAGCAGTGTGCGGGGGCTGCAGGGGGTGGGGACGGGCGGCTCAGCGGCGAGGGGGGATGGAGGGCGGGAGGTAGTGCGGCGCGAGCCCGGCGCGCCCCCGTTCACGGCCAGGGGTCGCCGACCGCACCCCGGCTACGGCGTAACCCCGCTACGGAGCTACGGAGCTACGGCGTAGCTTCCTCTTTTGTTTTAATTTCAAACCGTCTATGTAATTTGATTGTTTTTTATTTGGGTCACATCATTATTGTGTAATTGATGGTTGTATTTGGAATATTTGAACTGATACCACTGGCTCTGAACATTTTGGTTTATTTTTTTATTTGGGATTGTTTATTTTTGTAATGATTTCAAATTAGTAATAAAAATAAAGCTAATTTAATCTTCTAGGGTTTATAAACAGAGCAGTAGTCGATTTTCAATTTATTTTCAGCATCGACGGTGAATGTATTTCCTATTACAGAACCCACCCCGGGGGTGTGTCTGGTTTTGTTTCTCTCTTAAATAACTTACATACTTTTAAAATAAGAATTCTACTCCTGCAAATAACCAAAGTTAAAGTAGTGTTTAACTGTTTAAACAAAAATAATTGATTTTGAAGTTGACTTCCAAAGATCTTTTAATTTTTGACACCGTTTTCAAGTAACTACAGAAAACAAGAAAATCTACAAATATTTTTTTATCTAGTAGTAGTAGAGTAAAACTGCCACACACAAACAAAAATATCTACCTAACTAAAAACTACACTCTTTTTGCCTAGTTACAAAAGGAACTGTTATCTACGACCTCTTCCTATAAAGAACGGGGCTGTAAAATTGGCTACGATTCGGTGCCGACTAGCCTTAATTAATGTCCTGAAATATATCACGACATGCTTTCAGCAGGCAGGGCAGAACCATATGAATTGTAGTTAAGATATTACTGTCGGCTAAAAGTTAAAAGAAATTGTAAGGGATATTTTTGTGTATGAGAATGGGTCAGTTCTTTGTGTCTAAGTTTGTTTCCCGCCATGCTGATTGAGCGGGAAAATCCAGGCCCAGACTATGTAACGTATCAGCCTAGCTTCGTTTGTGTCGACACATACTGATAAATAATTATGCTTTTATAAACTTATCTTCAGCTTAGTGTACCTAACTAATTAAAATACGAACTTCCGCAAACTGCACTTCAGTTCCGTTCCCGCCACCTTGCTTTCTAAGCTGAAAACAAACGCATCACTATTCAGCCAAACCCTTATTTATACGAGGACTGCATAATTACTGCAATCGGGATGCAGCAGAAAAATCAGGAAACGATCACGCAAACCGCGTCACTGTTACATAAGCGCGGGAGGGGGGCGGTTACGCAAGCGGCACGGCGGGGGGAGGCAGGGGGAGGGTCGTCGATCGATGCGCGGCCGTTCACCCGCCTGCAATGCGCCTCGCCGCCGCACGCCGCCTGCACACATCCGCCTCCGTTTCATGCTACCCTGGTACCCGAGCCAGCGCCCGGTCGTTCGCTTTTGGGGAAAATGGGGAAATGACGTTTGATATACGAGTTTCGGTTTCAGGTTACCTTTGTAATTTCGTTCTTTAATTAAAGTTTGAGCTTAATTTGATATTTTTCAAATCTCTGTGGTCTTTTTTTGTTATTGCTAACTTAGTTGCATTGTGCTCTTTACGGTTAGTTAGAAAAAAGTAATCAAAGCGAATTAGAACAAAAAACTTTCATGTCATCGTGATAAATTGTGACCAAAAATTTCAAAACAAAGAACAATAACACTGCTTTGTCAGTAAAAATAGTATCATTAATCAGCCAATTTAAAGTATGACGTCTCTGCGAAACTGTAGAATTTCCTTTTGCAGTGTAAAAGTTAGAAACAGCAGCACTGTATCGGACGTAGACACGGCTACGTGAGAGCACGCTACGCGCGCCGTTGTAGCGGGTCTACGCGCGTGCTACGAGTACTTATACGAGTAGAGCTGCAGGGGATTGATTTTTCCTTATTTCGTATTCGCGTCGTGTTTTAAGATATTTCGGATAATGGCATACTCTATAGGGCACGGAAGTTTTCTTAGTGAAATTGAATCATAGGCCTTGTTTACTTTGTTCTTAATACGCTTATGAAATGGAAACATTAATAAAGAGGGAAAAAAAGCTTTTGTTTCTTTCTAGTACACATACATGCATGTTTGAAACAATATTCACGGGTAGTCCGACAACAATACTCGAACTTCCAATAGGACTGAGCTGCCTAGCTGGAATGAAATAGGGATTCCATTTGTAACAAAGGCATTTAGAGCTTATGAACGTGTGCGGGAATGCGTCACGTGTTTCCAGTGTGCTCGGAAAAATAGTTATTTGAGTGCAACTGAGATTTGTTGCCCGGGCAACTAATAACTGGAGGGTTTTAGAGGAAACAGGAATTATGTACATAAGGTGGTTGTTTTAATTCCATGAGCCATAAAAGCATTAATTCCCCACATTGAAAAATAAGGTGATGCATAGCGGTTTAATTACTTTTGTCAGTAATTAAGAATCTGATGATAATGATTATAATTGTCACCGACGTTATCAGCGGTCATCATGTCATCAGTTCAGTGAGTGTGGCGGTGTCACCACTCTCGTTGCGATCATGGTGGTTTGATGATATTTATACTAATATAATAAACCTGAAGAGTTTGTTTGTTTGCATGCGCTAATCTCTGGACCTACCAGTCGGGTTTTGAAAGTCTTTTTGCATTTGATAGCCAATTTCTTGAGGAAGGTTATAGGACACTTAACCATTAGGAGCCGAAAAAAATAAAAAAACTCAGAAAAATCGAAAAGCAAAACCGAATAAATAGCGCGGGCTGGCGACACGATGCAACGCGGTGGGTTAGGGGCCGAAATTTCACGCGGACGAAGTCGCGGGCAAAAACTAGTTGTTTAATAAAGGCCAAACTCGGTAAACAAATGCAGTGTAATACTGTTTATATTTTCCAGTTAATATTTTTCGTAACCAATAAATATATTGACGGATAAGTGTATGTGTAGGTATTAAAAATTCAAGAATCTGTTAATAATTTAGGCCCATGAAATGACCTTTGAGCTCGCTCTTTTGACTCACATCGTACATAATATTTTGTAATGTAGTGATCCTTTTTTATTACATCACTCAAACTCAAACTCAAAGCATTTATTTCAATTAAACCATTTACAGGCACTTTTGAACTGTCAAAGAGCCGGTCAGTTAGTCAGAGAGTTGACGCTAGTTGCCCATTCCAAAACGTACACTTAAGCATGAGCATGTGATTAAGAGTCATTGAAATAATAAAATGCGTACAAATAGATAGGATATAATGAGACATGAACGCGTAAACTGTTACCATCAATAATTCAGCACATGATCCAAGAACCATCGAAATATCGTAAAAAAAAAATATCAATTATATAAAAAAAAAAAATGTTTTTCCATACGTTTTTATCGTGAGGGTATTAGACGTTTGTTGAAACAGCAGATTTTTTAATAGTCGATATATTTTTACGCCGGTGGGTCTAGAATAACGTGCTGAATTCATGGTAACAGCTTGCGCGACGATGGCTCGTAACAACCTGAATATTTGTCTCTTACACTCTGTTTATCCCGAAATGATAAGAGATCGCCGGCGTAACTGAAATAGTCGTGCAATTCATATTAAAAAGTAGTGGCACATAAGCTTTACCAACTATCCCCTTATATAATTGTTAGCACCGCAACGGCATGGCAGTCGCAGGAGCCAAAAAGGCTAAAGTTTGACTCCTGCGACCAAATAGCCAACGAGTCTTTAATGCGAACTGGTTCCCATTAGAGACTCGCTTGTTTCTTTTCGTAAGTAAATAGTAGTAATGATTTCCTGTATTCCAGACATGCTAATAAACACTGGCAAATCAGAAACGGAAATAAGTTTCCAACATTCAGGGTGTAAAAAGACCCATCACATAGCCGTCAACTACGCATTCTGTACATCAAACTAAGTAACATTGCACAAAATAATTGCTGGGAAATGACTTTTATTTTTGGTGTGGTTGCGGTAGTGGGCAATGTAACACACCCAAAACATTGTGCTTATGGGTGCATGTAACGGTACAGGGGTGGTGGAGGTATTTAAAGTTGTGTTAGAACATTACAAAGTTTTCGTAAAAAAGCGTCAGTAAAAGTTGGAATGTTGATCTTCAATATCCCTGTAACCAGAAGGTTCCCAGGTATGGTCCAGTGCAAAAAAAATATAACAATGACGGGGAGTACAAGTGACTCTCAGCTTCGTTAAGTGTCTTTTTGACACCCGTTATTTAGGTACTACCTACTTTAACGGTGACGCGCACTCAAATGTCGATTTCCTCCACTTATCGTCGATAAGTTTAAAAGTCGTGGAAAGCAGTTTATAGACTTGGTGTGGAATCCTCAGCGCGTCTGTAGGCCTTCGCACGAAATAGACTAGACTGAGTCGATTTACTGCAACTTGGCACATGTTAAGGAATCATATTTGCTGTCTTAACATCTTAGTCTTCTTCAATTTCCCGCAAACTTATGAAATTTGATTGCTTGAATATCTTTCAGAGCAGTTTATTGCAGTGCACTGATGATATTATCATCACCGTTAGTATTACACGATGCGATGAGACACATGTCTTAGAACCGGTTCCTGGAAGGAAAATATTACACGATGCCATAAGACACATGTCTTAGAACTGATTCCTGGAAAGAAAATATTACACGATGCGATGAGACACATGTCTTAGAACCGATTCCTGGAAGGAAAATATTACACGATGCGATGAGACACATGTCTTAGAAGCGATTCCTGGAAGGAAAATATTACACGATGCGATGAGACACATGTCTTAGAACCGATTCCTGGAAGGAAAATATTACACGATGCGATGAGACACATGTCTTAGAACCGATTCCTGGAAGGAAAATATTACACGATGCGATAAGACACATGTCTTAGAACTGGTTCACAAAATCAAACACAATTATCCGAGATATAATTAATAGCAGTGAAATCCTCATTGCAATTATCACTGCGCGGGATGGCACTACTGCCATCTTAGTACCCTTCTTTACCCTCTTTTATCTAATATATAAAAATCTCGTGTCACAATGTTTGTTATCGACCTAATCCGAAACGGCTTGACCGATTTTTATGTTTTTTTTTTGTGTATATTTGGTAGGTTTGAGAATTGGTCGTAAAGTATATTTCATACCGCTACGGGTGAAACCGCGGGGCGCAGCTAGTATACATATAAAAAGAGGGAAATTAATAATAAAAAACAGATACTTGCATAATGTTTTGAATGAAAAAACACTTCGTACCGATATTCATCTTTTCTAACAACCTGCAGAAATATCTTTCGTCTTCAAGAACATGTTATAGGTCCTATGCTGGGGCCGCGTCTATCACCATATCACTTGGCAGACATCAGGAGTGGACGCTGCTATAGAATTTCGTAATCAAAAACCTCAATGACGCAGGGATCGAACCCAGACTCCACGAGTGGCCGGCTTAAGACCTCTACACCGACGAGGTAGGTAGTCAAAGCCACAAAAAATGAAAGAATTTTAAAAAAAAAATGTTTGCTCAAATGAGGTAGCAAATCTGTGCACCGTTCAAACTGCCATTAAAATAATAACTATAGTAACTAAGCGCTTAATCAATATTAAATGGAACCAGTATACTTAACAGTCTCGTAATATCATGTCTGACTCTGAAGGCCACAGTTTAATCCATATTTTTTAATTAACTTTATGACTGTCCTTAGACTTCATTAGAATATATTTGCGAAAGTCATTCTCTTCTCTGCATTCAAAGATTAAGTATGTATCAGAAACAAAAACAAAAAAATGGTCATTATACTAAATAATAATATATTAATTTATTTTTCTTAAACATTTTTAACTGTATTAATCGGTTAAGAGTTAAATAATAGAATTTGTAGCATTCGGCTCCTTTCGGTTCGAGTGCCGAGGGAGTATACCGGAGGCTGCGCCGCCCAATATGATAAACCACGTGGTAAATAACGATGTATTACCAATAAAATCAAGCAAAACGGAACATGGTGTGTCAGTAGCATTGTTCTTATAAAAGCAAATATTCAAGAAAGTCTTATTGATCTTAAAATTTTAAGCAAACTAACTTGCAAGCTATCTGTGAATCACAAATCATACTGTAAATTCAAGCAAAAAAAGACTCAAAATAAATGACAACATCATCGCCAAGAATCATCAAAACGTCCAACACTTTTTCTGATACTCAGAACACAAATAATAAAACTCATTAACAGTATAAACAAACGCATAAAATTGCACAGTGTACCTGACCTACCCCTACCGGCAGCGCAATGCGACGTGCACACGTACCCTAAACTCAGCGTGTAGCCCGCCAGACTTATAGCAGCACTAAATTATACACTACTGGGTTTATTGTGGGGGCAGACAACACTGATGCTATAGACTTGGGGACTTTTGTTTGGTAACCGATGGGGGATATCGATTTTTTACTGTTTTCGTCGTTTTGTCGTTTGATCGACCCACTGATTCTACAAAATATTGTACAATTTGTGGGTAATGATCTTGAGGAACGTTGCTTACGTGACTGACAAAGTGGGAATGCAGGTTTTGCATCGAATAGCTTAGATTTGATTAAACACTTTGAGACGTTAACTTTTGGAATGTGACCATTGATTTTATTATATAGATCTCGATTGCCTCGTTCGCATTTTTGTGTGTTTGATGAAGATCTTACTAGCTTTAAACCAATAGGCGGCTGGATTATATATTTTGTCAAAATGGAAGTTGACCTCATTAGGTACGGGTTACGTTTACAGTCTTTATGGATCAGCAGTTGACCTCAAGCATTGTACCGGGTTGCTATCTTATCGCTTTCAATCATCAGAACCCCCATTTCGAATAGATTCCCACGAAATTCCCCCTTAAGCCAAAACAAGTTTTCTTTTGAAGAGAACTGCATGGAAACTCCACATGGGGCCAAGTACCGGTAGCTTGTTCGTCCTTGAGCGAAGTGCCCAAGTCGCCAGTCACCGCGGTCGGACGGCAGACAGCCTCTAGTCTAGACGTGGGGTTCCAAGTGCATTTTTCTGTCTGGACCCCTCTTTCAATGTAAAGCGAACCCCATCGTTTATGCGTGTGCGTTATTTAATTTTAAGCACAAAAGTTTTGACGAAACCGTTCTTATTAGCATACGCTAACGGTCCATAATTGTCTGATCTGATGTTATTGGAAACTTCGATGTAGGTAGTGATTGCTTTTGATGTATTTTGCACGTTTGTGCTTTCAATTTTTGAGTAGCAATTATTTGTGTGGTCGCCGACTGATTTCAGTTCAGAGGGTCTGTTTGATAACTTTTGCTATTTTCATTTGTTTTGATTAGTACTCTTGCATGTTTGTATTCATAGATATAAGTTAGATTTCTATGTTTGTTTATCTAAAGCAGGTTTGTGTACTTGTATGATTTCATTACTGAAGAATATTTTTGTAACAATAACTCTTGCAAAACCGTAACAATTAAAATACCTTTGCTACTGTAGACGGTACTCACAAAGAAGGCGACTAGATGACGACGAAAGGAGAAGTACAAAAGAAAAATATATGTTGCGTCGACTACAAATATATGGTGAATATATGGGGTTATGGGTAGGAGAATGATGATGACTGTACCATGTCAGCAAAAGAGATAAGTGTCCAGGGTCGCCGGATATAGTTGAGGTCTAGTAAGAAACCGGTGAACGTTTTCTAATAAAATAAAATAAAATTAATAGAAAACAAACTGATCATTTATCAAATTAAATTTCATTCGAAAATATTCATCGGTTTCTTACTAAACCTCAACTATATCCGGCGACCCTGGATACTTATCTCCGTTGCCGACTATACATTTTGCTCTTTGCTAGAACGATTCTTTATATACTTACCTAATATACATAAAATCTTATACAAGGCAGCAACAAATCAATGTTAACATAGATTTCTTAGAGCAGAGTGGTGGCCCAGTGGTAGCGGCCGCGACTTACGAGTTGTAGGTCGTAGGTTCGAACCCTGACAGAAGCTTTACTTTGTTGTAATTATTTCATCACCACTGCTCTCAAAACGGTCAAGGAAAACATCGTGAGGAAACCGGCATGTCTTAAAACCAAAAACTGCAAGACATGTGACAACTATCAACCCGCACTGGACCCGCGTGGTGGATTACAGGCCCACTCCCTCTCACAGAGAGGAGGCCTGTGTCCCAGCAGTGGGAACATTATAGGCTGATTATGCATATATTTCTTACACTTTTTAAATGATGCCTTTGGGACATATCAGCGATAGTAGTAGACATTACTATGCTTACAATTCTACCCTGGACACGGAATAAGGCATTCAGACCAATTATACAATTCATAACATCCAGTCACAACAGACATTATTATAACGGCGCTACAATTTGCATAGAGGATGCTTAGCTACACATTTCAGTCTGACTAAATACGTCACCGTCTAGTGTCTAGACTAAATCTCGTCTTAACAGACTAGGAATTTATAACCCCCTGGAAGTCTACGCCGGAGCCGCGGGCAAGAGTTAGGGGCACACAAAGTAACATAGTGGACAGTCGATGTTTTTCATTGTTGTGGTCTGGAATCTGAAAGGAGGCTTCAGTAGTGGCTGCAGGTGAGCTTAGGTGTAAGCTTCTAATTTTTTTTTACTCAACTATGAAATGAAGACATATTGAAAGATTTTCTTCTATTTTTTAATATTTTAAGCAATATGTTTGTTACTATAAGTGTCCAGACATTAGGCACTATTTATTTATCGTATTAGGGGAGTTAACTTTGGCAAAGACACAATCTACTAAACCGGATGCGGAAACCGAAGATTCAGGTATTACGGCGCAACTTTGGAAAGAGCCTTTGCCTTGGCCAGCAGTAGACATAGAATCTAGAATCATGAATTATTTATGTATGTGGGTTTCATGAAATTCATGATCCTGTAGTATCGAACGAAAAGTTGCAAAGTTCAATTTTCAAAACAAAAGCTGATCTTAATATTCCTCCACTAACCTTAAAATCAGTGTTAGTAATGAAAATCTAATGGATTAATTTTTTTCAACCTCCTTAAGTTAATCCTATCAAGAGATTAGTTTTAATGCGGATTAATTACTCAGATTGAGACTGGCTTAGAAACAATATCGTAAAAAGGGGGTTTATTTTTCTAAAACATATTTAAGTAGAAAACAAAACCTCCCGCGAGAAACAACATTTTCCACTTCTTTTGTGTGACGCTCCCTTGAGGGGTGACTGAAGGGGAACACCAAACTAACCTACAATACTGCGTTTGAAAATTGTATCAAATAATAATTATTTGACATCATTTTCTAATGCGGTGTGTGCAAAAGAGTGCTAATTATTAACACTTCGATAATTGATATTACTTTATACAAGTATTTGCCAAAATCTTCTACAGGAAATTAGTAATCTGTGATTTTGTAACTTTATTGTCTCCAGTAACCTGTGAAACAGAAGGTGTATAATGAGGCCTGTTACCAGGCTGTCATGACCCACGAAAAGGTCGTAGCTCGTAGGTTTAATAATCGTTTCGATACTGTACATAAAGCGTTATAGGCGGTAGCTATGTGCGATGCGTACATAGCCAGCTCGGAAGTGGCTGCAGGTCGTTGCACATCCCGGCCGACGTAACGGGGGTTTGGGGGCGCAAGCCTCACCCCCCCTGCCCGGGCAATTGCCCCTTTGGTTCATTATCAAAGTTCACTAGTACGGTGCACACATATAGCTCGTTGTATCGACGACGTCTCGTTGCATACACGCCTGCGTGCTGGACCACACTATCGAGAGCTCCCTGACTCTAGCCGCAGAATGAAAGCAAACCTGTTCCAACAAATATTGCAGCTCCATGTAAACTGGCCTCCGTGACAAGGGGTGTCGAACCGTGCCAGGGCTGTCGAACCGTGCCGACGTTTCACGGAAACAGTCGAACCCCGGGCGGGAGTTTTGACAGCTCGCCCGGAAAATCTGCAGCGAGGAAATGCGCTTGCCAACTTAGTTAGGTATTTAATTTGTTCGTTTTAAACTTAATGGTTATTGAAATAAGGGTTATAGTACCATTACACACAGTTTGCTTCCAGGAATTCTTGGCTTCTGTGGCAGGGTGTGCTTACACGTACGTGCAAGTAAAATATATTAGTTATTTCACTTACCTAGGCAGACACCTCATGAAATTTTAATTTCCAAATGGGTTTATACCTAATTACGGGAAACTAAATAAGCGTTCAGCAGCTCAATAATTATGCATTCTCACATATCCTCAGGAGTTAGATAGAATACACTACTTGCTCATATTTTGCCAAAGATACAAACACTTTATCCAGTGGTCCATGATATTGGCAAATAAGTAACAATAAATAGGCAGCAAAGAGAGACTGTTTGGGCACAAAAATAGTCCATCACAACCGTTGCCATGACGCCCGCCGTACGCAGCCAGCCGCGCGCGCTGCTTCAAAGCTTCATATACTACCAGGCATACATAGAGCGTATGTAGGATATTTAAATTAGTTAGATGGGAAGTTTAGAGAGAGAGTAAAACCTCCTCAAGTCTTCAAGATAAGTTTTCATTCGAGAAGGTAGACAAAGACAGAAGCGAATCAGCCTAATTATTATTTGTAATAAATTAAAAAAAAAATATTACACTGGCTGACAAGAGTATAGCAATTAAACCCTTATGGTAATACTATGTCTGTAACGGGGACTACTTAACTAATGACCGGTGGTGACTGAATTTATATCGTCTTAAATGATCGCAAAGTGATTTTAATGTCCCCCCGGGATGTCGGGGAAAGAATACTAATGTTTAAACTATTAAGGGGTTCGGACTGTGTCGTTAGATTACATTATATGTAAAGAGGGTTATATTTATGGACTGTTCATTTAGGTAGTTGCACTTTCTACATTGTATATGTTGCTAGAAGCTTGATCATTTTGTAATTAATGCAGTCTTTGGAGGGGTATAATAATATAAAAACACTTTAACATACAGCTCAGAATATAATTACTAACATTATTGTAGTATTTTTTTTTTACTATATTATTTTTATTTTTTTAAACTAATTAAGGTTGACAAGAAATATAAAGCTTTTTATTTTATTTTATTATGCAGTCTACTTTGATGAGCTTTTCTCAGTTTTTCAGTTAATTTATAACGTAAAAGTTTCTTATCGAAATTATCGATAGATAGTGTAACTTACAACTATAACTATGATACTGATAAACAATTTAAAATTGTTTATTTTTACTTGTTCTTCTTGACTTTCTATACTGCTTTAATTATCTACGCTTAGACCTCATTATAATGAGGTCTAAGTGTAGATAATTAAAGCAAGGCTCTTGTATACAGGCTAAAATTAAATTAGTAACTCTAATTAACTCTACAGACGTCATGGGTATCCATATTTAAACACGATAAGATCAAAATGATTAGATTTTTTTTTTTGGTGGGTCAACGACTGCTAGCCGTTTTGTTAGGTACTTAAAGTATGAGTTACGAAAATCTGTTTTCTTTTGTTTTATCCTGTTTAGATATCGATATCCATTACGTCTGGGAAGTTTAAAGAAAAGAATCAGATTTTTTTTATTATATTTGAGTGACTGCACTAAATGCGGTCGACGACCCCACAAAAAATATCATCAAATTAATAATGTTTTTGTTTTATTGTGTTTAGATATCGATACCCATCACAACTGCGGAGTTTCGCTTGCTAATTTAATTTGACGCTGTATATACCAGGCTGACATGGCTGTGCTGCCATGCAGTATATTAATAACGAGCTTCTAACGAATACGAGCTCCAGTTCCACTGAAATTGCACAATATTTTGTTACTAGGAACTTGTTTATTTGCAACGTGAGTTTTCATTCCTTTCATAGTAGATATCTACAGGGTGGCAGGGACATCGACGCGCCAACTGTAACCATGAATTCAGCACATGATTCTAGACCCCCTAGCGTAGACATTATTCGTCGGTTATCAAAAAAAATATCTGCTGTTTCTTAGAAAAGTGCAATAACTACGCGGTCAAAATGTATGGAACAGCAATATTTTTTTAATAACCGTCGAAAATTTTCTGATTTTCTCTTCTAGAATCATGTACTTAAACCATTGTAACAGATTGCGCGTCGATGTATGCCACCCTGTATAGGATTATCGAAAAGGACATTACTAATCGACACCAAATTTTGCAAACAATAAAAACAATATATTTTTCTGAAGTTTCACTTCAATTCACCAATATTTAGTGTCGATACGTACCAGGAGTACATAAATCATAAACAACTGAAGCGTTAGCAGGCCCGTCTCGGGGCTATTAATTAATTACCGTAATTGCGAGTGAGGATGTGATCCTGTTCACAGACAAGGGGTGGAACCAGACGCCTATTTGAGTGTGACCATGTTTTGATATACTGTACCTATTGTACCTATATGTGCGCCAATTTGTGCCGCTGCGCCCAGACGGATGCCAGTCTGAAAGAGAAAATTAAATTATGCCTTTATTACTTTTTTAAAAGCTTTTGATGCGATATTGAAAGGGGTTTTTTGTGATCAGACATGTTTTGACGGAGACAGGAAGGAAGGTAAATATTATTTTGTGTAAGCAAGTTAATTTTGTAGACTGGTTCAGCGATACACTTTGTAGTAAAACTTTTTACGTGAAGGATAATGCCTTTGCTTTTGCAAATAGGTAGACGGCGCTGGCGGCCATAACTTTCTGTCAGATAAGGTAAACAAAACACAGTTTGTATAATAATTAACAAAAGCTACTTTTGCTTTCGGGGCGTGAGAAACTTTTATAATACTGAAACTGGAACTTTCTGAACTATCAGGATTTTCACTGAGGATCAAAAATGAAAAGACGTTCTGCCGATTTGGAGGCAAGTTTTATTATGAATTAGAATGTGTAAATGGCTTATCCGGTGGGCACAGACCGCTGAACTTGCAACGATATGAGTTGCTAGAATGGAGCTATATATGTACTTAACTAATCTAAAGCAGACGGATGAGGTGTATTCATAACTAGGTAACCTACTTGCCTTTCCATACAGTGTCTTTAACTGCGTGGACGGGTACTATAAAATACTTCTGTTGGAAATTCAAAATAATTATAAATATAAATCAATTGGTGGAGGAATCGATTAACGTTTCCGTTCTCGTGAATTGCAATGTAGTCAACAGACAAACAGTACAAATTAGCAGTTTCAGATTCGCATTGCTAATAACGTGGAATACGACCGCTTCCAATTATACTAAATACACTTCCACTGAGCCGAGCTTATATACGGAGTATTGCAATAATATCTGTGGACCAACTGCATCGTGCTAATATTCTAGTTATGGAATTAGTATGTAGTTTATAGTAAAACTGAATCACAAGAGCACTTAGAATAGTATAGAATAGAATACTCTTTATTATACACACCATAAAAAACACACACAAAATCCACACAACATCAAAACACATCAACCACAAACAACACCAAACCACCTCATTATCAATCACTTGTTCTTTATTTGAATCTAATTTACTGAGTAAGTCCTGATTGTGTGCTTTTTTAAATTGTCTATTGATACTACTTCAGTAAATGGTGCATGTGTTTTTAAATTATTTGTATATTCTTATTTAGTGTTTATCATTGAATTGTGTATCTATGTCGTGTTTTTCCTTCTGGGTCGCACTAAATAAATTAATGATTATCTATCTATATATCTAATGTGACTGCTGAAATTATGGAGGGGATTTTAGGCTCGATCAAAGTTATAGAGACCTATAGCGTTTTTCTTTCGGAAATTCTCTCGATGTGTCTAGATGTGTGCCTGGTTAGTGGCAATGGTTTCGTCGCCCCTTATTGCATGGCATGTATTAGGTTAAACTAGTGGTCTTTTAATTTTATTCATAACTAGCTAACCAGACAGATGTTGTCCTGTCCAAATTTCAATAGTTTATACGAAAATCTCATAAAAAAGGACGTTCAGTAATTCCCGAATTTGAAAATTTTCAGGGATACATTTCCAATTTTTGTTTCAGCCGTTCTTAGGTGATGCGCTTACCAACAAACAGCAATAAATTTTGATGTGAAACATCTATAGCCTATATATATATATATATATGTGGAATATTGGGATAAAAAATTGCCTTTGTCCTAATCCAGGTCATGGTCCTATGTGCCAAATCTCATTCAAATTCGTTCAGCCGTTTTAGCGTGAAAGCGTAACATACAAACATCCAAAAAATCATATATTTTCTCTTTATAATATTACTAGCTGTGCCTCGCGGTTTCACCCGCATAAGTTTCAATCCCGTAAGAATATAGAGATTTATATCCTATGTCCAAACTCAGGTCATGGTCTACGTCGCGGATTGTTCGAAAGAGTTACCGTGGCCCTGGCGCACAGGCAACTGAAGGAACACGGGTGGGTTTTAGTCAGTAAGAGTCTGACACGCCCTTCCGCTCCGCCCAGAGCGGGAGAGGTCATTTGATGATATCCAACCCAAAAAAAAATAAAGGTCGTGGTCTACCCTTGTGTCAAATGTCATCCAAATCCGTTTAGCCGTTTTAGCGTGAAAGTGTAACAAAGAAACTCACATTCGAATTTATAATATTGGTTATAGTTAGGATTAGGATTATAGTTGAGACGCGAGCCCCGCCCCGCCCCTGATTTGCACAAGTGCAATTGCGACAAGTCAATACATCAAGATATCAGTGCTACTTTTATCTGATTTAAATATTTTTGTTTTTTACGCATAAACCTTCCGGAGTAAATGCTCTAACTAAATGATGGTGAAAACCGCATCAAAATTGTGGAGTTTAGAAGATCTGAGTGATCATCAGACAGACAGACACGAAAAGCGAATCTTCACGAAAATCTTCAATTACAGTTAAACACGATTACAGTTAATCTCACCAATACGACGTACTTGATTAAAACTTAGGTTCAAAGAAACACCTGCACCCTAATTGCGTAACAAACTATCCATCACAATCTGAATCATTTTGAAGCCAAAGCTAATCCATTGCTTCATATGTTAGAAAAATTTGTCAGCTCAACAACGTAAATGACGCAATGAATGTTGTTGGACTGTCAAAATGAAAGCTATTCTTAATGTTGATGTTAATTACCCCGCTGAATAAAAATAATTTTCAATGCAATTCAGTGCCATCTTCCGTGAACCTCAGCAGGCTGTAGTGAAATATAGTTAATCATTAGAAATTATATTAATTAATCGGTTGGTGTATACAGGGTGGAAGGGACACCGACGCGCAACCTGTTACGTGGTTGGTTTAGTAGATGATTCTGAAGCCTGCGTCGAAATTATTCGACTGTTCTTTGTTAATAAAAATTGCTAATAGTAGCTGTAGTATGAAGTTAAAGATTACTTGGATGACAAAAAGGCTTGGGATTAACTAAGCTACTTCAATGTACCCCCAAGCAACAGTCCATTTTATACTGTGAATGAGTGTTTTAGAATTAATAATGTCATTTTTATTGATTTACATGACATAACTTATGGTATTTTTGATGACTTTTAAAGAGAAAACTGTCTGTGAATGTGAGTAGCACGCAGGCTACATTGAATTTGTGATTATTATTTTAATATTGTGAATGTGAAGACTATGTGGGTCATTGTTGTTTTTTTTTTCTCCTCAGTTAATTTTAATCATGGTCTGGCAGTTTGAGTATTTTTTGTGGCCTACCCAAATGTCTTTTCTTTCGTATTGTTCGTCGAATCGTTGAGCTCCTTAAGTTCTTAGTTGAGCTGCACGATTACTGACAAATGCGTGCACTGACTGGACAGGTCCACTCAATCTGTGTGGTTTTTCCTCAAAACATCATTTCAGACACAAATCTACATGGTCTTTACATGATCTGACCAAGATTATGTCTGGACTTTAAAAGAGACTGTGACCTCTGAGTTTGTTTCGGCCTTTCTTCTCAGAGTAGTCAGATAGGAAATCCGACCTCATCTAGTTTTTATTAAAATAGGATTGACGTGTAAAAGTGTTTGTTCAAACCTACTTACAGAAATAAAATCATTTATCATTTATCATTGTAGGTATTGCTCTTTTGTATGTAACAGATGTTTTTTTATTTTTTGATCGCCGTCATTAAGTTTATACGCTAGGGTGTCTACAATCATGTGCTGAATTCATGGTTACAGCTTGCGCGTCAATGTCCCTGCCACCCTGTTTGTTTGTTTACGTCAGTGGAACTCTTCGGGTAATGTAGACGCGATGTTGTTTTCGCCGTAATGATGTTATTATGATGTTGTGTCTACAATAAATCCTGCCAATTAAAAATTTATGTCTTTATTCATATTTCCAGTAAAACGAGCCGAGCATGCTTAACTGAAGGATGGTCTACCCACCAACTTCTTGGAATAAACTATAAGTACAGTCGCTAGCACACCAAGTTACCACAAACTGTCAGATTTTCTCATTCGATTTTGAACTTAACAGTCAACGTTTTAAGGTTTAAAAACGTTTGGAGAAATTTGACAGTTCCGTGTAGCTTGACCTGCTGGTGACTGTACATCTAACACTACCAGCAGCACTTGAATAAAGGAGGTACCCACACTGCATGAAATCATGTCAGTATTCTTTGTATATTACAGTAATATATTAATCAGCTCAGTGCTTTTCTTTGTAAGAATAGTCTGCTGAATCCTTTCCAATCCGGTTTTCGTCCTGGTCATAGCCGCTACAGCCTTAGTTAACGTCACTGATGACATACGGTTAGGCATGGAAGCAGGAAATCTGGCGGTACTTTGCTTACTGGATTTTAGTAACGCGTTTAATACTGTCGATTTCGATATCCTGCTTGGCATGCTTCGTTCGCTTAACATATCTCCAACGGCGATTGACTGGTTTCATAGTTACCTGTATGGTCGCCGGCAGCGTGAATGCATGGAGGAGTCTTGCACTTCCTAGTGTTATACTTCTGCCGGTGTACCTCAGGGTGGCGTTTTATCTCCTTTATTCTTCGCAATATTTATAAACTTTATTTCCAAAAAACTTCTTTTTTCCTACCACCTTTACGCAGATGATTTACAAATATATAAACAAGCTGCCCTTTCAGATTTGGCTGATGCAATTAATATAGTAAACAAAGATTTGAGTTCAATTTGCGAGTGGAGTGAGGCACATGGGTTGCAGGTTAATCCATCGAAGACTCAGGTCATTGTTGTTGGCAGCTCAAGGATGATACCCAAGGTAAACTGGTCACAGCTTCCCCAGGTACAATTTAACGGAACTGCTATTCCAGTCAGCGAAAAGGTTAAGAACCTTGGGGTTTGGATCGACAAACATCTTTCTTGGGGTCCTCAGTTGCAGGACGTAAGTTGCAAAATTTTTGCATCTGGTAAGTCCCTGAGACGATTGCGGAACTTTCTTCCAACTGCCACTAAAACTGCGCTTGCACAATCCCTTTTACTTCCCATCCTTGACTACGCTGATGTCAGTTATCTCGATCTCACTGAGGCACGACTAGATAAACTTGAGCGACTTCAAAACTTTTGCATAAGATTTATATTTGGCCTGCGCAAATATGATCACATTTCTGAATTTCATACAAAGCTCAATTGGCTTCCCATACGTCTTCGCCGGAATACTCATATCTTGTTTCAGCTCTACAGTTTTCTGTTCAACCCTAAAACCCCCTCTTATCTTGAAGAACGTTTCAAGTTCCTTCATGACACACATAATTGATATCTGAAGTCATCGGAAAACTTAAGACTAGAGATGCCGATGCATTCCACCAGTTTTTATGACAAGTCTTTTACAGTTTAAGCAGTGCGGTTATGGAATGCCTTGCCCGAGTCGATAAGGCGTGCTCACTCATCTTTGTCCACTTTTAAAATTATGGTTAAAAAACACTTCCTCTCTCCTTAAACATCATCATTACATTTAGTTTCCTTGCTCTTGTTTCATGTTTATTATTGTATATATTATATGTAGATAAGTATAATTATGTTTTATGTATGTATGTATGTATATGTTGTATATGTAAATGGTACACCACTGATTACCTGCAGTATTGTCTCTCCTTCTCCCTTGAATCCATCCAAAGGTTGTCTGTAAAAGATCGCTTTTAGCGATAAGACCGCCCATTGTGTCACCCTGTGAAAAATGTCTACATTTATATCTGTAATTTGTATGGTGTATATAATAAAGAGTATTCTATTCTATTCTATTATAATAAATTAGAATAAAGTAGCTTCTGCCCGCGGCTTCGCCCACGCGGATGTCGGGAATTATCCCACGGGAACGTGCTATCGGGATTAAAAGTAGTAGCCTATGTTTCTCCTTATAACATCAGCTATCTGCCAGAGAAAGTTCCGTCAAAATCGGCCTAGCCGTTTCGGAGATTTGCTGGAAAAAAACAAACAGAGTGAAATATTTTTTTTTATTTCTTTTATTATATTAATAATAAAAGAAATAAAAACCATACGGTATTAACCGTATATACTTTCAAAGTCAAAGTCGGATCATTTATTTCAAATAGGCACATTAAAAGCACTTTTGAACGTAAAGTTTAAATAACAAAAAAATAGTTTCATATGCATTTAGTAAAAAGCTGCTATTTTGATATGAATACAAACAGATACAACAATTTTATTGATTTGTGTAGATAGGCGAAGTGTATAATATCACCCATATTAATTCCGCAGTTATGTACAAGTGCCATGTAATAGGGGCGAGGCTTTTGCTATCAACCGGGCACAAATCAGGCTCCGGGCTGGCACTGAAAAAATCCTGAAGAAAACACCCAATAACACTATCCGACCCAGGAATCGAACCCCTTACTAAGCAGTCCCGCACTCCCGCTATCGACTATTAGAACAACGAGGAAAACCTAACAAAAAGGAAGGATGAGAGGTACTATAATAAACAGATTCCTATTCCCTTTTGTTCGAAACCTAACTGTATCAAATACCGCGCTTTATTAATTGAGAGTCTTCCTACAAAGCGCTCCGATGTTCGCCGTCACATAACTGAGTAAATATGATTGGGAGCACATAGCATTGCAACAACACAGACGCACAGTGTACAAAAAGTAAATAGGTAGCGTTGCAGGATCCTATCTACTACACAATCATACTACGCAGCGGTATATATGCACGGTGCGGGTGACCAAGTCTGTAGGGAAATGGGAATACTTCCTGGTTTTTATGTGGTCCTTGTAGTGTTCGGTTTTTTATTCTTACAATTTTTTTTAATAATGAGTGTCGGGGGGTGCTTTTGATGATCATAATTATTATTATGATAAATAAATGATAAATGATAAATGATTTTATTTCTGTAAGTAGGTTTGAACAAACACTTTTACACGTCAATCATATTTTAAAAACTAGATGAGGTCGGCGTTTCCTATCTGACTACTCTGAGAAGAAAGGCCGAAACAAACTCAGAGGTCACAGTCTCTTTTAAAGTCCAGACATAATCTTGGTCAGATCATGTGAAGACCATGTAGATTTGTGTCTGAGATGGTCTTTTGAGGAAAAACCACACAGATTGAGTGGACCTGTCCAGCCAGTGCACGCATTTGTCAGTAATCGTGTAGCTCAACTCAGAACTTAAGGAGCTCAACGATTCGACGAACAATACCAAAGAAAAGACATTTGGGTAGGCCACAAAAATTACTCAAACTGCCAGACCATGATTAAAATTAACTAAGGAGAGAAAAAAAAGCAACAATGACCCACATAGTCTTCACATTCACAATATTAAAATGATAATCAATGTAGCCTGAATGCTACTCACATTCACAGACAGTTTACTCTTTAAAAGTCATCAAAAATACCATAAGTTATTATATAAGGACATCATCAATTCTAAAACACTCATTCACAGTATAAAAATGGATTGTTGCTTGGGGGTACATTGAAGTGGCTTAGTTAATCCCAAGCCTTTTTGTCATCCAAGTAATCTTTAACTTTATAGAAACCTTTTTGACAGAGTTTCTGTTTAATAAATGATTTAAATTTATTGAGGCTCAGTTCTTTAACAAGACTTGGGAGTTTGTTGTAAAAACGTATACTTTGGCACTTAAATGAATTACTAATTTTTTGGAGCCTAGTCGAGGGCACAATAAGTAATTCTTTGTTTCTAGTATTAACGATGTAAGCACTGAACTATTAATTAGCTTTAGGTTGTAAGCACTGAACTATTAATTAGCTTTAGGTTACGTAAGGTAGTGTATGAAATGAAAGTTTGAATAATCTCACCAGCATTTAATAGAAACTAAAATACTTTATACAACAGGATATTATTAACACTAGAAATAGCAATACATATTAGGCATAAAGTACGTTACATGATTGATTATTTTAAGTAATTTAGAAATATGAACAACCAATAGCACTCAGATATGAAAATATTAACTGACCTGGCCTTGCTCCAACGGATAGCAATATTTCTCTACGAGGTGACACAGTATTACTTTTTGGTCTTTACACTTCGGCGTCGCAGGCACAACTCGTAACTCGCAGGACTTACCAAGTTGTCTAGATGCATGTTCCGTCAAGCGCGACTGGTGACAACGTTTGGACGACATTCTTGATCTTTGAGGTTGGCCGTTACGAGGACAGAGAATTATAGACTCGTCGCTGGAAGCATACGGAGAATTCGTCTGTCGCTGATCTGCGCCTGCAGCTGCACCTTCAGTAGACATAACTTCGTGCCCGCTCTATAGCAGCACCGTGCCCAAGTTACTTACACTTGATAACAGCACTTGTGCCCAAGCCTTATAGTACTTGATAGCAGCACTATGATATTTAACGTGCCCAAGCCTTACACTTGACTTGATAGCAGCACTGATAATTAATGTGCCCAAGCCTTACACTTGACTTGATAGCAGCACTGATGATTAATGTGCCCAAGCCTTACACTTGACTTGATAGCAGCACTGATGATTAATGTGCCCAAGCCTTACATCTGACTCGCTAGCAGCACTGATGATTAATGTGCCCAAGCCTTACACTTGACTTGATAGCAGCACTGATGATTAATGTGCCCAAGCCTTACACTTGACTTGATAGCAGCACTGATGACTAATACGTGGTTAGAAACTGAAACTTGTAGTCAATATTCACAACGTCATCGTTTTAATGCTTTGGAAGACCCATAGTATCAAAACGATCAACATTGGTGAGAGTACGTATGCGAATTTGAAAAAAACATTTTAAATGGAAAACCGTTACAATGTCGAAGCATTTCCAAAGTGTAGTCCTGGCCATGCTGTGTAATTATAAAGTGCTTTCAGAGGGTAGCCTTGGCATAGCTGTGTAATGATGTAACGCTTCCAGAGGGTAGCCCTGGCAAAGCTGTGTAATGATGAAGTGCTTCCAGAGGGTAGCCCTGGCAAAGCTGTGTAATAATGTAATGCTTCCAGAGGGTAGCCCTGGCAAAGCTGTGTAATGATGAAGTGCTTCCAGAGGGTAGCCCTGGCAAAGCTGTGAAGTGATGTAACGCTTCCAGAGGGTAGCCCTGGCAAAGCTGTGTAATAATAAAGTGCTTCCACATTGCAATTACATATCATGAAAAACAAAACAAAAGAATGAATAATAATAATATTTTACACAGTATAATATTTAACAGCTTACCACAATTAATAAAAAAATGTATGAGTTCATTAGGGTATAATGCCATTGCTTGTTTTATTCAAAATTATTCATTACTCACAGACTAATTTATTATAAAATACAATAAGATCGTTCAACCCTGATTTTGATGATAGTAAGGTTATATTATAACAGTACAGGAAAAAAAAAAACAAAAGCAACTTTTTCAACCGAAAAACGACCTGTGGGCAGGATAAACGAGTAGATAGTTTTGTTTTTACTTTTACTCGTCTATCCCACTTCTCAACTAACTTCCTTAACGCATTCAGGGCAGTGTTGAGGCTCCCCCGGTTCTGCAGCGCCTCGGGCATGTTTGCGGAAGCGCGCACCGACTGTTTTCACGCCACCATGCGCAAGCGGTGCGCGTCCTTAGTGCGCAGGGTGCGGGCCAGCTCCAATACTGTCCTGAAAATGATCGCTGAGCGATTTGACTGCCCCTACATACGACAATGCTGTAACAGACATGTATAGCCAGGGCACTTAAGCTGATTGACACTGACCTATATTATTGTTAATGACTTGTTTGATTAAATCTATAATTTTTAATTTAATATTAATTCTGTGATTAATTCAGTGTAATTTGACATATCATTTTAATTTCAATTCTGTGACCCTATAATTTTTATTACTCATTCGTTTATTTTAATTGAATTTGACATTTTATTTTTATTTGAATTCTGTGATCTTTATAATGTGTACCTATTTTAATTGCATTGACATTATTTTTATTATGTTGGTTTTGTTAGATTGTGTGTTGCAGTATAGTTAAATTTTATGTAATATGGGTTTTTCCTGAATTAAATGAATTTTATTTTTTATTTTTATTAATGTTATGCACGTCGCTGTGTTTGGAATATAGATTAATATTCTTTTTTACATAAATCAGGTTCTCATATACATATTGAGATGCGACTGTCATTATGTTTATTTCCTTAAATTTATCCCTCAGTGAATGCCTACAACTAAGGTTATAAATTGCTCGAATGGCTCGTTTCTGCAGCACAAATATAGCCTGAATGTCGGCTGCATTTCCCCACAGCAAAATGCCGTACGACATTACACTATGGAAATAACTAAAATATACTAATCGAGCTGTTTCGACATCAGTCAAATGACGGATTTTATAGACCGCGTAGGCTGCAGAGCTTAGCCGCTTCGACAATTTGGTTATATGTGGGCCCCACTGTAGCTTCGAGTCCAAAGTAATACCTAAGAACACAGTGGTGTCCACGAGATCCAGTTCCGCCCCATTAACTAGTACATTGGTTTTCACCTGCTTAACGTTAGGTGTCAGAAATCTAATACATTTAGTCTTTTTCTCGTTTAAAAGTAAATTATTAACACTAAACCAATGCACTATTTTAGCGATAGCATTATTTACATCATCAGTAATTATCTGTTGTCGTTTAAGCTTAAATAAAAGTGATGTGTCATCTGCAAATAACACTATTTCATGACTATTCTTTACAAGGGAAGGTAGATCATTAATATATACGAGAAATAAAAAAGGGCCAAGAATTGAGCCCTGCGGAACTCCCATTGTGACAATAGAACCCGGGGATCGCTTGCCGTTAACGTCCACTCTTTGGATCCTATTATCCAAATAAGAGATAAGAAGATCCAAAGTAGTGTTTCTAATACCATAGTGATGCAATTTCCTGACCAATGTATCATGAGAAACACAATCGAAGGCCTTTGACAAGTCACAAAAAATACCTAGGGCATCATGCGACTTTTCCCAGGCCTCAAAGATATGTGCAAGAAGCTCAACGCCAGCGTCGGTAGTAGAGCGACCCCTTGTGAAACCGAATTGTTTACTGTTTAATAATTTAAATTTAATAAAATGTCTTTGCAATTGATCTAGCATCAATTTTTCAAATATTTTACTGAAGGTGGGTAGCACAGAAATCGGTCTAAAGTTCGTGGGGTCTGATGTGCTGCCCGATTTAAACAAAGGTATTATTTTACTACTCTTCATTAAGTCAGGAATTACACCATAGTCAATACATTTATTAAAAATTATTGCCAATTCAGGCGCTACAGTGTTGATGATAAATTTTGTAACTTCTACGGAATTTCCCCACAGATCAGCAGTTTTTTTAACATTAAGTGTATTGAAAGTTTTAATAATATCTCGAGCACTAACATAGTCGAAATTAAATACATGGTTACAAATATCAACATTTTCTTTCAATAGGGACTCGGCAACAGTGGGTGAAGAATTTAAAGTTTTTGTGGTTGAGACTGGAATATCGGCAAAGAAATTTTCAAAAACTGAGGCAACATCTAAATCTTTTTGAATAACTTTATTATTAATATTAAGGCTGTAGTCACTACTACGCTTTCTGACTCTTCCAGTCTCATTGTTTATAATTTCCCAAGTCGTTTTTATTTTATTTTGACTGTTTTTAATCTTGGAGCTTAAATACCGACACTTAGCTTCACTACAAACTTGTTTAAATAATTTGGAATAGTTCTTAACATATTGATAAAATTCTTTACTTTTATTATAATTTCTTTCTTCATATAGTTCAAAAAGTTTGATTCTACTATTAAATATCCCTTTAGTTGCCCATTCACTGAAGGTTGCAGATCCATTAACTGAGATCTGCTTGGGTATAAATGTTGAATTAAATTCTGTACAATACATGGCAAAGAAAGAATTGTACAGTTCATTGGGATCATCACTGTAAGGCAAGTAAGGTAATTTACTACTAAGTTTATTTTTAAAGTTCTCCAAGCGACCTGCAGTTTTTGGCACTACAGTGATATTTTTCTTAGCCACTTTTTTATTTTGCTTACTAAATGTAATCAGTTGTCCGCAGTGGTCAGAATCCAGTTGGCTTATAATTTTTTTATTAATAGGTAAAATGTCAGTAAATATATTATCTAAACATGTAGCTGAGGTAGCAGTTATTCTAGTAGGCTCCAAAAATAAATGATTAAGATTATATGACTGAAATAAATTTTTAATTTTAAGGCACATCAATGAGTCCTCTAATAAATTGACATTAAAATCACCGCATACAATTATATTCTTATATATTATATGACTACAGATAACGGAAGATCAGACATATTATTGTCTTAAATTAAGGATATCGAGCGAGACCCCTTCTCGAAACAATTACGTAAGTGTCATGGTCATGTTTACCGCAAATTTAAACGTATTTTCTTTCTTTAGGTTTCCAGAATCGAATTACAAGTGAGAAAAATCTAGGTTGGTTGCCAAACAAAGATTCTCTTGGTGAAAATTTTTGTAGAACTTACAGAATAGTAAATATCATATTATTTTCAGATCAAAATATTGGCTAAATGTTAATAAAACGAAATAGCAATTATGTTGAAGTTATTAAATTCCGTATTCTGTTCCTGAAATTGTTTTCAACTAACCGGAAGAGGAGTTTTATGAACTGTGTTACAAGTTAAAGCCATAATTTGTTTCATATTGGATTTAATTTCAAGTAATGTGATGAAGAGGGTTAGAATTTGGGTCATATTCAAAATAATTGTATTTTTACTACTGTCCTAATGTCCAACCCAATTATTTTTATAATGAGATACAACTAACTACAATTTCATAAACTAACAGATTAAATGTTTATTTGAGCTTTATAAAAACCAATGAAACACCTGATCCGGATAATGAATTAATAAAATAAAAAAACGGCCATTGCGTAGGTTCCGTTTCATATAAGTATTCAATTTCCACGTCTAAGACGGTAAAGAAAAATAAAAAATATTTACCTATAACTATAAGTGTACAAAAAAGATTTAAAAAAAAAATATTCAGAGATAATTGTTTAAACTTTATCACTTTGCTAAATAAGATTACTTTGTTCAAATGTTTTTGCTCGTCATTTTACACGTGCAGCCTGTCGACTAGATCGCTATATGCACGCAAACTATAGTTTGCGTGCATATAGCGATCTACGTATCCAGTAAAATAACGCACTCAGGATACTGTTGAGACTGCCATGGCGATGTAGCGCGTCAAAGATGTTTGCGGGCAGGCATATAGATGGTTTTGCGGCCATCAGACGTAAAAAAAGCGCTTCTCTGCTTGCTCGACTTCGTGGCGGTAACAGTATCTTGAGTTTATTCACTGATAGATGGGAGTCTCCAATGCTGCGACATTGGATGAAACTCCACACTAAATGAAATTTGTATGTCGACTAACACTAGTTTTTAAGACCATTGTTACTAACACTATGGGCGTAGCCTGAAATAAATGCTATAATAATAATAAAGATAAAGAATAAAATATTATTTGTTGTTCTTCAAATTTGATTTATTAATGTGTGTCCTGATTTTACACATATCTGTTGTTCTTCTCTGTTATGCTATTTTAACATTATTTTCATGGAAATAAAGAAATTTTATATACCGTGAAAATTAGTTCACTACATGACGGAACAATTGTTTAATATAGTTTTTCAGATGGATTGGTTAATTAAAGAAAATTAGACTTTTAAAAGTTATATTCATTTTGAGACGTGTAAAATAGCGGGAAGTACTTACTGTTTTATTACTCACACTAGGAAATGGCTTTGTATTGTGATATTTGCTATAAATATAGAATATTCGTATATCATGTGAATCGATGTGAAAATAAATAGATTTGTAGGCTAGACTTGTGCAATTAAATCATATACGTTATTTTATCTGTTACTTTTTCTGTTACGTAACAGATATGAATGATTAGGCGTTATTCACATTATCTCTTGTGTGAATGAATAAATAATATATTAATACGTACTCCAACGCAGGTTAGCTAAAACATTTTCTTATTCATTTATTTGAAGTATGTAAAGTTTGCGTATAATGTGCAAGTGCCTTGTATTGTCTGTGTGTGCATGTATATATTACGGCGTAGCTCAGGCGCGCCGTTTGTACAAACCTACTAGAGATGGGTGACTATCTTTCATTCAAACGCCGAAATGTAAAATTTATAAACAAAAAAGATCTAAATTGTTACAGTCCGGCCGTCGAAAGATTGCGTTCAAGACATCTGTCAGCGTGGCAATTCTAGTAGCTAATAATAAAGATCTAATTCGCAAAATAGGTATAGTGCCACAAACTTATCTGACCCGGCGGTGGTGGCGCTGTCAGTAAACTAAAAATGACAGTTCTTGTCACTTAGCATAGTGATTTCGTTAGTTCCAATTAAAGCCACCGGGCTAGATAAATTTGTGCACTCTATTCGTTTGTATGAAACTGACAGGTGTAAAGAACGCAATCTCTCGACGGCCGGACTGTAAATGCATAGTCAGCTAGCAAATAGTTGGCTACCGTTCGAAAAATAATATTAATACAGAACTATAATTATTATAATCAAGCAGAAATTAGAACTGCTTTACGAATTGTTCAATGATTTATAACAATTATACTAAAATATGATCACCAAAATGTTGTTTCATTATGTACAGTCACCATAAGAGATAAGTAACCAGGGTCATCGGATATAGTTGAAGTTTAGTAAGAAACCGATGGATGTTTTCGAATGAAATTTAATTTGATGGATGACATGTTTGTTTTCTATTCATCAAATTAAATTTCATTCGAAAACATCCATCGGTTTCTTACTAAACTTTAACTATATCCGACGACCCTGGTTACTTATCTCTTTTGGTGACTGTACCTACCTAGCGACCCGCCCCGGCTTCGCACTGGTAGCACTGCTGATCTAAGTAGATGAACTGTAATAGGTATGTATAGGGAATGTTAGTGATGATGGATTCTACTATTCCAAATGTTTTAATTAGCTGAACGTTAATTATTTATTTAAAAAAACGCGTGCTATTTGAACTGGCCCTATTAGTTCCTTTCTGTTATTTTCTGTTACATTCAAATAATATTCATATTCGTTTCCTATCCGTAACTTACAATAATTATTTCGAATATGACCCATTTACTGAAATGGAAATGCTGATAACGATAGTTAAATATTTTAAATATACACACCCCAATTTTGTTAAAGTAGTTAAAATTATTGTAACATGTTCATGTTTTAGCTTGTCGCGTTGACTACCTTTGTGGCATGAAATTTTTTCAGGAACGAAAAGGAAAATTTAAAATGTTAGCGGAGATTTTCCTTTAAATATTAACGAAGTACCCACCCCACTTAGTTAGAGTAACATTTTAAATTTTTCACCGCATCAATGCGTTTCTGATCATAATGTTATCTGACGTAATTAGTCCATATTTTCCCATCTATCGAGTATCAATCATGGCCACCCCAATGCCCAGGGTTGCAAGCTGGTGGGCGCATCCGGCGGTCGCCATGACTACCGCCGCCCGCCGCCTGCCGCCTGCCGCATCCTACACACCTATACCACCCTGGTACCACGCTACGCAATACCAGCCTTTGATAACTTCTGGAGCGAATATTATTATTATCCCCCTGTTAGTTTGTTTATATTGAGATTCTGAGAAATGTTCACGTAATAAAAGACGGACAAAAGGTATACAAGTTTTATGAGCGTTGTGCGAGTTATTCTTGTTCTGCAGCAATTAAGTCGGATCTATGATTTCTGTGAAATTCTAATTAATATATTTTCTGCTTCATATAAGTGAAAGCGCAGAACACAATTTAACACAATTTGTAGTAATAATATCCAAGCCTGCAGGGCTTAATTAACGGCAAGATGTGTCTTCATTAGCTATAATATAAAGTCTGACCCTACCATGTTACCTAATTTTCCTCAGTGAACAAAAGGGAATTATTTTTCACGTTGTGTCTGTCACTGAAATACTTAGTTTTTTGTTTATTAAGTTATTCGATTCAATGGTTTAAAATATCGAAATCGGAAAATGCGTCATTGTGCACGAAATATTTTAATTCAATGGTCTAAGTTTACACTTCAACTTCTAAACTTTAAATGCAATCAAAGTCAAGAGAACTGATCCACACTTCTCACTAAAGTTATCATTGACACACAAACCGAACATAAAATCTACAGATACTTATAAGCTCTCGATCCTCATCCATATTGTACAAGTTCGGTGAAAATCAAGTCACCTTGGAAGCCGAACTTTGGCATATGCTTTGTTGTCACAATGCACCCGGTGCAGTGGTGGGGAAAGGGCAACGCGCTTTGCCTTGGGGTAGGTCTGGCACGCCAATATAAGGAGGCGTCGAGACAGATACCCTTACTAACGACACTCCAATTACCCTTAATATGTAGACTACATTTCACTATTCACAATCCATTGCTGCTTAACTCGGAAGATGGTAAAATTATGCAGGTACAAAACCGGCAATGGAAAAGAGCGTAGAGATAGTCTCGTATATAGAAGTGAGGCTTGGTTTGAAAATGTAAGGGGAGTGCAGCCAAATTATTGGACTTCCCGAAGAAAACAAACCCTCCTAGGCTAGTTACTCACGCGGTGCGACGCTCGATATACTTACTTGTTTGCAGGCACTGCATGTGTGTACACCTACTTAGATTTATTGCATCCTGGTAATTCAACAATGAGTTGCATGAACTTGCATGCCTTTTAAGATTTACCATTCATTCGAAACAGTTTTGAAAATGTAGCTTTAAATGATTTTAAAACAATAGGCAATGAAAAAACCTTGGAATAGTTCTAATATATAATATATTGAATTAATTCGGCGGAAACTTCACAATATGTTATGTACCTACATTATGTTAAGTACATTTAGGGATCATTTAACTGCAAAAACTGCAGACTTTGTAAATTAACCAAATTTTAATTCTATTGGATGAATATTTATAGACGGTCATGATTATAAAATTAATGTTCTATTTAATACTCCCAACTAGTTTTTAGTAAGTAGTTTAGTAGTAGTTTGTAGGAAAAACTATTACGTTTTTACGTTTTTTCTCATAGGATTTTCCGGAAGTTCGATCAAAAACCGTTAAATTATCTCTAAAAGTATGAACTACTACCATTTATTTTTCTTTTCCTGGAAAATTCGTTTAAAATTTTATGAAATCAAAATTCTTTTTATTTTTATGATTCAATTAATTTATAAACACAGTAAGTCCTCGATTACGCAAAATCCATTTACTTAATTGAATTCCCTTAATTCTCTGAATACTCGTCAAAGGCGAGCTGCACTACTGGAACGATATTCCGAGAAATCCTGTTACTTAATAATATTAGTATACAGGTACCGGGGACATCGACGCACGACCTGTTACATGGGTTCAGTACACGATTCTAAACCACCGGACTCGCACACGAATGGTTCCGTACCACCGGCTAATATTTAACACTACATTTTTTTTTTTATTATTTATTAAAAACACGCCGATAAAACACGTTTCTTGTTTCTTAATTATTAATTTAATTTATTTTTATATTATGTGTTGTTATAGCTGCCATAGTACTACACACTCTGCGAAAATTTCAAGTGTCTACCTATCACGGATCAAAAGATACAGTTCCCTGTGACAGACGGACGGACAGGGGAGCTTTATTAATAGGGTCCCGTTGGCACCCTTTGGGTACGGAGCCCTAAAAATCAACTAAGAAAATTCCGAGATGAACAAGACAAAGATTTTGATTATTTTTACTAAAACATCGTTAAGTGGAGTGAAGTGTAATAAATAAGGCTAAGTAGTTTCCTTTGCCTCATGAAAAATTCAAGATGATGTCAGAGAGAAATGGAAGCAGAAGGTATATTGACTTTAAATTGTATCTCTGGGAGTGGATACAAGTATACACGTTAAAAAACGGCTGTTGAGGTAAACAGGTAATTTCCAATTAACCATTAAGTCAAGTTTTTTTTAAGCAATAATCTTATGAAATAACTGAAAACCTGAATAACTTTTCATTATAAACCAAACATTCAGCAGCTTGTATGTATTAAACTAGCTTTAACTCGCGGCTTCGTTCGCGTGAATGTCTGAAAATATCCCCATTGTTTTCATATAACTCTATTGGTTTGCGCGACGCACGCCAGTAAAGCTTGCAGTCGGCATGATTTTTTCCGATATCTTCGACAATCATCGTCATATTTCAGCCAATTTACACAAACCCATAATGACTTGACTGCACTGAAGGATGTCTTCAAAGTTTTGGACTGGAAAGAGGTTGGCATCAACATCAATGGCGAGTACATCACTCATCTTCGGTTTGCCGACGATATAGTAGTCATGGCTGAGACTGTGGAGGACCTCAGTACAATGCTCGATGACCTCCGTAGAGCTTCCGAATGAGTGAGTCTTAAATTTAACACGGACAAGACAAAGGTCATGTCAAATGCCCATGTAACACCCACTCTCATGAAGATCGGAAACGCTACACTTGAAGTTGTGGACGAGTATGTTTACCTAGGACAAACTGTCCAGTTAGGTAGGTCCAACTTCGAGAAAGAGGTCAATCGTCGAATTCGACTCGGCTGGGCAGCGTTCGAGATGTTACGCAATATCTTCTCGTCCCACATACCGCAGTGTCTCAAGACGAAAGTCTGACCAGTGCGTGTTGCCAGTGATGACCTATGGCCCTGAAACGTGGTCGCTCACAATGGGCCTTATTAGAAGGCTACAAGTCACCCAAAGGGCTATAGAGAGGGCTATGCTTGGAGTTTCCCTAAGTGATCGAATTAGAAATGAAGAGATCCGCAGAAGAACCAAGGCACCCGAAATAGCCCGAAGAATTGCCAAACTTAAGTGGCAGTCGGCAGGCCACATTGCTCGCAGAACAGATGGGGCCGAAAGGTTCTGGAGTGGCGACCGAAAACCGGAAGACGTAGCGATGGAAGGCCTCCCACAAGGTGGACCGATGTTCTTTGAAAGAAGCACAGAACCGGTTGAGGTGGCGGTGCTTGGGGGAGGCCTATGTCCAGAAGTGGACGTCTTTCGGCCGATATGATGATGAGCATAATAACTTATACACGTAAACCTTTCTCTTGAATCACTCCGTCCATTGGTGAACACCTTATCATATAGAGGAAGCATAACAACATACCATAGACATTAAACACATCACTTCGTAGACATAACGTTATAGATGGACTGAGATTGTGTTCTAGGTAAAAGACGCCTATCCGCGAGGCGAAACAGCGTGAGTTACCATGTACCTATGTGCAGTCAGAAAAATTGATTGTTTATCAAATTGCCTACCCACTTAAATTTTCCGAATATTCAAATCGTAACTGTCATTCTTTGACAGTTGAATGAAATGGCTAAAAGGTAGATTGACGTGGTGTGTCAATTTGATGAAAAAAATATCTGACCGTACAAAGAAAACCCGTTCTATCCTCAACAGAGGACCATAATATGTCAGTCATCAACCCAGGGTCGCCGGTCGGGACAAACAGTAATCCTCTCGTCAAAAATGTGGCTTCTATTACAGAATTCTCATTAGAACGCAAATTAAAACGCGCTCACCTTTTAATGACTTTTGGAACATTTGTTATTAAAAATTCACGTGTTTTTTTTATAACAGTATAATGATTACCGGGAAAAATCTCGTGTGATGTGTGTGTGTGGGTATTTGATTTTCTCAGAGCGTGGTAAATATTGTAAAAGAAAATTAAGACGGCAATAGGAAAATGTGACTGAGATTGAGTACAGTCGCGAGCACGAATATGTCAACACTTGGCAACTATCAATAGCGATTTTTTTGTGAAATAACGAATGCAACGTTGAAATACGACATATTACATAAACCTATGGGTTCGAAAATACTATGTTCGTAACAACATAAAATTTCATTCAAAAATTAAGGAGAAAATCGCTTTTAAATTTAGCCAATTGTATACATATTTATGCTCGTGACTGTACTTATAACTTACTATAAATGCACTTAGGCTGCATGTTTTGGGGATAGGAGGTGGAGTATAGTTTGTGATTCTGCTTCACATCCTGCTGCCGTTCCGTCGAAGTAACCCCACTTTACGAGTTTTGATTTAGACCTACTCATTTGGGTGGAGAGACGGTTCCAGGACTTCCAAGTGGACTTCGGAAGGTTACACCCTACAGGGAGATGCACTGCGTTGCTACCAATATTCATATTCGTTTATTTGCGTTCCACAAGGTAAAACAAGATGTTGTAGACCCTCTTAGAGCACAGCAAAAGGAATTGTTTGAAACATAACTAACATATTTCTTAAAGTTAAAAATCTAAATCGTAGTAATTAAAATTAAAATGATACATAAACTGAGCAATTCAATTCGGATAAAAAGTTACAAACAATAACATAAATAATAATATAATTGGTCAGTCATTTTCATTTTCATTCAATAACGCCATGGAAGTAGCAACATATTGGGCAAATCAAATTTTAACAAACTGTCGTGCCAGCGACACGGAGAAGAAGTAGTTATTCCTAATTTTATTTTAAAGTTAATGGGGTAAAATGGGAATGCACAAAATTGTTTTGTACTCAAACATTTAGAACTTGAAACACAAATATTTTTGTCATATTCAAAATAAAATAAACTAGTATCAACTTACTACTCAAAAAAGTCTAGGGAACAAGCCAACTATAGCCAACTTATTTAAGAAAACTCTTTACAAGAAGTACTGGCCACACAAATTTGTGAATGTTGGTTAGACCTGCAATAAATAATTGTTCTAAATTAAAAAAAATTAAAGCTAAAAGCAAAAGCATTTTGGAATAAGGAGGGAAAACTTCACTTAGTCGCAGAGTACGGCGTTTTGAAACGTAATAATTTTAAAGATTCAGTGTCCTTACCAGTTTTTTTCTTGTGAAAATCTATTTCACTGCTCTCTTGTAACTTTTGTGAGTTTGTAGCGTTATGTCACGTCGTCATTGAACGTGGGAAGAGACTCTTAGGGCTGTAGGTATGCTGGAAGCAGGGCGCACTCAACGGGCAACTGCCGACGCTGTCGACCTGCAGCCAAGCGTAATTTTACGATTATGGGCGCGTTCCAGGAGATGTTGCTAAACGTCACCAGATTGATTGAAGATCCAGGGTCACTACCAAGAGACAAGACCGCTTTCTATAAAATACTGCAAGCAGCAACCTCAAATTACAGCTCTCCAGCTGGTAAACAGACTCCAGTCTCAGCACCAATTGGTCATCAGTGACCAAACTGCTAGAAGAAGATTACATAAAGTTAATCTTATCGCTCGCAGACCGCTTAGAGTTCAGCTATTCGACGCGGAAATCGAGGGCGTCGAATATTGTGAGCTAACTACATTTCCACTGGATCAACACTCAGTGAGCTCGTGTTCGCTTTTCTGATGAGTCGCGCTTTGGGTTTCATCCCGATTCAAGAAGAGTGCGTGTTTGGCAAGTTCTTGGTCGCCAGAGTCCAGAATCCTCAGGGAGTTCATCCATAACTGGGCCGAACGACTATAGTTTGGGCTGTATTTCGCCTGGATGGAAAGACCGGACCTTGTTTTGATACGAGGCAATTTAAATGCGGAACAATACTGTGATGAGATTGTGCAACCTATGGTCACCGCTCACCGACAGCAGTATGGTCAAGATTTCACGTTCATGCAAGATAATGCGCGTGCACAACGGCCAGGTCGGTGATGAAAGTGCTCTGCGAGAACAATATCTCGTTATCAGAGTGGTCTGCTCACTCCGCTGATTTCAATCCAATAGAGCATGCGTGGGATTAATTTGGCAATTTGGCAACAGATTGATAAAAAGTGGCCAGGAATGTTCTTTTTTATTTAATGTTATCTGGGTGTTAGTATTTTATAATCTACAAAAATGTGGGTTTTTTTTTTAGTTTTTTGTACCATTTTAGATTTTTATAAGAAATGTTTATTTTTCTCCAAAAACCCTTTTATTTAATCAAACAATGAAAACATAATCTATATTAAATTATGCGTCTGTTGATATAAAATGTTACATAAAAAGTGTTAGATTTAAATTAATTAATATGAATACCTTTGTGCCCTAGACTTTGTTGAGTAGTGTATACTATATTACTACCCCGGAACGAATTTATAAATGTTGCTCAATTGATTTACAAGTTCAAAACAGAATTAATAATTGCTTTTGCATCACGAGGAAATACAAGAAAAATATAAGTTACTGCCACGTGGCGCAATTTTCAGTTAACCTTTTGCACAGTATAATTAGGTCACCTGTAAATGTCACGTGGCTCTGCGATCACATGAAAACACAAATATACAATTCAGTTGATTTTCGAAACAAAAATTGATTTTTGTTTCGAAATACCTAACAATACAGAGCCTACTGTTTGATGCCTGTTAAAAACAAAAGTTTATAAATTCGATGATGTGTGATTATGTTCAATAATACATTACTGCACCGGCCGACAACAGAGGCATTGATGGATGAACGTGAAAATGTGGGCCGAGGCGAAACCGAGGAACATATACGTGAGTCCATCAATGCCTGATTCCGGCTAAGGCTTGTATAGTAGGTACTTTTCTCCAATAATGTGCGGAAATTCAAACTAAGAACGATAACTTTTCTCGCGCCAATATGTTCATTTGTTTGTTTTTCACTTTAAACAGCTATATTTGCTAAGCTAGTTCGAGATTTAAATAAAATCTTAGTTACCTCCTTGGTTGCCATGGGTCGAAGCAAAAAGTTTGTTCCACTTTTAAATTACATGGATTTTCATACTAACATTGCCGGCCACTGCTCGCATGTATTTGACCACTACAGCATTTTCGATTTATCTCTAAGAAGGTTGTCCAAATAATGCTCGAATTTACAAGCATGTTTGAAAAAAAAAATTGTAATTAATTACCTACCAACATACAAAGTCTAGACTAATTCTACCAAAGACATTGTATTGAGTCAAGTTCTATTCATGCATACAAATAAATATTTTTAAGTACGTAGGCTGCTTAATGCTTAATGTCCTTGAGGAGGCATCATCACCTACGCTATCTAATTTCATAAGCAACTCACATAACGACAAAATATTTTAAGATTCTTAACAGACGTAAATAAACACTTTTGAATCATAAAATTACGCAGTAACATTTGATAAAGCCTATTGGCCCACCGATATAATTATTGAAACCCCACAACGCGTAATCCCCTTTCCAAGAGGCGGCGAGCATTGGTTATTAAAAATCTCCGTCGTGTGCTTTAGGCGATAGGTAGGTAGGTAGGTAGGTAGCCAGGTTATAGGTATGTCTAGCAGTCTGGCGTGCAGTTTCGATCTGTTTCGGTCTGCGGCGGTAATAGTGCAGCTTTTATGCCCAGACTGGTGATGTCACACTGCTTCGCTCGCATTCTAATAAATAATAATAACACTACAAAGTGAAAAATACCTTTAATTTCGGAAGTCTCGTTTTTTGCCACCGACTTCCGAAATTAAAGTAATTTTTCACGTTTTAGAGCTTTTAAAAAAAAAAAAAATGTTTATATTTTTCACTTTTTATTTGTGGTACCTACCCTACACAAATTCGTGTACCACTACTTGATATGTAAATAACAGTGACAGGAAGTTATTATAACATAATCAATTTATACTAAGTGGAAAAAATACGTATTATTGAAGCTAACTGAAAAACTACTCAAGCAAGGAACCATCCTTGAAGCATACCCTATCCAACAAAAAAGAATTTTCGAAATCGATCCACAATTGACGGAGATATCACGTAACATATATACAAAAAAAAATCAGACGAATTGAGAACCTCCTCCTTTTTAAGAAGTCGGTTGAAAACGTTTACACACCACTTTTGTTAATAGTTTACTGTGTGTGTGTCATTGTCTGGGTCAGTTCGGAGTTTTATTACTCATTTTTATTGTTGTTAGGATTGTCTAGAGGGTGTGTCAGTGCATTTTTACTTGATGATAGATCTTATTGGCTGTTTTTCTTCTTTGAAAAGTTCTTTTTGTCATTTAAATCAGTGCACATCAATAAAGAGTTTTCTATCTGTGTATATTGTGACCGGCTACATTACCTATGTATGCAAATAAAAACGGAGGTTTTGCGTGTGCTTGTGTTGTGACCAATTTTTTATTACTTTCATTACCAGATATCGGATATTCGGATGCATTTTTACCTAAAGTTAATTTTCAACTATGAAAACATGGAAGCGGCTTCTTTAAATTTTTTTTTTTTTGTAAAAAAGTAAGATGCATATTTATTTAAAATTAATGTTAGTCTCCGATGCAAATATATGTATATATGGTGTAAGAGGAGGGTGTAGTCATAACAAAACAAAAATACATAAATTAAAATACTTAATTATTTTGACTAAATTAAGTACTATACCCAGATTGGACGTAAATATTACCTCGCCTACAACAACTTTAATCACAACCTTTCGACCGATATGATTTGGTCCGGTTTGGTCACTGAAATCTGACGTTAGCAGGATTTTTTCGATACAAAAGCGCATTCCATATTAGCCAACATCTCAAATTTAGGTAAATATGCATCCGAAAATCCGATCTCTAGTCATTACCAACAACAACCATTTCTAAATAACACAGAAAATCTGAAAATCCAATTCGTCGTCCATTTTGGAATGCAACCTCCTCACTGATGTGATTATTCTGCCTGCGTTTCAGTGATGTGTTTATTCAGTCCTCGGTAATAAATAATGAGCGGTACCAGGAACACATAGTGCGTTAAAAGCATAGTCCCGCGTGTGCGCCTAACCAATCAACGTTCCCTGTGAGAGCCTTCAAAACACTGATTGGTTTGAAAATGTAATCCAAAACTACTACAATTGACTTTCAGGCTTATGATTATTTAATATTGATGCACACATTTTTTTGTGTGGTAGTTAGTCCCGACAATTACGTCAACAACTTGTCCCATGTAGGCATTGTCAAAGACATTTAAGTATCAAGATTCATTCAGTAGAGTGTTCTCAAAATAGGGTTTTATTTTTTAGAAGGTTAATGTAATTCATAACTTGATATTAATGGACTTAATATTCCAAGTTTGTTTTCAAAAATCAGTTACTTTTGGTTAGAAAACCTATCCAAAGGGATTAACATATTAATTCGATGGAGAAAACTTTAGAAACCAATTACAGCGCCCCAGACAGTCACATTCGAGCTGACATGGTGGAGTTTATTCCTCTATGATCTAATGGTATTGCCCTGGCCACTAGGTTAGGTATTAACTTTTTGACAGCTGCCATAGAACGTAACTGTTCCAGTTTACGTAAAATTTAGCTTTGAAAAGCGTAATAAAATAAATATTTAAACTGCTTTATCTTATTGAATTATCTAATTTATGACTTCTTACTACTATTATAATCCCTTAAATGTATCAGTAAAAAATAATATATAATTGTTATGCGTATTAAATATAGTTACATTATATCGTACTAAGTGATGCGATTGAATGTATTCGCTTCAAATGAATAAATCGAAAATTATCATTCACATATAGGTGAATTAGTATAGAAAACCCTTGCGTCCACTTAAATATGAATAAAATATATAAATTAAACAATCCTAAATACATACACTTCGTAAATTGTTAATAGATAAAGCATATTACAGTGTAGCTGAGTTTTTAACGGACAATTTTTATCAGACCACCTCGAATTTTTAATTAATTAATTATTGTTTTGCGTATGGAATATTTATGGTGTGTTGTCTATGACCTGGAATTTTGATGTTTGTTTGTTTATTTATCTTCGGACCACGATTTGTATTTCTTGTATATACCTACTGTTACTGACAATTTTTTTTTTTTTTTTATATTAATATTTGAATTTTAATAATTTTATTTAATGAGAATGACATAACTAATTTAATGTTCCAACAAGAGTTTAAATTTTAACAATTTTATATAGGTAATGAAAATGTTTGCATGCCGAATGGTGAAATATGGCAGAACTCTGATTAAAAAAACTACTACTACCTACTTATGTATAACCCATATTTGCAAATAAATGCTATTCTATTCTATTCTATTCATATATATTTTGAAAAGAAGCCAATAGATTTATATTGCGGGTTTTGTACACCGAAAATTATACAAACAAATAAGTTTATTTTACTTAAATATGTATTTACTATTCGTCGTCTTCCGACATGGAACTTTTATCTGATGACGAGTCTTCGCCTAAATTGATTACGATCGGTTCTTGCTCTCTTATACTGTAAAAAGTTACATTATCTTACCCAATTGGATAATATTAATCGTATAGTCCTTTCCACTACACTTGACCAATTTTCAAGTGTCACTTGATTACAAGAATCCTTGAATTGTCGTGAACGCTAAAGTTCTACGCAGGCACAAAGTTATCACGGAGGAATACAGTGTACTCAACTCGACGTATTTAAAATAGAGAAAACACTCAGCATACAAAAAAGATTTGACTAGCACAGGGCTCTCGTCGCGAGTGTTACATGTGATCAAAATGGGAACAAAGCTAATAATTATGTAGTAAATCCCACAACACAACACACACACACAACACAATTGATACGACAAACAAGTGGATACTTTATCTCTTTTTGGTTTTTTTTTCTCTTTTTTTACGATAATTTTTGCTATAAAACCTGCAAAATTCAAATTACATTAAACGAAGCAGCTAATCTACATTGTTTTATATTTAATAATAATAAACACAGGCATAGGAACCGCACCATTTTTTATTTCGACGGTAAAATATCGATAATCGATACTACATACAAATTAGTGTCAATAATCGAATCGATAATCGAAATGTTACGTTGCTGCAATCACTAGTGTCATCTGTCAAAAAGTGAATAACCTAGTGGACGAGTTATAGTATTACAATAAATTCACGCCCTACGTCGAAGTTGAACAAAACAACTGTACTGTCTACTACCCACATTTCACTAAAATACGAAATGGTCTCGTAGTTGCAAGCGTGCCTGCTGAGCGTGGGGTCCTAGGGTCGATTCCCAGGTCGGGGAAGGTGTTATTGGGTTTTCCAGTAGGAATTTCTTAGTAACAGCCCGGAGTTTAGATGTTGGCGGTGTGATACCCCCGTGCCTCGGAAAGCACGTTAACCCGTTGGTCTTGCGCCTGATCTCTCTCCGGTCGTGGCTAGTTTCCGTTGACTTTGGCTGCCATAGCCGAAATACTGTCTGGAGGACTATACTATGCTTATTTGTACAATGTACTACCTACATATTTGTTATTTTATTCAGCTAATCGTTCGATCAGCTGTAGGCTGATGATGATGACGATGGTGAATTGTTTGAGGAATTCATGACGCAAAGCATTTCTACTGATAATTTAAATGAAGCCGAATCGAAGCTCCAACGATAGACTAGAATGCTTTTTGCGTAGTCAAGATGCGGGTTATTCCGTTTATCTACCCAAAAAAATCCACCCTTGGGTGGATACGCGGAAACGCATGTCCGATAATCCACCCTAGGCCTATTTGGATAAACGGAATTTATAGGGTAAGGGTGGATCCCGGACATGAGTTTCCGCGTATCCACCCTAGGGTGGATTTTTTGGGGCGGATAAACGGAATAACCGGCATTTTATTTTTATTTTTTAAAGAAAATTATTGTGTAGTCGAAATTGCTATGCAGTATCTTCAACAAAGCCAGAGCCATTCAACCAGTACAAAGAGGCACATAACTAATCGGAATGCAGGCGGCAGTCGTTTTCACAGTTCTTTTGTGTCTGCCCGTCTGGCCAGTCTAATGGATACCGGATTCAGCCGCTTTTTACCTCGCACAGCCTTTTGATTACTAATCCCAGATGAAAGGATGCAGATTGTTTGGATGTTATGCCCTCCTGGTCTTTGAGGGGACAGGCTTTAAGTAATTAAGGCTTTGCTATCAGTATTTTGCAATAATATGTATGATTGCTTATGTTGAGGGAATTTATGAAAGGCATTCCAATTTATTTGGGGTCGGCGCAGCATGCTTTTTTTTCCATACACTTCTATCGGCCGTCATCTCAGAGGTATTTATCAATACGAAATATCCTAGAACTCCTCTATAATTTGATCTTACTGGTCCCTGGGTGGGTGTTCATCAAAATCGGTAAGTGCATACCAGCAACAGGCACACGGGTACGACGAAATGTACTAAGAAATTAAGACGAATCCACGTGCTAAGATTCTTAACTTTCGGTAAGAACAGCACGTGCGGATTACTGAGAACCACCGAGGGAAAACAGCTTGAGTACTTGTATGATGCTTCAGCTCTTTAGCCAGCCCTTAAATCTAACTGTCTTTTGTATGAACACTTACTATTAACAGGGAAATCATTATAACCACGCTTTTCTAGAAGTATTGCTATTGCAATGTTTGTTGCTACCCATAATTTGCAGATATCCAATACGATGAGCGTGTTGTTAACGCCATTATGCCTCAGACCTTCTGAGGCATAATGGCGTTAACAACACGCTCACAACAAATAAAAATATACATGTTTTGAACAATTATTGCTTATTTATTATCTCTAAAGAATTAGCCACTTCGTAGATCAAAATATTATAGATCAATCACGTAGCCGAATCACGTTGAAAAGAGATCTCCAATAAATACACAGTACAAAAGCGAAAATACCATGAAAGTGTGGGAGGGAATTAAAACAGCTTTATATTGGAACGCCAATTAGCAAGGTATTGGGTATCTGAGATAACAATAATAAGGACCTGTGCAGACGATAGACTTTCTGTGTGATCAAGTCTATGAGGACGAAATAATCTGTAAACATTTTCACGTCTTGTATGTTAGAGGATGAGATAACACACAATTTGTTACGCACTTTTTTAATTGCCAAACTTAGGCCTGCATTCCTCCTGCGCTGATGTCGGTCGCGTACATCGGTCGCGCGTACGAATGTACCTTGTTTTTAATATAGCACCACACTGCGACTCTGACGACAGCGGCGCGTACGTTGCTACCACTGTACGCGACCGACATCAGCGTCGGAGGAATTCAGGCCTAATAATAAATAAAAAGCAATCACAAAAAGAAAACTTGCTGGGAAAACGAAATTTTGAATAAAAAGCTCGCTCGCCTTTGAACATGCCAATCTCACATGATTGCTGTACGCTGGGTGTAATATTATTTAGGTATTATGCATACAATTTTGAATACAGAATGCAGACTCACAGACTTCGTGCGTTGGCGTAGCAGCCTCAATCGCACAAAAAGTCTGTCGTCTGCGCAGTCCTTATGAGATTATTTACCTTCGTTTAGACGTTTCCCGGGATACCAGTGTGTTTTTATTTTAAAAAAGGAAGGTAGTTTCCTCCAATGACGTAAATGGAGCTATAATAATCGCAGATTTATTGGAAAAACATTTTTTTATTTTGGTTGCTAGGGATATTTCCGAGTAGAAGTTGAGCTTATATAAGTACAGTACAACTATTTTCTTAGTGTCCCTCGGGAATCATCACATTTCCGAATACAAATGAATGCTAAATTTCATGTCCATCAATTATTAGATTTATCGTGTATAATAATTTGAATTCAGAACTAAGTACTTTATTGTTGTTTTATTTTGACGTACCAACAATAAAGTACATAGTTCTGAATTCAAATTATTATACACGATAAATCTAATCATTGATAGACATGGAAATTAGTATTCGTTTGTATTCGGAAATGCGATGATTCCCGAGGGACATTAAGAAAATAGTTGTACTGTAAGTGTTATGTTGTTCTGTTTTTATGTGAGCGCAACAGGAAACTGTTACTTACCCCCAAAATAGGGACATTTTCCAAATAGGGAGTACTCCCTATTTGGAAAATGTCCCTATTTTGTCACAGTACTGTGAGGATACCTTTTTAACTAACGCCTCCTCACATTTATTGAAATCAAAATCAGCGAACCCTTCCGTTTTTTTTGCGGGGAACACGGCTTTGTTACTTACCCTACAAAATAGATTAGTCAAAGATTTTAAGTAATACAAGATACATGAAAAATATGTAGACTAGAAAAAAAGCTTCTCTTGCATGAAGAATCTTCTTCTAATGAACATTAATTCAGCTCCCTCACTACAAGAGTGCAAATCTCTTTAATTATTTGAAGTAGCAGTTAACCCTTACCCGCTGCGCTGCCCGCTGTGAGGAATCAAGGGCGGGACGAGAGCGCTCCACGGATTCATAAAGCTCTGCTACAATGCAAGCGGGGTGAGAACGGAGTATCTAAGCGAATGGATGATAATGAAGGGAGGGAAGGTGGATAGGTGCTCTGCAAGAAAATGGTAAGGACATATCCTAGAATTCTTGTTCTATTGATATGTACGTGGGATAAAACTTATCATGACGGGTTTTTCCGGGAGGGTAGAAAATTAGCTATAGCAGGTACAAGTGGGTGCACCCACATTTAGTTAAATATGTTTAAGTTCCATGTACATAGGACCAGCCTATAGCCTTTAACCGACGTTACAGAGAAAACTGCACGACCTGGAAATGGAACTCCGGATACCAGTCGCACGATTGTTCAAGATTATGCCTTATTAGCACATTTGCAAACACGTCGATCGATATCAATAATTACTTGGAACTTGGATAGTATCTAATTAGGAAGGTGTAGGTATTCGAGATTTACGAGTAGGACCGCTTGCTTGCGCCACAAATCATTAACTAACATTTAGCGCTAACTAATTTTAAAACAACGACCTTTTTTTTTTGGGTGGGAATTCATCAAATAACTTCTCCCGCTCTGGGCGGAGCGGGAGGGCGTATCAGACTTTTACTGACTAAAACCCACCCCTCTTCCTTCAGTTGCCTGTGTGCCAGGGCAACGGTAACTCTTTCGAACAGTCCGCGACACCGGCAGGCATCGGCCCTAGCGGACTCCGTCTATTAGTGCTGACATCTCTTTGAGGCGCGCGTGGAACACAACACGTCGTCGACCCGGACCTGGTTCTTACCGGCCGGCGAGCTACCCATTGCTCGCCGTCCGTAAGCCCACGCCTACGGTGGCCGGGAATCGGCTATCGACTCCCGACGCCCAGGGTGTCTCCTCCTGCGGCGACTAGGAACGTGAGGGCGCAACGATTTCCTCACCCTCACGCGCTCCACCTCCTGCTTCGCAAGCATTACTGGTTCGCAGAAGGAGGTGACAGCTTCCCATGCCCTCTCGCTCCGTACCATGGCCTGGACCAGGGCCGGACGAGAGAGATCGCCGCCGCCGATCGCCTCCGCGAGGACACAGCGGTGCTTTGCCCAAGCCGGGCAGACCTCCACCGTGTCTTCCAGGCGATCCATCGTTCTACTAGGCCAATCGTTTGAAGATGACAGATGTTTTAAATGCGTTTAGCGTTAAATGCATTTAGTGACTTTTGGTGCAAGTGGGCCTTAATGTTACACCTTCACGGTTGCTAATGTGGGGTCTATCTCCCTCTAAGACCGTCAACGAAAATACGGGACCGTCCGAAAGTAGTTGATCCGTCAAAACAAGTGACAAATGCAATTTATCGGACGGGCAAAAACACATCGGGAGTAGAGACAGCTGTCAAATCGTATTTTCGTTTGGGCCCTAAGTACTCTTATGTCTGTTAGTGATGCGGGGTAGGTAGTGCCCGTATTTTCGGCCGAAAATACGGGCACTACCTTTATGAAAATACGTGAAAATACGTTTTATGTGCGTACGTTGTAGACGCCCTGAAACATGCCACGCTTTCGGTGAGACATCGCTTCGCCTATACAAATTACAGTTGCCGGTCGGCGCGTTTTTCTTGCTACTCAAGGGCTAGTAACCGGCCGTCCGTCTTCGGGGTGGCGACTGAATCATTGAGCGAAAAGTACGCGAGATTAAGTTTCGTCGTGCAATGTAACTCTATAGTACTAGGGCAACAAAATATTGCAAGAGGTTTTTTTAGTAGTCACGAAATGGGACTGGTTTTTGGATTGGCAAGTTCAGATCGGATTTCAAAAAAGGAATTGGTGGCGTTTAAAATGTTCTGAATAGACTGCTTAAGCTTCGTTTTTCTAGAAAACTGGTGACCGCACATAACGGCCGCAGTGACAGATGTCTTGAAAATGATGACAGTGGCAAAGATTTAAACCGCGTCAAAATATAGTCGCGTTTCCATTTCGGTTTGACAGCTCTGCACACAATGACGCAGTGACTTGACATAATTGTCATGCAAACGCTATATAAGAATGTCTGAGCTCACTCTTCTTAGTATGGACAATTTTTCGCGTGACTATACTTAGTCACGCGTGAGAGCAAATCTAGCTATTTAAATCTTTGGGCAGCGGAGTTTGACTTTGCGGTGTCAAAAAACCTACTTTCATAAACAACGATCTAGTGACGTCATTCACCTGTAAATTGCGGACGCTATGTCAGTGTATGCAGTCACCTCTTTTATAGGAAACCGTAGATTTAGTAAGTATAAAAATCCTTTTAGCGGACGTAGCGGGGATGGCAGAAACGTAAGCCCGCTTGCATCATAAATCACTTACATTTAGCGGTAAACGAATTCATAAATTAGGTATATTTCTGACCATTGTTTTTAAAAGTTGATAACGACAGCATGATGTTTTAAATATTTTTAGCGCTAAAAGTATTTAGTGAATATTATTACAAGTAGGTCTTAGGCCAGCTTACTTTTATACCACTTCATATAGTTCTCTTGTATAATTCTCTCAAAAACAAATTTACTACTGCTACTCCATTAAGTACGGGACAATACCATAATACTCTTAAAACTCTATAGGATTAATTCAACCCTACCTTTGAATCCACCCTAGCTATTGTGTTGGTCGCCTACCATCAAAATGATTACCTTAATTAGAGAGAACCCCTACAAAACGAATAGGCATTTAAGGAGTTAGATCTTGTATAACAGACCACGAATACAATTATTTATCACCACTAGGAATGGTTTAGTTTATTTAACTAATAATCATAATTCATTATTTGTATTGAAGATAATTTCAAAGGTTGCTTGAATTTTTTAAATCTGTTTATACCTATGATGAACACACCTAGGCAGTCTGAACTAGACTTTAAATAATAAAAATTGCAAAAAAATTAAAAGGATCTTGAATTTTTACGCAAAACTGGGTCATTTATCAATACACCAGGAAATCTCTAAGAAAGACAGAAAAGGACAAACAAACGCTCGGAACCAAGGAACTGAACTTTATTCTCTAAATACCTGTCGATCTTCCAGGATTTATAGTTTCCTGGTACATTCTAACATCACATTGCAGTGCCCTAACGTTGAAACTTTTCAATCAGTAGCGAAGACGAAAAGTTTCTTTAAATTAATAATTTAATTAATATAAAGCTAGCGTCTCATATAAAGAGGAGCGGGGGGCTGTTTTATATTTTTTACTAGCGACACGCCCCTGCTGGTTTTAACGACATGACGAAACATCGAGATATCTTTATTATAAGTATGTTAGTTTAATACACATGAACCTTCAGGAATAAATTCTCTAAATTATAGTGAAAATCGCATCAAAATCCGTTGCGTAATTTTAAGGAACAACGCGGTCATACTGCTGATAGGAAAAGCGATTTCAATATAATATGTGTAGTTAAAGATGTTTAACTTCTTATGATCTTTCTTTCTTCTTTCTCAAAATCTCTCTCTCTCACTCACACACACAGACACCTTCGTAAAAATTGATCGTATTTTTTATTTTTTCCTTTCTTTGTTTCTTTATATACCCGTTTGTACTCGTATGCTTATAATGTAAGGGAAGAGCGGAGCCTTCAACTGCAAGCATTTTCTATACCCAAATGAAGACTCCTCGACATGCAATGTAAGCCAAATAAGATATCTGTTTTTTTTTTTTTTTTATGATACATCTTATCAACTAACCAATTTCAGGTCTATTCTCGATATTCATTCTCGCAGTACGTACTTATAATCTCCATATAGCTGAAATTAGACTTTCAAAATTTCCAATGACCGCTCTTTTAGATTCCTTTGTTAGATATGTTCTGTACTTATAAACTGTGTTAGGTCTCATGTAGCAGCCCCTGAGCTTCCCAACACTACGTCAGCATCACGCACGGCATTAAAATACGGTGGATTGAGTCTGGTACCTAGCATTTTAAAGCAGACGCACTGCAGCATTACGCAAGTTTGAGTGCAGGACGGATGCAGGATCAAGTATCCGTATAGTCCTAACGTTAGACAGAACGGAAGCAACGTCAGAGTGATGCAGTGTTAAGTCCGGGCCCCGCCCTGCTACCACGTGTCTGTAGCACCTTATGTCCGGCGCGGGATTTATGTGTGTAACTGAAATCAATCCGGTATGTACATTAAATAGCCTTCACGTTTCTTAAGTATAAGTAAACTACAATATTAATCTAGCACCCACGCTACTCTTTTAAGCACAGAAAGAGATGAGCCACTAAATCAATCATTGTGTTTTTTTTTTCGATGTTTAAAGCTGTACGGACGAAGGCGTCTCCAAAGTCGGGCCACAACACCCTGTTCTCAGCCCTCTCATTCAAGCCCAAAAGCTGAACATAGGCCTTTCCAAAGATACGCTAAAGTATCATCATATTTCTCAGCCTTCTCTTTAATTTTTTTTCTGCCTTGTTGTCATTCATTCCTCAGAGAGTCGACCCACTTGTAAACTCACCATAGCAGAATTATTACAAGCTCGGAGAAATTATACCAACCTTCTGTTTTTGTTTAATTTTGCGTGCAAATTCATGGCGCTGTAAATCTTACGAAATTCTGTTACATGTGCCTTGTTGCTTGAAACGTGAGCGACATACAACGTCTCAATTTGACGCACTTCGTTTGTCGCACGCGACAGCGATGTCGCTTTGTGTCGCTTGACGCTTCCTCATCGCGAGCAGTAAGCTTTATGTTAGTCGGCTGACTTTGTGCTATGATATGATTGATCACCTTTCATACATACTTGCCTGGTATTTATGTGGTGTGAAGACTATTTATTACATAGGAACATAGGAATATTATTTTGACTTTTCCTACTGATTGATGTGTTGGAGAATAATAATAAATTCTCAAAGGAATGAATAATTGTATAATTATCGGAAAAATTCAGCCAAGTAAGTTTCTTTGTTTCATTAATTACCCAATTGGGCATAACATTATAACGGATCATAAGCACACTACCAATATTACCGTTTCTTATTTTCACGGGTGGTCAAATTCATAACAGTACGTACTTGTCATGTCGTGTCATGTCATGGCATGGGGAGTGATAGATATATATTATTTGTGTTTTTCTTTTCATTATTGGATCCCGTCGTAATACATCTGTCATTATACCTATTGATTTACAGTGAGGGGTGGTGGAGGAGGGGTTGTCATGAATTTTGAAAACACATCTATCTACCTACTTGCTATTTTCATGAATTTAGATCCCGTATAAGATTAATTATGCAACAAAATCTGGTACCTTCTTTTAAAAATAATTTGAGGCTATCCGTAGATGTTGGAAATTATTTGTAATCAATATGATAACAGTTGTAAAGAGTGACGGTCCCACATGAGGAAGTAAAATTTACGACGCCTTTCTACTTTCAGTTACGTGGATACGTTTTCCAAATAGCCTCATAAAAAGTGGCGGGAAACGGCATCCCTTCAAATAGAGCGCCTTTTACCGCCACGCATCGTGGTTTTGTTGAAAACTCTCATTACATAAGACAAATAAAAATCTAATAAAGCGGTGTAATAGAAAAGTTTCTAAATACGTAGCGCAGGCGGGGTGCAGAGGTGGGCGGTCGTCATGGCAACGGCCGGTTGCAGGAAACTGCACAATCGATGTTGCCAGACGCTCCGCTGCCGCCTGTGGATCAATGTGTCTCTAGTACTACGCCCGGCTCCCGGGAAACCTACCTTACTGCGACGGTGTGAGTGCGCTCTCTGCGATATATCACCGTCCTCTTCTAACGCAGCGACCATTTTCCGACGAGCCCCGTAGCTAGGTTACGGCAACCCAGACGCTTACCTGAATCCTGGCGGGCGCGAGCTCAGCCCGCTCTGGTCGTACATCACAGTGTGCGGCGCTTTTCCCCGGCCGTTAGGTAAGTGTGCGTGAGTTGTGTCAGTGTTACGTAGATCGCGTTCCATTTTCGAATGTTCACGTCGGGAAACTTGTGAATCGGTTATCTGTGTGGAGTTGTTTGTTGTTGTGGGTGCGTTCAGAAGCTCAGCGCCGCGCGCCGCCGGGACCATTGTTTGTTTTGTTGTTATTATCGTTCAGAAACCCTTCAGTTACTGCATACATACTGTAATAAGAAAATACATTAATATTTCCTAATGGTATAGTTAAATTTTTCACTGAACACAACCATAGTTCAGCGATGCTGAAATCCGTTAACGTGGTACTTAATAATCACACAGTATCGAAACTACGTGACTATAAGTTTCTCAATAAGGATTTCAGGGTTTGGTAAACATAGGGCGGGAATTTCTTCTAAAAGCCGCGTAGCCCACCCTAAAATGAGCTTTATTAACACACAATAAGGTCGGATTTATTAGGAAAAGCATGCGAAGGGGAATGCTATTGACGATATCTGATGACTGGCTAAACGATAAAATATTTAGATGGGACTAATAATTAATAACGTTGTCTTAAAGCGTAGGGGAACAGATTTTATAAGTTAAATAAAGCTCGGGATTCTGCGATGAAATGGCGGATTTGTGGAAGGGTTCGATAAATTCATGCATCATTTTTAAATCCCAACATTTTTTTGGAAATTAATTGATTTCCTTTCATTAATAGTAAAGCAAGCTCGCAACGAGTTGTATAAACTCAAACTTGGTCCAAACTACCAGTTAAGATACTTAAAAATGAATTTAGCGTAAGGAACTCCTCACAAAACGATATCCAGGACTAGTTTTCTGTGAGACGCCCAGGGATCTTGAGGTACCAGTCTACTAGTCGTCTTCTCCTTGTCTAGTCTAGTTTTAGTTTGTAGTGGCCTTCTGTCTTATGATACAAGACTTAGTATCTCAGCTGATCAGTCAAATCTTCTCAAGAAACTTCATTAAATTGTCAGGAAGCGCTATACAAGCTATACAGCCCACTAACACAAAGTTACCACAAAAAATCAGGCTTTGCTTTAACTATAAACTGTGGATTTTATATTACCGCACTGCATTAGTGCATCTAATGTTACCTACCCCTTTTTAACTGAGTTCAAGATCTGGGACAATGCGCTTGCGTTAGTTCACTGCCTACCAGGAGATCATAAGGAGGGAAGTGAGATGTCTCGTATCACTTTCTTTGAAGAAAATGACCGAGTCCATGCTTGTAAAACGGAAACCTTCAGATGAAGAACTACCAGGAGATTATAAAAGTGAATGATTATCGTTTTATAATAAAACGATTAATTTTTTTTCTCAAATGCAAATCACAACAAATTTGAATTTCTCGAATAATTCACGAATGAGAAACGTTTAACGCCCACATTATTTCGATGTAATTTTATAACAGGACCTCGATGACAAATTTAATGACAGAACAGACATGAAATATAGGTATTCCCCAGCCTCGATCGGATGCCAAATAATATCACGGTGGACGAATAATGCCGATTGACAGAATACAAACGGCATTTTGTTAACGGCATTCGAAATTTATAGCCTGGTTTTTATGAACTTAGGTAATTAATAAACAAGGGGTTTTATGGATTTCAGGTATTTTTATGAATTTGAAATCGATTTGTCACAAGTCACGAGTCATGACTATTTTATTTTCAAAGTTTATTTTGAAACTGTATGGGGATATTTATATTCCATTCAGTTTATAAGCAATGGAAGAATGTTCAAGGAAGAGTGAAAAATATAAATAGAAAGTGATCCTGACGCTGCAAAGGTTCGACGTGGGTTCAATTTGACAGGTTTCAATATTATTGACACTTGACATTATTGTCAAGTATTCATGAAGAAACGATAAGTAAAACATTAACATTTTTCAGGTTCCGTACCCAAAGGGTAAAACGGGACCCTGTTACTAAGACTCCGCTATCCGTCTGTCTGTATGTCCGTCTGTCACCAGGCTGTATCTCATGAACTGTGATAGTTAGACAGTTAAAATTTTCACAGATGATGTATTTCTGTTGCCGCTATAACAACAAATACCAAAAAACAAAATAAACTAAATATTTACGGGGGTCCCATACAACAGACATGATTTTTTGCCGTTTTTATAGATAATGGTACGGAACCTTTCGTGCGCTTGTCCGACTTGCACTTGGCCGGTTTTTTTTTTGAGATTAATGTTTGTATGAGCAAAAAAATTGTATCTTAGGAATTCGTAAACGACAGAGAAACATGTAATATAGTTCTCATAATGCTTACAGAGGTGTCCTGGTGTTCTTTACAATTCTATAAAGTACAAAAATCTCTTTTAAATTAAGTGTTCATTGTGATTGCAACAATAACATGAGAGGTGTCAAATCCCAGCGAAACGTACAATTTGTGATATTGTTCAATTCTGTTCGTGAATGGGCCAGTTACTACAATAGATAGTTACCTGCTTTATGTAGTATTGAGTAGAACACACGTGGACAACGTGTGTGAAACTGTGAATCATTCATAACTGATTCACAAGTTGACAAAAGATTTAAGGGATTTATTGGTATTTGAGTTAGTTTTTCAGTCTGGCTTTAGCTACGCGCAGTACTTGAAATCTACTACTTTGGTTGAGACTTATCCATATACTTAGTAATTAGGATAACTAGAAAAGAGGTTCCCGTTTTGAAAACTTCTTGTGAAAAGACTAGTCCAAGTCCAACCACTATTAAACCTATTTCTACCACCCAGCAAGCAGCCTTGAACCCAACAACCTCTTTTTGATACCATTTTCCATCAATATAAAAAGTAATAAAAAGCAAAATTGCTGAAGATCCAAAAGTGATATTTTCAGCCCGAAACTATAAAATGAATAATCAAGCATGTGTACCAGGAGTGTATACTTACAAGAAGACCCTCAATGGAGACGAAATTCGAAATTAAAATTTCACGAAGGCCAAAGGTTCAGTGTGGCTAGGTGGCTAGTACTTAGTACGTAGTAAATCCAACGATAACGGCACTGTGCTTAGTGTTACGATGAGTTTGTGGCTAATTAGCACCAACGTATAGGTTAACTCAAACCTCCACGGAGTACAAGAGGTAGGATCAGACTGGAAGCGCTAATTAGCGAGGGTTGCAATCGAGCGGAGGGAACTTGAGGCAATAATTTCTCGATGTAATACGAGTTGAAGTGCGGCTTGTCTAGACATTGTAATAATGTTTCTGATTTTGCATTTTGCACTTATAAATTAAAATTAATTTATGACTTTGTTATGGTAAATAACCTATGAATGACTAACTAAAACAAAAAATGCTGCAGAAGTGCATTCGAAAAGCTGCATTTAGAAGAGTTCATAAGCAATTTCAAACGAAAATCAAGGAAAATTTAAAATCAAACAAAGATACTGTCAAGCGAAAGGTTCCGAGTTTGAACCCTGTAAATACCAGTGTGAAAGAAAAGTAAGATAAATATTTTATTTGAGACACGCACAGGAAACAAACAATTAAAAAGCAACATTTAAAACTAACAAAATAATGGATACAAAAAAGAATACCACCTGTGTGAGGCCAAAAAGGCTCCTATCCAGCACAATGCTGCGTTACTTAAAAATAAATATCGCAACGCTGGTATTCTGATACAGCGCATTAAAAAAAAAAACAGGAAAACAACGTGAGGAAATTTATTTCAAATCGTGAATCAAGTGTGATGATCAATTCTCATTCTTTGTTTACAAGATGAGACATTTTCCTTGCTACGACAATCACACGCTAGTATTCTTCTAGCAAAACATTTCCCAGCCCGTTCCAAAGTTCACTATGCTCGTGTGATGCAGGGCGCGTCGCACTGGGCGCGTCCATGCGTCACGTTACTGCGCCCACCGGCCACAGTCGACCGCGTGCTCTCCACGTGCTTAAACCATGAAGGGTGGTGAGCAAAGATCTTGGTGGAACACCGTGGTCATGGTATTTGGGATTCATCATTTGGCATTCATCATGGTATTTCATCTCTTAACTGCCACGGCTTATTTTTATTATTAATCTTATATTTTGAATTGTTTCTTTATATATTTTTTTCATCGTTCTCGCATATAGAAGCAACAAGAATAATGTACCCAGGATTTTGTAATATCTTGATTTAAAAAGAGTGTCCTTGGAGTTTCTTGTCCGTTCTTCTCCATAGAGATCTACGTTTTGGAATGGGCAACTAGCTTCAACTTTCTGACTAACTGACCGACTCTTTGACAATTCAAAAGTGTCTGTAAATGGTTTAATTGAAATAAATACTTTGAGTTTGAGTTTGAGTTTGATTAGGGTAAGAGTAGATTTGTCCAGAAATATCCGGCTTTTTGGCCTTCCTTGCGGACTTTTCGCCATAAGGGTAATTATTCAGAAACAAAAAAAATTGTAAATACTTAAAAAAAACAAAGATGAAAAGTAAAATGTCCGGACTTTTTTTGCAAATGGTCGAGCACTTTTTAAATTTCGAAATGGTAACCCTAGATTAGAGTCTATACCCTAATTCCATGACCATGACCTAACCATCATTAGGTAGGAGTAGGTTGTTATCCATGGCAAGCTGCATGATTTCTCGAAATAAATAGATGGTTAAAAATATGGTATCTAACGCACATTTAACGTTCTATCATTACTAGGAATACAGCGCTACTAGGAATTGTCAAGGGAGAAATTCCCTTAATCACCACACGTGACAGACAACAGAAGCCGTTGAACATGGCTTTCCCTTAGCAACACAAGCTTTTAAAAAACAATACCAACACAATGCAAAATATGCAATAAGATTTTTTTACTTTTCATTTTAAAAAAACAGGCAAGATTGCACTCGATCGTTCAAATAAAATAAATAATGACAGCCTTTAAAAACAAACTAAACTCTGTCTGATGTAATTTAATAATACTGGGAAACTACTACAACAAAACCGTAGAGAAGAACCCTTTAAAATTCAAAGAAATATTCAATGCACATTCCAGTATTCAGTTACTAGCTGTTTCCCGCGACTTCGTCTGTGTGTATTTTATATTTTATCAATTTTTCAAACACTTACCAAGGATGAAAAGCAGACAGATGTCAGCATAATTGACGGGGTCCGATAGGGCCGATGCCTGCCGGGGTCGCGGATTGTTCGAAAGAGTTACCGTGGCCCTGGCGCATAGGCAACTGAAGGAACACGGGTGGGTTTTAGTCAGTAAGAGTCTGGCACGCCCTCCCGCTCCGCCCAGAGCGGGAGAAGTCATTTGATGATTTCCAACACAAAAAAAAGGATGAAAAGCATTCTATGTCTAGCCTAGGCCTAAGGCTAATATATCTTTCAAATGATATAGGTAGCAATCGGTTAAGTGGTTCAGGTGTGAAAAGGTAACAGACAGAGTTACTTTCGCATTTATAATATTTTATAGTAACTAGAAAGAAGTATGGATTGAATACCCAGCAGAAAATATCGAATGTCACAACAATTCTGCGAAATGAAATAAATGCGCAAAAACTACGCTGAAGTTATCAAAGCCCTAATAAATCTACTATTATCTTAATTTTCTACGGTTAGAAAATACTAGGATATCATATATACATAGGCACTGTGTAGCAATATCTTGCGCGAACAGCTGGAAAAGTTTAGTGAGCTTCTTTTGAATTAATTTCCCGCTTTTTTGTTATTTTGAATACAGATGTTGATTTTAATTTATTTGTTCAAGCATGGACGAACCATGGTCTAAAAAAACAAGGTCTAGCACTCCGAGGGTGACACAAGCTTACGTCACTATCCAGTTGCCACATTATTGCAACAAAACAAGAAGTATGGAAACATGTTCAGTCACAATTCTGTTAAAAAATATAATCAAGCATTTAAATTGTCGTTTTGTTTTTCTAATCAAACGGAAACAATTCAATTTAAACTTATACCGACGTAATTGTTAGTTAAAACGCATTCGCACAGGTAATAAAGGCGGTTGGGGAGTTATTATGACACACTACTGGTAACACAGCAATGATGACGTAAGCTTGTGTCACCCACGTGACCACTGTGATACCTGGCGAAGTATATTATTATACCATGGGACGAACAAAAAAGTCGTACAGATTCTCGCTAGCAAAAAACTGTGTCACTCAAGTCGGTCAGCTCTCTGTACTTACAGGTTTTATGTACGCACACATTCACACATTAGTCGGCCGACGACCAACGAGCGACGGTGGGCCGTTACGCGCGCAAACGGCAACACTTAACAAATATATTCACAGTTTTTTTATAGCGAAGTTCCACCCGACTGTTTTTGTTCGTACTTGGGTTCAAGTGACAAAAAATATAAATAGAAGAACTTCTGAATCTAGAAATCAACACGTGTTACGTACGAAGCGTTAACCTCAACTAGACCTCAACAAACATTTGTTGCGAACTTGAGGTTTGCTGGTACAGTTCCTAGTACTTGACTGGTTGTCATGGTATAGTATGGTATGGGCTTATGATGCGGAGGAATAAGACATATTGAGGAACATTTTGTGAGAAAAGTTTTGAGAATGAGTATTAATGTGGATGGCTATAAGAGTAGGGGAAGACCAAAGAAACGACGGATAGATTGTAGTGGATGTAGCTAACTAGAAAGAGGGTGCTTCCTGAGATGAGGGCTAAAAGAGATTTATGGATAAAGGAGACATAGGTAAGGTACTTTGCTGATTCCTAATTAATTGCGATAAAGGCAAGCGGTTTGCTTGCATTGTCTACATACGCGCCCAACTCACTTCCAAAAATATTAAGCTTGCATAATCCCTACTATTCACCTCAAATATTCATTTATATCGTGTGTCATCGGAATTAACGCCTTATGATTCACTCTTCGTCTCCTAGACTTACGAATAGGCAACCGCGCCCCCTACCGACTACATTAGGTACTAATGCCATTATTTAAGCGTTCAAATTAGATTTTGTCAATGGCTCTGAAGATGGATGACCACTATGCTCGGCCGGCTACTGTCTGGGAGTTGTAGTCAATTCGCACAAATTGTAATTTATTTTATTACTGCTTCTATTTAGAAAAAATCTTGTAAATACTAGATTGTTAAGTTATTTCCATTGCAATTTTGAAATTGCTGCATTTTTTATTTAACCTATCTATCTACATATATACTAATAATAAAGCTGAAGACTTTGTTTGTTTGAACGCGCTAATCTCTGGAACTATCAGGCGGATTTGAAATTTTTTTGCATTTGGTAGCCTATAGAAGGCTATTTAACATCACGCTAGGACCTCTAAAAGCTGAGCAAAAAGAAAAAAGTCAGAAAGAACGCTAAGTGAAAACGAAGTCATAGCGCGGGCAAGCGATGCGATGCGACGCGGTGGATCGAGGGAACAAGAAATTTAACGCGGGCGAAGTCGCGGGCAAAAGCTAATTATACAATACAATAAAACTATTCTGAAGCGAAAAAGTAATTAAGTAATTGATCTCAGTAACAACAGTTGGAATTCGGATTCTATATTATTATTATTATTATTTATTTATTTATTAAAACTTTATGCACAAGTAAAAAAAAAATACTGTACAAAGGCGGACTTAATGCCTGAGGCATTATTATATTAAGAAGCGAAATATATTGTTTTCTAAACGATCGAATTTTTCGCAAGCTTAATTAGGACAAATAGCAAGTTGTTTCTAATTTTTTGTTATGAATATTCAGTTGTAATAAATTTTACGTTTCGCCCACATCAAATTTGCAGCTCTAACATGGTTGAGTGGTTTTATTTATTACAAGCTGTTCGTGCCCGGCGTCGCCCGGTGTGAATTTCATACAAAAATAGCATCCTAATTTCCGACATTCCCGGTGGATAATCCAAAAAAATACTTGCAAATAAGCGCCTTTAGCCAAATAAGTGCAACCGCGTTAGAGTGATGTGCGGACAAACATTTTAGGCAATTGATTTTTTTTTTATCTCGTATTTTCATTTTATATAAGTATCTAAGTACGTACATATACAACATATTTATGTTTTTTAAATATATGGACATATATTTTACTGAAATAAAAAATTAAAAAAACGCGCTGAGCACGGGATTTGGGGCACCCCGACTCGGACAGGTTAGGTTAGAAGGGGATGGCGAGGTCTAAAAGACCCCGCCATCCCCTTCGTGGTTATTTTTTTTAAACCACCTAAAAGTAGGAGCCCTGTGACCGTCGACTACGCCTTATAAATAAAAAAAGGAAAATAGGTTCATTTCTACAATACTTTATGAAACACAATTTGGTGAGCATTTATCCATTCTGGTGGACACAATTTCGTGAGTATTTCGAATTTTTTGGTAGTAAAATAGGGACTTTTCTGGTTGGCGTTTAAACACAAGCCTATCAGTATCGGTATCAGTATTTTTCTTTTAATCACATGCCGATCTATTAAGGCCGTTAGTAAACCGGAAGTACCGCGACAGATGCGCCGAATCGAGGAAATTGGCCGCGACAGTTAAGACTCCTTCCTGCAAACAGGCGACACACGTGACGCGACAGAAGCGAACCACCTCCTGTTGCGCGACGAGCGGTGCCTTTGTGTCGCGTGCGATTCGCGTCGCGTGTCGCACCTGTTTGTAGGAGCCTCTAGAGTGTTATGTTTATTTTATAATGTGCGTCTTATTTGTACAGAATAAAAAAAAAACTCTTTCTTTCTTATCACTATCAATGTTAAGGTATGATGATCAATGATAATGAAGCTATGTTCCGCTAGACGATATTTGATACAAGCTCATGGCAAATAAAAACGTTTTACCAAAAAACAACCGACTTCCAAAATAAAAACTTTTTTACAAAAAAACAACCGACTTCCAAAAAAAAAACTTTTTTGGAAGTCAGTTGTTTTTTTGTAAAAAAGTTTTTATTTTTCACTTTTTAGTTGTGGTACCTACCCCACTTACATTTGTATACCACTACTTGATATGTAAATAACCGTGACAGGAAATTATTATAACATCATCAATATAAAACAAGTGGAAAAAATACGCATTATTAGGAATAACTCAAAAACTACTGGTCAGTACTTGATCAAATTTAAATGGGACTACATGTGAAGCACCAGCTTTCAAATAAAAAAAGATTCATCCAAATCGGTTCACCCAGAAAACAGTTCTGAGCTAAAAACATTTAAAAAAAAAACAGCCGTATTGAAGCCCTCCTCCTTTTTTTGAAGTCGGTTTAAAAACAAATATTGTCCCACAGTTTACCAAAAGCCAGACGTTCAAAAGAGATATTGTATCTCCAGACTAACAAATGCATTATGCCCCATCCCTCTTCGATAAATTTGCTTTATGAGCGAGGACCCTTCATCCCCTACTAATATTCAGTCTAGTTCGTTAAAGCGTTAGGAATGCCTAGCCATAGCCCCTGTAGCCCCTAGGGTTTGGTGACCGCGGCGAAACGGAGAGACAAACATACTCATTGTCACGTGGCTAGAGGAAATAGGGATGATGCATAGATATGCCTTGTGGCTCATTTTCATTAGTCGACTAACTCGGTCGATATGCAGCATGGGGGGACTCTACGAAGGCGGGGTAGGGACTAATGTAAGTCATATATCGATAACGCGGTCGATACACCGACTGCGAGGAATCCCCGTAGCGGGCGTAGCGACCAATGAAATTCATAGATCGGTAAAAACCGTACGGAGACTCACACCCAATGAAAATGAGCCTTCAAAGTAACTGCCAAATGTGCGGTGCAGGTTCTCCGCCCTGTCGACTTATAAAAACGGTTCCCGATGACATGCGTTACAGAAATCGCCCGCATACGAGCTCTATCGACCAATGAAAATAAGCCTATAAATTGTCGGAGGTAGGAATTTCCTACAATATCCTTACTAATATTATAAATTCGTAAGTAACTCTGTCTGTCTGTGTTTTGCCTTTTAACGCCTAAACCACGGAACGCATTTCGATAAAATTGGGCAAGGAGATATATGGCATCCTGGGGAAGGACATAGGCTACTTTTTGTCCTGGTAGCACGATCCCGTGGAATAATTTCAGACATCCACGCGGGCGAAGCCACGGGGACGAGCCAGCATATAATAAGTAAAAAGAAAGAAAGAAAGAAAAATATTTTATTTGGGACACGCACAGGGAATACAAAGAGTAAAAAATAAAAAAGGAGCATTTAAAACTAGCAAAATTAACAATAAAAAAGAAAAACGAAAAAAAATAAAACAACAATAAACAAGTAAAAAACCTGTGCGAGGCCAAAAAGGCTCCTATCTCAGCATAATGCTACGATATTTAAAAAATAAATACCGCAGCGCTGGTATTCTGATAGGTCCCGCTGTGATGCCACGGACACACCTACTAGTACGAATAACGAGCAGGAATATCAAGAAAAATAGGAAAAGTTCCTCATCATTCTTTAGTTTTGACATCATCAACAGCCACTGTTGGGCATAGTCCTCTCTTCTTTTGCTGTGTCGAACAATTAAAACTCAAATGATAAACTGGTAAACTTACATTATGTTACTAAAACTATCCACGAGTAATAGAGTAATCAAAAAATTATCAAGTAACTTGCACTATAACTTCGACATGGATAAAACCTCTCCCGTTATCTATCGATACAAGATTATCTGTTTCCTCATATTGATGGCAACAACCCTAGCAGAGACGGGGAGGCTTTGTATCGCAAACATATCGATACCTGTCTCGTCGGATATAAACAGGTTTGTTTTCGAATCTAACACTTCTATTCTATCCTTACATGTATGTATCTGCGAGGTTTGTAGAGTTTCAGTAAATCTGATTTGATTTTAAATTAACATCATGTATACATTGTTTATAGTCTCCATTCATAAACTTTTTTGTTTATTCTTAGATTGTTTTTGTCGTTTCACTTATGTAATTTATAATCGCACCTACTAAGCGTTTTCCTCAAAGTAAAAGGGGGAAACAGGAAAACGATCTGTCTGACTTTATGAATGCCTTCTGTTTGTAAATAAAAAGTGATTGTGTAACATAATTTCATAATTTAAATTGAGTAAAGTAGGGACTGAAATTACGTAGGGCGGCCGCAAGAGTTATTTTAGAACTTACTATGCTATTTCGATCGTATTCAAACTAAACGCTAGTTCAATAAAACAACCAACTACTCAATTCATGGTTACGTAACCAAGAAATACCAACAATGTCTAGGGCTAAGAACCTTGAAAAATAAAACTTGGGGTAACCCCCGCAAGCAGGGAATTTAAATTCAAGGTCAGAGTACCAGGGTATTATAACCCCTAAGATAATGCTAAGTCTTTTATTACAGAAGACATTGCAGGCGTGATTTAGGCGCGCGCCATATTTCGCCTGTTTTGTCAATAAAGAGGGAAAGTAAAAGCAATTGTTTGCGCGTGGTAACACTCGATTATATTATTTGCTTAGTACAAGGACGCCAGAGTCAATGAGGAGGTTTCATAAATCACTGAGGATAATTGGTAGAGTAAACACAATATTACAGAAACTTATTACTTTGGCTGTACTCTTAATCTAACTTTTAGAATTAATAAATCTTTGTTCTTTGTACTTCGAGGCCTTCTTGCTTGCCTGGGAGCTTCACTGCAGAACAGCAAACTGCGACATCCTGTGGAAAAGGACTTTTAACATCTTAACAATGTAGAAGTTTGTTTAAGATTGCAACTTTCTAAAATAATATGGTCAAGCAGCGACGACTTGGTTTAAAATTTTCGAACTACATCTTTTTAAAATGGTATGGTGTTAGTGTAAATACTGCAGGCTTAGCATGCCGCTTTCTATTCTACGAAAAATAGACACAGCTATTTCTATACAAAGTGACATTTCGTTTCTCCGTTTTTGACATCGCACCGTAGAAATCCTTCTACAATCTGTCATTTTGTCTTTCGTTTCTACCGATCTTTGTCTAAGTCCTTTTCTAAGTAGACTATTTCAGAAGAAAGTTTTCTATGGCAAACTGTCAAAATCACACTGACCACTAACAGTTGTCTAAGGTCGTGAAGACAATTTGATTTTGTAATCGTGATGCAGTAGAAAGCAGTAGAAAACTTTCTACTCGACGGCCACAAAGTACATACGGTTATCTACAAAATCATGATTTTACTAAAATCGAATTTGACAATCGTGACTCCACGTGGTACCTACTTGTTTGCCCTACCCCGTAAATTTTTTTTAGAGCCGGAGGCGCTCGTGGGGGGAGCCTCGACGTGTTTTATATAGAATTTTTCACTTATTGTATGAAAATGTGAAAAATTATTACCTACAAGTTGAGTTTAAGGGGCTTAAGTGTTTGATAAATGGGGTAGAAGTTTTCATTATGTTTGCGATAGGACACACCATTTTCAAGATATAGGCAAAATAAAATAAAAACAGGAATAAACAAATTTTTTGTGATTTTTAGTCTAGTTTAGAGGCATTTGTGACAAGAGAATCGGCACCACCATTACCAAGGAATTGGTTAAGGCCAATATTACTGTAATATTTTTTGTTCCAAAATACGGTATTTCGACACTTTGAGAAAAATTGTTGTACTTTACTTTATATACGTGACTTGATATCAGTGAAAAATGAGAAACAAACAGAAAAAAAATCCTATGGATCCAATATAAAGAATTCTGAGTCGAATTATGTAAAAGAGTGAATATGGTAAAAAGTGCAGTTGACTCTTTCTACTTTGCTGCCGTCGTACTGTCTACTCGGAACGACATTTTTGTCTACTCTTCCGTCGACAAAACGGTGCTCGTGCTGAGCTTGCTAGAAAGAGTTTTGAGTGTGATAGCGCTGTTGGGGTTAGATTTAATACATCTTATATTGGTATCTTTGACCTTATTTGTGAGTTTGTATGTAAGTAATCTTCGGAACTATCGATCCGATTCCGAAAGTTCTTTGCCTAATGGGAAGCTACATGAGTGTCATAGAATGTTTTATGTTAAAACGAGAGAAACTTTAAGCGGACGAAGTCGCGGGCAAGAAGCTAGTACTTATAAAAATACGATATTTTAAACCACACACGCATATGCGTGAGTTTATCATGGTTATTTAATTTACGGTTCAAGACACCCTTAACCAACCATCAACAAAAGTTAAGTCAAAGCTAAGAAAATAGGCTTTAAGCACCAAGGTCTTTTTACACGAAATAGTCCTTGCAAACGTCCCCCCACAAGGACTAACAACCCATAGGTTAAAAGATTTCCATTAAAATCAAATAAAAGCCATTATTAAAATATCGCCATCCCTTTCTTGGCACATTATTAATACCAGGGTAACAAAGAGCTAAGACGTGAGTTCGTTTCCTCCGCATTATCGGAACGTATTCATATTAAACTTTTGATATCTATTTGAATAAAGTTCAATAGAAAGTTGTTTTGTTCGGTATTGGAAAAACTATAGGATGGAGTTTATAAGTGGTTTGACCGCTGGGTAATGGAAAATACGTTACGTTGGTCCACTAATTAAAATACAATTTATGTACGTTAATTAATGGACCAACATAACCACAAACAATATACACTCGCGGTCAAATAATACGGCTCGATGACGAAAACCCCTGTAACTTGCAAATTAATACTGGTACATGCATGAATCTGTCTTTATCTTACAGAGACTTTTATAAATATCGTAAGAAATAAAACCTTAAATGATCTACAACGTAGTTAAAAAAAGTATAACATTTTAAAAACCTCGAACTTGGAAATAAAGTTCAGCTTGCAGGATTTTTGTGTATATTGCTAATCCTGTCATTGTATAATACATGATATCATTTTCATTATCAATCTTTAGACCATCGGTCTATTTGGCGTCGTTTAAATGTTGATGGACAAACCTCAATATGGTTTCCCAACTTCTACGCAGTCGGACACGCGGCCACAGAAATAAATATATACCCACTTACCACTATTAATTTCACTACATATTCGTCATATTTCTATAACCAGCTAGGTATAGCTGACAATAACAATGTGTATCTTATAACTAAGCTGTGAGGGTTTGATTTACGTTGTTGATAATGAGCCAGAGATTTATACATACCTATGTTATAAACTGTACTAGATGTGTCAATAAAAATAAGCTCCAGCTTATTACAAACGCTCGTAAAGATCCTTTGCTGAATTTGAAGATAACTCACATTGTTCAAACGAAAGTACTAACGCTACAAAGTTTGTTGTCAACGTAAACGATACGGATCTTGCCACCTGAACGTGTAACCTGGCTAAGTTACTGAGTTTAGGAGCCCTATTTAGCATTTAGGAAAGAGTAATAAGACTTAGGGCGAGTGGGATCCTAATAAGCCAGTCAGGATGGTTCCTGTCTTGCTTGTTAATTAGGATTACTAAATACAGAGTAGTGTAATAAAGAAGGCTTTAAGCTTAACACATTAGACCTACACTATGCGGTAAAATCTTGCACTTTTTACTCAAAAATAACAGTTCAGTTCAGTTTGCGAAATCGCAGAAGCATTACAGTATGGTCCGAAATGAGTCGGGCCATCCGATAACATCCACTTGATAACCGCTTGCCACAATTTTTCATACTTCCAACGATCGATATTTTGAAATAATCTGTTGTTTTGTCAATGTGTATCTATTTACATTTGACTATGTTCCCCCTCCCCTCTTGTCCGTTTTAAATACACCCAGAAGCCACATCCAGTGCTCCAACATTCGTACCCAAGCCCAAAGTGGTAGTATCAGGGAATCTCGGCACGCGATTTGTAAATTACCCTGAACAGTGGCGCGGCGCGCGGCGCGCGGCGGTGCGGCGTCCCCATTCTGAAGCTCACCTACTTCTGGCGGACATGCACCTCACCACGTGGTAGGGGAACAAACAGACTGGAAAAAACGCTTATTGTTTATGTAGTAAGTAAAAGCTCGGTACGAGTACGACATAATGTCATGCGACTGTACACGTGGCGAAAAAAGGTATGAGATAAACTTTTTTGCCGTTTTCGCCACGTGTAAACGTACGTCCTTTCATATTGCTTTTGCTTTTTCAACGTAGGTACATTTTTCGGGTGGATAAATCTATGAAAATCTACACAGGCCTGATTTTATGTTGCTTGTATTGTATCGTACGTTGGTTCCAAAAAGGCTTTTCGATATTCAATGAATTATTATACGCAAAATACGAGTAGCGTTAGGCCCTACTCGCCTACTGGATTCAATTTTGTGTGTAAACAAATTGTAGTATTTTCTAGCAGATACTTAGATATTGTTACTTATCACCTACAAAAGTCGACAAAAAAGAAAGAAAGAAAAAAAAAATCTTTTTCATCCAGGTTAAGGCAGCAGTTTTAAGAAAACCATCTCGTAAAATGAAGACCCCCTACACCTGATCACCTTGCTAGACAAACGGGTCAGTGACCGCAATCAGTCCTCTCGATGTTGCCGTGTAAACTGCTTAGATGTAGGTAGGTGTACTCAGCCGCATCTGGGGAAGACTGAAAACGTACACACACACACACACACTTGGGAAGAATTTAAGTTTGATGAATTAGGTACATAAAGAATTTAGAGGAAGAAGAAAAAGACTCAACTTAAAATAATTTTCTTTAGTAGAAGAGTGACCAAACGGGTCAGAGTTGCTGATGATTTAGTAAGGTACCAGAATATCATAAGTGGGGAGGCACCAGATACAATTTGAACACAGTAAAATATAAATGCAAAAAAGTGCACTGGGTCTTGAAAGCTGAAGAGGCCCGTGGAACATTTTGCAGTTTTAAATCAACTACTTCCTACTTCTGCTACTTCCCTAGTAAGAAGGTACGTGAAATGCGCGGACGCTGTAAATTTATTGTTAAACGGGATTTAAATACAAAATACTGGGAAAACTTTGTAGTGCGGGTACGTTGAATTAAAGTGGGTATAAGATTAAAGATTGCAAATTAAACGGTCAGGTCAAGGGTAAGAGGGTCAATTAAAATGTTTAGCTGTTTATAATACTGGTTTAAGAATCTGATAAAAAATGCGTAACATTTAAAACTTTGTAAAAGTTTAGGGTAGACTAAGTTACCTATGTAATAATTAGTTTTTCACATGTCTGGGGCCTGTACAAATAAAAATAGGCCAACTAACCGTTTATTTAGTAATAAAGGTACAATAATAGCTTCAAATAGTAAATAAAAGCTAAGTCCTAACGAGGGGGCAAACCCATGAGTCAGGCAGGGCTTCCCTGATGGTTGCCAACATGTTAAAAGTCACTTTTGGTGATTGCTCGTCAGCTAATTAATTAAGGGAATATATTTGACATTTTAGTTGTCTGTGCAATATTTGGCGAAATTGACCTAGTCAACTAAAATTTAGTTTTGTTGTGATCACTGAAATAGACTTAGCCTGCTTGCACAACAAATGACTAAATTCGTTTAGCGCTAAATGAATTTAAAACTGCGTCATTGGTCTATTGGTCGCGAGCGCTTGCTGAGCATGAGGTCCAGCACCCTAATTACGTAACACATTATCTATCACAATCTGAATCATTTTGAAGCCTATTACTAATCCATTACTTCAAATGTTCGAAAAATTTGTCTGCTCCACAACGTAAATAACGCAATGAATGTTGTTGAACTGTCAAAATGAAACCCATTCCTTCTGTTAGTGTGTTACGTAATTACCCCGCTGGATTCGACTTCCGGATTGGGCAAAATCTTACTGGGTTTTTCCATCTGGAATTTCTAAATACTCGTAGCAGTCCGGATTTGTGCCCGGTTGATGGCAATAGGCTCGCCCCCGTTACATGGGACTTAAAAATGATTGGCGAAATGTTGGTGTACTGTAGGTACAACACCTCTGCCTAACTCTTCAGCGAATGCAGGAGTGATGTTATCTTATGTGTGTGTGCATTTAAAACATGGTTCTGTTTCTGTCACTCGTTTGCAAATTACAGAAACAGAATGATGTCGTTGATGTGTTTAGCGCGTATTATGGTACCTATCACGGGTGTAAAAAGATACTTAACGAAGCCGAGAGTTACTTTTACTCCCCGTAATTGTTATAATTTTTTTGTACTGGACTATACCTGGGAACCTTCTGGGTACTTAGAGATTGAAGGCCAAAATTCCAACTTTTACTGACGTTTTATTACGAAAACAAGTTATTAATGATATAACACAAATTTAAATACTCCCACTGACCCTGTACTGTTGCATGCACTCATAAGCACAATGTTTTGCGTGTGTTACGTTGCGCATTACCGTAAACAGCGATTTGACACACCAAAAATAAAATTCGTTTTCTATCAATTATTTTTGTGCAATGTTACTTAATTTGATGTAAAGAATGCGTAGTTGACAGCTATATGATGGGTCTTTTTACACCCTGTATGTTGGTGCGCAGCCGCAGGCGCGGTTTGCTGAATGGTGAGCATGAGTTGGATCCCCCAGTCAGGTCATGTCATTGGGTTTTTCAGAAAGGTTTCTCAGAAGAAGCCCGAGGTCTAGATTTGTTATATCCGGTTGAAGGCATTTGGCTCGTACCATTTCACATGGGGCTATGGGACTCAAATAAAACTGGTTAAAAGTGGGCGTATCAGACGCCTATATCTACCTACCCCATCGGGGAATACAGGCGTGAACATATACTACTGAACTGTGTACTATGAACTGTGTTATATTTTATTTGAATTCATTATTTGGTGGGTTTTAACATAACAATTGTTTTAAAATTTTCTTTTGATCAATTTAAATATTGTTTCATTGTCATATTTGAACAATTTCGAGTTAAAATATAAAGAGTACTCCCAAATGATGAGTAATTAAACAATGTCTAGAGAAGATTTACGTTTTTGTAATTCAAAAAGATGACGGTAATTTGTTTAAACTTCAAGAGTTAGTTGAAATCCTTGAATTATTAACAGTCCAATTTGTTTTAGAAAATATTATAGCTAGAATTTATCTTATTTTTGCTAGAATGCTGAAGAAATTATAACATTATTAATATTTTCTATGAGATGAGAAAGAAATATGAATTCCTCCATTTGTATACTTAAGTCAAGGTACAGTCAGAAAATAGTTTTTTTTTTTTTTTAATGGGTGGCTGGTTGGTTTCTGGTTTTGTGCCCGGATGATGGCAATATAGGCTCGCCCCCGTTACATGGGACTTAAACATAAATGGCAAAATATGGGTGTACTATAGGTACACCTCTGCCTAACCCTTCGGGGATTACTGGCGTGATGTTTCTCAAAAGAACTTAAAAAATAACAGTTCGCTTATATTAAGATACTTAAGTGATTATAATTAGTACTATTAACATTAGTTACCTCTATGATGGTCTTCAATCAGTGCGTCCTGCCTGTTATGACTTATGGAGCCGAAACGTGGACACTCACGATACGGCTGGTCCATAAATTCAAGGTCGCTCAGCGAGCTATGGAACGAGCTATGCTTGGAGTCTCTCTGAGGGATAGAATCCGGAATGAGGTGATCCGGCAGAGAACCAAAGTTGTTGACGTAGCTCACAGAATAAGCAAACTGAAGTGGCAGTTTGCCGGCCATATTAGCCGTAGAACCGATGACCGTTGGAGTAGACGTGTTCTTGAGTGGAGACCGCGAATCGGCAAACGTAAGGTAGGACGCCCTCAGGTTAGGTGGAGCGACGATCTTCGCACGGTGGCTGGTAGCAGCTGGATGAGAGTTGCCGAGAATCGAGCTGAATTGCGTGCAATTGGAGAGGCCTATGTCCAGCAGTGGACTGCTGTAGGCTGATGATGATCTCTATGGTGTTGCAAACATTATATTACCATATTCTGTTTTATGTTATTTCAAATGTTGGGATGTATTGCCTTAATTTACGTTTAAATGTGTTTATATTGTCACATTTTTTGATATCCTCCGGTAAACTATTGAACAGCCGTACTCCTTCAACCAATATTGTTTTTTTTGCCATAATTAATGCGAGCGTGCGCTGGTTTTAACTGCATTTTGTTTTTATTCCTTACGTTGTATGTTATATTTTTCATATGTAGTTGTATGTTTGATTGAACGGATTTGGTGATGATTTTTTTAATAAGGACACATGTGTAGTATTTGTAAAGATGAGTTATATTGAGTAGTTTGGTTTTTTTTTTTGTAGTTCCCTTGTCGGAGTTAAATAGTGAAATAATGTTTTGTGTTCTTTGTAGTGAGTCTAGGTAAGTTTTTTAATGTTGTGTTGTTATGGTTTTTTTTAAATTATATTTGTAATACCACGCTGCGTTCCAAAACGGGTATAATGGACGGAAGCAAACAGGCTAACACGTTCAAATGGGATTGGCTGTTCACATCAGCCGCATGCACAATGACCGCTGGGCAAAAGTCTTCCCACAATAGGTGCCCAAAGATCGACGGTGCCGCCGAGGCCGGCCCAAAAGGCAAAAAGAGGTAGCGAAATGACCAGCGGAGTAATGCGTAACACACTAATAGCAGCAATGATTTTCTTTTGACAGTTCAACAACATTCATTGTGTTATTTACGCTGTTGAGCAGATACGTTTTTAGAACATAAGAAGCAATAGATTAGCAATATCCTTAAAAATAATTCAGATTGTGATTGATAGTGTGATACGCAATTAGGTTTCTGGATGCATACCGCGAGGTCTGGTTCGAGGTGGCGCGGGAAAAGAGTTCCTGGAACGACTTGGGGGAGACCTTTGCCCAGCAGTGGTACAGTAAGTGCCGATAAGCTATTAAAAAATGGTAAAAAATAGAACTGATGTAAAACTGTTAAAGTAACACAAAATTATAACAAGAAATGCAGTGATTGAGATCGAATATTTGTTGTGACAAATTTAGACATTATGTAAAAAGTTACAGTATTAATGACAAAATACTCTTGTGTACCTGTTAGCGTAATTTTAGTACAGAAACAAAGAAGAACAGTACTATCAGCTGATTACAATTCCGCGCGAGTAGCAGACGTTAATTTGGGGAAGTGGATCACTACCACTACGGAGTTGTAGCCTGTTTCACTACATAGTCTTACAAACTATTTATTTGTGTAGATCTACGTATGACCTGCGTAGTACTCTGTATCTCATCATGAGAGATCGGATATTCGGATGCATATTTACCTAAAGTTATTTTTTTGCTGTGAAAGTATGGAAGCAGCTACCTTAATCTTTTTTTTTGTATAAAAGTCACATGGATATTTATTTCAAATTAATGTTTAACCCCCGATGCAAATATGTGTATGTAGGATGTAAGAGGAGGGGTGGTGTGTTAGTTAAAACAAAAATCAATAAACATAATTTAAAATAATTATTTTTATTAAATTAAGTACCTATTATATCCTGATTTGGCGTAAATATTACCTCGGCTACAACAACTTTAATCACTACCTTTCGACCACTATGATTTGGTTTGGTTTGGTCACTGAAATCTGACATTAGCGGGATTTATGCGATGCAAAAGCGCATTCCATATAAGACAACATCTCAACTTAGGAGAATATGATCCGAGTATCCGATCTCTACTCAACATACAATTAGACAAAGGTTACTTTTACAATACCATAACATCTCGCGTGTATTCCCCGAGGGGTTTGGCAGAGATGTACAACTGTACACCCACATTTCGCTAGTTTTGTTTAAGTCTCATGTGATAAGGGGCGAGCCTATTGCCATCAACCGGGCACAAATCCAGACTCCGAGCTGCTACTGCTACTGATAAATTCCAGATGGAAAAACCCAAATAACACTTTGCCCGACCCGGGAATCAAACCTAGAACCTCATGCTCAGCAGTAGCGTGTTTCTTTTAATAAATAAAAAATTGCCCTTATAAAACGACAACTGAGTTCCACTCGGAGCGTCTCCGCAGGTAAAGTCCACTTTTATTGCTTTACAACTTGTGACGACAATTCCCAGTAAATTGAAACTGCAGTAAGGTTTTATTTATTTAATTAAAGGGCACTTCAACAACGTAAATGCTCGTACACACTGGCGCGACGCGAAGCCCGACCCAAAGGCACCGCGAGTCGCGCGACGAGCGGCGCCTTTGTGTAGCACTATCGCGTCGCGCCTGTCTGTGGGAGCCTTTAACAAGGACTTGTAGCACTTCAGTGGACTAATGTTTACGTCAATAAAGCTTTAGTTTCCTACGAAAGCGGTGGCCGCTATATAACGGCCGCAGTGAAGGCTGTCATGAAAATGATGTTACCGGGGTTTGACTTTACGGTGTCAAAAACGCTCTAGAAAACACACCAACTTACTTTAATAAATAACTTTTCAGTGACGTCACACACACAAAATTATTACTTGTCAAAATTTTAGAAAAATCATCTACTCTTCAATATTTGTAAATATGTGAGCACCATGTATCTATCACATAATTAATTTACCTGTCATTGCTTTATATTTAATTATTTTTACCTATTGTGATATAGTAATTTTATCTAGGTGCATCGTCTTCACATATAATTATGTAATTAATGTATACATAATATTGTAAAACATTTTAAAAGAGTAGGTAACGGTGGAGTTTCTTGCCCATGCTTCTCCATACGAAACTACCTTTTGGAAGGGACAACTAGAATCAATTCTATTTTCTCGTAAATTTTGACGTTCAAAGTGCCTTTTATGTGCCTATTTGAAATGAATGATTTGACTTTGATTTTTTCTTTCGACGGTAAAATCTTAGGAAACCCGAGCTCAAAAACAGACATGCACAACATTTGCATCACTCACAATTCTGATAATAAAAGGTTGAAAATATCTGTCAAACAGACCTTGTTTTATGACGGGCAAGTTACATTCAACCTCAGTGTGGTAAAGTAATTATGATGTCCACTATACATCCGGCGCACCTCGGGTAGTGAATCCTGATAACACCTTACACTATTACCACTGAAAGAAAGAAAGAAAGAAAAAGTATTTATTGAGACTCGCACAGGATTATCAGAAACTAAACTAAACACACTCATAAAAAACTGCTCGATAGTTCGTGCTACTAGGAGACAAGAAAACGTAAGGAGATCGAAATTTTTGTTTACATGGGGTTAATTAATCAATCACGTAGTGGCCACGTACACTGTGAGGGTGAAAGGTAAAGTTTGTCTCCCTTGAGACGTGCTAAAGGCGTAGCTGCGGTATGTCTCGCCGGGGATCAAGTCAGACCTAGGGCCTTAGGTCTGGTTGCCGGCGATTAACAAGAAGCAAGTAGAGAAAGCCACTAAAAACGAGTTAGCGAGCAACGAGCAGCTATTATATATTAATTTATACAGTATCCCTTTTACACGGGACGTACAATCTTTTATACGTTTCTTGAGCGAGAAAATCGTGGATACCTGCTAGTCGCTACCTCCTTGGGAGGGACAGGTGCCGCATGCCGAGACCAGCTACCAGGGTTGTATGCATAGCTAGCAGTCGTTTCCATAAACAAAAGGTATTAAAAACCATTACATTACAAAAGAAAAAAGACTGATTACCTGCTACCTTACCCACCCTTACCTACCTTATTGGTGACCTACTTTACAACTTAAACGCAACAGAATAAATAACACCTGCCGTTCCAAAATTCTGTTTAGATTTTTGAAGTTTTAACTGTCATTAGATAAATGTGGAAAGTTGGATGTAGTGTACACTCCTCGGTCTTGTCCCCAAAGCCCGAGCGTCACCTGAAGGTTTACCCCAGGAAAAATGGAAAAAAAACAGTACTGTATACACCTCTACTTAACCCTTTGAGGGAAACCGCCGTGATGTTAGGTTAAATTCTCACAAGACCTTTCAGTGTACAGTAATCTTTTAAAGAAGGAGAATAATGTATCTTTTAAAACACATGTTTATATCGAAAACGAAACCCAATCCCCTGTTACCAACGACCTCGTAACCGTAACACAAATCTTGCGCAGATTACAAAGTTTTATAAATTCGCGTAAAGTTAAGTAAATCCAGTTAGCAGCACTTTAGAATTAATATGAGTTGTTCATGATTCACGTTACTTCATTATCCCTATGTCTGAGCCAAGGAACCTTTGTGTATTATCTCTTTAACTTAATGATACATGTTTAACGATATCTTAACTTTTTGGTAAATCTTTTCTTATTTGCAAGTCTATTTTTTAGATACCAAATCGTGTAACCCCGTAACTCTGAAAGGACAATTAATGACGTTATTGGTGATGTTCTTTGGAAAGGTCAGGTGCGTAGTACTCGCAACCAGCGGCAGCGTGTATGTGAACGTAAACGAAGTAAAAGGAGTATGTAAGGTTCGTAGCAGGTGGCGTTCTGTAGTTTCTGCCTGCCCCCATGGGAAGAAAGCGTGAGTTTACTTATATGTCGGAAATACGTTAAATCAATCGTTTGACTTGGACTAATCGGGACGCCAGCGCCGCCAGGTGGCGCTCGACAGAGTCTATTACAAAAAGCTTGACCAGAGTTAATCAGAGAGTTTGTTTTTGGCGGCTAAGCAGTGAACACGTTTAGAAACTGTCGCGCATTCTGTGAAGTTGTGTCGTGTAGGTACCTACAGCGTGTGATTCGCTAGTGTGATTAATTTGATCGTAAATTATAATTTGATATGAACTGCAAACGGTTTTTTGCGCAATAACCAACACTTCCCATAGTACGCCCAAAGTAGTTAAAATATGGCTGATAATAAAAACGAGAAACACGTACCTTCTCCGTCATATATATTTTATTTATTTATTTAGGTACAGTTAACTGTGGCATCTTTACTTTCCATGAGCATCTTTACCCATGAGTACTGTACTTATATACCTATCTCTCGAAAACTAAACATTTGTTGCTACCATTTAATATCAAAGCGATACAAAAGTAGAAAAATCTACTATTTTCGTAACAGATTTTTATAATCGACTAGCTGCGCCCAGCGGCTTCACCCGCATAAATCTCGCAACTGTCTTAAATTTTTTTTTCGTTATAATTTTCTACAAAGTATTAGTTTATTAGTTTAAAAATATCACGGTCTTCTGTATAATGTCAGGAAAAGTGAGGTTATGGTGTTTCGTGCGCGTTGTAGAAAACTGACGACAGTTCCTCCTGTTTATTTGTATGGGGTGGCACTTAAGAGAGTGTCTCGTTTTAAATACCTTGGGCACATTTTGACTGAGAACCTTTTTGATGACGAGGACATTGAGAGAGACCGAAGGGCGTTGTCGGTTCGATGTAATATGCTGGCCCGCAGGTTTGCTAGGTGTACTAAAGACGTGAAAATTACGCTGTTTAAGGCTTACTGCCAGACGTTTTACACCTGCAGCCTGGCAGGTATACGCAGAGAGCCTACAACGCCCTCCGCGTTCAGTACAATAAAGCTTTTCGGGTGTTGCTGGGGCTTCCACGGTTCTGTAGTGCGTCGGGCATGTTTGCCGAAGCAGGCATTGGTAGTTTTGAGGCTATCATGCGCAAAAGAACGGCGTCCCTAATGCGTAGGATACGGGGAAGCTCCAATAGCATCCTGAAGGTTATTGTGGAGAGGCCAGACTGCCCTTTTCTGATGCACTGGTCCAGTAGACATAGCTGCGGGCCTGGTGCTGAAGAAAGATATTTAAATTAAATTATTGGTACAGAAGTTAAGTTATGGTCATGTTTAGTTTAATTTTAATTTGATTTGACATCATTTTGATTTAATTTTAATTTGATTTGATATTGTTTTAATTTTGTTTTGTTTGTAATTTATTTTATTTTTTGATTTAATTCTAATGTAATATTGACATTAATTTTATTTTTGATTATGATTATAATTTTGATTGATTATTATTGTAATATAAATTTTGATTGGAAATTTGATTTTGATTGTAATTTAATTTCTGGTTTTGATTGTAATTAGAATTTTTTTGTGATTTTAATGCTACTAACATATTTTTCTAAGTTTTTTTTTTAATACTAATACAATATGGGTGTTTATTTTTCCGATATAAATAAATTGAATTGAATTGAATTGAAATTAGAAAACTATTTAAAAAAAGATGGATGAAATCTGTAAAGTCGTTCTCAAGTTATGGCGCGACCAAGGGAAATAAGGATTCATTTTTATATATATACTAACGACCCGCCCCGGCTTCGCCCGGGTAGCAAAGCATAATATAATATAGCCTATGTCACCCGGAGATAGTGTAGCTTACAACAGTGAAAGAATTTTTGAAATCGGTTCAGTAGTTTCGGAGCCTGTTCAATACAAACAAACTATTATATCTTTTATGTTTATAATATTATAGCAGACCCGGCCACCGGTTTATTACAAAATAAATTTAGGTTATACCTTAGCCTCAGCAACACGTGATGGTTATGCTATTAAATTGTAGCTTATATGAAACATTTGTATTTTTAACATAGCGCCATCTATTGAATATTTACTCAATTCAGTCAACAGATATCGCCATCTGTTAGAATCGTTTGGAGCTAATATATAATTGTGACTGGCAAATAATAGACAAATATTTTGCAATAAAATAATATTGCGACTATAAATTGAGATGTAAGCTATCCTATCTTTCAAGTTGGATCAAATTGCACACGGTGTACAAATCAAATTTAAAATCGGTTCAGTAGTTTAGGAGTCCATCGCGGACAAACAACGTGACACGTAATTTTTATATATATAGAAGAAAGAAAGAAAGAAAGAAAGAAAAGAAAGAAAAATAGTTTATTCTGCACAAACAAAACGCACCTAACAAATGAACGACATTAATTTAGAGACATACAAAATAGCCAAAAGCCTCGTATTCATGTTACAAAAGTTTCATAATATAAATATAAAGATAGATCTCGTCAAGCATCGCTAATGAGACACAATTGATTAACTATTGTTATGGCCCTCTAGCGGGCCACCTCGGGCTTGACTGATCGAGAGATATTTCAGAACAGTACTAATAGGTAAACTTGTTTATGGAATGAAAAGATGCCACAGTTGACGGTACCAAAAGCTGAAAGCTAACGGTTTTACTATTCAGTTGTATGTACATAATCATAATCTTATATATAGGTTCTTTTCATTAGGCATGATTATTAAGTACAACCATATACATTCAAGAGGTCATAATATAGACAATTATGTCGATTTGCTCCCTGAATTAATTATGGTAACGAGTTCTCTCACACGACAGTACCGCATTATAATAATCACTCTCAACAAGATCAAGTTTTTTCACATATTCCCACACAACTCCATCAAATTAAAAAAAAGAGCACCTCAATATCAATATCGATATAAAACATATTGAAATAAAAAGCGATCAGCTTAAAACCGCATGCATTGGGTCATGGGAACAGGAAACGAGGGTAGGTCTGTAACGTGAGCGAGCGGAAGCGCGCCGGATGCAGCACCGCAGCCTCCCGTCATCGGCAGATGAACTGACCATGTGGTGCACAGGTACTTACAGGTATGGAGCAACTTGTGTTACTTTACAGGTAGGTAAGTTTTGAAATAGGTAGTCGTAGGAAGGAAGTTATTTATAGAGAAGACAGCTTTTTAATAAATATGGTTTGTGAGATCGAGGTTGTTTTCTGAGAGTATAAATTAAAATATTTTGTACACGTCGTCGAATAAACATATTTGTGGGTCAGTTGCCCACAAATATTTTGTTCACTTTTTATTTACTTCATCTTTTTGAATGTCCGACTGCTTTGACAATTCGAAAGTACCTGTAAATGGTTTAATTGAAATAAATGCTTTGAGTTGAAGTAATAAAATATTCTAATGTTTATCTTTCAGATGTTATTACTACACAAAGTGTCTGTTGTGACCTGGCAAAAAATGTTAGTCTTAAAACACTCGAAGAAATCGGAGGAGGTCTTTTGCCAGGAGTTGGACAGTGTCGGTTAATAAAAAAAAAACACTTGACTCGAAAAGGACAGGCAAAAAGAGCAAAAAGCCTTCGACCACATACGACTCTGTTTTTACCTTCGATTTAATGACTTAATAACTACAATGAATAACAATTAACAACAGTCTATTTTAATTACCTTAATTGGTGTCTAAACTTCAACTGATCTCAATCGTAGTCCGAATCATTTCCCAATTAATTCATCTAAGCCACACACTTAGCATACGGCCCACGTTACACGATCCTATCTGCAGGTAGTCGTTTAGAAACATTGACAGCAGACCAACGAAACTTTTCACCCTCCACCGATGAGACGGTTCAAGCCCGTCTAGACGATACGAGTTTAAATGTCATCGTGTGACACTTGTTTGCAACAAGACGGTGAGATATTATATTATAACTTTACTAGCGACGCATCTCTGCTTCGCACGGATGCAATGGCGACATGTCAAAACATCAAAATTTCTGTGTTCAAACTAAGTTAAATATTAATGTATTAAACTCGTAAACCTTCTGGAATAACAGCGGGGTAATTACGTAACACACTAACAGTAGCAATGGGTTTCATTTTGATAGTTTAACAAAATTCATTGCGTTATTTACGTTGTTGAACAGACAATTTTTTCAAACATTTGAAGCAATGGATTAGCAATCAAAATGATTCAGATTGTGCTAGATAGTGTGTTACGTAATTAGGGTGCAGGTCTAAATGATGGTGAAAACCACTTCAAAATCCATTATGCAGTTTATAAGATGTAAGCGGTTACACAAACATGACTCGAAATGCGACTTATTTTCTCAAATATGTTTATTTCGAGATTTCGACTATCAAATCAATGTACCCGCGTGACTCATGATTAGGGTTGCCAACATTTTTAATATCAAATATAGTATTTTCGAAACCATTGCCTGTAGAAATATAGTAGAGAGCAAAATAAAATAAAATAAATGTAGTAGGTTATGTAGGTACGTTTAAGAAAAAACATATTTTTTGCTACTTTGAGCCTTTATTAACAGGTTTTTTTTTTTTAATTTCTCATAACTAATATTAAAACTCCAAAAATAAATTACGGTAATAAAATACCATTATTTCACCTTTTACGAGATTAATACTGACTATTGCGCTCATCTCGCCATTTTGTATTTATCACTGAAAATATACGTTCAGTAAAAACTGAAGTTGCTGGTATAGAAAAGAGAAACGATAATTACTAAATATTTTGAAAATAGAAGAAAAGTCAGAATCACTGAGCAACACTTGTTGCCATTTTTCAGCAGTAGATTTAGTAGTAACACAGTAACACATTTTGGTCAGACAGAGGAATAGTCAGAATTATATTAAACAGATTTATTTCTAAATATAAATTTCAAAAACTGATTCAGACTGTGTTTCGTTTTACACTTCTTTTAATAAAATAATTGCCCATTGTGTCACCCTGTGTAAAATGTCTACATTTATATCTGTAATTTTTATGGTGTACATAATAAAGAGTATTCTATTTTACTGTATTTAATTTTTCATTGGAAATATAGTAGTTTCGCTTACTATATTTTTTTTTAAATATAGTAGTATACCTAGGCCTCTAATATATTAGGATACTATATTATATAGTAGGGTTGGCAACCCTACTCATGTTAGCAAGAACTCGCAAATGTCGAATGGTCCCCTGTCACCGATTTCCGATTTACAACTGGTATTGAAGGTTTTTAATATGTATTATGCCAAATGCATGTATGCATTTGATTTTTTTTAAATAAATCTTTTAATAGATCGACGATAAATCAATTCATTTCATACAATCGAATAAAGCACCAGGTATAGTCTTGTGGAAATCCGAATGAGTGTATTTTCAGAAGCGAAGAGTTTGTTTCGATAGTAGGTTATTTAATTTTAGTTTTAATCGAGGAACGTGCAATATAACATTATATTTTTTTTGTTTAATACTTTGCCCCACACTAGGAATTTCTCCTGTATTGTGGATGTGTTTACACACATTTAAACTCACATACACAAATAGCCAGACCCGGAACAACTACTTGTAGGTCATACAAATATTTGTTCCGTGCGGGAATCGAGCCCGCGACACGCAGCGCAGCAGTCAATCGCTTAACCACTGCGCCAACCGTGCCGTCAAAATATATTATATTTATGACTGTTGTAGGTCTCAAAGGATACTTTAAAGTCGTAGGTTCTAATAAATGTAGCAGTATTTTAAAGAATTTTGGAAGGTTTATTCGATTGATTTGACGGCACAGCTGGCGCAGTGGTTAAGCGATTGATTGCTGCGCTGCGTGTCGCAGGTTCGATTCCCGCACGGAACAAATATTTGTATGACCTACAAGTAGTTGTTCCGGGTCTGGCTATTTATGTATGTGAGTTTGAATGTTTGTAAACGCACCCACAATACAGGAGAAAATCGTAGTGTGGGGCAAGGTTTTAAAAAAAAAAAAAAAAAAATAAGATTAGTCGTTAAACATTTAATAGTGGTAAATAGAAAGCTTAGCTTAGGGGGAAGCGCCAAGTAGCCCGAAAATTTCATTTTTATTTTTACTTTTTTGCAACTTGCACGCACGTCAGTGTCAGGTTGTATGTTGAACAAAATATGATTCGCGACCGTCACAAGTACGTATTTACAGAATTATTATCATTAAAATCATCAATACAACCCTCTACTAACTTGGAGGTTGTATTGATGTCACGGTCGTGAATCATATTTTGTTCAACATACAACCTGACACTGACCTGCAAAATTGCAAAAAACGTAATAAAAAAAAAGACTTTCGCGGGCAGCCGGGTTTATATCCTAGATAATAATGCTTGGAAATATGCTGGTCCTGCTCCGTAAGACTAACTAGAGTCTAGAAAAATCAAACTGGTTGCTAATTTAATTGTATAATTAATATTTTTTATGACATTGATTTTACATTCTGTAATTACTTTAACGCACACACAAAATTATTACTTGTTAAAATTTTTGAAAAATCGCATACTTTTACAATATTTGTAAATATGTGAACACCAGTATCTAACCCATAATTAATTTACCTGTCATAGCTTTATATTTAATTCTTTTTACCTATTATGGTATAGTAATTTTATTGTAGGTGCATCGTCTTCACATAAACCTAATTATATAATTAATATGCATAAAATATTGTAAAACATTTTAAAAGACTAAAGGTTAAGTTTCTTGCCCATTTTTCTCCATACGAAACTAACTTTTCGAAGGGGCAGCTATATAATCAATTCAATTTGTTTGTAAATTTTGACGTTCAAAAGTGCCTTTTATGTGCCTAATGTGTTTGAAATAAATGATTTGACTTTGACAACCTGGCGCTTCCCCCTTAAGGTGTAAACGAGAGGTACTATAACGTCTAGCGCGTTGCTAGGTAACCGCCAGCGCGACACGTGTACTCCAAGGCCGCGACCTCCGAATCTTGCTACTATAGCAAACATGGCGAGTCGTCTGTCTGCGCTATAGTTTCACAATTCGATTAGATACAACGACTTGCTGGAGGTCAGAGGACAGTTGCTCGGGTACATATTTTAGCGAAATAAAAGAGGAAAATTGCGATATTAAACACGTAAAAAAATATTTTTGATAAAAAATCAAATATAACTAAATATATATTTTTTTTTAATATATAAAAAAATACAGTTGCGGAATAGGCAAATTGGCCTAAACTAAAAGAGAGTACGAGAAAACTTAAGGTACCTATATCGGATGGTAAATCTTTTTTGCGCTAGGTTACGAACTAGGGAATCGATTGCAATCGGTTTTTAGGCTAGTGACCATTAAAATACGTAAACTTTACTACATATGTTATCCTGATAAAAACAGTCACGGTTAATGGTAGATTATTATCATTAAAATATAAAAGGTAACGTAATAGATAAAAGTTGTAGTTTCTTGGACGCTGGCGGACCACTGGCCTCCGTGGCACGGCATAATGGACAAAGGTGATAATTTCCTGGGTGCTGGTGGATGGCGGCCTCGAAGAACAGCAGACCTCGAAGTACAGCAGACGATACGATAATCACGTGTCGTGGGTCAAAGAGGACTTGCCGATCTCGAACTTCAGGGATTCCATACGGCGTGCAAAAGCGACACCATAGAACCGCAAGACTTGCAAATACTCCGGTACACGGAAAAGGGCTGAAAGCAGACCTTTTCAACTGGTTGTACACCTACGACAAATAAAATAGGGTTTTACATCAGAAAAAAGGCTAAGACTTCTGCTGAGAGAGCAGGTGAGGAAACGTACGTACCAGGATCGAAGAAATGTCATGCTCTATATTAATGTGGCGACTCGGTTGACTGTTAAACTTTTGAATCAGTTCGATAAGGTATTAGAGTCAGTACTAGGGCTCCATCAGGATAGAAAACAAATTAAAAATTATGGAAATCGACTGCTCATGATTTATATTTTTCCGCAACAGATTTTTTTCTATAACCATCAAATGTTCTGCATGTCAACGTCAGTTTGAAAAAAATTCAATTAAAAAGATTGATGACCAGACATATTAAATAGAAAAGTAGGTTGTAACCGCAGAGGTCACGCTGCAATTTTCGAAGGGTATTTTAAGCTACACCTATTACAGACTTTTGAATTGACAAATGTAGTTATTTACTTCTTTGCCAGCCTCATCCAGGATTGGCACATGAAGAGAGAAGCCTATGTTCACCAATGGGTGAAGTAGGACCGTGGATAGTGATGACGGTGATGAGTTATTTACTGCGTTCCAGGGTAACATTCCTATGAAGAAAAATGGGCAAGAAACCTCAGGTTATCCTTGACAACAATTGAACCGTGAGAGTAACAACTAAAACTTATGTACTCGTAACCGTGATTTTCTGCTTAACATAATTTAGGGGTTGTTTTCTTCAATTACCTACCTAATTAAGCATAGGTACAGTACGATTCAAACTTAATGGCGGCTGTGAAGTGCGCTATTCGCTGCGCAGTACCTCAGCCCTAACCCCCGCTGACACGAGAATTGGTTACTGCGCAGCGACTTGCCTCATGTTCCGAGCCGCCATTAAGTTTGAATCGTACTAAAGTACCTATTAAATACCACTCTTGGGTAAAACTCCAAAATGACCTTATTATTCTATGGTTAAATGTAAGGACATCATGCAATATTTGCGACGGTCTTCATCAGCTAGGCCACCGATTTGTTAGCTTAGTGCACAACTTTATTGGGCATGTTGTGGTCTCCTGTAAGTGAAGGATTTGTTGCCCATTATGAACGTCATGTATTGTGTATATTTTTATTGGTGACCTTAAAAAAAAATGCGTCAGAACTAAGATATTTTTCTTCTACCGGCCATTAACTAATATCGGCATAGCCAAGGTCACGGCACGGTATTTGCTAACCGCACCGTACCGGACATGATATCCATACTGCCTTGAGCTTAATTGTAATTCCTAGAATCTAAAAACTTAAATAGGTTCACGGGCATTTGCGCGTACGCATAAAAATTAAGCGATTTTTTACGGTTACGGTGGAAGATCGTTATTTAAATAGAATTTTGCGCACAAACGCCATACTTACCTACGTATATAATTTTTGTTCTTCAAACTGCTTCATAGACGTCTTAAGTGCTTGATGCGATTGACGAAAGCGAGGTCCTGAGTTCAATTCTTTAATCCAATAAGTCTGGCAGTTTTTTTATATATCCCCGTGGAAACACATTTCTTCCTAATTTTTCAAAATATGTATGCGTTTGCACATTATTAATTTTCAGTTTATTTATTACTAGCTTCTGCCCACGGCTTCGCCCGCGTTGATGTCGGAAATTATCCCACGGGAATGTGCTACCGGGACAAAAAGTAGCCTATATCCTTCCCAAGGGTGCCATCTACTTCCTTGTCAAATTTTATCGAAATCCGTTTAGTGGTTTAGTCGTGAAAAGGTAACATACCTGACATGCCTTTTTTTTTTTTTTGGTTGGAAATCATCAAATGACCTCTCCCGCTCTGGGCGGAGCGGAAGGACGTCTCAGACTCTTGCTGACTAAAACCCACCCGTGTTCCTTCAGTTGCCTGTGCGCCAGGGCCACGGTAACTCTTTCGAACAATCCGCAGCCCCGGCAGGCATCGGTCCTCTCGGACCCCGTCAATTTTACTGACATCTCTTTGAGGCGCGCGTGGAACACGACGCGCCGTCGACCCGGGCCTGGTCCTTACCGGACGGCGAGCTGCCCATTGCCCGCCGTCCGCAAGCCCGCGCCTACGGTGTCATGCCTGACTTTTTCATGACATACCTGACATGCCTGACTTTCGAATTTATAATATTAAATACGGATTATGACACAAACCAAGTCACAAGAAAATCTAGTTAATAAATCGATATAAGAAGTTAAGAATAAATTCTTACCTACACGTATTGTTGCGTACTAATTAGAAACGAGCAATAATGTACGAGAAATTATTAAATAAGAAAATAATGTTGTTATGATTTCCTTGGCACTTCATATCAAATTATATGCTCTCGTGATTGTTGACGGGTCATATGATTTGTTTAATCCTTCAGTATGGACATAATCTGGTAAACGTGGTCTGCGCCGGCAGTCTCGACATAGATAGCGACAAAAATCAGTCGTTAAGTCCAATCGATGTCAAATTTCTTCAATAGATTTTCAACCTTATGCTTTGGAAATAAAGTTGAAAATCTATTAAAGGAATTTGACACCGATACGACTTAGCGACAGATTTTTGTCGCTATCTAATGTCGAGACTGCAGGGCCTAGAACGAATATGGGGTAATGATCTAAAGAGGGTTTTTTTATGTGGAAAGTGACTTAAGAGTCCTATGGCAACTAACTACGAAAGGCGTTGGAGCTACAGAAACTTCAAACTAGTGTATTATTGAAAGGATAAGTACTTGCTCTTTTAACCCATATACAATAGACGTTAGAGGTTCAGAAACAGCTTACAGACTAATAACATTGTTACTACAATGTTAATGCGTCTATCGTTCAAGCGTCTAGCGTCTATCGTTCGTTTCGTTGTAATTAGTGTTACTTCACTAATTACAACTTGATTGCTAATTAAAAGCCTTAACAGATAAATACAAAAATATCGATTAAGATATAGCAACACAGTTTTAAATACTTAATCAAAGGTTAAAGTTTCATTATTTTATAAGTTAATTTGGACAAATACAGTTTAAGTGCAGCTAGCAGGTGTTTCTTGTAAAAAATGACTTGTCTAAGAGATTTCTTGCTATGCTTGGTGCAAAATAGGTCCATACTGAGTTCACAAGAATAAATAGTCTCAAAAAAGGCAAAAATATCATAATTTAAAAACAAGAACAATACCTCAAATCTATCACTTTTTTATATGAAACTGTTCTTAACAAGATAACGCCACAAAACAACAGTTCTAAAATAATTTATTAGCCTATAACTGACCCGTGTGAATGAGTTAACCCTCTAATCCGGCCGGTAACGGATAATCTCCCGCCGTTTAGCGCGGCGATGCAAGGGTTGTACGTAATTGGCTTGAGTTTAAATAGTGACAACATGGCTATTACCGGCGAGTTAGTTTATGACTTAAGGGTGATAATGATCATCATTATGATGACCACTCTTGAGGATGAAAGGTGCACCCATTCAAAGCTTCTTCGTCTTTCGGTATAAGCTACAAGATAATTGAGCTCCTCAAGTTCTAAGTTGAGCTACAAGATGAAAGACCATTTCAGATACCAATCTGCATGGTCTTCGCATGACCTGACCAAGATTATGTCTGGACTTTAAAAGAGACTGTGACCTCTGAGTTTGTTTCAGCCTTTCTTCACAGAGTAGTCAGATAGGAAACGCCGACCTCATCTAGTTTAAATAACATGATTGACGTGTAAAAGTGTTTGTACAAACCTACTTACAGAAATAAAATCATTTATCATTTATCATTTGATTATTGACAAATGCTTGCACTGACTGGACTAGTCCACTCAAAGCTGTTTGGTTATTTCCTCAAAAGACAATTTTAGATACTAATCTACCTGGTTCTCAAATGATCTGACCTAGATTTTATAAGACACTGACCATTATTTCGCGATTTTTTCTCATGAATAATCAGATAGGAAATGTCGACTCCATTTAGCTAATATTTTTTTATATGACTTTTAAAGGTGATTCCGATATCCGATTTACATAACAAACAATTACATTTCAATACTTAGCTACATTCATAATAAAAAGTAGGCCAATCACGTACAGTAGAGGGTCTGACTGCAGGATGCGCCAGCGACCATCTTTACTGCTGACTACTAATTAACCATCCTCTTAGGTAGATACAGTTCATCTACAGTGTTTTACTGCCTAAATTAATTTGTTTTTAAATTGAAAACATACACAATAATATATAAAAAAATGCAAGAAGTTATTTAACAAAGATAAAACTTCGCAATCAATCAAAGCAGCAACATTACCATAATAAATGGAACAAAATCAATCAAATCAATTACTTGCTACTATTCAATAAACACAGCATCTATTAACAGGATGTCCCCTGCAACTTGACACCCTGCTGCTACCAACTTTACTTTACCGACCAATAACCCATCACACGCGCATCCACAACCTCCAAGAGTTAAGATATAAGGGTGAGTTTCCAAGTGGAGTATTATTTTTGACGTGTTCGTTGGGTGTGGTAATGTTTAATAGCTACTTTATAAGCACAGGCAGATGTCGTAGGTAAGTGTAGTTGGAACCCAGTCGGTTTTTGAGCACGATCACACGTTTTTCTCATAATTTCGTACCGGATGTGTACTATTTTTAAGTGCGCAGGTGGCGACCAATCAGGGATGTTTGTTGTTGAACAAAAGAAAGAAGAATTGATTGTTGAAGTGATTGTCTCTCTTTTGAATTTGGAAGGAAGTTGTGATAGGTTGATGTTACGTACGTGTTAATTACACTGATGCAATGATCTTTTGGCACTCGAACGACGACGTTGACAGGGGGCGGTGTTGGTGAACATTTGTGCGTTTTTTTTTTTTGTGAAATATCACTTGTTAAGTATTCAAAAAACAAGATGGCAACGTTAGTTTAGAATTCGACCACGCGCCAAAATAAACTTGAAGCGCTATACTTATTTTTGTGATGCAAAGATCGCTGATCTTAGGAATACTACAATTGATATTAAATCGGTTAATAAGGCGATATCATTATTTGCTTCATTTTCTCAGCCACTGACACTAGTTAAAAAAGGCAAAAAAAGGGAATATCATTAAATTCGAGTTGTATATTATGTCGTCGTGCGATCGTAGAAATGGCCATATCGTGACCTGCCTCGCCATGTCACTATACGCCGCCATTTCATGATTTGACCATCTAACATCTTCTATATCGTTCAGCGCTCAGCGTTCGCCAGATACGCGTAAAAAACATAACTTTGCTTCCGAGCAGTCGCGTAATAATTCCTATTCGACCTATTCCTACTCGAATAATTCCTATTTTAGGGCCCTAAACATACTAAATAGCCAAATACCTCTGCGACCAACTTAGATGTAGGTTGGTCACTAACAGCGTGAAATGCAACTTCTGTGCGGCCCGGTGGTCAGCTGAAAATATCGATAAATAGGCTGTTTCCGTCGATCCGCCCAACCTTCGATTAGGCGCATCGTGATATAACTGGCTATATCATGAAATGGCCAGGTAGATCACCGTATGGTAATTTCTACGATCGGACAACGACATATACCTGCACAACTTTGTTTACAGTTCGCTAAGCAAACATTTCCCTGATGGCTGCCAATAGAGCGAGATGGCCCTCCTCGTTTACCGTAACCAGGGCTCCCTATTTGTGCCCAACGTTACGACCTGCATAAGTACAACAATAAACGACCGCCTGCCTCTTTGACCGTACTAGCGTAAGGATACATCTAGTTAAAGACTAGGAGATCAGAGATGTTGAAGCACTCAGTTAGATTACGGCAGACAGTAGACGTATTGAGATTACAAACGCCCTTAGAGAAGGATCTGTGATACAGTCACTGCGGCCTGCATCGGCTAAAGCCATCACGACGCACCAATGAGTAGCCAGAATGTTACAACACTCTCATAATAACACACACTAACACACACTAATCTGCATGGTCCTCACATGATCTGACCAAGATTATTAAATACTTTAAAAGATACTGTAACCTCTAAGTTTTTTAGTAGTCAAATATACACCGACCTTATATTTTTTTTATATATTTTTGTCATGTAAAAGTGTTTCTATAAAACTACTTACAGAAATAAAATCATTTACCTTTTATCACTAGTATTTCAATGGCGGTCCGGACACGAGGCAACCAATCTCGAACTAGATAACGCGGTAAGTCGCGTGGTGTACGGACTCCTGTTGAAATACTAGTGTTGTGACATTCTGGCTACTCATTGCTGATTTGAGTTTTTGACACGTTCCTTTGAGTAGCATCGTCGACGATGAACCTCACGTGACGGCGTGCTATACGACTATCTCGTTGGTCTAACTAGAGAGGTTGCAAATGGACTAATGCGCGTGGGTTCTTGGGTTCGATCCCCGGGTCGGGCAAAGTTACTGGGTCTTTCCAGGACAAAATTCACAGTAACAGGAATCTGTACTTATGCTCGGTTATTGGCAATAGGCTCGCATACAATAACTTGTCATTTATGGATAATGTTAGAATGCTTGCAGTTCTGTGAGAAGACAAAGTGATAGGATTAATTTAGTATTAATGGCTAATTTACTCCACTAAATATATGATAATAAATACAGAAATAAATTAATAACATGACTGGCAAAACTAGAGCAAGTTATACACATCTGCCTAAGCCTTCGGCTTAAACCAGCGTAGTTATAAAATTATGCTGACGATTTGAACTCTCGATTTATTAGTCATCTTTCAGCAGTGCGTAGAAAGACCCCAATAAAAATACAAGGAAGTCAATAATTAGTTCACATCGTGCAGCTAACTACCCCGCGTCAGGTGAACACATTCCCAGGAGCTGTGACACTCACCTCTTTAGGGGTCATTGTACTTGACTACTACAATTCTAGTATCTTCGACAGGTCAGCCATCGATTGAGTATTCTATTTATATCGATCATTGATAAAGTAAGTAGGTTAGGTAGTCTTGCTTTTAAACCGACTGCTGTGAAGCACAAAAGGAAGGTCATGTATTTTGACTTTTAGAATGTCTTGTTTCCTGTTACATAAACCTTACATGCATCATCTCTCTTATTCAGTGATTTGGGCCATAGAAATACATGTTCCGACCCGGAATCGAACCCGTGATCACTAGAACACAAGCCAAAGATGCCGCGAAACAACATAAGTTTTGAAATTTGAACGAATTTAATGCGTCTGGTACAAACATTAATTAACCATGACTCTAGTGAAGAAAACCATATAATTTATTATCTGCAGATAATATTTAGGTGTCGGTGAACTCCGTTACCTTACTAGACTACTTCGGCATCTTACTTAGTTTCAAATGAATGAGTCCGGAAACTCCGGGGCTCGAGAACTTTAAAGCAAAAATCCAAACACTTAGCCACTGGTATAACACGCTAATATCCCAACCAAAACTTCAGCACAATTTGTTATCATCCTTTATATGACCCAAGAAAGATAAGCATGATATTATGTATCAAAAAATATTAAAGTACATTCGAAACCATGTCTATTGGTACATACCGTATTGAAATCGTGTGGAGTGCGCAATAAACACAAGCAATATGTAACCACCGCTACGTGTGTTGCGTAGTTCACGCCGCTACGTGCTACGAATTTCGTAGCACGTCTACAATATGATAGCGTAGCGTAAGTACAATTTTGAAGTACTGGGTAATGGCAAATGATTATTTTAGTGCCTTAGTCTTCATGATTGCCTGGTAGTTTGACAGGTGTATTGTGACACTGTTTACAAGATTAATTTTATTAAGTAAGCAGTTTAGTTGAGGTTGACACACTTGTTCGGGTCATATCGAATATAATATTTGTAGGAGTTGTTTAAAGGGGAATTTAAATAATAAAATAATTTAAATTTAATTTAAATTGTTTAGGTTAACTTTGTTGTTTAAAGGGGATGCGCTAAGATAGCCCGCGAAATTCAAATTTACTTACGTTTTTTGCAATTTGCAGGTCAGTGTCCGGTTGTATATTGATTAAAATATGATTCGCGACCGTAACAAATATGGCTTTACAGGATTATAATCATTAGAATCAGCAATACAACTCCTTAAGATAGAATTGGCTCACAAGGCATGATTTCATGAAACGGTCATCCAATAGGGTAATCTGAACTTAGAGAGATGAATTGATGATTTTTATGATTATAATTCTATAAATAAATATTTGATACGGCCGCGAATCATATTTAGATCAACATACAACCTGATACTCACCTGCAAATTGCAAAAAACGTAAGAAAATGTGACTTTCGCGGGCTACCTTGGCGCATCCCCATAAACAAATACCGCCAAATCGAATGTGCCGCCCGAACAAGTCTACACACTCCTGTGTCAATCAAGTCCTACCGGCGACCAACATTTCTAGTTCCAGTCGTAATGAGATCATAAATATTAGTAATTAATTATTGGTATCAAGCCCCAACATTAATAACTAAAGTATACTGAAGCAGATCTTCAACCGACTCTCACGAACACTTTCGTTGAGATCTCTCGAACGATTTCAACGAGACGTCTTCAACTTCAGTCCTTTCATAGTTAATTTACCTCTGATCTTGCTTCAGGAGCACCTGTGGCCAAGTGGTATCGGCCCCGACTTACGAGTGTAGGTCGTGGGTTAGAACCCAGGCAGGCGCTTTACTTTGTGTTAATAATTTCATCACCACTGCTCTCAAAACGGCAAAGGAAAACATCGTAAGGAAACCGGCATGTCCTAGAACCAAAAATTCGAAGACATGTAACATCTACCAACCCGTACTGGGCCCGCGTGGTGGATTGCAGCTCACTCTCTCTTGAAGAGAGGGGTCCTGTGTCCCAGCAGTGGGAACATTATGGGCTGATCATGCTTCTATCTATGCTTGCTTCACTGACAAAATCAAAATGATCTTTATTTTCGTTAAAATAAGGTTGGTGTTGGGTTGCTGCTGTCAGAGATAAAACAACTGTGAGAGAACTGTAGATTGTGTTCGATTGTTGACATCGATCGTCCACATCGTTACAGCGTAGTTATGGCAGTAGTTGATCCATCGAGGCGATCAATACCGGCTGATCTACGCCGATCGATTATGTAATCTAGTTTCACCTTTAAACGTGAGGTGCCATTAACTTTGTATCTAAATATTGTTTTGTTTAAAATTTGGCCGTTCTTGAAGCAGATGAATTCTTGAATCATGACAAACCGGAGGGGGATGCACAGCAGCTTGCTGGACCGACGACCCGAAGAAAGCTGTTTTAGCAGACTGGATGCGAAATTGGAGAACCAGCAGCCTAACTGCGTAACACACTTACAATTGCAATGCCTATAGTCAGTAGTCAGATAGGAAACGCCGACCTCATCTAGTTTTTAAAATATGATTGACGTGTAAAAGTATTTGTTCAAACCTACTTACAGAAATAAAATCATTTATCATTATAATTTTGACAATTCAACAATATGCATTGCGTCATTTACGTTGCCAGCAGACGAATTTATCAAACATATGTAGCAATCGATAAGGAATTTTCTTTGAATTCTTTCGGGTTGTGGTTGCAAATGTGTTACGCAATTGGGGGGCTAATGTTGTGTTGAAACTTAGGAGAGACTCGTGCAGTCCAGTATGTTGGTCCGAGTTAATGGAGTATTATTTTCATCCGCTTTATGAGCATGATAGCTGGAAATAGTGATTATCTCTATATACAATTTATGATGATCTTCAGATTATCTTTGATTTACGGCAGAATTCAGTGCATTGAGATCAGGCTGGTATTTACGAAAGCCGAATGCCATTGTATTCCCTTTTACTTGTATTAAGTTTCAATAAGTTGAATGGGTACTGAGTGGGATTTTTATAGACTTCAAAATGGAAGTTGGTAGAACATTTACCTAGTATTTTGTGAAAGTCATTTTGAGACAATTAATCTGTCTAGCCTTTTCCCAACGGGGTCGGCATTCAGTCTAACCGGATGAAGCTGACTACCTATATTTTACATGGAGCGACTGCTTATCTGTCCTTCACAACCCGGTTACTGGGTAACATGATACCCTTGGTAAGACTGGTTGGCACACTTTTGGGTTTCTGACTACCCGTAACGACTGTCAAAAATCTACGAATGACAGCCAGGACCAACGGCTTAACGTGCTTTCCGAGGCACGGAGGGGTCTCGATATGTAATGGATAGTCACCCATCCACGAACAGACCGCGGCAAGCGTAGCTTACCCTTGGATCGACTCGTGCGGCTGCTATTATTTAGCCACGAGCCCCTCCGTCAGTCGAAAGTCACCACCACCACGACCTAAGTCAAGTCATCACCTAATAATTATAACTAGAATGAATTTATTATTTAATTCCAAACTGTAACCATATTATACCTCTTAAGGTCATAGCACACAGATCAACTCGGAAAGGGATAGTCACCGTTTCGCCTTTCGCCTCGCCGTCAAACAGGCGTCAACCTAACGTACGCATGTAACCAAAGCGGATCAGCAGCTCCGATACGTCGACTCGGCTACGGCTAGGCGACGCCGCGCTTACGGCTCGCCGACCGCGAGGCGAGGCGATTACGTTACGATTACGATTAGTGTGCGTTGCTAGGTATGTACTACGCTTTGGAATAGGCAACTAGCTTCATCTTTCTAACCGACCGACCCCTTGACAATTCAAAAGTGCCTGTAATTGTTTTTTTTTTAAATAAATGCCTCGAGTTTTTTTTTTGCAGTAAGCAGTTTCATACAAAGAATGTGAATGGCTCGAGTTGATACGGTGTCGATCCCTTTCCGATTTGATGTGTGCTTTTTCCTTTATACACGTGACATAACACGAATCTCCTAGTTCAAGTTCGACAAAACCTATTCAGTCATGAGAATCGTTGAAATGAGCGAATTGTTCCAAATATATCTGTCACAGATTGTTCCGTTTCAAGGTTCAAGTTTCTGTAGGCTTTGATACTTAGCTAGGTACACACCTATACCTGCTAAGTATATCATCTTATATTATTTCGTTCAGTTACGTATTGTATACTGTAATAGAAATCATTCCTACGGTTTTTCAGGTGAACTTATGCAATCTTTATCCAGAACTTTAGGTCCCACAGACCATGTTGAAAGGTTCGTACGGGAATCCAACCCGTGGATTGGAGGGTAGGTGTAGTGTAGGCCACTGCGCCAATAGTCAGGCAACATTTGTTTGGGAATCAAATAGTTATTGTAAAGTATAAACGAAAATCAAATACAAATTATTTTTTTCAACTTAGGGGTTGAATCCAGGAAATCGTGATCGGAAGTAGGTCTCCTGCTGAAAACCGGACCAATGGGGTAGTCATCTTTGACGTTGTGTTGATCAATAAAGTTCTAATTGTATTGGCGCTTAGACTACGTCACACGGAGTCTATTCATGTGCTACGGCGTAGCGGCGTAGGCACTGCTACGAGCATCAAACGGTGCTACCTTATGAAGTTACTTCTCATGCCTTCGCCAATCTCCTTCGTCTTGTGTGTAGAGGTAAAATAAAACATATAAATTCGAAAGTTATAGTTTATATTAGATTTATAATAAGATATGTAGTCTACAAAATTTCACAAATTTTCACAACGTTATTTGAACCTAAAGCGTCTACCCATTTTATTACGAAAATAAAATTATCGAAATCACTGGATCTACGTACGGCGGGGGTTCATTTTACGTAACCATTATTTTTAAAATATAATCTAATAGGCTGATATTTTATTCTCGCGTATTTTTACATGAGTAAGTCAAAAACTAATAACGGTAAAAAAATAAAAAAATATCAATCCATAAAATGAGCCCCCGGTGAACTCAACATACAACGTCGCTCTCATACATATACAATAATATTTTTTATTGTTATATTTAACTAGAGTTATACAGAATAATGATCCTATGAAATATAATTATGCATTTTTTAAATTTATTCAATAATATAATAATACTTAATAAGTATCCATAGGTAATGGTTAGTCAATGTCGTGCTACAGACTACTATAGTTTATATTATAATGAATGAGTCGTATTATTCTTTATCATTTATTACTTTAAATTTATTATTCGATATCATAACCACTAAACGAACATACAGCAGCCTCGGCCCGCAGCGCGGGCGCACGTAATCACAAAAAAACATCGTCAACACATAAAATAATAATCAATAATAATAATCATACAGATAAAAATCATTCATAAAAACATTACAATAAAAATCTAAACATTAAAACACACTTAAAACAAACATTATATTAATATTATCATAATCATAGTGTGTACGTATGTATAATATCATTTAAGCGAATATTCGTATAGTCAAAAATAATGTGAGCATGGCGCGCGGGGGAGCGGGGCGGGGCCGTCCGATGCGCACTCGACGCGCCCGGGCCGCCAGCGTCAGTCCGGCCCGGGCCGGTCCACAACCGACTCATTACCTAACAACACATTAGCTAAGGCGCCCTCGGGCCCCACATACACTACATTACATTACACTAGACTCTGAACAGACAACAGGCCGCGAGCCGCTCCCGCGCCGCCCGTCCCTCGCCTGTTATATTATTATTATTATAATATCTTAATACTTTACGCTATTACGTTAGTAAGCTTTATAAATTTTTCGATTTCTCATTACGCTATCAATAATAATTATACAACTTTTTTTAAATTTTATGTTTTTTTTCGAAATTTCTATCATAACGTACTTTCGACTCTCTCTGCGGCGAAGAGCGCGGCGCGCGCTCGACGACCTAATAAAAAACGTTCATAATAAGAAAATATATCGTGAACAACTCTGCCGACTTAAGATAGGTACGGCGCGGCGGACGGGCCGTGCCGGCGAGGCGCCGACTTTTGGCACCAGGATTTCGATTACGCGATTTTTACTTCTTTTAATATTTTTTATAACGATTCGAGTAAAAAAGATCCCTACTACGAGAACGTGCGACTCGTGGTTGCGGCGGCCGCGGGCGGCATGCGCCGGCGCCTTACGAGATGATGCGGATAGCCTGGTGCGCTGGCGCCGAGCACGCGGGGCATGGCGCGCCGCCCGCCGCCAGCCGCTGCGCGCACTCAAAGCAGAACAGGTTGTGTCCGCACGGCACCAGCGCCGCCGCCACGCCGCGCTCGGCGCACACGGCGCATGCGCGCGCCGGCGACGCCGCGGGCGACGGTCGCGTTGGCCCCCAAGCCCACACGCCGGCCGCACCGCCGCTGGGCGATTCGAACGACGGCGACTCGCCCAGCCCCTCGTCGCGCTCCGTCGACGACCAGATGCCCAGCAGATCGCCGAGCCGCGCTGAAGAACCACCCGATGAGCACGAGCCTGCAGATGAGAACGCGGCCTCCTGCTCAGGCCGCAGCAGCGACGCCAGCCCGGCGCGGTACAGCGTGGCCAGCGGCTCGCTGTCGGTCTGTGCGGGCACGCCGTTTCCTGCCGAGCCCGCAGCGCCCGTGCGCAGTGCAATGTGCGCTTCGATCTCCTTGCGCGCTGCCTCCACGCTCTCGGGCAGCCCCGTCACCTCGAACACAGGCTCGCGCTCACGCGATGGCGTCACGATGTACGTGTGTGTAGTGTGTTGGATGCGCTTGATGGTGGCGCCCTTGGGCCCCACGACGAGCCCGACGACGCGGTACGGCACGCGCACTTGCGCAGTGACGTGACCGGGCGCGCCGGCGGGCGGTGGTGGTGCGGCACCACACTTGCGCGAAGCGCGGATCTGAGAGAAGTGCTCGGCCGCCGAGAGGATCTCACGCTTAGCGCGCGCGACGTCCTCCTTGCGGCCGGTGACCACAAACACCGGCTCCTCACCGCGGACCGGCGTCTTGATGTATGTGTTGGTCTTCGCGCGAAGCGCCTTGATCTTGCAACCTATAACAAAGAACAAGAATTTTACAAAGTGCTATGTTAAACATTCTTAGTGGCTTGTACCATTGAATCAAGTTAGCTACCCAACATGGGTCTGTTGAAACACAAGGTTGTTTAAATAATCGACATTCATAGCGGTCGTGGCATTGTACAGTACTGAAGGCCGTTACGACATTGTACATTTTGGGTATGACGAAGTAGCTGCGGGCATGTTCTCGGCGTCGATACGGCCCTCGAGACAGGCCCCCGTCCCGAACCACCAGACGAGTAGTGAACCGAATACGTAACGTAATGTAATTCGTCAGTCGGCGTCGAGCCGGCGCGCGGAGCGGACGCTCTCCGTACCCTCAGACTACGTGATGACTAATTATACCGATATAATGGTAAATATATGAGTTGATGACTTAAACACAAGTCAAATATACTTTTTAGACACATATCTAACACCCTAAAGTTGATTGATAAGTTACATTTCAGACAGTTTACAATAAAGTCGCAGCACGTGTATGTAGTAACGTATTGAGTAATATTTTCGTCTCTCATCAACACGTGTCGTGGACACAGCTCCGTCCCGCTCGCACATCTTACTCCATTGCGGCAAAAACATGGCAATGTTGCTCGCAGCATCCCTCGTTAAGACCTGACCTGACTACTTAAAACAACACTGCGAAGAATTCTGAAGATAGGACATCTCGAATTTAGAAAATCGAATTCTTTGTTATTGATTCTTCTTATTTATTACATGCGTGAACAGAATCAATGAAGAACTTAATAATCCTTGATTACTCGTAAGTATGAGTTGATTGCGTAAGTATATCTGTAGTTCCCAAATTATCATAGTTCAATGTTGAGAGCGCATAAAACCGACCAAATGTTTCTAGCGCTCAATATTATATCTTATTTGTATTATATTCATCATATTCATCATTCAAATACTTATGTAACAAATTAATGAAACAATACATAATGGCCGGCTTGAAATTCAGTTCGCGTGAAAAGCAGGTATAATCCCCGGCGGTTACAAATGGGAAAGGCCTATATGTAGGGTAGTTTTATGAATCACAGGTTGACGACCCGAGCGGTAACCTCGCCGGCTCGCGTCAAACCAAATTGAACCCTACGGCCTTTGAAATAAAGATAACTGGTTTATTTATACAACATGAATTCCGTTCCGATTATTGCTATGATATTTTCAGCTTTACGACTATCAATGTAAGGTTTTAAGTGTATTGTTTACTTTTTCAGTTCGATATTTGGGGAAATATCGGTAAGTTGGAAGAGGCTCGCTTTTCGATTATGATTCAGATTAGTCCGTCTGTGTCGATTGATTACAGCGGATCGGCGGCGTGTCATTAATTTGTCGACAATTATTTCTACTCTTAATTTATTACCATAATTGATTTGACACGTTGGTTTTTTGTACATTTAATTTTGCACTAACAAAGTTAATTGGTGGCAATTAACTTCTATTTGATAAAAAAGTATAAATAACTCGAATATTTTTTAAATAAAGTAAGCCAATTATGTTTGTTTTTTATTTCCCACACATTGAATGCCTGCTTATGGACTAGCTAGATAGACAAGCACTTGTAGTTATGTCAGTCAAGTTGTGCGGTGACGTAGGCTCGTAGCTCGTAGACCGATGCTACGAACTTCGTAGCTTCGTAGCAGAGTTGGCTGCTAAATGAACTAGAGTTAAAATAGACTGTAACTTTTGGCCTACTGCAGAGAGAGTGAGTTTTGTTTATATTTTGTTGCAGTATGTTTATATAAAGATCATACTAGTGTGAAGCTGCTAAAATATTCATTTGACTATCAATTTCAAAGAAAATCCAATACATTATCAAAATAAAGCAATTGTTTAACTAAACAAAGACTATTGAGAGAACAGAATTAAACGCTTTAAAAATATTACAAAAATAAGGAAAACAATTTTCAAAACAATCATTGCTGTAAAAATAAGTTTAGTAGCTTAGCGAATTTCCTTCCCTACATAATAAGAAGCCTTTACCCCACCGAGGGGCAATTTCAAACTTATTACAATATTCTTTGTGAAAGTTCGAATTCCAGGAAAACTTTCTGGTACTTTTAAACGACAATGAATTAGTAAGTCTTAGCAAAACGTCCCTCCAACGTTAAGTGCCGCGCCTTAGTAAATGTGCACAAGTGGCTGGCTGTCTGCCAAGCTCCTATCTGGACAAATTAACATGCGCACTGTTAGCTAGCGGCACTGCCCGCTCCCATAATGTATGGAGGGATTAACATAACTTTGTTTTAGATTTTTCAGCGTAGTTGTTAAATATACAGCCGTCAAGAGATTCTGAAGAAAAGCTGGTTCAAAGACGAGTGCGAAAATTCATAGATACTAATTATGTAACCTTATTAGTGTTTCTGATCAGATCATGTCCACTTACTGGTGTGATCCTAAGTGCCCGATTACTTGCACCTTTGATGGCGTAAATAATGCCACTGTTGCCGCAATCAACATGGCCGTGTACTAGGCTCACACAATATAAAGAAGTCAAATCAAAGTGCCGTTGACACGAAACGAAGAAGAACCTATTGTCTGCCTCGTTGGTATTGTCATCGCGAGCGCTTCTGCTGAGCATGAGGTCCTAGGTTCGATTCCTGGGTCAGGTAAAGTGTTATTGGGTTTTTCCACCTGGGATTTGTCAGTAGCAGCCCGGGTTCTGGATTTTTACCCGGTTGATGGCAATAGGCTCGCCCCCTGGGACTTAAACATAACTGGTGAAATGTGGGTGTACTTCACGTGCACCTCTGCTTAACCCTTCGAGGAATGCAGGAGTGATACTATGATAAGTATGTTATTGCCAAGTTCAGATCGGGGACTCGAAGATTAGGTAGGTATCATTAGTAAATTGATGTGCAGTATTAAGTTGCTTAAATGAGTACTAGGATATCATATTGCTGGAGAACTATAAATCTATCTTCACAAAAGGTGGGGTACACTTGTGACCACGATAATAGACAAACGTTTGTGACGTCTGCGGTCACTGTTGATATGTGGTAATATTGTCCGTTATTAAGATATTAGCGTATTACTGACCGCAAAGCCTAGACTGGCGTTTATCGAGCATCTGCATATGCTAGTCAGGCATACAATAATACGTAAGTAACCGTTTTTAATCGTCAGATATTTTACATGTACAAAAAATTTCAAAAATCCCGTTTCTATTATTATTTTGACAAATAAAAATTAAGTTGTGTAATGTAATGTACGTCATTATTCCAACAAGGTTTGAAATAGCGGCACAACCCTCATGTTTTGCTCACAAAGAGATTTAAGATATACTTGTAATAAATGTGGGTCACTCGTAGTACTGAGATGCATCGTGAATGTGGTTCAAATTATGTTTTTGACTTGTAAACCTGAATGATCTCAGGGATTGTTGTTCTAAAAGAGTAAAAGTGACCGCACGACAAGCTGACAGTTTTTTTTTAACTTACATTAATTTAAATAGCACTATTTTAGACCTGTACCATAATTATACTAAATACAACATCGACATAACATTGAGCCTTAGTCCACAATTCGCTAGTTATGATTTTAGTTCAATATAAAATTTTACATTTCTACGAAGGTACAGATCTGAAACGAATGAAAATAAAACTTGAATGAATTCAAAGTCGCGTCAATACACAACTTGGTTGAAACAACCGTGACCCATTTGCAGTAATAAAACACTCCGTCGTATTTATGCTGCCCTAATACTAAATTATGCCTGCTGCTGTTGCCCTTTTATTCGCCGCTTAGTTTACGAAACCGATGCCTGGAAGGTTTTCTATGAAAATATTTTCGTTAGTTGAATTATTTATTACCTTGAGAGGAAGGGCGTATTTTAATGTTTAGTTGTTTTATTTATTCATAATATTGTAGTTCTAACAAAACTCCTCAGTTGAAGGTATGAATAATGTATAGTTAAATTATATTGTATCGTAGGTTAAAGGAACTGTGGCCACCATATAATAACAATATTAATGTATTTTCAAGACGCTGATGAAACATAACTTTATTTTATCTTACACTAGCTTTTGCCCGCGGCTTCCCCGCGTGGATGTCGGAAATTATCCCACGGGAACGTACTACCGGGATAAAAAGTATCCTACATGTTAATGCAGGTTATAAAATATCTGTGTTCCAAATTTCATCCAAATTCAGTCAGTAGTTTTTGCGTGAAAGAGTAACAAACATCCATCCTCACAAACTTTCACATTTATAATATTAGTAGGATTGGTTTTAACTGTTCATCGCTGTTAGGAAATAAAATAATTTACGTACCTAATTATAACAAAAATACATAAAACTCAAAAACCAACCCAGCCTGCAATAAATACCATCCGTAGCAAACACACGACAAAGTTGAAAGCCTCCTTCCGTACGCGGCATACATACCATTCATAAGGGTGCTACGTGTCTACGGAGTGCTACGCGGGCACTGCACTCGACGGGGCTACGCGGCTACGCAGCTACGGCGTAGCGAACCAGGTCACCGCCCCCGTCCCGCTCCCCCCTGTAGCCTTTTCATGAGTAATATAAATGCGTATTTGACGTGAATTCTAACGTTATTTTATGTTTTAGCTGTAAATGTTGAGCATTAACAAGCGAATTATTATGACTGCCATTTTTATGTATTTTTTTTTTTATATTTTGGATGGTACCTATTATTGTAAATTGATAATATTTATTTGTATATAAATTAATTTTATTAGGTAATTGATCTCAGACTTTACTTTCTTAACATAAGTATTATGAAACTTACAAAAATCATTTATCAGTTAAACAACACATGATTTTTTAAATGGCGGAATAGTAATAAAATTATGAAAAAGAATTTCCTGAAAGCGTCGTAGCCAGGAATAACCACAAAAGCCTGAAGCGGCTCTGCGAGGGTAACGACCTCAGATTTGTCATAATAAAAAGGTTCGAAAGTAAACGAGATAAATGTTTGTATTATTTGGAGATAACAAATTTTCCTTTCGACACGTTCTTTTATTAACGTTGGATATAGAGAGAACAAACTAATTTGATTTCAGTTTTTTCACATAGAAATGTATTTTTTTTTCTTTTGATAAGTGTGATGACTTTAATTCGTCTGCTCATTCCAGTAATGTTTAGGTACAATATCGATTGGACAAAGGTAATAATTAGGCTGTTAAAACGATAATCTTAATATCGTTTTTTGGAAAGTTTCTTCATAGTTTCTAAAGTCTCTAAATAAGTCTATCCATATTTTTTCAAACATAATATCCTAATTATTTTAACCGTTTAAAACGGAAATATTCCTTATTACTAATAAATATATTACAATTAAAAGTAGCCGCTTCAAAAGAGAAAAAGCCATAATAATTTATTACTTCTCCGTGTACAAAAGTATCGCTACGGTCGCTGCTACGCGGCTACGAGATCGCTACGAGCGGCCGCTACGATTATGTTCCAAGTCGCGCACGACTGGGTCGCTGTTTTATTTGTAGGCTTTTTTTTACTTTACTTTACTACTGTTTTAGTGAAAGATAAAAGGGTTTGTTTTTTTAAGGTGAATATTATTTTAAGTTTGTTACTATATAGCTGATATTTTTCAGGCTATAGATGAAATTTACCGTTTATTGGAGGTTTGTCTCCCTGTAATTTCGTTTACCATTGACTAACTGAGGCACTGAATGATATTAAAAATATTCCATGTAGCATTCAAGTTAGAACATAAGCTAAAGTTGATAACTTAGCGAATACCTTAACTTTCGAGGCTTTCCGCCATGCCGTGATTTATTATCATGTCAACAAATAAAATTGCCTTCAAGCTGATAGAGACTTTATTTTCATAGAATTAAGGATCATTTTACCGTAATAAGATTGAACTCTGTTAAGACAGTGACAGATTTGTAGACGCTGACTATAATAAAGGGTTCTGTATATTGATTAAATATGTTTGTGTGTTAAGGAAACACATTTGATAATAATTACTGACACACATAATATACAACTCTATACAGTTTACTATGACACATATTTAGGTATCTGATGGTATCATACAGCTCTGTGTATTCTTGGTTCCCTAGTAGATTTTATATTATATTTTAGAGGTAGCTGGCGTAAGAAATTACCAAATTATATTAGTTTAATTTTCATCGAAACATTTTAACATGTGCTTTCTGGGTTTTGAGTTTATTTTTGTAACTTTTTTAAATACAAGACATCTAAATAAAAAAATAAAACGTATAAAGTAATTCGTGTTTTTCCTGCACACATTTTCCTTATCATGCATCAGAATGATAATTTCCTGCTACGTAATCAAGAAACTGTACTTTTTCTCCCCCTTTTAGGGGATTAAATGGTTATGTTTATGAACTTAACCTCCTTTAACGTCTGCATTTTTAAAGTAAGAAATATAATTAATTGTCACTTTTAAGGTTAAGGTTAATTAAGATGCCAAATTAGTTTATTTTTAATCTGTTAGATATTTTTACAAAACATTCTACCTGTAGCAAATTTCCTCCCATTATTTCGCCCTCTCAGTAAAACCAGAACGAAACATCACCCGACAAGTCAGTTAAAAGTGCAGTAATTTGAAATTCTAAACTTAAACATGTAGGTCAAATGTAGGTATAGCAGTACATAAATACATAAGCAAGGGAAGCACCGAAAAGCGTAGTCACACTGAATAATGAAGAAGACAAAGCCTGTGTTTTGTCTCATTCTCACATAGCTTCTCACTCTATCTGCACTTCTTGATATTGTATGAGGATAAACTGATATTGATACTTTATACATAGTTTCGGTATATAACGTAACATAATTTCTGTTTCAGTTTGCAATTGTTTTGTCGATAACCAATGGAGGTTGTAACTTCCTACTATAGCAGATGTATGGCAAAGATACTCTAACAAAGTAAATCCTGTTTTATCCTCCCGAAATTATTCTTTTTCTTTCCGTAGGGGGATCGAGTTCGCAGTGTATCGCACTTATTGCGTAGAAATATTAGTAAACCCGGATCCAAATACCAGGACCCTACGAAGGGGAGGAGATGATCGATACCTGACGGCGTCAGTCCATGCGATGTTAACCCGAGACTCTTCACAAACGACTTTGTTTTGTATACAAACAACGTTTAATTCAAATATGCAAATGGAGCCCCATTTTACTAAAACAATTTTGTACCTGTCATCTTTTATTTGTCAAATGTCGGTTACCGTTATTTATATTCTTTTTCACTTTACGAGCGCTGCGTTGTTCAGATAACCGAGTTCACAACGTTAGTTATGATCTAACTACGGCATAAAGTTTTATAGGGGTTTGGTTACGTGCCGCGTATACAGTACCCAAAATGGATAAAGAAATCTTTCTAATAACAAGACAGTAGAGCATTGACTAGTCACCAGGCAAACATAAATCATAAGACGTCGCCATAACAACGGCGGTAGGCCGTGCAGGGGTGGGCAACCTCGGGGTACCTCCCGCTCTAAGGCAAGCTGTTTTCCCGCGCCCGCCTTACTACAGCTGTTTCCCTATACAATGCTATAGACACTCTTCCTGTCTATAATGGATGCCCGGGAAGTCGGGAATGAGTTTTCATTTATACTGCCTTTTCTCTGTTCTGATTCGGAATATTTTTCTTGCCAATAATATATCTTTACCAGGATAATAGTGGTTCCGTTCAAATGGTTTTGCTCTCATTATATTCACCAAGATATTTGTGCACGAAAGAATAAACAGATCGATTGTTTGCATTATTAAGGCCAAGTCGGTTATGTTTATTGTAACGTTACCTTTTAAGCCAACTACAATAAAAATCGGACGGAACAATGTTAATTTCTGAATTAAAAAACGTCAGATAAATCGTCGGTTTGTAAATAAAAGCGGGCGCAGTAGGGAAACGTTGGCCAATGCTGTTTAACCAGAGACACGGTTTCGTCATAACGTTTGGCGGCGCGCCAGGGCCGCGAGGGCTCATCAGATCAACATCCAGTACTGAACTGCAGTGAACTCTGACTACGACGTCAAAAACTGTCAACACTTAACGAATTGGACAAACAATTGTACGAGATGTGTACGATACAAACAATTTTTGAGGACAAGATCTTGGGTTAAAATATTTGTGGGAAGTCAACCGTTAATAAATTAATCCTTTAAGAAAGATTGGGATTCCGTGTTACAGCAATAGGTATTGAATTGGACAAATGGAAAGAATTAAATATAATTACATCACGGATAAGCAAAAAAAAAGTGATAAAACCTGAAACAAGGGGTGAAGTACCCAAATGAGTCAATCGCTATCAAACTTTTATCCAGCCTCAAGTCATCACACTTAACCTCGTGATAAGACGCGAACTTTCTTGAAAAGTGTCGTTACGGTGACCAGGGTGACGCATGCGGTACTGGCGGGACGAGCCGGAGAGCATGTGTGGGGGTGTGGGGCGCGGGGGTGCGGGGTGCGGCGCCGCAGGGGCGCGTGCCGTGTCGCACCCTCGCCACCCCGCGATCGATACCGGTCAACGACCCCGGCAGCGGTCTGCGACCGGTGCACTGCCGGCCGCGGCCCCGCGAATCTAACCCACATTCACGTCGAGTCGACGCAGCCCGCCCGCTAATTACTACACGCAGATTACGCTGAAATATGCATTGTTTGTATTTGGGTCACGTCAAGGGGACGTACGGTTTGATTCTACAAGTGAGTGCCTTTTTTAAGCCTGAATAAATTTATCCTCAAGTCCTTGTGTTGTTCTTATTTTTTTTTGGGTCCATAGCAAAGCAAGAAATTTAATTTTAAATAAAAAATTCTGTCGCACATCTCTAATATGTTTATATTTTTTTATGCTTATTAAATTTAATGGAGAAATCTAATTATACTGGGTGTATGCGTTATTTTTCCACGACTATTAACATTTTTAATTTGCCGCCAAGAAACTTGAATTGCTATCTAAAAAATACTTTGTTATAAATAACACAAAGTTTGTTGCTAGAAACAACAAACGGGTCGACGCATTCCTCAGTAAAACAAAACATCCCCGGCCTACTTATCGCAATCTTTATTAAAAAATTACGCCAGCCACATTATAAACGCGAATCATCACCATTTTTCACTAAAATGGAAGTAAGCTAAAGAAATTTTCCTCAGGGGAGAAACTGGCAGCTTTCCTTGAGTTTTGGAGCGGCCATTGCACTCGGCTTATATAACACCAGGGGCACAGAGGTAACAAGAGGTAAGCAGACACTTCACAACTTCAGGCACGAACAGACGTATTAGGCGGCTTCGCGGCAAATAAGAAACGTCCTTAAGTTCTGGAGAGTAAAATCTAAATTTAACTGGCTCACGGTCAGGAGATGTGTGTACAGGAATGATTAATGATGCGTCTTAGCGCGTGCGGGTGACACAGGGGGTGCGGCGCGGTGAGGGGAGGTCGGGGTTGATCGAACTGAAATTGGCAGCGTTCAACGTCCGGCCGACATTTGTTTTATTCAGTAATTTGTCATGGTACAATGGTTAACAAATAATTTATCACTTTTCTGTGGTCCCTGATAGGTCATCAATTAACAAAGATTTTAAAATATTTTAACCAATATTAATGTATGTTTAATCCGATTGAATAAATTAAAAGTACCAAAATTGTTTACACTTATATAATTTAGTATTCGGTGCTTCAAATTTAGGAGCATTTGAAAATGGAGCAGTGGATGTTTTGAAGACGAGGCCTTTAGCAAAGCAATGTGGATCTTAACAAGTTACGATTAGGTTAGATGTTGAATGGGAGTAGTAGACATGTGCCTTTCTTCGCCCAGCGGTGAGGAGCATCTTTGAGTGTCTACTTAAGCAATTAGGGACCTTGTTCCTTGAGCAATAAATGTTAATCTCGTTCAATGTTTTGGCATCGAGTTGATACATTGCAGGAGGGGGTTGACACGTGGCGTCTAGGGAATGTCGCGTGGGCGCGAGGGAGAGAGGTGTTCGCTATTTCGCTCTGATTGCCCGAGATAGACATCTTCTGACGAAAGGGAAACGGCGGGACGAGACCATGTTATTTTCGTGATGGTTATTTTTTTCAATCTAAATATTATTCAAGATTGCGGTAAGAATAGTTGATTTATTTTTGAGGTTTATTAATTTGTATTTTGAGATTTGTTGTGAACTTAATGTACCTGTTATAGTTAACGAAAGTGATTTTGATAATTGGACTTCGGCAATATCGTAATGAAAGTTATTTTTCCCTGGTATTCTAGATTTTTGTGCCCGATTACCATGGGACTTAAAACATAACGAAATATGGCTGTTACTATAGGTACACCTCAGCCTAACCCTTCGGAGACTACAGGCGTGATTATGTTAAGTTATTTTTCAGCAAAACAATACCTTTCAGGAAATATTCCCGTACATAATCCTTCAGTTACTGACTGTACCCAAACAGTCACACATTGCTGTAACTCCTATGCTAACGACTTGCCACTTATGACCGCCATGAAATGGTTACCTAACGCATTGTTGTCTTGATCTTAATACTAAGATACTTAGGACTGTCTTCAGTTGTTCAGGAGTTGATGGCTTACCTGGAAAAAAAAGCAAAGATTAGTATTGCCATAATTTGATAAGAACTTTAAGGAAATTATGTAAATGGTATTTATTTGTAATGGATTGCCTCGTTGGTGTAGTGGTCACAAGAGCTACTGTTGAGCATGAGGTTCTGGGTTCGATTCCCGGGTCGGGCAAAGTGTCATCTGGAATTTCTCAGTAGCAGCCCGGAGTCTGAATTTGTGCCCGGTTGATGGCAATAGACTCGCCCCCTATTACATAGGAATTAAACATAGCTGGCGGAATGTGCGTGTACAATAGGCAGCTACGCCTCTGCCTAACCCATCGCGGAATACAGGCATGATGTTATGTCATTTATTTATTACCAGGCTAACATCACCTTAAGTAAAATATTAACAAAGTGAGCTAAGAAACCAGTAATAATTAATTAGTGTAATTGCCAAGATGGAAATGTGGATATTATTAAGTCTATAAAGTTACCATCAAAAAGACATACGGATGTAAGTAGACATAATTAGTAATTAACAGGTAGTTGAAAACTCTACGATCTGCTTAAGTGAGTGGATAGCAAATTGCTCGGTTAACTTAACGCTGTCTATTCAATTACGTCGAAAGGGTAACAGAATATTTATACATTACTAGCTTTTGCTTTCGGCTTCGCCCGCGTCAATGTCGGAAATTATCCCACGGGAACGTGCTACCGGGACAAAGTAGTCTATGTCCTTCCCCAGGATGCCATCTATCTCCTTGCCAAATTTTATCAAAATCTGTTCAGTAGTTTAGGCGTAAAAAGGTAACATACAGACAGAGTTACTTTCGAATTTATAATTTTAAGTACGGACTAGTTTTTGTCAGCCGATTCGCCCGCGACAATGTCGGAAATCATCCGACAGGAACGTACTGTCAAGATAAAAAGTATCCTATGTCGTAACCCAGGTCATCGTATTTCTGTGTGCCTAATTTCATGCAAATCCGTTCAGCAGTTTTTGCGTGATTGAGTAACAAACATCCAAACATACAAACTCACATTTATGATATTATAGTAGGATAATCAAAGCCAGAATACTTCATCAAATAACATGTTTAGCCAGACGATTAGTTAATCAAATCGAACTCGATACTTCTTGTTATGACTAAATTAATTGTGATTAATAGTCCACTCAAGCAAATAATACGGGTATTTTTAATATTATCAGAACTTCGATGTAGGTAGGTAAAAGTCGTGGCAAGGTCAGACTGGGCAGAAACGCAAAAACTTGCCACCCAAACCCTCGGCCACAGTCAATGTGTAAACAGTAAAACAATTATATCTGACATTTAATAGAAGTGATTTACAATTTGGTATACCTAATCTTTTGGCTGTGGTGTATAGCGATATGATTGTATAATGCGACGTGTTAGAATATTTATATTGTATCTCTGAGCGGATGTTGATTCGCGTCGTTTGCACAGAGTTGTGTTACTGTGTGTTCAGTGCTGTGCAGTAAGTCGGATTATGTCTGACACAGTTGGCAGGCCTGTCATATAGCATTACTGTTCGCCGATTACAACTTATTTATAAATGTTAAGAATATTTCGTTTCATAATAAAAGTAAAACTTTGACTTGATTGGCACTGACGACTATCAAAATCGGTGAACTTTTGAAGAAAATAATTCCAGTGGAAATCTCAAGGTTTATCGGTGAATCCGTACCTGCCTAAAATAGTTACTTACTTCATTACTTTGTAGTATAAAGATAATTAGTTAAGTTTGCATTTGAAAAATCGTGCTGTTTATTATGTAGTATGTTTCACAGCGTTATTTACAACGTTTTTTTTTAATAATAATAATTAATAATAATAATAATTTCATTTATTTGCGTAAAACATGGTATACATGGTATATTTTAGGTTAATATGTTATTTCCTTCCTTATGAGTATGTCTAAAAGAATAACTAGAAATACAACCTACATCCAACAAAAACTGATTTTGGATAATACGTCAAAAAAAAGAATCTACTTAATTATTTTTTCTTTTGAAACCTATTTAAAAATGTTAATTTATACTTTTCTAACAAGGTATCAGAGTCAAGGCTGCGCGTGCGCAGCTTTCAAATATAGAACGCGAATTAAATAACGTATTGTGTAGTTGTGCTGAACAATAGAGCGATTCGCTACCATTACAATTAGTTTAGATCAAGGTAGCGATGAGCACCATAATATGCTACTAAAACCTTACAGTTTAACTTACTTTAATAAATGCAATCTTTACTGACATTTGATAGACTTGAATCATACTTTAAGGTCAAGGTAAAATATGAATATCTACTTTAATTAAAAATGCGAAAGTGAGCGTCCTTTTGTTTTACTTGTAGCTGTGCTAATTTCATGGCTAAGCTAATAAAATAAATGTTTTCACAGAGAGTTTTAGAAACTTCTTAAATCATTGTCATTCCCAGGAGAGCTGCCGGTATTTTTCTTAATATCTCGTTAACGGGAATTAATTTTTAATCATTAATTAATGCAAAAAGGCCATCGTTACCTCATAAAGTACCAGGGAACTATCAAAACACGAGAGGTGAGATACTACAACACAAACATTGCACTTTATTGATCCCCAGACCCGAAAACTAATTAATACTCTAAACAAGAGGCGACGATCATTTGTTTGATTAAGACATAATAAACAAGAAACATATATTAAGTTTTTAAACATGTAATTAATACAAAGATAATATATTGCACCGCCTATGGAAGATTAAAAAATTAAACACCCATATTTGCATTCACATTTTTTATCGAATAACAAATCAGAAATATTTTCGTGACATTAAGCCGAAGTCCCACGAGCCGAGGCCTTAAAACACGCATTTTATTGAATGCAAGAGTGAATGAATTATTAATGCGCAGGCTGTCTGTGTAAACACTGCGTTATGACTGAATAACATTGAATTTGAATTTATCTTTTTAATAAAGTTATAAGGTTAAGGGTGGGGCTACATCCTCGTCGAGTTTATTAGAAAAAGTAAGACTTACTTTCATTTTTTATTATGTTTATCTCGTAAGTACAAGCGGAACTAGATAAGAAACTAGAGCATCGGTTTCGCCTCTAGAAGCTCTCTAATAATTAATCTATCCGAAAATAGGATTTACAAGGTAATCGGTGGACTCTCACATTTCATAGAAGATTTTTTTTTTTTTGTATACCTAAGTAAAAGATAATATACGTAAAAGTTGATGATAGAGTACCAACATTACGAACAAATCGTCTGATAACAAATGACCATCTGGACATTTGTTATTTTAATCTGTTAAATATTAATATACATAAATATCTACAATATTTCGGTGCCACACTGACTACCTCGCAATTAGTTATAAACTTATGACGCAATGAGGACAGTTAGAAACGAAACACGTGTAACTATGATATATCATGGGAATTTGATGAACCCAAGGTTATCATCATTCTTGGAAGCAAAAAGTTTGATAAGTAGGTACAATTTTTTTCTAGACTGTTCAAATATCCCTTCACACCTATAAAGTGAGTCAACCTTAAAACTGCGCATTTACGAACTAGATATGACTAACACAAAGTGCATCGAACCTAATTTTGACAAGTCGACGCACTAGGTAGTAGGTACCACCGCAGATCCTCAAGATAAACTTTTGCATTTGTCATAAAATAAACGAGAACAGGTTTAAGTTGTAGGTACCTACGTCAACGTATGGACAGAGGCGTTATTTATGTTAAAGATTGTTTAATACTACGCCAGATAAAAGTGGCAAGAGAAAATAAATGGACTCCCGAATGTGTGTTCCCAGCTGAATCATGCAACGTTGCAGGCGGGCGGTGACGTCACCAACGTGAAAAATAACGCATTGTGGAGCGTTGGGTAACCTATATCTTAGAATAGACATCTATCTCCCGATTGGCAATAACTAGTGCATATTGTTAGCATATTTCGTGAGTATTCAAACATGTAACAGCTCAAATTCCTCTAAGTATTTCTTGTCAGAAGTAAACAGCTGATTACTATCTTCCGTGGGCTATAAAAGCAGATTCATTTGCCTCCCCACGTGATAACGACACATCGGTCAGTTACAAAACGTCGAGCGAGCGACGAACCACCGAGCCACACGCGTCTCGAATCACGTACCTACCTACGTCAAACGATCTTCCAACAATTAGTGTTCTCGCGAAAATCGATCATAACATTGATGAAATCGATTGCAACAGGAATTCAAAATATTCGGGATAGTAGTAGTAGAAATAAAAACAATGGTAAGTAATTATCTTTACGGCGTGTGTGCCTGTGGGTGAACGCACCGGCGTGGCCTGGTTGGCCCGTCGCCAGCTCTCACGGTAAACGCTTCTAATCACTGAACTCTTAGCGAGTTAGTATGCTCCTGATAGCTTATAAACGCCTGGTACTTGCTTAGCCGATGCACCTAGCAGTCATGGGTCGAGCTATGTCACTGGTCAGTTTTCCTGGACGATAATTATAAAGTTCATTAAACTGTATTACGCGTGTGACGTAATTAGTCATGTGTCGCCTACTAATTAATAATTGCGGAACAAAATATAAACTCTGCTATGTTTATTTAGATTCATAACAGTTCTGTGAAAGGTTTAAAATACTTTTTAAACAGCACAAGTTTGTATAATGTCAGAGGATCGTTAAATTGTGCAACTCCACCAACATTGGGTATTGCAGGAAGATTTACGTTCGGGCGATAAGCGTTATCGGTTAATCAACCCGGGTATCTCGCGGTGCAGTGACATAGACCTTACCGCACCTCACGTCCCGCTCCAAAAATTCGGTCAAGTGTGAAAAAAAATGCAACCGCTACGGATTTCTTACGACATTCAATATTAATTTATTAAACTTTATTCATTCATTTTTAGAATGAACGAATCAGCTGATAAACGAGGTGAGTTAATCAAAATACAGTCACAAATTAATTATTTTTAGAAAAAGTCCTTGGTGGGCCATGAACTTTTACACGAAACATTCTAAAAACACCTTTGTCCAATTTAATTGTTATAGTAATTTTGTAAACATTTAGCGACACGGATTATGCATGTATGGTAATTTTCGGTTAGACAAAGCGATCAATCTGCAGATTTGTCTCAGTTAGCGACTGGACTCCAAACAAAGATTGGCCAAAAGCACGTATGTTTTATTGGTCTGCCGGCGAAATATCAAAAGTTGTTTTAGGCATAGAGCTGTATATACCAGGTCACCATGACACGCGAGTCATGTTTAGATGTTGATAACTTCGTGGCTATGACCTCCTTCATTGCCGAACGTTAGAGCCCGTTTCCGGCTAGCAGCTACATATTCGCAACTGAGGTCGTGCTAAGGCTGCCGAGAGCTCGAGGAACGTAACATTTGATACAACTTTTGTTTATATGTCATCGCATACATTAGCGAATGATCAAATAGCTCGTGAATGTTGATGCTCTTGGATGTTCGCACGAGGTGACAGATGTGCCGCGCCGTGATGTGCCAGACATCATACATACGGCTGGAAGTATGCAGGAGCTAGCGCTAACATTCTTCCATTACAAATCTATTGTAGAACGTCAACTTTTGGAATATACCACCCTTTAAACACTTGAATAAGAAACGGTCATAAAAAGAACGTTGAATACCATAGAGGATCTTCTAGGTAACAACGACCAACAAGCAAAAGGACTCGACAAGAAAAGGGGAACAGACGCTGACCCAAATTAAAGCGAATTTGTAAAGAATCTATAGCGGAATCATGTTTCGATACAATTGGCTAAGGTACTAAGGCCCCAGGTGGTAAGTGGAGTGTGTTCAAATATTACAAAACATAAAAGCCGATAGTATCTCGGCCTTGAGTTTAGCTATTCGGTAATGACCCTGCGCAAGCGACGCTAACCGTCGCCGTCGTCGTAGTTGCGATTACTTGTTAGACCCGACCCACAGCTGGATGGCTAGGCGAAGCGATAAGTTGCAAAACATTTTGAAGTACTTTAAACAGTTCAACGACAGTTGTAACTGAAAGATACATCTATTGGACCTTATTAAATTACTAGCTTATGCCCGGCATGCGTTGCAATGCTTTTTTATATATATTTTTTTGTTAGGAATCTTCTCCGGCGTGCACATAACAATTACCAAAGTTTCATCACAATCGGTCGAGAATTTTCGAGTTTTTCCGAGACTAACGCACGGCAATTGATTTATACATCGTCAGCGTATAATTATGAAGATCGTTAGTTTAGAATCTATCTCGCGAGATAAACTATCGATAAATTGTGATCTGTAGATCACAATTTTTCGATAGTTTACAATCTCGCGATATAGATTATTCACTAACAGTGTTCAAAATCATAAGGTGACGTATACATTATATGTATATAGATTTTGCAATTCAAAGCTAAGCCAACTTTATTAATTTATTTATTTTATGTTAGCCAATAATTACAAAAAGACAACAAAAAGATAACAAAAACAAAAACAAGAAAAAGATAACAAAAAGATTAAAACATTAACATTTAACAAATAAAAATGATAAAAATCTAAAATAATAAAAAATAAAATTAAAAATTAACATTCTCTAAGGAGATCATTGGTTGTGGGAATAGTACTCAATAATTATTTTATAAAAATTTCCTATACTGACATGATGTATATCAGTGAGATCACTGCAACTGTTTAAATTTTTACACAGGCAAGAAATCGGTGAGTTAGTACCCAGAACCGTTCTGCGCAAGGGTGGATATAGTGGTTTCGCGGATATCGGACTGAGGCACGAAACATCAGGACACTCAGTAGGTTTGGGCAGTCAATTTTGTTGGTTTTTTTTTATTTTTAGTTAACGCTCAAGAGTATAGTTTAACAACATCACGCAGCTTAGCCGTCGCGTTATCTAGCAGTATGCCACCAGCTTTACACTATGTTTATTTTATAAAGACTGCGAATAGAATTTGATACAAATTGTATAATATTATTAATCTTGTTAGTATGAGAACCGAGACCAGCGGAGCTCATCTCCTATACTTTGCTTAGCTGAAGCGTTTTGTTGAGACGTGTGATGTTGAAAAAGCAATAAGTCAAAAATTCGGAATATTATGACGACTTAAAAATGAATTTATGCATCCTCACTGTCTCATCCCTACACGGCGGATGTTCTGTAATTATTTACGAATGACACTTATGGGTTATAAAGGCTTGTTCATACTGCCCCTGTACTGTACTCATTCTCATAACTTCGGAGTCTGTCAAAAGTTAGGTATTTTCGAGTTTCGTAGTGAATGCACGGTTTGAAGCAAAGGCGGTATAAGGAAAATTTGGTGTTTAATCAATTTAGACTAAGGACGTCAGAAGTCTATAAAATAATCCAATTAAAGTGAAGGCAAGTTAGAAAAAGTACTGGATCTTTAACTTGGTATAGCTTAAATGCGACCATTTTAGTCAGCAAATCCTCAAAGTCGACTCTTCGAAGTAAATGTAAGTATAATGAAGTGTCATATTGTCAATATGAACATAGCTTTGTTGTGTGAAAAGCCGCACGAGCTTGCGGTTAATTTGCAAATATTATTAAACGCGAACAAAAGACGTACTGACACCCACACGCGGTACATTTGTGAATATTGTGAGCATTTAGAAGAAAGTTCACGAGGAATGAGGTGACAATGAAACTGTATGACCGATACATTAAAGGTCTAGTGATCGTTTTGTTGGTACAATTTTTGCAAAGAAAATATAGTGATATGCTAGAATTGTTTTGAACCCGCAGGTTTAACCATTAGGGTTTTTGCCGACGTAGTATTCCCGAGGGCTTAGACAAAGTAACATTCGATTAGCGATGGCGCTAGTAGAAAAGCCAAAAAATTTATGGGGTTGACATAAGCTATCGAAATGTCACGTGAGCATAGGTCAACGAATAGAAATTAGCGAGACAATGTAAACATCATTCGATTCTATGAAACGAATCGACAGCGTAGAACGATTACTTCCATAGAGATGCTTAGCCAAGTGGCACTTTTTGACAAGCGTTATCGCTAGTTTTCGATTCGTATGATGAAAACATTAGCGAAAGCGATTGTAGAAATAGAATCGCTCCGAAGCGAATGCCATTTGGCTAGGTCCTCTGGTCTCTTCTTGGTCGCGTAGTTCGTTAAAGAAGGCGTTCGTGGCTTCATGTATGATGTTCTTTAACTTCGTTCGGTTATCGCCTTCTCTCAGGGCGGTCGTATCAGAGTCCAGTGAGGACGGTTACTTGGTCTGCCAAACGGTTAGGTGACCGGCTGCGAGCTCTAGTTCCTACTATAACTTAATATTTCTTGCATCATTGCATGTCAGAACCGAAGTACCAAAAAATCTTCGAGTTTATTTTAATTTGATCGATACACAAGGCGTTTTTTATGGCAATTAATAATGCATTGTTAATTAAAATTTGCCTGCAACGTCGATGACGTTATTATAAGGTAGTCAAGTGCAAGAACTCTTGACATCTATATCGTAGACGCCTCGCCTCTGATTTATCGAATAAAGTAATTCATTCCATTGTGTTTTTTGCGAACATCGTAAAACATAACGCCAAAGGTCAGCACTAGCAGGATAATGTTACAACCAAAACGACAAATAAAGCTCCCATTGTATGAAAAATAAGCTGGCAGAGCGAGCTGGCCGTGTGTCGTGCTCGGCTCGGCGCGGAGGTGCGGCGGTGCGGACGCGGTGCGGCGGTGCGCGCCACACGCTGCGCGTTTACGACGTGACGGCGAAACCCGAGCTTAAAAATCTTCATTATCGCAACCATCAACCATACGTTATGCCCTACAACCACATAAACAATCTCAAATTTAATAAAAACCTCATTAACTCTCCTGTCACAACTCCCATGCAAATACTTACAATAATTCAACGACGAATCGAGTACTCGGAACTATTTAGTCGATTGTAACCGTCCGTTTAGTGTAGTCTCATCACTATTCCGGCCCTGAGGATATGAATGGAGGATAACATTATTAAGCTCCACAAATAACGGTCCTGAATGCAGATGAGCCCTGTCGCTAATCTAAAGTTGGCGCCTGCCGACGCTAGAAATAACAGAGCTCTGTAGAAATGTCGATGTCCAAATACTATGAGTGACGCACTGGCGGGTAATCCCACCACGTGGACCAGTTAGTACAGCACGCTGCTGCGTAGAATTATAAAAATTTAATTGAGATCAAGAGCAACGCGACGGATGCAGCCCTGAATAATGTAACGAAGCTCGAGCATCCATTATCAGTAAATGCAAGCGATGTTCAACGTTCAAAGCTATGTCTGCGAAGTTCATTCGCGTGTTTTATGCGCAATAACTTGCAATATTATCTGAAGCACAGGTTAGTTCATTTTAAACCGCGTCATGCCCCGTGACGCTCGCGAATCGACGCTTCCGAAATTCTAAATAGATGGCGCGGCGGTAATAAAGCTCTGATTGTGTAATAAAACTCAGCTGCTTGGAGTGGCGCCACGGAAAAAAGTGTAAATGTACCGCGTTGTTTACTAACATTCAGTTGTAAGTTTCACTAACGTGGCGATCAGAGTTCAGCGTCTTTACCACAATTATGGGACCTTTGACTTTGCTCTTGGGCGATTATGCGATCCTTGTACCGGGATAATATAGCTGTTGTAGAGCTTTCAACTCGAGCTTGTGAACTTATTTACCGAGACCGATGCGGTTTGAAACGATATTAAATAATCGATTGTTATTTTTTTCGTCTCGGAGGTGTCAAGTTTTTGCCGCACCGTCATTATGACGGGTCGAAAATTGCAGTGCTATCGTTGCGGTCGGGTACCATACTAACGCTCAATTAATTTCAAATGCGATTTGACAGCATTAAATTACAAACAAATAATCGGGTGTGGGAAATTTATTTAGCAATAGGGATATGTGCAGCCTCGATGTGTCAAATGTCGAAAACTGAAAAAGTTTTGGCATGGTTGTGCAAGTCGCTTTGTGAGGTGTACATTGCGAAGTTTGTTCGGTTAGTGGACGTGTTTGTTTAGTGCGACCGTCGATGTAAAAGGTCAGTGGTGTTCGGCGAGTGCTGATGACGAATGTAAGGGGTTGATGAACGCGAACGCGATCTATTTCGGAGCGACTAAAACCGGCGGCGGCTCACCGAGTGACATTTAGTCGGGCTAGGTGCATCCGACTCGGTACTATCAGATACTATAGATAACTGTACTGAAACTATGAATAGTTTTACTATAACTGGAGCTTTTGGACGTTTTAAAGATTCATTATTGAAATGGCAACGTCTGGTCTGAGAATCGGAAACAGATATTTTTCAGATAAGATATAAACAGCTTAGAGACTTCATGAAATGGATCATTAAGTTTGCACGTGGAAAACGAATAGTTTCGCTGTTAACATACGGATTTTTGCCGTTCGCATAATCTCAGGGTTTTTTAGCCACCGTATAGATATTAATCAGTCAGAGATCAAGTTTTTATTTTTATGAATGGCCGTTCCACGCCGTGTATAGTTCCTATATTGTCTGTTTATGACTCGTAACCAGTTTTAAAGGCCTTTTAGTATTAGAATGCGTTGAAGGATGTGTAAGTAACGATCGGGCGGACATTCCTCTTGTAGGTAACGAAGCTCGCGATTCGATGCGAGCCGACGCGTGCCCAATCTGATTAAACTGTGAAAATATTAGTGTGATCATGTGCCACGTAAAACGTACATAACGTGCACGCACGAATTTACGAGTTTTGTACATATTTAAACGTTTCAAACGAGTTTGTGTCAGCAAAAACATTTATGGCGTAAAACAAGAAATTATATTTTTTAAATATACAGTCCAACTCAGTTTATGTATTTAAAAAATATAAGTTGGTTTACAGAATGCAGGCTTGGAATTTTCTTTTACCTACTGAAAAAAGTGACAAACGACGTCTGCATATTTATCACTCGAAAAGTGTATTCCCCAGAAATATTGTATAAACAAATAACCTTCTCTTATTTTTTAAGTCTGTTTAAATATACTTAATGCTTTATTTAGAACACGGAAGAACAAACGTTTTTGCCCTAATATGGTTGGTTGATTTAAGCGACCATTTAGACATAAGTATGAAATACTTTACAATAAAGAACAAAATAGGGATGACATAAACGAAATAGAAGGTGGGGTCTGTATTCTTTATCATAATCCTTGAGAGCACCAGATACGGTATACTCACATTAATTAATTAATTTTATTATTTATGTACACACAGTAAAATAGATACAGATATTAAAGATACAATAATGTAAGCGAAATACCTAGATAGTCATCAGGTCGGGAGGTCTAGGTCGGTAGATCTAAGAAACGCTGGGGTGAGGACTGAGAGGCGTTTATTGGAGATTGACCAGAGAAGGCAACACACGGAAGAGTGGAAAGCTGTGGGGGAGAACTTTGCCCAGTAGTGGAGTGGGACAATACAGGTTGAAAAAACTCAAGAAACACCTACTCGTATGTATGAATAAACAGCGAAGTTTTACAGGCTTTTTTATCAAGCGTCGACAAATTAACAATACAATTTGAACCGTTAATTTGGCAAGACTGCAATAAAAGAAGGATCGTAGCACAGAAGTGATTCACAGTCGGACTGCAACACAAATGATTGATGATGTGATTCGCGGAAGACGCGCACCATTTGATGAAGTTAGTTTATTGTGAGAAACAGACACTTTTAAATGAACTTCTGTCAGGAAAAACACGCTAATATTGCTCTCAGATCAACTGTTTGTTTTGATTCTTCGCATTAACATAGATTAGTCACACGATATAAAAGCTCCTGGAGACAGGCGCGACGCGACGGTGCGATGCCGTTCCGGTAGAACAATTTCCATTAAGTTTTCATAGAAATTGTTCTACTCAAGTCGCGTCGCGCCTGTCTGCGGGAGCCTTAAAAAGGTTTATTTTTTCAATTTATAGGCTACTGTCGTATAACCAGATTGCAGATAAAATCATTATTAGTGTTAGCTTCGCGAAATAACTCATTAAACAAAAATGATACGAATCGTAAACAAACATGTTGTGTGCTCGCGACAGATCCAATTCCGAACATTTTAATTAAGGTGCGCCTGCGCCGCCGTCGATACAGTTCGAGACAAAGCGAGAGTAACAAATATAAAATGAATCGCCTCGCGACCAACGACCAGTGACCAGACGACCAGACGACCAGCGACCAACGACCGGCTACATCGCGAGCTTCGCAGAAACATCTTAACACTCCGTCGCGACTGAACGATTTAAAACTCCTTCGAGTATCAGATTCGCAACCAAATAGGTTAATGGATATTTCGATTGCAATTAGAGTTCGCTGACCGCTGCCGCTGACCGCCGATATCTGTGCGATCGACATCTTTTCGCACGCACTCGACGAAATAACAAACGAGCAAGTCATTACAATGACTAATGATCGTCTTATCGACATTTCTTTGCCAAAATTAGGCAGCTTGATTTTTTTATTGGCCAAATTGAAAGTGGCATAGATGCGCAAGATAAACAGTGCTTTCATTTTTATTCGTCCTCGCATTCTATTCAGGTTTGGGCTGTCACTTTTTGTTTCGTTGCGCCGGTAGTGCGGTGCGCTGCGAGTAGGATCTCGATCGGTCGCGGGCAGCCTTGACCTTCGGCTGCGATCGGTCGCGCGGCCGAGCGTCGACCCGCACCGCCCCGCCGCGCCTCCAGCCGCCGCTAGAGATGCACTACTACTTATTGTATTACACTGGAATAAGTATCGATGTATCGCGTAGTTCCGAAACAAATGGTTAAGTAACACATTTGGTTCAAGTACCCTAAATAATGGCGAGCCAGTCAAACCCAACATGTGCCTGATTGATTACGTAATCACTTAATAATTTAGATATAACGCTACTAACAACGAATAAATTAATGTCGTTGTAAAACAAGAACTGTGGGCTTTATTTGAGCGGCAACTGGTAGCCAGACACCGTGTCTTGCTTGCTTTAAATGTTTCAACAGTTTCTTGATCACGGAGTTACATCAGTTGGTCCGTTCACATTTTTCTGATTACCCAAGATTAAAAATATTTGACAATTTCTAATAAATCGATAGAAATAATAGTGTTCGCGTCACTAAGCATGGATCGTAAGGAGCGGTGCCTCTGGATGCGTACGATGCACCTCTGCACTATGCGTTGTCTTCCGCAAATTATGTATGTATGGGCTTACCCAATCACGTGACGCCAACCTCACAACATTTTTATAAATCGAACGAAACCTTTAACTCTTCTGCCTTTTTTATTTGTTGGTGGCTTTAGTAGTTTTCCATTCAGCCTGTTTGCAATAAAGGTTCTGTAATTTGCAAATAAGAGGAAATGGTTGCAAATGAGATGGAACAGTGTGTGTATTAGTGTCAGTAACACGAAGGTAAGACTGAAGTGTGTTAGTTCGTCTTGAGGGGCGCCTCGCCAGCCATGACAGCACAGTGCCCCGCTTCCGCTGGACACCGGACTCACGGACACGCCGAATAAACAAACAACATACACGATGCCAAGAATACTATTGTAATTGTAATAAAGCGCTTTAAATTAAACTATAACTCAAGGACGCAAATAGTTCGTTGGTCAATATTTTTTACCCAAATCAAGTAGGTACCTATCAGAATCGATTTTAATAGCTAGAGGATCACGATAAGTAAATTGATTTCCGCAGTAATATTTATACAAATCTTTATCTACTTTTATCACGAACTACCGGAACTTTTCGCTAAACTACTGAAACTGGGCACTAGTGGATGTTGGTTGTAATAGGGCGGCAGACGGGGCAGACGGGGCAGACGGGGCAGACGGGGCAGACGCGGCTGACGCGGCGGGTCGTAATCTTGTTAGTCAAACATACGAGCACTTGAATTATCGTGCGTTAACGGCGCACACACATGAATGGTACATACGGCATGTACGTGAGCGTACGCGATTCATTCAATTTGTTTACTCGGAGTCATCGCATGCCGCATGCCGCCGCGACGCCGCGGTCAAGGGCAGCGTCCATCGCCCGCCACGCACTCGCCCCAATTATTACAACACCTACTGGAGCCGCGATGTTCGCAGCAGTGATCTATAACCACGGCTTATGCGAGACACTATCTAGCTTTGTTATTGTTTACACATGCCGAAGTTTCGTGCGAGTACATGTAGTGTTTATTGGATGAAATTTGAATATCTTGATTTATTGGCGTTTTTGAAGGGATTCAGCGTAAATTCTCTGGGAGTCAGGTGTTTTGTAAGCAGTTACTTGATGTTTGTTCAGAAAGCAACTATGGGTACGGTCGTGGCACGTAGTGTTGTGAGCTAGACAGCAGGTGGCACTGCTGGCAGCATGTCCACAACGTGACCGGCGCAGGCGCACCACGTGGCGCGAGACCTTCATCCGGACCACCAACTCTTAGGTCATTTACTCCAATTACGTAACACCCGTGTAACAACTATGACTACGTATATAATCGGCGGAATTTTTATTGACTAATTATTCGCCATTTTTTATAAGCGGTGAAGTCAGCGGATATAGCTAAATATTCAAACAGTGTATCATTCGAGGCTAACAATAACGTATAAAAAAGCCTTCGGATCGAATTATCTCACGTTGATTTCTATACTGGTGTGTACACAGGCGGTGTGCTCGCTCCTGCCGTGCTGCGGGAGGCTGTCGCACACCACACGCCAGCGCAGGGCGAGTGCGAGATGCAGCCACATTCCACGCCGATGACTCGCCCCCGCCGGACCACCGTCGCGAGCTTTTCACACGTAAACAACATGTGGAAGACGTTCATTACTTAGATTTTACTACTTTCGACGCCGTCTTGTTTCAAAGATAAAGTGAACCATTCATCGCGCGTGCCCGCGAGGAGTCAACGCCCAGACGGATTAAAGGGCCGATTAACGAGCACAGTTTAATTTATAACCGGAATAATAAAAGCTCACGGAAGGACCGCCGCGCTCCGCGCAGCCCCGCCAGCCCTGACTAACCCATATCGCTCCCAACTCATAACTCAAGTGTCAACAAAACATACTGCTCTCAGCATTCTTCAACGATTTTTTCACAAAGACGTCCGACTTGATATAAGAGATGCTAATTCGGTGCATTCTATCTTATTAGCTAAACGCGCCGACATAACTTTCGGTTTCGCACAAACGTTAACATTGATTTAGAGCAGAACGATAAAAAGTAAAAGAGTCGGGACATTGAAACCGGTTGAAGCATCGTCCGGGGCAGCCGAAAACTCTGTAATTATGTTAACGAGACCAGCCAGAGACCCACGTGCTCGCCGCTTAGTTTATTAGTGCGATCGTAAACTCAACGATAGTGAAAGATGCTTTCATAACTTTGAGCTACTTTTATAGATTGGTAACGCGCGTGTCGTCGCGATAGGCCCCACATCTGCTCGATAACTCTGATAGTGTATCGGGACCGGAAAACGCGGTGAGATTTGCCGGTGAGTCGAGCGCTGAAGGTACCAGGGAAGCGTGACTGATAAGGAGGTTACACAACGGGCTGAAGGAGCCAAGGTCGCGGCAGATGTGCGAAGCACAGGCTCGTCGTTCACGGCTTATCTCGTCGAATGTTTGCCAAGCATAAATAAGCAGCGCCTCAACACAGTACGATCGAAATACTCGTCGATACGGCGCGGGCGCACCATGTTTATGGGTGTGAACGCACTCGGCTATGGCGTCGTGAGAACTCTACTAGCACATATTAGGAGCGATGATACGCGATAACGCGACACGCGGTAATCGAAGCTTAGCGACTACAATGTGTCAGTGTAACATTGCGTAACAATTCCAAAATATGTTTATCGGAACCAAATGCGTACACTTTGTGGGTTCGAGCTTCTCGTTAGTCAGATTAAATATTTTTTTAATTTATTCCACTGCGAGTTCACCGAGGTATCCGACCGATAAAGAGTTCACGCGATCTCCGCGGGAGGGCGAGATGACGCGCCGCTAACATTCCAAAACCGATATTATTTATTTTTAATAATGCCAATGAACGCTTAGCAAGTTTACCTTTGATTTGCATCTACTGACTACTCCTTTATCGAAGCACTTCCTGCTGGAACCTTATTTGTGTTGAGATTATTTGTGAACGATATTCATTCAAGTGGAGAGCGTCGCCCGCCGGCGCGGAACGGGCTCGGACGCTGACGAAGCGAAAACTACTCGCCGGTCGGAACCCGGCCAGTGCCAGTGGGTCAGTGGACCCCGGGAGCCCGTGCCCCCACAGGAATCCCGGCTGAAGGCCGCCATTCATAATAAAAATGACATCAACCGCGTGGGAACATATAAATGCCAAGCAAACGACCGGTCGGACCGGCAGATTTAATTACGACACCGCTAATTACTATTGGCATAAACGATATTCGGCGAAACCGTTCTTCTTCGTCGTTAACACAACGAAACTGAAAGCTGCGGGGGTAGCGTTCATAAAAAGACAAGAAAGCGTGTAGACGATCGTGATGCGTCAGCGCAATGCACTTCTGCCGTCCGTCCCTGTCGGGGCGAGTGCACTTGTCACAGTATGTTCGTCTCTGTCGCGCAGCCGTCAGCACCGTCGCGTCACATCTTGCGTCTCGCTTGCGCCTCATCACTTTGTTTGAGGAAGTGCGCCTCATGCTTACGGGATCGCTCCGGCCGGCAGCTGCTTTGCATCGCATACCGAGCGGATTAGGAGCCGAAGGTTTAGTCATTGAAGAAAATCAATCGAATAGCAGCGCGTGTGGCCGCGACATTTCCCCCATAACAATGAGTGATAGTGCATCCGTCTCTCTCGCGGCGAACCTCGCCGTGCTGTTGCTCCGGCCAGGTTCAATATCCCAGACCTTGGGCCGATCGAGAGTACCGAGGGCCAGTTGAAACTAGTTACTCATACCTACCAACTACCACCTGCTATCAATGTAATTTAGCCAGTATTTTTAACATCCTTACTCCGAAATAATCCGTTTATAATATGGATGTGATGTAGCCATTGTCGACGGTGTCGTGAGGCTTCGTAAGGAAATGGATTTTTCCATCGCTTTGTCGGCAATGTTTGGACGATTCGGTCGGGGTCACGTTTTGACATAAACGACTGAACATAAAAAATTGAGTAGTTTATGATTTCTCTACCAGGAAAACTAATGAAGCGTCGGTGGTCGGCGCCGAGCCTCGTACCTATATCAAAATATACGAGCGCCCAATTAGATGTCGGGCGCATTGCGAAAATAATATAAATATTAGTAGAACCGACAAAGGTTTTTAATCACCGATCTCGATGCGTTTTGTTCCTTTTGCGGTCCGAAATTACAGGTTGCGAGTTCGCTCACCCCGGCAGGCCGGCACACCGCGCTTAGGGCAACTATGCTCTCGTGGATCGTGTGAAAAATTACCCGAGATTTTGCTCTTATTTCGCATTATAATGGCATTCGATATGTATAATTTCTGCATCCGGCCGAATATAAAGCAGCTTGCACGGACGGTGTTGCGGTTTTCGATCGGATTTGAAGATCGATGAACTCTAATATCGGAAGGGCCGCTGTCGTTCGTAGTTAGCATTATAAATAATTTCAAAAAGAACAATGAAAACGAAAGCGTTGTGGACGGCGGGCACTGCACTGCAGGCGCGGCGGCCCGGCTCGCGGCTCGCGGGCGAAGCGGCGGCGCATCTCACGACTCGCGTCGCCGCCGCTCCATCACCAAGGTTACGTGGTAGGGGCGGCGACCGGCGAGACGGCCGTGACGTCACGGGCGCCGGAAACGATTGTCCGCTCATAGTTACGGTTACATTTTGAGTTTAGAAGAAAGTGCTCTGACGCCGCGTGGGCTAGGTCAGTGCGACGTACTTCGATCACTCGTTACATCATACATTTGTAACTCGTTTGGCGAACCTCGGCCGAAGATATGAATAGACTTGTTTTCAAAATAAAATAAACATTAAGTTAATTCGTTGTTGTAAGTAGGTAGGTCATAAACCAAAAGCGACAACAAAAGCCTGGTAGGTTTTGTTCCGAAAACGGCAGATGTACAAGAAAGCGGTCGACCTCAGCTGATAGGCGACTGATAAACAAATTAATTGTTCGTGGGACAACAATGGACGCCGTTTTATTTAGCATGCAGAAATACTAAAAATAAAATCGCTTGTGGGTGGGTAAACTTACGTAAACATCCTTATTTACGGCTAAAATATTTTTTAACGGTTATTACGTACTTTTGGGTACGTATATTGTGTGCACTTACGTCATAATAAGGTTTTCAAGTGTTTCAGATGATTTTAGTATATTGTGCCAATTATGAATATAAAGTGTATACATACTTAATTACTTACTACTTATTGAGTGTAAATACAGCCGATGCTTACCTGGGAAAAGAAAATAACACTTGTTAATTTATTTATACGTTTAAAATTTAAATACACGGAGGAAAATTATAAAAATGTGGGAAAATTTGAAATGATAATCTAATACATAATACCTATTCAAGAAAATGTTAAAAATAATTCAGTCTGAAATTCTGTATTAATTTTAGTAAAACTAGGTTTATAGGGATGCAATAAAAAAGAAAGATTGTACCTGTCTAGTGTGCTTTGTACTATTGCTATTGCACTTTCACAAAACTTTTGCAACTTTAGGCCACCTTGTATCTTTCACGCTTGGAAAACTTATTTTTCCAGCCCAGTCAGTTCAAATAAATAAAAAATAAACTGTTCTTAAAAATATTGTTACCTATTTGGAATTCATCTGAATTTCATCTGTGTTAAGGAGAAATGTTAAAAATTTCATAAACATCGCAAACACACAACACATTTTTGCGTAAATCGGTATAATGACGTGCGGTACACAACACACGAGCGTTTTGTTTACAAACATAGGTACCAATATTGTCAATATTTCATAAACCAACACAGTAACCACGTTCTGTAAAAACTTGTTACAACTCCTTACTATGTATGTATGCATTAATTCATTATTTTCACTTCATGACCTACTCAACCCGTTTTTATGACCCTCACAACGTCCGTGAAGCTCACTTGCCCAATAATAATTTACATAGTATGTACGCAACGCGACTACCATTCCTTATAAAAATATTTTGCTTAACATAGCATATCACGGGTGAGGCGCGAGTCACAAGGCATTATTGTGCCACCAATTCACCAAGACCCCCCGACTCACCTTCCAGTGGTACCACTTGGATGTAACCGAAAGAATCAATGTGGACTAAGAGGTCAGATAAGCCTGGTCAGGGTGTATTTAAATACGCGTCCCGGCCGTTAGCGTTTCCGATAGGCGTATGACGCAGACGTACGAACAGAGAATTTAAAGTGACTCAGACTAGGCACAAGAGCAATGAGCCCCGCACACATGCTACTATGTACTTACTGGACCCCAACACTCAATCAACCAATAATATCCCACTAATTGTTCCGCTGACGTACCGCATTCTTACTCCCAGACGCCAATTAATAAACTTAAGTGTCAGAAATAGTTTATTCGCATCACTACCTTAAACATACAATAAATAACCATAACGGTAAACTTTCGCTATTGTTTTATTTCTGTCCTAATTTCTATCGACCTAAAACAACACGACGTCGCACAGGTGACTTCGACAAAAGAAACGAACAATGTCGATTAAAAATACCTCAAATAAAGTTCCATTAAGTCAATTATCACCTTTAATTAGCCGATAAATCGCGAGGCAACAAGCCAACAATGTCGATGAACTTCTAGATGGAATAGGAAGGGTGGGCACTGGATACTGGGCAGCCAGAACAAGTCAGAAACAAATAGAGTTGAGGACATGCGATCATTATTCGCGTAGACGCGCTACTCTTATTACCTACCAATTCATAGAGGTCGTGTTTACTGTAGATTACAGTGCACTAGGAGATACAAATAATTGCCGAAGCAAGTGAAGCGCGCGTCGCAGGCGCAGCCGCGGGCGAGACGCGCGACAAACGGTATCAACAACACTGACGCTAATTTTCACCAGAACCATTTAAACCTTTAATGTGTTATAAAAAGTAATGAAGAAACTCACGCCGGCCGTCATTATCGTTCGCAGGGACATAATTCAGCGTTCTCCGGGCAGTAAAATTAAAAACGCGTAAATGGCGCGGTGGGCTCGCGGTACCCTACCAACTTCAATTAGATTTCGCGAAAGGCGAACAATAAGAAATAAAATCTGATCTTTTACGAGCGCTCTGTCAGGCGTCGGTCAGGCGTCGGTCAGGGGAGATGATCGTAAAAACGGGAATGCAACGGGGCCGTGTTGCTAAAAAACCAAAAGTTAACCGAATCTCGACAACTTTAAACCCGAAACTGCCGGGACGAAATTTGATGGGGCGGTTTACAGCCCAAAAGTGGGTCACTCGCGTACAAAGGCACGACCACGAATTTCCACTTCAATTGATGTGCGCAATAAAAATGACGCCGAAGGTGAGATGAAACATCGCCTCGGAACAATAAGTACCTCAGCCAGGGCCAGACAGCAGGCAGCCAGGCTCAACCGCTAAGTTTAAGTATAACTTTAAAATCAGCGTGGGAATCGTGAAACGGATAATTTTGGTTTACTGATGCGACTTTCTTAGTGATCGATTCTGTGCACATTCGCATTTCAAAACATAAAATTCGCAGTCGTTCGTCGCACACGAATACTTACGGAATGCAAAACGGAATTTCGCTCGGTCTTTGTTGCGGATTCCCAGACGGCGGCAGTGGACGGCGGCCGAGGTAAAAAGCGGTAACATGTACCGCCTTATAAATTATGAACCCCACCAGGGGTTATTAGTTGTCGAAATGACAGCGGCAGAGCCGACCAGTGCCGAATGTGACGCCCGCTTTACCGTTACAAAACCTAGACCACTAAAAAACTAAGGGCGATAGGGTCGCCCGGCCAGTTTGGTGCACCTCTACTTTTATTTTTATCGATTTAAATTCGACTGCGCTCAGAAACAATGCCTCACGGCAACAAAAACATTTTGAATGTCGAACGCAAAGATAAACGTATATAATCATTATATTAATTAATCGTGATGAACGGGAATCTTGCGACATTAAATTACAATAACATTGTTATCAAGTCACATATTGACCTATCAGAGAAAGCAATAAGTTATCGACTTCAGTGAAATGAAAGAAATCCTCTGTTGATTGATGTCACACACGTCAATGTAAATAGACGTTATTATATTATAACGTTATTTATATAACGTTACATAAGTGATTTAATGCGGAACTATTTTTATTATTATCCTATGTATCATCGTAGAAATTGTAAGATATTCTATTAATAGTTCATTGGTGTTATACGCCTATAGATATGATAAAAGCTATTTACAAGTGCATAAATCAGATAGAAGGCCGAAGCATCCCACGCAAACAACATCGAGGTAGGTCGGGATAAAAACAAATACTGAAAAATACACGGAATCCATTACAGTGACAACGCTACCCCATTCAGTTATTAAAAGTTCAGTGGATGATTGATGCAGAGTAATCACATCAACTTCAGCATAACCTTGCTAACTCGATCAGTGTATTCGCTCATTCGACCGCCTACTAGGTCATAGCTGCCTAGTACCTCCATTGTGAGCCAATTAATTTGCTAAACGTGATGTTTTTAAAAATGGCAACTAACCTAAACATTATCGAAACAAATTAAAATTGTTTCATTAGTTATCGTCGAAAGAAACACGCTTTGTGCTAGCAATACCTACCTGACTGTAATTACAGGTTTACAGCTAATCATATTAATAGTTACATAGTTTTTATGTTTAAATCACCGGGTATGTAATAGGTGGGTCTGTTTTGATTCGTCCTTTTAGATCAAAACTTGAAGACCTCAGAAGTCATATTTTTTTGTATTTTCAACAGCTCAATGATAGCCTATTTTATTTATATTGAAAGACGGCATATTATTATCCCTCGTTAGCTCACGCCAATAACTGGCACTTACCAGGGCATCATGAGTGCATAGGTTGTGAAATTGCGTGTGACCGCAAGACATCCGGCGGACAATGGCGCATGCGCCCGGCGCGGCAGACGAAAGCCCAGCGCGCCGGATGTATGTAATGTTCAGATATTGGTGTGCATGTACACATTTATTGAATAATGCTTTACTTGTAAGGATACGAGTAGTTTAAGAACACGAAACGCGAGGCTGACGTTGATAGCTGAGAAAAGTAAATTGTGCGTTGCACAAATCTTTAAGGACTTGCATTGCAAGCGCATTTTCCGGGAGCTTTCGTTGAAAAATATATTTTTTTACCAGAAAGTTCCAAAAACTTAAAAGTTAAAAAGCACAACTTGACAATGAACGGAAGTTTATAGATATTTATGCCCTTGTAGACTTTCGCACGTTCAGATGGAAAGAAAACCGCAAGGAAGTGGGTTCTACGCCAAGATCTCGTAATTATTTAATATCCCCGTGAAGTTTATTTTTATGCATTACTATAAAAACACAATGGGGAAAATAATCACTTCACTTACGTGCACTGGACATTGGCCAGTATTATGTGGTAACTGACAAGGGCTACATAATATAATAATGAAAGTGGTCATCAGAAGTATCAAATGAAGCGATCTATAAGACGGGTTGTTACCGCAGGGCTCGTTATAGGGAAGCCTTGTATGTGTGGGAGCTGCATAGTGCAGAACTGGTTTCTCTATTGTGTACGAGACGTCCGATACCTCTTCTTGTTTTTGTTGTCCTAGTCCATGAAAACTAGCGGTGGTGAAATATAATAGAAAAATAAACAGCTCAATACCCAATTAACTTATTCCAAAGTTTATAATGTAGTGTTTCTTAATTTAAGCGGATAACAATAGAAGCTTCGAAGTCAAAACTTTTAAAAAGTTCGCTTAAACTGCCATCACGAATTTTGAACAATTCCAGAGTTCTTTTGAAACTGAAGCGTTTATACATAATGTAGGGCCAAATTATAAATAACCGTATATTTTTCAAAAGATCTCGCATAACATGACCTAACAACTCTTTTGTTCGGAAACGCACGCATTCCTGCTCTGAAACGGCAGCATACAATATTCGATCTCATTCTTATTGTTCAATAATTACTGATATTTAAAACTAGATTGACAGCGGCTATAGGATCTGTAGCACCCATTTATTACCGGCGACCTTCAACACTAAATAAGCCTGATAGGTTAATTGCTGTGAACAGATTAGTTTTTAGTAGTTTTTTTTGACCACCAAAAACCCGATAGTCTTTGTTTATGATTCATAATTACAATACGGTGGAGAGGCAATCACCGAACCTGTCATTATACTGTACAAATAACTACTTATTTATACATTCTGAGTGTGGCGAGTTAATTTGATACCTGTAACGGCCATGTTATCCTAGTCGTAGCCTCATTTAGGTATTTATTTATCGATTGGCCAATTGATGTCTAAATAAAAAAGGGTTGCTTTATTATATCGCTATATTTCATCGGCCCGTTTCTCATAGTTTACTGTTAGCAAAAAACTTAATGTTATTTATGGTAACGTAGAATTAAGATTAATATGCTTATTTTTTTGGGTGTTATTCCGCTAAGCTCGATGATTATGATTTGTGGCCATTAGACCTACATCAAACGGTTCGCGTGTGACCCATGCTGCCCATGCATAGTGCAGCGCTGACGCAATGCATCGCAGAAAAAAAAAACAACTGTTAGATTAAACGCTCTCAACAAAAAAATTGTTATTTACCTTGGCTTTATTTGTAACACGAATTTTTTGTGCGATATTAATATTGGGGTTAGTACTTAATAATTTTATGCCATAAAACTTATACGATGCAGAAATAATTAAGTGCTCATAAATCTGAGCAGGTGAGATAAATTTATAAGAATTCCCATAATGCGTAACCAGCGTAACAGATTCGTCCTCCATTAAGACGTTACGAGAACGTCCCTGAGGAGGGACGTCCTCTACCGCGGCGGTGTCAGCTCCTTTATCTCGAGCTGCGATATTAGGTAGATAGCATAACCAGCGAGCAACACCGCGGCTCGAGATAATAGGATATTATAATAATAAGATAATAACACGTCTGCTCTAAGCGGTATGGCGCAACGGCGCGCTTTTTTCCCGCCGCCCCAGTATTGCCATGTCTGTCTCGCAGATTCATTCCCGCCCGGTTTAACTAGTTCAAGGTTGTTAAAGATGTCGTGCTTGTGAATGGGTGGCTGTATTTTTTGTCAGCAATAGGTCGTCTTTAGGTCACCGGAGTCACCGGCAGCCGGAACGGACGATGTCGTAAAGCAACACAAAGAATCTTGTGTTGTCCTCCCATACACACTGATCATAACGTGATACCTATCTACCTAGCTAGTTGTTATTCGCTCACAATTTGTTTCGCAAACACAATAAATTACCCGACGACTGTTACACATTTGGAACATTACAACAAAATCAAAACGTTGTCGCTAAAAGGATCCGATTTAAAAATTAATTAACTACTTATGATAATAAGTTTGGGGTCCGACCAAAAATGCATATTTAATTGTGGAAAAACATCACAAAAAGTGGTCTCGAATGACGAAGACATTAAGTTATTTTGTAACAGAGTGCAATGCACTGGGAACTGACCGCGTTAGGTTGGCAACCCAACGGAGGGCGCAACTAATATGCACCCAATCCAACCGTAAACGATTATTCGAATTTCGAATGTGCCACGTGACAGTCATTTTGCGGCATTTGAATTTAAATTTGGAACGCGTCTTGGACGATTAGTTCGTAAATTAAATTAGGGTGTTTCGTTGTTTATTAGGTCTTCAACTGACCGTCACATTACGATGAGGAGTTACTTTTTATAAAACAAGAAACCTACCCGCGAAATTATTGGTGCAGAGAATATAAAACTGACATTTTATTTTCCGGGTTCGTCGCCAGGTGCTCGGAGACCACCGTGCTATCGAGCGCGACCGATACAAAGTCACTTACAAGTAACTTTGTTGATAAAAAAAAACAAGCCACCAGCGCACAGTAAGTCATCCATGCTTAAATTAAAATAATCTGCGAAATATCAAAACATGTGTCAACCGGCGGCTAACACTTTGATCTATGAGCTGGGGTCTGATCCGCGCCGAGTCGATGACGAAAATCGGTAAAAAACCCGAATCACGATTTTTCGCCACTTGAATCGAGTTAGATTACATATGTGCCAAATTGGTGATGGGTGACTCTAATGAGATTCTAATTTGATGTTTATTGTTCGTATTTCAATTAGATTTTTACATAAAAAGTAGTATCATTGCAAAAAGGTCAATTGTCTATTATATCTTCATACTCGAGACTTATTTGATGAGTTAATTACGTATAGAGCTTTTGGTGCTGTTTTCCTGGTATCTAAAGACAAATTTTCAAAGATGGGCGATAAAATATGGGACTGTAGCTTTCAGAGAGGCACTTGAGATACGAAATGAGATGGAAATGTGGCCACAAGGAGGCGAGTGGCGTCCTTATTGGCCTGGATATAAGGGAAGTGGATACCGGGACTTTCACTAACACTTTAAACTGATTACATTGAGAGAAGGACTCAATGGTTTTCTTTGCTTAAATTATACGTGGGCTAAGAAGCTGTATAATTAATCGGATTTATACCTGTGTTCGGAGTTCTTGTTGAAAGCTCTAGGTTATTGCTTTTGAGACACTAGTCATAAAAGAGACATGAAAAGCGCCACACATTATGATTCACATATTTAAAAAGCTAACTCTGTCCATCATTTAGTTTACACAATGGCATAGTTTGTCGTTTAACAAGCTTCCAACTGTCTCGCTAAGCTGAGACCATTATTACACATAAGAGCCGTGACGTTATTAGTTTTTCGTCTTAAAGTGATAAACATCTGAATGAATTGTGATTCATTATGTTCGAGGTCGATCTTTATGTGAAATAAATCGTCCGATGAAACGCCGGCCACATCAAACGACGGCTCCTCCGACCAGACCACCACTTAACATTGACCTTCTAAAATACCCCACAGACTGACTCCTAGACTAAATGATTAACATACAAGGGACACGAGGAAGGTCGCATAAAACTAGACGCTAAACACTCAGATTTTACCAAAACCGTGAGATACCCACAGAATGTAAAATTAGCCGAAGCCGATGCTGGTTTTTCGTTAAAAATGTCGTCGGCATTTTAATGACTGTTCGGACATACCTGAAATATCGAATTGATAATTTATTGCCTTTGTATTGTATTTAGTACAAAATATTCACGATTGCAAACGTTGTTCTTAAAAATAATTAAAAACTTGATTTATGGATCCAGGTCCATTTAATTGATTCTTTAGGTAAAAGAAGTAGTTGACTTTTAATACAGTGATACGATTTTATTTGAAAAATAGTTTAATAGCGTAGTATAGCGTTTACAGCACATGTATTTTCCGTGTGAATGGTCTCGGTTCACGGTTGGACGGGCGTCAGCTGGTCGTTCCCTCGGACTCCCACACTACCTCACCACCACACCCTTTTACCCCTAATTACTGGGACTGTGTTTCTGTGTCAACACACGAATTAAAAAAATACACATGACAGTGACGTCTCGAGACATTCTAATAGGAAGTTCCACGTTTGAATTATTCTGAATTCTAGCTGGATTTTGAATTTCTGGTTAGAATCTGATCGGTCTACTGTCTATTTAGATCGGACATTAGCGCAGCAAGCGACCCCTAACATTTCGTTAGCTAATCGTCGCACAATAGATCACACCGCAGACTTTCACTCACTTTCGTTGTTTCCTTGCCAACTGTTCGACATTAAAAACAATATGGCGGAGAACAAAGGTCCATTCGAGCGATTCCGGCGCAAAAACAAGATCGGTTAAATGTTGGAAGTAAAGGAACGAAAAAAGCCAATTTCCAAGAATCGTTGACCGCGTTGCCAATTATAATAAAATTGTTGTTCAATACCACCAGCGGAAAGGTGAGCGCGTTAGCATACGTTTGTTATGGCTGGCGAGGGTTGCAGGAATGGCGGGCCTACCACATGCGACACTATTGTCTGATAAAGCTCATACGATTCAACATCTGTTTTCTCCGCTCGCGCTCATCAACATGTACAGTAGGCACTTTAATTAAAGGATGTCAACCAGACGAACAACAAACATCGCAAATGAGTAAACCCATTCTGAACAGAAATTCCTTATTAATAGTTGGTTCAACAATGCTACTTTTCGCAGATTGTTTTTAAAAGGCAGCAATTTTGTTGTCAGGATGCAGCAGTCGCGCGAGCAGCTATCGTTTGCCATCTTGTAAAAAGTGAACGAATAGGGTCCGACTCCGAAATCGATTGTCGTGAAAGGATGTCGGTCTGTCGGTGCATCGTCTCGATCCTAAGGACTATTACTGAGGAATGCCACCCCGCGGCTCTCGCTTTCCGAGCGCAGCGAGCGCGTGATATAATCGTTATATAGTTTATTCAATATGGTCATTATCGATACTTGTGCTTATCGATACTCGAAAACGAACGATACTCGATGCTCGGAAATCGAATGTAACACTGGCAGGTAATCGTGCCTGGCTTTGTAAAGTCTGTTGCTATTGTTGTGAGACACGCATTATAAGCAATCTGTTTTACGGGAGACATTTTTCAATTACCCGCAGAAGTCGTAATTACAGGCCGGTGCGTGCGCAGACGCTGCGTGCGATTTTTTCTTCCAATTTGTGTATAGGCGAGCTGCATGGCCAGCATGGATCGTGCCTCAGGTGTCAATTGCTGTGTAAATGTCTGTAAAGCAGCCTCTGATTGACGCAATTGGCCAGTTTTAAATTATGTTATTGAAACCAGACTTTAATGTGTTATTTCGTTTGCCTCAAGTCAAGCTGCTGTAAAGAAGTCGTGAGCAGTCTTTGTGTTCTTAAAAGAAAATTAAGTTAAGTACATATTTTGCATGTCGCGATACTTGTGGGAGACGCCCATGTCCAGCTTAGAGCTAAGAACACAATTGTTGTTGCATGTAGGAATCATTAAAATATTATTTTTTTTTAAATATAAGAGAGAAAGAAACGTGAAAGTTACAGTTCTAAGAAAGGATCAAAAGTTTTAGGAGCTAGTGAGCTTATCTCAGGGCCTCATCTCGAACATTTGGTGAGTTGTGTGGCGGCAGCAAAAACTTGAGCAGGTGCAACCGGCAGATGTTGCCACCGCTGATACGGCTTTTCGTACGGAAATAACAAATTTTAAAATAACTATACGTTTTTGTTAATGTATTTCGGCACCATTATGTGTAATTTCGTGTTATCATTATCCGTTCCACCACCCTCGGTGGAAAGGTATCTAAGTAAAGGTTACGTATTCTATTTTTTATAACCGCACCACGTGTCAATATCATTCGTTATTTCCTACGGCCATCAGTAATTCATTTTCGACGCTTGAGTTATTTTCCTGTGCAGCGAACAACTGGCGGTGTTTTGACCCCTTAATTTTATTAGCATGAATAAATTAATAGTTCCTTTTAATGTGAGTTTAAGGTTTATAATTTGAAATATTTTATTAACGTCAGAATTACGAGCGAGACGGGCACGCGACTGTGACCGCTGATGTCACGAATAAAAACGCTGACTGCTGCACTACAATGTAAGTACATCAAGTACCGTGTGGTACCAAGAATCGAACCGATTTCGAATTCGAAAACAAAACAAAATTCCGTTTCCGGGGCACCGGTCGGCAGATGGCGCCTTTCCGCCAGCTGCACCGCCTCCCGGGAACAAACCGACTGCAAGTAATGCCGCCGCTCGAATGCGACCGAGATGACAACGACCACCGCGGACCGAAAGCCCGAATACATCCTAACATTTCTCAGACATCAGTTCTCTCAGTCTATAAAATACTGTCATTTTATTTAAATACGCGACTATTGAAGGTGAATGTGTGCGGACCGGAGCGACCGGAGGAACTTCTTTTATCGAGCGAGCCTGCGCGGATTCTTTAATTACAACAACCTCCGATACCGACAGGTGGCTTATGTGAGCCTTTGGAGTACAAAAAAATGCTGTACACAATAATTAACGACGCGAAATAATGTACCCGGCATGCGAGACGAAAATCTAAAGGCTCGACACGCATCGGACGCGGGAGCAATACGACACCGGCCATTGAACACATTTTCACGAGGGAAATATCGGCTTACACGCTGAGAGTTCGCCACCCACTACGCACACTATAGTCTTTCACAGCTAGACCCCTCCTCAACGTTTGCGCCCCTGGTAAACAGGTTCGCGATGTCAACAGGGTGGATTGTAAACGATGATCCTTTTCATCCTCTTTATCCCAATCCAGTTACTTTATAGCTTCATCTGTCAAATTATTATCCTCAGGTTTTTTAAAAACAAAAAAGCTACATTATTAAGTTCCTATGGGCCACCGGCTCGCCCTCGCGGTCACAGCACATTTACATGGAACGTGCGCTACCCCACACATGACAGCTAAGGAACATACGCAAATCCGACAATAATGAACTCCGGCGTCGCCATAAATCCCTCTCCAAACGTTTAAACGTGCATTTAATTTATGGTATAAGTCTGATTAGTGCGCAGGTAGAACCCAAAGGAGCAGGTAGACTCTTTCACGGGAATTTAAAGAACCCGTGATTTAATAGTGGCCCCAAGCTCTCACAAGGACTTTTTTTTTCCGGTGGTCACTTTAAGATACAGTTAGGATTCTGAAAAAATATCGGCTCTTTTGTTGCAAGTGTTAACAATTTCACAATTTGGAAAAATTCGACAAAGCTTTAGATAAGAATTCCTTTTGCTCTTGCATCTTATTGTTTCGAGACAATAGTTTATATGACACCAGTTTACTGAGCGTTAAAATTGTCAGCTCATACACAACGCGCGGTAAGCTATCGGTCCTTATGGTCCTTGAGTACGGCGCGTTTGTTTATGCTCGGTTCATATAAACAAAAACGAATCGTTTTACTTACCAATGGTAGCATTTTTGATTGTGAAACTGAGCATTTATATAGATTTGTAAGCAAATTTTACCTGTGATAGCTTCCATATGGGAGGGTCTACTATGCAAAGCTATGCGGTCTTTGCTTCATTATTGGTAATGATACAAGCCTTAATTTTAACCAATAACGGTCCGTAAATTTATGGGAACCGGCCATTAGTGTTGTCCTTTCATCCTTTTTGTCCGTGTGTGTTCACATTAAGGGGGAGGGACTAGGTTGCCCGCGAAATTCAAATTTTCCTTTGTTTTTTGAAATTTGTTGGTCAGTGTCAGGTTGTATGTTGAACAAAATATGTTTTATGTAAAGTTTATATAATCAAATTAAATGACTATTTCATGAAATTGCCATTCAATGTGATTAGGTATATGAACTTTGAGGGTTGTTTTGATGATATTAATGATTTATAATTCTGTAAATACATACTTGATACATGATATATGATTGAAAATAAGAAAATTTGAATTTCGCGGGCTACCCTGGCGCTTCCCCCTTAAGTTATACATTTCCGCTTATTGTGATAGACGAGCGATAACCCCTGCGTCCGCAGCCGGTAACAAATACGCAATAAGTCACATATAAAATGAATCATAGGAAATCCTACAACTGAGTATAAAACACCCGTAGGACCAGACGCGGCCAATTGTTGAACATTTGTTTGTCCCAGTCCACGTGGGGCGCTTCACTAAAGGGCTCGGGAGCTCGAAGGACGCTACAGTTAAAATCGGTTAAACCTGTCTACGTTTATGATGCCCTAGTCTAGTAAGTAATGTTTGCACCGCCCCTGATCAACCTGGTTGATTTATTTTAAACACCACGTTCTGGCTATTCTTGGCTAATAATGTTGTACTTGCAAATTGCTGCGGCAAAAACACGTGCAGTCAAATAAAAGTTTACATTTCAGAATAACTTCAGCCATGTAAGTTTCGAGACTTAACCTTTATGAGATGACAAAAATACTTTGAGCACGTATGAAAAGAAACTGCAAATAAAAGTAAATAATAGTAACTAACGAGAAATTTGCGAAAATTTTAACTGATAGCAGGATGATGTTGAGCAGGTGAAAACAAATGTACTAGTAAATGGGGCGGAATTGGATCTTGTGGACACCACTGTGTTCTTAGAAATTATTAGACTCGAAGCTACAGTGGGGCCCACATATAACCAAATTGTCGAAGCGGCTAAGCTCTGCAGCTTACGCGGTCTATAAAATCCGTCATTTGATTGATGTAGAAACAGCTCGATTAGTATATTTTAGTTATTTCCATAGTGTAATGTCGTACGGCTTTTTGCTGTGGGGAAATGCAGCCGACGTTTAGGCTATATTTGTGCTGCAGAAACGAGCCATTCGAGAAATTTATAACCTTAGTTGCAGGCATTCACTGAGGGATACATTTAAGGAAATAAACATAATGACAGTCGCATCTCAATATGTTTAAGAGAACCTGATTTATGTTAAAAAGAATATCAATCTATATTCTAAACACACTACATTCAAAACATAAGTACTAAAAACAAAGATTCCCTAAAATAGGGTTGAGCTACACGATGACTGATGCATGCATGGGCTCTGTTGGGACTGGTCAACTCAAAGCTGCAATGGCTCTTTCTTCAAAAGGCCCTTCCAGACATGGCCCTACATTGTTAGACTCACATAAAATCCTTATAATATAATGTTTGGACTTTATAAGAGACCATGACCACCATTATTTCTCAGGGATCAGTCAGCTAGGCGCCATCTAGTTTTAAAATATAGACCTACAAAATATTGACGTGTAAAAGTGTCTTAAAAGATCTACTTACAGAAATGAACAATTCATTTCATTTAGAAGCTACATCCTTCTTCTACTCACTTCGTATTCCACTAACTCTGTAATTACAAGATTAACAAGGTAAACAGATTGATTACGGACTAGGAGTAGTTATTAGTTGTTCCAAGTGTGGTAACTGGTACGTGTCAACGGTGATGGCGCGACCGTTGTGCCGGCCGCTGCGCACACGCACACCACCCCGCACCACCCCGGTTCGAAACGGAAAGCGCAGCTGCCAATGTTTGTCAGTTGAAGGCAGAATGCAGCTTTGTCGTTGCCCTTTTTAATAAAATTTCATTGAATAACTGACGCGCCAGACTGTTAAGGTGCATCTAGTGTTGCCTTTTAGAAAATAGAAAAATAGTTAATTTTTTGTTTTTCTACGATACAATTATGGGAATCGAACTCCTTGTTTTCGTTTAGGTACGTAAATTAATTTGTTCTGTGTCGTTAACTTGTGAGAGCAATTATGGTACATAATTTTGAACAGATTTCACAACCGTTAATATTACTAACATGTGTTCTAACGTTCATAAACAAGAGACGAAACGACTGTCAAATGTTCAAATCGAAAAAAAAAAACAATCGAAGTTTTGAAATTTTAAAAGAGTTAATTATGTTCATAAGTAGTCGACGCTAGTATTTTAAAGTAGTTTAATGGAATTCATATTGGAACCCAGTCTTTAGTATAAATAGGTGACATTCTGTAAGTCAGCCAAGTACATAGGTATTTGCCACATGCAGCACCTGCCTGAGTTTTTATTTTTGTTATTTTAAAGCGGTCATACAACAGTCACCCGTTAAAACGATCGTTATTGAGCGGGAATCGAATAAATAGTTTCGGTAAACCTGTAATGCGAATGCGAATGCCATTCAGCGTTAATTCGATAAAATGAAAAAAAAGTTTTACAATAAATCGAGATGTGGTCTCACGAATGCTGCTATTGTATTTCGTAAGTAGTTTTTCAGTTCAAAATGAACGAAGTGCAGTTAAATGATCTTTATTGAACTTTTCATTATTTCGAATTTACGTCACACACCACTTAATAGTGTTTCCTTGTTAACTAGTAGTTGATAAGTTAACAATTGTTAAGCTATCAATAATCATGTGAATGTGAAGACGGTTGAGGGTCGAGGGCAGGTGGCGCGCGCGCCCGTCGCAAGACGGTTGGCAGATGGCAGCGCCAGCGATAACTTGGGATAATTTGTAAACGGCCAATTTATTATAACATCCCTAACCGATACTACTGATGGAGGTTTTAATGTTTTTTGACAGCATTAACGAGAGTACCTACCTCCAGTTTAATGGTAATTTATATTGAATGCAGGGCTTTTTCGAATTCGCCTTGGATTTTATTCTTTAAGACACATAATTATTAGGAAATGACGTAATATGCTCCATGTCCTCGGACAAGGACCTTGGGAAGCCATGTTAAGGTTGTTAGCGTTTATTTATACCATATTAGATTGAGTTTTTGCCAAAAACAATAACTTTCTTTGATTACTGTTCTGGTACTGAATAAAAAAACCTACTTACTTGGAATCACCCATTGACCAATTTTTCCTTATGATACAGAATAAAATAGGTACAGGTTACACTTAAAACTCTAATAACATTAAATTATTAGTCAGTTGATGTACAAGAGCTTTAAATATTAATTAGCCAGTACACTAATCGTGTAGTAAGTACATGTTCATGATAGCACATGTGGTGTTGCTAGGTAGAACGGAACAATCTTTCATGGCGACAACATTTTGCACATCTGCGCTCTTCGGACTTTGACTCGAAGACATTAACATCATATCCTGTCATTAAACCTTCACGAGAAAAACGTACGCTCCATTTTTTTCCCAACAATAATGTAGCCCGCGACAAATAAATTAATCTCGGACAGAAATTGCCATCGCATAGTTCTCTTGGAATATAACCGCGAACGTGTAAGTAAGGCGGAATAATGAAAGTCGCCCGCGGGATGGCCGCTTATTACTAGCCCTGGATGAAGAGTAAATCGAAATGGGAGTGAGTCTAATTCGCGGCGCCGCCGCCGCCGCCGCGCGCTAGCCGGCTGACAGCCCGAGATGGATTGTTGTCAACATTAGTACGGGAGCATATCGACTTGTCGCTCTATAACATTGCCCCCGCCGACCAGTAACCCGTGATGACATAATTTACAGCGCGATCAATCTAAATTAGAACCAATAGCTCATAAAATTAGAGTCCATTTCACTGCGCAACGTCACGTCATTGCGGCTTTACGATCCGATCACAGCCACTCTCGTCCAGGAGTACATATCGCGAGACGTCTGACATTCGATTTCAAGCTCAGAAACAAAACGGCTCAAGGTCTACAATTAAACGCAGGAGCGGTTTTCGCGCCGGATTACGGGCTTATTCGTGCTGCCGCGGCAATTAGGAAGTCATTCATTAGGGTCCCTAAGTTTCGCAGACGTGGGGGTGCCGTCGCACCGTGACGTCACGCTGTTCTTTCGCAACGCGCTATGATTCCAAATGATTTCTAGTTCGCTGCGCCTCGCCGCTAGTTAGTGCTCCGCTTCGAAAACAAAAAGTAACCATGTTTAAGAATGCTGTTGGTGCGACGTGCGCAATACAAACAGGAGCGAGTTAGTTCGGGCTCGGCTCTTGCTTCCCGCGGCCGTGGCGCCACTTCGAGCGACAAGGACGGAGAAATGCACCTTAAAATAACCTTCAAATTCGACGTAGTAGATACAGAACTCATACAACCGTAGATTTCATTTCCGAATGCTCGATAAGGATGCAAGATGCGGTTAGTGGCGGCCCAGAATGCATCTGTCAAGTCACACAAAAAATGGGGCCCTGGAATTTCGGGACGTCTTGGCAACGAAGGGACACATGCTTGTTTATTTTTTTTACCGCCAGAGTAGTTTCATTCAAAAATTGTCAACGGATAGAGGATTTGTGTAATCTTGTTAAAGTTATATCAGTCAGCTCGATAACAACCAAGCTGACTTTTATTGCTTTCTAAAACACATAAAAACATTAGTTTAGTGTTTTTCTATTATTGCGTGAGATCATTTAACATTAAGTTATCAATTGAAATTAATTTTCTTGAGGCAGAGTGCTGTTGCGGTGGACGACATAATTTCTAACATTATGAGCGTAATTCGTTCAATACAACGTCGTGGGAATCGCATAATTTAAGTGGTACCTATCAGTTTCCCTTTTAGCGTCCCATTTCCGCTTGGCGTAGCGATAGTACAAGACAGCGGTGTGGCTCGCGTCCACCAGGCGGGCAGCAGTGTGCAGGAGCCGAAGCCTTGACCCTGACTGCGGTGGCGTCGACCGGAACGCACGCCGAGCCACATTGCGAATCTTGCCGATTGGCGTTCACTGCCTAGCCGGTGTTGCGATCTTAGTACATTCCGCTCGCACGTGTGCTTTACGAGATTGTTTTCTCTTTCGTTTATGTTCGAAAATTACATCGATTAAGTTAAATACAACTTGCATCTATTTTCAATACCGTACTTGTTTTCGCGAGTTCTAAACTAAGTTAAACATTGCTTTAGGATATACCTTTCGGTATCGTTAATAACGATTCCCATACTTTTCGATCAGCATAGCTACACTACACTTGAACTTGATTTAATCAAAACGCGGTTACTGAGCAAGACGAAACGGCCTAGTAACGTCAAAATCGAGAGTTATTGTTGAGAAAAAAGTCAAGTATCTCGAGGAGTAAACAGACCGGGAGAGGGGTAAGCAATCATTGATGTAGAACCGGTTGTAGCGACTCGTCATCTAGAACCGGCTTGTGACGGACAGGGATGAATTACTCACCGAAACGTTGGGGAACATTGGAACTAAATGTTACGAGCATAGCTCGCACGCCAAGCCAACGAATACCCAATACTACGAGGTCAATTCAGAGATGGGCTGAGTTTTACCATAACAAAGAAGATAGCGTCTTGTAAAAATACCAGACAGAAAACGATTAACATAAAACGCTTAAAAATACAATACACTATCATAAAGTATCGCTCGTGTAAATACCGCTGTGACAGTTGGACAGTTCACCTACAAAACATCGGATTCACAGATGCAAAAACATTGTTCGGCGCGCTACTACAAATCAAAACAACAAACGCGCCGACAGGAGGTCCGATCGACATCGACATCGAGACAATCATCGGCAATCGTATCGATAGTCGACGCGGGTCCGACACGAGTCGACAACCGGACGTGACGTCACGCTGTCCGTGCGTAAACGCGAGAATTTTAAACAACCTCCTTTTGGTATATTGCGTTGTCTTGAACAGATGTCATTGGTACAAACAAAGATGTCTCATGTTTTGACATTTTATTACCATGTGTTTAAGGTTCAATTTGTTATAAAAAGTTTCCGATCAAAGGATAGACTTATTTAATATTCACACCGTATGAAAAGTGCGTTGTTAAAAGGTCGTATTAGGTTTTGACACGAATTTACAATAGACAATAGTATATAGCCAGGGGATCCATGGAATTCTATTTTTACCTTCTTTTGTTCTACTACATTTGCCCTGTGATGCCTCATATGAAGGCTAAACACGAATTAATAATATGTTGGTCAAAGTCTGAATCTTGGCTACAAAGGAAGGCCCGATAGCGGATGCGAGAATTTACCCATTTAAAATTTAACCTAGACACAAAAACAGGAACCAGAACATAGAAAACGTGATAAAGAAGTCATAGACATTTGAATTTAGAATTACAAGAGCAATAGACTTTGAAAAGAAAGCAAATCGAAGAACCTAATCCAGACAGAAATAAGAAAAAAATAACAACGAGACACACAAAGTACAGGTAAGTTTAAAAAAAAAGTTTCATATTGTTGTGTGCTTTATAAAGATCCTCTTCATAAAATTCTTCCACGCGGAATGATTTTGCGAGTCGAATGCGTCAGTATTGAATTACTGACTATTGTGCCATCAGGTATTCAAAAATATAAGCATCTTCTAAGATTTTTTTTACGATGTAGTTCGTATTTGCTCAGGATTTTTTTTCAGCCAACATGAATTTACGGTTATGAATAACCTTAATTCTTAATAAAAATTACTACTTTGGAGTTTAAATCAAAACACGGTAACAAAGCGAAAATATACTGTTTATTAAAGTAGAGTAAGTGATTTAGAAAAGTTTTCTTTGAAGGCTTTCAGTTTCAGGAATAAGAGCCTAGTTATCTAGAAGAAGCTGCTCCGTTGTTATTCAGATTATCATAACAATTTTTTTTTATATTGATAATTAAGTTGTACCTAAAACATCGGTCGATATTGTCTTACATTGGTATTTGCAGGTAAAAAAAAAAACAACGTCATTAAGATCAGGGAAAAATAAAAACCTTTTTATAATCAACATTAAGACTTTTGACATATTATTATAAACTTTAAATTAGATATTAAACGTGTTTCAAAAGCTACTGCAAAAACTAAGAACGCTTTTATTTACTTTTTATCGCCAACCGATCAAGATACACCAGAGGAAACAGAACGTAACGCCCTAAATATACCAACTGTTTTGAAACCCACGGCCCACCTTATCGCATTTAAGTTAACGGCCCTCCTAATTATGTCTTTCGATTTAAATATGGGACAATCATTGTGTTCTTTGAGTGTTAAAGATACTTCAATAAAAGTTACTAAGTTAAAATTCTCCTCCATTTTCTCATTTACAAAGGACATCTTTAAATTGTAATCGTTCGGCTATCAAAAGCTTTCTGTAAAAACCCAAAGTTTCTCACCTAATAATGTCAACCCGAATACCAGGGCTACCTAAACAACAAGAGGGAGGCAGCACCATCAGTAATGTGAATATGAACCGTGCGAAATTCTCCAACTTGTACCTTGTTCTATATACAGGACGCGTGTAGTTAGACAGAGTTGTAAGTGAAGCAGCTGCGTTTTTTGCTCTCGTTTTACAAGTTCCTCAGTCTGGAAATGCAAGGGACCTCTATACATGTGCCTACCTATAGCACGAATATTATTGTTTCGTTCTACAGCTATGGGAAAGGTTTCCGAGCGAAACGGCCACTATTAAACGGGTCGGATCGAAATAGGTACCAGTTTTTTGTATAATGCGATATTATTATTGTTTAGTTTTTTTTTAACTTTTGTGTTTATCTTTTGATGTACGCTGCAGGGCATGATTTTAGATTCGTTTTCAAGTTTTAGTAAATAATATAATGAACTTTTAAAGCTTGCATAAACAATAGTAACAGCAGACCAACATCAATAGATTAAAACATCTTATTTAGTTCTTTTATAGAACTATAAATTGATATTGTGTTTGCAGTAGACTTGAACAATAGAAACGGAGCGGAGCTTTTAATTTTCATTCAGACTTTTCAATGATTTGACTAATGGAGTAAGTAATAAGCTCTTATCAATATTAAATTGTATGCCACGAACTAGGGACGGTTCTATTCCCTACTTTAATTGTCATTGTTCTTAGTAAAAGTGAACTTGTAAGCAATTATGACAGGGATAAAATTATAATGAAGATCTAGGTAAATAAAAAATACGAGGGAAAGCCGACGACCCTCGTCTCCTTAATACTTCGATCAGTTCGAAAATGCGAAAGTTAAATAAACGATCAAGCGAAACGCTTTTCAAGAATGCGAAATTAAGTGTCGTTGGGTACACAGCCGTCACAACGTGAAAATAAATAACAATTAAAAGTCCAGAGGTACCAGAACCACATAACCGCGAACAGGATCATATATGTTTATCTTAAAAAGAACAAAATAATTATGTGTAGCGATCGGGCTACAATTAGCGACCTGTCCGTTGCAAAAGGTGAATTCGTATAATATCATGTTAATGAGTGTCTCAAAGAAAATGTTTATATTTTTAATTATGACAACTCAATTTCGGAAAGTGTTATAAATATTGTTTTAATTATTTTAAAGAGTTTCGTGGCTAATTGTTTGTTTGTGTTTGTTTGTATGTGACAGATTCTGTAGAGCTTTGGAGTGTTGTTTTATTTTCTTGGGCTTTTGATGTTGGAGTATATGATGTAGGTATGTAGTCATTAAATGACATTGTTAATTAGGTAATTTGAGTGTGGAGTAAAGCTAACTACCTTGTTCGTCTAGTGGTCGCCAGCGCCACTGCTGAGCCATAGACCCTGGGTTCGATTCCCAGGTCGGGCAGTGTTATTAGGTTTTTCATCTGGAATTTCTCAGTAGCAGCCCGGAGCATAGATTTGTGCCCAGTAGATGGCAATAGACTCGTCCCTTATAACATGGGACTTAAACATAACTGGCGAAATGTGGGTGTACTATAGATATACCTCTGCCCAACCCCTTAGAGGAACAAAGCGTGATGTTATTTTATGTTATGTAATCTTTTGAGACAGATAGTAAATCGATTGTTGTTGATTGTTTTACGTGCTTTTGTCATATGTAACTTTAATTTAATAAACATACGAAGGAAAGTTTCGCCAGACGACGCGAATGACGTTGCTATCGGCTCCGTGCTATTATTACCAGCTTGTCGTAGGTTATGTACCTAGGTACCCACGTGATTAACGGAACTCGACCCGGGATTCTTATTTCGTCATAAATATTAATTAACGACTGTTACCGATAATATTATAGCGGGCACTGTGAATGCTAATTTATTAGGTATAATGTAGGAACGAGTTATGTATTGTATTTATTAAAATAAGTATATATGTACATATAAGAGGAAAAAGTGGTGACAAACATTACGATTTAAGATTGCGATGCGAGGCTATTTAGAACGGATTATGGACTAATCAAACGCCGAACATAATATTCTTAATAAAATACAAAATACACGAGTTCATTAAGGTCTAAATACAATAAGGTCATGCTAACATAGATAACGAAAATTTCAACAACAATAATAAAGGTTATGTTTTTATTTTACCTGTGAACTAACTACGGACTACGGTAAAGTACACATTGATTCTACCTACGAAGTGGGTAGGTCGGTTAAACACAAAAAATAAACTGACTGTGAAGCGAATGCCAACAGTTTTCTAACATTTTTTGACCACTAACCTACCTGTATCGTTATAACGTGATCTGCTATGGAATAGATAATTGATTTCTTACGCAGAGAACGCGTAGATTTGAAAAATTAGTGCCAGATAAGGACTGCCGTCGTCCTTTGTCGGTACTTTTTGCTCGTCTCTTACAAAAAAGAAAACCAACCCTTGGGTAAATTTTTTTGCCGAATTGTACCTTTTAATTAGAACCAACGAAATGTTTTTTCGACTTTGAAACCCCATTTGGTTCGACTGATACCGAGAAATTAGATCGAATTTAGATGGATGCACGATAATGACAATTTGTGGGTAGCCTACTATTATGATGATGCAATTAAATATTTTTTGAGGGTAAACTCCTGTAACAATAACAAATAGGTGGACGTTGAAAGTTTCGTCATATTATAAATTTTTGAGTACGTTAGTACCTAGGCATAATTTTTACCGAGTACCTAACTACAGAAGAACTACTTTGAAAAAGAAAATGAAAGCTTTTAGGTACCTAATCTACAAAAATATCTACGCATGTTATAATTTACAGTGAGCACGCGATCTACATCAGCGCGTAACAGATGACATGATGTCGAGCGAAGCATCAGCTTACTGTCGGAGCTTTCGGCGTCTGCGGAGATCCTGTCTGCAGCGAGTACGTACCTGTGTACTACGGCTATAGATTGACGTATTTACGCATCTATCTACATAACACTACGACTGACGGCGGCCATCGGATAAGCGTAACAACAAATATTACGAGGGTAAACAAACAAAACAATGCAATTTTTTCGCCGGGCGTCCAATTCGCACGGAATCCTGTCACTGGGTGTTGGTTGTGATCGAACATAACCTAAAAGCGGCCGGCGGCACGTGCGCCCTTACATAAGGGTAGCGCGGTCCAACCCCGACGTCTGACACCGAATAACCTCTACAGCTGATCAGCGTGGTCGCGGCGTGACAACAAGCAGACGACGTGACAAGAAGCAGGTGGTGAACGTGCAGCAGTAGGTACCTTGGCGACCGACGATCTCTGCGACGTGCTCCGAAGACGGCACCGGCACGCACTCCGTCATGTTCTGCGATTTCTTGGCGCGGTCTTCGGGCGGCGGCGCGAAGCCGAGCGGGCTGGCCAGCGACCCCGGTGTCGGCAGCGACTCGCCCAGACTCAGCATACTCAGCTCCAGCGCCAGCTGGAATGCGCGCTGGTCCTCCACCAGGCCCCCGCCGCCTCCAAGATCCCCGAACAAGCTTGACGGCATTTCCACTTGAGAAGCTATTTTTTACGATTTACTGAGAGGTTGTCCTCTCTGTCACTGGTATGATAAAAATTGGGGTGCGTTCGATCGTTTCAAACGCCGCGTTTTGTCATGAGAGACGCACGTCTACCTTACACGCCGCGCGGTCCTAAACTGACTGATGTGCCGGCCGGCGACGGCGGCGAGCGCACGCGCCCAGCGCGCCGGCGCGGGGTGGGGACGCCGGGCGCGGGGCATGAGGCGCGGGGGCCGGGGCGTGGGGTGGGGGCCGCCCGGCGGGGCCCACTGCAGCCAGGGCGGGATGCGTCGCAGCTTCCGCCCGCCCTGGAGGTACCTACACGCCTGTCCGTGCTTTAACACCTTGCCGCGCGCTCTCAGCTAATTATTTCGAGATCACGTTTTATGTTGTAGGTGGACACCGCAGATAAGGGATATAAAAATTACCCTGATTTATGGGGAAGTAAGGATTTATAAAAGTTAGTAACGTACACTATAGTTACAATATTAAGGCACATTATTTTATAAGGCAAGTAATAAAGTTGTTGTAAAAACTTGTCTGATATAAAATAAGTTGAACACGGTATCAATACCGGAATCACGAGTCACTACTTAGGACTCGAGCTGCCTCGATCTCCTCTGCACGATAATGTCGGCAGCTCGTTGGGCAGGCGACACTTAGTACCTATTGTTTCAATCGCATCTCCACCGGGGCCAATAAATAGACGAATCAATAGAACTCAGGTAAACTGAAATAGGACGACGTTATGTGGACTGCGATGCATTTTTTGTATTGTTTGCATCAAAACTGAGTTCGAAATACACGGATACATCGAGTTTCGATGTGTCCGTGACATACTGATGATGTATCCGTGTATTTCAAAAATGACGACGAGGCACCTCAGGGTCTGGATACCTATTAATTGATGGATGACTGACAGACAGGTAACACGGATAAGGAATTAACATTTGAAGTAATTTAATTTTCCAGTTGTATTGCATTTGTTGTTACAAGATCAAAATTAGGAATCAGTTCCTGTCTGTGGATAGTTCTGTTTAAAAGAAATTTAAAAAGGTTTCTCGTATTATTAAGCCGCTTGTTCTTATTAAAAATCCTTGGAACTACCAAGCCGTTCGAGCACGTATGGTCTATTTACTTGTTTATTAATTTTGAATTATTAAAAGCTCAAAAAGTTGTGTACAAGGATATGGTATAACTTTTCTCCAGCATTGGGACAGTATTAGGTAAAAAGAATGGTTTCTCCGGAGTAATTCTAATAAGTCTGACCACGTAACTCATTTGCCGCGTGTACTTTTTAATATAAAAAAAAACAAAGATTTTGAAATAATTAATAACCAACATCCTTTGTTTGCTGATTATACCGAATACCTACAATCAGTAATCGGCATTCAACGACATCAAAGTAATGTTCCCTTATCAGAGTCAGTAAGAAGTGTTTATCAGCGGCGGAACATGAAATTCGAAGAACGTTGGTTGTTCGCCATCTGACCTCACCTCATGTCTGCGTCCGGTAACTATAATACGTCATTATAAACTTTTGTAATTTCGAATTAGTATTTGGATCTTTTGTTTTATGATTGCCTATTACTTACGCAAGTAATGTCAACAGGGCCAATAGCATCACGCAAAAATGTAAGTCATTGAAATGTAACTCTTATAGAATTGTAATAAAGTATAAGTTAGAATGAATGCAGAGAGAATATTAGTAGTGCGCAGATAGCGCTTCTTGCGCTTTATGCAATATACTGACGAAGACGCAATTCCAGAAGAATGCGTAATTGAATAAAACGTAATATCCATCTCCTTTATTCGTCTTGCCAGGACGATATAATTTTGGGTCATTCATCCTTTGACAATCATCCTTTCATCCTTAAGAATTATTAAATCATGACTATTCTTTCTACTGTCTCCTTGGTCTAGTGGTCGCAAGCGCAAGTGCCGAGCCCGGGTTCGATTCCCAGGTCGGACAAAAAGTAACTTAGATCCATGTAGTACAAATTAACACATCAAAACAAAAAAATAACAATAAAATTAATCAAATTACTCGCTTAACAAAGGTTCTCCACGTACTCTTATTGGGTTTGTTTTTTTCTTTTCTCAGTAGCAGCCCTGAGTCTGGATTTGTGCTCGGATGATGGCAACAGGCTCGCCTTCTATAATATGGGACTTAAATATAACTGGCGCAGTGTGGGTGTACTAGGTACACCTCTGCATGACCTTTCGGGGATTACAGGTATCATGTTATATTATGTCTTTCTGCCTTTCATGTATACAATAAGCGTTGAGTCTATTCATCGTACAAACAACAGAACTGGCACAAGTATATAGATTTTGCAAGTCTTTGAAGTTTAACACATGTCTTTAAACCTTTGTACCTACATTCCTTATGAAAACTTTCACCCTTCGCCTGTTTTCAATGCTCGGTTACCAAGGAGGCAGGCTTAGTGAGAACTTAATACTTATTACATGACAAGTCTCACTCCTTATTGCAGTTGCGAACAAAAAGTTGAGATTTTTAATTATTTCCGGTTTTATGACCTAGGACGAGTGAGGAGTGAGGGGAGCGTGGTCGAGGAGGGATAGCCATGCGGTTTTTGTGAATTTTGTCAATTAGTTTGATATTGTTATTATTATTTGAGTTCAAATGATACCAGCCACACAGGTTGATGGTAGGTTAAGCTATGCTTGCCGAGGTCAGTTCCTGGATGGGTGACTATCTATTACATATCGAGACCCCTCTGTGCCTCGGAAAGCACGTTAAACCGTTGGCCCTGGCTGTCATTCGTCAAATTTTGACAGTAATTACGGGTAGTCAGAAGCCCAAAAGTCTGACGAGCAGTCCTACAAAGGGGTATCGTATTATTCAGTAACTGGGTTGTGGAGGTCAGATAGGCTGTCGCTGCATGTAAAATACTGGTATTCAGCTGCACCCGGTTAGACTGGAAGCCGACCCTAACTTAGCTGGGTAAAGGCTGGCAGATTGATATTGATTTCAGGTCGTGGTTTGGGTTCATAGTGTGGGTTTTTTTTTCAAACCTTGACCAGAGGGGCAGTTGATTTTTACATTATGTACTTATCTGCTTTAACTCACACACTAAATTATTACTTGTTAAAATTTTGAAAAAATCATCTACTTTTCAATATTTGTAAATATGGGAGCACCATGTATCTATCACATATCTAATTTTCCTGTCTTTGCGTTATATTTAATTATTTTTACCTATTGTGGTATAGTAAATTTATTCTAGGTGCATCGTCTTCACATATAATTAATGTGAACCTACATAATATTGGAAAACATTTTAAAAGAGTAACGGTGGAGTTTCTTGCCCATTCTTCTCCATACGAAACCACCTTTTGGAAGGGGCAACTAGAATCAATTCAATTTTTTTGTAAATTTTGACGTTCAAAAGTGCCTTTTATGTGCCTATTTGAAATAAATTATTTGACTTTGACTTTCCCGTATTTTTAAGAATGATCGCATTATTTGCTGTGTCAATCTGTCAAAAATATATTTAATTTGATTGGAGAAGAGATTTCGACTAGATTTTGCTAACGGAAATTGGCCTTCAGGATATGGTTATTAGACAGTTTATCTGCTAAGCATTAACACGCAATATACACATAAATAATGTTATGGAATACTCAACTACAGAAATACGAATAAGTTTGAACATCGCGCGTTTATAAAAAGTCTAGACAAAAGAAAACAAGGGATGTTTCTAACAACACAAATGAACAGTTGTATCAAATGTCAGTATAATGTATCTATAAAAACATTCCAATTATCAGGTTACCTGAGCGATCACTAATTAGCACAGCCGCAAGCATCTAGACGTAATAATAATATAATTCTTATGCGAATTTCGATTACCACAATAACTTATATATCAGAGAAAAACAACCATGTCTTCTGTCCAGACCATAGTTTCTCAACCTTATTTTACCCACAGAACACTTTGAGAATATATTATTTCTAGAGCTCCCAATTTTTTTTACTTAACATCTGTCGCGAATCTGAAACAGCTATTGCCACGATTATATTTAAACGTATAATATATATAATCGTAAGATCCCATCTCAAGGCCTCCTATTTTTCTCTGGGTCTTCTACTACCCCCATGAAAGTCTCAAACGCCCACGAGGGGTTATCGCCCACGTTAAAAACCTACGGTCCAGACTGACATAATTTGCAAAATCCATCCAATAGTACATCAAATGAATTCTTGTTGATCTGTACATCTTTTAGAGACTGACTGTACAAACACTAGGATTATATTCAAGTGATTTTGAGAAAATACCTATTTCATAAGTGTATGGTTTCAGAAATACTTTGTTCGTAACATCATAAAATCCTCATCAAAATTTCAGTAAAAAATCGCTTTTGAATCTTGAACAAGTAATAGTAAGGTATTTACGCTCGTCACTGCACATACAATTGCAGACTCCCGTGTCCTTTTTATCCTTTCTGTCCATGTGTGTCCACAAAATCCATCCGTGTCGCCAGTGGATTAAATCCGCGGTGTCCATTACTCCTGGCAAGATTTACGTGACGGTTATTGGATGACGTCAGGTTCAACTATGCCTACGATGTGCTACGGGTCTACGGCGGTACTACGGCGCGGCGTGTGGTTTGCGTAAAACTTAGCACGAACGAAGCGTGTGCTGGAATGGAGTTTGGATTTGTAGTTTTGTTACGCGAGTAGGGCTTTTAAAAATGTATTGTCAGTGATATTTATTTTGGTGTTAGTTAACTGAAAGTTAATTGAAAAGTGATAGGAAGATTTATTTTAATAAATATCCTAGTTATTGAATTAGACTTTTTAATTATTCAAAAATGGGTTGTCTTCTTGGAAAACATATTTCGAATAGTAAATAACTGCTTGTAATGGAATATATGGCTTTTTTTAATGTGTGGCACGCAGTCCTTTCAAAAATATTTAACACAATACATACATACATAAACTCACGCCGTCTTCCCATGGGGGTAGGCAGAAACTACAGAACGGCACCTGCTACGATCCTTACATACTCCTTTTGCCTCGTGTACGGTCATACATCTGGTCATACACAATAATAAATGAATTTAGCGCAATTCTTATAATTAAGGAAATTCCTATATGGTGATAGATGAAAAAGTGACTCTTAAGAAGCTATAATATTTTCCAACACAACACCAAAACAAGTATTAAGTAACAAATAAGCTACAGATACATCATAAATTCGCAACTTATTCTCCGCCTGACCAATCGATACACTCCCAGCCAGCAACTGATCAAGTTAGCAACGAGGTGGATACACCGACACAACGCCACCCAAGCACTAACGTTAGCTAGACGAACCGTCTGCCCGACAACTACTTCTGGCGCGCTCCGTCTGGTATCATGGTCCAGAGATTTCATATTATTTTGTTCTTACTTGAGAGTAAGAAATATGTACATAATTATGGTGACTTATGAATATTTTTGATTGGTAATTTAATTATCTATACTTAAAATTACAAAAAGGTAAAATTTGTTTGTATGTAGGGGGTAATCTCTGGAACAAACGGTCGGATATAAAAAAAAAATGCGTTTGATAGCCCAATTCATGAGGAAGACTATAGGCTATTTAACATCTCGCTATGACCCTTAGGAGGCGAGCAAAAAGAAAAAAGTCAGAACGCTAAGCAAAATCGAAGTTATAGTGCGGGCAGGTGATGTGATGCGACGGGGTGGGTCGGGGAACAAGAAATTTCACGCAGACGAAGTCGTGAGCGGAACATAGTATTGCAATATGGTAAACTGTTGTGATGGCACAAATCCGGGCAAGTACCAACTGACTTTTTCAATTCATAGACAATGTACTTTCTGAGTTTCTCTTGGACATTACTGATATGAAACCTGAAGTTGCAGTTATACAAGTCTGAAATCGCCCATCCCTACTTGAGTAAGCGTGGTGATCTATGTTCATGGCTTCTCTGTATGAGAAGTGGTATTTGTCCAGTAGTGGGACATTAATAGGCTGGTAGTAATATTATGGTAACTTTAATTGAGCACAACTTTTACGTAAGTCGTTAAGCATATATACCTACCTACATAAGTACTATGTATAACTGCCGTCTTTTTTCTATCGATTTTTATTTAGAAGTCAATCAACTCTGCCTATTGCAGTTCACTTCTGGACATAGATGAGCACCATTTGCGTAACGAATATCAGTCACAATCTGAATCATTTTGAAGCCTATTGCTAATCCGTTGCTTCATATGTTGGAAAAATTTGTCTGCTCAACGACGTAAATAACGCAATGAATGTTGTTGAACTGTCAAAATGAAAACTATTCCTACTGTTAGTGTGTTACGCAATTACCCTGCTGTCCCACGTCGCGAGAAAATACCCGGTTCCTTCATCATCAATCTAGTCTGTTCCAGGCGCCTTTGAGGGATTTTGAAAAGACTTAAAAAATATATTAGGTCTTTACCTATGAAATTGCCGTTCTGCAGTACTGGCCATTTCAAATCAAAATAATTTTTGTTTGGCTATGAATTCTAATTTCAAATTAATTTTATTTTAAAAACATGGATTTTTTTTTCTAAAAGTAGTCATTTCTTTATTGATTAGTGTTACATTTTCATCGCATTTCAATCTTTTTCGTCATCATGGATACGTTAAAAATTCGAGTAATTATGGAATATGAGTACCGTCGTGGCAGCAACGCGGCACAAGCGGCACGCAACATCAACGACGTTTACGGAGCTAACTCTACAAACCAACGCACCACCTGTTATTGGTTTGCTCGCTTCCGTTCTGGAAATTTCGACCTGAAAAATGAACCTCGCGGTCGTCCGAAGACTTTGGTCGACAATGACGAATTAAAGGCGATTGTGGAAGCTGATGATACACAATCTACGGCTGAATTAGCAGCAGCTTTCGACGTTAGCGTCAAAACAATATTGGTCCATTTGCGTCAAATTGGCAAGGTAAAAAAGCTTGACAAATGGGTGCCCCACGAACTCAATGATCGCCAGCGCGAAGTACGCGTCGAGACGTGCCTTGCACTGCTCAACAGACACACAAATGAAGGAATTTTGAACCGCATTGTTACCTGCGATGAAAAATGGATTCTGTTTGATAACCGTAAGCGCTCAGCAAGTTGGTTGGATCCTGGTTCAGCACCTAAACAATGCCCTAAACGAAAACTTACCCCTAGAAAAGTGATGGTCACTGTTTGGTGGTCTAGCGCCGGTGTGATTCATCACAGCTTCTTACCAAACGGGGTGAGCATTACTGCAGATGTGTACTGTGAAGAACTGAACACAATGATGGAGAAGCTGGCGCATCTCCAACCAGCATTGGTCAATCGCTCGTCTCCGCTGCTCCTGCACGACAACGCGCGACCTCATACTGCACAGCAGACGGTCTCCAAGTTGCAAGAACTGGGGTTGGAAGCTCTCCGTCATCCGCCCTACTCACCAGACCTTGCGCCTACAGACTACTACTTTTTCCAGAATTTGGATAACTTCTTGGCGGGAAAAAAATTTAATACCCGAGAGGCAGTACAAAATGCCTTTGAAGAATTTGTTGCCTCCCGTCCAGCTGATTTCTTTAAGAAGGGCATCAATAAACTGCCACTGCGATGGCAAAGATGCATTGATTGCATGGGTGATTACTTCGATTAATACAAATAAAAAATTCATGAAAAAAATTCGTTTAAATTTTTTCATACAAAACGGCAATTTCATAGGTAAAGACCTATTATTTTTGTTAGTGCATATTTACTTCTACATTAATACTGATTAATTAATGAACTGTCTTTTCTTATGTAATTATTTTTGTATCCGTGACGGGTATCCGATTAAGATTTAATCCTGCCAAATTTAGATGCAACATTTAAGAAGTGAAAGAAAGTATTCAACTACTAGAAGACTAAAATTTTATGTGATTCATTTATTTATTGCAACCAAAATATCCATAACTCGAATATAACCAAAAATATAAAATTACATGTAACATTTCACACGAATCGGATTTTGTAATAGAAGCACCACATGAATTCCGGTTTTAAATGTAATTCGTTCATTTTGAACCAGAAAATAGCTGACTACCTACCCCCTACTAAATGCTATGACCTCCTAATACTTCCCTCGCGTGACTTGCGACATTCTACCCTATGGCGATGGTAATAGGTGCGATGCATAGCTTCGAAGACACATCGTACTGAAACTGGGTCGACCGGGGTTATTGCCCGGGCCTCGAAATAAAGGGTGGTTGTCGATATCCAAAAGTTCATTCTATATCAGGCTTCCGTGTTATTTTTCTGTAATTCCCTTGATTATTGAGGTACCGTCATTTTTCTTTGTTATTTTCGTAACGGCTAAAAGATGTTTAAAAGAGAATTAATAAAAGTTCTGCTGTCACGAAATGAATATGACCGCTTTTGTTGAATAAGCGCGCCAATACGGTAAACGGACCAGAAATCCCTGGCAAACTTTGCCCCCGATTTTTTCCTTCAAATTAAAATAGGGTATAATAGTATAATCACTGGTATACAAAATATATGTATACCAGTTTATATAAGGGTGGGTGCCAGGCTAAAACAAATAGTTATGTGGTTAGCTTGCACTTTTCTGGCTAGAACAAACCAATTTCTTCAATCACCGTTGTCGATATAATGAATTCTATAGACTACTCACAACAGACGGATTGGCTATTGCAATTTGTCTAGCCGAAACTTTACCAAAAGTTTTAAGATTGCAATTATTTGCATAAAAATATCCATCGGAATAACGGACACGGAATATTTTCTCATGGAGGTTTTGCCTACAAAGCCGATGTGTTTTTGTACATATTGATCTATCTTTTTTGTGTATATTTATATTATAATGCGAGCTCAAGCTGTATGAAGCCGTGGATTTCTCTTCAATACATGCATTCACTTAAATAGTGGCGGGTTCGGGTGACCAAGCTATGGCGTTAACGATAATAATTTAGAAAGAAAGAATAACGTTTATTTGGACACAGCAAGTTTAAAAAAAAGTGATAATAATGTTTTAACAACAATAGTGTTTAAAAAAAATGTTTTACCCTCACGGCTGCGCCAAAAAGGTCCATTGCATTGATGCTATCTGACGCTGGCTTTTAATTCTTTTTAGGATTTATCTGGGTTAATGTGACACCGGATGTAGTACTGACAGTGGTGGCCCAGTGGTAACTGCCGCGACTTACGACTTGTAGGTCGTACGTTCGAATCTAGACAGGCGCTTCACTTTGTGTAAATTATTTCATCACCACTGCTCTCAAAACGGTCAAAGAAAACATCGTGAAGAAACCGGCATGTCTTAGAACCATATATTCGAAGACATTTGACAACTACCAACCCGCACTAGGCCCGCGTGGTGGATTATGGCCCACTCCCTCTCACCGAGAGGAGGCCTGTGTCCCAGCAGTGGGAACATTATAGGCTGATTAATAATAATTTCTGCTGTTATGGTTCTAGAAATGCAGACAGCTACGTTTCGGGTGGCTTTGCTTGCAATTTTATTCATAAATCGAATTTGTGAAGAAATATTATGTTAGTGCTGATATGCAGTTAATTGTTTACACTGGCGAAAAATTGTTAAACTTCTTAAATTATTTCGAGTTAACAGTTAGGTACGCACGGCGATATATCAAGCTATACATTTCCAGTATAAGCTGACTTCTCATTGTACGAAAAGCCTATCAATGTGAGGTCAGCTAAAACTGGAAATGTATAGCTTGATATGTAGCCGTGTGTACAAAATTTTAAACAACATTTATAAAATCATACAGACAATGCATTGCGTAAATCGTTGGGTCCAGAAGCATGAATACCATGGATAGTTCCTTATAGAACGAAGATGAGCACGAAGAAACGATTTTTAAAAATCCATCCCCTAAAGGGGAGATGACATTTTGTTCGAGCACATGGCTTGCAATACTTATACGTTGTAGTATGTACTTACAAATCTTACAATTCCCTCCCGCCTGAACCGTGAGAATTATCCTTATTACTCTCGTTAAGATAGTCACCCTCAGTATGTACGTCTCAAGTTCAAGAATAAGTACACTGCGAGACAACAATGAATATAAGCAGGTAGTGATTTTTTTAGCGTAAGGCCCTTTCAGACCATCTGCTCATAATACGCCGGATAGCAGATGTGAGACGGGTCTTTTGTCCGTGAGTGTAATGTTTTTTTTTTCGCCTGCTACACACGTTCCTTGGATGTCGTTCGATGTTTGAGATAAAAACGGATGCTCCAAAAGACGTATGAAGAATCGATTTTTGAATATTGCAAATAGTATCCGGTCCCGGTTTCCTGTTCGTTTTCGAAGTCTTGCGTCACCTATTGTTTGGCGTAGATTTAATAGCGAATCTTGTTATTCAATAGTTTAAATGTATCTCTGCGAAGGTTCGGTCCGGTAAACTGTAGCATGAAGGGCGGAAGTATCTTAGCTTTCACAACTTGAATTAGGTACGGATAAATAAACAAGGTGACAGGGACATAAAAACTTAAATTTAAACTTTTCTGTTTCATAGAAATACCTACGCGGTCAAAATGTATGGAACAGCAAAGTTTGGTTTTTTAAACCGACTAATAATTTCAACACAGATTCAGAACTCAGAATCGTGTACTGAATCCATGGTTGCGCGCTGATGTCCCTGCCGGGTGTATTTGCTAAATATCATAAACGCAACAAGCTTTTCCAACTGGCAGATTTAGGGGCTTGTTCGCGAAACTGTTTTGGATATTGCTCCGTAATATAAATATTACAAAACAAAAAAAAAAAAAAAAAAAAAAAAAAAAGAAAATCAAGAAATTATAAAAGCACAGTCTAAGAGTTAAAACTCTTAGACTGTGCTTTTATAATTTCTTGTTTTTCTTTTTTATTTGCATGCCTGTTTAATTTTATCATTAACACATTATGTATTTTCCAAATTGTAAGCGCACATCGCATTCATTTTATAACTTGTTTTTATAATATGTGGAAAATGTCGTAGGTTATACATTTACTCACTCTGTAGCACAATTTTTTTTGTAATACTGTAATTTGTGACTGTTTATTTTCCCAAATAAATAAAAATAAAATAAAAAATAAAATGATTATAAATAATACTAATCATCAGCTAATTAACACGAGTACACCCCGTCATCAAACTAGTTGATTGTGTAGATCACAGCCAGAAGAAAAAGTAAACACAAACACGTGCTTCAAAACTGAAATTCAAGTACTGCCATGAAATAAACAAACAAACAGATAAGTGCCTCATTACTACATCTTCTTCTCTTTACGACGTCCAACAATGAAGAGTACAAAGTTTTCTTTTTTGCAGGTAAAAGACAGTCTTGAAATCTTTAGAATATCAGCCGGGTGGACACTCTTAATCCTTTAGTTGTTCGCACAATACATAGACAATGGTTCAAGATGCAAGATGCAATCTCAAAACTTATCTACCTGACTACCGACCTGAGCTGAGCGGTTACTTTCATACTATTACGATTAATTCATGTATTTACTTGTTTTTTTTTTGGTATGAACTGTATATAGTCTTTGTTGTGATATTTCTTTGGTGAGCTTAATTTTATACGAGACTAGCTTCTGCCCGCGGATTCGCCCGCGTGGATGTCGGAAATTATCCCACGGGAACGTGCTACCGGGGCAAAAATTAGCCTATGCCCCAGGACGCCGTCTATCTCCTTCCCAATTTTATCGCAATCCGTTTAGGGCGAATTTCAACAAACTTTTATACCTAGAATAAGTCTTATCCTGAGAATAACTTTAGAATTTTTGACAGTTTTTCCATACTAGAACTGTCAGACGTCCATTCTATTCCACAGATAAAAGATATCTGACTTTGGTGAAATCAGCCCTCAGTGGTTTAGGTGTGAAAAGGTAACATACAGACAGATACTTTCGAATTTATAATATTAGTATGGATTTAAAAGTTTTACAAGTCTTTCAAGCACAAGATTACTGTTTATGGTTGATAACTTTGTTAGTGCCAAAAGTCTGGCAGCATTGCCACGATGGAAGACCAATTTATGTCATTTTTTTGGCAATGGAACTGGTGAAGCCCTTTGATATTGGGGGGACGTCGTTGTCTAGCAATTGTCTCTGTAATAGATACTCAAAGGGACACTTCTCGATAAAACGTCCCTTGCTTCTCCTGAAATATTGATGTTGTTATTAGCCTAGCCACAGATGTTAATTCCATTCAGGGCAGGACTTGTACAAAGAATTGTTCTTACCATCAATATCAGTGCCAATAGTTGGGTAGTAATTGTATTCAAAGTCAAAGTCAAATCATTTATTTCAATTAGGCACATAAAAGGCATTTTTGAACGTCAAAATGTACAAAAAAAATAGAATTGATTCTAGTTGCCCCGTCCAAAATGTAGTTTCGTATGGAGAAGAATGGGCAAGAAACTCCATGGACACTCTTTTAAATCAAAATATGGTTACAAAATATTGGTTACATCATTCATGTTGAAATTATGCATGTGAGAACGATGCAGAACGTTAAAAGCGTCCGTAATAAAGAGACAAAAACAATTCAAATATTAAATTAAATTAAAATAAGCCGTGGCAGCTAAGAGATGACCAGTCCCTACTGAAGGCGCTCGTTCACGAACATGACGCATCTTGGATGTAGTAAAGTTAAGGGCTGGTTTCTTGGCGAAGGGTCGCGACTAGGGTGGATTCACAATTCCCGGGATTTTTACGATCCCGGGAAGCAAAATCAAAAACTAAATATGTCCCGGGAATTCCCTGGAATCAGGAATTAAAAAGAAATATGCATTATTACCTTTGAAAGCTGATTCTGTGGGTTTTTTAGTTACATATGCTGCTTTACGAATGGTCAACGGACCAACGCTGACCGACACCGAGCGACGGTGGGAGTGGGATAAAATGACAAAATATTTTTTCATGAACCTTCTTTTTCATTACCAATTCATTTAAAATTTTAAAAAATCATATCAAAAACTTCGTAACAGTATTTTAATTTTTGAACAAAATAAGCCTCCAAACATGTTAAAGCATTTAGGTTCCCTATCCATTTGCATAAAATTTTAAGACCTAATATAACTTAGCATAATTTTGTTTGGCATAATTATATTTCGCATAATATAATTACGCATAACAGCTTACGCATATTTTTTTTAAGCATAATTTCTCTAACCATAATAATGACTAAGCATAATATTCTAAAGCATAAATTTATTAAGCATAAAGTTCTAAAGCATAACTTTTTTATGAACAATTTTGTGGGTTTTTTTTTCGCTGTAGGAAGCATGAAGCAAGCAAGCAAGCATACTGCATGCAAGCAAGCATGCAAGCAAGCATGCAGCAAACAAGCAAGCTTGCAGCATGCAAGCAAGCATGCAGCATGCAGTAGGCAGGGTTTCTGTCACGACTCCAGCGCTGCGGTCCTCCAGCGGCCCCACGCGTGCTAATCGTCGCAGACGGCTTTCGCTCACCACCGCGGCTTCGGCTTGTTGGCCGGCTTGGCCGGCCAGCCTCAGCCGCGGAGGCTCGCTCGCAGCCGCCTGCTCCTCAGCCCGCAGGCCGCCTCGCCCCTACGCGCCTACGCGATTTTAAATTACACTCTAGGGGTAGGACAAACAAGACTACGTGGAGTCGGTTTTGCAGCAATTCGGTTCAGTCACTAACTTTTGTTGCACAGCATATTACATTTTTAACCAACAATATTATGCTAATAGTCATTAGGCCTACTAACGTTATGCGAATCAAATTTATGCCAAAACAAATTAGTCTATAAGATGATTATGCCAACATAAAATGTATGCCTAAAAAAATTATGCCGAAGTATTATTATGGCAAAACAAATTGTGCCAAAATCGTTATGCCGAAGTATATTAGGACAAAGAACATTATGCGAAAAGAAGGGATCCCAAGCATTTAACGACTTATTGGAAAGCCAACTTCTAATTTTCGTAGCGAAATTTCCTGCTACCGAAAAAACTCTTTCAGTCTCTGTGGATGTCGGTTTAAAAGATAAAAAAGCTTTATACAGTAATTCCAGATTCGGAGTCCATTTTCGGGAGGTCTCAAAGAGTTGGAAATTCTTGTTTAGTCTTTCAAAATCCAAAAACGTAAAAACTTTTGAACGTTTGATTTATTTCCCAAAGGTCAAAAATTCGCGACTGAAATTTCCAGAAATTGTGTTCGATAGTTTTCCCGGGAATACACGGGAAAACTATCGAACCCAATTTCTGGAAATTTCGGGATCGTGGATCAGGAACCCGGGAAAGAAACCCTCCCTAGTAGCGACCCTCGATCAAGTCTGCAGCAGCTGGCCGCGGTCAACGACCTTTCCGAATGCCGGCCGGACGGAAAAATGGGCAAATTACTTGTCCGCCAACTTTGATTTACCAGGAGAACCGAAGATTAAGGAGATAGCATCTGCACCTACGTATAAAAGTAGCTAATTAAAGAACATGAACTAACTTCAACAATAAAATAAAAAAAAACCGAACTCGTCATGCGTACGTTATTATTTCCGAGAAATGTTACCTCTTGTGTTAAAATAAAAACACATATCAATACTCATTATTTTTATTTACGGACTCCATTTTGGGTTTGGTTGTAATTAAAGAAAAACTGGCTATCATATTTTGTAAGGGTGCTCTAATTCCCAAGCGAGTGGAGATTGAAGGGTTAAAGTTTCTAACGGATCATTACTAACCAGTTCTAACGCCCTTACAAACAAAACGGTAACCCTTCTAAATATCACATGGTTTTACACAATGGCCTCTAATACTGGGCCAATTTTTAGTAGCCCTAAGAAGTAGGGGAGCTTATCATTTTCACAAGCCAGTAACAGTCAGGAAAACCCTGGCAGGCAACTGTGCCATAGCTCGCCCTCCGTTAAGGACCAGGCCTGAGTCGACACACATTGACGGGGTCCGTTAGGGCCGATGACTGCCAGGGTCGCGGGTTTGTCCGAAAGGGTTACCGTGGCCCTAGCACACAGGCAACTGAAGGAACACTGGTGGGTTTTAGTCAGCAAAAGTCTAACACACCCTCCGGGAGCTCTGCCAAGAGCGGGAGAAGTTATTTGATAATTTCCAACCAAAAAAAAAGGCAACTGTGCCGTGCAATGATAAGTACTAATTTTATTATTATTACCTATTAATGTCCCACTGCTGGGAAAAGGCTCCCTACTGTCTTTCCACCTCTCTCTGTCCAGGGCTGCCATGGACCAATCTTTATTAAAGGAGTCCAGCTCATCCCGCCATCTTGGTATGGGCTTGCCACGATGTCGTTTGCCCCTAAGACCCAGTGGGTCGTAAGTTTGGCCCATTGATCGTCTGACATGCAGCAGATATTTTCAGCCCAATTCCCGAGTGACATCAGTTATTTTAGTGATGGAATGGATTGTTGTATTCTTAATCCGGTCCACAAGTTTAATACCCAGAATACTCTAAAAGAGTATTCTATTCTACTCTGTTCTACATATAGCTCTCTGGTATTAGGTACTAAGTATAATAGTAATCCACAACATACTCCATACCTGGACAATATTTTCTTATAAATTATCGTTACTTTTAAGTAACCTTAACCTAAATTTTCTTTTATGTTTTCCACCTTTTATGGACAAAACATCGCAATTTACATAGTGCGTCTATGTATAATTTCATGCGTAAAAATTTCTGGGGCCACGGCAGTGCCTATGTCAAGATGAGCCAAAAACAAAAAGCCGGGGTACTACCTACCTTTTCTCGAATTAAGATTTACGTCTATAGTTAAAGCTACTAATGATATTGGTAGTCCATGCACATTTATCGTATGTAGCTGCAAAATTACATTGAATAGACCGCCCCATGAATGCTCAATGCAAAGCTTTTCCCACCGACTCATACATCGCCCTAATTTTTTGAGCTCTATAAGATTTCGCCTTGCGAATTTTTTTACACATTGCCTTCTGCCGACCCCAGGCCCAAGGTGAGTATTGTAAGAGCCCTTTTCTCAGGCCCTCGGCTCACGTGAACATCTGTCGTTGCACCGGCCGGCGGCCGTCGGCCCTACATGCAGTTGCATACAATGCAAGACGCTTTATTTCGGTTATTTCAACGGTCGAATTTGAAACGAGAACAAGACGGTTGATGCATTGATTTATGGTAACCTGGTAGCCGACTTTGGTATTGATAATGTTAAGTGGTACCAAAATTTAAGTAACTACCAATCAAGGTGCCTAATTAGAATTACTATAAATATCGAACTACAAAGCGGATAAATAAGCGGTTTTGGCTAGACTGGGTAGCAAACGCGAGAGCTTTTTAATGCTGGAAACGTTCATACAGACGGCGGATACATAAAATAAGATATATATAATATACTTACTTGTGAAAAATCCATACTGCACGTGCACACGTAAGTGAGTTTCTGTTTGTTTGGTACGTGGTAATAACGGCTAAACTATCGAACTGACTTTGATCTACGAAATGTATGTATTACGACGACCACAGACCAATAAAAAAGAAACTATTTTATTGGTCTGAGATAACGACTTAGGTAATTACATACGTGGATGGAGAAAAGCCTTAAAGTAGCTAAATCACGTATAACAATCGATTCTCTTCCTGTAGATTCCTGAAACCAACACATTGGTAATAATTAGTTAGTTATAACTTGGAGCAAATCTGATGGGGCTACGTCAGTAAAAGGACTTCATGCTAGTTTGTTCCGTTTGGGGGGAAATAACGGAACTTTAATTTAAATTCTCTCACCCTATGTAGTAAAGTAGTATTAAAAAAGTGTACGAGTTAATAATGTACTTTTAAGTTTTAAATAATTACAATTATTTAGTTATAGACCCAATTTTCTCGCAACGAAAACGGCGTGGACCAAAAAATAAATCAAGCATTTATGAAAATATTCTAAAGTGTTGTTCTTATACGAATGTTTTTTAAAGTAGGTAACTACGTTTTAGTTTCATACGTTATCCATTTATGCACTAATATTATAAAGAGGCATTTGTTTGTTTGTATCTCTGTAACTAACAGATGGATTTGAATTTTTTTTTTTGCATTTGATAGCCTAATTCTTGAGGAAGGGCTATCTAAGATCACGCTACGACCCTTAGGAAATGAACAGAGACAAAGAAAACAGAAAGAACGCTAAGCGAAAACAAAGTAATAGCACGGGCGGGCGATGCGATGCGACGGGGTGGGACGGGGTTACAAAAAACTGCACGCGGACGAAGTCGCGAGCAGAAGCTAATACTTAATATTTTAAATGCGAAAGTAATTCTGTCTGCCAATCTCTCTGTCTGTTACCTTTTCACGCCTTAACGGCTGGACGAATTTCGATGATATATGACCAGAGATATAAATCGATGTATGTGGCACATAGGGAGACCATGACCCGGGCATTAGGATTCTTTTTATCCCGGTAGTACGTTACCGTGGGATAATTTCCGACCTCCACGTGGACGAAGCCGCAGACAATAGCTAGTCTGTTAAAAAGGCTTTATTTTTTAAGTTAAAAAAGGTTTAAGTATTTGAAATGTCCTACATATTATTTTCATCCTCATTGTCTATCTGCATTGACATCCATTTCCAAATAGGTAACTTACATGGGCGTAACCATAGATTTAGTTAAATTATACTACTTGACAGCTGTACAAAGCAATTTTTGACACTTTACCGTCAAATACTGCTGAAAATGAAAGGTTTATAAGAAGGCCCCCTCTCTTTTAGGAAACCGTAGCGTAACAAGTAAAATGTAATCGATAACATTGAGTGCTAGGCAGACAAAGTAGTCCTCGCAGTATTTTGTTCTACGTGTTTGAAGTATTAAAAACTTTGTCAGTTCTTACCTTAGTGATCTTCTTAAAGAATAACGTAGTTATTAGCAACTAAAAGTATATAAATAAGTCTTTAAGCTTTTCAGTGTTTTTTTTTATCATTGCCCGATAAATGGCACCATTAATAGTAGATTATGCACTAAGGGGATAAAGCAGTGTCTTAATGTCGCGGGCGTTATTTTGAATCCTGAAAGCAACGAAGGCTTCTAGAGCTCCCGAGCGCAGAGAGAGATTCAAGCTCGCCCAAAACGAAGTCACCTTTATCCCCGAGGAGAATATTCTACTGTTCGCACCTACTGTGAGGTAATAAAAACCAATTCGATTATCGAATTAGTAGTTTATGAAACTTAAATAACCGGGGATTATCTAGTTATGTGCAGTTTCATACATTATTTACCCGACTGCGTGATAGACACAGATATAAGACAGGGTTATGTTTTTCATGCGTATTTTTATGTGGAATTCTTTATACTCTCGAAGTATCCTAACGGCCGGATGGATTTGAATACATGAGGTGTCTATCGACTCGTTTGGGTCGCGTGAAGGTTAAAGGTTAGGTTTTGTTTTTATAAAATCAAAAACGCGGATTTAAGACGTCAAAAAATTTACTCTAAAAACCAAATTTACCTACCATGACTATGTGGGGTATCAAAATAAAGGGCTTGAATAGACGATTTCAAAAATATAACACACTGAAAGTATTAAATAAAAAAATAATTGACAATATCAAAAAATCCGCCTCCAACTAATATTAAAAACAAGCTCACTTTTCAAGCAGTCTGATGCAGTGGGTGGCTTCTGAGATTGAACTAACTAAAATAACTTACTGCCTCTCGACTTTTTTATTTTTAAAATCTAAACTCATGCAATTTCATCAAAAACACAATAAATAATATCCTCAATAGGGCGCTAGCTCAAATCTAACATTTTGTTCGTCGACGGCAACTAAAATCTATGAAGTGAGAACTCTTTCGTCGAGCTATAGGTTATATACGTACTAACGTATAGAAAATAAAATCTAAGTAAAAATCTACGTTTACATACAACTTTAATATTTTCTTAAAAGCTTGTGTTAAAAAAGATTTTTACTTAAATTTTATTTTATACTTTTTTTCATCCGTTTAGAGTCATCCCTGGGTGCAGCAGCCAGATCATGGTGGACTTTAGAACGGACGATTATAACTAAATGCATATATAAAATTTCATGACTGTACTGTTGACCATTGAGGAGTTCCCTCGACTGGAGCAAATCCGGGGTGCAGCAGCCAGGTCATGCTGGACTTCTAAACGGACTATCATAATTAAATGCGTATATTAAATTTCGTGTCTGTAGTTCTGTACCGTTGACCATTAAGGTGTGCCATTGTCTGGAGCCAAACCTGGGTCAAGAATCAGGTCATGCATCATAAAAATGCATTGTCTTTGAAATAGAATCATCAAGTGAAATTTCAATTCCGTAGCATAAGAGGAAGTGGTTTTAATTCGGTTTGCAAGTTTTGACCTAAACAAACTAACATACAAACCTTGCAAGTAAAATAAAAGCTTCTAAATAAGAGTTTCCATACGATTTTCTCAGTTGAGGTTCCTAATTCAAATCACAATAATGACCAGCAGGTCATAATGAAATTCAGTACAATATTAATGCCCGGCTAGAGCTTAGGGGTTAAATGACTTGCTTTAAGTTAGGTTTGCATCACTTATAATTTGACGTTAGCGAGCAGATGGTGTGAAATAGTTATCTATGATGCTAGTGCGGTAAGTTGGTTTTTATAAACGAGTAGACGAATGTAAGCCCGAGACAAAGTCGAAGGTTTATGCGGTAAAACAGGTAGGTACTTAGGTAAGGGTTAGAGGTTTTAGCGGACATTCCGTTGTATGGTGCGTAATTTTTAAGTTTCGACCAATGTATACAGGCTTCGTAAATGCGTTTATGCATTGTTCGAAAACAAAAATGGCGCCAAATTCAAATTCGCGCCATTTTCATATTAGAAACGTCAGAGATTGTTGCGACTTTCCGTTTGATATCTCTAAAAAAAAAAAAAAATAACATGAGTTCAAGCGAGGAATCCGATATTAATATTGTACTGTTTTCTCGCAAATATGTTGAAAAACGTTGTATGACACACGTGCGGAAATTGTCATTTACAAACTCGTGACTACTCGTTTGTAAAAACGTACTTACCGCACTAGTATCTATCATAAATAAAACGAACTAAACTATTTCTTATCTCTTTTACAAAAGAAAGGTGCGAAAATAATGTGTTATTGTTACAAGCTATTACAGGCATTGTCGTCCTCTCTTATCCATTCATGTTCCCCTAGTCCTTTCCCATTAAAATTTCAACAATGTTCTTTTTGGGTAAGAATGAAAAATACTCCATGTTGTCTTCTTAATAATGGTAACTAGTAGAATAAACGTTATTCTTTCTGAATGTTTTTGCATTTTGAGATATTATTTCCTCCAAGTTCATAATTTCATTTTTCTATACTAATAATAATAATAAAGAGGTAAGTGAGTTTGTTTGTACCTACGGGGTAATTTTAGGAAAGTAGTTCCGAAAATTCTTTCACTAATGGGAAGTTATAGTATTTCCGAGTGTTATATGATATATTTTATTTCACGCGGACGAAGTCGCAGGCTAAAGCTAGTATAATACAGAGTGTAAAAAGATAGCCGTCAACTACGCATTCTATACATCAAACTAAGTAACATTGCACAATAATATTTGCTGGGAAACGAATTTTATGTTTGGTGTCAAAAATCGCTGTTTGCGGTAATGCGCAACGTAACGCACGCAAATCATTGCGCTTATGGGTGCGTGCAACAGTACAGGGGTCGTGGGGTTATTTAAACACATAATATTAAACACTTGATTTCGTAAAAAAACGTGAGTAAAAGTTTGAATTTTGACCTTCAATATCTCTGTAACCAGAAGGTTCCCAGGTAAGGTCCAGTATAAAAAAAAAATTACTATGATGGGGAGTACTTGACTCTCGGCTTCGTTTAGTATCTTTTTACACCCGTTTTATCGTACAAAGTTTCAAGTCAACGCTCCGCTCAACTCAATAAATGAATAACATTTAATAATTATATTTCTGTTTCTTTCATTTCAAAACAAAATTCATGTTTCTTTATCCGCAAAATAAGTGTGCGTGTTTTTAAAAATTATACGTTTTTTATAAAAATAGCACTATTTTTCTATAAAAAAGAACCCAATTTAAACTAAAATTGGTCATTAAATATAATTTATTTTATCCACAACGATCGGTAGTTTAACCATTTAACGATCAATGGCATCACGTGTCCATGGAAGCCAGGTGGTATTCTGTCTACCTGAGTCTTTGGAATTATCAGAAAAAGTGCGGCAAATAATGGACGAAGATTATTTCCTTTCAACAAATGTTTAGCGTAAGATAATAAATTTGTTGTGTACTGTGTGCAAGTAAACAGAGGACCATGTACAACCATGTATGTACAGCACAGAGTACTGAATGTACATGTGCATGTGTGTGTGTGTGTGTGTTTGTACTTGGTCGTATAGGTATACTATAAGTTATAGATCTACATTAAGTACCTAAGACAAAAGCGCGTTCGGAAATATGTTTTATTTTCTCAGATGTTAAAAATGATGATGACAGTTGTTCAGGATTCATACTTGAATACTTTATTATCAACACGGTTTCCAGAGTTCCAGATCCCTTCATTTTCTCGCCTACCATGTTTCAGGCATTGTTTCACTACCATGATTTTTATCGAGAAAGCGCGAAGCGTCTCCGTCGCAGCTTGGGCAAAAATGCTTTCGTATATCCGGATGTCTGTTCTCCACTACAGGTCGCATTTCTCAACCGATTCTCGTGAAATTTTGTGAGCAAGTTCGATAATTATATGAAATGTTTTTGTCGTATCAGCTTATCGAAATTTTTCAAAATGGCGGAGATATGGGGGTTGAAAACGTAAAAAAACATATTTCAGCCATTTCCCGCTCTTTGCGCGCGCTTTTTATTTTAAGGATTTTGTTTTAAGGTGTAAGGACTCGCGAGGTCTACAGCTCACAGAGCCACTAGCTTAAAGTGTCTCGGTTAGGAACGGTTTCTTGATGATACTTCTATATTCGAGATCGGCTTCCACTGTTTCCCTATAGTATCTTATTTCTTATTAATAGTTCCTGGCCTTAACGAATGGATAACCGTGGTTTTTATTTTAAAACTAAATTGTGTTTTTTTCTTCAGTGGGACACATCCTACTTAATTTACCGCGGTTTGGTCGGTTATCGACGTTTCTATTATAATCTTTTTATCTAAGACCGCATAACTTGGAGACACGTCGTATGTGGTCGCGATCCCCAGTATTGAGGGAACGACGAAGAAGAACTTCATCATGACAGTCTTTTACTTCTTCAAATACTTTGCACCTTGATCACTGGAACACCTGCTCGTGGCGCGCCGTGTATGCGGCCCCTATGGCGAGAGAAGTACTTTTACTGAAAACCTACTGTACGCACGAACTCTGTAGTTAGGAGGAGGCTTTCTAGACATAGAGTCCCCCTACTTGCTACAATAATTTATTTTTAGATATACTTAATAGTCGGAACAGAAAATTATGCCGGTCACGCTCTTGTCGTACACTGTATGACACTATTGAAGGGACACTACACGTACCTACCTACTATCTACGCGTAGATTTTATTTACTACATTTAAAAAAATGATAAATAGAACTTTGGCGTTTTTGAGAAAGACCGAATTTTATTACGCTAAACAAAGCTGGATATGGAGTAATATTTCATGTAGTACTTCTTGATATCTTGTGAGCGTTGGTACTTATTAAGAGGGTTTTAAAAAATAACTCGATGCACTGTGTATTATTTATCTCGTTTTTGCGTGCGGACTGCGGCCTCAAAATGTTATAATGGAGCAACACAAGTTTTAAGTTAACCATCGGCATCGTAGGTATTATAGGGCTACCTGTAAAGATGGATTTGAATAATAAATAAATAAAGAAACGTGCTGTGAGATTATAATAACCGGGAAAAAGCATATAGGTAGGTAGTTACTTAAGCATCAATACGTTGTAAATGAGTTATTTTGTAGTTGCTGCTAGTCTTCACTAGAGACTTGCGTGATGGTCTCAGTTTATCGTATTTCGATAATAGTAATGTCCTCTGGCGGCATTTAAAACAGTTATTTACATCTTTAGGGCATGTTTTGCTTCGGAACCTTCAACTTTTCATAGCTTAATCCCTTTAAAGATGGCAAGATGGCGTGATGTTATGGTTCTGTTTGATTGTAGTTTGGTAATGCCCTCTAGCGATTTTTATCCAAACTTGTACGGTCTCAACAAAACTTATTAGAATCATTAGAATATGGCAACAATGTAACTGTCTAGTTGGACTAATAAGTTGACAACACTGATTAAACGTCAATCAGTTGTCAAAATGGCACGTCAGCAGCAAGATGTTGATGAGCTTTTCGATGTTAAAAATGCATTTTATGTTGGAAATTATCAACAAGCAATCAACGAGGCACAGAGTGTATCCGTGAGTAATATTTGTGCAATCAAAACTATCCTTAATTGGCCATTTCGGGGCGTATTTCAACTTGTTTTGGGCGGTGACGTTGTGCCGCTCCTGTTTTCCTCAAAATTCCCGTTAAAACCGATGTTTCGAGGGTAATTTATATTTTATAGTCACGTATCAACTATATTCAATCATAATTAATCACTTTTTCAGCCATCAACACCTCTCATAGCCCTTCAACGAGATGCATTCCTTTATCGATCGTACATCGCTCAAGGTAACCACAGGATTGTGTTGCAAGAGCTTAAAACCGCGGATCCTATGCTGCAGCCTCTGAAGACATTAGTGGAGTACTTGACACCAAACGCCAACAAGCCAGCGATCGTTGCTGATGTTGATGCGCGAGTGAGTAGCTCGTTTTTTTTTGTAGTGACCCGATGACTAATAAAAATGTTGATACGACTCCACAATATAAAGCTTGTGAAGGCAATCTGAAGTAGTAATTCATTGTGTTAGGTATACTGATTTAAAACATGGTGACAAGTTATATAGGTATAGAGTATCTTCCCCTTTTCTCTTGGGCGTGCGAACAGGCCACACCTGGCTGCCACTTTCTGACCAACTGATAAACTTGACAAATTCAAAGCAGGTGTAAAAAGTCTAATTGAAATAGATACTTAAGGTTTGAGGGTTTAACAATTACTATAGTTTAAAACACAATCTTCTCACAAAGAATAGAATGAAATGATGCAATTTCGATGATGACCTATACCTCCTAACTATATTATTTTAGATTTTTAGTTTTTAATGCCAATCAATGTAAAATGCTGCATTGCATGTACTGACAAAACCTCTTAACATGATATTTCACTATATAACCCATTAAACACTAATAGAAATAACTTCTAAATTATGAGATGCTAATTTTGCTGCGAATACCTCCTAACTTTAAGTAAAAATAACGACTGTTTCATGTGTTGAAATTTTATAAAAATAGATATCCTACTAATATTATAAATGTGAAAGTGTGGATGTTTGGATGATTGTTACTCAATCACGCAAAAACGGCTGAATGGATTTGCATGAAATTTGGCACATAGGTAGACCATGACTTGGATTAAAACATAGGATACTTACTATCCTGATATTTCATCGGGATCGAGACATATGCGGGTGAAACCGCGGGGCGCAGCTAGTATGTAATATATTCACATTCATTTATTCATTTTGTGAACATAGGGTAATATGTCCCGCCAAAGGGCATACAAAATAGCTTAAGTAATCGAAAGTCAATTAACAAAAATAAAGTCAATAGTTACATAGATGTCACAATTTCATGCCAAACACTAATAGTTAATAATATGTCAATAAATTATAGACGGCAATAAACAAATACGAATGAGTTAGTCACAAGTTCGTATACGCACAATAACAAACGCAATAAAAAATGACAATAAATAATTTAATTATCATAGGGGAGCAATATTTTAATTATAGACAGATATGAAATTATGTACTTAATATTATTTTAATTTGCAGTTTGTCATCAATATATTGTCAAAACTGATAATATTGTGTAATTTTTCAGGTGGCTAAAGGTACAGAGCTGATGAATGAAATCTTCCTTATCGTAGCGGCCACTATCTACTACCATGAGGATAACTACGAAGCAGCACTCAAGTATGTTTAATTAATTTTATTCATATTACTAGAGACCCGTCCCTGCTTCACATGGTTTTTATAACTTGATAAAACATTGCGATTTAGTTATTATATTATATAAGTTTTATATTTATGTATTACACATGTAAAGCTTCCATAATTAATTCTCTTAATGATGGAGAAAACTGCATCAAAAACTGTTGCTTAGTTTAGATGAACAACATGGTTACATAGACAGACATAAATAAAGACTTTAGTTAAAATATGGTTAAATTGAAATGGATCTATTGTCACAGAATAAGCTGTAATTTGCAAGACTTCCATAACTGAACATAGGATTGACTCAACTGTTGATAAGAACAATAATAATAACCACAATAATTGCATACATGGAGCTTGATTCATACTTGATTCAGTCTGCATAGGTACTATCTACTAGTTAAATTGAATGAAAACTACGACAGAATTTTAATGAAATAATTTTGCAAATAAGTGAATCAGTTCACTTATCAATTAACTTATTATTAATTTCTGTATTATATAATTTTTCATGTTTTAGTCAAAATATCATTGCATTATGTACGAGGTGCATTCAATAAGTACCTAGCCTCATCGCCAGAGGGCGCTGTAGTTTCAAAAGAGTTTTACCACAGTGTAGCACATTCTTTTTTAATTCTTTTTTCAAATTTTCATTCCAATCCCTTCATTTGTTTTAATTTGACAACTTATGGAAGCGAACGTGTCGATCGGTTTTACAAAAATGGAAAAAGAGCAATATCGTTCGGTGATTCGATTCCTATTTTTGGAAGGGAAAACGCGCATCGAAATCAAAGAGCGCTTGGATGCTGTGTACGGTGACTCTTCTCCATCGATGGCCACCGTCAAGAATTGGTTCAACGAGTTTGCACGTGGCCGTACGTCGGTTTTTGATGAACCACGTCCAGGTGCACCGAAAACAGCTGCTACGGAGGAAAACATTAAAAAAATCCATGATCTCGTATTGGCAGATCGCCGATTGAAGGTTCGGGAGCTAGCTGAGACTGTAGGCATTTCAGAAGGAACAGTGCATCATATTCTTCACGAGGAACTCGGCATGAGAAAGCTGTCGGCGCGATGGGTGCCGCGTTTACTCACACCAGAAAACAAGCGCAACCGTGAGACCACATCGGAGACGTGTTTGGCGCTGTTTAAGATGAATCCAGCGGAGTTTTTGCGTCGTTTTGTGACCGTCGATGAAACCTGGATCCACTGGTACACACCAGAGACCAAGGAGCAATCAAAACAATGGATCCAGACCGGGGAACGTGCTCCAAAGAAGGCGAAAACTGTAAAATCGGCCGGAAAAGTTATGGCCACCGTTTTCTGGGATTCACAAGGTGTGATCTACATCGATTACCTCGAGAAGGGTAAAACAATTACAGGGCTTTACTATGCCGATTTATTAGGCCGATTCGACGCCGAATTAAAGAAAAAACGACCCCATCTGGCGAAGAAAAAAGTGCTGTTTCACCACGACAACGCACCGGTTCACACGTCTGCCGTTGCCATGGCCAAATTGGTCGAATTACGCTACGAATTGCTGCCCCATCCACCGTATTCTCCAGATTTGGCCCCTTGTGACTTCTTTCTGTTTCCTAATCTGAAAAAATCACTCGCCGGGAATAGATATGGATCGAATGAGGAGGTCATCGCCGCCACGGAGGCCTATTTTGCAGAGTTTGACAAAAACTATTTTTCGGACGGGTTAAAAAAGTTGGAGCATCGCTGGGCTAAGTGTATCGAACTAAAAGGAGACTATGTTGAAAAATAAATTGCCACTTTTCCAAAATTTTCGTTTACTTTTTGTAGGCTAAGTATTTATTGAATGACCCTCGTATGTACAGTGTATCAATTAATATTTAAGTTTCCTACTCCCATTTCTAGAATCCTCCACAATGCTGAATCACTGGAACTCCGTGCGTTCACTCTACAGTGTCTCCTGGCTATGAACCGACCCGACCTGGCCCGCAAACAGCTGAAAGCACTGCAAGACATTGAGGATGACAGTACTCTGACACAGCTGGCTCAAGCCTGGCTGAACTTGTCACAGGTTAGCAAAACTAGTGATTCTTCTAGGCTGTTGCGTGCTTCATAGGTTTAAAAAAATTGTCTGCTTAGCAACGTAAATAACGTAATGAACGTGGCTTCTATTCTATTCTCCGCTGATGAATTGGTAATTCATTCATTTGCAGGGTGGACCAGGAGTGCAGGACGCACACTACAGTATTATGGAGCTGTCAGAAAGGCTCGGCGCTCTGGGAGCCGGCCCGGCCGCCGTGGGAGCCGCCGCCGCTGCCTCCCGAGGTAACTGATGTGATGGTTGAATATATATATATATATATTGTTATAAGTTAATACAACGCCATCTGTTGGCTTGTGGTGGAAGCTTTAAACATCCTGTCGTTTAAAAGTTTTCCCTGGTTTATTAGTACATTAACACCCGGTTTCTGATGTGAGAATTAGAATATGAGAACTTTTCAAACTCTAGCATTGCTTAAGATGAAAGCCCGCGAAAGACAAAACGTATTTTTTATAAGTTCTCGTGCTACTTTGAAGGAATCACCTTAAGGCGTCCCCCCGAGCAAAACGCCGCGCAAGCCGCTTTTTGTGCAGTGTTTAGGATCTATCAACTTGTTATTTAAAAAGAAATATCAAATAATAAAAATACATTAAATTTCTACATAATCTTGACTCCAAAACTGTCCATTGCTTTTTTTCTTTAAAGGAGTCTATGCTTCATTAATCTCCTTTCAACGAAACCATAAAAATGAGAAAAAAATATCGATTTCATGCTTATCCTCGTAAAGTAAACATTATTTAATTTTGCTACTGACACTAATGGATAGACAATTTAATAAAGAACATTTTATAGCAATTTTTTTTTTCAAAAGACAAATTTAATTTTATAAAGAATTTATACTAAAATCTGTGCGTATTCACATGCGCCCCGTACCGGGATTCAGTGTGCCGAAAGGTCTCGAGGGTGAAACACGTATCGTTTGTCAGCGCTCGATCACGTGACACGTCACATTATCCGTAGATAGTAATATTTGTATAATGTTTGCTTTGTTTTTTTTTGTGTTATGCCATAGAGTTATGAAACTACAGACAAGAACATTCACATTGATTCAGTAGTTACGTGGTTCAATGCTTGTCATATTGTATTGATTTCAGTGTATTTTAAAATAAATAATCATTTTAGATAAAAAAAAAACACTTGTGGCACTCGGGGATTGCCGCGGTAAAGCTATTGCATAGCATTTTTTATCAACTTATGCAATTATAATTATTTATTTATTTTTTATTTATGCAGTATTTTTTTTTCTTTGATATTAATTCAAGTACAGTCGTACCATATACATACACGTTAAGCGAACGCTCGGCCGAGCTACATGGCAGGCGGAGTGGGGGTTGTTAGGTTTTATTTTCGTTACGGAATTTCTTGATTCGGTCGCCGCGCTCAAAGCCCGCGATAAAAGCTATGCAATAGCTTAAAAATAACCAAAGTGATGCACCTCTACTATTAGAGGTGCATCACTTTGGTTATTTTTAAGCTATTGCAAGTATCTATTAGAGGTGCATCACTTTGGTTATTTTTATACAACCGATGGAAATAAGCAATAATGAGTGAGTATTCTACTTATATAATCCTTTTCTTTTTAGCATGCTAAAGTGCAATTTTATTACATGTCATACAAATTTTAATTGGCGACTTATACAGAACTTTCATTTCATAAAATGTAGCACATTCTTATTCTTTCTTCTTTCTTTTCTTTTCTATTTAAAAAAAAAAAAGACGTTGCCCCACACTAGGAATGTCTCCTGTATTGTGGGTGATTTTACAAACATTTAAAACTCACATACACAAACAGCCAGACCCGGAACAACTACTTGTAGGTCATACAAATATTTGTTCCGTGCGGGAATCGAACCCGCGACACGCAGCGCAGCAGTCAATCGCTTAACCACTGCGCCAACCGTGCCGTCTATTATACACCCTCTGTGTGAAAGTGAGTGTTCATTACCCTTGCGAATGCGTTTTATTTTACTATTTATGTACTTAAACATAACCGAACACACCAAAAATACTTGCATAGGAAATCGATCCATGTCATCATATAAATAAGGAGCACAATCGTATGTGCAAAAAAAAATTGAACTTCCAAGTACTTTTTTTTCGTAAAAACGATTATGCTCCTTATTTATATAGCAAAACAGATCAATTTCCTATGCAAGTGTTTTCATCTCTAAAAGCCGCGGCGGCGGCGCGGGCTGGCATTGCCGCACTGGTTTTTATCCTCACTTCTGTACAAATAAGACACATTATAGCGATCTATACTAATATTATAAAGAGGTAAAAGTTTTTTTTACATAAATGTAGAGAAGAATCCATGAATCAGGCTGCAGAAAGAGAAAACCTATTAAGGGATTTGTAAACTAGAAATAGTTAAATTAAGAATAATTTGTACAAAGGTACCTACTTTAAAAATAATAAATGATAATAAAATTTACTTTTTGTTTATTTATAGTTTTTATACTTTTATCACTGTCTGAATAACACCTTAAATCTAAAAAATAAACACCACATAATGTTTATTATAGAGCACCATGAATAGTTGTATGTTATGTGTATAAAAACGTGTGCCCCCATCGGGAACGAAGTTTAGTTTAGTATTTAGGATAAACAACCGGCCGCACAAAATGCTCGTCTGCTCAAATCTCGATACTCGCGCACATACACTTGTATATAATAGAAAGAAGCAGCGAGAGAGAGAGAAAGTCGCATGGAGGAGGCATACCGCTTTTTTCTTACGTGTCGATTTCTACCAGTTAACTAAAAAACTATCGACTTTTTCTAGATAGGGCCATCTTGAATTTTGATTTTAACCCCATGATCGTTGTCAGCTCCCTCGAAAACCATGGAAACGACACCCATGACGAAAAATTTGCAAATTTTTGGAGGCGCCATCTTGAATTTTGATTTTGACCCCTATTTTGTTATAAGAAATTTTTGTTAGAGAGAAAGTCGCATGAAGTGCATCGCCGTTTCGTTATTCCTTCCAAAAGTTGAAAGTATTCATGGACGTTAGTACCTATATAGTCACTGAATTCATGATCAACATTATTTATGCACATCGTTTTTTAATTCATAGAAAGATTTTTATTTTATTTAATGCCGTGTCTGTGAATTCTAAGGACTGTGGATTGTACTTGTATTCGTAAGTTGTTCGCCAGAAGGCGCTACTAAAGTTTTGCGAAGTATTGTAGAGGTGGGGTGCGGCAAAGAGGGAACGAATGCTCAAGGTTATTTTGCTCAGGGTACCGCCTTAAGTTTTGATAAAGTAGAGCTTGACAAGTTCTCAACGTCAAATCCTCAATTCAGAAGTCGGGCATAAGTATCCGGCTAGACGAAGCGCATTATCGTAGCTCTGCCGGCTGTACATGGCAGGACCACACAGCTAAAGTACCTACGATATGCACTAAGTACACTATTCACTTTCACAAAGTGGGTTGTCTGGAACTGACTCGCACTATGAAAATTTTTTCAGTAAGTTATCACAGTTAGAATACTTCCCTGAAACTGGTTGACCAACAGGCACGATAAAACTTGACAGTTGACTCCGCACCCTAATTGTGTAACACACTATCAATCACAATTTGAATTATTTTGAAGAATGTTGCTAATCCATTGCTTCATATGTTCGAAAAAATTATCTACTCAACAACGTAAATATCGCAATTAATGTTGTTGAACTGTTAAAATCAAAGCCATTCCTACTGTTAGTGTGTTATGCAATTAATCCCCAGATATTTTTTTTTTAAATAATACTTTCATCAACGTCGTGCATCATTCGGTTCCCTACAAAATGGTTGAGCTGGATGGTGCTGATCTACGCGTCATGTTCGTGAACGGGTGCCGTCAGTTGAGACTGGTCATCTCTGAGCGGCCACGGCATATTTTTATTATTAATCTTATATTTTGAAGTGTTTCTTAATATATTTTTTTTCATTGTTCTCGCATATAGAAGCTACAAGAATCATGTACCCAGGATTTTGTAATATCTTGATTTAAAAAGAGAGTCCTTGGAGTTTCTTGCCCATTCTTCTCCATAGAGCTCTACGTTTTGGAATGGGCAACTAGCTTCAACTTTCTGACTAACTGACCGACTCTTTGACAGTTCAAAAGTGCCTGTAAATGGTTTAATTGAAATAAATGCTTTGAGTTTGAGTTTGAACAATCTCCTGCCCCGATTTCAATGTCTTTAGGGTAGTCGCGACATGTCTTCATCTTTAATACTTCTCTATTAGTCATCATCTCGGTGTTCACCCCCCTTTCTATCCATATCATCTTTCACACAGTCCATACATCGTTTATTTGGTCTTCCCCTACCCTTATAGCTATCCACATTGATATTCAAAACGTTCCTTACACTCTTACCCATGGTATAATAATATACTTCGCCAGGTATAGCATTCCGAGACACAGTGGTCACGTGGGTGACACAAGCCTACGTCATCACCGCTGTGTTACCAGTAGTGTGTAATAATAACTCCCCAACCGCGTATATTACCTGTGCGAATCCGATAAAACAATGAGGTTTTAACTAACAGTTACGTTGGTATATGTTTAAATTGAATTGTTTCGTTTGATTAGAAAAACGAAACAACAATTTAAATGGTTTAAATAAAAAAAAATAACAGATGGTGACTGAAAATGTTTCCATAATTCGTGTTTCGTTGCAATAAAGTGGCAACTGGATAGTGATGTAAGCATGTGTCACTCCCGGAGTGCCAGACATTGTTTTTTTAGACCATGCTCTTACCTACATTTTTCTTTCCAGGCATGTGGGAGGAATCCGAACAGATGCTGACGGAGGCACAGGCGCGCGCTCCGCAACAACCTGACCTGTTGTTGGGACTAGCTGTCACTGCAGCGCACAGCGGGAAGGCGCCTGAGGTCAGTGTATTTTTATCATCATAATAATATCATCCACTTAAAAATCTTAAATTCATTCACTGACAGACAACGCGCAGCTTCAACCACTGGGTCTAGAAGCTTGAAATGTTGCGCAGGAGTTCCTTAATTTATACAAGGTAGAGACGACACTACGCCAATAAATTAAACAGCGTGTATCTAATGACGTTCCAAGTCTGCATGCGAAAATTCAATCAAATATAGCTAAATAGTCACTATAGCTAGTTGGCTGATCGGCGAAATTCTTAGTCGGCTCATCGGTACTAAGTAATTAGTTTGTTTGAAAAAATAAACACTTTTTTTTTATTTCGATGTTACGATTTATTTGATAGTTCCAAAAATTTCTTATGCATTAGTATTGATATAGCTTGACCGGTACCGCTGTACCGCGCCTTAGGTACCTAAGGCGCGGTACATTCGCCAACGCTCACGGCGTCCCTCCCCCCGCCTCGCCGCACATTCTTAAGGCGCGGTACAGCGGTATCTATCAAACTATAGTGTTTACATTTATTGGCGTACTGTTGTCTCCACATGGTATAACGAAAGTGCGCACTAAGAAAAGATTTTTGAAAATTAATTTAATGAGATAAAAGTTTGTATGGAAGTTCATCATTTTTGCCGATGGGATATCCCATCGGGCATACGGCTTCTATCCAAAGAAAAACCTCCCCGGCTGAACAAAGAGGAAACAATGTCGATAGTCTCCTTACTAAACTTTTACTTCAAGTACCGGCTCATTAAAATACTATTGTTGTAGTGAACTGTCGATGTCGTCAAAAATCTTGATTCCCGCATACGCTTCACAGATAGTTAGAGAGTTTATATATAAAAGTTAAAGATAAGACGTTTAAACGCCTAAAAATGTATGGTTAAGCAGAAGTTATTAATTATTTAACTTTGCAACTTTTATAAATGAACACCATTATCTATGTCTAATTTTGGGTAGTGCATTCTGAATTCCTGATTTGTGCAAAGAGCAATTTTGATATTTGTAGGGTAAAGTGAAATGGACTGTTCCAGCATGTTTATGTATTTTTTTTTTACAATAACTTATTTTTTTAATTGACTGCCTCGTTGGGTAGCAGCCTTTCTTTTTCTTTTTTGGGTGGGAAATCATCAAATGACCTCTCCCGCGCTGGGCGGAGCGGGAGGGCGTGTGAGACTCTTACTGACTAAAACCCACCCGTGTTCCTTCAGTTGCCTGTGCGCCAGGGCCACGGTAACTCTTTCGAACAATCCGCGACCCCGGCAGACATCGGCCCTATCGGGGAGTCTGGATTTGTGCCCGGTTGATGGCAATATGCTCGCCCCCTTTGTCAAGAAAGTTAAACATTATTGGCGAAATGTGGGTGTACTATAGATACTCCTCTGCAAAACAAAACTGCCTTTAGGCAAAACAGTCGTAATGTTATGTTTTTTTTTTTACAATAAATTATTTTTATTTTACAGATATTCAACCGCTACATAGCCCAACTCCTGGACAGCCACCCAGACCACCCTTACACTAAGGAGCATCACGCTAAGACAAACGAGTTCAAGCGCCTCGCCGCGCAGTACCAGCCCTCCGTCTCAAGTTAAACCTTACGGTCGTAGCGATAGAGTTCAATATCACTTATGATTCTATGTATGTTTGTGTAAACTAAAGAGCCTATATTATTATACAATTTTGAAGTTTTATTGTTGATCTTATACTAAATTAAAATGTAGATAGTTTACATTTGGTTGGGTTGTAGTTTTTGGTTTAGTAAGATTTGGTTGGGTTGTAGTTTTTGGTTTAGTAAGGGCCCGTTGTTTGATCAGCAGTCAAACATCCTAATAGTTAAAATGCGTTAGTTAAACTATCAATTTGTTAAAAATGACATAAGTATGTAGTTTGACAAATGGTTAAGCTAACTATAGTAAAAAAAAATTACAATTTGCTATAAAAGTTAACCATGCGCAGAAAGAGTAGTTAAACTTTGACAGCTATTGACTATTGTCAAGTGACTAATTGTTAAATTGACTGTTGGTCATGTTTAACTATGTATCAAACAACGGGCCCTTAATGTAGTGTATTTTAGAGTCCTATATTTTAATCTTATTTTTATTAGCACTTGTTGCCTCAGCCAACCTACGTTGATTAGGTTAGTTTGTGTATGCAGCATACTGATTGCGTTATGGATAGGTACTAAATATTCAATAACGTTCTTCTCGTACTTAGCGTCATTGATGCAAATAGACAGTTTTGCACTTAGGGCCCGTTGTTTGATGCATAGTTAAAAATGACCATTAGTCAATTTAACAATTAGTCCACTTGACAATAGTCAAAGTTTAACTACTCTGTCTACGCATGGTTAACTTTTATAGCAAATTGTCAATTTTTTTGACTATAGTAAGCTTAATCATTCGTCAAACAACATACTTATGTAATTTTTAACAAATTGTTAGTTTAGCTAACGCATTTTCACTATTAGTATGTTTGACTACTGATCAAACAACGGGCCTTTACTAAACCTCATTGGTTTAATGCCTTGCCTTGCACAGAGGCCGTCAAGCAACCATTAATGTATTAATCAAATCAGCCTACCGTAAGACTTATGCCTCTCTTAAGTTGCGCCACAACACCTAGTAGGTACCTAGTGAAAATTAACTTAACAAAAAGTTATGTGTGGTCATACATTAAAAAAAAAACATACTGGGTGTTTGGCAGAACGTTGGACATACGAAAATGGTGGATAGGTGGGGTCATCTGATACTTACTCAGCCTTAATTTATTTGGCCCTGGCACTCTGGATATTTAAAAAAACAATTCTTGCTTTCTTCTAGTTTCACCACTTTCTTAACTTGATAGTGTATTTTTTATTAAAAATGGGTAAAAAAGGCAATATTTTTGTTTTTTTTTTTAATCTTTAATGTTGTAGATTCCTATAAAATTATTGCTTTATTCAGATTTTAGCTAGAAAAAAAGTTATGAGTCTTAGAGAACTTACAGAAAGATGTAAAAAATACTTAAATCTTAATTTTAACTTGCACTAAAAAAGAACAAAAAATGATTGAGGAGTCAAATAAATTAGGGCTGAATAAGTAGCAGATGACCCCACCTATCCACCATTTTCGTACGTTCAACGTTCTGCCAAATACCCTGTATACGGGTCGAATTGAGAACCTCGTCCTTTTTTTCGTCGGTTAAAGATGTATTAATTTAGAATAGGTATCAAAACAAACGCCACGGTATACGAAACTCCTTTATCCTCATGTAATTCTAGTAGAAGCTGTAATCATAGTCGTTGTCTGGTTCCTCGTCCTCGTCGGAATTGGTTAGGTTTGCTAGTATGTGGTACTGGCGGAGTTTCTCTAACGCTGCCATGTCATCCATCAGACCTAGGGGCAGGTCTGATGGGTCAGGTTCGCCCTTGACCAGGGTCCAGTCGGTTGTAGATTCATGGAGGATCTCGCCGTTCAAACCTGTAATGTAAAATAATTATGGGTTTATCTACTTACAAAAAAAAAATGGAAAAAATATACGCGTCGACTTAAGAACCTATTCCTTTTTTTTGTTGGTTAAAAATAACTTATTAATCTAGCCCCTGCTTCGCCCGGATGAGATATAAAAGCTTCCTCAGAAATTGATCAAAATTATGGTAAAAACTGTATGGAAATACAAAGCGAATACACCGATAAACCACAATGCTACTTGCTACGCCAGGATTCTAAAATGGTTATTTTTCTTCGTCGACAATCTACCCGCTTAGGTACCACTATACCGGAAACAAAAAAATATTTTTTTATAAATCGTGTATTATTTATTTAGTTTCTGCCTACCCCCATGGGAAGAAGGCGTGAGTTTTTGTATGTATGTGTATTATTTATGCAGTACCTACCGGACACAACACGTTATCATTCATTGCTGACATTGGCCCATTACTTACAGCCACGTGTACACACGATAATAGGTACACCAATCAGCATCAATATTACTTTTTGGCTAGACGACCTCGGTTCATAACTGTATAAATAATAATTTAGTAACTAATCACCATCTAAAAAAGCGACAGTATGTTTTTCGACGATCTAACTAACAACGAAATGGACCTACTTCGACTTACCAATCTAGCCGTCAAGGGCGAGACATCTAATTTGGATTTTAAGTCAAAATGTCCAATCTTTGAGAATGTGGTTTTGTTCAATATCTCATCAAACCGCGACAAACAATAAATACAAAATACTGAAAGAATCAAAATATGTTTTATTTATAAGTAACAAATTGATTGATTTTGATTGGTGGATTGATTGATTGTTGTTGTGTTTTTAGTAGTATGTTAATTATTGTATTTTTTTATATTACATTATGACAAAAATAGTGATTTCGGATATGTCGTGGTCTTCTCTGGTCTTAATTTGTTACTTATAAATAAAACATATTTTGATTCTTTCAGTATTTTGTATTTATTGTTTGTCATTAGTATTTATAAAGCGCTTTTAACCACATTCTCAAAGATTGAACATTTTGGGAGTTTGACATTTTGAGAATTGGAAATTTTGACCCTGAACTTAGTATATTATTTATTAGATTGGAGAATCTACGCCTACGCAGTCTTCGATGATCAGTCTAATATAACCGACGCGGCGCCGGCGGGTCGTATCATGTCTTAATACAAATTATAAGCTCTGCCGAAGCAGAGCATTCAAAAATATTATAGACTCATTTGAGTGTCCCCCTCCACGGAAATCTTTAGTAAAAGGCGAAAGATTTATGCGTTTTGAAGGGAAACCAGAGTTATCAAATCTTTGGTCGCTTGAGACTATATACTCCGCGCGGTAACGAAACCATAGCGCGATCTAATTCGATCCCAACGCCATCTAGGGAAGCGAGGGTCAAACTTTTACGACTTGGTGAAGTTATTAATAACACAATTCTGTAACTTATTATGTTTAAGAATATCAAAAAAATAAAATAATAAAAATCCATGATTTTTTATTGCATCATTTTGATACAATAAACACTGAATGTATGTACCTACCATCAGGATTCGTCGAAAAGCTTTTTTGTGAATTATATTATTTTCCTTTATTTATTAAATATTATGACGACGACGTAAACAGTGCACTATCAATGGTTACGAATTGGTTGGTAGACCACAAATAACTTAGTTCTCAATGCCAAGAAAATGAAATTTAGGTATAAAATTCTAATCTAGGACCCAACATCGTCTTAGATAAAGAGGTGCTTGAAACTCTAGACTCAGTCGTTTTTCTGAGCATAACAGTAGATGCCAAACTTCAGTGGGATCACGTATATTATATCAAGCCTAGCGGGAAGGCTCAGTTCGGCCGCCTACGCCCGCCGTCAGGAAAATAAGAAAATACACTGACGTTGATACAGCTCAGCTAGTCTATTTTAGTTATTTTCATAGCGTTATATCCTACGGCATTCTGCTGTGGGGCAAAGCCGCTGATATTCAAAATATATTTGTTCGTCAAAAACGAACTGTTCGAGCAATTACTTTACCAGCTAGGTGCTAGAGTTTCTTTGTTTTTTTTTTTTTAAAGATATTTGTATTCTCACGGTACCGGTGGTGACATTTTCCCCAACATCTTATAAGATATTAGGCAAAATATACACTTGTATTAAAACTAGAAATACGGACAAACTACGTGCTCCCTTTCACCGGCTTCATAACGGTTAACGGTTTATAACTCATTTGTTTGGCTTGGTATAACCTTTCATAACAAGCTTCGCTCTTCTTTGTTAGATTTGATTTCAAAAAAGTTAAGTTTTGTATCCGAAAACAATCCAAATTCCAATCAAAATTACTGATTGCACAGCAAAATACTCCATTCAAAATTTTACTAAATAAGCAACAATTTATATTCGTGGCGCACCGCTATCTACTAGGCGAGGGCTCCTATTTCTGAATGGCAATAATAATAAGGCGTAGTCGACGGAGCCCCGCATATGCGGCTCCTACTTCAGGGTGAATTAAAAAAAAAAACACGAAGGAGACGTCGGGGTCTTCCAGACCCCCCTCCCATCCTAACCTCTCCGAGTCGGGGTGCCCCTGGTCTCGAGCTCGCTTCGCTCGCTCTTGCATCCTAAATTCTCCTAATACAGTAACATTGCATTTGTACCGATCCTGAGTGTGAGTATTAGCTCTGGTTAATCTGCTGTGCAGTCAGTATTTAAATGATGAAAATAAATTGATAGATGATTATTTATTTGGTGTGATCTACTCATATTTTTTTTTTTAATGGCTTGTATTGCAATATGTGCTTAGCTAGCGACCTCGACAATTGATCATATTATTCTTACCTGAGCTACCGGCAGATATTTCGTCATGTTCCCTTAGATGTCACTGTTTGCCGGTAGCGTCGGGGGTCGGGTTGCCTCCTTCCCTCAAATATGGCGAGCGGGTTTATGGCTGATCTTTGCGTTATGCTCGTGAATAGGTGCTGCTTGTGTTGGCAGGTCGTCTTGCTGACCATGGTTTTGTTATTTTTATTAGTGATTAACTGTTTATTTATTTTACTTCGAAGGTCCTAGTTTATCATTTGTGACTTCAAGTTACAGCTATATGAACATATGCAGAATTGCATATGTAAGCGGGCACGCCCTTAAGCCTTGAGGCTTTTATTGAGGTACATATTAAGTTATGTTTACGTTTTTATTATTAATTTCTGCTTGAGTATAGTTTTCAATGTTTTTGTTGGTATTTGGCGTGTGCTAGCTGACATAATTATTATGGCAAATAATTTAATTTAATGTTTTGAGTTTCGTTATGTTATTTACTTACTATTGTATAGAATTCGGTTCTCTAACTGAACAGACAGCTGTGCTGCTGGGAGTTTGTTGCGCCACTTCTTCGCAGCTATAGCACAAGGAAGCTGTGAAGGGCGGGCGTTTTGGGGGACTGTCTTATGTAATTTTGGCGTTCGAAAAATGCTGATTCTCAGCCTAGTTTGAATAAATAAGTTTAATTTGAATTCCATTTTTAAATATTTGAATACTTAGGTGTAAAAAATATAAAAACTGACAGATAATATATTTGAATTCGGGAAATATGTGTAAGTAGTTTTAATTTTGTCGATAGGAAGGCAGACAAGTATCATAAAATCCGTGTCGGGATGGGAATTATTATGTTGATGATGTCATCATTTTCCAAACCAACGCGGTAATTGCGTAACACACAATAGCTAAATAGTAGTAAAAGTTTAGCTAAGTAGTAGTGTTTTAGTAGGAATAGCTTTCATTTTGACAGTTCAACAATATTCATTGCGTTATTTACGTTGTTGAGCAGACACATTTTTCGAACATATGAAGCAATAGGTTAGCAATATCCTTCGAAATTATTCAAATTGTGAGAAGTAGATAGTGTGTTACGCAATTATGGTGCTGGTTGTATACCTACCATTCCATCAAAACAAATAAAGACTAACAGTACCTACTTACCATTAGGCAATATATCGACAGGTCCTTCGATGGGCGGTGCGGTGTAAGCCTCTAACTCTTGCTCCGTCTTGCTCTCCCGGTCCAGCTTCTCTTGTTTGCGCTGGCGACGCCATGCCTTCTGTAGGTTGAAACGTTCGGGCCTGGAAAACGACAAGCCATGTCTTTAGTCACAAGGAAGGAAAGATAGATGTGTCTATGAATTGGTTATTAAAGGTTATTAATCAAGTTATTAAAGGAGGAGCTAGGCCACCCAATGCACTAATAATTCGGGTTACCAGAAATGATTAGGCAAGCATCAGTCTGTGAAGTCAAAGTTCTTAAAGTCCGGTAACAAAATGTTTACAAAAAACGTGACTCATGGGTATGACATGTGATTGATGACATTTTCTATGACCATGATAAGCATATAGGCCATCGCCATAGCCTTCGTGTTTACAATTGTGATTTTGCCCCAAATATTTTTCTTGTACCAAGGACAGAATTTTGGATTAACCTTATCGGACCTAAAAAGCTAATAGCCTGTAGAGGTTCGTTAATCTCTAGCACAGTCCGGAACAAACAAACAAACAGTGGTATCATCGTATCTTATCTATTCGTGAAATAAACATAATGTTTACTATCCATCAGTAGGTAAACTTACAACGGCTTGGTTCAGAATGTGTCAGCAAAAAGCAAAGGATTTTTTTATCCATTCTTTTTCCTAATATTAGACTAGTACTGAAATAAAATAGTGGAAACCCTGGCTTTTTATGGGTGTCATAGAACTTACTCCTTACTCCTGTCCTGACTATTCAGTGACAAATGTCTCGTTAGTGGTGGGCATTTGGACCAAGTCCCATACATTTTTGCCCAATATCCATTGTAATTACATTTTAAATTATATCCAAATTGGGAACTTACTTCTCCTCATCTTTGAACACGCGTGCTTCAATGTTCTGGATGTCATGTCTCAGGTCTGCTATCATGAGCAGCATGAGGTCTAAGGAGCCTTTTGGACCCCTAGGGCCGCGAGGACCCCTTGGTCCGCTATCACCTTTTGGTCCTTCCATACCTGGTGAGCCGGCCGGACCCTGTAACATAGAGTTCAGAAGTTTTATATTGGGCCCGTTGCTTTATGCAGAAATAAACGCCATGAAAAGCGTTTTATTTATTTATTTATTTATTTTATTATTTATGTACACACAGTAAAATAGATACAGATACGGCATATTAGTATTAAGTACAAAGGTACTGCTTATTTCTTAAGAAATTTCTTCCAGCAGACCTGCGAAAGGAGAAATGAAAAAGAAATGTAGACAATAGTGTGTGAGAACAAGAAGAGAAGAATTTGATTCGTGACGTCTTAAACTAGAATATTAAATATACTTACATATAATGCAAAATTTAAATAAAAATAACATATACTTAAATAAATACATAATGCTAAAATAAATAAGCTTATATATATAAATATATAAATTCTCACAGTTAAAAGGAAAGGTAATGCTCTTTTACTCGGTATTTGAAATGAGAAATAGATTTTAAATCTCGAATGCTAGGCGGAAGTGAGTTCCACAATCTTACAGCATGAACAGAGAAGGAATAAGAATAGTAGCTGGTTTTATGAGGATGGGATTTAAGGAGGGATCTAAGATGTGATCTACACGGTGCGTCGCGAGGGCGTGCGTACGAAAAACGCTCACGCAGATAGGAAGGATAAGATGGGTTGTGTAAGATGTTGAAGAGGAGACATAAAATCCGAGTGTTCCTGCGTAAGCGGATCGGGAGCCACTTGAGTTCCTTGCGAAGGTGAGAAACATGGTCATACTTTCGCAGACCGAAAACAAAGCGAATGCACAAGTTTTGCAAGCGCTCAAGCTTGTTTAATAGCTCCTCAGTAGCATCCAAGCAGCATAGCAGCGTAGCATTTATCTACTTAAGTTTTTTTTTCACTTACCTGAACTGGACCACACCTTGGCAAAACCCTTATTCCATTCCTTCCACTTGTCTCGATTTAAGTATTAAGTATAAAAACGAATTTCATTTACTTACCCTTGGACCTCTTTCACAACGGCAATATCCGCCTTCTAAAGGCGCCGTGGAATCTAATACTCTGTAAGCGTAGGTTCCTTCTGCGAATCTGTCACCACCTTGAAAGAAAGGATAGCAATTTTATTCGTTTATATAATATTCATTTCCTTTTGAGACCGCACCCTAATTACGTAACACACTATCAATCACAATCTGAATCATTTTGAAGCCTATTGCTAATCCATTGGTTCTTATGTTCAAAAATATTGTCTGCTCATCGACGTAAATAACGCAATGAATGTTGTTGAACTGTCAAAATGAAAACCATCCCTACTGTTAGTGTGTTACGTAATCACCCCGCCGGCCATCTTAGGTGAACGTACCTACCGAGATGGTCCGTCAAAGACTTACTTATGCATTTCGGATAATAATGACGCTTAATTCACTCAGTACCTATTGCACACCAGGCCTTCCAGTAAACATAATGCTTACATTTTATTCTTTACTTTTAATAACATGGTAAAAGGTAGCATAGTTTAGTCACTTAGCCAATTGATAACCATCAATTACCATGTTTTTCTTAGCGTGTCGATGGCTACGTCCAATTCAGCTACGTGTTTGGCGCCATCACTAGCGTCCATCAGTTCCTGTAACGTGCAGTTGACAGGACACGCAGGACATGATATGAAGTGTCTCAACGGATGTGGAACAGTACCACATTTACACTCCAAGGCGGAGTCGTCTATGAATCTCCACCTGAACAGGTTTTCTTTGATTCGGTCAACCTGGGTCCGGTTCCAGGATACCCGAGGCAACTCATGTCCAGGTGGGACATCTTCAACGGGTGGAACGAATGGTTTGGGTAAGGAAGCACTGTCTCGCCACAGCTTCAGTCTTTCTTACTTACCATCTCTTAATGCAGGACTGTCCATCAGCTTTTTAAGCGCCGCCTGTGTGGTGTGCAGCTGATCACTCAACTGCTTGATTTTCCGAGACAGCCAGGTCACAGTGTCACAGGGTGCGTAACACCTGGATGACGCTCGCACCAGCGGCAGCGGCTCCTGAAGCAATGCGGTTACCTGGGCTGATTTATGTGACATCTTTTTTTATGTTTCAGAGGGGACGATAATAGACCGCTATTCACTCTGATGGTGTAGGGATAGAACTATGATTTTTCTCAAAGGTCGTCCGGAATTTCTTTTACCTTCTAGTGCGTGATTAGTACCGATTACACACGCACGGCAAGGTTCTGAAGTGTGCGTGGGGACAACGGAGAGAGATATGATGATGTGCAGCTGTAATTTGCTAAATCGATGATGAGGCAACAGGCAGGGTTATAGTTCTAATCCGTCCTTGAGATTAGGCGCATAGCGGCGTACCTAATGTTATTTGGAAACCATGGGAAGATGAACAGTTCTCCGGGTAATAAACTAATTGTGACTTACTGGGACAGCAACTGTGCGCTCACACTTCTTGCCATCGCTGGCTAGGACCAGCGGAGGGGAACACTCACAGTGGTACCCGCCGGGGTCGTTGATACACCGTTGGTCACAGCCACCATTGTTGGAAGAGCATTCGTCCACATCTGGGTACCAGGAGATCAGAAATCAATAAGCGTATTATTGGAAGTCGAAATGAGGAATGATAAATGTTCCACGGAGCTCAGACCTGTTCGAACTTGTTTCTGAAGGAAATCTAAGATTTGAACAAATAAGAGGTTTTCTAAACCTTAGATCATCTTTGGGCATAGGTACTTGTTGTATAAATTGTCAAACTATTCAAAGTAAGTACGTGGTACTACTACAGCTTTATTCCGGTTTGTTTGGGGCCATGCCGAAATCCATTGACATTAGTGTCAAAACATTTCAATTTTCTTTCTAATTTTGTTAGCCTTTGGTAATGTATCGTTAAAAAGAAATATTGTGTTTACCAACGCAGTAAGGCTGCGTCTTCCTCCGGTAGTGGTCTGCATGGAACTGGAAGCCGCTGTGACACGTGCACCAGACGCGGTCACCGCGCACCTCGCACGCTTGTTCACACAGCTGCAAACTGCACGGGTCAATGGACCTTGGTATACACCTGGCAAATTGAAATATTAAGGCTATTATCATCATCATCATTCACTCTCCCTATCTCAATTCATTTGGGGTCAGCACAACATGTCTTTTTCGTGTCATGTCATGTCATGTCATAATGTCTATTCTAAGCTATAAAAGCTTTAAAATCTCCGTGGCTCTTCTAAACTTCACACGGTAAGACACAACGTCAAATGACTGAATTCCCATATTGGTCCCCCTTGCCTACAGATCTCGATAACTTGGTCGCGACTTCTTGTCAAAATTTGGCAAGCATTTTCAACTAACGGGTTCACAGTTACTCTTCAACGCAAATTCGTATTCTTTGGCACAGCAAACAATGTAACTTTATGTAACGGTCTAGCGGTATTAGCAATCCTGCGCTTGATGCCAAAATATTTCGAAAGCCAAACATTACAATTGTGAGGACCAGTGAGGATCGCAGGACCACCCTAATTTACCAGCACATCTCTATTAATATTTCTTGGTATTTTTAACCTGCTCGTAGAATAAGAGTCAACATCTAGTCACAACAATTAATATTCGGCTTAGCAAGCAGAGTTAATCAATTACCATAGTAGTATAGTGATTGATTATGCTGGCTACCTAACAGTTCCTCATTCCTATGCTTCACATGGCAACAAGACTCGTCGCCCTTCACACAGACGCGTCTGGAATATAAATCAAATCTCGTCAGCGCCAGAGTTAGACGAAGATGGAAAGGACACAGCTTTCTTTGTGACTAAATCCCTTGATCCTTTGAGCCGCATACAACTCATGTTTCTAATTAGAATCAAGCGTTCGTCTTTGATTTTACTGAGAATATGCGTCGATTTTGGATGTCGTAAAAGGTAAGGATGTTGTCAAAAGGACCAGCTGTCGAATTATCGTAAAGGTTTGTAATGATTGTAATGAGACATTTTTGAAGTTAATACCCACTCAATCTTTATACATTTTTAAAAGGTTGCGCGGCGTTATTTGTGACTAGTTCATTTCCAGCAGGGGACGGTGCTATGATATCCTGTATGGATTCATTGAAGGCGAATTCAATATGGTCTTTTCACGATCCCTACTTGCGAAAACTTGCTGCGTTTTATTCGCTTGATACGTTCAGAAAGTATTGGCTAGCACTTATCTCTTACCTCCCAGCTATGAAGACATGAGTGTCACAGCACCTCAACTTGATGCACTGTATCTCTACGCCGTCCACGCGGCACATCTCGCGGGTGCGCAGGAGACTGTCGGTGGGGCATGGCGAACTGCCGTCTAATCTGAAAGTAAAAGATATAGCTATAGCCAGCACCCTAATTACGTAACACACTATCAATCACAATCTGAATCATTTTGACGCCTATTGCTAATCCATTGCTTCATATGTTCGAAAAATGTGTCTGCTCAACAACGTAAATAACGCAATGAATGTTGCTGAACTGTCAAAATGAAACCCATTCCTACTGTTAGTGTGTTACGCAATTACCCGGCTGATGTACCTAAGTTCTTTAACGCCTGTGTGTGTATTTTTATGATGCATCTTTTAATTTAGATCTTGCACAAATAGAACCGCACGTTATGATGTTAGATGATCTACAAGATGAAACTCTCGACTTCTGCTAAGATTATAGAGACGCTTCAATTAAATTTTAGCAATGGCTAGCTTTGAAATTGTCCGGTAATTAGGAAAAGGTTCCACTCCCAATGAGGTTATAATAGTAGGTAAATGTTTTATTTCAGACAGTATTATAGTCCATGTTATCCTAATACAATAACTTTAAGGTTTTACTCTACTGCTACGTATCTTCTTCTTCTTGTTCTTCTTCAGAAGATGACTCTAGCACTTATAACTTCTGGGTTTATAGACATGACATGAGTAGGTAAATACTTACTTACAAAACTAACATCATATTTATTAAAACAACATAAAATCATAACTCAAGCCTATTTAAAAATAGATATTCCACATCTGTGGTTTATAAATGTATGCCTAATTTAAAAATAATAATCAGTCTCACGTCATTTCTATAAATCATCCTTGTTTGACACAGACAAACAGACATTAAACTTCGGAGGAGCACCAAAGAAACTTTATCTGACAGTTTTATGTTCAACAAAGTCGTTTGGAATGCTGATAAGCTCATTAATGAATAATAATGACCTAATTATTGTTTATAACGTACATGCGTGTGTGTGACTGGGAGATTGGGACGCGAAATTGAAATTAACAATGTTTACTACTTCTGGGACCACGAGACGCGACAGTTGAAATAATTAAATTAACTTATAAGTGGTTATCTTAGTCCTTTGTTTTATGACTCCATGGAAAGGACCAAGGACTTTGGTAGATATACTGTAGAGATACTTTTTAAAATTTTGGTCAACTTTATTTGTTAACCACCTACATCAACAATAATATTATATTACTTGCTGCGCCCCGCGATTTTGCCCGCAGCGGTATCAAATATACTTTACGATCTATTCTCAGACCTACCAAATATACACAAAAAATTTCTTAAAAATCGGTCAAGCCGTTTCGGAGGAGTTCGATCACAAACGCTGTGACACGAGATTTTTATATATTAGAAGATATTATATTCTACAGGTTTTCTCTAAGTCTAAGAATGATAGTTTAGAATTTTAAATGGTCCCTTGGAGCTTCTTGCTTGCTTGTGTTCTTAGTTTGATCATTTTCAGCATTATTATTTAATAAAGCAAAAAACTTGTCCAAATCAATGCCAGACAGCGGTTTTGTCTACCACGGGCTAGCTCTGTCTGCTCATTGTACTGCTCCTTTTTATAAATTAAAACTCATGACATATTGATCCAGTTTCTGGCTATGCAAAGTGGTCATGGCCATTGTCTAATTAATTTGACATTTTATTATCTTAAATGACCCCGAATTTCATTTCGGTGTTTTTTTAACTCATCAAGCATCGCTAATGAGGGTCGAATTAATATACAAGAGCTTGATAATGTTGGTAGGTATAATCATATTTCTTGGATGAATAATTACTATGTTCACTTACGTTCTCCTTTATAAAAGTTAAGTTTAGAATTTAAAAATGACATTCTGGTCGTCAGTATAACGAATGTCTTAGCTCTAGCGTTAAATGAGTTAAATATGACCTTAATTAGAATAATTAGAGTGTGAATGTATGACCAGGCTGACATAATACGCGAGAGCTGTCTGCATTGCTCCCATAACTAACAATTTGGCGTCAAATGTCATTATGATAAATCTTGGACAATTAATAAACTATTAAGTTTATGAGCCACGCATCACATAAAGCTTTTAAGCTAATGGAACTATAGAGTAGTTATAATTTTTAATCATGCGTGTTCATGCGTTCATAGTCTGAGGGTTTACAGAGGTCATGAATGCAAAAACGTCCTATTTTTACCCGACTGCGCGACGCAAAGGAGGTTTATGTGTTGATTAGCCTTATATGTATGTTTGTTCCTTTGTGGCGCTCTATAGACCAAACGCGAGGGCCGATTTTGATGATTCTTACATCAATCGATTTGTCTTAATATTGTCAGTGTCACTAAAGATATGGCAGTAATTAAAATTCACTATGGCGACAACCAGGCGCCATATTGTAAAAAAGAAAAAAAAATGTCGGCGAACTTTGTCAATTAGGGTATTAAGGTCTTTGAAAATTATATTTAGCTTTCCTTAATCATTTTTCATTTTGAATGACCATTTAGGATCTATAACGATTTAAAGTTGGTTAGCGACTATTCTCACTAAAATTTTCAAAACTTATAATAACCTATCGCTTTGGGATATCCTGTAATGATAGAAGTGTTGCGTAAATAAATAAATAAATAAAGCTGTTATAAAGTTCTTATCAACGTGAAAAATTATTATTATAATATAATTCAATATACTTAATTCTTAAAACCGATTGACAAACCCAGAATTTTACTGCTTTGAAAGTTTATTTTAACGACCGTTACCTAAAGCATTACTTAATACAGAAAAATAACCTAATTAAGAATAAATAAATAATAATAACTAAAAAGTTTAAAATAAAAATAAAACAAATTGCAAATATGAAAATACCCGACTGCGTAAAAAGTGAACTTGAAAAACCGGCCAAGTGCGTGTCGGACCAAGCACGATGAAGGGTTCCGTAGTTGAAATGAATTTATCCCAAGAACTAACTTAACATTGCACATTGTATTTGAAAAACATGTTCTCCCATACGTTCCAATTGCAAATGTAAGTTGGTCGACTATTATTCGTAAACTTGTAAAGCCTACTTAGCAGTTTTTCTTTTAACTTCGTTATATATACTACTACCGTGAATTTTTCACATATCCAAAAACAACCATTTAGCTGGCAGGGGGGGGGGGGGACACACTTGACTCTAACAAAAATTAGCACTATAGTGCTAATTGTGAAATTTGTGAAATAATAAGCTTTATAAAGCTTAATATTTCACAAACGGATCCCTTAATCGAAAAATGGTTTTCACAAACCCCAATATTTTTGACCGAGCTATCCAACTACATCCCACAAAATGTTGCAGACGAGAAAAAAAAACAACCCCACTTTACGTGTAGAGGTACCGACTTTTTTTTTTAAGATTTTTTTTTGCCACTTTGTCTGCGTGAATATGTATAGCCATGAAAAATTACAGCTTTCTAGTACTAATAGTCTCTCAGCTAAGCTGCGGACAAACGGACAAACATTGCGAAACTATAAGGATTCCTTGTTGACTACGGAGCCGTAAAAAGATGGAAACAAGATGACCTACTACTTAGTACAATCTCATGCAGTCGGAGGCATTTGATTAAATGTAACAATAAAAACCTATTACGCAGTCGGGTTTTTTTGTTTTTTTTTATGAAATATTCAATGACTAAAGTTTAACACAGCTTTGTAGCTGGCTTAAAAGCCTGTTTACCTGGTGGGCAGGGGCGTAGTTACCGCCGTATCAGCCGTATCAATGATACGGGGCCCGCAAGCTATAGGGGTCCTCACGTATGTAGTAATAATTCGTAAAATATTACCCAAGACCTCATTTTTATTGATAAGAGGTCGGAATTATATGAATCCCTAGTTAAAGCTTGTAAGCTCCGGCATATTGCACTGAAAATCTAACCTATCCGAGTTAGATTGCGCCAATTTTATATTTTGCTTCGCTTGCTCGCATTCCCTTAAAAAAAGTTACAAAGAAAATTTTACCAATCCCTGTCCAGAATACTCCAATTTTCGAGCTCCCTTCGCTCGCTCTTCAATGAAAACTTGCCATATTCGGGTCAGGATGTCTCAATTTTCTATGTCGCTTCGCTCGCTCTTGTATTTTCTTAGTAAGGGCGTAATAACAGTTTAACCTCCTGACTCTGAATCCTATTTTAATTATTTTGTAATTACAAGATATCGCCACTTTCTGCGGCAGTTGGGTAAAAAGGGCCCCCAACATATTTTAATACAGGGCCCCTTTAGGACTAGCTACGCCACAGTGGTGGGGATTCTTTTTGGTCTTTTAGTCCTAAATCAGATTTTATTTAGATTGATGAAGATGATATGCATCCTTTTCAATATCAACAAGCATTTAAACAAGCTCAATACTCAGAAGCTTAGTCAACTCAAGTGCTTTAGCCTCGGTCACATCATCAGTAAGCACCTAATACCCAATCTTTTGCTCTAAGATTTCCAAGAACACTTCAATGGCTTCTTATACTGGACTATTAATACCATGTGCAATAACGCTGGTGTAATACTTCATATATTATGATGGTGCAAGTGTGCAACGTACTTCATTCAGTAGCAGTCGTTGAACCCACGCACTTTGATTTTTAAACGGGGCAATGCAACTGATTCATAAATTAATTGAAGTAATCAAAGGAAATGTGGACTCTGGGTCACGATTACTTTATTGAATCGTTCAGTTGTTTTGTAAGTAAAGCTGTCGCTCTAGAAAGCTGTGTGCTGAAAGATACATTAGTTTTACCTATGGGTTAATTGGATTGTGTTAATTCAAAAGCAAATTTTTCCCTCGTAGCCCGCAGGTAACGTAATTCTATACTCGCTCTTTAAAATCTAAATAATTATTCCTTCTTTCAGATGTTTTCCGAATAACCTTTGCGTCGAAATATGATACAGGGTTGAATTAATATCATCATCCACAGAAATAAAATTATTCGGAGCAACTATTTTACGAGCATCACTTCCGCCAACCAACCGATACGTATGACAGAAATAATTAAAATAAAAAAATCACTGAAGATCACTGGAGATGAGCAGCTTCACAGAATTACTAGCAGCACATGAATCACTCACACGTCTAACACATCGTCGTGATATGCGTCCTCTGCTAGGTATCCTCTCTCGTCCTGATAGCAGAGTACCAGGGAGGCAGGCCAGAGCAGAAGTAAGGCGGCAAAGGCCGCGGGTGCGATCGGCGCGCGCATCGCGACTGTGGCTGCGCGCACGCCGCGGATATGCGTTTGAGCAGTGATAGCCAAAGTTATAGTTGTACGTATGTTCGCATACACGACTTCCTATAAGTTCGGATATCACGAAATAATATGATACAATTTTCCTCGTTGCATAAATAATGCGCCATATTTGTACACTTCACATATTTTAGCAAACAATAATATTGGAATACTAACAAAAATATTGAATCGGGGCTATTCTGGGCCCTACGTTTCTAGTTTTCTGTAATGATTACAATGTCATTCATAGAGAAGAAATTGAGTAATGAATCTATCCAGTATGCAATGCTTTATTTAATAGAAGCCGTTATAAATACGTTATAATAGATGAAGATAATTTTAGACCAAGATATGAAAGTAAAGTAGAGAAAGACCATAATAAATATTGAAACCCACGCCTGAAACCTGAAAAGAAAAATAAGTATGATGAAACAGAAGGAATAAGTACTTACCAAGATTTGATAAACAAAAAATCTTTGATACTGAGGTAAGAGATATGAAGAAGCACAAAAAAAAATATTTGGTAAACTTTAATTTGTTTTGAACAAAATATATTTAAGATTACACGGTGGAAGAAGAATCGTGCCAAAAGTAATATGGTCGAAGTGTCAAGTTCGGTATGACGTAGAATTAATGTTAAAGTAGATAATATGAAAATACATAGAACAATAGTTGTACAAGAGGCTATTAACTCACTGGGGATAAGTTGATATTTTATTATTATTTTATTTATTATGGGACAATAAACAGCTAAAATATAAAATGTTTACAAATAGCAATAATATAGGCTCGTAAATACTCGTAAGTAGTTTTAACAATATTGCAGCCCACTACATTATCCGCATGTTAACAAAATTAAGATTAGGTAAAAAGTGCTACTAGATTAGCATTACTCAGATATACTCGTATAAAATAAAATAAAAAATTGAGTATTAAAATACAATTAATTAATTAAGTACTTAAAAATTTAAAAAAATATATATTAATTTTGTATAAAATTAAAAATTTGGGACTGTTCCTTCTCACCAAAAATAAGAATTAAGATTATAAAAGGAATTGACAGGACAATACAATTCATTAATAAAAATAATTAAAACGATATCTAAGTTATATCGCTGATAAGAATGCCTGGCTCAATGCTGGTCTTTCTCCACAACCACAACAAATTGATTAACACTTGAAAATACTGTTGGAGCTGCTGAAGATTGTAAGACTACCTTTGCGTTGTATAAACTCAGTTTCTTTCCTTTGTATTATATATTTGCATAGGACAGGTGTGAGTACTATGTACTATCGAGCTACCGTTTACTGGGTAATGTCTTTCATTGACTTGAATATGCCCTGGCGGCTGATAGATGTCATGTTCAATCAAATGTGTCGCTGACGGTGGCACGTGTGTTGGATCATTTAGCTCCCATCAAAATGGTTGACCTGACTGAATGGCCCTGATCTATGCGTCATGTTCGTGAACAGGCACCGTCATCTCTTAGCGGCTTATTTTAATCAAGTATTTTATTTCTGGACACTTTTAACGTGTACGTCATATTTACATCGTTCTCACATATAATTATAAATTCAACATTAATGATGTAACTAACATTTATGTCACAATATAATTTAAATGAGTGTCTATGGTGTTTCTAGTCCGTTCTTCTCCACAGGTACCACCTACTAAGCTTTGGAATAGGCAACTAGCTTCATTTATCTGACTGACCGACCCCTTGAGAATTCAAAAGTGCCTGTAATTGGTTTATTTGAAATAAATGATTTAAGTTTGAGATATAAGTTATCTAAGAAAAAGTGGTAATACAAAAGTTTGAGCATCAATGTATTTAGTAGTTAGTAATAGTCCCGAAATAGCCTCCAGTGCGTGTAGGGTAGATATGGGTAGATATAAGACGGATATAAGCCGCTCGAGTATTGTGGCCGTCACGGACGATTCCGAGAGTTATAGTTAGTATGGCCATCAAGCGTGAAATTATTAGGAAAAACGGATTTTTATACCAGATAAACAAACACACACCACACACACACGACACATACACTTACCAATTTCACACTAGAGACGGACTATATAGGTAAATATTTAGTTTTTTTTTGTTTCTTTTTTTTTCTTTTTGTACTCAACGATAGCTACCTACCCAATGTAATTCCATACTAGTTTGTATGAAATTGGAATATGTGTTAATAGCCCAGCACCCTAATTACGTAACACACTATCAATCAAAATCTGAATCATTTTGAAGCCTATTGCTAATCCATTGCTTCATATGTTCGAAAAAATTGCCTGCGCAGAAACTTAAATAACGCAATGAATGTTCTCGAACTGTCAAAATGAAAGCTATTCCTACTGTTAGTGTGTTACGCAATTATCCTGCTGGCACCCATAACACAAGTTTAATCTTAACTTGGGTGCCAGTGGATATAGTCAGTGATTTATGCAGTCAGTGGTAACAAAACCAGTATAAGTTGACTTCGCATTCTGTGGAAACTCCGTACCTACTACGCTAGGCCAGTTCAAGGTCAAATTATGTCGCGCGGCCTACTGTACCTTGTGCAAATTATTGTCTGTTTACCTTCGAAGTACAAAGCTCAAATAAACTGTTATCACCAAAATAATCACCAAGTTAATATAATTTTACAGTAAATACTATTTTAAGTAAACACCTAGTACAGTACAACTATTTTCTTAATGTCCCTCCGGAATCATCGCATTTCCGAATTCAAACGAATGCTAATTTCTATGTCCATCAATTATTAGATTTATCGTGTATAATAATTTGAATTCAGAACTAAGTACTTTATTGTTGTTTTGTTTTTGACGTAACAACAATAAAGTACTAACATACATTAACAATAAAGTACATTATTACAGTATTTAGAGGCTCGACAAAACTTATTATTAATTCATGAGTTCAATCTCATAAAAAAATTAAATCGTTTTTTTATTTTATTTTAAATACTCCTTTTCTAGACCATTCGTGGCCACATCAGTTAAATCTGTAACTGTCTGTAAAGTGTTTGTTTATGGTACCATGCGCGGGCACCGACGGCTCACGGCCACGATCCATCGATCTACTGACACACTGCTGCTTATGCAATAAACACATAACATGTATTTATAATATCCTGGTACACAATCTGGATTCCTTTTGATGTTATTTTTTATTTGATTGATTGATAGACTGTTGATCGTTTTTAATTGATAGCGATCCAGGATAAACAAACGTGTTTACCCGGGTACGCTTTTAGTCTTTCTATACTCATAATTTATTCTTTGATCAATACCCTTCGCGGGACATGCCTGACCTCCTTTTCTGCCCATCATGCACCTTGCAGCATGCGTAGCACGGCCACTATAGAAACGGAAGAAATGGAAGACATAATGACAGATTGTAGAAAGATTTCTACGGCGCGATGTCAAAATTCAAGAAAAGAATGACTTTTTGTTAAGAAAGTGATTTGTCTTCTCTTCGTAGAGTAGAGATAGAAGTGGTCATGCTACGCATGCAGGATTGACACGAAGGCAATGATAAATCTGTCCAGCACGCGTAGCATGAACACTTCTATCTCCACGAAGAATAGACACATCGTTTTCTATACAAAGTGACATTTCTTTTCTTCATTTTTGACATCCCGCCGTAGAAATCTTCCGACAATCTGTAATTCTATCTTGTTTCTTCGGTGGTCATGCTACCTACGCATGCAGGTGGCTACATTCTGGTTTGGACAAAATTTGTGTCAAATCGACACTTAAAGAAGAAATATAAGGACTAAGTAGTTATTAAACTTCTTTATAAACAACCGGGAACCAAGGACCAGAAAATTGTTTGACACACAACTTACCTTAATGATTATAGCTACAGATTTGTTGTGATTTTGGCGCCTCATAATGAGCATGCTACATATCGATTGCTTATATTATGTGCTTATGTGCTTAGTAAGTTAAACAATCAACGCAATACCAAGTACATAAAGACATCTTAATATAAACTAGAGCGTGGGGCAAATGGACCTCGCGCCCCCAAGATTAATGACCAGGAATTAGTGTGTAACTGCCTACACTGCTCATAAAACAGTTCATTTGCAAACGTCGTTAGATTCATAATCGATGTCTTGGTGGTTAATGTGTCTATTTCTGTAGGCCTGCGGGATAATTGCGTTACACACTAACAGTAACAACGGCTTTCATTTTGACAGTTCAACAACATTCATTGCGTTATTTACGTTGCTGAGCAGACAAATTTTTCGAACATGTGAAGCAATGGATTAGCAATATTGTTCAAAATTATTCAGATTATGATTGATAGTGTGTTACGAAATTAGGATGCTGGAGTATTTATGGGGATATTATTAATTGCACATCAAATAAATAATCACCTATCAATTTATTTCCATCATTTAAATACTGACTGCACAGCAAATTAAATACTGACTGCACAGCAAATCAACCAGACCGTACATACATAATACTCACATTCATAGCGTGTGAGTATTATGTATTTGTCTCCGATCAGCCGTTTGTCGTAAAAATGCTCTATTCCCATCCAATACCTAAATGTTCCCGAAAATACTAACCCTAGATGGTCGACGTCAGTGGCATCCCGAGGTTCGGTTGGTTAGGTTCCTTTAAACCCTTTAGACAGAAATAGGAGCCCCGCGAAGCGGGGCTCCGTCGACCAGCTTGTTAACCCTAACCCTATATTTAGATTACCCTAGATTTCGGTAAAACGCAATTTAAATAAAACTTTGTGTAGCTGAGTGTACAAAAAGTCACGCTTTGGTATTCGTTAGTAATAGATTTTTTATTTAAAAAAATGTGGTACTCGTTGGGAATAGAAAATAAATTGATGAAAAAGCTTTTGCTTTAGGAAAAATCGCTGTGCGCTGCGAAAATAAATTGTAGTGTGTTTAGTGATATTTTGAGTTGAATATTTTGCTGTGCAATCAGTAATTTTGATGGGAATTCGGAATCTTATTGCATAGAAAAAGGATATTTTTTGATTTGCGTTTAAATACTACCCGTATTTATGTAGTCTTTTAAACCCCACCTACTACTGACTTATTTATACATTTCCAAATACAACTGAAACATCTTAACAAAATTAAGTGAGGCAAGGAGATCCGCTATCCCCAAAACTTTCCTCTGCAATCTAGGACAGCGTTTTCAGGGATCTTGAGTGGGAGAATTTTGGCATAAATTTCAACAGCAGGCAACTTAACCATTTAAGATTAGCGGATGACTTAGTCCTAATAACTGACCACTCTAATACGCTCAACATATGCTACAACAGTTGACGGAGGCAAGCAAAGTAGTTGGTCTTACTATGAATGAATAAAAAACAAAAACAATGACAAAAAGCGAAGAACTAGCCATAAAAGTAGATAATTAAATTATTGAATATGTTAGAAATTACACATACTTAGGGCAATAAATATTATTATTTATTCATGACATTTCTTGGGACACCGAGGTCCCATACCTTTGGAAGGCGTACCAGATGCCAAAGCCAACTCGCAGAGGCCTGGTAGACGCTTTTCATGAAATTTCAACCGACGATTATCCTTGTACGCACTATGCAAATACACCCAAGGACAACCCCCGATTGGTGCAGGACTATTGCAGGATATAGAAACAAAGATATTGGAATATGTGGTTTGGTGGCTAAAGTGGACTGGTTACCTAGAACTATGGAAGGACAATGGCCCCTGCCTGATCAATGTTTTATATTATATGTTGAAGAACACTGGTGACTTGCACACTTAGTAATGGGATCCTGGAAACTGTGTCGCTAGCACTTAGTGCTTAGTGACGTAGCGACAAGGGAGCAACATATCCGGATCTGTTTGAGGAGTGGTGGGGTATTCCACGGCTATCAGAACAATCCCAGAGCCCCGAAGATGGTCAAGGACCATCTTCCGGGCTCTGGGATTGTTCTGATCCCTACTAGCACTTACTAAAATACTTCTTTCCTCCGAGCACGTTTGCTCTTGCGGATCTCCACTCCAGCCGGCCAATAAAGTCAAGAAAGATGAAAGAGGTGGGAGCTCTATTCCTCGTCAGTGTTCACTCCATCTAGTCAATAAAGGCAAGCCAGAGATGAGAAACAATACTTCTCTCGGGAGATAGGGTCTGTGGGGTCGCTTCTGCCCAAAAGCTCGTCACAAGCTGCCCTGCGGATTACTGTATCTCACTTGGTCTGGCTTCTCACCCTAGATCTGTTCCAGCAAAGTAAACTCTACCGGCACAGACCTAGAGTTCACAGTGCGCAAGCCCCACCACGACGCTAAAGTAGAGATATGGCGGTGGGGATATTATTATTATTATTATTAAATAGAAAGAAGAGTGGCTTGTGCTTGGAAAATATACTGGTCCCTTAACGATATATTCAAAAGTAAACACTTTCCTATGACAGCCAAGAAAAAAGTTTCCAACTCGTGTATCTTGCCATGTCTCACGTATGGATGCTAAACTTGTGCGTTGACTCAGAAAAATCTTCTGAAATTGAGAACGTGTGAAAGGGGAATTGAAGAAAGTATCTTGGGCGTGACGCCAAAAGACTGCAAAATAGCAGAAGATATTAGATCTACAACAAAAGTAAAGAAAATAAGACATACTAAAGAAAATAAGACAGTTGAAATGGCGATGGACAGGACACATGATGAGGGACAGCAGAATAAATGGGAGAAAATCATAACGGAAGTGCAACCACGTGGTGGCAAAAGGAAAAGAGGCAGCCAAGCTAAAAGATGGACTGATGGTATTAAGATTATTGGAGGGACAATCTGGTCAAGAAAAGCTAAAATAAAAACATTTTACAAAAAACAACCGGCTTCCAAAAAAATACACTAAAAACGTGAAAAATAACTTTAATTTCGGAAGTCGGTGGCCAAAAACGAAAATACAAAACCAAAGACACCGACTTCCGAAATTAAAGTAATTTTTCACTTTTTAGTTGTGGTACCTACTACCCCTACACATTTTCGTATACCAGTACTTGATATGTAAATAACCGTGACAGGAAATTATTAAAACATCATCAATATAAACTAAGTGGAAAAAATACGCAAAATTAAGGATAACTCAAAAAGTGCTAGTCAGAAATTTATCAAATTTAAATGGGACCACATGTAAAGCACCAGCTTTCAAATAAAAAGAGAATCATCCAAATCGGTTCCCCCAGAAAAAAGTTTTGAGCAAACAGATATTTAAAAAGAACCAGTCGAATTGAGAACCTCCTCCTTTTTTTGAAGTCGGTTAATTAGAGAAGAATGGAAACAGCTGGAAGAGGCACGCTGACTAAAGGACACGCTGAGCTAGATTATAATTTGACACTTTCACGGACGGTACCAGTTGAATCTGTGTTCTAGAATGACACAATTTTCCATATATTTAGACAGAGTCTATTTAGATTAGACTTGACGTTTAAATACGCAGTGCTGCATAATATTAGATGTTTTGAAAACTTTATGAAAGAAACGTTTTATCACGTCATCGTTACATACGTTTTGTTCTTAGATTATAAAATGTCGTTTTGTCATAATTAGTACAACGCGTGCACTCGTGACACGGTCGGACTAAATGAAGGGACGCGGGAGGCGTGCGGGACGTATAAACACGTTGCGCGTGTGTGTGTAGCGTTGCCCCTAGCGATGAAATAACATGTATCTTTCCAATGCCCCTGTATTTTTCAATAAAATACAGAAACATTCCGCAAGAATTTCCCTTTGATTTTTAAATATGAAAAATACACAGTATTTAACAAGTATTATATGTGTATGATTGTATTTTTCAGACGAACGTAAAATTAGTTTTTCCAAAAATTACACGTATGTATTATATAGGAAAGATACAAAGTTTCGAAAAAAACAAAATGTATATTTCGCAATTTTCAACGCTAGTTGCCACACATTGCCAAGAACACATTTTTAAAATGGTCAATAACCAAATAAATGACAGTAAAGTTCAGAGTATTTGATATGTTGTGAAACAAGGTCCACATCATAGAGTATTTATTTGAAAATTCATCGGAAATTAACGTTCCGCCGTACATGATCTTTTTTTTTAACGTCGTGGTACGTTGTGCCATATCAAAATCATACGTTATGAGGTGACGTACGATCACGTAGCGCCCCTGAAAGGAGTAAAACAGTTTGCTACTATGTATAAAATAATGTTTATTGTTTAAGTTTAGTTTAGCAATAAAGGCGTAATAATAAAAACCGGCCAAGTGCGAGTCGGACTCGCGCACGAAGGGTTCCGTACCATTATCTATAAAAACGGCAAAAAAAATCACGTCTATTGTAAGGGAGCCCCCTTAAATATTTATTTTATTCTGTTTTTTAGTATTTATTGTTATAGCGGTAACAGAAATACATCATCTGTGAAAATTTCAACTGTCTTACTATGACGGTTCATGAGATACAGCCTAGTGACAGACGGACGGACAGCAGAGTCTTAATAATAGTTTTACCCTTTGGGTACGAAACCCTAAAAAGTACCTACTACATATTTCCAAAAAAATAAAGCTCAACGATTTTGTCTATATTCTTCACCTGTGTTTTTAGTAGGTATCTGATATTACATTGTACCAAAATTAATATTGTCAAACATGTAGACATTGGTCTTTCTCTACAAATGAGACCTAGGTTTAGGTGCCGAACTGAACTAGTAGAATCCTTGTAACATTTTTATTATGATAGAAAAAAAAAAAATACTGGACAGATAGATGAAACCAAAAACACGATTTAACATCAGTTTGCAGCTAAACGCAATACTGTTATGAAATACTATTGATTTGTTGCTCGATACTCAACTTAATTAAATAAACAGCCGCGCCAGTTAGAGATAGTTCAAATATATCGCGATTCCAGTTATCTCTCTGTGTGTTTAGCGGCTACTGTAGTAAAGACTGAAACGGATATACCCGACTGAAAATGTCCTCGATTTTTTTTCATATTTATTGTATGGGAATATCGTCCTCATAACCCGAATATTTTGTACCATATTTTGGCTATAAAATATTCTGGATCAAATTCGTTGTTACACGTTTTAAACTTTCCTTTTACATTCGCTATGAAAACTTCAAAATATATACCTACCTTTTCAAACAAAACTATAAATGTAATTAGGTAAGTACGTACTTTAAAAAACATTATTTATATCAAAGTAAATATAATTATTACGAAACGAAAACCATAAAATCCCGACGTGACGTGACCCCTACGCGTCTAACTGCTCGTACAACAGTCGAGTATACCGCCGCGGCGCTTCGGAAAAATCACACTTTTCCTCTCGTGTAGTCTGCCGGCCGTTAGTGTTTGTTTGGACACCGACCTCGCTCGAACTCCCCATCAGCCAACACAAATACATACCAATACAAATAAATACACCCTAACAACGTTTAAATGACGCTCTTTACTCTTCTAATTGCCAGTTTGTTTACTACGGTTTTGTCATGGTATCCTAATGAGCCCAAATTGTGGGTACCAAGGCACTATGGGTACCAAGGAGTGCATAACGGGTTGGAGCATGCGAAAGAATTTGTGAACGAGTGGACCGTGGAAGTGCAAGGTGGTGAAGAGGTAGCTCAGTTGGTTGCTCTGGAACTGGGATACGTTTTTGGAGGGAAGGTAAGTTTATGTTGTCCCGGTGTTTTCAGTGGCAAATTCAGAATTAAAATAAAATTATTATCTTTGAATTTATTAGTCGAAACCAAATTATAGCCAGTTATAGTAAAACCCATTCGTATATACCTAATTAATTATTTACAAATACTATTCCAACTTTGGAAAAGTGTATATATTTTAAATGTTGTTTTTTGAAAAAATGCAAGTGTTTTTTCCCAAAGGCTTTAGTTTTTTAATGAGAATACGAGTCAGCGGGGTAATTACGTAACACACTAACAGTAGGAATGGCTTTCATTTTGACAGTTCAACAACATTCATTGCGTTATTTACGTTGTCGAGCAAACAAATTTTTCGAACATATGAAGCAATGGATAGGCTTCAAAATGATTCAGATTGTGATAGATAGTGTGTTACGTAATTAGGGTGCGGGATCTACTATTGTTAACTAGAGCTTTTGAAATGGTAAAGAACTTTATTATTTACAAAAGAATCTTAAAATAAACAGCACTGTAGAAAAATAGCTTCATTTAAAAGTATTGTGGATCGAAGGACCAAAAAAACAATTATAAGAAATACTTTACCTAATTATTCAAAAAAAACTAATGAATTGTCTTAACTTGTATTACGCACTAGCACCGAGATTTCTGAGTGATACCATTTTTAGTTAGAACTTAGATTCTTAATTTGCATATTTTCTGAGAACGGTTCTAAGTAACTTATTTAAGACTCGCTCTTGCCCGCGGCTTCGCTCGCGTGGATGTCGGAAAATATTCCAAGGGAACGTACTACCTAGGTTAAAAGTACCATGTGTGTTAATCCAGGTTATAAACTATCTGTGTGCCAAATTTCATCAAAATATGTTCCCTAATTGCGTAACACACTATCTATCACAATCTGAATCATTTTGAAGCCTATTGCTAATCCATTGCTTCTTATGTTCGATAAATTTGTCTGCTCAACAACGTAAATAACGCAATGAATGTTGTTGAACTGTCAGAATGAAAGTTATTCCTACTGTTAGTGTGTTACGCAATTACCCCGCTGTTCAGACGTTTTTGCTCCAATCCGGAAAATACATCCAGACAAACGGACAAAAATGATTCGTTACTATTTTATTACTTATATATAGATACAGATTGTTCGCTTTGTTCATAATTTTTAAACAACATTTAACACGCTAAATTAGTCACTGACATAATTTACATAAAATTAAATCTCTTTAGAGTACTTTTTTCGCCTCGACGTCGGTTTTTTGAAGAGCGATTGCGATTCGAATGTTTTGGAAGATCGATTGTTGGAACAGCCAGCTTCTCTGTTACATGATACTAGCAATACAGAGCAAGGACCAAGGCAACCAGCTTGGTAAGCCTTCTTTGGTCCTTGCTCCGTACTGCTAGCACGAAATCAGAAGAGGATTTTGACGTGCCTTTGTAAAAGAGAAGAGAATGAGTACTGAATTCAGTCCTGGAATATAAAAAAAAAGTGACGATATTTAGCCCGGCCGCCCCTCTGGCCGCAACCTTGCTCGCACAAAACACAAAATGGTTTAAACGTTAAACGTATTTAAAACATAATTTTGTCTCTTGTCATTTTTAAACGATGGACAGAAATAGAACGATGTTTTAAATTCGTTTTGCGCTAAATGTACCTACTTACGTCGCAAGTGGGCCTAACACTTTTCCCCACAGCATGAGCTGGCAGAGTTGGAAATGGAATTGAATACAATTTAAAATCCTTCTGTATTACGATTTAAAAAAAAAAAAAAGGTTTTCTCTGTTACGCAATTATTTATTTAATTTAGAAGTAAGCTCTTGGTCGAGGCCTGTTTGGTCATTTTAATTAAAGAGCTTTGTGTTTTTGATTTTGTTAAAACAAAAACTCTACCTGGCGCAATTCCATTGAGCCAGTTTATTTTGGGTTCTACCTACGTGAAATTTGTATTTCAAGAGCCTAGAACACCTGAAAAACAATCTACTTCCCGCTAGATAATAAATTATTTGACATCTACACTAATATTATAAAGAGGAAAGATTTTTTTCTTTGTTTGTTTGTACCAAATAAGCTCCGAAATTACTGGACCGATTTTAAACATTTTTTCACTAATAGAAAGCTATATTATCAGGAAGTAACATAGGCTATAATTTATTTATTTTCAAAAAATCAGAGATCCTTAAGAACATTGCAATAATGTAACCCAAAGTAGTAAAATTTTATCGTAATATTAATTCTTACTCAAATAAATTATTTAATTATCAAGAGTATTTATGTAGCAGTAAAATACTTTTTAATTCATTCGAATCGGACATTTAATTTCGAAGTTATCACGAGTATAAAAATGCAATACGCGTACCGTTCGACGCCTCGCGCCGCCGCGCCGCGACCTTCCCTAGTCATCAAACCACCATTCAAATAGAAGCAATGAGTAAAACCTGCTCTCGTTGCTCTGGCAAAAAGTGGACCGATGAACCGAATGGTATGTGCTGTGCTTCTGGGAATGTTATTCTCCCCAATATTCAAGAACCACCACAACCAATAAAAAATCTGTTGACGAAAACAATCATCCATTGTCTGCACATTTCTTAACCAACGTTCGTAGATACAGCAGCCTCTTTCAAATGACATCTTTTGGCGCAAAATAAATCAGAGAAGGACATTTTATGCCCACATTTAAAGTAGAAGGTCAAGTATATCATCTCATAGGTAGCCTTCTACCGCCATCAGGCCAAAGTCTGCAATTCTTGCAAATATATTTTATTTCAGAGACAGACCAGCTATCGTTGCCGTCAAAAATGTCCCCAACGTTAAAAATTGATTTAATTAACGAATTACAAACCGCTTTGAATAGTCACAACGTATAAATACGAAGTTTTTAAAAGAACTTTGAACGCAATTCTTCGGAGAATTTAAAATTCATTATTCACTCAAATCGAACACCACAGACAGAACATCGAGGCAGATATAATGCTCCAACTGTAAACGAGGTGACTGTTCTCTTAGTTGACGAAGAAAAAGGTCCCAGGGATATTGTGCTGCATGGCTGAGACGGCCAACTAAAAAGGATATCTGAATTGAACCGCGCCTACGATCCATTACAATATCCTTTAATGTTTATAATAGAAGATGGCTATAGTAACTGTCTATACCTCAGCAAAATTCTGCAAGAAATAAGATTGCATGTATGCAATTTTAATTTAATTAATAATATTATACTACAAAAAGTACCAGGAGACATTAAATGCTACAAGTCCATCGACACAGTGTGCAATATCGAGGACACTGTACACTATCCTCAAGAATGTTTAAACTCTTTATATCCATATGGTCTGCCGCCACACGTATTAAAATTAAAAGTTGGAATCCCCGTAATGATATTAAGAAATTTAAACCCTCTAAGCTTGTGTAATTAATGGCACAAGAGTTTTAATCTAAGAACTTCGAGACAGTGTCATTGTAGCCAAAATCATCACCGGGCCTGCAGCCGGACAGGTTGCACACATTCCGCGTATTCCAATGATACCGACGGATTTGCCTATATCATTCAGGCTTCAGTTCCCAGTTAAAGTATCATTTGAACTAACAATTAATAAGTCCCAGGGACAAACATTTTCACTGGTCGGCATCGACTTAAGAAAAGAGTGTTTTTCCCATGGGCACCTATACCCTGGTAAAACCGCGGGGCGCAGCTAGTCATAATATATATTGGATTTCGGGGCTGAAGACTGCGACTTCGATTTCCACATATTTACAGGCTGAATGATTCTTTGACTGAAATAGTAAATTACTGCAGCGGCCGACAACAGAGGCATTGATAGATGAACGTGAAAATGTGGGCCGAGGCGAAGCCGAGGAACATATACGTGAGTCCATCAATGCCTGGTTGCAGTCAAGGCAAGGTACTTTTCTCAAATAATGCGCGGAAATTCAAACTAAGTAGGTACTTAAATTAATTATAAATTTCAGAATCAATGATGAACAACGATAACTTTTCCCGCACCAATATGTTCATTTGTTTCTTTCTAACTTTAAACAGCTCTATTTGCTAAGCCAGTTCGAGATTTAAATAAAATCTTTGATAAGTTACCTCCATGGTTGCCATGGGTCGAAGTAAAAAGTTCGTTCCATTTTTAAATTACACGACAGATATGGATTTCCATACAAACATTGTCGGCCGCAGCTCGCAGGTATTTGACCAGTACAGCATTTTCGATTTATCTCGAAGAAGGTTGTCAAAATAATGCTCGAAATTCCAAGCATGTTTGAGAAAGATATTTTATATCAAAAAATTGGCGGTCATTTTTCCCTACAACTTCAAACAAGTTGGTCTTGACCCAGATTCATAGGAGAAGTTTTAGCAGAGTCATTGTGTGCTAGCTTAATAATATACTGGACGTTGACATTATGCTGAGTCATTTAGTGCGCTGGTCCGATTTGTCGAATGAAACCTTTACTATTGTCATAATTCAAACAAATACAAACGTCATTCAAGTATTTGCTTCCAAAAATCCATCATAATAAAGTTCGCAGTATATACGTGCTTGAGATAAGGCAGAAATCAAAGCTATGACGCCGTACATATCTGAAGTGGCACTCGTCGATAGCAGAGCCAGTGTATTGCATAGATTACACTCATATAGGTATCATGAGCGAAATGAAAGGCAGTAAATGTTCTGTATTCAATTAACAATTAATCTAAGTTTGAATTAAAGGAATTAGAAACACCATATTTCTGTGTTTAAAGTAGCATCTGCTAACTCAAATTCAAAGCACCAATTACAGGATCTTTTGAATTGTTGACACATGAAGCGAGTTGCCCATTCCAAAGCGTAGTAGGTACCTATGAAGAAGAACGGGAAATAAACTCCACGGACACTTTTTTAAATCAAAATATTGTTACAAAATATTGGTTACGTCATTCATATTGAAATTATACATGTGAGAACGATGTAGAAAGACGTGCACGTTAAAAGCTTCCGTAATAAAACAGATAAAAACAAAAATAAAACAATTCCGATATTAAAATAAGCCGTGGCAGCTAAGAGATGACCAGTCCCTACTGTCGTCGGCGCTCTTTCACGAACATGACTAATGGATCAGCACCATTCAGCTCAACCATTTTGAAGGGAACTTAATCCAATCTGCGATTACAAAGCAAGCCGCTTGGCGAACGTAACGCCGGCCGCGCTGTAAAAGCTTACTTATTTCTGAAGAACATGCAGACAAAACGTGTTACTTAACCTTGTGAGATGTTTCATAATAACCGTAAAAGCCTAAAGTATTTGGGCCTTTCCATAGCGGCTCCGACGACGAACGACTCCCTGGAGAAATACGGTCATCAACACGTTGACAGACAGTTTTGAGATGGCATTAGATACAATGTTATTAGCACACATAAAGATGTTGATGGCTCATGTAACGAGTGTTTTACCTAAAGGGTCAGATCATAGATATCCGAGAGATATGCCTTTACTCTATATTTGCTCAAGTTTATGTGTCGCCACCTTTTCCCCACTCCTGAAACTCTCACATAAACAAAAGAAATAGATACGGCACACATGATGCATTCTTCGCACACAAACAAAAAAATATGCGTAACACTTTTGTGCTATTTTATTGCACATATGCTCAAAAGGGGCGGGCACTAGAAAGTATAGATACAGTCACTGAATGCACACATGTAACTCTAGCATCAACTAGGGAAGAGAGGTTGGTATAAATATGTGATCGATAAAAATATCGATGAATACCGACTGCAAAAAGAGGTGTTTTTTGGACGTATTTGGTACCGTTCTTTTTTTCTGCTTTTCCATGTGGAATATTAAAAGACCAATAACAACAAATCAAGTAAAAATATAATATTTTCGTTTGCGAATAACATTTAAGTAATTCAGTTCCTTCAGTTTCTCCCTTACTCAGCCCCGGATTTAGATTTTTTTCGAGGCGGGGCAAAAACTGCAATCTGCCGCTCCCCGCCCCGCCAATCCTTTAACGTTTTACATGAATCCTTATTTATTTAAATATACATGGACATGTAGAACAATTATTTAGGATAGGACAGGACATATTTGAAATAAATCGTGAGATTATAGCATACTAGCTTCTGTACGCGACTTCGTCCGCGTGAAACTTCGGCCCCCGACCCACCGCGTCGTTGCGCATCACTCGCCCATGATATTACTTCCTTTTCGCTTAGCGTTCTTTCTGACCTTTTTTCTTACTGCTCGGTTTCTAGGGTAAGGTTTCTACCTTCTTCAAGAATTGGGCTATCAAATGCTATAAGATTTTTTCAAATCCGACTGCTTGTTCCAGAGATTAGCGAGTTCAAACAAAAAAAACTCTTTAGCTTTATTATTAGCAGAAGATTAGAATAAAATTTTTACTCTTTGAGCCTTTTGTTTTGCAAAAAAATCGATGGCATTTTCATAATTAATCTGATGGTCATGATTTTTGATTGCTAAGATCACACCCGACTTATGCAGAAAAGCTTAACACCAATTAAGGCAATCTAGAATGCACCAGCGAGCGGAGCGAGCGCGAAAATTTTAGCACTGCCTCAAATAAGTTAGATTTTGTAAGTCCGAAAAGTTTTAAGAATTAAGAGTCGCTAGGCTATAAGAACGAGCAAAGCGAGCTCGAATATTTTGCCAGAAACATATTAGGTAAATTTTATCGATCGATAATGCTCCATTCCAACGGCTGCGCCAGCGCTCTGTGGTAAAAACTTAAAGGAAATCGTGTCGCCTTTCCGCATAAAGGCGGCGAAATCGGCGGGACGCCCGGCGCCCTCGCTAGGCGATGTAAAATTTCTAAAATAAAGGATTTGTTCCTTAAATTTTTGGCCACAGAGGTGACAGAAGCGCTCATCCTCCTCAGGTTCGCCACGGCATAGATCTGTTGCAAGAGATGGAAAGCTAACCTTTTTGTATCGCCAAATAGAAATGGAGCATGTGTTTTAAAAACAGAGAGTTTCTGGTTGAATTCAACTGCTCCGCCCGCAACCCGCTCGCACCGTTTGACGATCTATGCCTACGCTAATCACGTAGTGATTTTGTCAGTGTGCCACTCGCAGAGAAAGATAATAAGTGCTGCGCATCTCACTTATCGCAGAGTTGCGGTGCGCTGAGTGGTGCACTTGTTTGCCACGCTTAAATTTGCCTTTCCCCCCTAGATCCGGGGCTGCCCTTACTTAAAATTAAAACTGTTCAACTATCGCACATAAAAGAACAATTAAAATAGGTACTTATTGAACATTATATCTGTCGCTTTCATAATTTAGTTGTTACATTCTTAGCCAAAAAATGTAAGCAAATATCAATATGTTATTCCATCACACATTTTGTCACTTGGATAATATTATTATCCATCGGGGTCTTGCTCAAACTGGTGAAAATCAGTCGATGAGAAAATATTTGTATCGACAAAGCGTCTAAGAGCTTTTGGGACTAGCAACGTCTTTATGGACTTTGAAGTCACTTGAAATTACCAACCAATTATTTTCTCTGCATTTTGCATCTACCTATTTATGTTCAATTTCTGGATCTATCGGGAAACTGATATAAAATGTATTAATTCTCGTTTAAGATTCTTAATACAATTTCTTATTAGAGCAACTAACAATTATCGATATCCATATCTCAGTGCTGCGCACCACTAATGCATCGTTTTGACATGCGTCAGTCATTAGGCAAAGGCTGTCGCATGTCAAAAATATTTCACAACTAGATAATTTGTAAAATACTTAAATATTATAATTAATGCAGTGATTTTTTAGTTACCGATGGTAAGACAAACCACTTGTACTAAGGTTTGTTGTAATTGTGCTATATTTTCACACAAGGACGGAACAATTCGGCATTTCGTAAAAATACGAAATCACACTACACGTTCCGAGGCAAACATATGACTAAACGGTGCTCACTGCAGTCACGCGTATTTAAGGTCAGTTCAACCCAACGGAGGCGACATGCGCCACGCCTCCAAGCCATATCCCTCGATATCCGTGGGTCAGATCAAAATCTATATCCATACTAATATTATAAATACGAAAGTAATTCTGTCTGCCTGACACCTTTTCGCTTTAACGGCTGAACGGATTTCGATTAAATTTGGCACACAGATAGACCATAACCCGGGTTAGGACATATGATACGTTTTATCTCGGTAGTACGTTCCCGTGGGATTATTTCCTACCTCCAGGCGTGCAAAGCCGCGGGCAAAAGCTACTAGTAATTGATTAAGCCTATATATAGGACCGTTTACCGCAAATAACAAACACATCACATATCCCAATACAAGTCCGGCTTCACTGAGTTCCGGATTGATCAAAGGACATTTTCATACATATAACATTTATTTTAAAATCTGCATGGGACTGGAAGAATTAAAAACTTTTTCTGTATCCGTGAAATATGCCAACTTTGCCAATCAAGGTATCTTTGCCCTAAAAGCGATTTATAAGCAAATCTAGCAGATTTGCTTCTTAATTGCTTTTAGGGCAAAGATACCTTGATGCCAATTTTGCCAATCAAAGTATCTTTGCCCTAAAAGCAATTTATATTTTGATTATATATGCTGGGCAAAGATACCTTTATTGGCAAAGTTGGCATATTTCACCGGTACTCCTTTAGCTTTCACGAAACTTATTCAAAGTAAGAAGTTGTATGTACAGACGAACGTATAATGAAGAAGTTATTAACAACTAACTTCTTCTTCTTCTTCGTGTCGATGGCACGACAATGTATTAAATTTGGTTGGCTCAAAACTTCGCCACATCTACGGCGCCGGCGGCGTCATCGCATCGGTCGCAGCGCAGAGGTCTGCAGATTTTTTTATAAACCCTCTGATGTTAGTATTTGTTTAATCATCAACATATTTTAGATACTTTATAACGAATGCTGATATTAACCTAGTGATCGTGGCTGCAGTGAATCGTTTATCAAGAATCCAACAAACTCGATTCTGACTTTTGACACTGCCTGGTGTTTTTAGTACGAGCCGCTGCCCACTAATTGCGTAACACACTTTCAACAGCAATCCGAAAGATTTTGAAGGAAACTGTAAATCCATTGCTTCAGGTTTTAAAAATTCGTCTGCTCAACAACAATAACGCAATGAATGTTGTTGAATTGTTAATATTAAAGGCATTGCCATTGTAAGTGCATTACGCAAAATAGTTGCCCCGCTTTGGTCCTTCGACACTGGCTTTTGGTTCTTTTACGCTTGCCATTTTTGGCCATTGGACTATGACCTAACTATCGTAATTAATATTGATAACACTCAACCCCTGGGATGAGAAGGTCATGCTTATTTTAGAACGCGCCACAAACCGCAGCATGTCATTTAAGGTTAATGCCAACTCAATATTTGTCTCTAAATATAATTTATTGTTAGTAAGATTAATTTGCTTTTTTGTATGTTACATGCTTGTGTTGGACGTTGTTTTTCGCCGAAAATTCTTTAATGTCTCGCATTCATTTTGCTAGACTGATAGGTACTTGTGAGAATATTATTAACCCTCTGTAAGTAGTTATCTAGTAATTAATTTTCATTAAAAAGATAAAGGCGTATTTTAATTGCATCGCCACTTCATAGAGTGCCTAAATATCGACCCACGCACGTTCAGGCATTATTGCTGTTTTCCATATGCCACTATCTGTGACGTTCATGCTAACCTAGTAGTTACTAGTTAGATAGTTAATAAATATAACTGCTTACTTTGTTTTGCTGAAATATAATTTAACAATTTGGTATTGTTTCGATACAGATTTTCAATCACACATTTAAAAAATTCGCGACAAAGAAAGAGTTTTTTTTTTATGTGTGTATGATTTTCACAGACAGATTATTATCATTCGACAGATTCAGTTTCAGCGAGTCAGGAGTTGCGACGCGAATCGCACGCGACACGAAGGCACCGCTCGTCGCGCGACAGTCGGTGCCTTTGTGTCGTGCCGCGTGTCGCACCTGTTTGAGTCTTTACTATTAAAATATCTCGAAAATAGCCACACAGTTTTGTCATGCATGACATGCAGTACTTATGTCGTATGGCATTCAATTCTACGCTTTGTTTTAAACAATACCTTGAATTTTTATTCTTGACAGAGATTTATTTAAGTCAATTTTTCATAGTCATTCTTACTACTGTTAATATACAAAACGTTTTGCTTGTCTATTGGCATCGAAGGTTAAGACAGCCTTCAGACGGCCTAATTGACCAAATAGACAACAAGTTCTGGAGTTAAGTGATGGACAGCTCTTTGACAATGAGAAGCTGAGTTAAAATCTGAGAAAGCCGACGCCTATGTTTTAATTGCTTTTTGTATTTTTTTTGTTTAGCCTATACTGTCCCACTGATGGGTAAAGACCTCCATAAAGTCCTTCCAGGATCTCTTTTCCCACGTCACCTCGAACCAGACCTCACGGTACGCGTCCAGGTTATGTCGCCAGCGCTTTCTGGGCGACCTCGGCGGCACCGCGCCGTCCATCTTCAGGCTCCCATTGTGTTAGACTATTGCCCAGCGGTCATCGTGCGTGCGGCTGATGTGACCCGCACAAACCCATTTGAGGCTGGCAGCCTTCTCGTCTACGTCTATTATACCCATTTTGGAACGCAGCATAGTGTTCCGAATTTTGTCGTCTTTTTACACCCAGAATTTTGCGTTCTTCGGTAACCCCTGAGGCGGAACTTTTGCGACTCGGTGAGAGACCAGATCTGAACACCATAGTTTAGGACGGGCAGGATACATATGATAGATGAGTTTGCACTTTAGGGAGATCGGCAGATCACCCTTCATTAGCGTCTTCATGGACCAGTAGCTTTTCCAAGCGTTTTCATTTCGGCGATCTCTCCTGCCCGTTTTCGAAAGAAACTAACTGGCCCAAGTAGATATATACTCATCGTCATAATGTTTCCAGCCCATCTACCTCGATTCTACGCTTAGTGCTGTTAGCCATAACTTGGGTTTTAGACCGATTCATCGCAAGTCCCACCCTAAAGTTAGCCGTGCTCAGCTCTTCGAGCACGGTCTGAAGTTTTAGAGCTGTGGGGGCAAAAAGGACTATATCATCGTCAAAACGGAGGTTTGTCAGCCTCTCCTTGCGGACGTCAATGCCCTCGGTCTACCATGAGGCTGCCAGTGACTTAAATATCTCCTCAAGTGTGCTTGTAAACAATTTGGGAGAGAACGGGTCACCCTGCTTAACACCTTTTTGTATTTTGAATGAAGCTCCAGCAGTATTCAGTAATTTTTTACGGAGCTATTGTTTTAAATGCTTTTAAGAGATCGATGTATTGTTTTTCAAGTTTCTGGTGTTCTATGGGTGCTTAATACTATCGAAAGCCTTCGTGTAATCTACGAAGGCCAGATACAATGGTTTATTTAATTCTGTGTAGTTTTCAAATCTGTCTTGTTCTGGTGGTTGATGTTTGTCCAGTTTCCCGTCTATACGCTTGTGTATCACCTTAATAAATGCTTTATAAATATGAGATGTCAGACTTACTGGGTGCTAATTGCCGATATCGCTTTTAAGAGCGGGTAGTAACCAAAATTGCCTATCTTCAATTGAATTTTTCATGAAATTCATAAGACTTAGGTATAAAATAAAAATAATATGAGTAACTACATGATATTTTGAATCTTTTTGTGGGACAGAAACACAATACGTTAAAATTTTCTCGATAAAATAACATCACGAAGTTACCCCTAATTTTTAAGTTTTTTCAATTTGTACTTAATATGCTAATGACTAATAGGATAATTTTTTAATGATTATCTGTATCAAGAAAAGGCGAAAAAAAAAAACGAGCTTCTAAGACGTTGACTTAGTATCTTGGCATAAATTGCCATTCATTTCGCATATCTTGACACTCGCAAATAAATTAAAACCCATAAGATACATGTCGTTGACCTAGAATCATGAAATTTGACAAGAAGCAAGGTACAGGAATAGGTACAGGAAAGTATCTGAAAATTGTTCAATTGTAGTTATGTTACATAATGTATGGAACAATATTTTTTCAACTACAACGTTAGGTTTGTCTTTCAATTCGGAATCGAAAATTTATAGGCCGTATCTTGAAGTAACATTTAGTCTTTATTTCATTTAAGTCAGTGTAATCTTAGTCTAGTCTCCACCAGCATCGGTAACAGATTCAGGGACATACAATAATATTTAATAATATACCTACTTGTACACATAGGTAAATTGAATAAAACAGTTTCATCTGATTTTTTTGCGTATACACACTACACACAAGATTCAAATTCAAATGCCTAAATATACGCCGGGCGAAAAGTTTCTGCAGGTGGGAAGCGATTGTGTTTTGTTTTTGTCGTGTTTGATGAGAGGGGTAGGCAAAGAGGCGCGGGTGAAACTTGATTTTTTTCTGTCTTGCCTCGCCCTCTTAACACCTTTTTTGTGCGAAAGAAATATGTTTGATTGGCACATAGAATTAGGTACTTTTCCTGTTGTGAGTATTGTGTTAAATAGGTTGGTAAGGTGAGGCAACAATGTGGGAGAGCCAATTTTTTATGCTTCTGCCGTGATTCCATCCTCTCCAAGACTTCTGATGCACCACATAGTAAGCGCTCTGTGTACTTCATAGCCGCTTATTAAAAAAATGGAAATTAGGAGACTGTATTCTGTGTTGATCGCGGGTGGTGAATAATCTCAATATAATAATGCTTCATAGAATTTGATCGCTACTTCCATGATTTTTGTCTACTTTGGTGTTCTATTCCATCGTTGTCTTTGAGACTATTGATCCAGGTTTCCCTTTGTAACTCCATGTTTCAAAACCCTTAAAAATGTGTTTTTCTACAGCTGTTTTGATTAAATATGTACTAATACTTCTCAGATCTTTCCTTATACGTCTTTTGACTTCTCAATCTTTTGTTTTATAGCTGTCCCCATTTCTTCTTTTGCTCGATCAAATCTACACTATGAGCTGTAAATTTGTTTTTATTTAGGGTTGTATTCTTTATGTTTTTACTGCTTATGATTATTCCGGTAACTATTGAATATATATAGTATATATTAGTCTTCAGCGTCAGTTTCACCAACTTTTGCTTCTTAAAATAATTAGATATCTCAAGATTAATAAGTAATTGATTTATTTATTTATTTATTTGTTAACATAGGTAACTAAAGAGATACAGATCTTATGTTTGATGAATAGAGCGCTATGTTATGCCAGGAGGCGTACAAATATGTTGTGCAAATCTTGCTGAGGATTACAAATTAGAATTTCCTAAAAATATTTAAAAATCATGCATAATTATGGTATTAAATTAGAAAATAAATTGAAACAATTACATATTATACAATACTCCAATGACTTAAATGAGGAATTATTAAAATGTCAAAATCTATGTTAAAATAATTAAAATGTCAATATAATTTAATGTCAAAATTAATACTTGTAATTCTAAATTAATTCGTCATTTAGATATTCGTCAATAGAATAATAACATTTATCAATTAAGAACAATTTCATTTTGTTCTTAAATCGTGTAAAATTTAATTCTTTTATGGCGTCTGGAATTTTATTATAAATGCGTGGAGCCATACCCAGGACACTCTTTTTTACTAATGCAGTTTTACATTTAATATACACAAATAATTTTTGTACTGACTACGAATTGGAACATTTCGTACCAATGTCATTTTTTCAAAAAGGTCGGGATTGGTTTTGACGAAAATACTAATTTCTAATATGTACATATGTATCGCTGGTAGCGTAAGTATTTTTAATGATTTAAAGTATGGTGCACAGCTGTCATCTGTTTTCATACCACACATGGCTCTAATGCACCTTTTTTGTGCCTTGAATATTAATCCCTTATCCGGGGAATTACCCCAAAAAATAATTCCGTATCGTAGAAGTGAGGCTACTAGACCATGATAGGCAACAAGTAACGCGTCTATATTTACTTTTCTAGCCAATTGAAAAAGTGCATAGGCAGATTTATTAATTTTTTTACATGCATGTTCTATATGAACTTTCCAATTGAGGTTATTGTCAATATGGATACCTAAGAATACACTTACTTTTACTTCTTCTATTTCGTTGCCATTGTAATTGACACACATTTTTGGAGTTTCAATTCTTTGATGGAAATGCATTACTTTGGTTTTCTTGAGGTTGATTATTAAATTATTCATATTAAGCCAATTAATTATGTCAGTAAGAGTATTATTAATGTCAATTTGATATGTATTTAAGTCCTTACATTTTACTATTGCAGTGCTATCGTCTGCAAACAAAACCATTTGTTGTTGTGTCACTTTTGGCAAATCATTTATGTAAATGAGAAATAAAGGTGGCCCAAGCACGCTACCTTGAGGCACTCCGTACTTTATACCCCTGAAATTGGACACATACGTTTGTTCCATTTTGGTTTTTGCGCACACTCTTGTGATTTCAGTACATTGCAATCTATTACTTAAATATGATTCTAGTAATTTTAAAATGTTCGCTCTGATGCCATAGCAATGCAATTTGTCTAGAAGGATTTTATGATCAACATAATCGAAGGCTTTAGTCATGTCTGTGTAAATAGCGCAGATGGGAGTCTTTTTATCAACAGCAGACATAACATTTTTTAAAAGGTCGAAAATAGCCATGTTAATTGTTTTATTTCTCCGGAAACCATTTTGTTCTTTGCACAAAATATTACATTTATGAAGATATTGGTACAAAGAGTTATAAATAACTTTTTCAAAGACTTTGGAAAAAACAGGAATTTTGGCTATCGGGCGATAATTTTTTATATGCGTCTTGTCTTCCTTTTTGTGGAGCGGTTTTATTATGACTTTTTTCAAGTCTTCGGGATAGATGCCCTCAGTAATACCAATATTAATAATATGTGCTAGGGCAGGTGCTATAAGCTCAATTACATATTTAATTACTTTTGTAGATATACCGTCATTGCCTACAGTGCTAGTATTTTTAAGCGTCTTTGTGGCTGAAATAATATCAGATTTTAGAACAGGCTGCATAAACATTGATTGCATTGTCGAATTATTTAACTTATTATTAATTTTAATGTCATTTATTTTATTATTCTCAATGTCATCTACAAAGTAGTCATATAAAAAAGATATTTTCAATTCGTAAAGAGTATTAAACACAAACTTGTCTCGTTTCTTAAACTTGTTAAAATTCATTTGGAATTTTAGGCACTTGATAAACTTTCCAATATGTTTAAATTTCTGTATTATATAAAAGAAAACTACAATCAGTAGCATTAAACGGAGCTGTAATATTCGATTATCCATATATTTGGTCCGATGCCTATATTTACCTGACCTTTATCTATCTCACACTAGTTTTCTTCAAAACTAAGTAAGGTCAAACATTTCACGAATCTGGCAATAGCAGGCTAGAGTTTAGCCAATCAGCTGTCTCATATAACACGTCAGTCGCCTCCGTCTAATCGTGACAAATGTTCAGGAATTAGTTCTCAGTCCATTTGTCTCAGTTTGTGTCGCTAATCATTTGTTTTTCCGACGTTCTTTCTTTTATGTGCTCCGTGTGAGACAACGTACTGAAACTAATTACAAAAATTACGCTTCTGACATAATGAAACGGAATATTGATTACAAGGCTGGTAATTATAGTTATGTCAAAAGATAAATAACTAGGAGTTGGTAAGAATTGACAAAATAGAGTAACTGAGGTGTCTCATTGACAGTTCCTGTTAGACTTTAAATATTACTCGTATAGGTACTACTAATTATCTTATCCTCAGATGACCCTCAGAGGATCCTCCTAATAACATTATGGACCTACGTTTTTGTTTTTTCTATTGGTGTTGGTGTATGTGTACTTTTAATGTATCACTCACTGCATCAGTTGCTTGATTAGCAGATAGTTTCTATTCAACCCCATTCAAGCTTATACCTGCAATGTGAGCGATAGATCATAATTAAAATCATTGCAGAGGAAAATGAGTGTGCTAAGCTAACTGCTAAGTTTGTGATCGATTGCTTTTTGAACTTATTCTTCCGATTCATGCTTGCTTGGTAAAGTTATCAATCTGAACCACACTAGACATCATTATATTATATTCCAATTTTAAAACTATAATAAGACAGTGTTTTTATCTTGGTTGGAATGTTTCTTTCTAAACAAACAGCATTTTTAATTGAATTAATTCGAAGCACTTAAATTAAATTCGAAACGACCACGTACTACGCAGGTGACGCCTACACAACGGATAAACTGTGGGTTATTTTCTGGATTTACGTCAGTTCGAGTGAATCTCAGGATGAAGTTAATTCACGAGGAACAACCTAGATGTTAAGACAACTGACAATAGAAAAGCACTTATAAGAATTACTGGCTATTTTTAGCGCAAAAAATGTTTATTTACCTATTTCAGAGATTTTGTTCTGTTGTGAATTTGAATTCATTACTTATTTATCAAAATAATTGGATATTGGTGAAGTGTTTAAAAAATCTGGAATAGGTACCTACTGTATGGAACCTACTACTGTATGATATATACTAAATGGATATTATTTCAGTATTTGGAGTACAAAAATAATAAAGAGAACGTCCAGCGACGGTAATCATTAAAAAAAAAAAACTATACTTTGTAATAATCACACCACATTGCTCGCACACCAGCGTCATCTTTGAACATTTGAGAAAAATATCGCGTCCAATACAAGCTCGTAGCGGACGTAGCACCGTTGGCTAGTTGACTACGTTTTGGATATCGTACAATCCGTAGCGAAAAACTTCTATCTAAATATGATAGATGGAGCTGTAAGCAAAAGTTTCGTAGTAGCAGCAACATTAGAATAAACGACCTACCCTCTCGCGGCTAATAGCGCAACCATGCTGAAACGGTAGCGTTCAGTATTTCAGGCGGCGCTAACTGTGGAATTAGCGTCGCATGTACCAGGCTCGCAGAACCGGGAAGGAAATGTTTTTCAGCGAGTTTCAGCGGCCATCTATTTCCGTAGTTTACAGGGGGCGGGACTTCTATTTAGTAGGGCGCTTGCCAACATGTGTGTGGCCTAAACACATGTTGTTATGTGCGTCAAGGTTACTTGCGTCATGTGCTGTTGCTGTGTGCGTGTTTCAGCTTGAAATGTACCTGAAGAATAATTTTACAGTTTTCTACGAGTATGTTGTTTCATACAATAACGTGAATGGTCGAACATTGCGTGAAAACAACAGTAAACTGTTTTTAATATACGTGTATTTTGAAACTTAGTTTAAAATAATTTCATGTTTATCGTCGTATTAATAGTTGGAATTGCAAAACGAAAAAGACATACTTTTCAGTTTTAAATTAATTAAAACATACCTACGCAATCAACGTATTGCAATAATTTATCACAAGCCTACAAATTTTATCAAACCTAGCCCGCTCTTTATCTGCTTCCAATGCAATTTGTAAAAAAACTTTCTCAACATCTCCACAGATAACAAAAAAATATTCATTTTTACTTAAAATGTAACAAAAATGTGTGAGGTATCAGGGTATCATAAAACAGCTGTGGTAGCCCGTTGTCGAGTTTACGCAGTTTCTTAGAAAACCAAATTGTGTCGTGCAACTTTTACGAGACGAGTCAATGACCTTGTGGACGACGCGGACGGGAGCATCATTCATCTCGTCTATTGATGTTTCTTGCGATGTTTTTTTTTTTTTTTGGAAATAGTTGTTTTTTTTTTTTCATGAATGCAAGTCTTTTATTACATGAAACTAAAGTTATTTCAATAATAAAAGCACTCATTTGGAACTATGCCATTCATAAAAAAAATAGTTTCTTGATTTATTTAATGTTAGTTTTAACTTGTTGTATCACATTTTTTTGTTTTAGGACTTTTAGGTATCAATTCACTTTATATTATTTAATTTTCAGAAAAAAGAATTCCGGCTCGTCTGAAATATTAAAAGTTTAGTGGTTATGAATGGTAGACGCGAAAATTATCAAATGCTTCTTTTTGTAAAACTTCACGATTCACAGTGGCTATTAGCGGAGTGGTTATTTCTGTTTCTACTCATCCTTTGTGAGATTTTTGAGGATAGAGAAACGGATTTTACTCACCCCGTTAACATGACAGATATGAATCATACATAATTGATAAACAATGCTGATGCCGCTAAAATTGATGGTATGAAAGTTTTTATAATTATGTAACCATTGCCCTACGCGTCACACGACACACCTTTACTTAACCCGACCTACCCCAACACCAACACCCTCACACGTACCATGCATATGTGCGTAACATCTCCATAGCTCTCCTGCTCTCCTAGTATACATGTGACTCCGAAAACTCACATGACTCCACTAAATGACACGTGCTACACACGTGTAATGTCTCCATACGACCCTCCTATGTGTAAAATGTATGTATGTTTGTTTGTGTGGTATAGATGCTGGGAATTAGATCGTATGTGTACCGTAGAGATATTCTATGCGTGTGTTTATGTTATTGTGTGCGACTGTTAACATGTCTGTCTGTATGTTGTAGCCATAGGTCTGCTCTAGTAGTGGAGAATCGAGGGGGTTTAAGATTGTTTGACTTACTGAATCGAAAACAAACATTCAACGATTTATCCAATTTGTGAACCTTTAAATTCATAAAATAAATGTACTTCGTTAACGCATTTATAACAGCAATCTTTCATGAGGCTAACCACGACTCACAAACTCTAGAAAAATATTATCTACTTACTGCAGAATTTTTCAGGCACTGCAAAAATAAATACTTAACTCTGAAGGGGGAAGTGCCAGATTGCCAGCGAAATTCAAATTTTCTTACGTTTTTTGCAATGTATGTCAGTGTGAGATTGTATGTTGAACAAAATATGATTCGCGACCGTAATAAGTAGTATTTACAGAATAATAATCATTAAAATCATCAATACAACCCTGTAAGTACATATAATCCTATTGATTTATATTTTATCAAATTGTCATTGTTGTGTGTTACGGTCGTGAATCATATTTTGTTCAACATACAACCTGACACTGACCTGCAAATTGCAAAAAACGTAAGAAAATTTGAATTTCACGGGCAACCAGGCATTTCCCCCTTAAGCAGTCAGAGAGTCCTAGATAAAATGTAGTGCTTTATTTTATTTTGTACAGTAAAACTGGCAAAGTATTGTAATTAATTTCATTTGAAGCTAGCATTGTATTCTAAAATTATAGGTATCTAAATAGAAAAGTTAAATAATGGTGCCGATTCTCCTGTCACAAAATTCTCTAAACTGGACTAAAAATCACCAAATTTTTGTTTATTCCTGTCCACCGACGCGCGATGTTTCCCATTCTGAATTTGACTAAAGTGACACAACTTGGATAAGTACAATGTAGTTTGACAGCACTAATGTCATTTAGTTAATCAATTTAGTGGAAATGGTAATTTTGTTATTCTGAATTTGCCATTTTTTACCTAAAATTTTGATTGCAAAATAGTCTGATTAACCTAAACCAGACTATTTTTAATCACAATTAAAAAGGTGTGGAATAAAATTAGTTGCCATGAACTAAAATTTACAAAGCATATTTCTCTACTAGTTCTTGAAAGTTTGGAAATCATTATGGAAGCTTATGTGATTGCAGCTGTTGTCGATTCACGACATAACAGACAGTCAGACAAATTCAAGATGTCCTTGATAGGGCTTTCCTACGGCGACGAGAATATCGGAGATTTCCAATTTACTGAACGAAAAACCGGATTATCTTTTCTCGAGATCACATGTTTATTTATTTTATTTCATTTTCATTAGTAAACTAACTTTTAACCGCGGCTTCGCCCGCGTGGATGTCAAAAAAATCCTGTAAATCCTTCTCCATTAAAAATAATATATACCTATGTGCCAACTTTCATGGTGTTCGGTCAAACGGTGTTGGAGTTCACTGTAGACTCATAAAATATATTACTTATATTTAAAACTATTTACTCTTTACACAGTTTCTAATAATATAATTCAATCATGATTCGAAAGAAACGTAGCGCCATCTAGCGTCCTAAAGCAATTGTGACTGTCGACAGTTATTGTTCGTTCCCTCGGGAACAGTACTATTTCTGGATGCGTTTCATCCAGAAAAAAGTACTGTACTCTATGTCCTTTTCCGTTCCTCTGACAACGTACGAGTATATGCAAAATTTCATAATGATCGGTGCACTGGTTTAGGCGTAAAAAGGTAACAAAACAAACAAACTTACTTACTGTGGCATCCTACTTCCTACTAATATTATAAAATGTGAAAGTTTGTGAGGATGGATGGATGGATGGATGGATGGATGGATGGATGGATGGATGGATGGATGGATGGATGGATGGATGGATGGATGGATGGATGGATGGATGGATGGATGGATGGATGGATGGATGGATGGATGGATGGATGGATGGATGGATGGATGGATGGATGGATGGATGGATGGATGGATGGATGGATGGATGGATGGATGGATGGATGGATGGATGGATGGATGGATGGATGGATGGATGGATGGATGGATGGATGGATGGATGGATGGATGGATGGATGGATGGATGGATGGATGGATGGATGAATGGATGGATGTTTGTTGCTCTTTCACGCAAAAAATACTGAACGGATTTGGATGAAATTTGGCACACAGATAGACCATGACCCGGGTAAGAACATAGGGTACTTTTCATCCTCGATCGCAGAAGAAGTCGCAGGCAACAGCTAGGTATATTAGTTAAGAAGTTAGGATTAGGATTAGCTTTATTACGCTGCAATAAATAGCAAGATGCTAGCTGAATAAATTCTTAAATGCTGTACCTAGTTTGTCGATTTTAATAAAATTACCTAAAGGTATTTTTCTTATTGAAAACCGAAAAAATATCGCCGGAGTTACATTAGAAATACGTTACCGAATACAGATTATTGCATCTTAATTTAATAAAATATAAACATTCATATAGTTTTACATCGTCATTGTGCTCCATGTAATTAATTTAAAAAAAAAAAAGATAAACAAATTGCACTCATATTTTTTTTGCACTTCGGATAATTTCGTTCCCTTCCATTCAAACTTTATTTTTATTTCCGACAAATCATGGTATAATGGTCTCTACTCAACTTAGCGATTGTCAAACTCGATTTTAGTTGTGTCAAAATTGTTTTTAAGTTTAGAGTATCTTGTTTGCAGAATAGCTTTTAAGATTATTTTAACCAAAAATAAGAAATTTTAGTGATAGTTTGGTTTAGTTCGGTGTACAAGAGAATCGGCACCAATATCTGATTCAGATAGAAAATAACAAAATAAAAGGACGGGTTTTGCTATCGCATAGGTACTGTAGTAATTATAACTGACGCTGCTATTTAAAAATTAAATGAAAGAAATAATTTTGTAACGTTATTCGCTTTCGCTTGTCCATAATAAAATTATAAAATTGAAGTCTTTAAATTGAAACGTTTGCTACTCTGGTGCGTCATCGTATCGCGAAATATCGCGTTATCACAGGCGCGTGTAGGCGGGGCGTTACATGCTCATTGCTCGTATGTTGATAAGCCACATGTGTGGAAACGCGTTATCGCCTCACGTTTATGGTGCCCTAGTACATACGTGTGCTTGTGGCATCACATGACGGCATCCATTTTCATGTGACACACATGTCACACCGGTGACATTGTCACGCAAACTCGTTTTGTTGTTCCTTCAGTTTTTGTTTCCAGTCAACTTCGAAGGCGGTCGTAATATTAATTAATATATCTTAATGAATCTAACAAACCATGTAGTAAGCCAAATATTTCAACCCATTATATTATTAAATTGTTTAAAGTAAATAACATAACAACAATAAATAAAAATACCTACTCGTAATGCATGAAATAAATATAAATGTTAATTGCTTGATACGAACGCATACGCTAGTGGAAAACTAATGAGTTAAGTAATTAAATTAACGTCAATCGGAGGTTAAATAAACTGTTTTGAATTAACTGATTACATTTTGCATTAATACAGCTGCATGCTGCTTTGACGCCAATATGCCTTATAGCTGTTTCAAGTGGTATTTGCTATCTGACCAAGATTATTTCCGGATTTTTATATACATACCTACACATTGACATTGGTGAATTTTATATATACATTGACATGAATATTTACTTTGTAAAGTATTATACTTATTATTTTAGTTATTGTGAATATGAAGCCTATGTGGGTCATTGTTTTCTTTGTCTTCTCTGTTAGTTTTAATCATGGTCTGCCAGTTTGAGTAATTTATGCGGCCTATCCAAATGTCCTTTCTTTGGTATTTTATTCGACGTCGAGCTTCTTAAATACTGAGTTGAGCTGCTCGATTACTGCCAAATGCATGCACTGACTGGACAGCTCCACTCAATCCATGTGGTTTTTCTTTAAAAGACCATGTCTAGATGGTCTTCACATGATCTGACCAATTACTACTGTTACGAGTTACGAGAGACGAGTGACCTGAGTTTGTTTTGGCCTTTCTTCCCCTCCTCATCTACTTAGTTTTTAAAATATGATTGACGTGTAAAAGTGTATAAACCAATAAAATAATTTATCCTTTATCAAATATCTACCATAGATTGTTTCTTAGATAATATTTTTGTGTGTCAAGGATTGATAAAAGGCAATTTATTTCAGAAAACATTTGTGTTTAAGAATAACTTCGATTTAATCTAAACACAGGCAGTGTTTAGCGAATTGAAGAATGACACCCAGCCCAAAGAAATTGTTTCCTTTTTTAACCGTCTTCAAAAAAAAGGAGGAGGTTCTCAATTTGATTGTATTTTTTTTGTTTGCTTTAGTTTCAGACTTTATGTGAACTTTGCTCTTACTCACAACTTACAGCCAGCTGTTTATATAATTGTATTCAATAGATCTACAGAACTTAAAAAAATATTATGAGATGATAGATAAGTACAATTTTTTGTCAAGTACTTAATGTTATTTAATAATTTTTGTACAGTGTCAAACTCCTATATACATATAAAGCCAAATTTCACAAACCTAGAAGCAGTCTTCCCTTCATTTGAAATTTCTATGTTTTTGTAAAAATCTTTTTCTTCGCCTCAAAACGACCGTGCCCAGGTTGTTGAGAGGGCAATAGAACCCTCCTGTGAGGGTTGAAACCGCCCAGCTTGTTCTCAAATCCTTGCTAGGGCGCCGCCTACATCCCATTGTTTCAGACGGCAAATACCAGGAACAGAGAAGTGCACAGGAGTTATTCAGAACTCATTATTTATTATTACACCGGGGTGGGGAGATTATAGTGAGGGTGGATTTAAGCGTAGAGCGAATGGCTAAGGGCATAGGCTACTTTTCAACCTCGACATTTGTATTACAATGAAATACAAAATACACTCAGACGATGTCGATGTCGCGGGCAACAGCTATTAAAATATATTGCACAGGATTAAGTCGGAATTTAAACATTAATGTTCCACAACAGCCGCAACTAATAACAAATTACCGATTTATTAGGTGGAATCGCCATTCTGCGCACTGCAGTCCTCTTCAGGTTAAGAAACCACTCGTTTAAAAAAAATAGACAGCAGGACGAGCTATTCCGTAAAAATCTCACCGTGAGTTTGAAGTGAGTGAGCTGTCAATAGTGTAGCCCTGGAGCTCACTTCACCTATGTTTATGCGGTGAGATTTTTTACAGAATAGATCGGTTGGAGCAGAGTAGGTAAAGGAATATTTTCTCAAAATCCGGTATTTACATTTGCAACATTTTTTCACAAATTCCAAAAACTGCGAGTGGTAAAACAGTTGCAATTTTTGATTAGGGAGGAGCGCCAGGTTGCCCGCGAAATTCAAATTTTCTTAGGTTTTTTGCAATTTGCGTTTTCAGGCTGACACTGACCCAAATTGCAAAAAACTCTGTCAGGTTGTATGTTGAACAAAATATGATTCGCGACCGTAACAAGTATGTATTTCATAAATATCAATCAATAGGATTATATTATTATGAACTTAGAGGGTAGATAACAATATACAAGCTAACAATAAAATATATATACCTACTATTTACAAGTGTATAATTAAAAAAAAGGGAAGAGCTTAGAGGGTTGTATTAATGATTTTAATGAGTATAATTCTGTAAATACATACTTGTTACGGTCGCGAATCATAATTGATTCAACATACAACCTGACAGAGTTTTTTGTTATTGTTGTTTGTTGTTTTATGTTACAACAAAATACCTTGTGACATATTGGAATTAAATGAAAGAAAATTTAAAACTCATATAAAAAGTACACTTTGTAAACAAGCATATTACAAATTAGAGGATTATATCCTAGATAAGAATGCTTGGAAACATGCTGGTCCTGCTCCATAGGACAATCTAGAGTCTAGACAAAATCAAACTGGTTGCTAATTTGATTGTATAATTTATAATTTTTATGACATTGATTGTTACATTATGTACTTAACTACTTAAACTCACACACTAAATTATTACTTGTTGAAATTTTGGAAACATCGTCTACTTTTCAATATTTGTAAATATGTGAGCACCATGTATCTATCACATAATTAATTTACCTGCCTTTGCATTATATTTAATTCTTTTTACCTATTGTGGTATAGTAATTTTATTCTAGGTGCATCGTCTTCACATATGATTACATAATTAATGTGAACTTACATAATATTGTAAAATATTTTAAAAGAGTAACGGTGGAGTTTCTTGCCCATTCTTCTCCATACGAAACTACCTTTTGGAAGGGGCAACTAGAATCAATTCTATTTTTTTGTAAATTTTGACGTTCAAAAGTGCCTTTTATGTGCCTATTTGAAATAAATGATTTGACTTTGACTTTGACTTGACTTTGACTACTCTGAGAAGAAAGGTCGAAACAATCTCAGAGGTCACAGTCTCTTTTAAAGTCCAGACATAATCTTGGTCAGATCATGTGAAGACCATTTAGATTAGTGTCTGAAATGGTCTTTTGAAGATAGAACCACACAGATTGAGTGGACCTGTCCAGTCAGTGCACGCATTTGTCAGTATTCGTGCAGCTCAACTATAGGTAGCCCACCCAGCTCAGTACCTATTTTATAGAAAAAAACGATTTTAGAAAAATATAATAATTATGTATTAACTATTAAGTATTATCTTAGTTTATAAAACTTTTTAAAGTAAGTAACAATTACTATTCCCAGAAACTATTTCTTACTTGTCTTGTAAGATTCACAAAATGGCACAATTTCTATTGAAGCTCCAAGTTTCATTCATGTTTACCAACGATCATTCACATTACTCAAAGTACTTTAAAGCCAGACATACGATGATAATATACAGGGGTGTTCAGCCATTGTTGCCATATTGTGACGTTACGCAATAAAGGTTGACATTGAAAGACCCCACATCACATGTACATAAAAAATATATTCCCATGTGTAACCCCTTGTGTTATCTAAGCGCCTGGTAACTTTGAACTCGCTCACACGTGGCTGTTTCACTTTGCTATTCACACAAGTAGGTGATGCATCGTATTGCTCGGCGGGTTTCGCTGCGCATTTTAAATACGTATGAACTTTGTTAAGTCTTTGCTGCTTCATTAATTACCTATACCTACGGTTATTTCCAGTTTAAGTTAACTTAATCTAAGATGCTTCTTCGTATTATGTCATAGATAGGTACATAGGCGCACTGAAATCAATTGAAATGCATACTCGCACAGTGCGTTTTAGTACATAAAGTACAAGCTTTACGTCCGATGAGTTTTTTGAATAATAAGTAATAATAACCTTAAAAAAACGGAAAACAATTTTATTATGATTTCAAAATACAAAGTACATAATATCGAGGAGAGGCAGCAAGCTTTGGGAGACGATAAAGATTTTGGACTTTTTCTGTATAATTTTAAGTTCTGGCCCATCTGAAAATCAAATCAAATCTAGCTGTTTATTCTCATAATAACTTGAGTTTGAAGTTGGATTGGATGGTTCATCATTTTCCTTACAAACACTTTTTATTAACACTCGTGTTTTCCGCTTAATAAGTATTAGTTACGTAAGAAAATATCAATGTCATGTTTTAAATAAGGTCACTCACTTCCCAATATCTTACTAGATTTTAATAAATAGACCACAAACATTAGGGTGTCCAAAATGTCAGTAAAATGATGTATTTTTCATATTTTAAAACATTTCACCAGGTCAACGGATTCCCAGACACGTACACATTTTTGAAGTATGAACATGGGAAGCAGCGACGCACCCCTAGTCACCATACGTCGACACTCATCAAGGACAGGAGGGTGAGTTGAATGTCATCTCTTGCATTGTCTGTGCGCCTGGTAACTTTGAACTCTGCTTACACGTGGCTGTTTCAAAAGCCGCTATATTTAAACGTAGCTCTATCAAGTGGCACAAGGTTTTTGAGTGCATGTTCGGTTGTGTGTAACTGTGGGGATTGCTATTGAAAAGAATTTGTTGAATGAGATAGAAATATCGTGGAAATTTCACTTGAGATAAGAGATATAAATCGTAACGTTCGTTTTACACTTTATAATGCTGTTGAAACGATAAAAGTTATCACTGATATTGAGAAGAAAAATTAAAATCAACACGTCTATTTAGGACAAGATAAATCACCATCATCATATGCCTAGCCTTTTCCTAAACATGTTGGGGTCAGCTTCCAGTCTAACCGGATGCAGTTGAATACCAGTATTTTACATGAAACGACTACCTATCTGACCTCCACAACCCAGATACAGTAAGTCCCTTGGTAAGAGTGGCTCTCAGGCTTACGGGCTTCTGACGACGCGTAACGACTGCCAAAGATCCACGAATGACAGCCGGGACTAACAGTTTAACCGGCTTTAAACAAAAAAACACGTGTCGCACTCGGGGACTGCCGCGGTAAAGCTATTGCATGTCATTTTTTATCAACCTATGCAATTATAATTATTTATTTATTTTTTATTTATGCAGTATTTTTTTTTCTTTGATATTAATTCAAGTACAGTCGTACCATATACATACACGTTAAGCGAACGCTCGGCCGAGCTACATGGTAGGCGGAGTGGGGGGTGTTAGGTTTTATTTTCGTTGCGGAATTTCTTGATTCGGTCGCCGCGCTCAAAGCCCGCGATAAAAGCTATGCAATAGCTTAAAAGATAAATCATAATAATAAAACAAAATAATATGAAGCTACATAAAAATTCTTCTTTCACCAGGTGAGATGGGCAGAGCAACTGTTCTCCAAGTCCAGGGTGAAACGTCACCCCATGCCGGAGTCGGACCAGCCATTACATAGAGTGAAGAGAGTGGAAGATAATGACACGTTATTTAATAACATCCATAGCTATCGAATTAGAAAACCTTGGTTCAACGACGAACTCTGGAGCCATGAGTGGTACTTGGTAAGTAACATTAAACATATTTTAGGTACTTATATATATTGTTATAAGGTGGTATGCAGGCTGCCAACCTGATCGTTGGTGGTCACCACCACCAATGGTCATTTGCTAGATGTACGTGTGATGCCATCGCAGATGTGAACGATTTAAAGCTAGATTGTGTTTGCTGTTGCCAGCATAACACAATGTTTATTTTGCAGAGTTAGAAATGTAAAACTATGGTGCCGTTTCTCCTGTCACAAAATTCTCTAAACTAGACTAAACATCACCAAAATTTAGTTTGTTCCTGTCAAACTACGTTTCCCATTCTGAAATTGACTAAAGTGACATAAATATATATTATAGTTTGACAGCACTAATGTAATTTTAGTCATTAAATTTAGTGCAAATGAAAATTTTGCTAGTCTTAATTTGACGATTTTCACCAAAAATTTTGATTGACAAACTAAATCCGGCTATTTTATTCGCGATTAAAAGACGTAGAATAAAATTTGTTGTCATGAACTAAAAATTTACAAAGCACATTTCTCTACTATTTCTTGAAAGTTTGGAAGCTTGTGAGTTTGGAAATCATTATGGAAGCTTATGTGATTGCAGCTGTTGTCGATTCACGATGTAACAAAGAGACAGTCAGACAAATTCAAGATGTCCTTGATAGGCCTTTCCTACGGCGACGAGAATACCGGAGATTTCCAACTTACTGAACGAAAAACCGGATTATCTTTTGTCGAGATCACATTTTTATAAGTGAACTAGATTTTGCCCGCGGCTTCGCCCGCGTGGAGGTCAAAAAAATCCTTTAAATCCTTCTCCATTAAAAATACATAATTATATACTTACCTATGTGCCAATAGGAATCGGCACCAATGTGCCTCGCTTTAGAATAAATTAAATTAGGTAGGATAGATTTGCCTAGCATTATTTTTGACCCTCGACGCAAAATCGACGGGGTGGTATAAGTTTGACGTGGCTGAGTGTGTGTGTGTGTGTGTGTGTGTGTGAGAGAGTGTGTGAGCGTGTGTGTGTGTGTGTGTGTGCGCGTGTGTGTGTGTGTGTGTGTGTGTGTGTCTGTGGCACCTTAACTCCCGAACGGATGAACCGATTTTGATTTTGTTTTTTTTGTTTGAAAGGTGAATTAGTCGGGAGTGTTCTTAGCTATGTTTGATGAAGATCGGTTCAAGATGGCCGCCGCCACAAAACGGCCGATTACATATTTTTTTAAAAAACGTTTGGGCCCGCCACGCTGCCTGAAGAAGGCGTCGTCATCAGCGTTGCCAAGCGTCCCGATTTTAGCATGACGTCCCGTTTTTAGCCCAAAATTAAAGGCACGCGCGGGACGGTCTCAGTCCCGCTTTTCGTGGATTGGGTACTGGACGCTGCGGCTTTAAAAGAAGTTATATCTGTATAAATAATACGAATTATCCTTTGAAGACTTATCTGCATTACAGGGTAAATCAAACCCTTATAGTTATTAGATAGTAAAGTAACGTATTTTTATTAAACATTTTCTATGGCTATCTATCATCATCGTAAACTTAATTTGAAACTCACAGAAAAGGATAAATATGACGTAAAAATTTAAAAACTACTGATATTTACGTTTTTTATTGTGTACCGCATTTTTACTCAAAAGTTTTCAAAATCCCGCTTTGGCCGATAAAATATCTGGCAACTCTGGTCATCACACTTGTCAGTTGTTACCGAGACATGCCTAGGGACACGCAGGCGTGGCGATTTGACAGTTTACGACAGATTGCCAGAAAAGGCAACAAAGACAGAGATGTTGGAAGTCTGTAGGAGTCAATTCATCTTTTAGTCAGCTGTTAAAGATTTGGCTCAGCAAAAGTTGAAGAAAAAAAAAACATTCGCCCGATCTATGATCTTAAATGGGTCTACGGCCCATCCCAGCTCCAGAACCGAATATAAAACCATAGCACACGTACCTCTGAGTCTGCTTCGGCCTTTCTTCTCAGAGAAGTCAGATAGGAAACGCCGACCTCATATTAGTTTAAAATATGATTCTCTCTACTCTAGTTTTTTAAATATGTCTGACGTGTGAAAGTGTTTTTACCACCTGCTTACAGAAATAAAATCATTTATCAATTATCATAAAGCAACTGACTGGTAGCCATTTCTAAATTTTGCTATCGCCAAGGGACGGGAACAGAAACCCGCTTCATTATGCAAACACCCTTATTTAGTTCTTTTGTGCACGTGGAGGACGTGCTTGCAGACGTGTTTGCATAATGAAGCGGGTTTCTGAACTTGGTTTGGCCAAAAAACACTTTCGATGCTCGTTTATTGGGAGTTGTCACTTTGATGCTTATTATTTTTCGGCATGGAATTAGTAAGTACCTACTATAATGACTGTATACCTATTACTTTTTCGGTTACATTTTGACGTATTATCATGTAAATATGTACTAGCACAATAAAGGACAATCTATTTAGTGCATACTGATTCCATTGAGCACAATATATTCATTTACCTACCTACGGTTAGTATTTTTCGCAACCGGGGCGGCACGGGCGGCGCGGCGTGCGTGTATGACCAGATGTATGAACATAAACGAGGCAAACGAGGCAAAAGGAGTAAGAGTATGTAAGGATCGTAGCAAGTGACGTTCTGTAGTTTCTGCCTACCCCCATGGGAAGAAGGCGTGAGTTTATGTATGTGTAACATTTTTACCATACATTACATTTCGAGACCCCTCCGTGCCTCGGCCGTGCTTTCCGGTACTCGGAAAGCACGTTATACCGTCGGTCCCGGGTGTAATTTTGTAGATCTTTGACAGTCGTTACGAGTAGTCAGACGTCCAAAAGTCTGACAACCAGTGCCAAGGAGTATCGTGTTACTCAGTAACTGGTTTGTGGAGGTCAGATAGGCAGTCGTTCCATGTAAAATACTGGTATTTTTCTGTTTCCGGTTACACGGGAAGCCGACTCCAACATAGTTGGGAAAAGGCTAGGCTAGGCTAGGAATAATAAATCTTATAATGTCCACTCATATTTCTTCCAACACCTTAGTTTATTTTTACTCAGTAACCAGGGAGTGAAGGTAAAGGAGGAAAGGGCCAATTATTGAAGTATATTGAAGTTGACAGTGGCAATATTTATTTGATAAATCTGACCTCAACTCTAACAGCAAATAAAATCAAAAATTATTTTCAGCAAGACACACGCACTTTGCACAACTTGCCCCGGCTCGATCTAAACGTGTTGCCAGTCTACGAAATGGGGTACAACGGCAGCGGTGTGCGTGTTTCTGTGCTCGACGACGGAATCGAGCACAACCACACAGACTTACGACACAACTACGTGAGTGTTATGATTTCCTAGTACTTGTGAGGCGGGTGGTTGGAAATCTCTAAACTAAAATGGCACATAAGTTCATTATATAACATTGACGATAGATGGCGTTACTTGTGTCTATGTGTTTCTCAATTCTGTATGTTTCTTTGGAAATCGTTTTTTTTGTTGTAAAATGGTTTTATTTTTCACTTTTTAGTTGTGGTCTACCCCACACAAATTTGTATGCTTGCTTACCTTTACTTGCTATATGTAAATAATAGTGACAGGAAGTTATTATAACATCAATATACATTAAGTGGAAAAAATACGTATTATTGAAGCTAACTGAAAAACTGCCCAAGCAAAGTTAATAAGATTTATATGGGACTACGCCTGAGGCAAAAGCTAGTCATAAACAAAACGCGTGAGTGTCGTGGGACACTCGGTTGGAACGAAGTTCCTTTCGTAGTATACAGTGTGAGTCTTCATAATGTGCGCATATCGAAATGAGAGACACTAAGCTCAATTTGGTCGACGGAAAAAATATTTAAAAATATCTACAAAAATAAAACAAAAGCAAGGGTCTCTTCGTACTAAATTATAGTACGTAGCGTAGCCGAGTGCAAGGCCTTTCGTTAACAGTTGATAGGAAATGTTGTGATTGAGTTTTAGATATGGAATTTTTACTTTTAAAAACCTGATACGATGGATAATAATTTAAAGTAATAAAAAAGGTAAGGAAGTAAGGTAATCGCGGCTTTTATTGAGAAATTTTACAATTATTGTAATAATTGATGAAAAAACATCTGATTTTTGTTAAAAAAATCCTTTAATTTTCAATTGAGGGCGATTTTCTTCTTTCGTTTTTATTTTATGAGGACGCCCTGTTACTTTCAGTCATTACTGAGTTGGTTTCATCGTGATAGATCGATTAGTTTAAAAGTTATACCGATTTGTTTACACAGAAGTCACAGCAGCGAGCGAGAATTTAAAAAATGCTATAATTATTTCAATATTATTTTTAGATTTATTCAAATATTTTTTTCGTCGGTAAAATTAAGCTTAGTTTCCCTCATTTCAATATGTGCACATTATGAAGGTTCACACTATATTTAGAACATCCATAGAACAAATTGGATTACCTTAAAAAGGGATATATTGAGTCAACCTTAAAAGATAGACATATTCTGTCGCTGACTTTTTTTGAACTTTTAAAGGAAATCAATTCCGTCATACATGATTTTTGCGTAACTTTAACCGTTTACGCAGCGCACGCAACGAAAGCTCTCAAAAGGAATCATTTGCCCGTTTTTGCAACATTTTTCATTTATGCTCCGCTCCTATTGGTCGTAGCGTGATATTACCTACATAGCCTAAAGCCTTCCTCGATAAATGGACTATCCAACACAAAAAGATATTTTCAATTCCAACCAGTATTCCTGAGATTAGCTATTTCCACCAAACAAACAAATAAAGAAAGGGTCTTGACGGAAACTCGTGACGGAAAATTCTTACACTTTTTTCGCCTAGCCCCCATCCGCCAAGTCCGTACCGTGCGATAAGGAACTATGTTCCAAAATCTAAATCGTACTGCAATTGCTGGAGATATCGCGTAACATATTATATACAAATAAAAAAGAAACTGACGAATTGAGAACCTCTTCCTGTTTATGAAGTCGGTTAAAAGTATATCGATACTAATATCTAAAGAGGTATTTGTTTGGTTGTTCGTAAGTTTGTATATTGGGGGTAATCTCTGGAACTATCTTGAGGAAAGCTATAGGCTGACTCTGAGTCGAAAAAAGAAAAAAGTCAGAAAGAACGCTATCCGAAAACGAAGTGATAGCGCGGGCAGGTGATGCGATGCGAAGAGGTTGGTCGGGGAACAAGAAATTTCACGCAGACGAAGCCGCGGGCAGAAGCTAGTAGATTAATAAAACGATGTAAAAATAGGCTTGTTCATTAAATTTAAACAATGACATACATACAATAATGTACATAGCTATTTTAAACTAAGATCGCATAAAATAAAATCTCATTGGCTACGCAAATGCCAGGCACTAAACTGTCATATGAAAATTGCTATCGTTATGGCACCATGTGGTAATTTCGTTCAAGATTTCCGTTCTTTACCATATTTGATTTGTTTACTAGACAAACTGAAGTTGCTTTTCGTGTGTCTGTTTGTGCGCTTAGTTCTTCTTAACAGAAACACCCGTAAACCGACTTTATTTTGTGGTCATCAGTCATCAGCATCACTTCGATCTGTCTAGTAAATAAAAAATAATAATATCACCGAAAATATTCTTCTGTTCATTTCTGAAGTCTTTGTACTCAGTAGAAGGCAAATAGTCATTTTCCAACGTAAAAAGACGCTAACTGAAGGTAGCGATCGAGTATCAATCATCATAAAATTCACGAATTTTATTTGAGTCGAAAATACTCCCTGCAAAATTATTATAAATTCTAAAGTACGCAATACACAATTCAATTCAATTCAATTCAATTTTATTCAGGAACAATTTACATTGTGTTTGAAATCATAAACAATAAAATATAAAAAAACACGATAATCAAAAATACAAGAAAAAAATAAAACACGATAATCAAAAATATAAAACCAACACATTAACAAAACAATAATTATAGAAAATAGAACATTAAAATTCAATACAATTAAAAAATCCAATACACAACAAGCTACTACATACCTACTAATAATACCCAGTCCCACATTAGGTAATAAAAAATAAAAATAAATAATTAAAATGTAGATATGTCATCGTCTATCGAATAGAGACATTTCTCCAATAGGAACGCCTTGAGTCTTGACTTAAATGAGCTCTTGTATATTATAGTTTTTAAGTCCAATGGCAACCTGTTAAAAATCCGCACTGCTTGATATTGAGGACTATGTTGAACAATCTTAAGTTGGGGTATTATTTTGCTTTTAAAATCTTTCCTGCGCGTACTTTCCCTCAACTGTCTCTCCTCATCTGTTTCATAGTGAAACAGATATTTTTTAAAATTCACCAACAATACTAAAACATAGAGGCTGGGCACAGTAAGAATCTTTAAATTTATAAAGTGTGGCCGACAGCTCTCTATTTGTGATATACGGACCATGGTTCGTATGGCTCTCTTTTGGAGTACAAAGGCTCTCTGGCAGTTATATTTAAAACTATTCCCCCAGAACTGAACACTATATCTCAACCTTGATTCTATTAGAGCATAGTATACCATTTTAACATGTTTTATGTCTATTTCATCCCTAAGACTGCGTAAGGCATAACACGCTGAGGAACTGTTCCGGAAAGATACCCTCTAAAATGCATTTATTGTAAAATATTGTCAAAGGTTCAACTAATATATCTAAATTTTCTTTAATAACTGCTATTGGAATGTCGTCATAGCCACATGATTTCTTATTTTCCATACCATTAACTATTTTTACTATCTCGTTTGGAGTAACAGGCGCAATAACCATGTCATTTTGAACTCGTTTTGTGCTTTGTTCAAGAAAAATATGGGGATCTGGATTCTTAATATTACTCAAAAAACATTTGTTGCTAAATTGATTTATTAATACGTTTGCAACATCCAAGGGATTTTCTAGAATTTTACCGTCACATTTAAGCAAGAGAATTTCAGAATGCGGTGCTTTTATTTTATTCGTGCTTTTATTTATAACTCTCCAAACCTCTTTACTTAAATTACAAGAATTGTTAATAGTTTCTGCTATTGTTATTTTTTTGGACTTAGATAGTACCCTTCTGTATATTCTTACATAATTATTTTTATAATTCTGAACACTGTCTTCCAGCTTATTAATACTACCAGCACACAACAAACGTTTCATTTGGCTTGATGTTTTAATGCCTTTTGTAATCCACTTTAATTTGAAACCATTTTTTATTTTAATTTTTTGTTCTCTCTTTCTGTAACATTTTCTGAAAATTGTAATAAATGTCTTCAAGAACGTGTTCATTGCCATACCACTCCAGTCAATTTCAAGAATTCTTTGTCTAAAAGCTAGGTGATTTTTAGTGTTAAAAACTCTTTTATTTACAATTATATATTTATTTTTATTTGAATTATCAATTACATTATCTAATAAAAAGTCTCCCAATAGCGCACCGTGTCCATCTGCCAAGCCATTGTGGTCTACTTCACATTGTTCCACATAATCATCTGGCAGATTAGTTATAACGTTATCTATGCAAGATGCGCAATTGTTGCGAATAAACGTAGGTGTATCAATAAGCAGTCGGAAATTATAACATGCCAGTAAACTTATGAATTCAGTCCGGGTTCTGCTGTCTACCATTAAGTCCACATTAAAATCACCACAAACAATGCTTTTCCTATTGAACAAATATTCCAATAACTTCTCCATATTTATCATGAAATGCTCGAAATTCTTATCATTAGGAGTGCGGTAACAGCAACACAAGTATAGACCAGTACTAGTATCCTTAATACAACATACTTCAAAGACTTCGATCCTATATAATTTGTTTATAAAATCTATATTTTCCACTTTTCTGTCTATGTGCCCCAAGATTAGACTCCCCCCTCTAATTTTTTGTTTTTTCCTAGTATTGTATGAGACTAAGTTGTAATTTTCAAAATTAAATACATGAACCGATTTATCATTTAAAAAATGTTCACTTATACATATAAAGTCCACTCTCTTAGCTAGCGAATTAATGTAAAGCTCTAGTTCACTTTTCTTGTTACTGATACCACATACATTTTGATGACATATGAACACATTTGTTTGAACTGGGGAAAACTTTGAATCACGTTTGTAGCAAGAATTGAAAGTTGTATACAAATCATTCACGAAAAAAGTCTGACTCCTGTATAAGGTTGTCAGTTTGTGTCATTGAGTCAACACACTCTGTATGCAATTGTTCGCAACTTACATTTAACGAGAAATCTGTTTGGATACCAACGCTGTTGAAATATACAGGCTTCATCTGTTTGCAATTTGCTAGTGATTCCTTATAATGTCGATAGTTGTTCATGTATTTCACCCTCAGGACATGTCTAAGAACTAGTCTGCATGCATGTAACTTGTTTATACGTCTTACTGACTTACCGAAATTGGAATCCAGCTGAATAAAAGTTGAGTTATCACAATTACAACACACAAAATTAAGAAGGCTGTTCAACATTTTTACATTTATAAAATTATTGCAATAAATATTTCCTATAATAACATTAGTATTACTCAGTTGACACAACGTATAATGTAAATGCGATTTCACCACCATCGGACTCTTATCGTTAGAGCCCGCCATTATCAATACAAAATCTGATTTAGTAAAGTCTCTACACATAGACACACAAGACTTCAGTACTTCATCTATGGCTGCGTAGGGTTTTATTACAGAGGTCACAGAGAAATCACTTCCCAGGTAATCTTGCAGAATTTGTCGCACACCGCATCCAGTTTGATCTGCAAAAATCATGAGTCTATTTGTCTTCATCTGGCTGGACTCATCGCTTACTTGCAGCTTCCTTTCGTCTATGCAATTTGTTAATTGTTCCTGCTGACCTACATGTTCGTCGTCGTTCGGTATTTCGTTAAGTTGCGGCGAGACCTCCCTTTCCTCAGTTTCTAAGGTGATTTCGTGAATTTGCGGTGAAATTTCCCTTGTTACACCTTGAATGACGAACACATATTGTTATTATTATTAGTTTTAGAGCTTTACAAATTGCACGTCTCATAAGTGAAGCGCGTGAGGTAGGTAGTGCTCTACTCTCGCCTTAAAAAGAACAAGTAATTTCTTGAGCTAAAAATGTCTCTATGTACTTCATTATCGCGCTTGTAGAATAATATTCACACACAAACGTCAAGAAAAAACACTAGTTTCAACATTCATTTTATTTTCAAAAGACATTTTGCTATTTGAAATAATAAAAAAAAAAAAAAACTGTGGACGTCCGTGTGTCTCGTATGGATCCTGGCGTGGTCACGATAACTCCCGGAAAACTTAACTACTCGAGTCCATTTTTTTTTAAACGCTTCGGTGTTATTGAAAACTTTAAAGTCCTTTCGAAAATCACGGTCTTATTCAATGTAGTTTAATTGTAATTAGTAATATAAAAATACGACTGGACTTTTTTATAGAATTGAATGAGATTATGAGGCGAGCACTTTTGGATTTTCCAAATTTGTTACAGATACTCAATTCAGTGTAAAAAAATCAAAATTCATTATCATAATTACGAGTTTGGCCTAACGGTTTTGTCACGTAACATTTCTTTGTCCAAAAAAAGTATTTATGATGTTATTTCGTGCAAATACCGTGCCCATATTTAGAAGCAATAATAGCCGAGCCGAAGATTTAAACCGTGCGACCCTCTAGCTAGAGGGCCACCGCCACCGGGGCTAACGGGCGACATAATGGCCTTATACACACATAGAATGAACATGACATAATGACTTTTTGACAGATACCCGATTTGGGTGCGTCCACTCCACAGCCAGTTTAATGGCGGTGCACGAAAATTTCAAAGTAAACTTTAGTAATACTAAGGCTACATAACTTTTGTGGAGCTCAATATAGGCAAGGAATTTAGTCAGTCGGCTGCATTCGTCCCGCGGCCCGCCAAGCGCCATCCAACCATCGCAGTTGTGTCAGTTTACTACGGAAAATTTCAATCTGCGTTACTCCCAGTACCAAGATACCAGAAACGAGCAGAGGAAAGGTAGCTCATAGTTCCCAGTCGCGCGCGTCGTCGCACGTCGGTCGGCAGCGCAGCGGTATGCATCGGCATCGGCACGAGCGAGAATCACCCCGCCCGTAGTCTTTTTACTATGGAAAATGTCGATCTGCCTCCTTTCTAGTACCAAGGCATCATAAATGACGAGTGCATCTGCGGAGTAAGGCCGATTCACGCGATTTAAAGTGATAAATCTCTGAATTTATTTACTATGGAAAAATTATGTATTTTATTTTATGTTTTCCTCTATAGTACATATTAATTCAATGATGTTTTCTAACTCGAACACGTACGAGATAACGTAAAATCCATGCATGCATGTATCATCATTATTTCAGCCGAAAGACGGCCACTGCTGGACTCAGGCCTTCCCCAAGCATCGCCACTTCGACCTGTTTTGTGCTTCTTGCATCCAGCGGATTTCTGCGGCCTTCGGCATGCATGCATGCATTTTTTTATAACTCAATAATGTGAAACGTATATACCTACATGATATAATATTGATAATGATATAGGTCAAAATGAAAAAAAAAAATGTAATGTTATCTGTAAATTAACGCCACACGCCATCGCCATGCCTGAGTAATCTGTTATTTTTAAAAGTATTTCGTTATTTTTCTTTTAAACGATTCGGGCAACATAAATATATAGATAGTGGACATAATTTTTAACGGTAATTAGTTTTACCGCCGTTGTTTCAATCGACAAATAAGTTTTATCTGAAGAATAATTAATTATGGGGTTTGACATAATTTTCTAGGGATTTTTATCGCTTTTATTATTGCTTTTTGTTTTTTTAAATCTCCTTAAAATTTAAAAAATCAAAAAGTCTATGAAAGATCATGTTGAAATTCAATTGATTTAAATTTCAAATCGACATTAGGACACGTGTGTTTTGTGCGTGTCGGTGCCGCAGGAAAGGAAAAAGTCAAAACAGAACAGTCTTGGCGTCATTGTTTGCGTGGCGAATAACACTTCTTAAAGTTCCTGTAGCCCTGGTATGTTCGCGGCCGATATGACGCGCCGGGCGCGTTGCGCGTCGCCGCCCTCTCATAGCTGACACTGTTGTTGTATGACCGGTAATTGGATTATCTTTTTTACATTATTCTAATTTACAGGATAAAAAAGCCCTATTTTTCCAATTTACAGGATCCAGAGATCAGTTGGGATAGCAATGATGGTGATTCTGATCCATCACCTAGGTACGAAGCTCTCAAATTGAATTCGCATGGTACTCGTTGTGCCGGAGAAGTAAGTTTTTTTAAAAATATTTTTATTTTAGGTATGAGCTAATTAACAGTGTAATTTAATTTCATAATAGTATTTCACTTTAATAATAAAGTATACTTTTTAAGTTCTTAAGTTTTAACACTACAGATAGCCATGACGGCAAATAACTTGAAATGTGGTGTGGGCGTGGCGTGGGGGGCAAAAGTGGGTGGAGTTAGAATGCTTGATGGACGAATTACGGATCGAATAGAAGGAGAAGCTATAGGTAAGTTTACTGCTACCTTTTATAAGCGCCTGGTACATTCAGTCGCCATGTTGAGGTAAAACGTCGTAAGCTTTTTTTTGGAATTGGAACCTACCATCACCTTGATTGCATTACAATACGATAATAAGATATAGATATATAATATATAATTATAGTCTTTGCATAGCTTAAAACTGAATAAAATATGTCCACCGGCGCACCTTAAAACAAAAAGCGCGAAATGGCTGTTTTTTTTTACGTTTTCAAGCGCACATCTCCGCCATTTCGAATAATTTCGTAAAACTGAATCGACAAAAATATTCCATATAATTATCGAACCTGCTCACTCGGTTGATAAATGCGATCTGTAGAGCAGAACAGCAATCCGGACATACGAAAGCATTTTTGCCCAAGCTGAAACGGAGACGCTTCGCGCTCGCTCGGTCACTAAAATTAAAGTCGCTTTTCTTGTCTCGGTGTTGTTGTTTTCTTCTAAACTACTTAACGGATTTTGATGTAGCATTTAGATTTTTTTTCCGGTAGCAATTTGCACCCGTGCGAAACAGGACGCAGGCGGGTCGCTAGTGAATGAATTTTGAATTTATTAAGGCACCAATTTTATCAACGCAAAAATTATTTTCCTCGCGTACTGTGGACTCCTTTACAGTGACATCTGTTGAGCTGAAATCATTAAAAGTTACATGGACCCAGAGCTAAATACATCTCCTCTTACTTATGATATCTTAGTAATATGGGTGAAATGTGACGTAACAGTACCCTTTCTGTTGTCTGCTTGTTTGCGTTGTGCTTGTGATGTATGTAATTGTAGAGTTAAAGATAAATAAATGTTATTTAGGATACTCTTAGGCAAAAGAGAAAAAAAGCCTTTGCCCTTTGGAAAAAGGGCATTTGATTTATCGATAACAGTGAATAAAACTCTCTTTTAGTCACTGTGTGAATAAAAACATTTTGAATTTCGAACAAGCACGAATTAAGGTACGAGTTCGTAGCCGACTGCATGAAGCAGCAGCAGACGACGTGTCGCTGCGACACAACTGGTTTCTATGTATTTCTATGAAAACGACGTGTCGCTAGCTACGAAAGGTATTTCATAGAAATGCATAAAACCAGTCTAGTCAGTCAGTCTAGTTGTTATTTCTTTTGAATTGTAAGTGACTGTGCTGTTGGTGTGCTTATTCTAAATAAATAAATTCGAAAGTATGTTTGTTTCTTTGTTACATTTTCACGCCAAAACGGCTGAACGGACAGCGGAACTAGGGAGTGCTTTAGCAGACGACGCGCGGCGGGCACAGGCGCGCCCGGCCGGGCACTTTTTTTTTTGTTAGGAAATCTTCTAATGACCTCTCCCGCTCTGGGCGGAGCGGAAGGGCTTGTCAGACTCTTACTGACTAAAACCTACACGTTTTCCTTCAGTTGCCTGTGCGCCAGGGCCACGGTAACTCTTTCGAACAATCCGCGACCCCGGCAGGATCCGCGACCCCGACAGGGCCCGGCCGGGTCCTAAACTCCTAATAAAGTTTTTGTAGACTCATTCTGGGAAGCTTTCTCAATTTTTTTTGGTCAAACAACAAATAATATTATATTTTATTTTCATAAATTAAAAGCAAACAGCTTTAAAATAATAATAATAATACCCCATCGCCGTATCTCTACGTTGACGTCGTGGTGGAGCTTGCGCGCTCCGAACTCCTTGGTCTGTGCCGGTAGAGTTTAGTTTTCCGGAACAGGTCTAGGGTGAGGAGCCACACCAAGAGAAATACAGAAACCCGCAGGGCAGCATGTGGCAAGCTGTTGGGTAGTAGCGACCCCACGGAGAACCCTATCTCCCGGTGAAGTCTTGTTGCTCACCTCTGGCCTGCCTTTATTGGCCGGTTGGAGTGAAGTTTTCCGCACCTACAGTAGCCGCCCCAGCACAGCCCGCCTTGCTAGGAAGATGGGACAGCGCAAGGGTGTCAACACATGTTGCATCCCACACCAACGGCCGACCTAACTTCCAAGGCATTATGATCATTCCGTCTGGTCTCTTTTCCTATCGCCGCGTGCCAAGCCATTAGGTTCTAGAACAGCTGGCACCCCGGCGGTAACAATTTAAGAACACAACGGGTGATGTCATTGATGCTGGTGTTCCGTGTTATCCGGCCTGTGCTCCTACTGCAGGATAGGCCATGGTGTCCGAGGCAGTCAACACCTTCACCAGATTGCCAGCGATGCAGATCCACGCAAGGAGCGCCCAGACGCAGACAAGTAGCGAGCCGGAAGGTGGTGTCATCCAGCATAGTGCCTATGTTGGGTGACGGTAGCGCCTGAAGCCAGAGGCCTGAGTCTCACTCACCCACAGCCAGAAGGCGGGCATGCTCAGCAATATTGGTGGACATACTTAATAAGATTAATCTGTACCAACCTGTAGAGCGGCTCACTGTCTCTGGGAGGATGGGTTCACGGATCGATTAAGGTAAGCCATTTGCCAGGCATTCATCGCATCGGTCAAGCACGGCACTTAGAGCCAACCAAGGAAGGGGCTATAATTTTCCCAGTCAACTCTTCAGTGCTGTGAACAGAGGACAGGCATTTTACGGATGCCGTGGTCACTAAAATGGATGGGTAGTGTGGATTGAAGCCACGCTTGGTCGTCAAAGCCACTTTTAAAATGTCAGTATGCTGTGAATAAATTGGTCAATTTATTCCAAGAGCTGTGGCTGCTTCCATAAAGGGGAAAAGCATAGAAAAAATATAAAATTTGGGCCAAAACAACAGTATCTAATCAGGGTGAATGCCGAACGTAAATTTATTTTGGGTAGTCAGTCTGAAATGTCGTTGAAATGTTTCATTTTATCGTCGATGAATTGATAAAAGCTGTCTTCTAAAACTGGGGAACCTAGGAGGTGCAGTGCAATTTTTCCTAGAATTTTGATTTGTGGGGCAAAGCTTGCGGCTTATCTTAAAGTGTAAGAAGGACGTTCACGCCTCAAGCTTTTAAGAAAATATTAAAGTTCTATGTTAACGTAAGTTTTATTTAGTACTTTTTAGTTATTTAAAAGCTTCTTTTTAAAAAGGTTTTTACTTACATTTTATTTTATACTTTTTAGTATTAGAATTTCTTTAAATATCCATTCTATCACCTTCTCTTGAAAGGTACTTTTGTAAAGACAAATCCAACGAACCCAAACACGCCTTTACACAAGTCATGGTATGAAGCCATCCGAGTTTCACTATCCAAATCATGCCATACTTTAGAACGGGCTATCATAATTGAATGAATACTTATACAAAATTTCGTGACTGTGCTGTTGACCGCTGAAGAGATCTCTTGTATGAAGCCAATCCTGGGTGCAGCAGCCAGATCATGGTGAACTTTAGAACGAGCTATCATAATTGTATGCGTATATATACAATTTTGTGTCTCTGCTGTTGACTGTTAAAGAGTTTCCTCGACTGGAGTGAATCCTGGGTGCAGCAGCCAGGACATGGTGGACTTTAGAAGGAACTACCATAATTAAATGCGTCCTATATTAAATTTCGTGTTGGTACCGTTGACTGTTAAGGAGTTGTTTCGTCTGGAGCCAATCCTGGAAGTAGAATCAGTTCATGCGTCATAAAAATGCATTGTCTTTGAAACAGAATCAACGTGTGAACTTTCAACTGCGTAGGATAAGAGGAAGTGGTTTTAATTCAGTTTGCAAGATTTGTCCCGAACATACATACAATCATTGCAAGTTAAATAAAAGCTTGTATAAAGTCGTTTAGCGCTAAATGAATTCAATTATTTAGAACATTATGTTTCTGTCAATCGTTTGAAGATGATAGAAAGAGTGAGATAAATATGTTTAACGCTCTAAACGTGAGTGATTGATTTGTGGTGCAAGTGGGCCTAATTCATGATAACAGCGCTCGCGCATTCTTTCATCATCGATCCACAAGTAGTGAAACACTATTTTATTTTACTAGATAAATATTACATTATAAGATGTTTTACAATGTCCACCCCATGCCCCGATAAATGGTAATAATTTGGTTAATTACTTATTTCGCCGTGTGCTGTTCTTGAAAATGCAGTTTCATTAACCAACTTCAAAAAAAGGAGGAGGTTCTCAATTCTTCGGAATCTTTTTTGTGTATGTTCACCGATTACTCGAACACGCCTGAACCGATTTGGAAAATATTTTTTTTGTTTTAAGGGGTATACTTCCCAGGTGGTCCCGTTGTCATCAGGTCAGGTTCTGATGATGAGATCCTGAAGAGATCGAGGGAACTCTTCTAATATTATAGGCACACCTATAGTGATTTGGGTATTTTTTATAGTAACTCGTGCATTTACCTTTGGAAAGCACTATTTTTTATTAATTTTATTATTCTTTTAATTATAAAACTAACGAACCTTCCTTATTCCTTAAAATTTACTTTTGCCCGCGGCTTCGCCCGCGTGGATGTCGGCAATTATCCCACGGGAACGTGCTACCTGGACAAAAAGTAGCCTATGTCCTTCCCCAGGATGCCATTTATGTCTTTGCCAAATTTTATCGAAATCCGTTCAGTGGTTTAGACGTGAAAAGGTAACATACAGACAGAGTTACTTTCGAATTTATAATATTAGTATGGATGTATTTAAACGGTGTGGTGCCCAGCACCCTAATTGCGTAATACACTATCAATCACAATCTGAATCATTTTGAAGCCTATTGCTAATCCATTGTTTCATATGTTCGAAAAAATGCTCAACAACGTAAATAACGCAATGAATGTTGTTGAACTGTCAAAATGAAAGCCATTCCTACTGTTAGTGCGTTACGCAATTACCCTGCTGGCCTGCTGCCATCATTGTGAGATCAATATCAAAGAAACAAATCCACCACCAAACAAGCAACATTTTGGTCGTTGTTGTATGTTAGACGGCCACATGTTGGTGGTGACCACGATTACCAGGGCGCTAGGAATTAAAGAGATTGTTAAGATGATACGCGCGACAAGCAGTTCCTTGTATATTTTCCTACTGACTCTCTTCTAGAAAAACTACGCCTTATAGAGGGCGCCCTGACTAACGAGTACGACGCGTCGCGGTTGCGTCACCGTCGCGCGTCGATACGATAGGGATAAGAATACTAATTTCGCAAGTTTGTTCGCGCTCGGCACGAGTTCGGTTACGTATCGACTATCGTCGACTTTTACTAGGACAACAAAGTCGTCGAAGTAGTATGTCCATGAAATTAAATTGCTAATGTCCAGTCTAACCGCTAGAGGGCGCCATAGAACCTGCTAATTTCTGAGTTTATATTTGAATACCTACCTAATGCAAACAGTAATTCTGTACCCATTCAATATTAAATTGTTGTGATTCTTCCCTTAATTGCTGTTAAGTCAATAACTACTAGAGTGTTTTTATTGTTTTGGTGATAAATAATAAAATGTAAGTATACCATGTTTTCTAGGGTACGCTTTAGATAAAGTGGATATCTACAGCGCTTCATGGGGCCCTAATGATGACGGACGAACTGTCGAAGGACCGGGGCGACTCGCCACCGAGGCGTTTAGACGTGGCGTCACTGAGGTACCGCAACATTTATCATTTCATTCAAGATCAAATTAAATTGAAAAATTATGTTGAATTAATAGGATTTTTATGTATTATTTACTATTAATTAATAATATTTATTTATTATTGTCCGATAATTTAATTCGATAATAATGATGAAAGATATTTATGACGATGCAAATAGCCCATAATTAGGTGCTATTCTATGTACCTGTACCTACCGTGTTTCTGGCAAATAAATTACTTTGACTTTACAGTATTCTCCATATTCAATTACTTAAGTAAGTATGGGGATTATTGGTTTTATCTGTTATGGACGATTATTGCTTGTCTAGGGTCGTGGTGGAAAAGGCGCCATCTATGTTTGGGCGAATGGGAACGGCGGAGGTCACAACGACAATTGTAACTGCGATGGGTATTAAAACACATTACACTCCATACCTAACAAATTCACTTTTTCTCCTAGTAAAATTACTAACGTAATCATTTTTATTTACAGATATTCGTCTAGTATTTACACTATATCAATCGGAAGCGCGTCTCAGCATGGTCTGTTTCCTTGGTACGGAGAGATTTGTTCATCTACGCTTGCTGCAGCATACTCCTCTGGTGCTTACAAAGATCAGAAAATCGTAAGTTTACTCACTTTACGCCACAAACACAACAGCCATTCATCATTTACGTTAACGTAGTGGATTCAAATTCATTCATAAATCGTTGCTGATTCAAGGTTAAACAGAGATAACAATATAGATAGATACTGGCATCTCTTTCAGGCTACTACAGACACTGGCGATTCCTGTACGCTCGGGCACACGGGCACGTCTGCTGCGGCCCCATTGGCTGCTGGCATCATCGCTCTCGCTTTGAATGCCAAGTTAGTTGAACCTTTTATGTGCATTGCCTATGTTTTATGCGCTTCTAATACCCGTGTTGGCATGGTCTGTTTGTCACAATTCTGCCGTGTCGTTTGTCGAAAATGATGTCGCTTTGAGGGCCCCGGCACTTTTAACGAATAAGAGATGTCGCCACTTACTAGAACAAATAGCTCACCTGTCATTGGTTTATTATTAATGTATTATTGTAACGTGAACTTTAATTATACAGGGTGGCAGGGACATGAAACGCACAACCTGTTACCATGGATTCAGTAAGTACATGATTATGGGTTCGAGATTTTTGTCGGTTATTAAAAAAAAACTTTTGTTTCCTACAAAAGTGCAATACTTACGCGGTCAAAATCTATGGCACAGCAATTTTTTTTTTATATAACCGGCGCTAAATTTCAACGCAGGGAGGTCCAGAATCATGTACTGAATCCATGGTAACAGCTTGTGCGTCGATGTCCCTGCCGCCTGTATACTAGCTGCGGCCCGAGGCTTCGCCCGCGTGGACGTCGGAAATTATCCCACGGGAACGTGCTTCCGGAACAAAAAGTAGCCTACGAGTATGTTACTCCTTATAACATCAGCTATCTGCCAGTGAAAATCCCATCAAAATCGGTCCAGTGTTTCGGAGATTAGCCGGACCAACCAGAAAGATAGATAAAAATTTTGAAAATAGTTTTTTTTATTATAACATTCGTACTTATTTACTATCTTCATATGCATTTAGTAAATGCTGTTATTTTGACATTTCAAACAGACACTTAAATTTTATTTATTTGTACAGATGTATCGAATCAAAAACATAAAATGTAAAAAATGACAAGTCTCGCGACGCAATTCTTTCACCTTTCACTACAAAAAGTTGTGAGATCTCATGTAAAGTAAAACCAAGTCAGTTATTTTAGTAAGTGTCTATGGAAGCACTTATTCAACAACTTTGTTATAAATTGTTATCTAATCAATTACCTATCAACATTTATGGTGACCGTATATCAATATTAGACACCTTTATTTCTATAATAATATTATAATGACTTGGCAATTGCATGGCACCATAATTATAAAAGAATAATCTACTACTTCGATTAGTAATAATAATAAAATAATAATACTTAATAAGTTTATTTCAAGGAAGTACACATTTATTTAGAAGGATCAAATACAAAACAATTTTGCTTATGTAACAGGCAATAGTAAAATAAAGAGTATCGTTGGTACCAATGAACAGGTACCAGTAAACCTAAGAATTAAGTATTTTAATTAGTAGAATATGTTGTGTTCCTTGCTCTATGTTTCAGTAAAAAATTAACATGGCGTGATGTACAACATTTAATCGTATGGACATCAGAATATGCTCCACTCTCAGCCAATCCCGGATGGCAAATAAATGGGTAAATCATTATTTTTAAATCTTTATAAGAAACATGGATACTAACAATCTCATTTCTTGCAGGTAATTTGTTGGTAAAGCAAACATTTTATTACCTTTTCAGTGCTGGGCTCTATTTTGATGTCCGATTTGGTTTTGGGCTTTTGAACGCTGGCGCCCTCGTGAAAATGGCTCTGAACTGGACGAGCGTACCAAATGACCATGTTTGCCACGTGGATGCTACATCGTAAGTATGCCTTCCTAGTAAAATAGTTCGCGAAGTGCAGTTCTGCTACTCAATTTGTTCCGGGCGGTACCAGTAGAGTGGATGGATGACTCTGATGATTTTCGAGTCGGTCGACGTGGATGGACACTGATCGCTCTTTTGAGTTCTGTTCTGCCTGCCTCGTACATTGAGCCGTGATATGTACCGTGTAACAACCATCGTAAACAGTTGAGTACTTAAGCAACAAATAGTACTTAAACAAAGTTCCAAATAATAAATAAAAGAAACCCTTATAACATTGAGATAAAATAATACTCTTCGCGTGACCAGAGGGTTGGCGTATTTTTGGACAAAGTAACAGCATTGCCATACAACGTGGCAATGCTGCCAGTCTTTCGGGCACTTTTTGATGCCCTATGATTCTTTCCCCTCCCTTTTTTATACACTTGTACATATTATTATAATTTTTAAAATATCTCGGGACCCTCGGACCCTTGGAAGGCGTACCAGGTGCCAAAGCCAACTTGCAGAGGCACGTTAGACGCTTTTAATGAAATGTGGCACCAACCGAAGATTATCCTTCTACGCACTATGCAAGTGCACCCAAGGACAACCCCCGGTTGGTGCAGGACTATTGCAGGATATGGAAAAAAAGATATTTAACTATTAATGGGTTTGTGTAGCTAAAGTGGACTGGTTCCCTAGAACTATGGAAAGACTATAGCCCCTGCCTGACCAATGTTTTATATACAATACACAGATAAAATAGCAGGAGGTAACTTGCACACTCAATAATGCCCCCCCGGGAACTGTCAAGGGGTCAAGGGGTAATATGTCCCGAGGTGCTTGAGGAGTCGAGAGGTATTCCACGGCTATCAGAACAATCCCAGATCCCGGAAGATGGTCCAGATTCCTACCAGCACTTACTGGAATACTTCCTTCCTCCGACCACGTTTGCTCTTGCGAATCTCCACTCAAGCCGGTCAATTACGGCAAGAAAGAAGTGGGAGCTCTATTCCTCTTCAGAGTTCAGCCAAGTCAGAGATGAGCAACAAGAATACTCCCGGGAGATAGGGTCCGTGGGGCCGCTACTGCCCAATAGTTAGCCACACATGCTGCCCTGCGGATTTCTATAACTCTCTTGGTCTGGCTCCTCACCATAGACCTATTCCGGCAAAATAAACTCTACCGTCACAGACCTAGAGTTCAAATCGCGCAAGCCCCACCACGGCGTCAACGTAAAGATACGGCGCGGCGGCGGTGGGGTTATTATTATTATTATTTTAAGACTGTTAGCTTTTATACAACGTAATATAAAATTGTAATATTATACTATATTATAGTATCTCTAGAAAGAGTTACTATTTCAACGTTTACGTAGGTAGGTAACCTACTTTATTAAAAAAAGTATGACCGACTTTTACGGCAAAATTGGCCGCATTATAGGTCCGGCTTTTGTATTTTAGGCAACTGGCAGGCAAGTCCAATCACTAGAGCATAGGGGGACTAACCGGACCTAACAAGCCTGAGAAGAACTTTTCTGACAAGTAATTACAGTATTTACAGCAAAGATCAGTGAACTTATTTCATAAATTAATCTCAACCCTTATAAAGGAGGAAGAGGAAGGCCAAAGAAAAGATGAATGAATTGTGTGAGGATTTGAGACATAATAATTATGAAATAAAAGAGAGAGAATGATAGTGGCGGACTGGCGGTTGACAGGAGTGAATGGAAAAAGAAAATGTGTTGCCTAGACGCCTAACATGGGACAAGTGCAGAAAGATGATGAATCTTAGCACTTATGAATCCCTAGTCAAAGAAACGTAATGTTTCATCATGTAACAGCTGATAGTTGAATCCAAACGCGCGCTATGGGCCTTGCTATGTGGCAAACAATGACATAACATGGAAATAGTCGAGTCACAACTCTGCGAGTATTTTGGTTGAACATGTTTACCAACAAAGCCACATAAGTAACAAGTTGGCACAGATCATAATAAAATTATTTTTTACTATTACTAATTCACAGTGTACCATCTGTTGTCATGTGTGTATGTAAAGTTTCACTTTCAGGAAATCTAAAGAAAATGTTAAATTAATTTCAGATCTGGAGAAGATGAGGCTCGTTTGTCTTCTAGGCAAAACGTTGAAGTCTTTATAACAGTAAAAGGCGATTGTGATGTTAATTACATTGAACACGTAGAAGTAACTATTAATTTACGATATAGTCGTCGGGGGGCGCTGGAGGTCTATTTGGTTTCACCGCAAGGTGAGGTGTTTACTGTTTATGATAGCCTAGTACCTCAGTTGGTATTATACTGTTAAAAACGATTGCTATTGCCGAACGGTATTCGTTGACAACGAGTACCGGTGCTGTTTTGTTTGTTATGATGACGTAAACTAGAGAAACACAACACGCACTTTTTTTTTCGCAATTACCAATTACTTAAAGATTTCATAGGTACCTGCTACGACGCGCGACGCGACGGCGATCAACGAAACAATATTATGTTTATGTAGTTTTCCTTTATTTTTAGGCACCAAAGTACAACTTCTTAGTGCACGCCCTAAAGACACATCAACAACTGGTTTCGTTAATTGGCCCCTGATGTCTGTAGCCACATGGGGTGAGAATCCTAGAGGCATTTGGAAGGTCATGATCACAGACAAGGTTTGTCTAGTTTGTTTTCTAGATTATTCAATGAATAGTGGCTACGGCCTACGGCTACGTTATAAATAAATTCGGACTATATTTTTCTACAGACTTACGAAAAAAACACAGGCGAAATTGGACCTGTAAGTTTAACCATACACGGTACAAAAATAATGCCAACACACATGAAAAATGGACCAAGGATTTACAATGATAATTACAATTACCAAGAGGCGTTCGAATATTTTGATAACGTAGACAAAGGCGTTGACGTCGCGTCGAATACCGTTACAGACGACGAAGCTGTAGCTGCGGTACCAGGCGAGCATAAAAGTGAAGCGGTTGACGATATCCATGACATTGATTCTACAGTATTAGCAGAAGTGGAAAAGGAATTACAAAGAATTCATCATAGAAGAATATTCATAGGACTGTGAAATAATATTTATTTTAACGGCTTTGTTACTTAATAGGTATGTTTAATATCATATTATGGGTTTTGATTGTGTTAATCACGGTTTTATAGAATTACCTACTTAATTTGATCTCATATAGACGTATTTGCGTAACACCGAATTACTTACTTTTTGTTGTATTTATTTATAACTGGCCTAGTTACTATAGTAACATACCAAATGCGATTACCTACCTTATTTTTACGATAGCTACAAAAATTAATGACAAAATTATGTTTAAGATACCATGTAGGTATTCAAACCATACTTACGTAAATGTAGGTATCTACTTTAATCATTGAAGTTAAAAATAATATTTTACTCTACCTATAAAACTATAACGACAATTATATTCATAGTTGCAATAAAAATATAATTCATAATGATAATGTTCTTATTTCTTTTTACCCGACTTCCAAAAAAGGAGGAGGTTCTCAATTCAACAGTATTTTTATTTTTTGTGTGTTATCTCAGAACTTTTTTCTGGGTGAACCGATTTGAATGATTTTTTTTTTATTTGAAAGCTGGTTGCTTCACATGTGGTCCCATTTAAATTTGATCAAGTTCTGACTAGTAGTTTTTGGGTTATTCTTAAAGGCTCCCACAGACAGGCGTGACGCGACAGCGCTACATAAAGGCGCCGCTCGTCGCGCGACAGGCGGTGCCTTTGTGTCGGGTGTCGCGTCGCGCCAGTGTGTACGAGCCTTAATACTACGTATTTTTTCCACTTAATTTATATTGATGATGTATTAATAATTTCCTGTCACGGTAATTTACATATCAAGTAGCGGTATACGAATGTGTGTGGGACAGGTACCACAACTAAAAAGTGTAAAATAAAAACATTTTTTACAAAAAAACAACCGACTTCCAAAAAAAACATAAAAAACGTGAAAAATTACTTTAATTTCGGAAGTCGGTGGCCAAAAACGAAAATACACAACCAAAGACTTCCGAAATTAAAGTTATTATTCACGTTTATTTTGGAAGTCGGTTGTTTTTTTGTAAAAATGTTTTTCTATAGACTATTGTATTGTATTTGAACTATAGAAATTTATAAGATTTGAACATTTTGAACACACTTTCTGCTGCCGAGGTCTGCTACGGTTGGCTAAGAACTTTTGCGTGGTGACGAAATTATATCCCTCACTGACTGGCTTCATCCATACTGATCCCTAATCCAGAATCGCCTGCGCCTTGTAGCTATCCATAAGACCGGGCTAGTTGGGACTAGGGATCAGTATGGAAGAAGCTAATTTGCCCTCTCTCTTGACTCGCGTATAAACGGTTACCACCATCCGTCCGCATTTCTCCGGTTGTTTGACTCCTGACTGGATTTTGTACGGCCTTTTTATTTGTCTGGACTTTTCGACATATGGGGACTTTTATTAGAAAAATATAAACGTCCTAATATTGAAAAGGAAGATTAAAAAGTAAAACGTCCAGACTTTTTACGAATGACCGGCTTTTTGCTTGGATTTTTCTAATTTCGAAATGGTAAGCTACTCGCGTAGGCTCCTCCCAATTTCAGATTCAGGCAAGGGCATACAATCAGTTAATTAGGAGGTACCTACAATCACAGTACGAAACCGTTTATCACTTATTTGGACTGTGTCACATTAAACTTGTTAGGCATTTATCAATATTGGTGATTGATTTGAAGTTTCCATTGCACCTTATGGAGAATGAAGATAATTTTTTCAAAACAATTTCTCAAATGTTTACCAACAAAGCCCGGAGCGCCTAGTCAATGTCAATCAAGCGCCAAAAAATTCATGTACCTAGCGTACTACAGGTTCATAGTTATTTTACTTCTGATTTTGCTTCACTGACCATATTTAATTTTATTTATTTTTTCATTTCGGACAACAACATGGTCCAATTTGTTAGTAAATAAAATACCTTATCACTAGTGTTAGTAGCACACAAAACAAAGATAAGAGTAGCTGGGGACTGCGGCAGGATGTGCAGAGAACGACAAAGCAAAGAATATGCTGCCTGATCATTCTCCCCACATAGTGCCTTAGAAAAGGGGAATAAGGACTCTCCACCACTGTTTTCAGGATACTATTGAGTATTGTCACTGATCCGCGTTCTACGCGGGTCAGTGACACGTTCTTGCGAATCACTGCATGGAAGCGGTCAGTTCGGTGTACCGTTGTTCGGCCTCTAAGTTCAAGGACAATAGTAAAAAAAACATACAAAATCAAGGGACAGAAACATTTATTATTATGTATAAATACATACAGTTAACGAAGTTCAGCATTATCCATAAGATCAGGCGAATTCCCACATGATTAGCCAATACATTGGCGGTACACCGCGGAGCACGTCACGCCAGCTCTCCGACACTCGCACCAGCTTCACACCCCTCTTCACAACCGCAACTGATAAGATATAACAACCTTAGTAACTGATCAGTCGCAGGTTGCTCTGTTGTTAGCGCAACTTTTGGCCACACTTTGTCGGACCAGCCAAAAGCAAATGGCGCAGTAGCATGCTGAAATAGGGGGCCTTGGCCTCGTAAAGGACTTCAGGCTTTATGGAACGAAGTTCCATAAAGGCTCCTTCAAACAGACGCGATACAAAGGTACCGCCTGTCGCGCAACGAGCGGTACCTTTCTGTCGCGTGTCGCGCCTGTTTATAGGAGCCGTAACGCGGCTTGCGGTAGGAGTTGACTGGTAGAAATAGTCACGTAAGGAAAAGCGTTATGCCCCCTCCATGCGACTTTCTCTCCCTCTCTGTGTCTTGTTATTATACAGGGTCAAATTAAATTAGCTAACGAAACTCCGCAGACGTGATGGGTATCGATATCTAACTTTCTCTAGAGTTTGAAAATTGGCCACTGCAATGTTAATTAGATTTAATTCGGGGTGAGAGCCTGGTGATCTGTCACACAGGATATCCTAGTATAGACGCCAGTCTCTCACAAGGGATCATATTATGTCCATTGTTGTCGAAACGCTTGTCTCTATGTTTATAACTATGTGAACCTTTGTGAAGTGAAAAAATTAAGATATATTATTATTATTATTATTTTTTAAATGTCTTTGACATCATTCTCAGGACCCTCGAGTCAAAGGCGTACGAGGGGCCGAACCCTTATTATTACTAACTCTTTTTCGTTTTCTTCGGGCGCTTTGAGAATTGCTTTTCGATTGTATGACTTTATTAGGTGCAACATTGTAAGGTTCGTGGAATAACGTCTTTTTTCCCAATGTCTCCCTGCCGTCGGCAGAATAGGATGTCGAATCATTTGCTTGAGAGTGTATATCGTCCCATAGTTTATCGCTGCTGTCGTTACTATCCTGAGGTGCTCTTCAGACTTATCATACCATGTCTCTGGATTCCAATTTTTGTGGATTATTTTGTCTGTAGTTTCACGAAAATAGACGATTGGAGTTTGCCCAGGACAATTGGTAATTATTATATTGTTGCCAAAATGTAGCCGCTATTTTTAAGCTATTGCATAGCTTTTATCGCGGGCTTTGAGTGCGGTGACCGAATCAAGAAATTCCGTAACTAAAATAAAACCTAACACCCCCCACTCCGCCAACCATGTAGCTCGGCCGAGCGTTCGCTTAACGTGTATGTATATGGTACGACTGTACTTGAATTAATATCAAAGAAAATAAAATACTGCATAAATAAAAAATAAATAAATAATTATAATTGCATAAGTTGATAAAAAATGCTATGCAATAGCTGGGTGATGCCCGATCTCCCCAAGTTCCAAGTTCCCCAAAGCTTATATTATTAAATAAAAATGTACGACTCTGTCTTGACCAAAATCTAGAATGGTACAGTCGCCGAATCAACGCTTACGTACGTATTGTTTGATGTTATTTGTTATTACTTTAGAGAATCAATGGGGTAAAAATGTAATATGTATTTTCATTGCAATTTACGCTTAATTAATTAAATATTATTAAAATTATGCAATAATGATAAGTGATAGATAACAAACGACGTTGTTCTGTACTTCAATAACAAATAGGCCCTCGTCAATAGTAGTATTAATGAGTGCAATTTAGGGGGAAATATCAAATATTATTTTTGCACTTGTGCGAGTGAGAGGGAAGTATCAAAACTTGTGTCACTTCTGCGTCCTGGATTCCTGTTTTTTATCTATCAGGCAGTTTACATAGCGACGTTGCTTATTGTGCATGTTGCAAAATGAATACTTTAAATGGTGGTTCGTTTGGTGGTTAATCTAGTCAACATGTAAAGTTGAAGCGGATTATAAACAAGAAAAAGTATAAGTAATGTTTGGATTTAATTTTATTGTATAAACTCAATTTAAAATTATTATAGAAGTTTTTATATAACATGAATAAAAAAAGCTGTGATTGTTAAAAGTAGATAGTTTATTATGTGTATAAAAAGGGGTGATTGTCAAAGATATTTTATAGTTTTAAGGTTGATTACTACGATATTATTGAACATACAAGCTGTGATTTTCAAAGATAGTTTAGTTTCAATGTGTGTTTCAAATGCTGTGATTGTTATCGTATCCGGATGCACTGTCATATATATATATTATTTAATTTTACAATAAAGATGTGAGCTATAGGTTACATCATAGGTTGCCAACCTTTTGAGGACTACTGCCCCATTTATAACAAAAAAAAACCAACGCCCTCTTTACATAATAACTAATTATACCAGTTTTATATGTCTGTCTATTATAATCACAAATAATTAATTCTCTCTCTCTCTCTACCTACTGCCCCCTCGAAAAGCTCCAGCGCCCACTAGGTGACGGTGCTGCTCTCGTTGAAAACCTATGGTCTACATGATGGATTTACTTACAATTTTCCTGTGCTAAAGATTTGCTTGCTGGATGCCTCCGACACAACTTGAATTCTTCCCTTACACTACATTTTTCCCCAGAACAACCTGGATGCATTCATAATTCACCCCCTGAATACATCCCTAACACACCATGGATATATCTCGAAACAATCTCAATACACATAGTAAAAATTATACATAGAGAAAATATATCTTCCAAAATAAGGTTAATTTTAACTAGGTACACACTTTTGGAGACGTCAGTACGAGGAATGGTCAAGTGTGAATTTTACATTTAAATTAAATTTACATTTTGGGGACGTTGGGAATGAATGTATGAAAAATCATTTTGGGGAACTTGGAACTTGGGGCGATCGGGCATCACCCCAATAGCTTTACCGCGGCAGTCCCCGAGTGCCGCACGTGTTTTTTGTTTTAGATAGTGTGTAGTATGTCCATCATCTCCGTCAACACTTAGAGACATAGGATTTTCCAAGTTCTGTAAGTGTGTATTGACGTTTGTCACTGCTTTCGATCTCAATACAAAGCTTCTGAAACGCTATTTCTTTTATATTTAATGGAAGGTCTACTGCCCTTACCTATTAAATCCACGTGCAACTTTAAAAAAATCACATAACAGCCTTTGTGGCGACGTCCTTCTGCTGCCACAATAATACCTGACAATCTGTTTGGACTTCTCCTCCCCCAGTCATCGTGACGTTTCTCAGTAATAGATTTTAATTGATGTATTATGTCTAATGTGGTAATCTCACATTACGTCTGTATTTCTTAGGAAGCTTTTTTCTTTTTGCTCATCAGCTTTTTTAAAGTCGAAAGTAGAATCACTCGGCCACGATGAGATATAAACTCGGGATTAACCGTAGGTATAACCTTTTGTGCATGATTTTATAGACGAAGGTCGAGTATGTATAGTTTCTTCTGCATTTCTCGTGTAGGTACACGAAGTTGACGGTTGTCTAACGCCTCTTCTAGACAGGCTCCACTAGCCTTTATTAGTGTACCAAAGCCCCGATTCATTATTACTATCAAGCGAAAGGTTACACAATACACATTCATTCATTATTATTTACTTCTTAGGTACCCAAAAAACCCAGATCACACCGTCGTCGGTATAATTATGCAAGTACCGGTCACACGTCATTACCATAACAATGCCAACGGGCAACTCAACTCACGCGCTGTGCCGCGCGCAAGCTGCCAAACAAGAGGTTGGAGGCGAGGGACGTCAGGGGGCTGAATCCCAAGACGCAAGCGGCGGAAGCGCGGAGTTTTGCGCATTATTCTGGACACTATTTTGAATACGGATGCAAATTTTTAGCTAGTTATGAAGGATTTTGTATCTAAATCCTAAAACTCCTGAGCTATAATGTTTTGTAAGTCAACCGTACTTCGAATATCATGAATATGACTGATACTGCGAAAAATATGACAACTGCTTCTGCAAAATCTTACCATTTACTAGTTGTTACTTCTGTGCTCTTAGTACTTGGCACGGGGAGGTCTAAAAGTTCGCGGAATGGAGGGGTTTCCAGGTAAAAATCTGTTGATAGGATATTGGAACTATTCTGTTTTCGCTAAAATAGCGGGAAGGTTACTTTTATAATGATTTTCCAACAGTTTTCCTATGATTTTCAATTTCCAAATTCTCGTCTAGCTAATTCAGTGGAATGACTTTTTTTAATAAGTACCTACCTACTGATAACTTTTCTTTTTAACCTCCAAATATGTATACTTCAAGTTATTTTTATCCAAAAAAAGTCTATAGATATGTACCAAAACACTTGTCTAATACTTTGGTACAATACAATGCATGGATGGAGACTAGAGACACCATTATTGACAGAGGAATAATATTATTAATCACCTATTTAGAAGTTGCCGTTTCGTAGCAAGTTCATAATTATTATAATTTTTCGCGCGAAGTAAACTTGATCAACAGATAGGTGGCGCTTTTAATAACTTAGTATACAATAATGATTTAGGTTTTTTAGTTTACTATAAAATATCCCCCCTCCCCTATTAAGAGCACAAAAAATCAACACTATTTTACTTAGATGATATCATGTTTTAGGTATATGATTTAAATACAAGCAATTTCAAACCGAAGCTTGAACAAAATATTACAAGAATTGGACAGTTGGTATTTTATTTAAATATAAGCTCACTTTTTGAGTGCATTAAATAATTATAGGTACCAAGAAATCAGTCAGGGAAGTGGAAACAGGTAAAATAAAAACAACACATTGTTTCAATATTTGTATTTAAACGTTATGATATGTATGATATTATTTACATCAACTTTTAAGATTAAATCCTAAATCTTTAAGTTCTTGCACTAGATAATCGTCTTTATACTCATTTATCTTGGAAAGCCATTCTTCAGTGGATATAACGTGGCGACATCGACCACCTAACTCAGGAGGTAAGTACTCAGGGTCAATGTGTTTGTGGAGAGAGCTGACATCGTTGCCATGGAAATGTATACGACTCCAAACGGCTTTCGGCATAAACTGTTTGAACAAGTAGAAGATGGAGTGAAGGATCCAGTTGTACCTAATGATGTGAAGGCTATGGTTTGGCAGTGGGAACGATACCTGGAACCAAAATGAATACATTGTTAGTGACAACACAAAGTCTTAAATGGAAGGGTGAGTAATGACATCTAGCGCGAAAATGTGAAATTGTACAAGCTCTAACGCGTGTTATGTTGAAACGGTTCCTTTCTAAACCAGTAGATGTCGCATGGTGTACGAAAGCGTAGTCTTTTCAGTTCTTATACACAAATAATCTCTAATTAATCAGCTCTAATGTAATTTACCATTGACATGCATGTAAAAACTAAATTATAATTGGTTCATTATTTATTACTAATACATTTAATTGACATTATTTACAATATGATGAAATATGACATTACTAGACCTTTAATATAATTTGCCATTGACATACATGTAAAAAATTAATTATAATTGATTAATAATATACTACATTTAATTGACATTATATATTCGAATGTGACTTTGTATTCTATAGATTCAGACTGATTACTAAAAACACTAATATATTTGTACACCAATGACATTGGTAGGGCATAGAGCACGACTAAAATGTATATATATGACCTGTATTCTAATACCTGTGTTCACAAATAAAGATTGATTGATAAAAAGGTACTCAATTCCAAGTATCAAGTATCTTGAGATACACTATATCTCAAGATACTTGGCAATCGTTATAGATTACGTGTCAAAGAAGAATTTATTCCACATAAATACATACATAAAGTCACGCCTTCTTCCCATGAGGGTAGACAGAAACTACAGAACGCCACCTGCTACGATCCTTACATACTCCTGTTGCCTCGTTTACGTTCGTACATAAATCTAAATGATAAAAGTCCGCTTGCAACCCAAATCTTAACGCGGTTAGCGCTAAACATACTTGAAACATATTCTGCCACTATAATCTTCATACAATTGACGGACACAGAGCAATGTTTTAAATACTTTCAACGCTTATCGCATCGTGATATGTGATGCCAGTGGGCCTGAAACTGTGTTAAGCGGACGCCCGCGCGGTTCCATACAAAAGTGCTCAGTCGCGGGGACTCGCGCGGGCGTCCGTCGCGGGGAGGCAGGACCCGCGCCAGCACAACAGGGCCCGTCTCCGTGTGATGAAATCCATTTTAGAGGCACGCGCGGGGTCCTATTAAGAATAATAATATTCCCACCACCTTGTCTTTTTTTATTCTTTCCACGGACCCCACTAGCGTGTCAACGCGCTTAGACACGCGACGGGTGCCTGTTCCGGGCGCCCGCTTAAAGGCTCCCACAGACAGGCGCGACGCGACAGCGCTACACAAAGGCGTCCCTCGTCGCGCGACACGCGGTGCCTTTGTGTCGGGCGTCGCGTCGCGTCAGTGTGTTTGCCTTTTTTGCCTTAACGCAGTTTCAGGCCTAAGAAGGTCGTATTATTTACCTACCCCCATGAGACTAACTATCTGTCCAGCCACTGTTGGTGTCAACTGGGCCACCTGTCTTAAGTTCAGGCCATCCAGGTCCACTACGATGGTGACTCCTAGGATCTGCAGTTTCGGCTGCATCACTGCTATTTCATCCATCACTAGTGCGAGGCGGACTACATCTTCTATTGGTACTACGTCTACGTCCCAACGACCTGAAAGAGAACGAAATAAATTATAACATATCGGGCTGATTGTTAAATTTTCTGATAGGTATAAAGAAATAAAAGAAAGAGAAAGAAATAGGTTTGTTTGACACAGAAACATGAGCATAGCGAAATAACCAAAAAAACCTGGAAAAAAAATAGATTTAAATAACGAGCACGTATTAGAAATAGTCGGCAGCTGATATGTTTTATTGCAGAATTAATATGACGGTTTGACAGGTTTTGTATAGAAAACATGTCAAACCAAAACTAAAGTACGCGCAAGATATGTGTGCACGAGTGTTTGACCTTCAAGACTATCCTGCCAGCATTTTTAATCACTTTCGGAATAATTATGGCGATTATTTACTTTGGAAAACACGGAATACAGCACACTCTTGACACCTGAAATAAACGTGATGGCAGCAAACGATTATTTCAAATTTCGGCCGCGTGCACACTTATTTTGCGCGCACTTTACCATATTTATGTGTTCTGACGACAAAAAATCGGCCTTTGGACTAACTTGATTAGGTATTTAGAAGTATTAATATTTGTGAGTTGCTACTTTTGCATTGCATATGACTTAAATTCGATCGTTAAACAAGTGAGACGATATTATTGCTATCTTTTGCTCCAAAATCTGTGGTATCTTACCAAACCTCATGAGTATGACGCGTCCACTGTCAGGGCTCTCCGGCAGAATGCCTGCGTACACGTTCTTCACTTGCACCAGCTCGAACGGATCGCAGTCATACAGGTACGCATTTTGACGTTGGAAATCTTCGTAGCGCACCATCTGATGAGGAAAACAAGAGATGGGCATATTTGGGATCGAGAAATATCGTCATACCTTGGCCAGCACCCTAATTACGTAACACGATATCTATCACAAACTGGATCATTTTGAAGCCTGTTTGTTGTTAATAAATTGCTTCATATGTTCGAAAAATTTGTCTGCTCAACAACGTAACTAACGCAATGAATGTTGTTGAACTGTCAAAATGAAACCCATTCCTACTGTAAGTGTGTTACGTAAATACCTCGCAGGTGTCCTTACGTAAGATGTTTTAGAACTTTTCGCTAACAAAGTAAATCAATTCACTTTTCAAGCAAAAACAGCTGGATAAGTTTTTAAATTCCAGCTTAGACGTAGGAGTGACATACTAGTACATCTAAGATTCTAAGCTTGAATGTAAAAACAAGCTTTAATATTATTATATCTCTGTTGACAAAACAGACAAAATATTAGGAAAATTCTGGCGAAATGTGGGTGTACACCTCCGCCCTTCGTGGAATACAGCACCCTAATTACGTAACACACTATCTATCACAATCTGAATCATTTTGAAGCCTATTGCTAATCCATTGCTTCATATGTTCGAAAAAATCTTCTGCTCAATAACGTAGGTAAATAACGCAATGAATGTTGTTGAACTGTCAAAATGAAACCCATTCCTACTGTTAGTGTGTTACGTAATTACCCCGCAGGTGTATGAAAATACTAATCTAATTCGTTAATTTATGAATCTGTTATCCAGTAGGAGCTAAGTATTTCTACATATATGGTAAAGGTACAAAATAAGTATGATGAATTTTAAAACAGATAAATAATTGTTTATGAAGCCCAGCCACTGGCGTGAATGCGCGATGTTGCTAATTTCAAGAGTCTGTATGTATAAAGTTAAGGATTTAGTTTTTTTAATATCAAATCTCATGCACAAGGTTAAAAGAAATAAGCATACAAAAAATCAGAAGAATTCGCGTCTCAGTCAATGTGAGAATCACGGTGAAGTGTAAGTAGCCCACTGGCACAGATATTGTCTCCGAGAAAATTCATAAGTTCGTAGTAATTATGAGAAACCGTGAAAAATATGAATACTTTCACGCTTTCTTTAGTAATGGGTACTGTCCAGTTTAAAGCTATTAAGAATATGTAGCTAATGGACTCGCGCAGACAATAGTATTTTTTTTCAAAAGATCCTTAGTGGAACGAATGCGCTGTGTTATTGGCTATATGGCGATATATGCAAATCTAAATTGCAAAACTGTATTACACAAACAAAATGTTTAAACAAGGGTCCGCAATTCCGCATTATTAGAATTTAACACGCTACAACTATTGCTGAAGCAGTATTATATTCTGAAATTCTAAAGACGTCAAGGGGACAGGGTCTATTGGATTTCTAGATAATTCATGCTCATCGTGCCATACAAATATAATAATACCTTTTACACTGACGAGTTAAAATATCCCATCATCATTAGTGAAAGACCTGTATAAATAACAAAGTTCAGTTATGAGTGAGTTGCACCAAGTAACTTTAACGATAACCCATGCCTTGTCAGCCGTTAAATCTTCGATTAAGAAGGCGCACAACAGTCCACTAGGGCCACTCCTTTAAAAAAGTATTATCTCGTGATTGAGAAGGAATTATGAACAACGGCTTGTAAGGACCCTCGGTAAGTGTGTCTAGAATTTTCTAATAACTTTTATAAACTGTCATATTGAGACACGAAGCAACAAAATTCGATCTAAAGAAAAGCGGCCACATTCCTCTAGATCGTATTTTTTTTGCTTCGTGTCTCAATATGAAAGTTTATAACCACTGAATTGTCCCGATAACGACGCACAGTGTTGTTTTTGCCTCGAAAAACGGACATCCGCTTTTTATCAACTTATCCCATAGAGCAGGTTATTTTAAGAGTAAGAGTAAAATACCCGTGTGGCAATTTTACACAAAACACGAGTAAAAAAATGTTTAATTTATTTTTAAACTTTTCTAAATTAATTAATTACAAAAACAATACGCATTATTTTACCCTTTTCTTTATTATGTGTAATAAAACTATATTAAAGCTATTTAAAAAAAGTACAGATGTAAAGAAATATGCTTTTTTTGTGTTTATAGATTTTGATTTTTCATGGTTGTAACTTTGCTTAGTTGGATTCAATATTTATTGTAAATCATACTCAGATCCCAACCAATCACTAAAAAAAAAAACACATCCAAATCTCGCGGTATCTAGGAGTAATTCACTTCTAAAGTTTTTCAGCTAATTTTGATTTTAGGGTCATCACTTCACAAAAATAATCATTTTTGTTTATAGGTTTAAATTTTATGTTGGATTCAATTTAACATAGAATAATACTTATCTACGTATACATATTACCACCCACTCTCATAAATTTTACAAATAATGTTCTATTATCTGTTCTATTATAAGTATCTATAATAAGTAAAGTAATTATTTATACTAATGCTTTTTCATGCTTTATTGCATGTCAAGCCAAGTTCAGAGTTGAACAGGGTGAAGCACACCTTACACGAACTATTTCGAGCTACTTTCTACCACCTAAATCTATTAGACCTACGAAAATATCTCTAAATTTAAAAATAATTTTGACGCAACTAAAAATTTATTTGACAATCGCGACTCCACGTGGTGCTTGTTTGCCCTACCCCGTGAATTTTTTTTAGAGCCGGAGGCGCGCATTGGGGCAGTCTCGACGTGTTTTATATGGAATTTTCCACTTTTTGTATGGAAAATATGAAAAATAATAACTTACATGTAAAGTTTTAGGGATTATTTGTTTCGTAGAGGGGGTCGAAATTTTCATCAGTTTTGCGATAGGACACACCATTTTGGAGATATAAGCAAAATATAAAAAAAGAAAACATTACTGTTTTTGCACCTGAAGTCGAGGTGTTGTGGTGAATTTTAGTTCATGACAACTAATTTTATTCCACACCTTTTTATTCGCGATTAAAAATAGTCAGATTTAGTAGGCAACCAAAATTGTAGATGAAAAATGTCAAATTCAGAATGGCAAAATTGCCACTTTCACTAAATTACTAACTCAGTGCCATCTTAGTGATGTCAAACTTATAGTTAAGTTGTGTCACTTTAGTCTACTTCAGAATGGGAAATCGTCGTTTGACAGGAATAAACAAAATTTTAATGATTTTTAGTCTAGTTTAGAGAATTTTGTGACAAGAGAATCGGCACCATTAGTAAACTAACAAATATCTAAACGTCTAAAAAAATTGTACATTTATAAAACTAGTAGGATTACTAGAATTATAATTCTGTTTATTCATTTTAATTTAATTTATTTTTAATTATTTATAAAATAAAATTAAATAGTTGGATTTATCATTAACAATGTGAAAATCAATGATATTGTAACTTCTTTCAGATAACAATGTTATTATGTCCTTTATTTATTTTTACACATATTTTTTTACATTTATAAAAATTTCTTAAAAATAAATACTTAAAAACAATTTAAAAATATAAAAAAATAGTAGCCTACCGGTATCGGGAACAGGGCCCCATTATTATGTTGTTTTTTTTTTCAATAATAAATCATATTTTTTAAATACGACTTGACTAGTGTCAACCCTAGCGCCAAAATTTCAGAATCCTGTAAATTCTAGATACCATAAGATTTGGATATGATATTTTAAATAGGTACTTCTTAGTGCCAAAGCAACAGCTTGTCTTGATATTGAATCCAAATTCCATGAAATAAGCCCATAAAAATATAAAATCGATAATATGTAAAATTCGATGTTACTCACTTCCGGTTAACGATAAAAATTTAGAGTTTGCTTGATAATTTACTTAATATAAAGCATCAAGTAATTGCAATCAAAGATATAACAAAAACGGATTGGCTCTAAAGTTATTGCGATTTCTATGGTTTTTATGGAAACCATAGAAAAAAAATGAAAAAATATATATCTCCAGATTGGGGCAAAATTGTCACCCGGGTGTTCTAGTCTTGCTTTTAAAATGACCTGTTTTATCGAATAAGCTAATAAAATGGGGATGTCCGTTTTTTGAAGCAAAAGCAATACTGTGCGACGTGACCCGTGCGTGGATTGTCCCGGAACATATCTTGTCGGCGCGCCGCGGGGCGCCCCGGCACTTACACGACTTGTAAACAAAAGATTTTCATAATTCCTTCTCAGTCACGAGAAACCTAATATTTTATTAAAGGAGTGGCGCTAGTGGACCATTGTGCGCCCTCTACGGATTGCACCATTTTAACAAAAGTTAAAATGACAAACAACACTAATTTGCGCGGTTGGTTATTTATTTGTTTAATTTTTTTGGAGTGTGGCATTGAATCCCTTTCAAAGTGTTCCCATGCTTGTTTTTTTTAGTTTTGTGCTGTCTGTTTTTTTGCAAGGATTTGTAATCTAGTACCTACCTACTTAACTTTTTTCTACCTTGTTAAAATTAAGACTTCTTTCTTTGAAAATACATATCAATTATCATAATAAACTAATAATATATAAATCACAATATCGATAAATTATTGTTTTACATAATTGAAAGAAAAAAAAGGTAAAAAATACGTTTAATTGGAAGTTCCCTCACGTGGTATTTTTAAGTAGTGGATATATGTATTATAAAACATAGGTATTTAAGTAAAAATAACATTAATTCGTTTAGGTCTGTTGTGTGAAACTTAAAACGTTATATTTTTATTACGTAGGATGAACGAGGAACCGAAGGAATAATATTTTAAAAACTATGAAACGACATCTTCTCACTTTGTATTGAAGTTGTGGCGCAAATTGTTATTATATTTTACTTAAAATATTTTGCAGCAGAATATTGTGTAATTTAAATACCACGTGCATAATGAATAATCCCGCCGAAAAAAGAAGTTTCAACTTGGTTAATTTTGAAAGCGGGATGACAACAAGCTTGGAAGTGTTGCCCTTGTCAAAAAATAAACAGTCAGTCGCGGGTTTGTCCGAAAGGGTTACCGTGCCCTGGCACACAGGCAACTGAAGGAACACGGGTGGTTTTAGTCAGTAAAAGTCTAACACACCCTCTCGCTCCGCCCAGAGCGGGAGAAGTTATTTGATGATTTCCAACCCAAAAAAAAAGGAAGACAACAAGCTTGGATGTGTTGCCCTTGTCATAAAAATCACCCACGTACATTTTGGGGAAATAGGACGTCATGTCACTTGTCACCCTTTTAACTTTTACGTCTTACACGATGGTGCGACATAGGTAGTTCATTTCTATGGTCATTGTTAATGTTACAGCCAAAATTAACTTTGACGGAAACTAAAACGTAGCTCTTGGTGCAACTTACTCTCACTAGAAGAACAAAAAACATAACGGGTCATAGTTACTACAATATTTTGGAGTAACACAGATTGAAGGTTTTACGGCATTAGGACCTCTTTGAAAGTCGACACACGTTTTCATGTCAAGGAATCTGTGATGCAGTGACCGGCCGTGTTCACATTCTAAACATTCTGATTCCATGTCTTTCCTAACTTGGACATAATGGTGGTCCTTGACGATTGCTGTCGTGATGGCGTGAACGGAAATTACTTGAGTCGAGAGTATTTGATGATTGATGATGGTTTTAGCACCTATAGATAGGTACATAATAATGTAAGGACTATAACCAAATACACAACTGAGCTTTAACCATTTGCTCAACAACAAAGGCGGTATCTTTGTTGTTGAACAAATGGTCAAAATGTTTATGAATAGGTTTATGAGGAGAACGTTTAGCATTTTGTAGAAAGTAAAGGCAAATTATATTGTAAAAGCTAATTCGTTTTAAAAGAGTAACCGTGGAGTTTCTCGCCGGCTCTTGTACATTGGAAACGACCAATTAGAACCGTGTATCTAGCTTCTGGCGTTTCATAAGTGCAATGTAGTCCCGTATGAGGGGTATAAACGGTCTGGTACTATTATCATCAACAGCTCCAATTTGCAACATGTGGCTGATAAGTGCGTGACATTGACATACAAATGAGGGATTGCAAAACACGGAATCAAATTATTAATCCGGTTTTATATCTAAATTCATTTTGTTTGCGAAATAACCTCTAAAGCCGCTGTTTACCTTAATTTAAGACCTCCGTTAGAAAAATATGTTTATCTAATGTTTGCGTAATTAATGTACAAAGAAGTATGTAAAGTCTGTCTACTATGGAAAGTTAGTTATGTACTTATATAAGTTGGCAAGAGTAAATATATTTAAATAATATAATTTTGACGAACTGCATGTGGACTGTCCAAAGTGACCTGCAACCTGTCGAAGGTACTTTTCTCTCTGTTACTCTTACCTCGTCAGCCAATGATAGCACTATATTATTGCTGAGAATTATCAGCACTATGCAGACGGTTTAGTTGAACGCCTTTTGTTGTTTTGTTATAAGCAGGAACGTAGCTACTGGATATAATTCATCTAGCACTTCAGGATTGGGACAGTGACCATGGTCAGCCTTATCTAAATAAATGAAGGAGCATCTTGAATTTATAAGAATCGTCTAATCCTTTAATTTAGAAAATATTGAGCTCTAGCAATGCCATTATAGAAACGGAAGACAAAATGACAGATAGTAGAAAGGTTTCTACGGCGCGATGTCAAAACTCAAGAAAAGAATGTCATTTTGTTAAGAAAGTGATTTGTCTTCTCTTCGTAGAATAGAAATAGAAGTGGTCATGCTACGCTGAGATGAAAGTGAAGCGAGATACGTTTCAACACCCACTTCCTCCATGCGTGGTTTGCCGATTTTGACATTGACATTCTAAGGCAGTTTTTGTTACCTTCGCCCAGATATTGTAGCTAAACCGCCGCTACCGACGTTCTTGCTCTCAAAGTCAAAGTCATATCATTTATTTCAAATAGGCACATAAATGGCACTTTTGAACGCCAAAATTTACAAAAAAAATAGAATTGCACCTTCCAAATGGTAGTTTCGTATGGAGAAGAATGGGCAAGAAACAATAGGAGGTAATGCTAATCTAAAGATTGACACAGAGAGACGATCTCGTGATTCGTTATCAAACTGCTGTAGATAATAGCCAGCCGATGTCAGATGTGCAGTGTACAGTGATGAGGGTACAGAGGACGTCAATCGTTTATCACGATGACATCCGAGTTCACACGATTGAGTGGTCCAGCAGGGTCGGTACATAAACGGCTTAATGTTTTTTTAGGCAGGATTACATCAATTTTTGAGTTTTGTTTTGTTGTGAAGTGTCTAGCTGAACTTCAAATTAAATATTGATTAACGTAGTACTAAATAATTCGTAAAGATGACATTATGCTGTTGTTACCACCACCACCTACCACGTACCACCTTGACAGGTACCTATTTTGGCGTATTGGCGATTACTAGCAGGAAGTAGGTAAGCTATGGTGTTTTTCGCACACCGCGGGTACAAAGTATCTCTTGATGTAGCAACTCTGCTGTAAGTAGGGTTTCTTTCCCGGGTTCCCGAACCCGGGAATACCCGGGATAACTATTGATTTTGCATTCGGGAATTTTCAGTCGGGTATTCCCGATCTTCGGAAAATAAATCAAACGGTCTAAAGTTTTTACGGTTTTGGGTTTTGTAAGACTAAACAAGGATTTCCAACTCTTTAACACCTCCCGAAAACGGACTACTAATCTGGATTTACTGTATAAAGCTTTGTTATCTTTAAACCTACATCCACAGAGAGTGAACTAGTTTTTTCGGTAGCAGTTAATTTCGCTACAAAAATTTGAAGTCGGCTTTGCGATAAGTCGTTAAATGCATGTGTACATGTTTGAAGGCTTATTTTGTTCAAAAATGAAAATACTGTTACGAAGTTTTTGATTTGATTTTTTGTAATTTTACTTTAAAAAGCTTAAAAGAAGTTTCATGAAATAAATATATTGTCATTTTATGCCACTCCCACCGTCGGTCGATGTCGGTCAGCGTCGGTCCGTTGTTCACAGAATCCTCTTTCAAAAGTGCATATTTTTATAATTCTCGATTCCCGGAAATACCGGAATATTATTTTTTGGTCCTGTGCCCCAGGATCCTCAAAAACCCGGGAATTGAGGAACCCTAGCTACAAGTCACGAACACCTTTAAAAGGCAGCTGATGTTTTGATGACAGAATATAGTCATAGTGTTGTTTTGTGTTAAAATTCTATTCATTCTCAAATACATAGCAAACTATAGTTTTGTATAATTTAGAGGCATTTTATCAATTTTGTAAATGTGAGTACCATGGATTCGTTTATTATATAATTATGTTGACTTGACAGCATGGCAGTTGAGACTATGTCATGCTCACTTAAATGTCTCACTGTTGGTGGCACGTGTGTTGGATCATTCGGTTCCCTACAAAATGGTTGAGCTGGATGATGCTGATCCACGCGTCATGTTCATGAACGGGCGCCGTCAGTTGAGACTAGTCATCTCTTAACTGCCACGGCTTATTTTTATTATTAATCTTATATTTTGAATTGTTTCTCTATTTTATTTTTTCATTGTTCTCGCATATAGAAGCAACAAGAATAATGTACCCAGGATATTGTAATATTTTGATTTAAAAAGAGTGTCCTTGGAGTTTCTTGCCCGTTCTTCTCCATAGAGATCTACGTTTTGGAATGGACAACTATCTTCAACTTTCTGACTAACTGACCGACTCTTTGACAATTCAAAAGGGCCTGTAAATGGTTTAATTGAAATAAATGCTTTGAGTTTGAGTTTGAGTTATAACTACGATTAATTAGAAAAAGAGGCCAACCGCAAACTAATTTAGACGGTGGCAGGGGTATGTTGTAGTTGTACACGATGATATGTGCCGTTAGCTTAATAGCTCACCAATTTATGCGCTAACGCAGGTATGGACCGCCGGCATCTCAGGAACCGCAATAAATAAGCATCATCTGTTCGCCGTGGATTACATTCTCCTCGCTCTGAAACAAACAGTTTTATCGTAGTTTAGATGTTGCAACATTGAGCCAACCATAGACCGGAATTTAGTAATATCTAACTTTATAAAAATAGATGCATCATTATAATAACATCATGTAATGTTTGGCAGCATCCAGCATCTTACAAAGATTACGTTAAACTTTTCTGTCCTGTGCTCGTAATTATAGATCTATTTTGTTTCTTTTTATGTTTATTAATTATTGTTCTAGCTGCGCCCCGCGGTTTCACCCCCACAAGTCTCGGTCCCGTGGGAATATCGGGATAAAAGGTCATCCAAATCCATCCAAATTTCATCCAAATCTGTTCAATCGTTTTAGCGTGAAAAGGTGACAAACTACAAAATAAAAATTCTCTTTATATTTATAATATTAATTTAGATTAGTTTAGTGATATGCTAAAAATCTCCTTTTGGTGGGTTTCAAATTGCAAATGGCAAAACAAACGTAAGCAAATTCCATGTAATTAATTAAGTACTAACTAACATATCTATTCTGAAACTTTAAACAAGTTGTAATTTTGCTAAGTGGCCGAATTAAATTTCAAAACACGTCGAATGCATTGTTTACAATATGCAATATGGAGTACATTATATTACGTAATAACTGACAATATCCGCTCATCACGTGTTGAGTAATGCCAAGAAAATAATCATTGTTAGTTGATTTCGTAAGTCGGTACATTATAATCGTAGCAAATGTGTAATGCTTCATTTATTTTAGATACTCGCCGAGCACAAACGAATAGGCACGAAAACGAGTATGTAAACACCTTATCCTGGTGTATTGGGAACTCGCCACGAATACTCGTCCGTTCTCCGCGCGATGTCGGTTTTTTGACGGGAATCTAAGGATTATTCGTATGCAATTCGTATGTAAATGTGCGCGGTGTTTACTTAATTCGTCATTGTTCTGTTGACTCGTGAATATTGTCACGAGCAATTTTTATTGCGATGGGTTGGACGAATGAGAATACTTTAAAGTTTATAGAAGTTTACCATGGAGAACCCGCGATATATATGGGATCCTAAGCATCGGTTGCACAGAGATAAAAAAGCCATTAATGATGCTTGGGTCCGTCTAATGACAGTTATGAAGGTACTCATTGCAGAATTAAAGAAAATAAAAGATTCGCTAATGGCGTCGTCTGGGTTTTACTTATGTTATCCATGTGTGAAAGTTCTATGTTCACTGAATATAGACGAATATAATATAAACGGGTCTTTTCGTGATCGTATTCGTGCACGAATTATTCGGCGAGTTATTCAGCGAATTGTTCGCCGACAGTATAAATGAGGCTTAAGAGAACAATCATTTTGAACAACCTGAGTAAGTATCGAGTCCCACGATTTCGACCTTTTCGCTGTTTCTTAGTTAGCCATGAAATAACAATATGCGTTACCTACCTGCAGACTAAAAACTCGTTGTAAACAACAACAACAAAATACAATAATCATTTTACATTTGTGAATCAACAATGTTTTGTAAAACGCCGGATGTGAGAAAAGAACAAACTATTTCATTAAAAAAAAATTCAACGTGGTTGTTTTGTTTTTTTTACAAACTCAGCGGTTAAAATGTTACGAGTACTAGAACTACATAAGCAAAGAAGAGATGAGTCTGTTTACTTCTTAGTTTCTTACCACGTATCAACCGGCGTAGCTCTTCAATTCCTTTGTCCCTAGTATCTGGATCTTCATTACAATGCCTTTTTGCATATTCTTCGAATTCAGAATCTTCATATCGACTAATTTCAGCTTGAAATGCAATCTCGATAAATGCCATTTATGCTTTGGTCAGTCTGAAAAATAAAAAAAGTTTAGCATGAGATCATGTTTGACATAAATATTTAGGAAATCAGCAAAATGAATGCTGATGAATGTGTGGTGTTGATTTTTCAATAGTCAGTTAACTACGACTTAAAAAAATTGCGTTTGGCTGTCCAACCGCAACTTTTTCAATTCTTTTGTATAGAAAATATGTCAAATTTACATAATTATTCACCAGATAAAAGCTATCTGACCATCAGAGGCGGCGTTAGGCATCGGCGTCATCGACGCCGCCGACGGCGTCGCGCATGGGGGCCTCACAAAAATGTTTTGAGTACAAGTTGAGTTTTTAAAGTTTAGTTATTCGTTATTATTTCCGTACGCGTGAGTAGTATTTATCCAGAGTCGCAGAGTCGGCTGGCAACACTACAAAAGATATAAAAAAAAAACAATATTTTGGATTAAGCGATCCCAGGTTCAATAGAATTGGAATCCAGAGCTTCAAGATACTTGAAAAAAAGTGATACCGCGCGCGGGACCCGGGGAATCCCCGAGTCGTCAATTATTTTTGCTTCATTCATCTGTCACAAAACTCTTAGACTCGCAAGCAGAAGTTTCTTTTCACAGGCAAAAATGTACTATTCACTATCTTATCGATTTTATTAATAAATGAGTGAAAAACTAGTTATTTACTTATTTTAAAGAAGATATTATTATTTATCTACTAAAACTTTATGCTTAAATAAAAATAAAAATATTGTACAAAGGCGGACTTAATGCCTGAGGCATTTTCTACCAGTCAACCTTAGGGTGATGCAGAGACAAAACATGGCAGGTGTAAGATGAGGGATAGATAACACGAAAAATAATAAATGCTAATACATAGCTACATACATACACATAACGGACATAAACTTAGTCAAGAGAAATAACGATAGGTAGAGGAGAAAACGAATCCAGCAAATCAGCGCTGGGATGATTCTGCCAACTTCATACGAACAAGTTCACCTGTCTTCACTTTAAAAGATTACTGACTGGTTGCCATCCTGATGGTCAAAGGGATTTTTTTAATTTGAGTTTATGTAATTCTTGTCATCATTTGTTTAGCAATAAAACTCATATACGTACTCATACATTAGTGTATAATTTAGCTAATTAAATTTAACGTTTTCTTTTTGACTGGCAAATGAAAGGGGCCTCGCAAAGTTGATGTCGCCACCGTCCACGTTTGGTCTAGCGTCGCCACTGCTGACCATTGAAAAATCAGTCCTAAGTTTAATAAGTTTCTCGAGAAATGGCATTAGATCAGCACCTCACTCTAGCCTCTAAAAAAGACGGTAATTTCGGTCAAAAACTTTCTACCGACCTAATTGTACTATCAACTACTTGCTACACGATTAGGTGTAAGTATCTATAACTATAGAGAGAAAATGTTGCTTGAAGTACAGTCGCTAGCAGATTAAACTACACGAAACTGTCAAATTTCTCCTAACGATTTTAAACCTTAAAATATTAAATGATAAATGATTTTATTTCTGTAAGTAGGTTTATACAAACAGTTTTACACGTCAATCATGTTTTTTTTAAACTAGATGAGGTCGGCGTTTCCTATCTGACTACTCTGAGAAGAAAGGCCGAAACAAACTCAGAGGTCACAGTCTCTTTTAAAGTCCAGACATAATCTTGGTCAGGTCATGCGAAGACCATGCAGATTGGTATCTGAAATGGTCTTTTGAGGAAAGAACCACACAGATTGAGTGGACCTGTCCAGTCGGATTGACAGTTAAGTTCAAAATCAAATGAGAAATTAGACAGTTGTGGTAACTTGATGGGCTGGCGACTGTACATTTAGAAACGTGACCCACCCGAATCAGTCAATCAAAAGACTGTTGTTAACATTTTTGTTGTATCTACTTGTAGAGTTGCCGATGGGAAGACTTAAATAACTGGGTAAAATTTGAAAAACTCGAGATTTTGGGATTATTGCCGGGACAAATAAGTATTACAACACAAATAATACCTATACAGGGTGGATTTTTGAGATGGGGCAGCAAGGGCAGCTACCGTAATATAAAAGGATGAATGCCATAGATAATAGTGGTAAGTGAATCTTTAAGTGTCTGAACACTGTCGTATTAATTATTTTGTTTGTAGCCGTTAGTCTATGCATAATATGAAAGTAAGTTGTAGTCTCATTTCCTACGAAATGTATGGGAAAAGTTAATTGCGATTTCTGACTTTTCTAGTACTCAAACCTCAGTTGGTCCAGTAGAGGTTTATGATCCTTATATGAAACATGATCGATTGGCATAAAAAAAGTTTTTTTTTGAAAATTGCCCAAGTTCCTGCTGACTGCACAATTGTTTCAAAATCTCTGAATGCAAATCAAAATTTCTCAAAAAGTTAAGGAAAGTCTCCTAAGACCGTTTTCCTGTAGTTAGAACGGTTAAGGGAGAAGCGCAAGGGTAGCTCGCGAAATTCAAATTTTCTTACGTTTTTTTTCAATTTGAAGGTCAATGTATTGTGTGTTTGTGTATTGCTGATTCTAATAATTATAATTCTGTAACGCCATATTTGTTACGGCCGCGAATCATATTTTAATCAAAGTACAACCTGACAGTGACCTGCAAATTGCAAAAAACGTAAGAAAATTTGAATTTCGCGGGCTACCCTGAAGGTTCCGCCTTAAGGCCCTTGCTGCCCCATCTCAAAAATCCACTGTGTATATATATATTTTTTTTCACCGACTTCTAAAAAAGGAAGAGGTTCTCAATTCGTCGGAATCTTTTTTTAAATTTTTTTATGTCGTTTTGGTTGCATTTTTTATAAATATGCCCAAATTTTGTTATACGAGCTGTCCTTGACTTTTGGAAGGGTTTCAAATGTTTCTCTGTAGCAGCAGTAATCGTTATATGTATAAGGCATCCTGGTCAACATCATTTGAAATATTAAGCACGTTGGGCAACAGAGAGAGCTCTTCCTATGTAAACAAAATTTCATCTTTTAGACACAATACAGCAAGCTTCTTATAAATGTATAAAGAGTTCTCAGAAAAATCATTCCCGCACTGCATTTAACGCCGGGGTAATTTAAAAATGTATGTTTTGTTAAATAAAATACAAGCAGCTGTTTGTCGGGACTCGGGACGTCATATGAAATGTCGGTGCAATCCGGACGAATCCCGACCATCTGGCAACCCTATCTACTTGTAACATTGTGACCTCGATGATTAAATACTTTCTTCTTCGCCGAGTCGATGGCACGACAGTGTATACAATTTTGTTGACTCTAAACTTTTTAATGAAGTATTTAAAAATGTTAAGTAAAACTTTTTTACTGGCGTAAATATATTATCTAGAGTAATTTCATAGCATAACTCTAACGACCTACTACCTGTACCTACTTAATTAGTGACAGGGTGATGGCGAAATACGGTCACTCCTAACTACTTTAAAGGGTTTTAGGCAAACGCAAAAACACATTAGACTACCTACCATAAACCTGTGCAATTACAGTACAATAACCTTACGAAGTAGGTACATTTTTCCACATGCGCGGCTGCGCTTGATCACAAACCTTAGTAAAAGTGTCGTTAGATCCTCTATAATGACGTTGACACAGGTTGTTGACTAACTAGGCGCCGTGCGTGACAGCGTGTACTTAATTATTGTCGCCTTATGAAATATACTAGGTTTTAGGTTGATACAATTTTGATTGCACTAGGAAATAGCCTGCAAACTTAGTTATTTTGTGTCTTACAAATATTTCACAAGAAATTATTTAGTAAAGCCGGGCTGATTTATTGTCGTCCCGCCGTTCTGCCTAGAGGACAGAAACAGACCGAACTTTCAAGTATTATCGCAGCAGGTATCCCGTATCCCTCTATAATGTACTCTGTGTATTCCTCTGACTGACTATTCGCTTTCTTGGGATCTATGAACGATCGTCTGGTCGGTTGGTCGGTCGGAAGGAAGTTCGAAACGAATGACGTGGTTCCCGATTCAGAGATGTGTCACTTTTGCACAAAAATCTCAAAGTAAACTTCACAAATACCAAGGCTATAGAAATGTTAAGGAGCTCAGTTAAAAACAGGTCACTTTAGCCCACGTGGTCCAGAGCCGAGGCCGTCGCACCCGCCCGCCGGAGTTGCGTCTTTTTAGCACGGAAAATTACAATATGACCCGTTCGTAGTACCAAGGCATCAGAAATTAGAAGAGTAGGGGAAGAATGTAACTAATTAATAACATCATGTTCGTTGAGTACAATCGAGCTGGTTCGGGCCCGGGCGGCCATCACAATATCGCAGATGTGTCTTTTTACCACGGTAAATTTCAATCTGCCTTCATCCTAGTACTAGGACATCATAAATGAGAAGAGTAATAAATTAGGGTTAGGTGACTACTCATCCGCAAAATATTTCATCCGCGGATGAAACGTTACCCTTTTAAAATTGTAAGGCGACGAATCATCCGCAGGTTGTTAGGTTAGGTTAGGTTATTTAGGGATGATTCGTCGCCTTACAATTTTAAAAGGGTAACGTTTCATCCGCGGATGAAATATTTTGCGGATGAGTAGTCACCTAAGTCATAAATTATTTCTTGATTCATACATTTTTGTTTAGGCAGTTTGGGTAATAGATGTCGCTAAAGTCGCCTATATACTGTTTAGACAGTGTATAGTGCACTCTAGTAAAATTTATAGTTTACTATAAATTCACAGATTACTTTATTAGTAGCAAACTAGTTTAATTAAGAATTTGAATCATACTTGAACACCATCTATCTTTTATCTAAATTAAAATGAAATGCTGTTCGTCGGTAAGCGCATCACTTGAGAATAGCTGGTTCGATTTGTCTATTATTAGTTTTTAAATGTTCGTAATTAGGTATTTGGAAAGAAAAATTGGAAATGTTTCCCGGAAAATTAACAAATTCGGGAAAAACTGAACTTCCTTTTTTCTATGGGATTTTTGTATGAACTCAAGACCATAACTCACAATTTTAAGCGATTGTTATGCGTAATTCTTTATTTTCTTAGGGTTCCGTACCCAAAGGGTAAAAACGGGACCCTATTAGTAAGACTTCGCTGTCTGTCCGTCCGTCTGTCTGTCACCAGGCTGTGTCAAGAACCGCGATAGCTCGACAGTTGAAATTTTCACAAATTATGTATTTCTGTTGCCGCTATAACAACAAATACTAAAAACAAAATAAAATAAATATTTAAGGGGGGCTCCCATACAACAAACGCGATTTTCTTGCCCTTTTTTGCTCGATATCAATAATGGCAACAGGTAAGCACCTAATTTGTGTACCTACTGTTGTTTACCTAGTCAATGGTACGGAACCCTTCGTGCGCGAGTCCGACTCGCACTTGGCCGGTTTTTTTGTTTACTGTCACGGAAAACTTGTCAAGAACAAAATCGGGAGAATATATTTTCATTAACAAAATTTGAAAAGGACAATGTCTGTCGGATCAGCTAGTTTTAAGTATTCAAGATTGCTAAGAAATTAAATAAGTTAGCGTCCAATTTTGTAGGAAAGTAGTGTAATGTAATGTATGTATTTTGTTTTGATCAAAGGCTTTTCACGTTTGAAATCTTGTTATTTAGCGCATATACTTACGGACTGCTCTTGAGTATCGAGGTTTTTTTCGATAGCATTGGACTGCAAATAATTATTAGGCCTCGGATCTTGCGTAACATCTACCTAACTAACATTAATTAGGAAATACACATCAAAAGTTTCTTGGCATCAAGGCATTTAAAAAAATATTTTATTGCCCTATTGAAATTAAGTAAAAATGTCTCTATAGATTGATTAAATAAAATGTTTTCGTATGTGTAGATCGACGAAGTACTTCCTGCTTTTGCATTAACAAAGCCTTCACGATTTTTGCTTATGCTGGATTTTTCACCTTAATTAATCCTGATTCCTGACATTAAAATGTGATAAAAAGATAAAAATATAAGTTTTTAAAGGTTTTTATTGTGTAAAATAAACAATTACCCATTAGGCTGTATTTTTGCCGTTAACGCGTATGACACAATCGCAGCGATTCGGCATACCCAATATGAGTGCATTCAAATCACGTTGCGATATGGCTGCCCGTGTCCTTTGTAATAGGCGAAAAAGATTTTTTGGTGTATGTACGACATCCATATTTGGCTGAGCTCTTCTCTAAAGCATATCCCATGCGTGCTCAGTGGGATTCAAGTCTGGTGATTGAGCAGGCCATGGTGGGATGTTGATATTAGCTGCGGCAAGTGCAACAACTCTGGCAGTCTGTGGAAGTGCATTATCATGCATAAGCAGAAATGAAGCACCATATTAGGTCCGCAAAGGATTGACAACATCTGATACCATCTTTTCAGCGTAAATCTGTGCATTGAGATTGCCTCTGAACCAAATCAGTTCGGTTCTTCCGCCCATCCAAATACCCGCAGGGATTGAAAACCGGTACGAATTTGGGTTCGGGTTCTTCATTTCGGTTCTTAAAAAGGTTCGTCTTTCTGGTACGGTTCCGGTTCAGGTTCCGGTTTGGTTTTGGTTCCAAAGTACAGGTTCTAAATAAAAGTTCCAATATACCATCCGATTTTAAGGTTCTCTATTCTTAAAGAACTACATGCCATATTATTATGTTCTACCAAAGCAAATGTGCCCCTTTCCCCTCTCACAAAAATTCCCAACTCTTCAACCGCGCCAGACGGTCGCTCGTACCTCACCGTTATCGTACATACAAAGCTTCGTCCTGCCCTGAGCGGCATCATATGCATTCGTTCGGACTCCCTTTGAAGACCAACCGGTAAAATAAAGTTTCCAATGAAGGTTCGGATTCTAGTAACGGAACCACTAAATACCGTTTCTATACCGCTAATTTAGAAACCTTTTGAATACTTGCTTCCTGGCATGATTTTAAACGTTCTTGTCATTCATTGGTCCTCCAATATCTGGCCTCATAGCAAAGCGATATTCGTCAGAAAAACACACAAAACGCCATTCGTCTTCTGCCCAATTTCTGTGTTCACGAGCCCAATGTAAACGGGCTCTGCGATTGCGGGGCTCAATAGGTGGTACACGTAGCGGCCTTCGGGAACGGAGATGACTTCATGCAAGCGATTTGCTATGGTTTGATCGCTTATTAACATCCCTGAAGAGCTATAGAGCGTCGTAACCAACATTATCACGGTCATTGTACGATTTCGTCGAGTATCAGTAATTTGTACGTAACGATTTGTCTGCGTGTGGTGATGCGAGCTCGTCCTCCATGTCGCTCTTTCACGCTGACAGTGACGTGGTAACGTGTCCAAAGTCCACTTATAACACTCTGCGTAGTGCCCAGAGCGGCCACAAGCCCACATCACGTTGCCGAGAACCAGCTTCCAACGATCCCACGGCTCTGATCATTTCTTCTCGGCTTAAATGACGTCTTCTCTTCATAATAACGTTATTTTGTATTGATTCCACTCACTAAGTACGGCAGAAATTTTACAGATTTGGCCCCAAATCCGTTGCAGGATTAATTATAGGAATACGACTTGACAGAAGATTTTGATCTTTTGACCGAAATTCAAAAACTATTCCCCTTTGTAATAACGAAAGGAAAATGCCCAAAAATGTATAGGCAAAAACCCAGAGCCTATAGAAAAAAAACTTATGGGGTTCATTTTAGATAACAAGTATGAAATTACTTTTATAAATTATCCCCATGATTGGAGATGTATTTTTTTTTAATATATGGTAATGATTTTCTTGCTTTCTTCATGTAAATAAACTTGATTACCAGTATACATATAGTATACATTAAAATACAGTAAAAAACCGTAGGTACCTACATATTTAGGTATTACAAAAAATACATCGCTATAACATATTATCGTCTCAACTAAGAATATAGAAAAAAAAAATACCGTCGGTCGTCATATGTTGGGAAGTTGTGCGCATTTAATCAGCATGTTGTATCATGGATCATGCCTAGCAAAGACGAGATTAATACAACATGCTGAATAAATGCGCACAACTTCCCAACGTATGACGACCGACGGTATTTTTTATTTTTTTATAATGCATGAGGCACCCTGTCTGAGTAGGGTTCTCGATATGCAATAATGAGGGCTGCTGTCACGCGTTGCATTCGTCGCTGTTTTGTTGAGATAAGTGTTATTAGCACTCTTATTGCTTAACTTTCGTAATGTTGTTTGGGTGCTGGAATAAGTCCAACATTACTCGATGTTGCACTACCTATATCTTTTAGACCACAGAAAACTTCACATTTGATATCGATCATGTTTGCCCTACTATCGTGCCTATAAGTTGTTTTAATCGACTCTAGGTCTTTTTTGGGCATTCTCCTTAATAAAAAATTATCCTTAAGAGTTCCAAAAAATATATTTAAAATACCAGATTTTTTGTAACTAGCAAAAATGTGCTTGGTTTTATTTCTAGACAATTTTGATGTATGTGAACACGAAGAACATTGGTGAGTAGTGATCACCTATTCACAGACAATCTTGTGTGCTAATTTCCCAACAATGTTGGGGTCGGCTTCCAGTCTTACTGGATGCAGCTGAGTACCAGTATTTTACATGGAGCGACTGCCTATCTGACTTCCACAGCCCAGTTACTGGGTAACACGATACCCCTTGGTAAGACTGGTTGTCAGACTTTTTGGCTTCCGACTACCCGTTACGGTACTACAAATTAAAGCTGGGACCATCGTCTTGACGTGCGTTCCGAGTCACGGAGGGGAGGGGAGTCTCGATATGTAATGGATGGTCACCCATCCACGAACCGACCGCGACAAGCGAAGCTTAACCTTTGATCGACCTGTGCAACTGCTATTAATTATCCACGAGCCCCTCTGTGAGCTTATGAGTAACTTTACTTAATGTCAAATAATCAAATTATTTCGTACTCTTGCTTATTAGTTTGCGTAAAAGTCACTAGTCAATATTGTATGGTATTTCGACAAGTCTGATAATATTACGTAGTCACGTATAGAAGAAATACAACCATTATTATCATTAACGATGATACAATCACGTCATGTCGCAAATGATGTGTAAGATAATATTGAAGAACGACATCTTTTCAATGGAGGATCTTGTCGGATTAATGACGAAACATACAACTTTTTTTTTTATAACCAACGTAGCAATGCTGCCAGTCTTTTGGGCACGTATCCCATTGACAGCGTTGCGGAAGACATTTTTTGATGCCCTATGAGCAGTTCCCTTTTTTTATTGTATCCTAGTACTTAGTGTACATTTTAGTGTTAGCTTGAATATTTTAATGTATTTAGTATGGATTGTTATGTGCTTATAATAACTAGTAATAAATTACTTTAAAGTAATTAACAAGATATTCGACTTTCGCTTGCTTATGTAATTATGCTTTTTTCACGCGGAGACCGCCCTGGCCATCTCTTTAGGTGTCGTAAGAAGATGATGTATATAGATTGGTCATTGGGTTTCTATATGATAATTTAGATTACATAATCTTGTTCTACCCTGGTTATTTTGATGAAAAACAGGTGGCAGAGGATAAGGTCCATCCTCATGCACGTATACCTAATTATAAATCTATGGATTAAAATACCTACCTAAATCAAGAAAACGAATCCTTTTTGAACAACCCGAAGTGTGAAGACCCGGACAACAGGAAGACACAATCATTAACTCGGCCTATCGCTGTACCCTCCTGCTCACTGCTGTATATACATAGGGCTTCCCCAATTTATTATGAACAAATAAGCAACTTTGTAGTAAGTAATTAAGTCTATCAAGCTACTTAGTACTTATTAATTACGCGTAGGCATGCAATGTTACTTAGTGCATGAAAGTTCATAGCCCCCTGTCGAGCCAAGGTTGGTTTGCCATTCTCGGTTCATTAGAACTGCATATCTTCATATTAATATATGTCGTAGTATTTTATATTATGTTGACCACATGGAATAACAAAAAATGTCGGACAGATTCTCGCTAACAAAAACTGTCTCACTCGTGTGTACAAGCCGCTGTACGCACACATTCACACATTAGTCGGCCGACAGGGTCGGCCATTACGAGCGCAAACGGCAACACTCACAATAAATAATATATTAACACATAAACGGGACTCAATTTTGTCTTAGCGAAGTTCCGTGCGACTTTTTTTGTTCGTCCATGGTTGACCATAAAATAATTAAGTGGGTAGCGGTGACTCGTATGTAAAACGAAGGACAGACTAGGTTATAATTAAGTTATGCAAAGTTAATATTAAAGCATAAGCATATTCAGCCTATAACGTTCCCACTGCTGGGACACAGGCCTCCTCTCTGTGAGGGAGTGGACCGTAATCCACCACGCGGGCGCAGTGCGGGTTGGTAGATGTCACATGTCTTCGAATTTTTGGTTCTAGCACATGCCGGTTTGCTCACGATGTTTTCGTTCACCGTTTTGAGAGCAGTGGTGATGATGAAATAATTTACACAAAGTAAAGCTCCTGTCGGGGTTCAGAATAAATTCATAATAAAGAAAATTACTGCGTGTTTAGCTGGGTACTAATTTAAAGTAATAAATGTGACCCGCTCTAGGTACTTACATAGTTGTTACAAAGGCGCGACGCGACTCTAGTAGAACAATTTGTATAAAAACTTCATGGAAAATGTTCTACTCGTACAAGAGTCGCATAGCGCCTGTCTGTAGAAGCCTTAAGGCAACTAAGGGCTGATTATACCAAAGTCATCATTTTATCTTTCATGCGTGGAGTAAATTCGACGTCTGACTGTTTTTGAATGGAGCAACCTTAGGAACTACTGGAAAAAATCCACTCACAGGATAAGATTTATTATACATAATTATACTTAATAGGTACAAACTATACTAACATACTTAATGAGTACTACTACCGTACTTACTAGAGTCTGGCAAGCGTGAATATGCCAAACTTGTGAAACCCTTACTTACCGTTCATTGCAAGGATCGATGGGACACGGCTACATATCAAGCTATACATTTCCAGTATAAGCTGACCTCTCATTGTACGGAAATCCTGTACAATGCAAGATCAGCTTATACTGGAAATGTATAGCTTGATATGTAGCCGTGTGTACTACCTATTAACCTAACGTTTAACGTATTAAAATATTCAACCGAAGAAAGTTTTAAAGAAAGCTTAAAGTTTTAAAACTGTTTACCGATAGGTTAAGAGTTTACAGTTAGGATTAGTAAGTTTGTCGGGTTCCCAAATCACGGTAGGAGGGGTTCACATCGGCGTCGAGTCGACGATGAAGTACCTGGGACTCGTCCTCGACAGCCGGTGGAACTTCGACGAGCATTTCCGACGTTTGGCTCCCAGACTGCAGCGGGCCGGGGCTGCCTTGAAGCGGCTCTTGCCCAATCTGGGGGGGCTAAATGCTTCCTGCCGGAGGCTCTACGCGGGGGTCGTGCGGTCCATGGCCCTTTACGGGGCACTGGTGTGGGCGCGTTCGTTGAGGCTCCGGCCAGCCCGCCGGTTGAAAGCGTCCCAAAGGGTCATGGCCATCCGGATGGTACGGGGATACCGCATGGTCTCCTGCGAGGCGGTGAGCCTCCTTGCCGGATTGCCGCCGTGGGATCTGGAGGCAAAAGTCATCGCACACGTTTGGGAGTGGCGCGAGGAGGCGAAACGCCGCCGGGGCGTAACTCCGCTGCCGCGAGAAATCGGGGCACAACGGACAGAGCTCCGGCGGGATCTCATGATGGCATGGAGAGTGCGACTGTCGCAACCCAGCGCAGGGCACGCCACAATTGCGGCGGTAAGACCCCTCTTTGAGGAGTGGCTTGAGAGGCGCCACGGCGTCCTTAACCTTCCGCCTGACGCAGGTCCTCACCAGACATGGCTGTTTCGGGAGGTTCCTGTTTCGGATAATGCGGGAGGAAACGCCCGGGTGTTATCATTGTGTGGATCGACCGGAGGACCGGAGCACCGCCGTGTCCTCGTGGCGGCGATCGGCGGCGGCGACCTCTCGCGTCGGGCCCTGGTTCAGGCCATGGTACGGAGCGAGAGGGAATGGGAAGCCGTCACCTCCTTCTGCGAAGCTGTAATGCTCGCGAAGGAGGAGGAGGAGCGCGAGAGGGAGAGGCAATCACTGCGCCCTCGCGCCCCTAGTCGCCGCAGGAGGAGACACCCTGGGCGTCGGGAGTCGATTGCCGACTCCCGGCCACCGTAGGCGCGGGCTTGCGGACGGCGAGCAATGGGCAGCTCGCCGTCCGGTAAGGACCAGGCCCGGGTCGACGGCGCGTCGTGTTCCACGCGCGCCTCAAAGAGATGTCAGCACAATTGACAGGGTCCGATAGGACCGATGCCTGCCGGGGCTGCGGAGTGTTCGAAAGAGTTACCGTGGCCCTGGCGCATAGGCAACTGAAGGAACACGGGTGGGTTTTAGTCAGTAAGAGTCTGACACGCCCTTCCGCTCCGCCCAGAGCGGGAGAGGTCATTTGATGATTTCCCACACAAAAAAAAAAAAAAAAAGGACTAGTAAGTTTGTTGCTAACCTTCACTCATTTCACAGAAGGAGGCTGCGGAAAGGTTGAGGGAGGTCGTGACCACTCTCCTGATCCGCAGCAGACGTGCCAGGCGCCGGCGGAGGGCAGATACCGCCCTCTTCCAGCCCTCATAAACTGGTCCAGAGGGACGGCGGACTTGAGGATGTCCGCCGCCTCCAACAGGACCCCAGGCGGCGGCGCGTAGTGTTCCACGCGTGCCCCCTATTGGACGGCGCGGGGGGAGTCTTATACCTCACTCCTCCCGCGGACTTGGGGAGGCCCGCAAAGGCGGGCGCAGGCACTAGCCGGAGATCGTGGAAGGTGCACAAGTTCCCATGATCCCGGTGCAAGTGTAGAAAGGGAACACCAGGGTGGTTTTTATCCAGTAAGAGTCTGACCGATCCCCCTGCCCGCCCCAGGGCGGAGGACATACACGTGGATTTTCAACCCCGGAACAAAAAAAAAAGGTAAGTTTGTTGCGAGTTGGGAGTTGGGACTAAGAAGTGTTTCCAACTGGGTTCTACACACACCCTTTTATTTATAAACGTTGCATGAAGTTAAGAGCCGTTTAACCGTCAAAAATGTTTGGTTAAATAGTCGCTAATCATTATTTAACTTTAAGCAATGTTTATATACTCGTATTAACCCCAATGTGTTATGTCTAGTAGTTAGAAATAAGCTTCCATTAGATACTTTCCTTCACTTTTAACGTAATTGTATCGTTAACTTTTAAGGCGCTACCCCGAGCAAAACCTTGCAGTAGTGCGTTATTCAGAGACTATTAACTCATTAATTATCAGTAATAAACTACATCTTAAAGCACATTATTAATGTTCGATATCCTATCACAACATTGCACGTTCTTATTTGCTTTTATGTATTATAAATACATTTAAAATCTCCTTGTAAAAAGGGACTAAAATTCTTGTTCATGCATCTTTTGCTAAAGGTGACGCTCGAATGACTTGAGGACAACACTAATGGATAGGTCATATCAAAAACTCTATAATACACGTTTTATTTTATTTTAAAAGTACGCTTGTCTTTTTTTATTAAAATAATTCCATTTTTTTTTGTGAATTTTATGATAAATGGGCGTGTGCAGGGAGCGGGACAGAGCGAGACTCAGCGACGGGACAGAGAAGGACCGAATGCTCAAGGTCGTTTGGTCGGTGAAGAGCCTTAAGAGGCTGACAACAGCTAAAACGCGGTCACTGTCGGACTGCATAGAAAAGAAAGAGAAGCGCGATAACACAACGCTGGTAATTTATTGCAAAATATGAAACAATTATCTATTTACAAAAAATCTATTGATTCGACTAAAACTGTTGTTACTAACACTATGAGTCCTGTTGCTCGAAATAAATGATTTATTATTATTATTAAAAAATTAAAACACTATTACGTTAATGTGTTGTTGTAGAATAATCTGACAAAAAATCAGAATGATTGCATGTATGGTTTTTAATCGTTAAAAATTTTTTTAGAGGTATCTTCGTGTTTTTTTTCTATCAAATCAAATTAGTTGTATTATGTTTTCAAAACATTATCTAATTAGCATATATCCTGAAGAATATCATATTATTTTCCTGATTTTGTTTACTGCAGTGGACCATATAATTTTAGGCATTACAAAACTTGCGTTTAGGTACTGTAGTCCCCTTAAAAGGTTTTATGGTTTTAGCGTATAGTGGAAAAACGATATTGGTCCTTTGATGAATTTAATACTGTCTCAGGAAGCCGATATACCTAGGACTGTTGCTGGTACTATCAACATTCGTCCTTAAGAGGCTTACAACAGCTAAAGCGCGGTCACTGTCGGACTGCATAGAAAAGAAAGAGATGCGCGATGACACAACGCGGGTAATTTATTGCAAAATATGAAGCAATTATCAATTTACGAAAAATCTATTGATTGGATTAAAAAATTAAAACACTATTACGTTAATATGTTGCTTGTAGAATAATCTGGCAAAAAATCAGAATGATTTAATGCATAGTAGTATGGTTTTTATCGTTATAAGAAATTTTTAGAGGTATCTTCGTGATTTTTTTCTATCGTATCAAATTAGTTGTATTATGTTTTCAACACACTATCTAATTAGCAAATATCTTGAAGAATATCATATATTTTTCTGATTTTGTTTACTGCAGTGGATCATATACTTTTAGGCATTATAAAACTTACATTTAGGTCCTGTAGTCCCCTTAAATTAATTTTAGATGTCCTGTGTAGCTAAACTATGATATATTTTCAGGGATTCGGTGTTACCGCCCAAGTGCTCAGTGAAGTTTGAGAATAACTTCGGTTAAGATTTTTTGTACACAGTCTGGTAGTAACTGTGTTTTACAGACGCTAGTGACGTGACGCTACTATTATAATAATTTTTGAAAGTGAAATACTTTATCTACGAACCAAATAAACTAACTTTTGCTGGTTACATAATTTTAATGGGATTTTATTTCGTTTTTTAAGCGTCACGCATTGCATGCCTCGGTGTTCTTTTTAGGGTTCTCTACCCAAAGGGTAAAACGGACCCTATTACTAAGACTCCGCTGTCCGTCAGTCTATCTGTCCGTCTGTCACCAGGCTGTATCTTATGAACCGTGATAGTTAGACAGTTGAAATTTTCACAGATGATGTATTTCTGTTGCCGCTATAACAACAAATACAAAAAAAACAGAATAAAATAAATATTTACGGGGGCTCCCATACAACAGACATGATTTTTTTGCCGTTTTTATAGATAATGGTACGGAACCCTTTGTGCGCGAGTCCGACTCGCACTTGGCCGGTTTTTTTAATTTGGTATACCTACAACTACTTCCGGTATACCCATTCCCTTTCATTTGTGGATTAGTTTGGTTACATAATATGTATGGTGTGATTGGCTTAAGTTTAGGAGAATTAAGCTAGTTGTGGACAAAGCGGCAATTAGAACTTTGAAGTAAACGTGGTCTTGTTTCCATAAAATGGCGAAGTTAGGTAATATTTTGAACAGTTTCTGGCTGCCTAAAATTAGTGTTATATCAACGTAATTAAGTAAATCTTTCAATAATTGACCGAGGAAAAATATCCTACATGAGAGCAGAGATCATGGGCATGGCCTTCTATTTCAAAATAAATAAAAACTCCGGAAGATTTGAAATAAAAACAAACAAAAAGTTGTACTCACCAAGAGTTTAAAAGTCAATCCAAAAAAATACACTACGCATAGTTAGTTAAATCACTGAATACAATAGTAATAAATTTCCATACAAATAAAAAAAAAATGTCTTATATGTAGGAACTCGATAGTTTAAAAATACAAATAGTCATCTACATAGCACGTCCGATGCAGGCCATGGTTTATCGTGTTATGGCACCCACTGATCTCGTAAACAATCGTTTGCTGCGCCTACGCCGACGGACGCGCGTGTCTGAGAATAGAATCAGAGCCAACAACGATAGATTGTAGCCGGAATATGGTCTAAAAATAGTGTACTGACCTTTTATGTAACTTGGAGTGTCTTGGAGCCGTTATTAGGCCGCGCCATGGTCCGGTATTTTAAGGCTAATTAACAAAACCGGATTGGCTATACCTCTGTATCTATGAAGTGACTGTAACCCATAATACTACTATTAATTTTGTTCTGTCTCCTGCTGTGTCTATTTTTGCTGAGATTTATTGCATTCGCAGAATTACTGCGTTAAAATATTAAATTTTGACGGGAAATTAAAATGTAGGTAGGTAAGCAAGTAGGTATGTTGAAATTTAATGGAGAAAAACGAGCGTCCGCCAAGGATGCGGGCGGTAGGTAGATTTATTGCATACGAGTAAAAGATCCATGTACGAAAGTTGTAAGGTATCTATGGATAATTTATATTTCTTCAGTATTTTTTGCGAAACCCTCAACGGGTTCAAGATTGGGCAAACTACTTAAATGATTTGAATTATATTCTTAATCTGACCTATCGTATATTTATTAGATTTAATTAGGTACCGATTTTGTTAAACAATAATAAGTATTGTTTTGACAATTCGCTCGCTCTCGGTACATAAATCATGCATAAGCAAGTAGGAGATTTCTTATTTTAACATAAAATATATCCTACTAGCTTCTGCCCGCGACTTTGTCCGCGTGAAATTTCTTATTCCCCCGACCTACCTTGTCGCATTCTATCACAACGTTTTCGCTTAGCGTTTTGTCTGACTTTTTTTCTGTTTGTTCGGCTCCTAATGGTCATAGCGTAATGTTAGCCTATAACCTTCCTCAAGAATTGGGCTATCAAATACAAAGATATTTTTTCAAATCGACTGCTAGTTCCAGAGATTACCCCCTAAATACAAACTTACAAATTTTACATCTTTTACTTTTATTTTTTTTAATAATTATCTATATATAATAAATAAATGAATTGCTGTTCGTTAGTTTTGCTAAAACTCAGAAACGACTTGACCGATTTGATTTTTTTTTGTTTTATTCACCTCTTTACTGGGGTAGTTTAAAAGAAAAAAAAATAGGAAAAAGACAAAGGAAACATTTTGACAGGACAACGTCTGACGGGTCAGCTATAGGTAGCTAGGTAGAGTAGGTAGGTAGGGTAGGTAAGTACGTAGGGTAGGTAGGTAAGTAAGTAGGGTAGGTAGGTAGAGTAGATAGGTAGGTAGGGTAGGTAGGTAGGGTAGGTAAGTAGGGTAAGGTAGGTAGAATAGTTAGGTACGGTAGATAGGTAGGTAGGGTAGATAGGTGGGTAGGGTAGGTAGGTAAGTAAGTAGGGTAGGGTAGGTAGACTAGTAAGGTAAGTAGGGTAGGTATTAGATACTTAGTGCTACCTGTGCGAAGCCGGGCGGGTAAAGCTAATATTAATATAAATGACACTCTGCAAAACTAGAGTAGCTTCGCATTTGTGAAAGAATTTTCCGAATCAGGTCAGTATTTCCGAAGGTTTCGAACTCACAAATTTTAATCTATGCTAATATGTATTTTACAATACATATTAGTATAGATTACTTACCTAGTGTATTTGATTTCAATATTTATTCTAAGATGGCCTTTATCGTATATTTTTAAAAGTTGTTTATAAATATAAAATGAAAAATATAACCGAACTGATAACCTCTTCCTTTTTTAAGTCGATTTAAAAGTGAAAGTATCTAAACCAGTCGTCTACTCTGTAAATAGCTGGTAGAGGCCCACTCACACCGCCAATCCTAAACACGTTTAACGCTAAACGAGTTTTAAACAACATTCTGTCTCTGTCATCTTCAAACATTCGACAGAAACAGAATTATGTTTTAAACTGTTTAGCGCTAAACGTGTTTAGTGATTGGCGGTGCAAGTGGGCCTTAGTCTCTTACCCAAAATCCTTGATCTTGGGATAACCCACGTTTTTGGGTTGACACAATTGAAACTAATGTTAACGACCCGTGGAGCACGCTTTACGTCAAAATGTAATGTTGCAATCTGTAATTATTATGGTCGAAACGTTTGTGACCTCTGCCCTGTCCCACAGTCGTATGTCCGCTGTTTACTGATTACAGTATCAGATAGTCGAAACTGGCTCTGCAGTCTCGACAAATATAACGACAAAAATCGGTCGCTAAGTCTAATCGATGTCAAATTTCTTTAATAGATTTTCAACTTTATTCCCAAAATATAAGGTTGAAAATCTATTAAAGGAATTTGACATCGATACGACTTAGCGACAGATTTTTGTCGCTATCTAATGTCGAGACTGCAGGGCCTACACCCTAATTACGTAACACACTATCTATCACAATCTGAATCATTTTCAAGCCTATTGCTAATCCATTGCTTCATGTGTTCGAAAAATTTGTCGACTCAACAACGTAAATAATGCAATGAATGTTCTTGAACTGTCAAAATGAAACCCATTCCTACTGTTACTGTGTTACGTAATTACCCCGCTGGTCTATATTAAAATTTGGCGAGACACTTTCACACAGCAGATTTTTTATGAATATCTAAATACCTCAGCTCATACGACTAATACCAACATGTCGCTTGTATCCCCCGAAGGGTTAAGCAGAGGTGTAGCTATAGAACACCCACATTTTGCCAGTAATATTTCTCATGCAATAGGCACGTTCATTGCCATAAACCGGGCACAAATCCACCAACTAATTCAAAAATATTGTTTTTAGTCAGCTCAAAACTAGAATCATAAAACGTTTAGTAATGTTGAATGAAAACGTAGTGTCGGAACGCTACTGTTGCTGAAATGGATTAGCCTGCTTTAGGGAGTAACTACATTTATGGCTCCCTCCGACAGGCGAGACGCGACAGCGCGACACAAACGCGCCGCTCGTCGCGCGACGAGCGGCGCGTTTGTGCCGCGCTGTCGCGTCGTGCCTGTCTGTGGTAGCCTTTATTCAGTTCCATTCGCGTTTCGCTGGATGATTTTCGTCATTTGTACACACTGAACACAATTAATGTAAATGTTAATAATTAATGTTAATTTTAATCTTAGTCTTAACACTGCATGCGCATGAAAAAATACACACTTGTCCTAATTTTATGCCTGCTTGCCGCGAAAACTGAATAAACGCGGAAAGCTGAACGGCTGCGTACGCGTCTCCATACAGAATCGTTGTTTTCTATGGACAAAAGTTGAACAGAGCTGAATAATGGTTAGTCCCTTAATGATTCTCGATTGTAATGGTTGTTGAGACCTTTACCCAAAATAGTCAGATAGATACCTACCTGTAGGCCGCCCGCCCGACCACCAAAAACTAGAAACATTTTACAAACGATACAATTTATTTTTACGAAATTCACTAGTATTAAAAAGTGCAGTTGACTCTTTCCACTTTGCTGCCGTCGTACTGTCTTCACGGAACGTCATTTTTGTCTATTCTTCCGTCAACAAAACGGTGCTCGTGCTAAGCCTGCTAGTGTTATCGGGTTTTTCTATCAGGGATTTCTCAGTGCACAGTCCGCAGTCAGGATTTGTGCCCGGTTGATGGCAATAGGCGCGCCCCTTTTTCATGAGACGGCAAAATGTGGGTGTACTGTGGCTACACCTCTGCCTGACCCGACGGAGATTATGTTATGTTATAAAAATTTCAATCGTGAGTCGTGACTCATGTAAGCCAAGCAATGGGAAAGTTAAGATTAGAAGGAAGATAAAGTAAACAGTAGGTATGAAAATGTTTAAAATAATTTATTATTTAAGAGATTGTCAATATAGTTACAAAAATTTACTTAGTTACTAATTGGTGATTACCAAATAATTTAACATTTTTATGTTAAGTAGTAAAAATAACAACAATGATATTAGGTATTAGGCTGATACGCTAATGTAAGTACTTACATAATTAATACGGCTTTATTTTATTTATTATATGAACCCAATGTAAGTAAGTATTGTACGTTTGTAACGAGCAACGATTTGACAAATTGAAATAACTTATTTAATATAGGAAGGGGAAGGAAATTCCTTGGATAGTTAATTAGATACGCAGAAATTAAATTATTCAATGTTTTTGGCGTTGAAACCATAAACATAGTATGTTTTATGGTACATATTTTATGAAAATTTAATTTAGCCTATTTAGACTTTTAGGAAGATGACCTTGGATTTTCATCCATAGCTCCGACTGAAGACGTCCAAACTTGGTTCCCCAGTTCACCCCCATAAGGATAGAATTTCCAAAAATCCTTCGTTAGTTAGTACTGCTCACATTCGCTATACCTTTATGGAACTCTAGTGCAAAATTTCATGCTTCTAGATCATTTCTAGACCCAGCGGTTTAGGCTTTGCGTTGCCTGTTAGTGATTGAATTCAATAAGTAGATATTGAGCTAACTAACAGGCCCGTATGTTGAATTGAATTGAATAAAGTTGAATTCGAGTTGTGCCACTTTAGCACAAGAAGATTTCCAAAACACTAAGGCTACAGACATATTAAGGAGTTTACACAGTGCCGGCCGGGTTAGGGTAGGGCGCGGCGCATGGGTTCCGGAAGATTTGTACGTTCCCGCGACCCCCGGCGTAGGTGTGAGACGGAACACCGGGGTGGTTTTTAGTCAGTAAGAGTCTGACAGACCCCTCCGCCCCCCCAGGGCGGGGGACATCCATGAGGATTTTCCACCCCGGAACAAAAAAAAAAAAAAAAAAAGGGCGCGGCGCATGTCGGCGCAGCGCGGGACTGTCAGTGTCGATGTTGCTCTTTTCACACAGCGCTTTCAATCGCTTTATTCTGTTTGTAACTAAACACCCTAATCATAGATCAAGCGCTGAGAGTGCTGGGTTTTGTAAGGTGCACAATAAACCGCTCCTATTCGTAGACCGCTCCGCATAAAGACTTCGCTGTATGATGACTATGATGAGCTACCCTTTGCCTATTCAAAAAGTCAAACTGAAACAAAAAAACACGTGTGGCACTCGGGGACTGCCGCGGTAAAGCTATTGCATAGAATTTTTTATCAACTTATGCAGTTATAATTATTTATTTATTTTTTATTTATGCAGTATTTTTTTTTCTTTGATATTAATTCAAGTACAGTCGTACCATATATCCGTACCAGGCGTGAATAGGTTGATAAGTCGACTTACATATATTTTTTTTTAATGCATAATAGACATTAGGATTGTTTTATTCATAGAGTGAATAAATGACTCTCTTACTAAAGGGTGCAATGTGACGTCTTGAGATATTAAAACATACAAATTATAATTATTTACACAACTCAACATGTCATTATAATACTGGCAACTATTAAAAAAAAATCAACGAACAACACGAGATGTTCATTTATTCAAACAACCTACTTAACATTTTTAATATATTATCATAAATCAAGGTGTCCAGTTATTCTCGCATCGAAATTGCGTTGCATTTTGTGACAAATAAATCTATCATCTATTACATTTTCTATCTATTGCGCGTGTGATGAGACAAAGTGATAAGTTAAATAGAGATAGCTGCAGTTTTAGGTAGGGACTCGCGAGTCTTCCGTAAAATTTGCCACCTGAAGTTACAGAGGTCACATTTAATTCTGACACGTGTGGTGGCCAGAATAAAAATAACGCTGTTGCAATGATGTTCATGTATTTATTTGCATATGCATCCAACCTTAAAGACAATCAATCATAAGTTTTTGATTAGCGGACATAGCCACATGGAATGTGACTCGGATCATGCCCTAATTGAAAGAACTAAAAAGAAAACGCAGCTTAAAATAAATCATCTTAACGATTAGATGCAACCGATAAGATCTTGCAAGATTAATAATGGATTTGCCATTGTATTCATGAAACTAGACAATTTTCTCAATTTTGCAGAATTGAGGTAGAAGAAAGGTCCATTTACAATTAAAAAAATGGATGCTAGTGGTGAATTTTTTTTTATAGCAACCCGTGAAATGGCTGATTGCAGCCATTATAGGCTTCTTATATTGATAAGAAGCCTATCGGAGAAATACGTTTTAAGACAAATCTTGACAATGAAAGCTCTTTTAGAGTCATAAATAATTTTTTCTTCTTTGACATAATCTACACATTATTTGACATTATATACCTCTAATTCTTATTTCAACTCTTTACTTATGGCTTTTGTAAACAGGATTTTAATTCAGATTTGTTACAGTTGTAATGGCAATCATGTCATTTGTTTTAAATAGGCTTTTATTTTTATATAGATTCTTCTATATTTCGTGAATGTGAGAACGTCGTAGGCCTAACTTGTAGACTGTAGATTAGTAGACCTTTTTATATATTTATTTTTATTTTGTTGAGTGCCTGTTACTTGTTGTCAGGCCTACACGACTACACGGCCTACACAACCGTGGAGTTTCTTGCCGGCTCTTCTCCATAGGAAACAACCAATTGGAACCGTGCACCTAGCTTCTGACGTTTCATAAGTGCCCATGTAGGTTTATGTAAAATAAAATATTTTGATTTGATTTGAAATTACGGGAAAAGAGATAAATTCAATTTAGACACTAAACCCTAAGTCATCAATTCAGATAATTTATGTAAACAAATGTGATAACAGATCAAAAAAATATCGTCTTAATGGTAATTCACATAAAATGGTGGAAAACAAGGTTAGATTTGCTTTTAAGTTCTGATTTTTAAAATAATAATTAAAAAATTATTATACCGTGTTAATTTTTATAAGTTTTCGGTTTTAAACAAAGTTATTAAAAAAAGAAAATTTTGTGGTATAAAATATTTTATGATACTGGTAACACTACCGGAGTTCCCAACATTCTCAAATTTCGTTTGACATAATTACAAAGTCGCGTCTTTTCACAACATTCGTTTTCTTTTCCCGGATAATACTATTCGCTGCGTCTTTGTTAATTGTGCTTTATTATCAATTGATATTTTGTTTGCATAGCTCGTATAAATAGTTAACTGTAATGAAAAGATAGAAAAATTTCATATTAAATTGTTTTGTACCACTGCACAGTGTTGTTTTTGCCTCGAAAAACGGACATCCTCTTTTTATCAACTTATCCGATAGAGCAGGTTATTTTAAGAGTAAGAGTAAAATACCCGTGTGCCAATTTTACACCAAACACGAGTAAAAAAATGTTTAATTTATTTTTAAACTTTTCTAAATTAATTAATTACAAAAACATTACGCATTATTTTACCCTTTTCTTTATTATGTGTAATAAAACTATATAAAAGCTATTTAAAAAAAAATACAAAAGAGTACTAACTAGTATAGATGTAAAGAAATATGCTATTTTTGTGTTTTTAGATTTTGATTTTTCATGGTTGTATCTTTGCTTAGTTGGATTCAATATTTATTGTAAATCATACTCAGATCCCAACCAATCACTAAAAAAAAAAACACATCCATATCTCGCGGTATCTAGGAGTAATTCACTTCTAAAGTTTTTTCTGATAATTTTGATTTTAGGGTCATCACTTCACAAAAAATAATAATTATTGTTTATAGGTTTAAATTTTATGTTGGATTCAATTTAACATAGAATAATACTTATCGACGTATACATATTACCACCCACTCTCATAAATTTTACAAATAATGTTCCTATATATTTTTATTATTTTTACATCGAACTAACCATACAACTAAAGTAAAGTAATTATTTATACTAATGTTTTTTCATGCTTTATTGCATGTCAAGCCAAGTTCAGAGATGAACAGGGTGAAGCACACCTTACACGAACTATTTCGAGCTACTTTCCACCACCTAAATCTATTAGACCTACAAAAATATCTCTAAATTTAAGAATAATTTTGACGCAATTAAAATTTAATTTGACAATTGCGACTCCACGTGGTACTTGTTTGCCCTAGCCCGTGATTTTTTTTTAATGCCGGAGGCGCGCATTGGGGCAGCCTCGACGTGTTTTATATGGAATTTTCCACTTTTTGTATGGAAAATATGAAAAATAATAACCTACATGTAAAGTTTTAGGGGTGTATTTGTTTCGTAGAGGGGTTCGAAATTTTCATCAGTTTTGCGATAGGACACACTATTTTCGAGATATAAGCAAAATATAAGAAAAAAGAGATACATTACTGTTTTTGCACCTGCAGGCGTTAAAAAAAAGGCGTAGCATGACGCTTTCTATTTCTTGGAAGACAAGACATAGCTATTTCCATACAAAGTGACATTTCGTTTCTCTATTTTTGACATCGCACCGAAAAAATCCTTCTAAAATCCGTAATTTTGTCTTTTGTTTTACCGATCGTTGTCTAGGTCTTTTTATATGTAGACTATTTCAGAAGAAAGTTTTCTATCCCAAAAGTCAAAATCACACTGACAACTGTCAGTTGTCTAAGGTAGTGAAGACAATTTGATTTTGTAATCGCCATGCTAAAGGCAGTAGAAAACTTTTTACTCGACGGCCGCAAAGTATAAAAATGGAATGGAAAAATGGAATTTTTCACTTTTTGTATGAAAAATGTGAAAAAGTATTACCTACATGTTTAGATTTAGGGGTTTAAGGGTTTCATAAAGGGGGTCGAAATTTTCATTATTTTTGCGATCGGACACACCATTTTCGAGATATAAGCAAAATAAAAGAAAAACGTGAATAAACTACTGAATTTCGTAAAAAGTGCAGTTGACTCTTTCTACTTTGCTGCCGTCGTACTGTCTTCACGGATCGTCATTTTTGTCTATTCTTCCGTCGACAAAACCCGTTTCTATAATGGTCATGCTACGCGTGCTGAAGTCGAGGTGTTGTGGTGAATTTTAGTTCATGACAACTAATTTTATTCCACACCTTTTATTCGCGATTAAAAATAGTCAGATATAGTTAGGTAACCAAAATTATAGGTGAAAAATGTCAAATTCAGAATAGCAAAATTGCCACTTTCACTAAATTACTAACTCAGTGCCATCTTTAGTGATCTCAAACTTATAGTTAAGTTGTGTCACTTTAAGGCTCCCACAGACAGGCGCGACGCGACAGCGCTACACAAAGGCGCCGCTCGTCGCGCGACACGCGGTGCCTTTGTGTCGGGCGTCGCGTCGCGCCAGTGTGTACGAGCCTTTAGTCTACTTCAGAATGGGAAATCGTCGTTTGACAGGAATAAACAAAATTTTTGTGATTTTTAGTCTAGTTTAGAGAATTTTGTGACAAGAGAATCGGCACCATTAGTAAACTAATAAATATCCAAACAAATATCTAAAAGGCTAAAAAATTTTACATTTATAAAACTAGTAGGATTACTAGCATTATAATTCTGTTTATTCATTTTAATTTAATTTGTTTTTAATTATTTATAAAATAATATAAAAATAGTTGGATTTATCATTAACAATGTGAAATCAATGATATTGTAACATCTTTCAGATAACCATGTTATTATGTCCTTTATTTATTTTTAAACATATTATTTTACATTTTAAACATTTCTTAAAAATAAATACATATAAACAATTTAAAAATATTAAAAAATAGTAGCCCATCGGTATCGGGAACAGGGCCCCATTATCATGTTGTGTTTTTTTTTTCAATAATAAAACATTTTTTTAAATACGACTTGTGTCAACCCTAGCGCCAAAATTTCAGAATCCTGTAAATTCTAGATACCATAAGATACGGATATGATATTTTAAATAGGTACTTCTTAGTGCTAAAGCAACAGCTTGTCTTGATATTGAATCCAGATTCCATGAAATAAGCCCATAAAAAAATAAAATCGATAATATGTAAAATTTGATGTTACTCACTTCCGGTTAACGATAAAAATTTAGAGTTTGCTTGATAATTTACTTAATATAAAGCATCAAGTAATTGCAATCAAAGATATAACAAAAACCGATTGGATCTAAAGTTATTGCGATTTCTATGGTTTTTATGGAAACCATAGAAAAAAAATGAAAAAAATTATATCTCCAGATTGGGGCAAAATTGTCACTCGGGTGTTCTAGTCTTGCTTTTAAAATGACCTGTTTTATCGGATAAGCTAATAAAATGGGGATGTCCGTTTTTTGAAGCAAAAGCAATACTGTGCACTGTCCTGTCATTTTGACAATGACATTTCTTTGTTTACTTAAATTATCTGAATTGATGACTTAGGGTATATACAATTAGAAGTTGTTTCAAAAGAGACTTTACCAATAAGTAACTAACTAAATACTAAATAAGTAACTGATAGATCCCATTTTTCACGAATTTTATAAAAACATTAAAACTGTTGGTGACGTATCCAACATCGATCCTGATTTAGACTCCGAAGACCCTGATGCAGGAGGAAACGGAGAAGAATTCAACTAATTCTATAATATTGTAACTTTGTTTTCGGAATATAAATAATTAGTTTGCAATTGTTTGTTTTTTTATTACTTATACATATCTATACACATACCTTCATACATAATATCACGATTTCGGTCCCATAAGAGGTAGGCAGAGACTATACTTATTACTTTTGATTTTTTTACACACGTAATTCCCTTAAAGGTACTTAGGTGAACAACTTGATAACTCATTGGTTAACAACTTGATATGTCATTTTTTTATTATAAATACAGTAAATTCATTAAATAATCTTATGGTATCTGAAAGCTCAAAGCAAATGAATTACATTCAGATAAAAAAGTATTCAATAACATAAAATCTGAATTTACAGATAAAACTTAAACTTAAAAATGGCTGCCGATTTTCGATTTGTTAAGTTATTCACGCCTGGTACGGATATATACCTACATACACGTTAAGCGAACGCTCGGCCGAGCTACATGGTAGGCGAAGTGGGGGGTGTTAGGTTTTATTTTCGTTACGGAATTTCTTGATTCGATCGCCGCACTCAAAGCCCGCGATAAAAACTATGCAATAGCTTAAAAATATGGAATTATTGTAAAGGTTTCGAATACGTGTTGATTCATAGGCCATTTTTAGTGTATCTAATCAATGGTTTTCTGTTTATTCGTAACATAATTAATTAAGTCATTAAAATCAATTTATGCAAGTAATAAATAGTGTTTCACAAATACAGGGTGTCGATTTAGTCACCTGCATCCGTCAAGGGGGTGATTCTACACGTCATTGTAAACAACTTTTGCCATGAAACTCATACCCGAATTGTAATCACTAGATTACATACGATTACGATTACCCACACCTTTTCACTCAGTTATGGATTGAATTTCGAAAAATACAAAAACACGTAAGGTAAATGGGGGGAAGATGAAAAACGGGGTAACACAAAAAGTTGTCCATAACGCCAGACTTAATGCAGTTGTTGCAGTGATGGCAACATTATTAAGTTCGCCATTTTGTTACGTCGCACATCTTAGTCAGCGTTTGCCGCTTTGAGTTAATGGTTGTGTGAAAAATGCAAATATCTGCGCAGTGACTTTTACGCAAATTAATCGAGTGTTTTAATCTTACCCCGTGTCCTGTAACTTTACTTACGAGGTGGGTACGAATGTTTTATTGGAATATCTACTCATTATTTTTAATTCTTAGTTGTGTTATTACATCCAAATATGGATATTTTTCGTATTTTAGGATTTATTTAAATTTTCCATCTTTACCCACCAATATTTGACGGGGTAAGAAGAACATATAAAAGTGTCGACCTTACCCCGTTTTCAAAAGTCATACTAATAGACAGATGTTCTCAAGCTTTTGTGATAAGATAAGTATACAAAATAAAATAATAGGTACCTACCCTTTTATGATTTTATGATGTTCATATAGAATATCGGTAGTACAAATTTTGAATTAATTAATTTTGTGTATAAGTGATTAGCAGTGATCGGAGTAGGTAGATTGATTTTTAGTACTTGTATCATAAATGCACACAGAAAGAATAACATGGATAAGCCATTTTTCCGGAAAGTAATTCCGGTATTTCCGGATTCAATTAAATATTGTTAATGTTGGTAGTGATATTATTACTACTCAATTCAAAATTTAAAGTTTGTTCTGATTGGTCGTTGGGTTTTGTCAAATCGTGACAAAAAAAAAATAGGAAGAATAATAAAGAATAAAATTGCTCATTTTATTACAATTCCTACCTTTTTTTTGAGGATGGCAAATCATCAAATGACTCCTTCCACTCTGGCAGAATACAATTCCTACATAAGTTCCGGTTTTTTTTTAATAATCCACCAATTCCGGAGGAATGTCCATAGTAATATATACGTTTCGGATCAATGACCCCAGTTCAATCTACCTACTCCGATCACTGGTGATTAGTGATTACCTACATACTGTCTTTGAAATATTTAATTATAATAAAGTTATTGTTTTGTTTCAGCCAATATAACGGACGCACAGTAATAAACTGTCAGCGAGACAAATTCGGCCATTTATATCTAGAAGTACTTACAAATATTATTATTATAAATACCAACTTAGGACTACCGAAGCACTATTCAATAAATGCATTTTGCCAATTCAGAATCACCATGTCACGTAACTACGTCCGGAAACCTCTACGCGCAACTTCCTACACTCATGACGATGTTGCTAACACCATAGTGTAAGTAAAACGGAAGGAATTGACATTATACGGCGCGGCAAAACATTACAGTATACCTATTGCTACTCTTCAAACTCTCTGTTTTGTAATATCTTGGTATTAGGATAGAGTAAAATAAAAATATATATGTGATTGATAGCGATGTTTTATTTTCAGTATAACCTTAACCAATTAAAGTGGAAAGTTTGAGAAACTCTATGTCAATCTCCCCCGGTTGGGGTAAGATTGAAATATAAAAAAATACAAAAATATTATATCTTTGTTAACTAAAGGTATTTTGACACTTCAGGCAGTTCTCAGTTTTTATCGCACCTCAAACTATAGACTAGTGACGACCAACAGCGTCTGATAATCATTTGAACGATTTTAGAAACTATTTCGATCTTTCCCCATCACCCTTTCGTTTTCCCCCTGTTTCATTCTCGTGATAAACAGTTTTTTTTTTTTTTTTAATGCTTTGGAACAGATTTAACAGGATGTTATCAATATGATAGAAAAATATACTCTTTGCTCTTTACTCAATACAAATAAATTTTTAGCATAAGCTAATATGAACTGTTCTACAAGACTTCAAATACAACACTGCTCATCTCATCAAAAAACCGTTCGATCTTGCCCCCACTCACCTTACTTAATTTCTATTTTTTTAAGTTCATTTCATTTTTTATTAACTGAGCATTATTAATGCTGTTTCAAATTCATCAGACCGCGCATTAAGATTCTTCCATACAAACTTCAATACATCCTAAACTCTTTTGGGGGAAATTTTGAAAAAACTGATAATGACAATAGTAGATTGTTATACAAGGGTCGAAAGGAATCAATTCCCATATTTAGACGCCTGAGCGTAGCGAGCGGCTATAGTCCGAGTAGGAATTGATGATTTTCACCCGTGTTAAACACTCTACTTTTCATTTCGAATTTAAGAAAAGTAAAAACAGTAGTTTTCCTAAAATGTCTAATTTTAATTAATAATTAATGCATGAGACTCATTTTTAATCAAATATTAGTCTCTAAAACTGATGTTTTGAATTTCGGTACAGCATAGTTTTTTTTTTCTTGTGGCTTCGCACTCTTTGTGCATTCACTCAATGTCACGTTTAGTTTCTTTAGTACGAAGAAAACAAAGTTAGGAAAGCTTACAGAGTTAGTATCCCGCCAAAATATATAGTCTTTTTAAAATTTTAAATATGGAACACACCGCGTCACCGCCGTGGGCCGTCCCGCTTTAGGTGGATCCACAGTTGTAGCCCGCCAAATTCAAATATTCTTTGGTTTTTTGCAAATTGCAGCTCTGTGTCAGTTATGTTTTTGGTCCTTGCAAATTGCAAAAAACGTAAGTAAATTTGAATTGCGCGGGCTACCTTAGCGCATCCCCTTTAATAGGTATTTTTTTAATTCACACAGGCTGTTTATACACTCTTAAAGCCCCCGGCATTTCTTTTAATCGATATTTTACAAAATTATGTAAAAACTTTCGTAGCCGACTACCTAACCAAATTTAGTTCTATTTTTAAAGTTCATTCCCGTCCTAGAGAGGGAAGCAATTACTATGAGTTTTTCCCGCCCTAAGACGGGGAGCAGCGTCTTCCACCCGCTATTCGGATCAATCAAACAAACACTACTTTCCGTGTATGAGAAATGAAAACTTTATTTACTCAGGTACGCAAACGTGTCAAGACTCAAGTTTTGAACCCGATGAATAAATTGCCCCTTTCACTCCCCTAAGAGTTGATTTTCCGAAAATCCTTTTTAGTACTCCTTCGTTATAAATTAAAACTGCTGCCTAATTCAAGTTTATCTTTAGCGGTTTGGGCTGTGCGAAAATCTTACAAAAGTATTTTTCTGAGCTAAAAAATAAACGGGCCCGCACTACCTTGAGTTAGTTAGTTGATTTCGAGTTGTGTCACTTTAGCACCAGAAGATTTCAATAATACCAGGGCTACAGACATACTAAGGAGTTTACAGAATGCCGTGGTCCGGTCCTATTAACAACAGACTATCGTAGAAAGATGCGCCTCTATTCCACAGAAAATTTGGATTTGCCCGCTTCCTAGTACTAGGGCATCAGAAATAGGAAGCGGGTAACTAATCGTAACGCACTTTGCAGTCTAGCAGTCTCGTCGCGCGTCGTCTGAGTGGGCGTGGTCGAGCATCGCAGTGGCTGAGATCAGAGACATAGGCCGAAACCTTATTTTTATTACGATAAGGTTCAAATTCGTATGAAACGTTTGAAACACAGTCGCTTATAGGAATATGCACATTCGCTCACATTAGTCATAAATAAGTCACGTCCATAATCATAAGGTTCATATTCGTATGAAAGGCTTACTGTACTTAGCTTGAGTAAAGTCAGATAGATGATCTCACACGGAAAATTACAATTTGCCTGCTTCCCGATACCAAGGCATCACAAATGACGAGAGAGACAGTCACTTTACGTCATCAACGTTGCGCACTCCGAAGTTGATTCTTTCTTCCACGGAAATTTTGAATTGCCTTCTACCAAATACCAAGGCATCAGAAATTAACAGAGGGAATGTTAACATAATAATCAGCTCTTGAGCTGGCACTTCGCTGTCCGGTTCGCAGTTGGGTCGTTCTTGCACGGAAATTTAGAACTGCCTTCTACAAAGTACCAGGATATCAGTAATATGAAGATGAATGAATTGTATACAGCAAAAGCAAGTTATGGAAACTGATATTATCGCGTGGCCCTGCGTCTAACGTTCGTCTAGTCAGAAAAAATAAAATAAAAATTGAATGCAATTTAAAAACTGTTTAATCTTACTTAATATAATTAGGTATTAATTTTAAATTTGTATATTAAATTACCTAAGCTGTTCTTGTATAATCCATCTAGGATTTGGTCAACCTAATAGGTACATTTAAGTAATAAATAATTATTTTATTTACATCAACTTTTTTTCAGTTTAACAGAATGTCGATTTCCTACAATACCTAGTAAACGATTAAACAACTAAGTAACTTACTACAGTGCAACCTCGATATTACAAAACTGAAAGGAATTAGAAAATATTCGTTAAGTACTTATACCAAGTAATTTGTTACAATGAAGTTTGTTATAATTATAGAGGTTAGGTTGGACTGCAATTCGTTTTAACAAGGTAAAAAAACTTGTATATTAACCTCAACATTACGTAGGTACTCATCTACTTAGGTACCCTGTTATAGCGAAACGATTTCTACTAATAAATGAAAACCTTAGTATTCTAAGATGAAAACATATTTTAATGAAAATACTGTATTTTTTTTAAACAATTTACACAGTTTTCTGTCACAAAATAAAATGCAATGAAATCCGTAAAAAGTAGGTAGGTAAGTAGTTAAATTTCAATGGGTAATATTCGCTTATACGGTACCTAGCTTTTACGAAAGAAATCACAATCAATGAATAATATTCGCATAAACATAAAAAATCAACAATGTGGTTATGCTAGCTTAGTCTTCGTTATTTTTTTTAACTTGCCCCACTCTGGGAATTTCTCCTGTATTGTGGGTGCAAACAGCCAGACCCGGAACAACTACTTGTAGGTCATACAAATATTTGTTCCGTGCGGGAATCGAACCCGCGACACGCAGCGCAGCAGTCAATCGCTTAACCACTGCGCCAACCGTGTCGTCCGGCCGTGTTGTTTGTCTTGACTAGCAGTGTTTACATTAATTACTTAGCATCAACGTTAAACAACAATGATTGTTTGAAAAATGTAACGTGTCTGAACCGTTTGAAACATTTATTGTGGAATTGAGTGTGAATACGTTATGTCAAGGTTACAAGTTGACAAAATTCGTTACATAGTGATAGAATAATACTTTCTATTTATATTCTGCAATGATTGGAAATTCGTTTTATAGAGGGTTTTGACAAATTCATAAATGTTTTTACGTTTAGAGAATCTTGCAGAATAAGCTCTTCTAATAATATTGCTTGTTAATCTTGCTTGTTTGCAGAATAGCTTTTAAGATTCTCATAGGCAAAAATATATTTTTTTAGTGATAGTTTAGTTTAGTTCGGTGTACAAGAGAATCGGCACTGTTGTCAGGTGAACCAATTCTCGTATTTTTTTTTTGCAATTTGCAGGTCAGTGTCAGGTTGTAAGTAGATCAAAATATGATTCACAACTTTAACAAATATGTTTTTACAGAATTATAATCATTACAAAAACAACAAACATACAAATACATATTTGTTTGGGTCGCGATCATATTTTGATCAACATAACCTGACACTGACCTGCAAATTGCAAAAAAATTACGAAAATTTGAATTTCGCGGGCTACTTCGGCGCCTAAGGATTATGACAATATCTTCTCCTTGACCGTTCATTGGGTCACCCATGACCAGCAGAATTCACCCACAGTCATAGCAAGGGCAAGACATAGTCAACAGCTGTGTTACTACATGTGCTACATTTACACGTTATTTTTATTGTCATTTTTTTGAAGGAACATCACTGGCAAGAAACTATTTTACCAGACCGTTTGCACCGACACACAGTGAGCAAAGAAGACTTGACTATCAAAATTATCAACTCAACATCATTATGTGATCAAAATCATGTATTTACACGAGACAGACTTCCTAATCTCGAGTGTAACGGGACTTTTAGGGAATTTTCTTTCTTTTCGGGAATTTCCAAGGCTGTTTTTCAGTGGCGGCGCTAGACCAAACGTGGACGTTGGCGACATCAGCTTTGCGAGGCCCCTTTCATTTCCCAGTAAAAAAAAAACGATAAATTCAATGAGCTAAGTTATACACTAATGTGTACATATATGAGTTTTATTGCTAACCAAATGATGACAAGAATTACCTAAACACAAACTAAAATCCCTCTGAACATCATTATCTTTTTAAAGTGATGGCAGGTGAACATGTTCGTAAGAAGTTGCCAGAATCATCCCAGCGCTGATTTGCTGGATTCGTTTTCTCCTCTACCTATCGTTATTTCTCTTGACAAAGTTTATGTCCGTTATATGTATGTTTGTAGCTATGTACTAGCATTTATTATTTTTCGTGTTATCTATGCCTCAGCTTACACCTACCATGTTTTGTCTCTGCATCACCCTAAGGTTGACTGGTAGAAAATGCCATTTGTACAATTTTTTTTTTCTTGTACATACAATTTGAATAAATTATTATTAATATCTACTTTAAAATGAGTTAATAACTAGTTTTTCACTCACTTAGTAATAAAAACGATAAAATAATGAATAGTGCATTGTTGTCTGTGAAAAGAAACTTCTGCTTGCGAGTCTTGAGAGTTTTGTGACAGGTGAATGAAATAGAAATACTTAATTAACGAGCGCGGTATCACTTATTTTTCTAAAGTATCTTGACGGCTCTGGATTTCAACTCTTTTGAGCCTAGAACCGGTCAATGGCCAATAAATCGGATCTTTTTATAACTTTTGTAGTGTTGCCAGACGACTCTGCGACTCTGCATAAATACTACTCACGCGTACGGAAATAATAACGAATAAGTCACTTATAAATAACTTGTAAAACATTTTTACGAGGCCCCCATGCGCAAAGCCGTCAGCGGACGCCGACGTCCGTCGCCGACGCCGAACGCCGCCACGGCTGTTTTCTAATACTTAAAAAAAAAAAAAAAAACATCATACTTGAGCGTCGTTCATTAGGTACCTACTCTTGTGTATTCTAAGCTGTGCTTAGGGTTAGGTCTATTACTCAGTGCAAACAGACATTAGTGTAACTTAATCTACAGCATATCCTAAGTTTCTCATGTCGTTATCAAAGTCTTTGTTCTTGTACTGCTTGATCTTCGTCAGCCACCTCTCTAGGGACACCTCTTGGCGATGACCGCCGTACCTCCTCGGCAGGCACTCTGGGGGGATGTATCTGCAAAATTAAGATGCATTTTTTAGTTTTTTTTTATGTAACTATAAAAGAACGTGATATCCACGTGATGAGATGCATGACAACAGCTTGCGGGAACATTCCAAATCTTCCATTTACCGATTTCTGTATAGCCTAGGGGTGGTCAGCTCAGAGGCCTTAGGAGGCAAAGCGGCCACGCTGCCTTTGTCGGTTATTTGAAATAATAGCGTTCTGTTCGCGTAACGAATCTCCCGCGCCCGCGCCGATCAGTCTTTCGGTAGAGGTTCCCCACAGAGTACTTTATACTATGCTGTAAAGGTTCCCGAATGAGCGCGTGGCTGCAGTGACAAAAAATATTTATTTGCGTGTTTTGTTAAAAAATGCAAGCTACGTACAACTTGCTTTGGTCAAACCTCTTTATATTTCCATGCTTATGTTACACGTGTAATGTTACTTATATATTTGGCTTTGTTTGTGTTCTATTACATTTTCTGTGAAATATAATAAATAATGTGAGAGCAATTCATTATGCAAACAAAATGGCCGAAAAAGGCAAAGCGACCAAGTGACCGCTTTGGTAGTAGAGGAGTAGAAGAAAGTAGAAAATGTAGATTATTTTATAAAAATGTTAAATAATCTATACAAATAAATCAAATTGATGTGTATGTTTGTAATGTCAAAATAACAGCTTTTTACTGAATGCATATGGAAGTACCTATGTACGGTACTTAAAACAATGAAATAATTTTTATGTTTTTTGTCTGGCTTTCTGTTTTTTCCGGCTAATCTCCGAAACATTCGAATCAACATTAATAAACAACAAGGTATTATATACAACAAGAGATTAACAAACACCAAGAAACAACAAAAGCCAAATGAACAAACATTACACCTATTATTCCGACAAAACCAATATCAAAATGGCGCCAACATCTAGAGATACTGGTTTTTTGCGGTAACTTTGTTCGTATAACTAACTAGCTGCAAGACGTGTTATGTAACAAGCCGAAGTATAGCTTACAGCTTAAAATAGCTGTTAGCACAGCTTTCCTTTGAGATTCGAAACCGCTTGCAACTTGCTTACATATCGAGGTCATAATGGAGCTGTTAAGTTTTGTGGTGGTGAGAGCTAAGTCGCAGGCAAACATCGCGTGTTTGGGAACGAAGGTGATGGGTTTGTATAGCCTTTTCTGAATTCTTTAGGGGTCAGCTTTTTCACCAATCGGATGCAGCTAAATACCTATTATACAATAGGTACATGGGTGCGGAATCTTCTATTCGCTACAAAGTTAATGATCAGGTTCAGATTATCAGGGTATTATACTAACCGCAGGATGGTATCAGGCACTTCTGTGACTTAACCAAGATTTCCAAGGCACAGCTTCGGTCACCAGCCGGGTGGGTACTTATACGACGAACTAACACTTTCATATTTCACATATCTTTTTCCCCTGCATTATTCTGAATACCTGGTGCTGAATACTCACTTATGTAAAGCACCGAGATCACTTCCGTGGAACCGAACCCTCTTCCACAAATCGTCCACGGGCGCCAGACGTTTGAAGAAGTGGAACAGCGTCTCGAAGACCCGGGAGCAGTTGATGACGTGAACTCCTCGCATGTGGAGCGGGAAAGAGAACTGAAATTTGATGAGGTTATGAGGTTATTTATCACTGTAAGATTACCTTATTGCCTATTGATGAGAGTGATTCTTGATACACGTACAGTAATATGAGTCTGGTACAAAATACTTTTCTACTTCTTCTTACTTTTCTGATGGGGGATAGTTTATGAAATGGTCAAGTTTTGGTGTTGTGTTGCATAGCTACTTGGACAGCAATTTAATTTACAATGGACTAGGCAGAGCTTGAATGACAATTTCCCATAGGCCTCTTCAGTCACAAAGAATTGAAAAGCTCTACATTAAATTACATATTTGGTTGCCTACTGCAAATCTTCAGATTCAGAAATAGTTCGCAACCGTTGATGAAGTTAACCACAGTCGTTCTATGAAGGTCTGGGCCCCTAGTACCTTGTTAAAAAAAATGAAATAATTACTTACCCCCATAACATTCATGGCTTGTATGGCTATAGCAGGTGAGAACTGTCTCATGTGCTTCATGGTGAGACCTGCACAGTCCAGGAGGGCGGTGCCTCCTAAGATCTGGAGCTTCGGCTGCATGATGCCGATCTCCAGAAGAAGCATGCTACCGCGGATTAGATCGTCTACTGGGTAGTCATCTGGATTCCATTCACCTGGAATTAGTTTTATGAATAATTGGAGATTACTTCTTCATGTCACTTATCTATTTACTACATTTCCAAATAACACTGCAAATCACATTTTATGAGATGTTTTACAACGATTGTAAAATTAGCAATTTAGATGATGTCTATTCTAGGTATTGTAATCGTTAATTTATATGGCATCGTTAATTTAATTGTCTTTCATTATCTTGTGACGAACTAGATGTCATAGCAAACTTGGACGGACCATAAATAGATCTGGTTATACAAGGTGGAGACGAAGATCATACAATATTAAATTAAACTTCGTTTACTTAATGACGTTGGGTTATATGCCCGTGCTTTTAGTTGCAAGTACGAAGTACCTACCGACTGACTCAACCATTACGAAGTTGAGACTTGACAAATCAATAAACACATTTGCTGCCAAGCACCCAGCGTATGGGTCGAAACTAAAGGCTCCTTCAAACAGGCGCGACACGCAACGTGTATGTCTTACCCAGTCTGCAAATGATAAGTCTGCCGACATCAGGCCTGTCGAAGAGTACGCCTTCGAACACGTGGCCTAGTTTGGTGAGGTTGAACCAGTCCACATCGCGCCATAGGTGCGGGTTCTGCTCCCGGAAGTTGCTGTAGCGGACTAACTGGAAGGAAAGTAGATTTTTGTTGTACCTAATACCTGTTTTGATGCTTAAAAAAATCTAGTGGTTCTTTATTCATTTTTTGCAAGGGACTGTAGAAAACGAATTAATTAAATAAGTGGCGACTTATGGTGGTTTTATGATAATGAAAACAAAGGGCTCAATCTAATTCATGATTATCCATAGATTTAGGCGATTCTTTTGCTTCAATTATTAAAGATATCTCAGAAATAACTATGAATAATTTTGCGAACACTAAATCCCGGATGGACGATGATTTTATTCACCTCTTTTGTTGATTGTTTTGAATCAAAGAATTGATACGTACAAGTCTATGCGCCCGCGCAGGCACCGATCGCCTTGCCCTCAGGAACCGCAGTAGAAACGCGTCGTCCATCCGATGTGGATGACATTCGCCTCGCTCTAAAAATGTAAAGGTAATTTTAATTATAAATACCTACCATGAGATTGCTATTGCATGGCAAATATGAATTTAAAAAATGTGCGTCTTATAGTCAAGCTTGGAATAACATTACTGTCTCTTCATGAAATACGGAGGAAATACGTTAAATCAATCGTTTGACTTTGACTCGGGACACCACGCGCCAGCGCCACCAGGTGGCGCTCGACAGACTCTGTAACATAACGCTTGACCAGAGTAAAAGCAGTCCCCCCCCGACCGTTGCTCGACGAACCGCCAGCCCGCGCCGTAGCCGAGCCTGTAGCTTTAAATTCCCTAGTTAATAATAATTCTGTTGTTATAAATAATTCGATCCAGCCTGTCCCACCTTGCTGTCCTCCCCTCAGTGACGCCCTAAGCCGAGGTCGGTACCCCACAGGGGGTGCCCTTAGCGTGCAGTCACTTAATAATTTAAGAAATTCGCTCCTGGCTGGAGGCTTTGAGTAAACCTTAAGGCACCCACAGGATAGTCCGTTGAGTAGCCACCACGACCTCAGAGGTCACAACTACGAGTTGCCAATCATAAAAAAAAAACTAAAAGCAGAGCAGTGAATACGTTTAGAAACTGTCGCGCGTTCTGTATAGTTGTGTCGTGTACCTACAGAGTGTGATTCGGTAGTGTGATTAATTTGTTCGTGAATTATAATTTGATTTGAACTGTAAACGGTTTTTCTATTGCGCAATAACCAACACTATCCATAGTACGCCCACAGTAGTTAAAATATGGCTGATGATAACGAGAAAGACGTACCTTATCCGTCATATAAATGTAATTATCTTTTGCCCGCGCGGCTTTGCTCGCGTGGGGGTCGAAAATTATTCTACAGGATCGTACTACTGGCACAAAAAGATATTCTATGTCCTAACCCAGGTCATGGTCTACTTCTGTGCCAATTTTTTTCTAAATCCGTTCTGCCGTCAAAGTGTGAAAAATTTGCAGACAAAGAGGCAGACTTATCTACTTTCGCATTTTTTATCATATACTTAAGTATGGATGAATGAGAATCTACATCTTACTGGCTTGGGATTCCAAGAAGTTTAGTTCCATATCTCTCTTGTGATGCAAACTACGTTAGTTTAACGGGGAGACTACCTAAAAGAGACTTAAAATACTTATTTCTAACTTAATCCGATGTTGACACAGGGATGCTAGCACCTACCCGTTTTACTCGTAAACTGAAGTTATTATAACAATTAAAGGAAAAAACAACTAATAAAAGCTTGTTTTATAAAATATTTCTTTTCCTTTAAGTACTTATTTTTTACTTTTTAATATTAATGATGTTAAATAAATACTTTTTAGTAATTTCTAAGCAATTTACATATTTTTTTTCGTTTATTAATTTTCATACTTATTACTTAAATACAATTTTAATAGTAGTTATAGAGTTCTTAAAACTAAAGTTTTAATTTATTAGTTCATTACAGAAGTTATTCTGTTCCAAAGCAAAGGAAATAATATTGATCCAAAGTTGGAATGAGTGAACAACATGGAGGGTAACGATGTTTACTTTTTAGATTGTCTAAAGTACATACATCTTTTATGGGGTACTGTGTTAAATGTTACAACAAAATACCTTGTGATATATTGAAATTAAATGAAAGAAAATTTAAAACTCATATAAAAAGTACACTTTGTAAACAAGCATATTACAAATTAGAGGATTATATCCTAGATAAGAATGCTTGGAAACATGCTGGTCCTGCTCCATAGGACAATCTAGAGTCTAGACAAAATCAAACTGGTTGCTAATTTAATTGTATAATTTATAATTTTTATGACATTGATTGTTACATTATGTACTACTTTAACTCACACACTAAATTAATACTTGTTAAAATTTTGGAAACATCATCTACTTTTCAATATTTGTAAATATGTGAGCACCATGTATCTATCACATAATTAATTTACCTGTCTTTGCATTATATTTAATTCTTTTTACCTATTGTGGTATAGTAATTTTATTCTAGGTGCATCGTCTTCACATATAATTACATAATTAATGTGAACTTACATAATATTGTAAAACATTTTAAAAGAGTAACGGTGGAGTTTCTTGCCCATTCTTCTCCATACGAAACTACCTTTTGGAAGGGGCAACTAGAATCAATTCTATTTTTTTTGTAAATTTTGACGTTCAAATGTGCCTTTTATGTGCCTATTTGAAATAAATGATTTGACTTTGACTTTGACTTCTCCGCACAATTTGTAAGAACAAGAAGTGAATTTCGAGAAAAGATGCTTTAAATTCTAAATTATTATTTTTAGCTTTAAGAAAAATAACATTGTTAATTTATATAATACCAGTAGAACTGAGGTTTGTGTATCACCCAAAGTTTCCTCTGGTTTTTTAGCTTCCTGTTTTTGACATGGAAAATAATTCTTTATTTGTCTAACTGTTACCACTTGATTCAAATACGAATTCAATTTCATATTGTAAAATTTATCTAGGATTACTCAGAGCGGACATTCAGGTCCAGGGCCTTTGATACAAACGAAACATGTCGTCGAGAAGCGAGACAAATATCTAAGTGTGAACCTCGGTGAGCATCTCTCCTTCTCAGAGCACATAAAGAACGCTCGTTCGCGCGCCGCTTTCGCTCCCGGTAGACTACACTTAGAACTAAATGCACGTAGCAAATTGTCACTCAAGTGCAAATTGCGCATGTACACAGCGTGTATTCGCCCAATCATGACTTATGCCTGTGCAGTTGTCGCACACGCAAAGCCCTACCACATCCATAGGATGCAGACTCTCCAAAACCGTTTCCTCTGTAAGGCTACGGGATCCCCATGGTTCGATCGAAACGAAATCCTAAACCTCGACCTCAAAAATCCCATTATCCATCAATTCATAAAACGCAATTCCAAACGTTTCTTCGATACCGGCCGTAAACATCCCAACCGGGTCTGGTAGCGGACGACGATCCCATCGCACCAGACGGTTACACGCAGCTTACTCGAAACAACTAATCTCTACAAATAACATGCATCCCTTGCGTAGCGTGTTCTAGGTTAATGTAGGCACGTTACCTGACGATTACAGACATTCACCTCTATACAGGCGCCTAAACTCGCAGGTGAATGAGGGGCGCGGGCTCGTGATTCACGTAGACATTGAACGATGTTACACAATACAATACCGTTCACACGACTGCTCCTTACTACCTTAGCCCGGACCGTGACCGGCTAGCTCTGGAAGTGGGGCGGGACCTACATACTCTATCAGGAGGAGCATCAAGTCGGCATCCCTGTCACTGGTCGTCACTCGCCGGGCCTCCCCCAGTTAACTGGGGTCTCATCTGGCGGGGACAGACCGCCGCCGCCGAGGTGTCGTGAAGGAAGCGGCGTTGTGAAACGTCGTGGCGCGCCTACAGAAACATAATAGCAATCACACACAGGGGCGCGCACGTTAATTTCTATTACCAGGGGCAAACCCGATGAGGGACTCTTTTTTACGAGCCGCTGCATTACAACCCGCGGCAGGGGGGCGAAGCCCTGTAAACGCTCGCCATGCTCCCGACAGGGGGCATCGTGACATCTAGAAGGTAATTCTTAACTTTGGTTTCCCTTCAAAACGCATAAATCTTTCGCATTTTACTAAAAGTTTCCGTGGAGGGGGCATATTTTTGAAATACCCTGCTTCGGCAGAGTTTATAAATCCTACCCTTCCTAGCTGCAGATGTGCAGATTTATTGTAACTGTTAAAATATATTGAAATGTCGCGCAGATAATAGAATACGACTTATAAGTTCAAAGACTATCAATTCGGTCATCGCTGCGTCGATAACAACTGGGCGATTAAAACAAAAATATAAACTCACGTCTTTTTCCCAAAGCCATTTTTACACGTAGTATTTATTTTGTCAATAAAAAATACAATAAATTAGTATGTTTGTATGATATCATAATTATAAACCCTCTAACTCAAACTCAAACTCAAGCATTTATTTCAATTAAACCATTAACAGGCATTTTTGGATTGTCAAAGAGTCGGTCAGTTAGTCAGAAAGTTGGAGCTAGTTGCCCATTCCAAAACGTAGATCTCAATGGAGTGGAACGGGCAAGAAACTCCAAGGACACTCTTTTTAAATCAAAACAAACAAAACAATATTACAAAATCCTGGGTACATTATTCTTGTTGCTTATATATGTGAGAACAATGTAAAAAAAGGAAATATATTAGCAAACAATTCAAAATATAAGATTAATAATAAAAATAACCCGTGGCAGCTAAGAGATGACCAGTCTCAACTGACGGCACCCGTTCACGAACATGACGCGTGAATCAGCACCATCCAGCTCAACCATTTTGTAGGGAACTGAATGATCCAACACACGCGCCACCGACATGACAGTGAGACATTTAAGTGAGCATGACATAGTCTCAACTGCCATGCTTTAAGTCGACATACATAATAATAATGATATAATAAACGAATCCATGGTACTCACATTTACAAAATTGAAAAAATGCTTCTAAATTATACAAAACTATAGTTTGCTATGTATTTGAGCGATGAATAAAATTTTACTACGAAAAATAAAAGACTATCATTAAAATATCTATTGGAATATTCAATAATAAAACATATTTTATAAAAAATAAACAAACATTAAGTTCGCAATGTCAGAAAAAATAAAAGGGAAAATAAAAAAGAAGTATCTCTTCCAAACATTCAAATTTTAACTAGTGCGTCCAAGGGGCTTTGGAGTAGGACCAGCAATAATCATTGAACTTATAATATGCTTGTATACATAGTGTGCGTTTGATGCATGTTTTAAATTTCTTCTCATTTAGTTGAAGAATATCGAGTGGTATTTTATTATAACATTTTACACAGTACTCGTACCCCATAAAAGAAGTACCTATGTACTTTAGACAACCTGAAACGTGGTTGATCTAATTTGTTCCATTTCTAGTGTTGAAATTATGTCTGTCACTTATCTTACTAAAAAGACGTAGATTTTTTCGAACATAGATAATGTTTTCATATATATATTGACAAGGTACCGTCATAATGTATTTTTTTTTAAACAGTTCCCTTAGATATTCGCGTTTTGCGGAGGTTGTAGATGACGCTGACAGCCCTTTTTTGCAGAATAAAGATAGAATCAATATCTGCAGCCTGTCCCCACAGCAGAATACTGTAAGACGTGAGTGATGATATGAAAGTAACTAAAATATACTAGTCTCGCGGTATCCACGTCTGTTAATTGACGGGTTTTCCAAACAGCGTAAGCGGCTGAACTTAGCCGTCCTGCAAGTGATGTTAAGTGAGGACCCCACTGTAGCTTTGCTTCACTGATCTAGCGTAAACAAATCAATCTACATAATGAGTGATAATTAAATTATACCTACTACCTATCTTTCACATTATCTCTCTTTCATACCTACTTAACATAAAATTTATTGCAAGACATATTTACTGATTGTTTGGCAATTTACTTCATATAATGTATAAGGTAAGTACATGGGTAGGTACATATCTATAGGATTTAAAAGAGTGAAGGTCAATTTACAATCACTTGAAGTTGGATAGCAGGCAAACGTTGAATATCACACTTACGAAGGTTGGTAACACAAATTGAAATATTTTGTTTATAAATTGTTCTGTTTCGTAGTATAAATTGTTTAGTTGTTGTTATTCCACTATAATTTTGCTAACAGTAAATAATCCGAGATGGTTTCGCTCTTCTAGGTAAACATACAGAAAGTTATTACGCTCTTGAAAAAATTACACCTTTTTTAAGCAATGTCTAACTTTATTGAACTTTTTATGTTAAAATAGTCATAACTCATGATTAGTAAGTCTAGACAGGTTTGGTTGGCATCGAAGTGACCGAAGTAAACAAACAATTGAATATTACTTCCTATTCACTAAGTACCTCCTTATGGCTGTGTTGGCCTGGTACACGTCGCCTTTTACGAGCATAGCCCCCATATTTTAAGTCATCCTCCACTCGGCTCTACCTGAAGTTTCCGTAAACGTCATATTTATGGTATCGGTTATCTAACTGTTACGTGAACTAGGATGTGAAAACTCATTACATCGTAGCCGAGATAATAATAGTCATTATCATTAATCATTATTATTGGTAACAATAATTTAAAGCCGACAAGGAACAATTTATTATAACGTCTGACGCAAACAATGATTTTTGGATGGTCACGAGAAAGATACATGTAATCAAAGTCATTAATTATTTTAGGAAAATTCTTCAAAATATGTACCTACTAGTCTTCTTGGGATACTTATACAATTTTTGCCGCCTTCAGAATCATCTCTCAATATCTTACCGTAAATCATATTCCTGAGTTCTACAATATTTCTAGTTCTGGTGGCAGGATCCTCTGCACATAGGATGAACGCTTCTTCTTCTGACTCGGGGTCGTCGTGGCGATCCATCTCCGCTTTGAACGCGATCTCTTGAAAAGTCCATAGGTCTGTGTCGCCCTGGAAAATAAACAGAGCCATAGTCAAAGTCAAATAAATATATTAATAATAAATGAACAAATAATTATTGGCTCGCATCGTGAGGAGGTTCCTGTCTCTGGAATCCTAACAACCGGTTGCTTTGACCCTGCTCCCAGCTCGGGCGCGCGGCGGACCACAGCTTTTAAGCTATTGCATAGCTTTTATCGCGGGCTTTGAGCGCGGCGACCGAATCAAGAAATTCCGTAACGAAAATACAACCTAACACCGCCTACCATGTAGCTCGGCCGAGCGTTCGCTTAACGTGTATGTATATGGTACGACTGTACTTGAATTAATATCATAGAAAAAAGAAATACTGCATAAATAAATAATTATAATTGCATAAGTTGATAAAAAATGCTATACAATAGCTTTACCGCGGCAGTCCCCGAGTGCCACACGTGTTTTTTTATACTTATTTTTAAATGATATTTTCAATATTTTTTATAAAATACATATTTAAAAATGTATTTAATAAGTATGAAAATAAGAACTTAAACGAAATAATGAACAAAAAATATTAAGACAAAAATTGGTATGGTCACATGTATTTTTGATGACACAAACATTCACATCACTCACACACAAGAAACACATAATACATACATATATATCAGCTATAACTAAACTCATCCATCTATCATTCTGCAGTTACGTGGTTTTACCACGGAAATTCCGATTTGCCTTTAAAAATATACCAAGACATCAGAACTGTGCAGGAGAATAAATTATTTACTCGTAAACGCCGGTGCAGCCGTACAGCGGCGTCACACACGTTTTCATTCGGACAGCTACGTCACGCGTCATCACCATGTGCTTATCACTTACATTGTACACATTGTTGTGTTCCGTGCTCCACAAATATTCTGCGGCCCTAGTATTATTGAAGTTTACTTTGAATTTTTCGTGCAAAACTGTCACATCTCTTAATCAACGGTGATGTACAAATAATAATTTACTCTTCTGTGCATTTATGATGTCTTGGTACTTCGTAAAAGGGAAATCAAAAACTCCGTGGTAAAACCACCTAACTGCGGATGATAATGGGACTTGCCACTGTGTAGTGTTTGGACGGACCGACGGCGACGCGCGTCATGGACATGAGATAATTATTTTATTTCAGTTCGTGTCGATAAGAGAGGAGAAGAAGAGCATGTGATGATGCGGAATATAGAACTGACCTAGGTACAGGATAGATTGTATGATAGATGGATGATATGGCTGGCTATTTAGAAATTCACTAGGTAACCGCCAGCGGTTTTTAAATAGGCGTTTAAAATAAAGTCCATAATAATCTGTTGACTTCTACGGCTTCTGTGCCAAGTACCTCGGCAGGCAGTCATCTATTTAAGGAGATAGGCTAATCTTTCCTCATCTGTATCGGAACCTAATTTTGATGATGAGTTTGACCGTACATAAATTGTCACGCGCGACATAATATTCTTAATTCAACCTTAGTAAAGCATTACTGCATTGCTATGATAGTCCAAATCACAGGCATCTAGCCGTGTGAGGGCCCTGGTGACTTGTAATACAGGTTTTTATATAAACCTACTTCAGGCATCAGTCTCTCACAAAGTTAGCTCCTTGTTCGTGCACTATTTTCGAATATTAGCTGTAAGTAATAACTTGTGTAGAGAAAATAAACGTTTTATATTATATTATTATTCTGATAACAGTGTTGACCTCCGTCCGGCGATAAGTAAGACCAAGTCAATGTGGCATTGTGAATTTGTGTCGAAAAGATATTTATTAGTAAACGGATATGCCAAAAACAAGTCCACGGTAGAACCTTAGGTAGGAAGGACCTTTGGCACAACTCTATGATCACACATGCCCGGCGTTTTCTCATGTCACACACCAATGTACACTTGACGCTGACCTAGAGCTTTGCAGACTAACTAATCATTTAGCGCTTATTTTGTGCCTTCTAAATTAGTTGGGCATTGATTTTGTGCTTCAAATTGTAGGGAATAAACAGCATAATAAACTACTGTTGTGGATGATTCGATCAACACAGTAGAAAACAAAGGAAATATGTATGTGTGTACATGAAAGTTTTACGCGCCCATAGTGAAACTGTGCTGTGAGATTCTCACACCGCACTGGGGGTATGAACACCTTTCTAGGCTTGGCTAGGTGAGCCATGGAAACTTTCCGTGCTGACGAAAGCACAAATAATATTAAAATGTTGCGCTTCTCGTTTCCAAATATAGATCGTCTTATCAAAAAATGTAGGTTCTGACGACCGCAAATCAGTCAGTGGTGACTATTTGACACTGACAGCGCCTATATGTCGTAGCTATAAGGGCGATTTTCGTAGCGCAAGTGTTACCACTGATGTGTTTGACTGTTCCTCGTGCGTCACCCGTGTAGCACTTAGCACTCGTATACAAGTTTCATACCTTTTACAGTGTCGTCAATTAACCAAGTAATAAAAGGTGAGAAAAAGTTGATTTATGTTCGAATGACTAGCTTTTACATTACCTAATTGGCCTTTCTATTCTACACATCTATACAAATAAATAAAATTGAAGTGTCTGTTTGTAATGTCAAAATAACAGCTTTTTACTAAATTCATATGAAAGTATATACGGGACTTATAACCAGTGATCGGAGTAGGTAGATTGATTTTTAGTACTTGTATCATAAATGCACACAGAAAGAATAACATGGATAAGCCATTTTTCCGGAAAGTAATTCCGGTATTTCCGGATTCAATTAAATATTGTTAATGTTGGTAGTGATATTATTACTACTCAATTCAAAATTTAAAGTTTGTTCTGATTGGTCGTTGGGTTTTGTCAAATCGTGACAAAAAAAAAAAATAGGAAGAATAATAAAGAATAAAATTGCTCATTTTATTACAATTCCTACCTTTTTTTTGAGGATGGCAAATCATCAAATGACTCCTTCCACTCTGGCAGAATACAATTCCTACATAAGTTCCGGTTTTTTTTTAATAATCCACCAATTCCGGAGGAATGTCCATAGTAATATATACGTTTCGGATCAATGACCCCAGTTCAATCTACCTACTCCGATCACTGCTTATAACAATATACCAATTTTTTACCTGTCTGTCTGTCTGTTTGTTCCGGGTAATCTCCAAAACGCCTGGACCGATTTTGACGGGACTTTCACTGGCATGTAGCTGATGTTATAAGGAGTAACATAGGCTACTTTTTGTACCGGCAGCACGGTTCCGTTGGATAATTTCCGACATCCACGCGGGCGAAACCGCGGGCAGCAGCTAGTATTAAATATTACCGATACAACGGTATTACACTGAATTTATTGTATTTTATTGATGCGCGTTTGCCCTCGGGGGTATCATAAATTCGTAACAATAGAAAAATAATGAAATACTAATGTTCACGCTTGACAGGCTAAATGCAGATGTGCCTCATAGATAGTTGATAGTTATTCAACCAATGTATTTAATGGGTTTCAATTTAAAATTATTGTAAACAAGTAACGATCTAATAGAATAAGGTAACTATTATGTATGGCTGTGTAATAACAATACCTACAGTTAATTTGGAAGGTTTTGCCATTATTGTGGACCGAGACGACCTTGGTTTGGCGTAGGCATCGGCATTCATGAGAGCCCAAAATGGTGAAATGTCCGCTTAGGTACTGCTCGTGGAATATAATAAGTATCGTCATCATCAGCAATCGCGTGTTAATTGTCTGAGACTTGCATGAAGACGTTTGTCGCTTGACAGCACCGTGCAACGGCAACACGCGACTGTAACACGCAGCAGTAGCACGCAACAGTAGCTCGCAACAATAGCACACAACAGTAGTACGCAACGGTGGCACGCAACAGTAGTACGCAACAGTAGCACACAACAGTAGTACGCAACGGTAGTACGCAACAGTAGTACGCAACAGTAGCACATAACAGTAGTACGCAACGGTGGCACGCAACAGTAGTACGCAACAGTAGCACACAACAGTAGTACGCAACGGTAGTACGCAACAGTAGTACGCAACAGTAGCACATAACAGTAGTACGCAACGGTGGCACGCAACAGTAGTACGCAACAGTAGCACACAACAGTAGTACACAACGGTAGTACGCAACGGTAGCACGCAACGGTAGCACGCAACGGTAGCACGCAACAGTAGCTCGCAACAATACGACACAACAGTAGTACGCAACGGTAGCACGCAACAGTAGTACGCAACAGTAGCCCACAACAGTAGTACGCAACGGTAGTACGCAACAGTAGTACGCAACGGTAGCACGCAACAGTAGTACGCAACAATAGCCTACAACAGTAGTACGCAACGGTAGTACGCAACAGTAGCACGCAACGGTAGCACGCAACAGTAGCTCGCAACAATAGCACACAACAGTAGTACGCAACGGTAGCACGCAAAGGTAGTACGCAACAGTAGCACACAACAGTAGTACGCAACGGTAGTACGCAACAGTAGTACGCAACAGTAGCACACAACAGTAGCACGTAACAATAGCACACAACAGTAGCACGAAAAAAAGCAGCAGTGTTGTCACGAGAGAGGTTCTATTCAAAACTCATTAGTAATCGCCAAACGGAATCCATTGTGAGATCGTGACATTCGTTTGAGAATTTGACTCGCACGCATTGCGGTTAACAGCTGCCTAACAGTACTCAGTGCCTGTGATGCATTGCCACATTGCAGCAACAATATAACCTTGGTTCCATGCTTTTTCTCGAAAAGAAATTTCATCTTTAACACAAAATCGATTTGAAAACCTACAACCAAGTTTCAAAGTCCAAATCCCTGGGGATACACTGTCCATGTCCAACACCTTTTAATGACATTTAGCACCATACTTAGCAGTTTAGAATCTTATGAAGGACTTTGGCACCGTGTTTTCATTCAATTTCCTAAATTAGAAACTAAACACGCGGACACGCAACCAAATCTTTCAACAGCCACTTCTAACGCCAAACAAAGATATCTAACTTTCAAAAAGTGCTGCAATTCAAAATGGTTTCACAAAATTCTTGATCGACGTGCACATGAACGTAGATGTGGTAACACAGACGTACAGACATTGGCACTGGATGGATGCATAAACCGCGACGAGGCCATGCACGCAATTACCGCATCTTGCAAGGATGTTAATAAGTACTTCACTATTTGGCAGTTATTTGAATATTATATCTGGGTAATGCTAATGAGTTTCTTGCAAAAATGTTTTGGCTACTGAAAATATGGTCGGAAGGACGAAATGCCAACATGTGAATTTACTTGACCGAGATTGTAGAATATTTGAGAAAATGTGGATAAAGCTAGGAATATTTTGAGTTACAACTCCAACTCTTTAGTACTTTCCGCAATCATGTTTCCACGCAATCGCTTTAATAACGTGAGCTGCATACAAAACATAGACTACAGCAGTAGGGCTTCTGCTCATGTCTCTTTGATACAACACCGCAACGACGTAATTAGTGAATTACGTCGTTGCGGTGCCAGTGGGCAGCCTTGCTAAGGGATTACAGTCCGGCCGGGCTGTCGAGAGAATGCGTTCTTGACATCCGTTATATAGTTTCATAGAAACGAATACGTGTTTTGCGAATTTGATCTTTATTAGTTACTAAAATTGTCGCACTGAGAGGTGTCAGGAACGCATTCTCTCGGCGGCCGGACTGGGTAACGTGCTAATCAGAGCATTGTGTCAAGGCGATCCGAGGCAAGCACCCTAATTACGTAACACACTATCCGTAACAATCTGAATCATTTTGAAGCCTATTGCTAATCCATTGCTTCTTAAGTTCTAAAATTTGTCTGATCAACAACGTAAATAACGCAATGAATGTTGTTGAATTGCAAAAATGAAACCCATTCCTACTGTAAGTGTGTTACGTAATTACCCCGCTGTTCGTATCCAACAGGTTAAATCGAACTAGGCTCCAATGAGGGCTATCGCGCTTGGGTTCGCCGCTAGAGGCGCTAGTGTAGAGTAAGGTCTCTAGATGTCAAAATATGTACTGAACGTTCACTGTTTGCGGGATTTTTTATCACTGATCTTAACGAATGATTCTTATTAGCTGTAATGGTTGTGCCATTACACCACAATTAATAACAATCAGAGAGAATTCCTGATTAATTCTGCCTTAAGATTATAAGTAAAAGTTAGGATCTAATTTGGTAGCACTTGAAGGAGGAATAAGATTTGTCTGCTTTATGCTTGCCAATTTTAGGAACATTATAATCTAAATATTCATTTTAAGTTTTAAAATGTAATAAAATAAACATACTATGATTATAAACTCTTATAATCATAGTATGTTTATTTTATTACATTTGAACTTAAACATATCCAAAACATCAAATAAAAGTATGCAACAGGACTTTACTCGACAGTGGCGCCAACTGGTGAGCACAAAAACGATAGCCCCCATTACCTACAAGCTATGCTATAATAATAAATAGCCTTTCTATTCCTTAATGGAGGAAGCGCCAGGGTTGCCCGCGGAATTAAAATTTTCTTACGTTTTTTGCAATTTGCACGTAAGTGTCAGGTTGTATGTTGAACTATATATGATTCGCGGCCGTAACAAGTATCTATTTTGAGAATTATAATCATTAAATTCATCAATACAACCCTATATAATCCTATTGATTGATTATTTTTATGATATTGTCTTTCTATAGGATTTATATGAACGTGTAGCAGACACGAGTCTATGACTTTCTTTTTCAATTTCAAGGGCAATTTTGTCTTCAGTATTTCTTTAATCTGTGCTACTAGTATGTTAAATAGTTGTCTATAGTACGCATACGCAGTTACTGTTGGATTATCTGAATCTGTGGCGTTTTATACATACTTGTTTTAAGCTTGTGGCATTCATTATGTTTTTTTTAAGAAATGGTCTTCGTGCATATTACTCTCATGAACATCAATTAAATTGGTCTAATTAAAAGCTCGTTTAACTGTCTAGTTACCTACCACTGTTGATGGCCATCGAAATTTTTATGTTTACAGCTGTTTTTATAATTCTATGGTTTACAGTCACAAATGCAAGCATTATCTTTGTGTCCACCACCAACGAGTTACAAAAAAATCCGCAAAGCTAACCTACCCCAAAGTTCTCGCACAACAGCTACTTTTTAACAAATTCTTGTCACTTTAAAACCATGTCTTTTGACGAACACAGCATCCCACATACGATCACTGTACGAGAGTATGGCCTTGCCCTTTCATCAGAGAAAGTGACGCTAATCATTACACTTTAACAGCTATGGAGAAAGCTTGGTGTTTATTTTACAAGATTTAAGATTCATAATTAGTGGGATAAGGCCGGATTTATTTACACGGTTCATATTTGCATTTCAACTTGGATGAAACAACCAAATTCAATGCGTAAATCAGTCAATATTGACCCGTCATTTCTGCGCCTTTCAATCACAGAGAATCAATGTGGTTAAACCCTTGATTGAACCGTGTAATATTGCCATAATAAAACACTTGTCTGAATAACATTTACAACCAAATTAAGTAAAAAAAACAACCAAGGCTCAGTATTAATTTCCTCTCTAAGAAAAATAGCTGTCAAAGTGTGACCTCACATTAATTTAACAAAAAATAATGTTAAGAGATAAAATAACACTTAGGAAGTTCCAAGTGAGAGGCTGTTTTTTAATACAGTAGGTAGGTACTAATTTTGTTTTTGTTATTAGCGTCTTCTTTGTTTTTTAGTTAGTACATTGCCATGCCATTGGATAACCCCGTGGTATAAAATCTATTTTACCGCTTTACAAAATTCAAGATTACCTACGTATTAGATGAGGCTACCATTTTCGAGACCAGCTCTGTCTTAATTTTTTTCTGATAGTTTTGGAGCGTTGTGTTGCGTCCGCGTCACTGCGTCACAGTTAGGTCACGCAGTACCCGCCGCTAAAAAGATACTTTGATTGCTCGCGTGGCCCGTCGCGCGTCGCCCCACGCACACCGCTACTAGTACTTATCTGTGCCCGCTACGCACTACGCACCTAAGACCGCGCACGCTGATCGTGCGACGAACGCCATCATTTTGTGTTCTAATTGTAACGCTGAGTATCCCTAAAGATTGTGCTGTTACCAATATAAACTGTTGTAGCGAGTCCGTGTCTAGTTCATTCCTACGTCTCTCGAGAATTACCCCTTATACGAGTATGTTTGTTTTTAATAAGCGCTCTAGGTATATTACAGGTTTATTGGTGCTATGTCGGCAATCCAATAAACGGATGTAGGGGAGGTCATTTGCAACCAAAAGACCTCTTATGATCCCTACGCAAATGTAAACAATTTTCCAGTAATTTGACATTAGAAATTTTTTTGGCGGTAGGTAACTATGAAAATCTATTTAAAAAAAAACACGTGTGGCACCCGGGGACTGCCGCGGTAAAGCTATTGCACAGCATTTTTTATCAACTTATGCAATTACTAGCTTCTGCCCGCGACTTCGTCCGCGTGGAATAGTTACTTTTGGCTAACGCTAACCTTAACCCGCGACTTCGTTTATGTAGAAGGTGAAAATATTTTTAAATAATACGTACGTTAAGGAGCTGTTTTAGGTACTTACCTGCATCACGCTTTTATCAGTACACGGAGAAAAGATTTCTTAAAATATTCCTGGGGAGTTTATGAATTTTTACTGGGGCTCTGCAGTAACGCGGAACCATATGCGCAAACCCAAGAAAATTTACCGGGTTACCCAGTACAAATTCTAGAACAAAAAAACATATAAGGTCTTAGAAATTGTACTGGGTTACCGATTCAATTTTTACTGGGGTACTAAACGTTATTTTTGGTATCTCGCAGAGATAACTGGGGCCACCGCCCTTCCCCGTCATGACCACCCGCCACCGGCCTTGCACCATTATTTTGCTGCGATGTTATTTTAAAACTGCGATATCTCCTAAGATATTCATTGAAATCAAATGATGTAAAGGGCAATTTTGTTTTAAATTAAATACTTGTGATGAATAACGTATTTATTTGGATAAGGATTAATATCATGTTTATAAAAACACCTTCGCAAATAATGCATTATTTTAGAACAAATTTGGTTAGCATAAAAAAGTTTATAGTGAGCCAACCTTAAAAGATAGACATAAGCTGTCTTAGACTTTTTTTTAGACCCTTTAAAGGAAAACAATTCTGTAATACATGACTTTTGCGAAACTTTAACCGTTTACGCAGCGCACGCAGCGGAAGCTCTCAAAAGGAAAAAAAAACCATGATTTTGAAACATTGCTCATTGGTTCTCTGTCCCTATTTGTCTTAGCGTGATGATATATAACCCACAGCCTTCCTCGATAAATGAGCTATCTAACACTGAAATAATTTTTCAAATCGGACTAGCAGTTCCTGAGATTAGTGCGTTCAAGCAAACAAACAAACAAACAAACTTTTCAGCTTTATTATTAGTATAGATAATTATTTATTTATTTTTTATTTATGCAGTTTTTTTTTTCTTTGATATTAACTCAAGTACAGTCGTACCATATACATACACGTTAAGCGAACGCTCGGCCGACCTACCTACATGGTAGGCGGAATTTCTTGATTAGGTCGCCGCGCTCAAAGCCCGCGATAAAAGCTATGCAATAGCTTAAAAAAACCGATGCAAGTTTTTTTTTTAAATTATTATTTTCTGCTTCTACTTGAATACATAATAATCATCCATAAAATGACAACTATCTTTAATAGTTTTTCATTCAGAGCTACAAATTGTTACAGTTTTCATAATTTGGTTTAGAGCAGGTTATTTGACTAAAATGTTAGCGACATATTACCAATAACCCTGTATGTCGTTGGATAAGCGCAGCAGCTAAGACCGTTTTAAACATACTTAATTTGAAGATTTGTGGCATTCAATAAGAATTTTTAAGAAACGGACTTCGTGAAAATTACGCTCATCAAAATTGGTCAACGTATGTGGTAATTATGACCCATGTGCCTGGTGCAGCATGGCGTGAATACGTATTTCAGACAAATACTTAGAAGTCTTTTTGGTAATACCTACGTGTAAATACATTAATGATGGTCACCACACGCAACCAATTTTAATAAATGAGTCTCAGATAACGGGACCTCGGTATGAGGAACATTGTTATACAAATTTTTATTTATTCATTTTAATATGTAAGTACTTACTTGTACTCGTTTATGTGGAACTAACGAACAGCCCATGCGTCGCTCGGTTTTTACGTATATAAAGGCTCCTACAAACAATCGCGTCACGCGACGCTAATCGCGCGCGACACAAAGGCACCGCTCGTCGCTCGACGAGCGGTGCCTTTGTCTCGCGTCGCGTGTCGCGCCTGTTTGAAGGAGCCTTTAAGTTTAAGTAAAATACCTAATATATTAGTAAACTTGTATTCATTTTATTACGATATTCATTGACTACAAGGCGGTGTGAAGTTCGCCGGGTCAGCTAGAATAAAAAATTATAGGTTCATAAAAACCCTCCGAAATGAATTCTCTAAATGATGGTGAAAAACGCATCAAAATCGCTTGCGCAGTTTAGAATAACAATGCGCAGACACGAAAAGCGACTTTAATTCATAATATGTAGATATATATTTATTTATAGGTCATGTGTACATATTTATTATGTGTATACGAGCCCCGATGCAAAATAGTTCGTCTAGTGTGAAATTTTCTCTGTGAGATTTTTTCTAACTTCATTATTTTTGTATATCTATATAAAATATTAAGCTGTTCTGCTATCACATGTCGCGTTACTTATGCCATTTTTTAATTATGAACCAATAAACTATTTTAGCTTTTTAAATTTATACATATCCTGTTTTAAATTCGAAGAAGTTATAAGCAAAATAGTTCGTCTAATTGTTAATCGATGCAAAAGACTTCGTCTATCGGTGAGTTAAATAAGATTATTCCTTCTTTGTACAATTATGTTGCATAATTTAAATTTGTAAAAGTAATTCTGTGTCATTTGTCAAGTGAGACAGTATAAATTCTGAAAATTTCAGTTTTTTTCATTAGTTTTCAAATAACAATGGGTCGTGGCAAACCCGTGTGTGAAGAGCTTCGAAAGCGAATAGTTTGTAGGGTCGATGCTGGCAAATCAAGTTACCAAATATCTAAAGACTTGATACTTCCCAGGTCTACAGTCCAATCTATCATTCAGCACTATAAAAAGAACAGAACGACTTCTTGTTTGAAGAAAACTGTTCGACCACGCATCACAAGTGTAGTAGAAAACAGAATCCTGAAGAAAATTATCAAAAATAATCGTCGTGCTCGAGTTGGAGAACTCACGGTGCAATAGAAGGACATGATTCACAAAGACGGCTCAGTTGATACTTGCAAAAGAGTCCTGAAAAGAATGGGTTCCGGATTTTACACCGCTAAGGAGAAACCACTGTTGACTGCTGTACAAAATAAAAAGAGGTTGAAGTTTGCTCGTGATCATTTAAATTGGACTTCCGATCAGTGGCGTAGTATCATTTGGAGTGACGAGTCCAAATTTGAAGTGACAGTCGGCGATGAAAGGAAAAAAGTGATTCGGAACAAAAATGAGGCATTTCATACTGATTGTCTCAAACGCAAAGTGAAGTTTCCGGCGTCTCTTATGATATGGGGCTGCATGTCTGCACAAGGCGTTGGTGGTATGCAGTTTGTGGATGGTTCTATCAATACTGCAAGGTATCAAAACCTTTTGGAAGAGAATTTACTGCCCTCTATTCCGTCACTTAAGCATCAAGATTCCTTAATTTTTCAACAGGATGGTGCTTCCTGCCATACTGCAAGGACAACAAAGACGTGGCTACTGGCGAAAAGCATCCCTACAATCGAATGGCCATCTAACAGCCCGGACTTGTCGCCGATCGAAACCCTATGGTGGAAAATGAAATAAGTTCTCCGTAAAAATCCATCAAGATCGAAGAGCGACTTAAAGGCTAAACTCTTGGCTGTCTGGGAGTCAATTACGCCTGAGGAGTGTGCAGCGTTGGTTGCAACCATACCTCTTTGCATTAATGCTGTCATTGAGAGCAAAGGCGACACAACTAAGTGGTAGACGAACTATTTTGCGTGAGTGACAAGGGTAGACGAATACTTTTGCGTTATGTTTTTTAGAATATTTTTTTAAATTTTTATGTTATGTAAAGTCATGAAAGAATTCCAGTTATGTTAAAATAAACTTTAAAATGTTCCTTAAATTGTGGTTTACTTTTTATTAAACGTTCTTAATTATTTTAACAATATTTACTTTCTATATTTTACGCTTTGCACTACTTTCCATACTAGACGAACTATTTTGCATCGGAGCTCGTACATATATTTCGCTGTAACTAAAAATAATTAGTTTTTACAAGCCATAATATAATTTCGAGCTCGTGTTGGTTCCGAGTTGTGTCACTTTAGCACAAGAAGATTTCAAAATACCAAGGCTACAGACATATTAAGGAGTTCACAGAAGGCCCGTGTTTACGTGTAGTCTGCAAAACTATCACAGAAAAGTTGCGTCTTTATTCCACAGAAAATTTGGATTTGCCTTCTACCAAATACCAAAGCATCAGAAATGAAGAGGGAATGTTGGTAATCAGCTGCTGCACGTCACTTCGCTGTGGTTTGGAGTTGGGTCGTTCTTGCACGGAAATTTTGAACTGCCTTTTACCAAGTACCAGGAAAACAGAAATGAAATGAAGCATGAATTATATACAGCAAGAAACTGATAACGCGCGACCCTGCGCTTCACCAGAAAAAAAATATTTTCATTTCATTTGAATACAATTTTAAAACTTTTCTACCTAACTTATTACAATACCTAATATTTTTTTTACTAGCTGTGTGCCCGATGGGATTTACCACCCGCAAAAATGATGAACTTCCATACAATGTTTTATTTTCTTTAAGGGCTTAATTATCAAAAATACTTCCTTAGTGCTCACTTTCGTTATACAAGGAACTCTAGTCCAAAATTTTATGCTTTTAGATTCAGCGGTTTCAGATGTGTTCATGACGGAAGCCAAAAAAGACATCGCAAGGACATGTACGGAAGATTTTCGCTTTGCCTAGCTGTCTGCAGAACAATAAGTATTTACGTTTATGAGAAGATAGAAAACTGCTTCGTTGGTATAGCTAAGTCTAGTGGTTGCAAGCACTAGAGAGTCATTCGGGGCAAAATGACGCACTTTTTCTTATTTGACTCCATTGAACCGAAAGTATTAAAATATTAGGATCGTTTATTTGTGCTATCTGAAGCATAACTATTAGGTTCCTTAAACGCAACAAATATTCGACGATAGAACAAATGGTTTTTGTGTATTAAGCTTAAATATGCTTTGGTCAGGCTGCGTACCGTTTGTCCCAGTTTGTGGATAAAAATACGCGGTAATTTGGGTAAAAGTACGCATCGCTCATTTGCGAGAAGCTTGACATAATTAAAAAGAGCAATTTTTGGATATGATGATTAAAAAATTCAAAAATAGTGGAAAGAGTGCGACGAATCTAAAACTCACATCTTTCTAGCTCCCACATTTTTAGGCTTTAGTGTAACGTCGTTTGTGCAGCAAAAGGAATACAATTTGCTGCGTCTACCCGTATAATTAACTCAAAATTGCAGATTTTTTAGTTATGTCACCCTTGTTGCCAATGAGCGAGATGTAGGGAAAAAATTACACATTTGACTGACGAACAGCTGCCACTAAAATAACATAACAGGAGATTGTAAACACACGGAATTTCTCATTAACAGTCACCTAACCATAGATGTTTATTTTAATTGTAACCAAAGATGACAGACGAGGCCTAAACTTTGAGTATGTTTTCCTGTGTACCTACGTTTTACGAACTATCATAACATAATGTAATAGTTCTTATAGCAAAATGTATGAATAGGGAAGCACAAAAAATGACAATTGTGGGAAATCGAACATAGGTTGGCAAAGCAGTCGTCGAACCGCTAAGCTAGCTGTTGCTTTGTTAAAAGTTGACTAAAATTGCCATTCTTATATTATGTAATGATTGACTGCATAGCTCCCTACAGGTATAGCAGGATCATAATCATTTAAAAGGTTAAATCTGTAACTAACTTCTATATTCGTTGTCTATTCAGCCCAGTGAAGTACCTAATGGATAAATTCGACTGTTGTTAATGTTGTTATACACCTCTATTTTGTGTTCTCTCTCACAGTCGCAGTAGTCAGATAGGAAACGCCGACCTCATCTAGTTTTTAAAATATGATTGACGTGTAAAAGTGTTTGTTCAAACCTATTTACAGAAATAAAATCATTTATCATCTCAGTATCATTGCCTACGAAATTTATGGGAAGTTTTATTGCGATTTCTGACTTTTCTAGTACTTAACCTTAGTTGGTCCGAGTTTTTTGATCGTTATAAGAAACAGCACACTAATTGCCTAACACACTATCTATCACAATCTGAATAATTTTGAAGCCTATTGCTAATCCATTGCTTCATAATTACGTTCGAAAAATTTGTCTGCTCAACAACGTTAATAAAGCAATGAATGTTGTTGAACTGTCAAAATGAAAGCTATTCCTACTGTTAGTGTGTTACGCAATTACCCCGCTAGATAGATTGGTTTCCAATTTTTTTATTGTGAAAATTACACATCTTTTTGCTGACTGTAATTTTTTTAAAGATCTGTGAGTGCAGTTCAAAATGTTCAAAAAATTAAGACCGTCAGTCACCTAAGTGACAGTCTCCTAAGACCATTGTAAGGACCACGGTTAAGGTACCTGCTCTTATTGCCCCATCTCAAAAACTCACCCTGTATATAATTCTTGACTGCTTAGCTCCATTAAATTATAGAATAGAATAGGTCTTTATTTGCTTAGAATGTAGATACATAAAAATATATAAGTTTAGAGGATAATAAAGATATTACAAAAAATGACGTATTCTACATTGGGCACCAGCTTAAATGACACCTGAGTGAATAACACCTGAGGTATTCCACATACGGCACCTATCGAAATTTTTCGGAGGTGCCAGTAGTGGAATAATATGTTATTTAAAATTTTATTCCACAAATGGCACCTATGGGTCAGTACGTACTAATTGGGGCGGTTTTTCATTTTTAGGACGTCAAAATCAAAAAAAAAAATTAAATCAGAAGGGAGTTTAATAACATGATAGAAAATAACTTCTTTGTTTATAGTCATTTTAATATCACAATTAGTATCCTTAATCACATGTTTTGCAAAACCAGCCTTGAGTACCAATAGAATTAGGTTAGGGTTTTAGGTTTATTTAGGATTATTTCTCTTCTTAGTAAACTTAATCATCTTAATGTTTTTTTAATATGACACACAATTAATAATTGGCACTTCTGTTGCAAAATCATCCTTGAGTTACAATAGAATTTAGAAACAAATACTTTTTAGGTTTATTTACGATTATTTCTCTTCTTAGTTAACTTTGTCATCTTAATTTTTTTTTTTATATGGCACAATTAATAATTGGCATTTCTGTTTCAAAGTCAGCCTTGAGTTACAATAGAATTTAGAAACAAATACTTTTTAGGTTTATTTACGATTATTTCTCTTTTTATTTAACTTTGTCATCTTAATGTGTTTTTTAATATGACACACAATCAATAATTGACACTTCAATCCCCTCAATTAAATCCCTAGCATCAGATGGGCTGACCGTTCATTTCAGCTAAGTTTTCACACTAAGATTTTTAGTCTAGATCGGCGGTTCACTTGATAAATCCATGTGGACTAAATGAAGGTCATAGCACACATATTAACTCGGAAACGGATCGTCACCGTATCGCCTTTCGCCTCGCCGCGGCGAGGCGAAAGGCGATACGGTGACGATCCGTTTGCCTCTTTGACGCCTCTTTGACGGCGGCGGCGCGGCGCCGCCGTCAAAGAGGCGTCAACTTAACGTAAGCACGTAACCAAAGCGGATCAAGGGCCTAGACAAAGTAACATTCGATTAGCGATGACGCTAGTAGAAAAGCCAAAAAATGTATGGAGTTGACATAAGCTATCAAAATGTCACGTGATCATAGGTCAACGATTAGAAATGAGCTAGACAATGTTAACATCATTCGATTCTATGAAACAAATCGACAGCGTTGAACGATTACTTCCATAGAGGTGCGTAGCCAAGTGACAGTTTTTGACAAGCGTTGTCGCTAGTTTTCGATTCGTATGATGGAAACATTAGCGAAAGCGATAGATTGTAGAAATAGAATCGTTCCGAAGCGAATGCCTTTTGTCTAGGCCCTCAGAATCTGCGATTCGTCGACTCGGCTACGGCTAGGCGACGCCGCGCTTACGGCTCGCCGACCGCGAGGCGAGGCGATTACGTTACGATTCCGATTAGTGTGCGTTGCAGTAGGGAGTTTCATACAAAGAATACTGAATGGCTTGAGTTGATACGGTGAATTACGGTGTCGATCCCTTTCCGATTTGATATGAGTGAGTCCTTTATTAATCAATTCACACGTAGTTTACCACGACTTAGATTTCACACGTTTGCAATGAGGTAATTACAACAATAATTCTGGGAACAAGCTAATTTACGATAGAGGTTTTATTATTTTTGTTGTAATAAATCTTTCGCTTCTAACAGCAAGTTGCAACAGTAATAATAATGAATAATAAGTTTAATAATGCCGAGAGCTGTGAGCACTACAGTTATAGAGGTTCGCAAAATTGACGGCTTGTTTCGCCACAAATTCGAGGACTAATAAATTATTACTTGATCTCTTAAAAAAGGTTATTGTTTAATTGTGTAATGTTAAGGAAATTGTTTATCAAATTGACACACTACGTCAATTTACCGTGTTATACAGGGTGGCAGGCTGGCAGGGACATCGACGCACGACCCGTTACCATGGATTCAGTACAAGATTCTGAACTGACGAAAAATTTCAACGCAGGGGGCGTTGAACTGCCGGGGTCGCGGATTGTTCGAAAGAGTTACTGTGGCCCTGGCGCACAGGCAACTGAAGGAACACGGGTGGGTTTTAGTCAGTAAGAGTGTGACAAGCCCATCCGCTCCGCCCAGAGCGGGAGAGGTGATTTGATGATTCGCACCCAAAAAAAAGGGGCGTTGAATTTTTTCGGCGGTTATTAAAAAAAAAAAATGCTATACCACACATATTGACCGCGCAGGTATTGCACTTTTCTATGAAGCAGCTGCTTATTTTTTTGATAACTGACGAAAAATGTCTACGCTAGGGGGGTCTAGAATTATGTGCTGAATTCATGGTTTCAGTTTGCGCGTCGATGTATTGTTTAGCAATTTCATACAATTGTCAAAGAATGACAGCTATGATTTGAACATACGGACAAATTAAATTGCTGATAAAATTGTTATATAATAAATTTAAAAAGGAAGTAGTAGGTACTTTACCTATGTAAGCCTAATGTTTTTACTTTTGTTGATATCTAAGTACTGACACTAGAAAAGTTTCGAAAATGTCGCTTAAATCTTGACATTTGCAATTCTAACAAGATTCTAACCATATGTTTTCAGGGTTAATAATTATGATGAGGTTATTAAAATAATAGAGGTAATAGAGAAGGTTAATAGAGGTCATCTTGGCGTTTATGGTATCCGTGTTTTGAATGCCTAAATTGATGGCTTTATTACATCAGGACTTTTGTTTGTCCTCAATTATTTTCATCTTTATAAGAACTGTTAATTTGACATGTTACTGTGTCCGGATAGGTACTATCTACTAGATAAGTATAATATATTTCAGTCAGTGGATAAAAATCTTTCAATTAAGTTAATCAAAGGGTCTATACTCCATTTGAAATAAGATTAGAAATTTAAATAAACCTTTTTTACAGTCCGTACAACCGATTTTGGCTTCTATTCCGTATACATAAGAATGGCACTAAAAGCAAAAACTTTGTTACAATACCAACTGTTTACTGCAGCTGCCATTTATCATGTCACCAACGCAATAGAAATCAAAATCGGTTGAACAGACTGTAAAAAAGTTTATTTTTTCTAATCTTATTTCAAACTAGCTGCTGCCCGCGGCTTCGCCCGCGTGGATGTCAGAAATTATCCGGTACAAAAAGTAGCCTATGTTACTCCTTATAACATCAGCTATATGCCAGTGACAGTCCCGTCAAAATCAGTCTAGCCGTTTCGGAGATTACCCGGAACAAACAGACAGACAGACAGACAAAAAATTTAAATGTTGGTATTTTGTTATAAGTCCCGTATATACTTTCATATGCATTTAGTAAAAATTTGTTATTTTGACATTACAAACAGACACTTCAATTTTATTTATTTGTATAGATGTATAGATGGAGTATAGACAAGTGGCAATCGCTTTGAAAGTGTTTCGTAGTTCTACGACTTTCAACAGAATTGACATAAGCTTTTCTATAGCTTATGGTATTATGTCAGTGCCATTCATTTTTAACTTTTCCATCATCGTTATCGCAAATAGAAAATCACTTTGTACTGGCCCTCATTCATTATTAAGTCAGAACTTAGCGTTCCAAATTAGGTACTTACCGTAATTAAATTGTATTATATTGTGTTCTATTGTAATTGTATGGGTTACTTATAATGAAAATTATTTACCTACCAAGGTCTCACAGCTGAGCCTTCTCTTGTTAATAAATATGGGCAGTAAGTTTACATGGCCTGCGTACGTTAAATGGCTATGAAATGAGATATAAAATATGATTGTGTTTCAAAATTGTCTACTGTTTGGTAGTAAAGCAATTAAGAAAACATTACCATTTAACGGTTAGAAGAAAGTTAGCGCGTAGGTAGGTACCGTTTAGTTTCTAACTCGCTTTGTTCTAGCCTTTTCTAGCTAAATTGGGATTAGACCAGCACCCTAATTGTGGAACACACTATCTAAGTATCACACATTGCTAATACATTGCTCCATATGTAAAAAAAAATTGACTGCTCAACAACGTAAATAACACAATGAATATTGTTGAACTGTTAAAATGAAAGCTACTCCTGTTACGCAATTACCCCGCAGTTAGCCCTTTCCGTTTATAAACAATCTCCTTTCAAATCTTTACTCCTGGTACTTATAGATGAAATAGCATGTAGGCTAAGGTAGTTTCTAAACTGGCCGAAACTTCAAACTCGCCACGAACGGAATCCGCAGAACGTTCGAACGCTTGAAACTGATCACGTCAAACGGGTGACAGCGACCGCGTTGCGGCCTCTTAATTTTTTTTATATTTTGGAATTTTATGCGCGAACCCACAACTTGCGTTCCATGTTTTTTGGATAGGTAGATAAGTGTAGCATATTTTTGCCAAAAGCCGTGCGATCATATCGGAATAATGAACGAAGTTATCTGTGGTTGAAAATCAGTTTGTGAACTGTGTTGCGTTCTGATTCATTCTCGAGAATTCATTCGCACGATTCTATGTATTTCAAAACTTTGGATGAACACTGGTAAATAAGATGTTATTGTATACTTAATGAATGCGACTTCATTTTAGGTAATGTAGGCATGTTATGTACACAGGTAAATCTAAAAACTCAAAGCTCAAATAAGTGTATAGTTTTATTTGATAAGAAATAACTCTAAAGAGGGTAAAATATAAAACTTAGGTAGTACGGCCAGCAACAAAAGTCAAGTTACAGTTAAGTGATTACATAAAATGTACTTACTTGTCTGTTAATTAATTATCTGAAATGTATTACAAAACTAGTGTAGGTACTTATTTCATAATTTTGTGTCTATAAACCCAGATAACATGTCAAAGCAGGTAGCAGCGTTAATAAACTCCTGTTGGTGACCGTGCAAGCATGGTTTTCCGATTTTTCTATCCAGCCATAGTATTTACAAATAGTTTCAAAATTATTTTCGATTGCAGGTTTAAATGAAGGTAAACGTGATAAATAGTTCTAGATAAATGAATTAGCCACTTGACATTCAGAATAGTAAATAATGATAATAGGTAATATAATAATCGGTCAATACCTAAAGCTATAAAATAATATTATTATTATAAATGATCTATTGATTCATCTATCTTCTATGTTTAGGTAGGAAATTACGTTATTTATGCTTTACAAAGATATACTCGTATTATGTCATCCATTCCCACAACATGTCTGCCGCGCTAACGAAGAATAGAATATCTCGATTTTGACGCTTCCGAGAAAAACGCGCTCAAAGTTTTGAACTTTCATAGTGAAGTTATTGCATTCTTGCTTACTGAAAAACCCGAGTTCCTGAAGGATTCATAAAAAGTTACTTAGAGACAGTTAATAGATTTCGATTCGCTGATTCCGAATATATTATAACTCAAAATTGTCCAAAATCGAGTTTTTGCTTTCTTCGTTAGCGCGGCAAATGTAGTACCTGCTTATATTTTGTCAAAATGAAGATAGTAGGTACCTAAGTAGTGCCGTTGTTTTAATTTCTATGCATTCGTTTACGATTTATCAAAAGTATTGAAACACGTATATTTTTCTTTTATTGTTAATTTTTCCTACACACAATTTAGGTAACATAATGATTAGGTAACCTTCGTAGACTTAGATTTTAGGATTATAAAAGCCCATTAAAAATCATTCAGTAGTTTTCTAGTTTATAATATCGGCAGTGGTTCTGAAAAATGGTGATTCAAGATTCAAGATTCAAGATTCAAGATTATTTATTTGTAGAAACATGAGTAAACATACAGAGCATGCGGGTTATTAAATTATACATATTACAGTTTAAGATCAGTCATGTTTGGCCTTAGTGGCGTACAAATATTTAAATTTCAGTTATAAATAAAAAAGTTAGTGTTAATTACATAATTATGAGCACAACAGTAAAATATGTCAATTTTGAAAACAAATAAATTAAAAATATGAAAAAAATTAAAGTAAATGTCAATGTTAAATGTCAATTAAAATTATCATTATAGCAATAATGTTGCGCTAAGTAGATTATGTCAAAGATGTATTGATAACATTGATTACTACACGGCATTAGATGTTGTCATTAAGAAATTCTAGGATACTGTAATATGCTTTCCCTTCTAGCATCTTCTTTAATTTATTTTTTAATTGACGGACATTAAGTTCCTTCCAATTATTCGGGAGTTTATTGAAAACTTTAGGGGCCATACAGAAAACACTCTTGTGCATTAATGCTGTTTTCGATCTATGTAGACAGAGAATACTGTCATCGCGTCTACTATGGCTGCGATCGACCACTTCTGATTGACGTGGAAATAAGTGTCGATTTGACTTTACAAACATGACAATGTCTAGAATGTAAAGGCAAGGCAGAGTTAATATTTTATATTTTTTAAAGTAGGGCTTACAACTTTCGGTTGACTGTAATTTAAACATAGTCCTGATGCACCTTTTTTGGGCTTTAAAGGGTACGTCCTTGTCAGTTGAGTTGCCCCAGAAAATGATCCCATACCTTAAATGTGAAGAAACCAAACCGTGATAAGATAAGGTGAACACCATTGGTCCACCCTTGCTAAGCCTATTCAACTTTTTACTATTGTACGAAATAGAAGGATATAATAACTCATTACTCGTCTTCAAAAAATAAATGGTCATTATGTTCCGCTCAGGAAATAAATTGAAAATCTTAAGTTCCTGATTAAGACGAATGATTATTTATTTTTTAATATACAAACGTGGCTTTTAACGTTTTTAAGTTATCGTTACTTTAATGAAAACATGCAATATCAACTTTTATATAGAAATCATTAAAAACGTGCCTATACATATAAGTAAAATTAAATTAACAAATCAAAACATCTTCTCAGTTAATACGAGTAGGTATGTATTTTTTACCCGACTACGGCAAAGCCAAAAGGGAGGGTTTAGATTTTAGCAGTCTATGTATGCATGTATGTAAGTAGGTAAGTATGTAAGTATGTTTGTATGTGCGTGTGCTGCACCGTAGCGCCTAAATTACTGAACCGATTTTGATGAATGAGGTAAGTATCAATAGATTCGTAATAATGGACCCGGTGATATAGGCTATAAGTATAAATTCTCTCTAAATTTAAAATGGTGGACTTTACACGTCAACTTTTGACCACGAAAAAAAATATTGAGATAATCATGTCTTGTTTGGTATCAAAAGAAAAGTATTGACGAGCACATTACAAATATGTATATATGTCATAGTGTCCAAGTAAATAAATATGTTTAAATTGTTCAAAACAAGCAAAAGTAGGACTGCGCTACGTACGGCGCGGCTGTAGAATCTATACCTATTATTTATACATTAAAAAGCAAGATTATAATGTTTTTTTTGCAAGAGAAAATAGTTTAATTACTGACCTATTGTACTACTCTTATTTACGTTGTCGTAACGTTTATGAAGCGGTAAAACGGAAAGTACAAAATAAAAAACTAAGTTTATAAACTGTAACCCGACTACGGAAAAATAAAACTGATCTATAAAATACGAAACGCCAAACTATTTCAGACAGAAATCAAGACATAGGTACAAAAATGGTCAAGGTAAAGCCGTGGTCGCATGCCGTATACCATGTGGGTGCCAGGAATACCTACAAAATTATAATGGCTTGCGACCACGGCTTCATTTTGACCATTTTTGTACCAATGTCTTGATTTCTGTCTGAAATATTTACTTGTTTCGTATTTTTTACATCACTTTTATTTTTCCGTAGTCGGGTTATAGTTTTTAAACTAAATTGTTTTGGTTATAAATACTTAGTTTGGGATAAGGATCCAAACGATAAGGGTTTCACATAGAACAACGATATTACAAACTATTATAGAATTATTTATTTCGGCATAAAGACCCAAATCATAGAGTATAGTAATAGATTGACCCAAACTTAGTCACGCAAAGAATGTACTTACGTACTGTAGAAATCATAGATATTTACCTGCATATAATTAACAGGAAGGAGGACTATTTGGCGCTATTAATTCATAGCTAATTAAAGTGTCATCACCTTTCACTAATTAATTAACCTTAAGCCTAGATAATTGACGATAAATCAAATTAATTGATTATTAACATACCATTTTAAATTTTTGGCATCCAACAATTTAAGACACTTTACATAAAGATCCACATTATTTCACTGCACACAAACACAATTTCGTATAATTTTTATCGATTTAAAATTTAGTATGTTTATTCGATACTTTATTCGATTAATCGTCGATAGATCGCTGGGTGCGTGCGCGTACGCGGCGGATAGATGCGGAATGTGGCGCAGGCCGCGGATAACGGTGATGCGTGCGCGCCGGCAGCGGTAAACATTAGCGGATTACTATCAATCTTCTAAGCAAGTAGGTTTACCAGTAAGTGTGTTAAGTGATGCGGTACAATTGTTTGATTGATTGCGAGATGGTCGAAATCATTTTGATGCCCACGCGCGTCGTTTTGAATAAATATCGAATCGACATTGGTGTGTAAGTTTTTCTGAAGCTTTCATAGAGATTATTAGTAATAATATCGTAAAGGCTGAAATTACTACCTTTTTTTTTTTTTTTTTTTTTTTTTTTTTTTTTTTTTTTTTTTTTTTTTTTTTTTTTTTTTTTTTTTGGGTGGGAAATCATCAAATGACGTCTCCCGCTCTGGGCGGAGCGGAAGGGCGTGTCAGACTCTTACTGACTAAAACCCACCCGTGTTCCTTCAGTTGCCTGTGCGCCAGGGCCACGGTAACTCTTTCGAACAATCCGCAGCCCCGGCATCGGTCCTATCGGACCCCGTCAATTTTGCTGACGTCTCTTTGAGGCGCGCGTGGAACACGACGCGCCGTCGACCCGGGCCTGGTCCTTACCGGACGGCGAGCTGCCCATTGCTCGCCGTCCGCAAGCCCGCGCCGACGGTGGCCGGGAGTCGGCAATCGACTCCCGACGCCCAGGGTGTCTCCTCCTCCTGCGGCGGCTAGGGGCGCGAGGGCGCAGTGATTGCCTCTCCCTCTCGCGCTCCGCCTCCTCCTTCGCGAGCATTACTGCTTCGCAGAAGGAGGTGACGGCTTCCCATTCCCTCTCGCTCCGTACCATGGCCTGAACCAGGGCCGGACGCGAGAGGTCGCCGCCGCCGATCGCCGCCACGAGGACACGGCGGTGCTCCGCCCAAGCCGGGCAGACCTCCACCGTATGCTCCACCGTGTCCTCCGGTCGATCCACACAATGGTAACACCCGGGCGTTTCCTCCCGCCTTATTCGAAACAGGAACCTCCCGAAACATCCATGTCCGGTGAGGACCTGCGTCAGGCGGAAGGTGAGGACGCCGTGGCGCCTCTCAAGCCACTCCTCAAAGAGGGGTCTTACCGCCGCAATTGTGGCGTGCCCTGCGCTGGGTTGCGACAGTCGCACTCTCCATGCCGCCATGAGATCCCGCCGGAGCTCTGTCCGCTGTGCCGTGATTTCTCGCGGCAGCGGAGTTACGCCCCGGCGTTTCGCCTCCTCGCGCCACTCCCAAACGTGCGCGAGGACCTTTGCCTCCAGATCCCACGGCGGCAATCCGGCAAGGAGGCTCGCCGCCTCGCAGGAGACCGTGCGGTATCCCCGTACCATCCGGATGGCCATGACCCTTTGGGACGCTTTCAACCGGCGGGCTGGCCGGAGCCTTAGCGAACGCGCCCACACCGGTGCCCCGTAAAGGGCCATGGACCGCACGACCCCCGCGTAGAGCCTCCGGCAGGAGGCGTTTGGCCCCCCCAGATTAGGCAAGAGCCGCTTCAAAGCAGCCCCGGCCCGCTGCAGTCTGGGAGCCAAACGTCGGAAGTGCTCGACGAAGTTCCACCGGCTGTCGAGGACGAGTCCCAGGTACTTCATCGTCGACTCGACGCCGATGTGAACCCCTCCTACCGTTATTTCGGAACCCGACAGTGGCGCGTTCCGAGGAAATTACTACCTTATAACGTTATGCTTACTTTAATATGTGTGTTGCTATCAACTCACTCTACTATGTATTTTTGTTTTTATGAGTGTGTATAGTTAAGTTTGTGATAATCCCGTGCGAGTCCCAATAAGTACCTTTTCTTTCTTTCTTTCTCATGTCTTAAGCTTCCGTGGACCACCACAATGTGGTCCGACGGGTTACCGACAACAGACGCTTTTTCTTATGCATTGCACCAAACCCTACGGCAAACAAAACACAATAAGTTATAATGTAAGCAAAAAAATTCGTCCATGAATGTAAGTATGTTCGTGAATGGGCGCCGTTAGTTGAGATTGGTCATCTTTTTTAACTGCCATTGCTTATTTTTAATCTTATATTTTGAACTAGCTTTTAACCGCGGCTTCGCCCGCGAGGATGTCGGAAATTATCCCACGGGAACGTACTACTGGCATCAAAAAAAATTCTATGTCCAAGCAATGTTATAAACTATGTGTGTGCCAAATTTCATTTAAATGTGTTCAGCCGTTCTTTCGTGATTGAGTAACTAACATCCAAACCTATCAGAATACCAGCGCTGCGGTACAAATTTTTTTAAATATCGCAGCATTATGCTGAGATAGGAGCCTTTTTGGCCTCGCACAGGTATTTTTTTTTCTTAATTTTGTTAGTCGTAAATGCTCCTTTTTTATTATATATTTTTATTTTTTACTCGTAGTATTTCCTGTGCGTGTCCCAAATATTTTTTTTTGTTTCTTTCTTTCAAACATACAAACTTTCACATTTTTAATAATACATAATTATTATTGTAGGATTGTTTTTTTATGCATTGTTCTCTAATTTCAATTTCACAATACAGAAGCAACAAGGATAAAGTTCCCATTATTTTGTATTCTATATTCTAGTTCCTCTTATTTTATGTATCTTGATTTAAAAGAGTGTCCGTTGAGTTTCTTGCCCGTTCTTCTCCACAGAGACTGAAATTGATCACGTTCTGGAATGGGCAACTAGCTTCAACTTTCTGGCTAACTAACCGACTCTTTGACAATTCAAAAGTGGCGTAAATGGTTTAATTGAAATGAATGCTTTTGAGTTTGAGTTTGTTAAAGTAACAGCTAAACACATCGCCGCACTTTAACTTATTAGGTACCTATGATCAAATCAGTTTTTTCACCATTGTTCTCAAGACTGAATTCAATCGAAAGAAAGGAATAATACTTAATTGGTGTTCACACGCTTTCACATCGCTTCTACAGTCAAAAGCAAGGGCCTCTCTCCGCCTCTGGTCGGTAGTAAGGGACTGATTAATTATATTATCTTTCCAATGATGCTTTTTCGCCCGCGTGAATGTCGGAAATTATGCCACGGGAACGTGCAACCGGGACAAAAAGTAGCCTATGTAATTTCCCAGGATGCCATCTATCTCCTTGCCAAATTTTATCGAAATCCCTTCAGTGGTTTAGGCGTGAAAAGATAACATACAGACAGAGTTACTTTAGAATTTATAATATTAATATGGATTACAACAGTAAAAAACACTATAATAATTACGAATGGTAGTCAAAATTGCAATATCTTTGACAACGTCGTTGGGTTCGATTCTTGACCATGTTAGTGACATGAATGTCTATAATTTCTATGGAAATTATAGACATTCATGTCACTAACATGGCTTTGCAGCAGGAAGACGGTCTGTATGGTGAAGAGTTTACTGACGTATACGAATACCTGATTTACCAAGATGGTGATAAAGGCTCGTACACACTGGCGCGACGCGACGCCCGACACAAAGGCACCGCGTGTCGCGCGACGAGCGGCGCCTTTGTGTAGCGCTGTCGCATCGCGCCTGTCTGTGGGAGCCTTTATGCGTTGCTTGCTGACCTTACCTTGTAGAAAATTCTCATGTTTATAGTACCGAAGCAATATGATTTTTTTCCACCATTCCCATCGACAACATAGCTACCTACACATTTCTATATTGTAACTTGATGGCAATATTTGGTTGGTCGGTTGGTTGGTTGGTTAACTTGATGGTAATAGGTGGTTGGTTAACTTGATGACGATAGTTGGTTGGTTAACTTGATGACGATAGTTGGTTGGCTGGTTGGTTAACTTGATAGCAATAGTTGGTTGGTTAACTTGATAGCAATAGTTGGTTGGTTGGTTAACTTGATGGCAATAGTTGGTTGGTTAACTTGATGAAGATAGTTGGTTGGTTGGTTGGTTAACTTGATGGCAATAGTTGGTTTGTTGGTTGGTTAACTTGATGGCAATAGTTGGTTGGTTAACTTGATGAAGATGGTTGGTTGGTTGGTTAACTTGATGGCAATAGTTGGTAGGTTGGTTGGTTAACTTGATGACAATAGTTGGTTTTTTGGTTGATTAACTTGATGGCAATAGGTTCGCCCCCTATTACATGGGACTTAGACGAACTTAAACATTATTGGCGAAATTTGTGTGTATTACAGGTACGCCTGTGCCCAAACCTTCGGAAAAACAAGGCGTGCTGTTACTGCTGTTATGTGTAACTTCAAACCACGAAGTACCCACGTCCAACTGTCTGTAATTTTATTACAATATATTAATCCAATTAACAATATCTTTTAATATGTAATATGTAGATAGCAGTGATAATTCAGCTGTAATTAGTCAAACCAGTTTACCCGAGTGTTTTTAACCTCGTTTAAATTACTAATTAGAATAATTAAGTATACTTAGAACAGGTTTTGTGACCGTTACTCGGTCTGTAATTCCAAAAAATATAATCTTTCATGGATTTGCGCAATTAATTACTTTTTCATTTGTTGTGAGTCTGACAGACTCTGAATGCTGCAAATTGTACGTTGTTCACTCAAGAAGTGATGAGTCAATCAACTGAGCTGATCGCTGTCCAGAGTTGGCTCTCAAGTAGGTACTTAGGTAATCTTTGCGAGTCGTATGGGTGTCATTTGGTACGTTTGTAATTCTATCTAATTGCTCTTTAATAATCATAATTGTGTCAAGATTAATTGTAGATAGCGAGTGATGAAATATCGTCTAGACGAAAGTAAATAAGCAGTTCGTTATATATATCTGCACTTGTACTAATAAGCAGGTGATCAATTAGTGATCAAATGGCTACGTGTACTTATATATATTTTCAAGTTCTGTTGCGAAATGTTGCGATAATCTTTGGGTCTACCAAACGTCAATTAGGTATAACTTGGACATGTAGTATTGCATGTTGTATATGATAATACTCCTCAGTCAAGTATGGTTAGGTAGGTACCTACATAAGTACCAGTCTGTCAAAACTCAAGTGCTGTTGATTTTTCATAGTAAAGTTGTTGTACATATGATGACGTTGGTCGTCAGCAGTGAGATAATTGTTGCTGTATAGTAAGAGCTCTGCGTTTTTGCTGGGTGTAATCTTTGCTGGGTGTAATCTTTACTGGGTGTAATCTTTGCTGGGGGTAATCTTTGTGGGTGTAATCGTTGCTGGGTGTAATCTTTGCGGGGTGTAATCTTTGTGGGTGTAATCTTTGCTTGGTGTTATCGTTGCTGGGTGTAATCTTTGCTGGGTGTAATCTTTGCAGGGTGTAATCTTTTCGGAGTGGAATCTTTGCTGGGTGTAAATGTAAATGTAATCTTTCGCAAAGGCTGGAGTACAAGTGTTGGGATACGTAACAAAATACCGTAGTCATGAGAATAAATAAAGGCATTTGAATATACGGAATATGTCGCACGGTTGCTAAGGCGGTGATCACACTGCACCGGACACCGCTCCGGTTTGCGGTGAAAACATTTTATCGCTCGGTGTACTACTGGTGGTAAGTTCAATATTTCTGACCTATAGAAAAAAACATGTAAGATTTCAAGAGCTAATAACTTGGCTTTTAGTGTTAGAGTAATAATAATAATAATCAACATTTATTTCAGAATCACTTGCATATTTGTTGGAACAATGTAAACTTATGAAACTAGTGTTAGTAACAATTATTCTAAGCTGCGTGAGGCACGCCGAACCTGGGGAATGTCTACTTGACTGCGTGCAGTCGTGCCTCGTATCCACCGCCCCAACATCGGAGAGTCCCACCTATCAGCCAACGTTCTAAGATAGGTTAATAAAAACGGGTCCATATTGGCTCAACTAAAGTTCTTTACCCGAAATTGTTCTTCCTAATGATTTGTAATCCGAATGATCACTCTTCCTAAAATTTTTCATCCTAAAGTTTTCATTCATACTATTTGTAGTGCTACCGGCGATGTTCATAACGCTCATGTTTCCGAAAATTGTAATGAATAATATCATTACTGTAAATATATTTAAACTCCTACTCTTTTTTATCATAACGCTTTTATCCCTAAACATAATTACCATAATATTTTCACTCATACTCAGAAAGAAACATTTACCAAGTGTAACAGAGTGTCGTCTTGGGGGCACTATGAAAAAAATACTTAGAAAAATTTCGCGACCAATTTCGAGGTAGCGCTCGCCGGCCGCTGCCGCGGCACCGCTCGCTTCGCTCGCTCGGCTCGCGCGTAGTTGGTCACAGTTCTAACCTAACCTAACCTATAAAAAGAAATCTAAACAAAAAAGATATGACTTTGAATAATAGTGTAAAAGATGGTTATGTTGAGAAAATATAGGAAAACAAATAAAAGTATAATAGATGTTTATAGCTACTGACATTATGAAGTTGAATGCTTCGGAATTATGAACTTTAGAGACAGAGTAGTTAGGAATTGTGATTGTTAGGATGAAAAATGTTAGGAAGAACATTTTCGGATTTCCAATTATCGGAGTTGAAAATTTAGGTGAACTTTGGCGCACCCAATAAAAACGCATTCAAAAGTTAAAAATTGTTATAAATATGGCCTATATTTATAACAATTTTACTACACGATATGATTTGTCTCTTACGTTACAATGCGAGTGCACGCGCATGTGCGCGACCTTCTATTTTTCACTGTGTCCAAATTCCAATTCGTGTTGCGCAAAATCATGTTTAGCTAGAACAGTGATTCTGTTGTTAAGAGTTGATAAAACACTACGAGTACCTAAAGGCTCCTAATTGTAAAAAACGAGAATCAAAGAAAGTTTGGATCATAAAGAACACATGAATAAGCTTAAAAAGTCTAGTTGTGATCGAATACAAAAGCTAGGTTAGCACAGGAAAACTAAAAAAAAACTGGGACTGCCGCGGTAAAGCTATTGCATAGCATTTTTTATCAACTTATGCAATTATAATTATTTATTTATTTTTTATTTATGCAGTATTTTTGTTTTCTTTGATATTAATTCAAGTACAGTCGTACCATATACATACACGTTAAGCGAACGCTCGGCCGAGCTACATGGTAGGCGGAGTGGGGGGTGTTATGTTTAATTTTCGTTACGGAATTTCTTGATTCGGTCGCCGCGCTCAAAGCCCGCGATAAAAGCTATGCAATAGCTTAAAAAGAAAAAACAGTTCAGCTCAGTCGTGTCGTCTTTGGGTCGCTCTTCACGAAGTTGTGGTCGCTACACTGGGCTCAGTTAGCGAATCCCATCGTTAAGACAGCTAAGCTTGATGTCAATGTGGTCACCATTCATTAGTTGGGATAGAGCAAGCTGGGCGTGATAGTGGCTAGCACTGGCTTCTGACTGATTAATTGATTATTTAGGGAACTTCTCTCACTAGGTTTTAGGTAAGGTTACAGTTGTGACCAAACGTATTCACGAAAACATACGGCGCGTACTCGAACGACGCGCCTTCTTAAATTTTTAATTTTGACTATACATAGAATCATGATTTGTATACAAAAACCGCAGGGTATATCAAACAGACACCGCATCTACAGTCTAATTTAAAAACCGCAGCACCGCTCGCTTGAGCGGTGTCCGGTGCTGTGTGATAACCGCCTAAGGTTGCTATGTTCAGATAGTACATCCACTATTATAATTTATAACTTAAGTGTATAAAAGTAAGTTGTATAAAAAAACGAGTCGAGCTGCACGATGACTGACAAATGCGTGCACTGACTGGACAGGTCCACTCAATCTGTGTGGTTCTTTCTTCAAAACACCATTTCAGATACCAATCTGCATGGTCTTTGCATGATCTGAGCAAGATTATGTCTGGACTTTAAAAAACACTGTAACCTCTGAGTTTGTTTCGGCCTTTCTTCTCAGAGTAGTCAGATAGGAGACGCCGACCTCATCTAGTTTAAAAAACATGATTGACGTGTAAAAGTGTTTGTACAAACCTACTTACAGAAATAAAATCATTTATCATTTATAAAACGAATAAATACTGAATCTGAATTTCAATAAAACATTTACAGCTTTTTCTTTTGAGAGAGGACTGAGAACGCTTAAAACGACGGTATTATTTCCAGAGACAGTAAATGATGTGACGAATTACAAACCGCGCAGTGTGAACTTCTCAATATTAGCTGGTCAAGCTTCAGTAAGCACTCAGCTTAAAACTATTAACAACACCGGTAAATACACTTTCTTCATTGTAGATAATAGTAGTACTACACCTCTCACATTACCTTAAAATCATTGCGTGAATTGATATTTTTTGTCATTTACACCAACAATGTCGATGTCATTGCACTGTCCAAAAATAATCGCCAACATTGTACGTATATTTTTTGAAATATTGCGCTCTCTCTTCTTCTATTCGATAAAGACTTCAAAGGTATGGTGCTTATTCAACCGTAGTTGCAAAACACAATGATTGGGGTATTGTGATTGTAAAAGTACGTTGTAAATTGGTCATTGTACGCTGCATTAACCGTTCCAGGTACCAGGGAGACAGAAGTGAATGGTAGGTTAGACAATATGAAAAAAGCTCAACAAGGATGGATCTATTTTATTAACATTTTTCTTTTCAGATTAAAAGAATGTAGAAATTTTATTAACAGGTAATGTTTATCCAGTAGTAAATTGTTATACAACTAACCATTTACAGAGCTATTTACCAAGTTTTGTTATTCTCTTTTTCAAATTTTTACCTAACTTCGACAAAGCCAAAGGTGGGTTATGATTTTTTTATACATAAGTAAATAAGTACCTAATTAAATACATATCTAACATCTTTGAATAAAGTCTAACATTTTCATTTACCTATATCAATATCATATTCATTTCCAGTCATTCAGTTCAGACAAATTAGAAGCTATTCTTGTAATTAGAATGTATTGGCAAAAAACTAGAGCCCGTTTGTTTCGACACAATATACTAAGCAAACATCATGTACACGACATTCAAATCAAATAAAATCAAAATATTTTATTTCACATAAACCAACATGGGCACTTATGAAACGTCAGAAGCTAGGTGCACGGCTCCAATTGGTTGTTTCCAATGGAGAAGAGCCGGCAAGAAACTCCACGGTTACTCTTTTAAAAGTAAGGGGCTTTTACAATGTTTCAAATTACAGTGTTGATAGCTATGGGAGGACAGTGTAGGATTGTCAACAAGTAAGAGGTCATTAGGTCCTAATGTTGGTCTTTTATTGGTTACGTTTCCACGTCGCACTACACGCGAGATTAGGAAGGCCGCCTTTCTAATACATCAACATTGACATCATTTCTGCCCGGCATCAGGAACTGCTGCAAAAGAAAGGAGAGTCCTACTGGTACCCCTGTAGGCCTCTGCTTTCGGTTCGTGCAATTCTATTACAAAACTTTACTTATTAATTAATACTTAGTTTTAAAAATAATACTGTACCATCGTCCACTAGGTACTCTTGTGTATCCTTGCGTCAGTTTAAGCTATGCCTATGGGGTAATTACGTAACACCGTAACAGTAGGAATGGCTTACATTTTGAAAGTTCAACAACATTCATTGCGTTATTTAGGTACGTTGTTGAGCAGTCAAATTTTTCGAACATATGAAGTAATGGATTAGCAATAGGCTTCAAAATTATTCAGATTGTGAAAGATAGTGTGTTACGTAATGAGGGTGCTGGTGCAATAAGACATTAGTGTAACCTAATCTACAGCATATCCTAAGTTTCTCATGTCGTTATCAAAGTCTTTGTTCTTGTACTGCTTGATCTTCGTCAGCCACCTCTCTAGGGACACCTCTTGGCGAAGACCGCCGTACCTCCTCGGCAGGCACTCTGGGGGAATGTATCTGCAAAATTAAGATGCATTTTTTTGAATATTTTTTTATGTAACTATAAAATAACGTGATATTCTAGTGATGAGATGCTTGAGAACAGCTTGCGGGAACATTCCAAACTTCCATTCACCAAATACGTTGCCTACGTTGAAGCAAGCACCTTATGACGCTATATATTATATATATTACCTATATCATATATATATATATTACCTATATCATACCTATGAGGCTGACTGCCCCAAGACAAGCAAAGTTTAGGTCGAGGGCAATGAGTGAGCACCTTAATGAAGACATTAAACGCCATAATCTTTAGTTACCTTAAGAAGACGCGCGCTGTCGGAAGAGAACCAGACTGCTATTTTATAAATTTTATGTTAATCAATTAACTTATATACGGTGTTCTCATTGAATATGAAATTGAAGCCCATTTACAAGTTTCCACTGCATAAAAACTAGAACAAAAACGAAAAAAAAAGTCGGTACAAAATACTTTTATAACATAAAAGTACATCTTTCTCATCTCATCTCATGAACATCTTTCTGGGAATCCAACTCTGGACTTTATACATAGTTGCAGCCCTTTGCTTACGAAAACATATTTTTAGTATTTTCATGGGATACCTTTGAATCTATTTCCAATTCGCAGAAATAAAGTAAAATATTGTGTACCGACTCCTCACTATTCGAAGCACGTCGTCGTAGGGAGCTACCGAGCGAAACTGATTGCTTAAGAGGTCGCAGTCAGCCTAGTGAAGTGGTTGTTTGTTACAAAGATTATACGAGTACAATAACAAATAAGTGTTATATAGATTTTACTCATTTTCTGTTCTGTCGGCACAAGCTGCTACATTAGAGAAACTCATAACAGTGCTGTATTTGTGCAGATTCATAATGTTTCTTTCTTTCTTTTCTGTAGTGCAAGACTGACTGACGGATTCGCCGGACGTAAGCCTAAATAGCGAGACGGCAGTATGTCACCGATGTAAGCATTAAGCAAAGTTGGATTACTTTGTTACACACGGTCCGGAAACGAAGCTATGTTCGTAAATAAAGAAACCAATTCAACATACGCTTTGCGGTTCAGAAGTAGTTGATTGTTCCCAACATAAACAAAATGAAATTCAGTATTAAGTCGACCTTAGTTCTCTATGCACAGCTTTGTAAAGATTTGGCTTTGCAGCAGTAAATAACTTCACCCGTAACTTATCAAACTCAAATGGACCTAAGAAAACTTAATACTAGGAGACTAGGACCTACTCGTATGTAAGTTTTAAGACTTCTCATGAATATTGAACAAACATTACACCTACGATTCCGAGAAAACCAATATCAAAATGGCGCCAACATCCAGAGATACCGATTATTTGCCATGCTAAGGGTAACTTCGTTCGCATAACTAACTGGCTGCGAGACGTGTAACAAGCTGAAGTATATCTTACAGCTTACAATCACTGTAAGCGCAGCTTTCCTTTGAGATTCGATAGTGCTTGCAACATGATGATTACGTGCTGGAGGTAAATGGAGCTGTTTTGTGAGCGGTGAGAACTAAGTCGCAGGCGAACATTGTGTGTTTGTGAACGAAAATGAGATCATCATTTAACTTAGCTCTTTCTGAATTCTTCTGGGCTCAGCTTAACACCAATCTGATGCAGCTAAATATCTTGGCATGGGTGACGACGGGTTGACCAATATCTTCTATTCGCTACAAAGTTAATGACTAGACTGAATTGTCAGTATCACATTATCAGGGTATCATACTAACCGCAGGATTGTCCCAGGCACTCTTTCCAAGACAGCTTCGGTCACCAGACGGGTAGGTACTTATACGACGAACTAAAACTTTTAAACTTAAATATTTTTTCCCTTCCCCTGCATTATTCTGGATTCCTGGTGCTGGATACTCACTTATGTAAAGCACCGAGATCACTTCCGTGGAACCAAACCCTCTTCCACAAATCGTCCACGGGCGCCAGACGTTTGAAGAAGTGGAACAGCGTCTCGAAGACCCGGGAGCAGTTGATGACGTGGAATCCTCGCATGTGGAGCGGGAATGAGAACTGAAAAGTGATGAGGTTAAGCGATTAGTGATTTCTCATCGCTGCAAGTTTATCTATCTTATTGTCTATTGACGAGAGATTGGTTCCCCGATTCAGTAGATAGTAGAATATAGTACCTAGTTAAATTGAGGCCAACGTTTGGTATTGTGAAACATAATTTTACGTGGACCGCAATTCAATTTACTATGGATTAGGCAGAGCTTGAATTGCAATTTCCCATAGGCGAGACTTTCAGTCACAATGAATTGAAAAAGCTCTAACTAAAATTCAATCTTCGGTTGTCTGATGCAAATCTTCAGATGCAGAAGTAGTAATCAATCGATTGCGAAGATTCAACCATACTCATTCTATGAAGCCCTGCGCCCCTGGTACTGTGCAAGAAAACTGAAATAATTCCTTACCCCCATAACATTCATGGCTTGTATGGCTATAGCAGGTGAGAACTGCCTCATGTGCTTCATGGTGAGACCTGCACAGTCCAGGAGGGCGGTGCCTCCTAAGATCTGGAGCTTCGGCTGCATGATGCCGATCTCCAGAAGAAGCATGCAACCGCGGATTAGATCATCTACTGAGTAGTCATCTGGATCCCATTCACCTGGAATTAGGTACTTAGATAGAAGATAGAATAATCTTTAATTATTATTACGTTAGAAAGAAAGACAAAAAGAAAAGAAAGAAAATACGTTAATTTACAGTCAACATGACGCAGAGAAAAAAAAACACACAAATACAAAAAAGAATGAGTTGGGGGAAAATATGCGTCACATCCACGCAAAATGGTAATCGCTCAGCATAATGCTACGACCCAATGCGAGACAGAGCCCCAGCGCTGGTTTTCAGCGACAGCTGGCTGGATGTTGTAATTTGGACATCAATTTTTCACGAATCTAAAGGCCAATTCCCGTAATTAAAAACAATCGCGTCAATCAATCAAAAACTTGTGAAAATTAGAGGTATTTTTGACAGATTGGAACTGAGATTAGAATCGAACGTTCTTAAAAATACGGGCATTGCCCCTCTAATCTTGCACTTTCGGCTGGTTACATACAATAAGCATACGTACTTGCATTAAAATAAAGTTAAGTTTCCTTTATCTCATAAGTTTCCAGACCCATTATACTTACTACATATCAAAATAACATTGCGAATCTCATTTTTATGCATTGTAAAATTAGCTATTAGGTTGATATCTATTCTAGGTACTGTAATCGTTAATTTAATTATCTTCCATTATATTATGACGAACTAGAACCCATAACTTCGATGCCATAACAAAGTTGGCTGAACTATACAGATAGATCTTGGATAGTTCTTGTTATAGGTACAAGGTGGAGACGAAGATATGACACTAAATTAAACTTTGTATATCTGATGACGTTTTCGGTCTGCTTACAAAAATTCAACCGAATATATCCACTAGTTTAGCTAGTCACAGATTGGCAAAACACGTCATCTAGTCGACGCATCACTACTATTTCGTTTGTTTGAAAAAATTGCTTTTTTAATTTCGATGTTTGGATTTATAGGATAGTTTTAAACCTACTCCTGTACCTACATAAGTATTGCCAATTTTTCATTTATTGTCGTACTAGCTTTTGCACGCGGCTTCACCCGCGTGGAGGTCAAAAAAATCCTGTAAATCCTTGTCCATTAAGAATACATAATATCTATTAAAAATTATTGGTGATGTTCTTCAGAGAGGTCAGGTGCGTAGTACTCGCAACCGGCGTGCGTGTATGACCAGATGTATGAACGTAAACGAGGCAAAAGGAGTATGTAAGGATCGTAGCAGGCGGCGGTCTATAGTTTCTGCCTACCCCCATGGGAAGAAGGCGTGAGTTTATGTATGTATGTATGTTTGTATATATTATATACTTAAGTACCTATGTGCTACGTTTCATGGTGTTCGGTCAAACGGTGTTGGAGTTCACTTTAGACACAAAATGTATTACTTATATTTTAAAAAAATACTCTTAACACACTAGGTAGGTACTGAAGTATCTAATAATATAATTCAATCATGATTCGAAGACACGTCGCGCCATCTAGCGTCCTAAAGCAATTGTGACCGTGGACAGTTATTGTTCTTTCCCTCGGGAACTGTACTTTTTTCTGGATGATGTCCTTTTGTCTATCCCTGACAATATAATAATATTAGGTCTTTACCTATGAAATTGCCGTTCTGCAGTACTGGCCATTTCAAATCAAAATAATTTTTGTTTGGCTATGAATTCTAATTTCAAATTAATTTTATTTTAAAAACATGGATTTTTTTTTCTAAAAGTAGTCATTTCTTTATTGATTAGTGTTACATTTTCATCGCATTTCAATCTTTTTCGTCATCATGGATACGTTAAAAATTCGAGTAATTATGGAATATGAGTACCGTCGTGGCAGCAACGCGGCACAAGCGGCACGCAACATCAACGACGTTTACGGAGCTAACTCTACAAACCAACGCACCACCTGTTATTGGTTTGCTCGCTTCCGTTCTGGAAATTTCGACCTGAAAAATGAACCTCGCGGTCGTCCGAAGACTTTGGTCGACAATGACGAATTAAAGGCGATTGTGGAAGCTGATGATACACAATCTACGGCTGAATTAGCAGCAGCTTTCGACGTTAGCGTCAAAACAATATTGGTCCATTTGCGTCAAATTGGCAAGGTAAAAAAGCTTGACAAATGGGTGCCCCACGAACTCAATGATCGCCAGCGCGAAGTACGCGTCGAGACGTGCCTTGCACTGCTCAACAGACACACAAATGAAGGAATTTTGAACCGCATTGTTACCTGCGATGAAAAATGGATTCTGTTTGATAACCGTAAGCGCTCAGCAAGTTGGTTGGATCCTGGTTCAGCACCTAAACAATGCCCTAAACGAAAACTTACCCCTAGAAAAGTGATGGTCACTGTTTGGTGGTCTAGCGCCGGTGTGATTCATCACAGCTTCTTACCAAACGGGGTGAGCATTACTGCAGATGTGTACTGTGAAGAACTGAACACAATGATGGAGAAGCTGGCGCATCTCCAACCAGCATTGGTCAATCGCTCGTCTCCGCTGCTCCTGCACGACAACGCGCGACCTCATACTGCACAGCAGACGGTCTCCAAGTTGCAAGAACTGGGGTTGGAAGCTCTCCGTCATCCGCCCTACTCACCAGACCTTGCGCCTACAGACTACTACTTTTTCCAGAATTTGGATAACTTCTTGGCGGGAAAAAAATTTAATACCCGAGAGGCAGTACAAAATGCCTTTGAAGAATTTGTTGCCTCCCGTCCAGCTGATTTCTTTAAGAAGGGCATCAATAAACTGCCACTGCGATGGCAAAGATGCATTGATTGCATGGGTGATTACTTCGATTAATACAAATAAAAAATTCATGAAAAAAATTCGTTTAAATTTTTTCATACAAAACGGCAATTTCATAGGTAAAGACCTATTATATGCAAAATTTCATGATGATGGGTTCAGTGGCTTCAAAAGGAAAAGGTAACAAACAAACCTTTCGCATTTATAATATTATTTAGGATTAGGATTAGAAAGTTAGGCTCGTCATCTCCAGCCGGTGTCGCGGATTGTTCGAAAGAATTACCGTGGCCCTGGCGCCAGTGGCGTAGCTGTAACTTCGGAGGCCCCTCGCCAAAATCTCAATAAGACCCTCTATAACCCAGCGATAACCCAAAAAACCTAAGACCCAAGCGAGTCAACCCTACGTAACCTAGAACTTACTAAACTAGCTCATTTTCCTAATACTCAAAATAACGTCCATAAAATCAGTGTATTATTTTTTAAATCTTTAAAGTTTTACCTTATCATCATAATTATTATATGTTTAATTATTTATATGTCATAACGTTTATATTTATTGGTATGAGGGAAACGAAAATTTACTAAATTTATTTAAAATTCTCTTTAAATTTATTTATTTTAAATTTCCTGTGTTAGATAGGTTTCGATTGCTTCGGATTCTGAAGAAGTGAAGTTCTGGGTTACATGGGGTTGGCTCGCTTGGGGTTTAAAATGTAGGTATACACGTAGATTGGATGTTTTTTTTTTTTAAGACACTGAGGCCCCCTAAAGCTGGAGGCCCCCCCGCGCCCCGGTGTCTGCGGACCTTCAGCTACGCTACTGCCTGGCGCACAGGCAACTGAAGGAACACGGGTGGGTTTTAGTCAGTAAGAGTCTGACACGCCCTTCCGCTCCGCCCAGAGCGGGAGAGGTCATTTGAAGATTTCACACCCAAAAAAAAAAAAAGAAAAGGTTTGTCATCCCCACATTGTATTATGTCTCATAACAAGATTCTACACAAAAATCGTTTTAAATAAAGTTAATCAAAACGAATGATAACACAACAACCCTTTTCCCAGTGAGGATTATAAGATTACCCTCATTTTTACGTAGGTTTAGTAAAACGTGACTTGGTAAAGGGATTTAAAGAAGACTAAGGGCGAATTTCATCAATGAAACTGAACGCGATCAGCACATTTTAACCGCGTTCAAGAGGTGTTAGTGTCAATATTCCACAACAATGATGACACTGAAAGCTCTTGAATGCGGTTTAGATGTGCTTATCGCGTTCATTTTCATTGGTGAAATTGGCTCTAAGTGATCAGCACATCTAAACCGCGTTCAAGAGCTGTCAGTGTCAATATTCCACAGAAAATAATGACGCTGACGGCCCTTAAACGTGGTTTATGTGCTGACCGCGTTCAGTTTCATTAGTGACAAGCCCATAGACGAGTTAAGATGAGCTTTGTGCAGCACCTTTAAAGCCGGGATCTATAATCGTTACTTAGCACGTACTAAGGCAAAGAGTTATTCCTGTCATTCGCACAACTGTTACATTACAAGTGCTAGATAGAAGAGGGAACATGTCTAGTAACGCATATAGATCTAAACTTGGTAAAGAAAGCATTGCTATGAGAACATTCAGCCACTTTTGGCTGTACTGGACCCCGACCATTACGTGGTTGAAAAACCATTACCTAAAGTTAATATACTTAGGGAAAAGTGAGGTGGATGTCTTACCTAGTCTACACATGATAAGTCTGCCGACATCAGGCCTGTCGAAGAGTACGCCTTCGAACACGTGCCCTAGTTTGCTGAGGTTGAACCAGTCCACATCGCGCCATAGGTGCGGGTTCTGGTCTCGGAAGTTGTTGTAGCGGACTAACTGGAAGGAAAGTAGATTTTTGTTATAATACTTTATTTTATTGGGTGTTTAGAAAATCTGGTTGTTCGATATCTTTACTTATAGGGATTGAATTCAATTGACGGAACGCAATAAGTGGGAGATGAACAAAGTGGCGGCTTATGGTGATGGTATTGTAAGGAAAATACACAGCATTGAATTCATGATCCCGTATATAAGGCGATTCTCTAGCATCTCAGTAATAACTATGAATTAATCTGCAAACACTGCAACGCGAGATGGGCGATGATTTTAATCACCTCTTCTAATGATTGTTTTGAATTAAAGAATTGATACGTACGAGTCTATGCGCCCGCGCTGGTACTGATCGCCTTGCCCTCAGGAACCGCAGTAGAAACGCGTCGTCCATCCGATTTGGGTGACACTCGCCTCGCTCTGAATTATATAATTTTATCTATTATATAAACACCTATCATGAGATAACTTGCCATTGCATGGCAAATATGAATTAAAAAAGGTGCGTCCTAGTCAAGCTTTGAATAACATGACTGTCTCGACATGAATATACAGGGTGATTGGAAGATGGGTGCAAAGCTTTAAGGCGAAGATAGTACAGACAATTTAGAACCATTTAAGCCATGGTTGTCTTAGACGAAGTCTTACCAAATATTTTTAACCAAATTTTTAAGTTTTTTTTCGGAAATTCTCAAAATTTCATGTAAATTGCATAATTATGGCCAAATTGAATGATACATGAATTATTTTTTTATTTATTTAATTAAAGTAATGTGTAAGCAATCAAGCAAAACATGTTTTAGGCTTCTGTGTCATTTGACATTTTTTTTACAGACATTTAAAGCTCAGAAAAAATAAAAAATTTGTACAATACGTCTTTTAAACCTTATTTAAAAAAAAATCGGAGGGTGCTTGTTTTGTTCAAACCTTTTTGAAAACAAGCTTGATAATCGCTCTTTCTTTTGAGGTATCATTTATGCGGATATCTTACAAATTATTGAAATTAGGGCCTACAAACCAATTTGAGGGAGACGTTTTTTATTTTAGGCAGACTAATTAAAACAACATTTGAATTAAAATTATTTATTTTTCATGTTCAAAATGACGGCCGTGATTAATAATACAAGCACGGCCCCGTCTTCTAACTTCTGTAGTCGTTATTTTCAACATCATCTCCTGCTTCATTGTCTCAAACGCTGAATTTATTCTTTGTATCAATTCTTCTCTAGTGTTTATTTCTATGTTGTTATACACCAGTTCCTTGGCCCGGCCCCACACGAAAAAGTCCAACGGGGTCAGATCTGGGGAGCGAGCGGGCCAAGGGATGGGTCCATCCCTGCCGATCCAGCTATCAGGAAAGCAATTGTTGAGGTGTTCCCTTACATTTAAAGTCCAATGCGCTGGACAGCCGTCTTGCTGAAAGATGACTGTTCGGTCTCTTTCGAAGATCGGGACACCTGATTCCTCTACCAGCAGTGGTAAATCAATTTGCAGAAATTGCAAATAATTTTCGCCATTCAATGGATCAGGCAAAAAGTGGGGCCCAATCAATGTTCTGCCAATTATTCCAGCCCATACATTCACAGAGAATTTCATCTGAAATGACACCTGCTTCTTAAAATGTGGATTGTTGTCTGCGTCGGCCCATTCATGGATGTTGTGAAAGTTTGTAATACCTTCCCTTGAAAATTTACTTTCATCCGTCCACAAGATTGATTTCAGAAACCACGCATCTTCGATGTCTCTGTTGAGGAGGAAACGGCAGAACTGAATTCTTCTTTGAGGATCTTGCTCTACTAGACCTTGCACACTCCTGCCATGGAACGGATACTTATCATTTTGGTGCATTGTATGCCACACCTTCCATTGAGAAATGTTTAAATTTCGAGCTACTGTTCTAGTACTGGTAGTAGGATCCGCTTGAAATGCTGCTAAAATGTCTTCGTCGACGGCAGTTTCGTGTCTGCCCAGGTTGACTCCAGGTTCCACGCGGTGAAACCCATCTTGGGCAAGACGACGAATCGTGTTGTAAAACACTCGGACATTCGGTATCCTGCGATTCGGATAGCGCTCTTGATACATCCGTCGCGCCAAAGATCCATTGCCGTCTGCTCTACCGTACATAAATACGATATTCGCATATTCTTGATTGGAAAAAGTAGCCATAGTCACTTAACAATTAAGAAAAACGGCGTAGGAGCGCACTAAATGTCAACTCAACACAATTAAGTCAAAAATCAACACGAGCAGGAGCGCGAGGCTACGACTGGACACGGTGAAACAAAAAAGTTCAAAACTAACGCAAACAACACGTGCAGGAACGCAAAGGGCTACAACTGAACACGGTAAATTGTGAATCAACACGACAACGTCCATTCACAAGGGCAGTAGTTTGACTAATAAGTAAAAGATGTAACGGCTTCATCACAGACCGACTGACCCTGACTAAAGAAAAACGACTTTGTTGCCTCAGTAACTAAGACCATTTTGCTGTAAAAACCAACTCTTATCGCTTTTTGCTATTCATTGGGCGTTCTACCTGGAAATGCCGTCGCATCGCGCTCGGTGGCCATTGTTTAGAGAATCCCCTCAATGGGTTCCCCTCAATTGGTTCCTGCATGTGCCAAAAATTCTTAGAATTGAACAATGTTATCATTTCGAGCACATAAAGTATTCTTTTAAGCAAAAATTTTGTGTTTTGTTAGACTGCCTAAAATTTAAAATTTCTCCCTCGAATTGGTTTGTAGGTCCTAATTTCAATAATTTGTAAGATATCCGCATAAATGATACCTCAAAAGAAAGAACGATTATCAAGCATGTCTTCAAAAAGGTTTGAACAAAAAAAGCACCCTCCGTTTTTTTTTTAAATAAGGTTTAAAAGACGTATTGTACATTTTTTTTATTTTTTCTGAGCTTTAAATATCTGTAAAAAAAATGTCTAATGACACAGAAGCCTAACATGTTTTGCTTGGTTGCTTACACATTACTTTAATTAAATAAATAAAAAAATAATTCATTTATCATTCAATTTGGCCATAATTATGCAGTTTACATTAAATTTTGAGAATTTCCGAAAAAAAACTTAAAAATTTGGTTAAAAAAATTTGGTAAGACTTCGTCTAAGACAACCATGGCTTAAATGGTTCTAAATTGTCTATACTATGTTCACCTTAAAGCTTTGCACCCATCTTCCAATCACCCTGTATATAGCTTTTGCCCGCGTGGGACCGGAAGTTGTCCCACGGGATCGTACTACTGGGAAAAATATATTCTATGTCCTAACCTAAGTCAGGGTCTCTCATGGTCTGTCTTTTTTTTTTTTGGGTGGAAGTCATCAAATGACCTCTCCCACTCTGGGCGGAGCGGAAGGGCGTGTCAGACTCTAACTGACTAAAACCCACCCGTGTTCCTTCAGTTGCCTGTGCGCCAGGGCCACGGTAACTCTTTCGAAAAACCCGCGACTCATGGTCTGTCTGTCATAGAATTTGACACAGGTATGTGTGCCAAATTTTATGTATATCCGTTCTGCCGTCAAAGCGTTAAAAGTTAGCAGATAAACAGACAATTACTTTCGCATTTTTTTATAATGTAAGTATGGATTGGGCTTCCAAGAAGTTTAGTTCCATTTCTTGTTTCTGTTTGTGATGCAAACTGCGTTAATTTGAAAACTTCTTGCAAAATTATTCCGATATTAACAGGGATGCTAGTTCTCCTTTCAAACTGAAATTATTATAAAAAAAGAATAGGAACCTACTACATAGTAACTGAAGAAGTCATGAATTAAAATAACGTTATAAAGTTCTTAATAATTAAAGTTTTATATTTATTACAGAAGTTGTTTTGTTCCAAAGCGAAGGAAATAATATTGATCCAAAGTTGGAATGGCTAAACAACATGGAGGGTAACGATGTTTACTTCTCCGCACAATTTGTAAGAACAACGAGTTAAGTTCGAGAAAAGATGTTTTAGGTTCTAAATTATTATTTTTAGCTTTAAGAAGAATAACATTGTTAATTTATATAATACCAGTAGAACTGAGGTTTGTGTATCACCCAAAGTTTTCTCTGGTTTTTTAGCTTCCTGTTTTTGACATGGAAAATAAATGTTTACTTGTCTGACTATTACCACTTGATTCAACCACAAATTGGATTTCATATTGTAAAAATGTATCTAGGATTAAGTACGCAGAGCGGACTTCTAAGTCCAGGCCCTTATAACCTTATGCTTTGGAAATAAAGTTGAAAATCTATTAAAGGAATTTGACATCGATACGACTTAGCGACAGATTTTTGTCGCTATCTAATGTCGAGACTGCAGGGCCTGGGCCTTTGATTCAAACGAAATATGTCGTCGCAACATGTTTTGAGACACACTCTTGTAGCTGTAAGGATTTGGTTAGGCGTCTGCAGAGGATTTATCATTGTTTTCCAGCCAGGACAGTATTTTTTATGGGTATTATGTTTACTCATCTATCTTATGATATCTGTTCTACCATTGTTATGATTATGTATGGTACCTATAGGTATTTTTAGTTCCCTCTTGCTCGATAGATGGCGTTGTACAATTCACGCTTATTTCTGAATCGCGCTATGGTTTCGTTACCGCGCGGAGTATATAGTCTTGAGCGACCAAAAATTTGATAACTCTGGTTTCCCTTCAAAACGCATAAATCTTTCGCCTTTTACTAAAGATTTCCGTGGAGGGGGACACTCAAATGAGTCTATAATATTTTTGAAATACTCTGCTTCGGTAGAGTTTATAAATCCTAACCTTCATACATAGCTGCACGTGCAGATTTATTGTAACTGTGGTTATGACGTGACGTGATAATTTTTAACGTCAAAATATAGATAATAGAATGCGTTTTTAGACGAAGTTCAAATAAAGTATCAATTCGGTCGTTCATTTCAACTGGGCGATTTAAAATATAAATGACAAAGCCCTTATACATGATACATAAACTCACGCCTTCTTCCCAAAGCCATTAATTAATTTATTAATTTCGTCAATAAAACACAATAAATTGGTATTTGTTACATGTAAATTCTGTAAAAATCTCAACGTGAAAATATAGGTGTAGTGAGCTGTCATCATTGAAGTATATATGTACTTTACGCTAGTAGGTACATTATACAAAAAGACAAATAATTAGTGATTGTTTGGTAATTTAAGTACTTCGTATACCTAATGTAAAATGTAAGTACAGATCTATGATTTAAAAGAATGAAGGTCAATTTACAAAGTCTTAGTTAAAAACGCAAACAAGCAAGCAAACGTTGAAGGAAGGTTGTTTACGTAACTTGAAATCTTTTGTTTACAAATTGTTTGTAAACAAAAGATAGTATAGTATATTTGTTTTGTTTCGTAGTTTGGTGTAAATGGTTTAGATGCTGTTATTCCCCGATCATTTTGCTAACGGTAAATAATCCGAGTCGATTCCTCACTTCTACGTAAACAGTCAGTAAGATATTTTGCTCTTGCTAAAATTGATACCTTTTTTAAGCAATGTCTCACTACGTTTAACATGATGTCTCATAATTTACTAGCCATTTGGTTTGGTAACAAAGTAAACAATCCAATTGAATATTACAACTAAGTACCTCCTTATAGCTGTGTTGCCCTGGTACTCGTCGCCTTTTACGAGTATAATCCCCATATTTTAAGTCGCTCGACTCGGCTCCGCCTCGACTCACTCGGTAGGCCTATAGTTTCCGTAAACGCTATATTTATGGTATTGGTTACCTAACATATTAATACTCATTATTACATCGTACCCGAGACAATAATGGTCATTATCAGTAGCATTATCATAATAATATATCATTAATCAATTTCATCATGGTAATGATCATTATCGGTTGGTTTCAGACAAACTTATAAAATAATAATTATGTATTAAAATCAAATTAATATCGGGATTTCGCCACCCTTCCACGTCTAACAGTGAATTTTTGGATAGTCATTGAGAAGTACCTATGCTAAAATGAAAACTCTTCAAAATAGTCTTCTAGACCTTACGATATTCTTTTTTTGCCGCCTTCAGTACCATCTTTCACAAAATTGATGAATATCTTACCGTAAATCATATTCCTAAGTTCTACAATATTTCTAGTTCTGGTGGCAGGATCCTCTGCACATAGGATGAACGCTTCTTCTTCTGACTCGGGGTCGTCGTGGCGATCCATCTCCGCTTTGAACGCGATCTCTTGAAAAGTCCATAGATCTGTGTCGCCCTGGAAAATAAATAAAAATAAACTAAATAAAAACACGCATTCTTTGATCAGTTCGTTTCAAACACAAGCCACAAGAAATCAGCTGCAGTTACGAGGTTTTACCACGGAAATTTCGATTTGCCTTTTACAATGTACTAAGACATCAGAACTCAGCAGGAGAATATATTATTTACTTGTAAACGCCGCCACACGGCGCCACACACGTTTCCGTTCGAGCAAAGTACGTCATCTTATCACCTTCACATATTGTTGTGTTCCGTACTCCACAAATGTTCTGCAGCCTTAGTATTTTTGAAGTTTACTTTGAATTTTTCGTGCAAAACCGTCACATCTCTGAAATCAACGGTGTTGTAATAGTTTACTCTTCAGTGCTTTTCTGATGTCTTGGTACTTGGTAAAGGGAAATCGAAAACTCCGTGGTAAAACCACGTAACTGCAGGACTAGTGGGACTTGGGACTGTGTAGTGTTTGGACCGACCGACGCGCGTCATGGACATGAGACATTTAATTTTAATTGCGTGTCGATACGAAAGGAGAAGAAGAAAGAGCATGTAATGATGCGGAGGAATATAGAATTGTTTGTTTAAGAGTAAAAGAAGACCAAGGTACAGGATAGATTGTGTGGAAGATAATGGTGGTAGGTACCCGCCACCGGTTTAAAAAATACTTAGGTAGGTGTTTAAATTAAAGTCCATAATAATCTGTTGACTTCTACGGCTTCTGTGACAAGTACCTTGGCATCAGCCACCTATTTAAGGGGGAAGCGCAAGGGTAGCCCGCGAAATTATTTTTTTCCTACTTTTTTTGCAATTTGAAGGTCAATGTCAGGTTGCATTTTGATTAAAATATGATTTGCGACCGTAACAAATATGGCCTTACAGTTTTAAAAATAATCATTAGAATCAGCAATACAACTCCTTAAGTTAGAATTGGCGTCAAATGTCATGATTTCCTGAAATAGTCATTCAATCAGTAATATGAACTTAGAGAGATGTTTCGCTGATTCTAATGATTATAATTCTGTAAAGCCATATTTGTTACGGTCGCGAATCATATTTTAATCAAAATACAACCTGACAGTGAACTGCAAATTGCAAAAACCGTAAGAAAATTTGAATTTCGCGGGCTACCCTGAAGGTTCCGCCTTAGGGAGATACACAAATTGTCACGCGCGACATAATATTCTGATAACAGTGTTGATCTCCGCTCGGCGATAAGTAAGACTTATAACTTGATAAGTCAATGTGGCATTGTGGATTTTTATCGAACAGATATTATATCATGATTGGTGGATGCGATGCTTAGATCACTGGCGTTCTTTAGTTTCTGCCTACACCCATGGGAAAAAGGCGAGAGTTTATTTATGTATGTAAAAGAGATAAGTAACCAGGGTCGTCGGATACGAGTATATACACTCGAGAGCAATGAATCCGGGTCACTTAAAGAATCCTAAAAATCTCGGAAGCTAAAAATGCTAGGTTAATGCAATAAATTGTATTTAATAGACAATGTAATACTCCTTAAATGAAGGTATTAAAACTTCTTAGTTATTGTAAAGTTATATCATAAAAAAATCAAATTTGAAAAAGGGCCACTTTCGAAGATGGAACTACGAAATTACAGCATTTGGTTTTGCTTTTGTTTGTAATCTGTCATTTATGTGGGTACATAAACCATGTTGATAGTGCTCTATATTCATTATTCAAGCTGAAATTATGTCGCTTACGCCTGAAGAATGCACCAGAATACTTACAATGCTGGAAACCGGCCGGAGTCAGCGCGATACAGCCAGGACTGTCGGTGTGTCGCTGTCAACAGTACAAAGAGTTCTCCGACGTTACGAAGAAACTGGTTCTAACCTACGCAGACCAGGAACGGGCAGAACCAGGTGTACCACAGCACGAGAAGACCGATACTTGGTGAACACCATGCTTCGAAATCGCTTTCTCACAGGAACTGAACTCACAAATCAGTTTCGACGCCTCGGAGGAAGTAACCCAAGTGCATGGACAGTAAGACGTCGGCTTGCTGAATCTAACTTAAAACCCCTTAGACCTGCAAACGGCCCTAAACTGGAGCGTGGGCATCGTATTTCAAGACTAAGATATGCCCAGAGCCACGTAAATTGGAGTATTGAAGATTGGTCAAAAGTTATGTTCTCCGACGAATCAAAATTTATGCTCTACAAGCACGATGGAAGACACAGAGTGTATCGAAGACCAGGGGAAAGATTCAAGCAAGCATGCATCGAAGAAAAAGTAGCCTACGGTGGTGGGTCTGTACTTGTGTGGGCCGGAATTTCTTCTGAAAGTCGCACAGAGCTGGTGATCATAGAAAACGGCTCTTTAACTAGCGTAAGATATGTGGAAGAAATCCTCAATGATCACCTTGGTCCATTTATGGTCAATTTAGGTGAGGATGCTATATTTATGCATGACAATGCCCGACCTCATACAGGTAGGATTGTGAATGACTACCTTCAAGAGATGAACATTACTCGTATGGAGTGGCCAGCGCGCAGCCCGGATATCAACCCGATCGAGCATGCTTGGGACGAGCTAGGCAGATGCGTAAAACAACGAAACCCTCCCCCAATCACGCTTCGTGAGCTCAAAATTGCTCTCACAGAGGAATGGGAGAATATTCCCCAAAATCGTATAAGGAACTTGGTGTACAGCATGCCAAACCGCGTAAACGCAGTAATGGAAGCACGAGGAGGCAATACGAAGTATTAAAATTCAAGAAAATCGTAATAAAGTTCAAAAATTTCATGTTTCCTATTTTTGTTTTAAGGAGAGATCAGCAGTTTTTTTCTTTATGTAATTTTGTGTTAATAAAATGTATGGTGACTCATATTTTTTTTACTTTCATTTAAGGAGTATTACATTGTCTATTAAATACAATTTATTGCATTAACCTATCATTTTTAGTTTCCGAGATACATTCTTTAAGTGACCCGGATTCATTGCTCTCGAGTGTAGTTGAAGTTTAGTAAAAAAGCGATGGATGTTTTCGAATGAAATTTAATTTCATAAATTACCTGTTTGTTTTCTATTTATTAAATTAAATTTTATTCGAAAACTTTCATCGGTTTCTTACTAAACTTCAACTGTATCGACGACGCTGGATCATTATCAGTTTTGGGTGACCGTACCTATGTAGATCGATGCTAGTTTAGGTTCACAACAAATTGGAACCTTAAATACATTGATTGAATAACTATTAACTATCTATCAGGCTCATCTGCATTTAGCCTGTCAAGCGTTAACATTAGTATTTAATAATTTTTTTGTAGTTTACCATTCAGTGTATTGTTTGGATACCGTTGTATCTCGGTAATATTAGAAATGCCAATTAGGTAATGTAAAAGTTAGTCATTCGAACATAAATCAACTTTTGCTTACCTTTTATTACTTGGCTAATTTATGACACTGTAAAAGGTATGAAACTTGTATACGAGTGCTAAGTGCTACACGGGTGACGCACGAGGAACAGTCAAACACATCAGTGGTAACACTTGCGCTATGAAAATCGCCCTTATAGCTACGAGATACAGGCGCTGTCAGTGTCAAACGGTCACCATTTTTTTTTTTGGGTGTTAAATCTTCAAGTGACCTCTCTCGCTCTGGGTGGAGCGGAAGGGCGTGTCAGACTCTTACTGCCTAAAACCCACCCGTGTTCCTTCAGTTGCCTGTGCGCCAGGGCCACGGTAACTCTTTCGAACAATCCGCGACCCCGGCAGGCATCGGCTCTATCTGACCCCGTCAATTATGCTGTCATCTCTTTGAGTAATGGTCACCACAAACTGATGTGCGGTCGTCAGAACCTACATTTTTAACCGACTTCAAAAAAGGAGGAGGTTCTCAATTCGTCGGAATCTTTTTTTATGTATGTTCACCGATTGCTCAAAGACGCATGAACCGATTTGGAAAATTCTTTTTTGTTTCAAAAGGTATACTTCCCAGGTGGACCCGTTGTCATCAGGTCAGGTCCTGATGATGGGATCCTGGGGAAATCGAGGGAACTCTTCAAATATTACAGGCACACTTATAGTGATTTGGGTATTTTTATAGTAACTCGTGCATTTGCTCTTGGAAAGCACTATTTGGTGAAGTGGAACTGATGATGAAGACCACAGGTGATGAAGTCACCGGAACTACTCAATAATAAGTATTTCACGGGTTGCGATTCAATTACTTTTATGTTTGCTAAGCAATTTATGCTCGTCGCAATGCATATGGTGAAGTGGAGCTGATGGTGAAGTACCAGGAGAACTCCTCAACAATTGACGTCCCTGCATCCGGAAAAGCTTTATTTTGTAATTTAAAGGTGATGAGCAGTTGACATTAGGCTATTGTAACTTAGATAAATTACAAACCGACCCACAAAAAAAAGCGAGAAATTAAAATTAAATTAAATTTTATTAGATAACGAGTAGTGGTATAGGAATTTGTGTGGGGTAGGTACCACAACAAAAACTGAAAAATTAAAATTTTAACAAAATAAAAAGAACAACCGACTTCCAGAAAACACTACAAAGTGAAAAATAACTTTAATTTAGGAAGTCGGTGGCAAAAAACGAAAATACAAAACCAAAGACACCGACTTCCGAAATTAAAGTAATTTTTCAGTTTGTAGTATTTTTTTTGGAAGTCGGTTGTTCTTTTTTTTTTGTAAAAATTATTAGATTAGACGATCTAGACTTCGAAACGAGAAGCACAACATTTTAATATTATTTATGTTGTCGTTGGTACGCAAAGTTTCCACGGCTTGCCTAGCCTAGCCTAGAAAGGTGTTGAAATACGTAGTCGTGTGAGAATCTCACAGCACAGTTTCACTATGGCCGCGTCAAACTTTCATGTAAGTACTTATTCCTTTTGTTTTCTACTATGGTGAACGAATCATCCACAACAGTCGTTTATTATGCTGTTTCCCTACAACTTTGAAGCTAAAAATCATAGCCAGACAAATTTAGAAGGCACAAAATGAGCACCAAGTGATTAGTTGGTCTACAAAGCTCTAGGGTTCAACGTCAAGGGTTGATTACTGTGCGACATGAGAAAACGCCGGAGAGGTCATCATAGGGTTGTGCCTAAGATCCCACACCAAAAAAAAAGGACTTGTTTTTGGCATTTTTCGTCTAGATAATAATTATAAGGAAATAGAAGATAGAAATATGATAATTATAAGGTACCTACATGGTACCTACCTACCTACAGCTAAATTGTAAGGTTCTGCCATTTTTGTTCTAGAACACAGAATGACGGGCTGATATAACTGTGGTTTGCGTAGACATCGTCATTCATGAGAGTCCAAAATGGTGAAATGTCCGCTTAGGTACTGCTCGTGGAATATCATACGTATCATCATCATCAGCAATCGCGTGTAAAGTGTCTGACCCTTGCGTGAAGACGTTTGTCGCTTGACAGCACCGTGCAATGGCAACACACGATTGTAGCACGCAGCAGTAGCACGCAACAGTAGCACGCGACAGTAGCACGCGATAGTAGCACGCAAGAATAGCACGCAGCAGTAACACACTAAAAACAAGCAGCGTTGTCACGAGGAAGTCGGGTTTTTAAAACTCATTAGTAAACTCCAAACGGAATCCATTGTGAGATCGTGGCAATCTTTTGAGAATTTGAACCGCACGCATTGCGGTTAACACCTCCTAACAGTACTCAGTGCCTGTGATGCATTGGCACATTGCAGCAACGATACAACCTTGGTTCCATGATTTCTCTCTTTAAAAGAGATTCTATAAAAATCGATTTGGAAACCTGCGACCAAACCTACCCAAAAATCCCTGGGGATAAACTGTCCAACACCTTTTAATGACATTTGGCGGCATACTTAGCAGTTTTAAATCTTATGAAGGACGGCACTGTGTTTTCACGCAATTTCCTAAATTAGAAACTAAACATGCGGACACGCAACCGAATCTTTCAACAGCCACTTTTAATGCCAAACATAGGTAACTAACTTTTAAAAAGTGCTGTAATTCAAAATTGTTTCACAAAATTCTTGATCGACGTGCACATGAAGTAGATGTGGTAACACAGACGTACAGACATTGGCACTGGATGGATGCATAAACCGCGACGAGTGATTAAGGCAAGCGCAGCCACCGAGCCCAGCCATAAGCGCAATTACCGCATCTTCCAACGATGCAAATACTTCTCTATTTTGCAGTTATTTGAATATTATATCTGGGTAATGAGTTTCTTGCAAAAAATATTTAGCTGATGAAATATGGTCGAAAGGACGCAAGAATAAAATACTCTTTATTGTGTACACCATACAAATTACAGATTTAAATGGAGACATTTTACATGGAGTGACACAATGGGCGGTCTTATCGCTAGAGAATAATGGAGCTATAGACTGAGATATAGAATATTTAATTGGGCCATTTGGCAATACCTACGTAGGTAAAGCTAGAATTTTTTTGTGTCTCAAATTCAACTCTAAATTTGTTTCCGTTAGGTACCTTGTTTTTCACGAAAACGCAATATTTGAACTGCATACAGTCACACACTGGGGCCGCTGCTCTCATGCCTCTTTGGTACAACACCGCAACGACGTAATTCACTGGCTGCCTTGCAAAGGGACTCGCTAACGTGCTAAGCAAAGCATTATGTCAAGGCGATCTGTTCATAATTAACAGGTTAAATCGAACTAGGCTCCAATTACTTACCACCTATGCTACTAGAATGTTACTTGCAAGAATGGTTACTGTTGGGTTATCGCAATCTGTGGCACATAAAAGCTCGTTAATCTGACTATTTGAGTATCTACCTATGACCACATTTGATTGATCATCGCAATGTTTATGTTTTCAGGAGGTTACTTAACCATTTTATCTTTATTACCAACGAGTTACAAAAAAATACGCGAATGCTTTTGTCAAATCCGTAAGTTCTCGCACAAAAGCGACCTTTTTACAAATTCTCGTCACTTTACCCACAGTAACAAGCATGTCTATTTAGGTACGAACACAGCATCCCACATCCGATCACTACGAGTGTATGGCATTGCCCTACCATCAGAGAAAGTGACGCTAATCATTACACTTCAACAGCTATGGAGAAAGCTTGGTGTTTATTTTATAAGTTTTAGTATTTATGTGTGAAGCACAATTAGTAGGATACATGGTATAATAATTACTTCGCCAGGTATAGCATTCCGAGACACAGTGGTCACGTGGGAGACACAAGCCTACGTCATCACCGCTGTGTTACCAGTAGTGTAATAATAACTCCCCAGCCGCCTTTATTACCTGTGCAAAGCCGATAAAACAATGAGGTTTTAACTAACAATTACGTTGGTATATATGTATTTAAATTGAATTGTTTCGTTTGATTAGAAAAACGAAACGACAATTTAACCGATAGAATCCCGGTGGCCCTCTGTAGGGCCGGTATGTCGTGGAACAAGACAGTTCGTCAGTCCAAAAAAAAAATTCCTTACAGTGAAATGCTGAAAAGACGATATTAGCCCTCATTTATAAGCAATAATGATGATTATTTAACCGCACAACCGCGCGACCCTCTAGAGGGCCAGCGGGGCTTGACGGTGGCGCCACCCCGGCCCTACAGAGGGTCACATGGTGACTGAAAATGTTTCCATAATTCGTGTTTTGTTGCAATAAAGTGGCAACTGGATAGTGACGTAGGCTTGTGTCACTCTCGGAATGCCAGACCTTGTTTTTTTAGACCATGGTGGGATATAGATGGAATTAGACGGTACACCTTTGTCTTTCAATTTGGATGAAACAACCAAATTCAATGGTGTCTTCTTCTTCGTGTCGATGGCACGACAGTTTTGTTGGCCCAAAACATCGCCAAAATGAAATGGTGTCAACATATTCTTACATTGACATTATCCTCGTTACAACTAGTTGTATGTGCATGATGTGGTCTGCTGTAATGAGGGCTATCGCGCTTGAGTTCGCCGCTAGAGGCGCTAGTGTAGAGTAAAGTGCCTAGATGTCAAAATAAGTACTGAACGTTCACTGTTTGCGGGATTTTTTATCACGGATTTTAACGAATGATTCATAATAGCTGTAATGTTTGTACCATTCTTGATTAATTATGGCTTAAGATATTAAGTAAAAAGTTAGGATCTAATTTGGTAGCACTTGAAGGAAGAATAAGATTTGTCTGCTTTATGCTTGAAAATTTTAGGAACATTATAATCTAAATATTCATTTGAAGTTTTAAAATATAATAAAATAAACATACTATGAATATAAGGGTACATAAACATATCCAAAACATCAAATAAAAGTACTGCAACAGGACCTTACTCGGCAGTGGCGCCAACTGGTGAGCACAAAAACGATAGCCCCCATTGAAGAAGCACACGTAAAATAACCTTTTTTAATATTGTGATTTATATTGTATCTGTGTATCCTTAAATATCAATCATTCAATGTCAGTCACACCCTTGATTTCTGCGCCTTTCAATTACAGAGAATCAATTAAGTTGAACCCGTGATTAAACCGTGTAATCTTGCCATACGACACTTATATAATTAAAATTTAAAGGCAAAGTAAATAAAAAACAGCCATAGCTCCGTATTAATTGTCTCTCAAAGAAAAACAGCTGTCAGTCATCTCACATTAGTTTATCAACATAAAAAATTCTTGAGAGATAAAATAACACTTTATAGGAGCTTCCAAGTGAGAGGCTGTTTTTAATTACGGGTCATAGGTACTGAATTTTGTTTTTTATTAGTACACTAGCTTCTGCACGCGGGTTCGACCGCGTCAAATTTCTTGTTCCCCCGACCCACCGCGTCGCATCGCATCGCCCGTCTACTCTATTCCTCCTTCTTCGGTTAGCGTTCTTTCTGCCTTTTTTTTGGCGCTTAGGTTGTAATATGATGTAAAATAGCCTAGTCGTTAACAAAATAAAAGATTGCGTATTAAATGAGGCTACTTGCCATTTTCGAGAATAGCTGCGTGTTTAATTTTCTGATCGTCAGTCAAATTAATTACGAGGGGCGTTCAATGTATTCTCGGGATGAGGGTGATTTACTAATGATGTGGGGGGAATTTGACTAATCAATTAATTAATGACATTATCCAAGAGTATAAAGGTAAAATTTCATATAGTTGTGATCATTAGTTTGCTAGTTATCCTTATTCAACGACAACTGGAATGGCTAACGTGACAATGTTGAAGAAAATTGAGCATCGCGCTGTTATTAAATTCCTTACCAAACAAGGAAAACGTAAAAAAGCTATTCAAGAAAAAATGGTGGCTGTTTACCAAGTGGTCAAGTGTATTTAAAAGGGGCAGAGAGAGTATTGAAGACGACACCCGCTCGGGCAGCCTGCGGGGTAATTACGTAACACACTAACAGTAGGAATCGGTTTTATTTTGACAGTTAAACAACATTCAATGCGTTATTTACGTTGTTGAGCAGATTTTTTTTTCGAACTTATGAAGCAATGGATTAGCAATAGGCTTCAAAATGATTTAGATTGTGGTAGGTAGTGTGTTACGTAATTAGGGTGCAGGTTACTGCATCTACGGAAGAAAACGTGAAAAAAGTTGAGAAGCTTATACTGGAGGATGCCCGAATGAAGATGAAAATAATAGCAGATATGTAGTTACATAGTCCATACTAATATTATAAATTCGAAAGTAATTCTGTCTATATGTTACCGTTTCATGTCTGAACCATTGAACGGTTTTCGATAAAATTTGGCAAGGCCATAGGTGGCACCCCGGGGAAGAACATAGGCTACTTTTTGTCTCAAAAATAATCCTAAAAGGAGGTGATATAGGGAATGGAAGTTCGTAAGCTAAACTTAGCATTTTTTAAGTTAGGGATATGAAAATTAAAATTTTTGCTTTTGGTAAGAAATAAAAACATATTAATTTTCAGCGATTTTGTAAAATTATCCCACAAGTAGGTACCTATAATAGAGGATTTTTGCCCCGGTAGCACGTTTCCGTGGGATACATTTCGAAAACCACGCGGGCCAAGCCACGGGCAGAAGCTAGTCCTAACTACCCTAACTTCCTAACTTATCCTAATCCTAACTTCCTAAATTCCTAATCCTAACTATCCTAACTTCCTAACTATCCTACTAATCCTACTATATATAATATATATATATATTATATATTTATCCTTACTATACTATACTATACTATATACTTACTATAATATTATAAATGCGAAAGTAAGTTTGTTTGTTTGTTTGTTACCTTTTCACGCCTAAACCACTGAACCGATCATCCTGAAATTTTGCATATACGTTGTCAGAGGTACAGAAACGGACATAGGGTACCTTTCATCCCGCAAAAAAGTACTGTTCCCGAGGAAAACAACAATAACGTCCTTATGATAATAGATGGCGCCACGTATCTTTCGAATCATGATTGAATTATAACCCGAATTGATAGTCAGTCTAAATTAACGCGAGCGAAGCCGCGGGCAAAAGCTAGTATATAATATTATAAATGCGAAAGTAAGTTTGTTTGTTTGTTTGTTACCTTTTCACGCCTAAACCACTGAACCGATCATCCTGAAATTTTGCATATGCGTTGTCAGGGGTACAGAAACGGACATAGGGTACCTTTGTTCCCGAAAAAAAGTACTGTTCCCAAGGAAAACAACAATAAAGTTCTTATGATAATAGATGGCGCCAGGTGTCTTTCGAATCATGATTGAATTATATTATTATAGAAACTTTAGTAGTGTGTTAAGAGTTTTTTTTATGTTTTATTTAAGTACCTAATACATTTTGTTAGTGTAGAGTGTCGATAGACCGGTCTTTTGTCCGGTCGATAGACCGGTCTTTCGTCCGGTCGATAAACCGAATTGATTGTCAAATTCTAAATTAACGCGAGCGAAGTCGCGGGCAAAAACTAGTTACCTATAAATAACAATAACTTCCGACAGCTGTCTACACATAGATTGGTGTCAGTCTATGTAATTTGAATTGAAGTGCCAATGTGTTATTTTATTCGCTTTGTTGAACACGTTTGTCGTCACAGCCCAAGTTTACGACTTACGAACCGCTATTGGTAAATAGCTTACTGTCGTATCTTTGCCAATGTGGTAAAGATATCATTAAGGCTTATTATAAAAATAAATATAATAATATTAATTTATCCGCGTGTTATACAGGATGGAGACGACATTTCGACAATTAATAAACATCACGAGGTGGCGCGGCAAAAGAGTTCCTGACGGATTTGGGGGATCCCAGAGCAACATGGGTTTGTTCAGCGACGTTCGACTGTTTCAAATTTTTTTTTTTTCCAATTATCTTTTTGAGAACATGGACAGGCGTTTGCAAATTGACACAGTTTATACAGATTTTAAAAAAGCTTTTGACAAGGTCGACAATGAAATCCTACTGAATAAGATTACGTTCAATGGTATACGAGGGAATTTGCTTCGCTGGTTCTCATCCTATATTAAAAATAGAACACAAAAGGTTGTTGTGAGTGGTCATCAGTCTAATGCACTGCATATAACCTCGGGTGTTCCACAAGGTTCAATCTTGGGACCACTATTGCTTATTTTATATATTAACGACATAGACAAAGTTTTAAAAATACTTAGTTTCTTGTATACGCTGATGATCTAAAAGCTTGTAGGTCTATACAGACTGTAGAGGATTGTCGACTATTCCAACAAGATCTGGACAGTCTCACTGACTACTGTCTAAACAATAAACTACACCTTAGTTTCTCCAAGTGCAATTGCATCAATTACACAAAGAATAAAATTGTTATTAACTTTAAATACTCATTGCACGAGACAATACTCAGTAATGTATCTACTGTGAGAGATCTTGGTGTGTTAATTGATGATAAGTTGTCCCTAAACCAACATGTAGAAAAAATTGTAAATAAAGCATGTAAGATGTATGATTTCGTTATGAGATCGTCCACTGAGTTCAAGCGGGTCTCCACATACCTTTACCTATATAAGACCTTTGTACGATCACAATTAGAATATGCCGTCGCTATCTGGAACACGTTTTACCAGAAATACATAGACGAGATTGAAAAAGTCCAGCGGAAGTTTCTACGACCCATGCATTACAGATGCCACAAAACTTATTTGTCGTACTCACAATTTCTAGATAAATATAGGCAGGTTAACCTAGAATCTAGACATAAGTATCTAGAGGCCTCTGTACTGTATGTATGTGTTCGTGGGGATTTTGATTGTATCGATCTCACGAGCAAACTATGATATGTAGTTCCACGCACTGTTAACATACGTAGTATCCATGCAGGTACCCTTTTTGCTGTCAATACCTGTCGAACTAATTCTGGTTTGCGCTGCCCTATCCGTCGAATGGTTGAATCTTTTAATTGTAATTTTGTTAATATTGATATTTGTGTATGCTCAAAATCCAAATTTAAATGTAATGTTATGAAAATTATTATAAACCAATAATGTTATTAGGAATGTAAGCTAGTCGAAATTTTATTGTATTATTTATTTGTTTTTAGTGTTAATTATTACTCTGTTGCCAAGCAATCAATTAGAATTTCTATTTTGCATGATGTAATTAATTATTATTAATGTGATGTAATTATTTATTTCCTATCTAGTGGCACTCATTATCATATTTTCTTTCGTTAATATGGGGATAATGTAGTGGGCTGCAATATTGTTAATGTTTTGTATTATCTTTTCTCTGTTCCAACACATATTGCAGCTGTTTATAGACCCTGAATAAAAAAATAAAAAAATAACAAAAATATATAAGTATCTAATGACGTTCTCAGTCTGTATATAAAAATTCAACCAAATATGTCAAATAGTTTAGTCAGCTCTGCTCTCAAAGATTAGCAAAACCCATAGTCGGCGCATCACTAATTAGTTTGTTTGAAAAAAAAAACACTTTTTTATTTCGATGTTAGGATTCTTTTGATACTTTCAAAATACTCTTACTCTTGCCCACTGCTCGTTGATTCTGCGGTTGGTTGAAAGCGCCTCTAGTACTTCCAACGTCCGCGGCATGTTCGAGGCAACGCCTGCTCGTTAAGTATGAGCAAATCAACGTTGCGTACTAATTAATTTGTAATTAAATGTAAGGATTTGCTGTGCTGTTCAGGAATTGCCTGTCATATTATTCCAGTTTTGTTCGTCATTGAGGCAACACAAGTTTGACAAAACATCAGCATATTTGGAGTTTCTTTGAAGAGTCACCTAAAATTCCTTTCCATTCATTTATGGTGAGAGGCTGTTTTTGAATACTTAGGTAGGCACTGAGTTTTGTTTTTTATTAGCATTACTTTTTGTTTGTTTTTTATTAGTACACCAGGTTCAGCCCGCGGCTTCGTCGTCGTGAAATTTCTTTTTTTTAAGAGCGGGTAGTAACCAAAATTGCCTATCTTCAATTTAATTTTTCATGAAATTCATAAGACTTAGGTATAAAATAAAAATAATATGAGTAACTACATGATATTTTGAAACTTTTTGTGGAACAGAAACACAATACGTTAAAATTTTCTCGATAAAATAACATCACGAAGTTACCCCTTAGGTTTGTCTTTCAATTCGGAATCGAAAATTTATAGGCCGTATCTTGAAGTAACATTTAGTCTTTATTTCATTTAAGTCAGTCTAATCTCCAATCTAACATCCCACCAGCATCGGTAACAGATTCACGGACATACAATAATATTTAACAATATACCTACTTGTACACATAGGTAAATTGAATAAAACAGTTTCATCTGATTATTTTGCGTATACACACTACACACAAGATTCAAATTCAAATGCCTAAATATACGCCGGGCAAAAAGTTTCTGCTGGCGGGAACGCATTGTGTTTTGTTTTTGTCGTGTTTGATGAGAGGAGTAGGCAAAGAGGCGCGGGTGAAACTTGTTTTTTTTCTGTTTTGTTGCGCCCTCTTAACATGAAACATGCCCCGTTACTTCATATTCGCTTAGGGATCGCCTAGTGATGTTAATAGCCTAAAACCTTACTCAACTGGGACTGGGAGTTTCAGAGATAAGCGCGTTCAAAAAAACAAACAACAAACTCTTCAGCTTTATTTAGTATAATGTCAAATACACATTAAATCAATCGTTTGACTTTGTCAAATCGGGACGCCAGCGCCACCACGTGGCGCTCGACAGAGTCTATAACATAACGCTTGACCAGAGTAAAAGCAGAGTTTGTTGTTGGCGGCTAAGCAGTCACCTAGTAGAACAGTAGCACCTAGTAGGCAGTACCTTTAGAAGCTGTCGAACGTTCCGTATAGTTGTGTCGTGTACCTACAGTATGTGATTCGTTAGTGTGATTAATTTGTTCTTATATTATAATTTGATTTGAACTGCAAACGGTTTTTCTATTGCGCAATAACCAAAAATTCCCATAGTACGCCCACAGTAGTTAAAATATGGCTGGATAATAAGGAGATAGACATACCTTCTCCATCATGTAAATATATATATATATATATATATATATATATATATATATATAGATATATATGTATAATTATTATTATAATTAGTAGTAGTAATTGGTAGTAGTATAGATTGCTATGCCATTACATACAAAAACGGTTGTGCTTCAGTCGTTAACAAAATCAAAGATTGCGTATTAGATGAGGCTACCATTTTCGAGAGTAACTTTTAATTTTCTATGTTTGTATTATAGATCGTTGGATAAGCGCCCAGTAACTACGTATACGACCGTTACATACTTACGTTCCTAGACCTACTTCATTTGAAGCTTGTGGCATTCATTATGAATTTTTAAGAAACGGACTTCGTGCAAATTACTCATATCAACATCAGTAAAATTTGTCAACGTATGTGTTAATTATGATCCATGTGCCTGGTGCAGCATGGCGTGAATCCGTATTGCAGACAGAACATTATAGTAATTTTGGCGATATTGTACAACAACGTGTATAACCACCAATTTTAGTAAATGAGCCTCAGGCTACGGAACCTCGGCACGAGGAACATATTGTTCTTCAAATTTTTTTAAAGAAAATTGTGGAACTACCTGTATTGTGCATTGTGCCCGCACATGAATAAAAAACCGAGCAGAAAGAAAGCTTCTTATCACAACTCAAAATCCTTACCTACTTTCATAGGGCTGTCACTCGGTTATTGAAAATAAAAATAAAACAGGCAAGTTCGAGTCAGGATTCGGCAATGATCACGGACGGACAGACGGACGGATGGAAAGACCGACAGACGAAAGGACGGACGGACAGGCACTGTGACTGAAGTGCTCCCACAAGTTTTCATTTTCCAATTTTGGTACGGAACATTAAAAATACTGTAGCTTTGAAAGACGAAATGGTTTATAATGTTAAGTTTGTTTAAAATTTAGTAGGTACAGAAAACCAAAGTAAGTTAAGTAGGTACATTTAATTCCTAACCAAATGCCAGACATTTGAGATCAAAGTGGCTATAGTTCGACAAAACGCCGTTTTCGTATGTAAAGGCCTATAAAATTACTATGAGTTACGGACGGACGGACGGACGGACGTGGCTAAACTATAATGTTTCCTACCTTGTTTTACTATTTGACGAATGTAAGTTAAGTATCTAATAGAAAAGGTCAAACGGAATCTTGCTAAGACGGCTTACAAACACACTTTGGTACCTACAAACCTACTAAAACAAAAGTACGAAACAAGGGAGACGGACAATAATACAGGCGGTAGGTAAACCATAAGAATAATAAATATTAATTCTTATGGGGAAATCTTACCTTTTGCCATCTTAGTTATATTAACTACCTAAATACTTCTGTAATAAGCATTACACATGTCTAGGTATAGGTAGATATAGATAATTACCTTACAAGATCCTTTGGATATACAAAAAATAAATCTCCTTGGTTTTCCTACCATTATTTGTACACACAGTGCCACACAATCTGGCATCTTTAAAAACAATTTAAAATTATTAGAACAAAACATCCGCGTCGTACTGCTGCCGGTGGCGCCCCTTAACTTTCTCCGCTTGCTGAGCTGGCTCAAACCGGTTTGTACCCGCGCGGGCGCCGGTGCACCCTCGCGCGCCTTGGCGGTGACAGGTCACGCACACATAGCTGTGCGTGTAGTAGTGTACCCGCGCTCGGCGTTAGTATGAAGCTTTCCTTCTGTTCGGTTTTTTATTCATGTGCCGCTCGTGCTTTGCTCGGTTTTTATCACGGTTTTATTAGCTTCACTTGTAAGTAACTAACAAACAATGTAATAAAATCTTAGAAGTAAATTTTAACCTACTTCTAGTAGTATTCGTATCGAAATGAAACTTTGTGGGGTACCTATAACTTGGTATCTTGGAGCTTATCTGATGATGGAGCCAAGAGGTGGATAATGGAACTCTTCAGTGGCTACTAGTAAACCCGTCGAGTTACAGCTGATATGATTCGCTTTGACGAGTCCAATACATTGGGCTCATGCAACGAGGGTCTGATGATGGAACCAGGAGGTGGATAGTGGAACTCTTAAGTGACTACTAGGAAACCTCTCGAGTTTGGGCTCATATGATTCGTTTTGACAAGTCCAACAGATTGGGCTTGGTAACGAGGGTCTGATGATGGAGCCAAGAGGTGATAGTGGAATGCTTCAGTGGCTCCTAGTAAACCGCTCAAGTCATAACTTCGTCAACTTTACACTTATTAACTAAACGAAGGAAAGGAGACTAAAAAAAACATGTAGTTTTTAGTTGTGTATACTTTTATTAATTTAAACAAACCGGTCCACGCTTGTTGATTGACATATTAGTTCTTTTAAATCCAATGTTAGAAACTCCTTGGATTTAAAAAAAGAACTAACACAAGTCAATTTAATTACTTTATCATTTTTAGTGCGTTATAAAAGCGTGTTTTTTTTAAACTACGTAAATATGTATTTTTATTACGTTTATGTTTTATATTAATGTATTATACCTATAAACTCTTAGGAATAAATACTCTAAATGATGGCGAAAAACGCATCAAAATCCGTTGCCGTTGTTGTTCGTCTTCTAAAGAAGAGCAATGCGGCGTTGCCGCAGACCATATAAAATGTACTCTGTGGCGCAGACAGACACGAAAAGCGACTTTAATTTAATTCATAATTTAATTTAGGTAATGTGTAGTTAGAGATTATGTTTATATATATATATTTCGCTGAAAATAAAAATAGTTCGTGTTATAGCAGTTTTCACACTAATAATATATTCAGAGTCATCTAATTTCGATTGATTCAGAGTTGTGTCACTTTAGCACAAGAAGATTTCTCTAATACCAAGGCTACAGACAAACTAAGGAGTTCACAGAAGGCTCGAGTTCACGTGATCCGCTCTACAAAACTATCGCAGAAAAGTTTGAGTCTTTCTTTATTCCACAGAAAATTTGGATTTGCCTTCCATCAAATACCAAGGCATCAGAAATGAAGAGAGGGAATGTTGGTAATCACTGTTACTTGCCGCTTCGCCGTGGTTTGGAGTTGGATCGTTCTTGCACGGAAATTTTGAACTGCTTTTTACCAAGTACCAGGAAAACAAAAAGGAGAAGAAGCATGAATATTATTATACAGCAAGGAAAAACTGAATTCGCATGAAGTGCAGGCCACACCGCGAGCTGGCGAGGGGCGGGCTGCCTGGCGGGCGAGTATCGTTTTACCTTTTTTTTAATACTTCAGCGGGGTAATGGGGGCTATCGCTTTTGTGCTCACCAGTTGGCGCCACTGTCGAGTAAGGTCCCGTTGCAGTACTTTTATTTGATATTTTGGATATATTTAAGTACCCTTACATTCATATTATGTTTATTTTATTACATTTGAAAACTTCAAATGAATATTTAAATTATAATATTCCTAAAAATGGCACAACCATTACAGCTATTATGAATCATTCGATAAAATCCGTGATAAAAAAATCCCGCAAACAGAGAACGTTCAGTACATATTTTGACATCTAGAGACCTTACTCTACTCTAGCGGCGAACTCAAACACGATAGCCCTCATTACGTAACACATTAACAGTAGGAATGGGTTTCATTTTGACAGTTCAACACCATTCATTGCGTTATTTACGTTGTTAAGCAGATAAATTTTTCGAACTTAAGAATCAATGGATTAGCTTCTAAGAATCAATGGATAGGCTTCAAACTTATTCAGATTGTGATAGATAGTGTGTTACGGTACATAATTAGGGTGCGGTTCACACCGCGAACTACAGAGCTAAGCTACGTCAGCGACTCAAACGATGTGAACGAAATATCCGACGATTCCAGCGAAGCTAATTCGTTCCACCTCGTTTACGTCGCTAGCGTAGCTTACCTTAGTTTTCGGTGTGAACCCACATAGTTTAGCTCGCCGGAGCTTCGTTTGGATCGCATAGTTTCGCTCGCCTCGCTTCGCCCGCCCGCCGCGCCTGCTCGCTCGCCCGCCCTCTCCCAGTGCCGCCTGTAAAAAAAATAACTCACCATACAGTAAAAACTGCATTCCAAGTATTTTTTTTCAATTTCAAAAAACAGAGGTTTTGTATTTGACCCGTATGTTTGTAGGTGTTTCTGTATATTCGCGAATAACTTTAGTTTCAGAAGACTGTAGCAAAAATCAAAAAAATACCACTAAAGCCATCGGACTTCCCAAACTAATTTGTAGTTTTTAGGGTTCCCTACCCTAAGGGTAAAACGGGATCCTATTACTAAGACTTCGCTGTCCTTCCGTCTGTCCGTCCGTCTGCCACCAGGCTGTATCTCATGAACCGTGATAGTTAGACAGTTGAAATTTTCACAGATGATGTATTTTTGTTGCCGCTATAACAACAAATACTAAAAAACAGAATCAAATGAATATTTAAGGGGGCTCCCATACAAAAGACATTTTTTTTGCGGTTTTTTATAGATAATGGTACGGAATCCTTCGTGCGCGAGTCCGACTCGCACTTTGCCGGTTTTTTTATAAAAGGCTGCGACGTCCAAGGTTAATAAAAATCCCACCAAGTAAACTCAAGCGAATGAGCTTGAAGTGACCGGTCATTGCACCCGATGCTTGCGATTGACACTATAAATTGGCGGCAGTCAGAATTGACAAAAGTTTTTCATTTCAGTAGTTCATTTTTGACTTTTCCATCATCATTATCGCTTATAGAAATTCACTTTGTCTACTAGGCCCTCATAAACTATACAGTCAGGACTTGGAACTTAAATAAAATGTTTTAAATTAGGTAACGTAATTAAATTGTAATATACCTATTGTGTTGTGTTGTAATCGTATGGGTTACTTATATTGAAAGTTATTTACCTATCAAGGTTAACAAATATGGGCAGTATGTTTATATGGCCTGCGTGCGATTTGAAATTAAAGCTAAAATATGATTGTATTTCAAAATTTTCATCTGGTTGGTAGCTAAGCAATTCAGAAAACAATAACACTTAACGGTTAGAAGAAAGTTAGCTCATAGGTAGGTACCGTTTAGTTTCTAATTCGCTTTGTTCTAGCCATGTCTAGCTAAAGTGAAACTAGACTAGACCAGTTAGCCCTTTCCGTTTAAAAACAATCTCCTTTCAAATCTTTGTTCCTGGTACTTATAGAAGAAATAGCATGTAGGTTAAGGCGGTTTACATTGAACTATTTTACCTTAAATATACTTTAAAATAACAGCTCTTATACTCCGGTAAATAAGTCAAAGCTAAATTAGTACCTATGTGCCTAGCTTTATTTGACAAAAATAACTCATAAATAATAAGGGAGAATTTCATTAAACTTACCTACCAAGAATAATTATAACCTGAGAATAAATTTGGAATTTTTGACAGTTTTTCTTTACTAGAACTGTCGAGAACTGAGAAAAGATCACTTTGATTTTGACAGTGAAGGCTGCAAAAAGGCGTGACGCGACTCTAGTGGAACAATTTCTATGAAAACTTCATGTAAATTGTTCTACTAAAGTCGCGTTGCGCTTGTCTGCGCCTTGATGCAAATTCAGAGGTAAAGTAACTATGAAAGAACTGTACTTATTTTGTAACGTTGGGTCTATATATCTGGATAACATGTCAAAAGGACTATCCTGTTGGTGACCGTGCAAGCATGCTTTTCGGATAATTTAATTCAGCCATAGAATTAACAAATTATTTAAAAAATATTCGATCGATGTTCGATGTAAATGAAGGTGAACGTGATAAATAGTTGACGATAAATTGAATTAGCCACTTGACCTTCAGTAGGTATAGTAAATAATGATAGTAATTTGGTGACATAGGTGTTAGTCTACCTGTCTTCTCTTACGCGTATTGGAGGTGAAGTTGTGACCGAGGAGCGAAAGTGAATCTCCAACTTGCAGTTAATAATGTTATAATTGCCACACAAGTTAGATACACTAGCACAGTCATTTATCTAATTAAACTAGATCGACAAAATAAACTAATGACTAGTCCGTGTCCCACGACGGTGGACAAGCAAGCTGAGAAGCCACTTCGCTCATTTGGAGAAACAACGACGTAAATGTAATTTTTCCCAAATTGAGTTGTCGATATATATTGTATATATTGTCGATATGTATTATATATTATATATTGTATTGTATAGTATTTAATATGGTTTTGGGATTTATCAACATTTCAGAACGAGACGGTAACAGATTACAAAAAAAAACAAAAACGACTTTAAATCACTCGCCTGTAAAATTTTAAAAGTAGTAGTTACGTCGATGTTTCTCCAAATGAGCGACTTGAGGAGCGCTATGGGTAGCGCCCCGGAGGCTGCGTTCCTGACTTACTTACTTAAATAAACATAATACAGGCGACGCCACGTATTCTAAGGTGCGTTCACAAATGCACAACACGTGACGCCACAGTAACATAATGGTAAATACCTGCAGCTATACAATTATCTATTGATTAAAGGCTCCCTCAGACAGGCGCGACGCGACAGCGCGACATAAAGGCGCCGGCGCCGTTCGCCGCGCGACGAGCGGTACCTTTGCGTCGCGCGCGGTTCGCGTCGAGGTGTCGCGTCTGTTTGTATGAGCCTTTATCTATCTTCTATGTTTAGGTAGGTAAGTACGTTACTTATGCTTCACAAAGTCATGTCATCCATCCCCATAGCATCTAGTACCTACTTATATTTTGTCAGAATGAAGATAGTAGGTAGGTACCTAAGTAGGTTCTATTGTTTTCATTTATATGCATTCGATTACGATTTAACAAAATAATGTTTTTTCTTTATTGATAGTTTTTTCCTACACATAATATAGGCAATACAATGATTATGTAGCCTTCGTAGACTTAGATTTTAGGATTAAAAGGCCCATTAAAAATCATTCAGTAGCGGCTGAGTGGTTCTGAAAAATAGTGAACATCACCACCATTGCGAGCCTATTCAACTTTTCACTAATGTTAGAATCGGCTTTAAATAATATAAGTTCATTCTTAATTAATATGTTATGCGCAGGAAACAAATTGTCAATTTTACCTAAGTTCCTGATTAAGATGAATGATTATATATTTTGTTATATACAAACGTGGCTAGATAATAATAAATTAAGATATCAAAACATGTTCCCAGTTAATATGTATTTTGGTCACAAATAGTTTGGGATAAGGATCCAAACGACAAGGGTTTCAAAAAGAACAACGATATAACAAACTATTATAGAAATATTAATTTCGGCATAAAAACTCAAACCCACAGAATTTTGTTTAGAAATCATAGGTAATTAACAGGAAGGACGACTATTTGGCGCTATTAATTCATAGCTAATTAAAGTGTTATCACCTACCACTAATTAATGAACCTTAAGACTCGATAATTGACGATAAATCAAATTAATTAATTACCAACATACCATTTTAAATTTTTGACATCCAACAATTTATGACACTTTATATGAAAATCCACATTATTTCACTGTACAAACACAATTTCGTATTATTTTAATCGATTTAAAACTTAATATAATTTTTAGATGGTTTATTCGATTAATCATCGATAGATCGATGGATGCGTGCGCGTACGCGGCGGGTATCTAGGTATCTACCCGCGATGTGGTGCAAGCCGCGGCAAACAGAGATGCGTGCGCGCCGGTAGCGGTAAACATCAGCGGATTACTTTCAATCTTCTAAGCAAGTAAGTAAGTATGCTAAGTAATTAGGTACAATTGTTTGCAAACTTATTTTGGATCTCTCGCTCCTCATTTTAAATATCGTATCGCCATTTGTGTGCAACTTTTCCTGGAGCTTTCATAGACGGTAATAGTAATAATATCCTGAAGGCTGAAATTACTATCTTATAACATTATGCTAACTTTAATATGTGTGTTGCGATCAACACAAATTTCATGTCTACCGTGAACCACTAAAATACGGTCCGTCGAGTTTACGACAACAGACGCTTTTTCTTATGCATTGCACCAAACCCTACAACAACAAACAAAAAACAATATGTAATTATGTAAGTAAAAATGTTCGAGAACGGGCGCCGTCAGTTGAGACTTGTCATCTCTGATCTCTGCCATGGCCTATTTTTAATCTTTTATTTTGAACTAGCTTTTGCCCGCGGCTTTGCCCGCGTGGACGTCGGAAATTATCCCACGGGAAGGTACTACCGGGATAAAAAGTATACTGTGTCCAAGCCAGGTTATAAATTACACATTTTGAGTCGGCGCCAAACAAACTCAAGCTGAAGTAATTTTATTACAAGCTTTTTTACTTGGTGCATTTATGTTTGTTTGGCGTCGACTCAAAATTAGTAATTTACATTAATTTAGGAGATTAATTAGACTAAAAGATTAATTTTTTGCTTTTCAGTTTCATTTTAATTTTTTCGTCGGTTTAATTTTTTGTTAAAAAGTTATTTTTATTTTTCGCTTTTCGGTTTCCTTTTGAAATAAGAACTTTATTTTATTTTTATATAGGTTTACCAACAACTGCTTACACTACTAATATCTATAAAAATCATGCAATTAAAACTTAATATCGTGCATCTATTACTTAAATGTAGGTAAACAATATGACCAAAATTTTATTATGTGAATTGACAGCTTGGGTTCATGTCAAAGGGGAACGCCCGAAAATGTCTGAAATGGACAGAAACTACTAATAGTCCATAATTGTATATAGAATTTGTTATGTATAATGAACTAACTCTCAAGTTTGTTTATCTAGGGTAAAAATATAATGATCACAAAAATATTTAACTTGATATCCGTATAGTTCATTCTTATTTTTTTATTAGAGTTCAGTGTTTATTTGACAAGAGTAAGTGACATTCAGCTAAACAGGAATCGTCATATAATACTTAACGAACTATTTTATAGACTCAGTGCACAGATAACATAAATTTAATATAACTCGACCTTTATGTACCCTAAATCTAATTAAAATAATATACCTATGCATGTCAATATTGATTAAAAATCAAATTATTTTCAAAATAGAAAACGTATCGTAGGCTGTATGAATCACATGTCCTTTGCCTTAATGACTGTTTGAATTACTGCTTTTAATTTTGAAGCTATTGCATAGCTTTTATCGCGGGCTTTGAGCGCGGCGACCGAATCAAGAAATTCCGTAACAAAAATAAAACCTAACACCCCCAACTCCGCCTACCTTGTAGCTCGGCCGAGCGTTCGCTTAACGTGCATGTATATGGTACGACTGTACTTGAATTAATATCAAAGAAAAAAAAAACTACTGCATAAATAAAAATAAATAAATAATTATAATTGCATAAGTTGATAAAAAATGCTATGCAGTAGCTTTACCGCGGCAGTCCCCGAGTGCCACACGTGGTTTTTTTGGTTTGTATACTTGACACAGAGTACCTTTTAAATTACTTGATTCACTTGATTCATGGTTTTGCGTTTGCGGCTTGAATTACGGATTGCTTTTTTAGATATTTAACAACGACTATGGCCATTTATTAAGGATTTTGATTTTACTTCTGCACACGATACTCATTTTTGAACCCGGACTTACATTGTACCCGCCTAAACGACGACTTGGCTATATACGACGCTGCTGTTGTTTTGAACTTGTACCCAGTGTACATAAAAAAAATGGATAGAAACCTACACTATGTTAATTGCTATCTCGATATTGCAAGGATGGGACGTATTCTCTTATCAGTGCAAAATGATGAAGTACGTTATTTAATACAGGCATGGATAACACCACAAGCTGTAAGTATTGAGATTCCCTAGTTTTCTTGCCTATTTATATTGAACGCATTGACATACAGCAACTAAATGATTTTTTGTTCTTTCTCACAGGTTTAACAAGACAGCTTTTTTGTTGTTTAATTATTGCATATTAATCCTTAACCTTGACTTAACCTATTGTAACCCGGCTGTTGGTGTTGTTGTACAGAATTGGTTAGGAGACTGGATGTTGATTGTCTCCTTCGGTGTTGTACTACTCACCACCGTGCTAAAGTAAATTTGTAGGGTATAATAAGCTGCTAGGGAAAGATTCAATTAAACAAGTACCTTCTTATACAATGCAATGTTTATTGTAATAACACACTATTGAAGGTTCACAACATTGAATGTGGCTGGCCACATACCTTTCCCCATACACCTGGTCTTCCACACCAGTACAACCAGTCTCGGGTCTAGTTGTATTGGTGTGTTCACCTGCAATGAGACTATTACAATATCTCAGAGTCGCTATAGCGAATCCGTGAGGTGAACCACTTAATAGATACTAGCTCAATCGTACAAGTACCTACCTATCAAGGTTGTGCTAACAACGGAACATAAGATTATGCTAAGCAAACCGCGACACAATACTTTATGGCAACTGGTCACATCACCCAGTCCATACAATAGGCCTAACTCTCTCATAGACTAAATTGCTATCTTACCGATTATTCACGGTGATCTCTCAGTACTAATCCCTTCACTTGACAAGACTACGACCCTTGGCATCAAACACAGGATAACCCTGTGTTCGCACGTTACGTGGCCTACGGGTATTATAATGACGCTTCGTTACCTGGAGCGGCGAACTTCCTTCATTACCGATATCGGCTAAGTAAAGCCTTCCTGTCAAACGGATGACCACACCTCAAAGGTTGCCTGCACCCGGATCCATTCCAATCATCAGACCACGGGGCTACTCCAAAGCATCACGTCTCAATTATGTATCAGAGATACAAGAGAAAAAAGGCTAGCATAAACAGCCAGACCTGTAACAATATACTCGTGTCAGAAATCACATGTACGAGCCACGCCATCCCGCATGAACAAAGAATACGGTTGAACACTCACCGGATTCATCTTTGAATGGGACTTATCGGAAACCCATCGGGTTATTTAGGTACAGTCTGTTCCTCCAGAACTAAGTCCCTCTTCCAAATCCTATTCGCATCGTGTCACACACGTTGCGGGTCTTCCCCATGCCGGATCAATGTCACAAACCCTCGAGAAGCTTCCGCTACCATAGACTAAATATAATTCTTGTCTATTGGTTATTTTCCATTTCTTAGGCATTGTTTTTAAATAAAATGTGGGAAATTATGTCTGTATGTTTATTTATTTAAATTAACTAATACTCTTGTATATAATTTACATGACATAATTTCTCCAGTGTTATAAAGAACACGCTGACAGCAATGTCAATGCCTGACACAAGATGTCGCTACTTGTTGCGTTATTTATTGATTTTGCAACGTCACAATGCCCCTCTTCCCACAATAAGGTTTTTGGGTAAGCAAAAACCACACACCGCCCTCGGTGTTAGAAGTGGGAATTCAATTTTTAAACAGAAATGGAATAAGTTCTATTATAAAATGATAATAAATTATTAAGTCCTACTAAATGCAATAACCAACCTTAAATAATCCAACTGCCAGGAAACTCATTCTACTTACAAAAATTTCCTACTATCCGGGCATAACCCCCCCAATCTTTCATACATCCCTAGATTTTCCTCTCTTTCAATCTGTAGCAACCTGCATTCAAATCGCAGGAGGCCACCTCTCGCATGCTCCCGAATTCCGTCTGTATACCAGTGGAACTCTGCATTGTTCATTATAAATCAAAACGATCCTCCTGGTGAATATGTTCAGCGAGCTGATACATAAAAAAATTGGCAAATAATGTCCATAACTCACCAGGCAAGACGTATACAACATTCCCAGAAATAAAAATTTCTGAAAACTAAATGGTGTTTTGGCTTGTTTTAAGAGTCACCTGCCGCTCGTAACTAGATAAGCAACTAGTGCTATCTAACATCTCACCGAAGCAACAATGCTATTTCGGCAAAACAAAACATTAGTCTAGGCTTATTTTAGGAGTTACTATCCGCTCCAATACCAAATAAGGACACATCCATGTCCAATAAAAACGCAACCAAGCGAGCTTGGCTACAAAAATGTGTAGGCTTATTTTTGAAGTCACTATCCGCTTCTTATTAACTAGATAAGCAACTAGTGCTATCTAACGTCTCACCGAAGCAACAATGCTATTTCGGCAAAACAAAACATTAGTCTAGGCTTATTTTAGGAGTTACTATCCGCTCCAATACCAAATATGGACACATCCATGTCCAATAAAAACGCAACCAAGCGAGCTTGGCTACTAAAATGTGAAGGCTTATTTTAGAAGTCACTATCCGCTTCTTAAACTAGATAAGCAACTAGCGCTATCTAACGTCTCACCGAAGCAACAATGCTATTTCGGCAAAACAAAACATTAGTCTAGGCTTATTTTAGGAGTTACTATCCGCTCCAATACCAAATATGGGCACATCCATGTCCAATAAAAACGCAACCAAGCGAGCTTGGCTACTAAAATGTGAAGGCTTATTTTTGAAGTCACTATCCGCTTCTTATTATTATTATGGTCTGAGCCATAAAAAAAAAGTAAATTAAATCGCAAGGTATGCAAAACGGCATAATTACTACCATATAATATGTAGAACAAATCCAACAAATAAACTAAACGAACAAATCCAAATAAATAGATCCCTCGTTAACAATATGATTTACAAAACAATGTTTAATAATAGCAAAGCATGCATACGCCTTGTCTTCGTTGTTGGAATAGTCACCAAACAACACGTGGTAACACGGACTACGGCTACTAAACCGGTTTGAGACGACTGGAAGAAATTTTTCCGACCACTGTTGATCATGTTAATAAATGCTACGAAATTCCGATCCCGTGAATTGAACCCCATTATCGGTAATTACGGTTTCGGAAATCCCGTGAGCAAGAAGAACATAATTCTCAAAGTTTTTGGCTACCAAAGAACCAGTCGCACGGCGTAATGGAAACAATAACGTGTATTTTGTAAAATAGCAAGAAAATATACCCTATCTAAATCCATTTTTATATTTCCCCAATAAAATAATGCCAATAAAAAAAAATAAACGATGTTTATCTAAAACACGTTTCCGAACGCACCAAACCACATATAGCACAACGTCAAACGTCAAAAATGTCACCTTGACAATATCAAATCGTCAATATGTTTTATAGGTTAAGTTCCTATGTATGAAAACGAATGACTAACCAACCTCTAATCATGGAATAGAATAACCAAATCAACTATTTGTTTTATCGAATGCTGTGATCGTATTTCCAATTAGGGTTTGATGATGAGTGTTAAAACGTTAAACGTCTAAGTGACAGACCAGTCGTCATAAAGATTTACAATGGAAGTTCCTGTCCAATTTTTCTAAAAGTTGTATTTTCCTGTATAGCCCAACCTCAACGAATAGTGATACTTGCCTGTAGTGTTATTATTTTACTATAGAGATCCTCTCAAACAAATAAGAAAACACTATAACACCTTTGAGAACTGTCTCGTTTGGGCTGTGTACAATATATCTAGTATAAACCAAAATGTTTTATAACTATTATTCAGAAATTTGTTTTTGAATTTACTCAATTGTTAAACAATGTTTCACGATTTGAATGCAATACAGTTTATCAGTTATCTGATATTTTTAGTTTTCCTTGTAGTCAAAAACTACTAAGTTTTTATCTTGAACCAATTGTCCAGTTGTATACAATACCTATAAACTGTTCCAAAAAATATGCAACCTCAATAAGTTACAAGTTACAATACCTTCCAAATTATAGGTAATATCAAGTCACTAACCGTTAAACAAACATTGGGAGCTTAAATAATCTCATAATAATTACAACAATGCTACCAATCCAACTTGTGCATTGGCATATATACAAATAGGTTAGTGAACTTTTAACACTCTGCCCCTTACCGGTCCAAACAAGGGAAATTGTTATATTGTGGTGCGTTGACCACTTTACATTCAAACTTAAAAACTAGCCTTAATCTAATACATAATCCCGCCAAGTGAAAGACTGAGAGAATTGAGAGAGAGAGATACCTGCTATTAATTTGTTCACCTTATACAATTAAACAATTATATACCTTTGGGCGCCAACTGTAGACCTGGCTGTGGGTGTTGTTGTACAGAATTGGTTAGGAGACTGGATGTTGATTGTCTCCTTCGGTGTTGTACTACTCACCACCGTGCTAAAGTAAATTTGTAGGGTATAATAAGCTGCTAGGGAAAGATTCAATTAAACAAGTACCTTCTTATACAATGCAATGTTTATTGTAATAACACACTATTGAAGGTTCACAACATTGAATGTGGCTGGCCACATACCTTTCCCCATACACCTGGTCTTCCACACCAGTACAACCAGTCTCGGGTCTAGTTGTATTGGTGTGTTCACCTGCAATGAGACTATTACAATATCTCAGAGTCGCTATAGCGAATCCGTGAGGTGAACCACTTAATAGATACTAGCTCAATCGTACAAGTACCTACCTATCAAGGTTGTGCTAACAACGGAACATAAGATTATGCTAAGCAAACCGCGACACAATACTTTATGGCAACTGGTCACATCACCCAGTCCATACAATAGGCCTAACTCTCTCATAGACTAAATTGCTATCTTACCGATTATTCACGGTGATCTCTCAGTACTAATCCCTTCACTTGACAAGACTACGACCCTTGGCATCAAACACAGGATAACCCTGTGTTCGCACGTTACGTGGCCTACGGGTATTATAATGACGCTTCGTTACCTGGAGCGGCGAACTTCCTTCATTACCGATATCGGCTAAGTAAAGCCTTCCTGTCAAACGGATGACCACACCTCAAAGGTTGCCTGCACCCGGATCCATTCCAATCATCAGACCACGGGGCTACTCCAAAGCATCACGTCTCAATTATGTATCAGAGATACAAGAGAAAAAAGGCTAGCATAAACAGCCAGACCTGTAACAATATACTCGTGTCAGAAATCACATGTACGAGCCACGCCATCCCGCATGAACAAAGAATACGGTTGAACACTCACCGGATTCATCTTTGAATGGGACTTATCGGAAACCCATCGGGTTATTTAGGTACAGTCTGTTCCTCCAGAACTAAGTCCCTCTTCCAAATCCTATTCGCATCGTGTCACACACGTTGCGGGTCTTCCCCATGCCGGATCAATGTCACAAACCCTCGAGAAGCTTCCGCTACCATAGACTAAATATAATTCTTGTCTATTGGTTATTTTCCATTTCTTAGGCATTGTTTTTAAATAAAATGTGGGAAATTATGTCTGTATGTTTATTTATTTAAATTAACTAATACTCTTGTATATAATTTACATGACATAATTTCTCCAGTGTTATAAAGAACACGCTGACAGCAATGTCAATGCCTGACACAAGATGTCGCTACTTGTTGCGTTATTTATTGATTTTGCAACGTCACACTATATTGTAGCAAAAATGTTTGGAACTGGCTTCTACATAGTTTTTTGATAATTATTGAAATTGTATTGGGTTTCCTACGATTTGCAATACAATTTGGCTTTTATTTCATTGTTGTTCATTTCAGGCATTTTTTTAAGCTATTGCTTAGCTTTTATCGCGGGCTTTGAGTGCGGCGACCGAATCAAGAAATTCCGTAACGAAAATAAAACCTAACAACCCCCACTCCGCCTACCATGTAGCTCGGCCGAGCGTTCGCTTAACGTGTATGTATATGGTACGACTGTACTTGAATTAATATCAAAGAAAAAAAAATACTGCCTAAATATTTTTTATGGGTGATGAGCATTCCTTTACAGGCCAAGCAAACTAAATACTATGGAAATTTCTAGATAAGTTAGGAAGGTCTGCCTGAAATCTGATTGATTTGATTTTAAATGTTTACCCAGCAATTGAGAATCATTGTCGAAAAGGTTACACGTACATGTGCGAGAGGGCGATAGTTTCAACAAGAAATTCTTCTGTTGATCATATCTTGAACAAATATTAGAATAAATACTAGGGGATCAAAAAATATATAAATCCGTTGATACCGTATTTGTGACAGAGGACGTTGTCCATCGTACTGCACTAAAACATTGTGTAGTGTCAAGCACTATATGTGCATAACTGCATCCTAATTACGTAACACACTATCTATCACAATCTGAATCATTTTGAAGCTTATTGCTAATCTATTGCTTCATAGGTTCGAAAAATTTGTCTGCCCATCAACGTAAATAACGCAATGAATGTTGTTGAACTGTCAAAATGAAATTCATTCCTACTGTTAGTGTGTTACGTAATTACCCCGCTGGTTTAGGTGTTAAAGATTATTGATTTTGGACGTATTTTAGTGTTTTTTTAAATTAAAATTTATGAGGGTGTATTAGATATACAAACATATATATACAAACTTTGTGTATATGACGTGCTTATGAAGTAAATTTGAATTTAAAAGGTACATGTTCTGATGTACTTTTCTCAAGTCTTATTCTTGTCAATCACTCTAAAAGAAAATGTTCTCTTAATATATTTTGCTACGAGCTATTAACTCTGAGGCCTGCATTCCTCCTGCGCTGATGTCGCTCGCGTACGATGGTCGCGCGTACGAATATACATTGTTTTTGATATAGCACCACACTGCGACGCTGACGTCAGCGGCGTGTACGTTGCTACGACTGTACGTGACCGACCGTACGCGACCGACATCAGCGTCGGAGGAATTCAGGCCTTAGACGTTTGCGGGAGGAAACGCCCGGGTGTTACGAGTATCGACCGGAGGACACGGTGGAGCATACGGTGGAGATCTGCCCGGTCTGGGCGGAGCACCGCCGTGTCCTCGTGGCGGCGATCGGCGGTCGCGACCTCTCGCGACCGGCCTTGGTTCAGGCCATGGTACGGAGCGGGAGGGAATGGGAAGCTGTCACCTCCTTTTGCGAAGCAGTGATGCTCGCGAAGGAGGAGACGGAGCGCGAAAGGGAGAGGTAATCTCTGCGCCCTCGCGCCCCTAGCCGGCGCAGGAGGAGACACCCTGGGCGTCGGGAGTCGATTGCCAACTCCCGGCCACAGTAGGCGCGGGCTTGCGGACGGCGAGCAATAGGCAGCTCGCCGTCCAGTAAGGACCAGGCCCGGGTCGACGGCGCGTCGTGTTCCACGCGTGCCTCAAAGAGATGGCAGCACCATTGACGAGGTCCGATAGGGCCGGTGCCTATGGTCGCGGATTGTTCGAAAGAGTTACCGTGGCCCTGGCGCACAGGCAACTGAAGGAACACGGGTGGGTTTTAGTCAGTAAGAGTCTGACACGCCCTTCCGCTCCGCCCAGTGCGGGAGAGGTCATTTGATGATTTACCACCCAAAAAATAAAGGCCTTAGTCGTTTCTTTTATCTTACATTTTTTATGTGTTTGTTTCAGTGTAGGTACTAATTCTCGTCAGCAAGTTTCACATTCAATTAAATTATCTATTAATATAACTAGTATTAGGATTTTGGTTTTTAGCTTTTATTTTTTTTTCCTTTTTCGCACGTTTTCTCTTAACACATCTGACATGGGCAGAATTGTCGACATCGGCACCATTGTCATAGACAAAAATAGAACAGAATATCAAGTAAGTAACTGAATAAAAGTAGTTTTCTATGCAATAGTGCATTGCATGCAGTTCGCGCAAAACTTTATGAGCCCTCTGAACGTAGGCCCAAGACCGAAACCGCGCATGGTATATTTGAGTGAGAGTGGGAGAGTTCCCTCGGACACCTATATTATGCATACTGCGCAGCCATTCGCTGCAACTTCCAAGAGCTCAGAAAGTTTCGCGCAAACTGTAGACACTGTAGTGTCGTATAACTTGGACATGCATCATGCAGCATTCTTCTTCTTCATAGAGATCTACGTTATGGAAAGGGCAACTAGCTTCAATTTTCTGACTAACTGACCGACTCTTTGACAATTCAAAAGTGCCTGTAAATGGTTTAATTGAAATAAATGCTTTGAGTTTGAGTTTGAGTATTGCACTTCGATGCCTCTCAGACAAATATGCATAAGTACCAGTCTGTCAAAACTCGAGTGCTGCTGATTTTTTCATAGTAAAGTGGTAGTAGGTACACATAATGACGTTGGTCATCAGCAGTGAGATAACGGTCGCCGTATTTAGTAAGAGCTCTGCGTTTTTGCTGGATGTAATCTTTTATAAAGGCTGGAGTACAACTGTGTGAAGATTGTAATAGAATATTAGAATCATGAGAGCATTGGCATCAGACAAGTCATGCGTAGACGTATTTGTTATGCTTTGAGACCACCAAAGATGAGATGATTTTGTAAAAATATTCTAGTAGAATAGTGTTAAGTATAGAGCCTGAATCTGAAACCTGAATTCAAAAAAGATCTAATACCAAACCATCAATTTGGCTTCAGCGAAAAATACTCTACGATAGACCAGGTACAGTCGCCAACACATCAAGTTAGCACAAACTGTCAGATTTTCTCATTCGATTTTGAACTTAACCATCAACATTTTAAGGTTTAAAATCGTTTGGAGAAATTTGACAGTTTCGTGTAGCTTGATCTGCTGGCGACTGTACCCTATATTATTGGAATAACTAACATTATTGGAAAAACACTCGAAAACAAGCAAGCCTGCGTCACCGTATTCCAAGTTATCGTGAAAGCTTTTGAAAAACATACCCAAAGATAGGTTTCAAATGATAGAGAACTGAGTTCTTCCAAAACAACAACATTGAATTAAGGGATGACGAAGAAGCACTCACTGAATTAATCAAGTATATGCAATTGTACTGTTTTTGCATCCCTTTGCATCTCTTCCTATACATATACTTATCAACAGAAAATAGCAACGGTATGCACTCAGCTTTAAACTATTAACGACGCCGGTAAAGACATTTTCTTCATCATAGATAATAAATAGTAGTGCAACACTTCTCACTTTACCTTAAAAAAATCATTGCGCGATTTGAAAAGAAAAAAATTGGGACCTACGCGAACAAAGTCGATGTAGTTGCACTATCAAAAATGATCGACCACATTGCTTGTTATTGAAAACACTGCGCTTCCCTCCTTCTTATGTAAAATTTTTTTTTGGTTAAAAACCGCAATGAAATCGAAAGTGTTCGATAAAGACGTCAAAGCTACGGTGCTCATTCGACCGTGCGCGGTGCGGTTGGTTGCAAAACGCAACGATTCGTCGGTTTCCTATTGTGATTGTAAAAGTATTACGTTGTAAATTGGTCATTGTGCGCTGCACTAACCGTTCCAGGTACCAGGGAGACAGAAGTAAATGGTAGGTAGTGACAGCCAAGGTAGGTAGGTAGTTAGTGGTAGACAATGTGAGAAAAGTTCAACAAGGACGGATCCGTTTTATTTTATTTACATTCTAATTTTATAAAAATATCTACTGCATAACTACACGCAATTTCGTTTTATTTTCTAGGCGATAATGAAAACCTTCCAAAGATAGCTGATTTCTTCGAAGTTCGCCGGTTTGTATGGTTTTAACCTGTAAGCCTCCGTGGTCGTCTTCAGTCTAGAGCCAACATTTGTAGGAACCCTGTGATCTAGGATGGGGTGCACAAATCTGCAATAATCTAAACATAGTATTTACTTACCTTCGTAATTATAAAAGATTTGCTAAAATCATGCAACCTGAAACTTTTAAAACTTTCCTTTGGGGTTTAAGAGGCCACTCACGGCCGGTCACTACCTTATTACTCAATTCCATATGAAGAAAGTAACAATGTGAGTGAGACCAAATCCAATCTAGTAATAGGACTGTAGAAGTGTAGAGCACTTAGTAGTGTCGTTAACTTAACTGCACTGCGATATACGGTGAAATAACGTAATAGTAGTTTAGTAACAGGTTTAACATCATTCCCACACCTGGTTAGTCTTCTTCAGAAGGAGCCAGCATAGCTTCCTCATCATCACCTTTTACCATATACCTACTTTCTATTGATCAATACCTGATACACAACACCATAACTAACCATAGATAACTTTGAGCGGATTCGACCAAACTTATACACCTGTACCTTAATTTCGTAACACACTATCAATGACAATCTGAATCATTTTGAAGGATATTACTAATCCATTGCTTGATATGTTCGAAAAATTTGTCTGCTCAACAACTTATTATAACGCAATGAATGTTGTTGAACTGTCAAAATGAAACCCATTCCTACTGTTAGTATGTTAGGCAATTACCCCGCTGGTATTAATATCTTTACAAAAACTGTCTGACTTTGGTAAGATCAGCCCTTAAAGAACTGAACTTAGAAAGCTTAACTTATTTGAAAACGTTTGTGTATCTTATACATTTTAGATAAATGATAAATGATTTTATTTCTGGAAGTAGGTTTGAACAAACAATTTTACACGTCAATCATATTTTAAAAACTAGATGAGGTCGGCGTTTCCTATCTGACTACTCTGAGAAGAAAGGCCGAAACAAACTCAGAGGTCACAGTCTCTTTTAAAGTCCAGACATAATCTTGGTCAGATCATGTGAAGACCATGTAGATTTGTGTCTGAAATGGTATTTTCAGGAAAAACCACACAGATTGAGTGGACCTGTCCAGTCAGTGCACGCATTTGTCAGTGATCGTGCAGCTCAATTCAGAACTTTAGGAGCTCAATGATTACACGAAAGTTCTAAAACAAGACTTGCAAGTGTTCCCTAAACGAAAAATAACGAAAATTAAAGCTGTATACCATCCAGCCAGCCTACCAGCCAGTTTCCATGGTAAGTAAGTAACTTTGTAAGAAAAACCGCTGCTTCAAGTAACGGTGTTCAAATAGTGTTGACGGTGAAACTTGAACTTTGACTCGAAGCTTAAAATTTGATTCAACTGATTTGGGGCGAAGGGCAAATTAGGTAACAAGTTCAGAGGTCCCTCTCACCATGGCGTGGGTGTTGCAAGGTCTAAGGGGACTATATTATAATCTCATTAGGAGGGTAGGTATAATTCCCTTTCAGTAACACACCTTGAAATCTGATTATGACATTACCAATTGCTACAATCTCGTGGTGGTAATTTGAGAGTGAAATTACGAAGTACATAGGTACCTACTAGTACTACCAATAATAAAATTGACTGTTATAACTTGTGAAATTATCTAAGGGTAGAGAGTTGGATACGACACACTCTGAAAACTATCAAGGTGATGAAAGAAAGAAAAAGAAAGAACGAAATCGTTATGTATGATACTAGTGCGGTAAGTTGGTTTTTACAAACGAGTTGACAAAATACCAATTTCCGCACGTGTCTCATACAAGGTTTTTCAACACGTTTGCGAGAAAACAGTACAATATTAATATCGGATTCCTCGCTTGAACTCATATTATTATTTTGACGTTTCTAATATCAAAATGGCGCGAATTGCAGACGGGCGCGAATTGCAGACGGTGCCACGTGCGCGTGGTGAAAGTTAGAACTACATCTTTTGTCTCATTTTCTCTTTAGTATTAAAGTGAGACAAACTTATTGAGCAAAAGCGCTTCCAAGGAGATTCGCTTATTCAGCTTATTTATTCTCGTAATGTGAAACTTCTTGGTGGAATTCTTATATATTTTTTAAGGATATTTAAAAAAAAACCGTAAAAGATACGCACGGCGGCGCTATACAACCGAGTAAGCGGTAAAACAGGTACTTGGTGAGAGTACCTATTTTACCGCACGTTCCATTGTATGGCGCGTAATTTTTAACTTTCGAACAATGTATACAGGCTTCGTAAATGCATTTTTTGAGCAAATGTGTTGAAAAAGTATTTATAGGGACTCGCACTGGATTATCACAAACTAAACTAAACACACTCATAAAAACAAAGAAATAATATAACAAAAGTAAAATTAAAATAACAACAGAAAGTCCTGGACGAGGTCAAAAGGCCCCTATCTCAGCATGATGCTGTGACATTTATATGCAATGTCTTCTTATTTACTAAATGAAGATTAGAAATTCTTCTGCTAATTTCGATAAATGCACTCGCCGCAGCTGCGCGCCGTCGTTCACTGTTTTTTTTTTTTTTTAAGTGGCATCTCGTAGTTGACCATGATAGGTCGTCACTACTTAACCGGATTGTCCTGTCGCTGCGTTAAGCTAACTCAAAGCCTCCAGCCAGGGGCGAATTTCTTATATTACTTACTAAGCGACTGCACGCTAAGGGCACTCCCTGTGGGGTACGGACCTCGGCTTAGGGCGTCGCTGGGGGAGGACAGTAAGGTGGGACAGGCTCAGCTATGGCGCGGGCTGGCACTTCGTCGAGCAAGGGTCGGGGGGAGTCGGTCACTGAAGGTTGCAGATATTTATATAGCTATTTACTAGTATTTTGTTCGTAGCGTATTGTACGTACATACTTATTGTATATCGACGGGTAAAAGGCAAAAGGCGTCAACCACCACGGGTAATAATGTACAGGAGAACAAAAACAAAGTTTAAAAAAAAATATCTCTTTATTGCTTTATTGAATCACATCACAATCTTTAGAAAAGTTAACCAAAATACAATGTTCTTTAATAATTTTACATCAATGTAAGTCTAAGATCAATAGTTTCAAAGATAGATATCGTTTGACCCCAGGTTTTTACCATGTTTATCGCATTTGCGAGTGGTCAAGTAACAATATTTAATGTTGGCATATTTAGATTTTGGCTTAAGCTACAATATGTTAATAAAGTAATATTTTATGTTTGGCACAACAGGTCATAGAGTTATACATTTTTAAACTAAAACAGTATAAAGAACAAAACTGAGATCCAGTAATGGTTCGACGAATACAAAAAAAAAAAAACAGCAGTTACCAAACTCTAAGTAGCACCTCTGAGTATATTTGAGTAAATTTACCACAATAATTTGGTAATTAACTCTTACTACAATAACACATCGAAAATATACTCACTAACGTCGATCACTTCCATGTAGACTCACTCTGGTCTCATCAGTAAAAACTACACTATCCCACTACTCTAACGTCCAATCCCTATACTCTCGAGCAAATTCAAGTCGTGCTCGATGGTGGGTTACCGTTAATGCTGGGCCTGTTGCTCTCTTTGGAGTCTGGTTCCGTTCAGCAAGTCTCCATCTGACGGTATCTAAACTTATGACCACTTGGCGTTCGTCACGCAGACTTTGTTGGACTTGAACTGCGTTGAGGCGGCAATTTCGCAGAACATTAAGTTGGATATAACGAACATTTGCTGCTGATGTAGCCCTAGGTCTCCCCGTACCTGGACGGAAATCGAATGCTCCAGTCTCTAGGTATCGTCTGTAATCTCATTGTACCGAAGATCTGCTGATTCGAAGACCTTACGTTGCACAACGCCTGTTTGAAGTAAAACTACAGCTTGAGCTGCTTCCTTAGGTGTCGTATCCATTATTGACCGAAAAAGTAGCAAAACTACACGTTTCTGAGCAAAAAAATGACAAAAACTAAAGAAATGATAAGAAATATCAGACTACCCTCATTGTAGAAAAAAAGAACGGTAATGGCGAACTCTAGTCAAATCAGAGCAAATCGTTAGCATTGTATTTGTTCCTTGATTACAATGTGAGATGACGGTACTTTAGAATAAATTTATGATCATTTTAATCAGCATGAAACTCACTTTCTGTACGTATAACTTTGATAGTTGTAAGTTTTATATTTTTTGAGAAAATCAATTCAGAGCTCCAAGGCTGCGGGTGGCCCAGTTTATTTGCTATAGAGTGTCTATGGATGACATTACAGGTATATGGCGGCATGGAATAATGGACGGTAACATTTATATATCCTAAAACTAGTTCAAGGACATTTACCTCTATTTATAGACTTTTCATATCACGGGCATAACCTACTTTGGGTGAGGCTACGTTTTCTCTAAATTGTAGTTGAGAATTTGAAAGTATTTGTCTGTTTATCTCATGAAGTCTTTGGTTTTTTCTATGATCAATTAGTTGGTTTCGTAAGAAAATTTATATGAGATAGATTTAGCTTTACCCATGACCCCATCCGATTGGTAGATGGAAAACGAACCCTTATTGAGTTCATTACATCGATCGCTTTTAACGTTCTGCATCGTTCTCACATGCATAATTTCAACATGAATGATGTAACCAATATTTTGTAACCATATTTTGATTTAAAAGAGTGTCCATAGAGTTTCTTGCCCGTTCTTCTCCATAGGTACTACTACGCTTTGGAATGTGCAACTAGCTTCATCTTTCTGACTGACCGACCCCTTGACAATTCATAAGTGCCTGTAATTGGTTTATTTGAAATAAATGCTTTGAGTTTGAGTTTGGTCATACATAATAATTTTTTACTTTACCAACCAACACCGCTCCTCAGGTGGTATCGGTCAGCTATCCACTTATCAACCAGATTTCGGGAGCTGCATAGTTTCGCAGCAACCACTGAACAATGACATCTGCTTTATACGAAACTGCGTATAAAGGAGAGGTCGATACGTAGACATAACAATCTATGTACCAAAAGCATTTTTTATTTTTGCAATAGTGTTAAGTGACAAAATATTACTAAAAAAATCAAATTAATATGGGTATAACCGACAAAATTGATTTTAATATATATTTTTTAAATTGTGCCAAACGACAAGGTGATACAAAAACATAATATTCAAAATAGTCCTTCAACCAAACAAGGTAAAGTCGGTGTCGGTTGAGCACGTTTGGTAAGTATAGATTTTGCAATTCAGTACAAATAAATCTTTGGTGCAAGTGACTTTTTTCATGCTAGAGAAACGAAACCTAGACCATTCGAAACAGAAAAAATAGTGGAGTTGGGGTCAATAAAAAAATTAAGATCGCAAAAAGTGGCGCTTGCCCCCTTTTGCTTTTTTACCGTCGATATATATATATATATCAGGGATGGTGATATATGTATATAATAGGTGTGTGTGTATAATAGGATTAATGGGTATGTATAAACATATAAGTGCCATTTTTTCCATATAAATATTTGAAGTGGCCATGACGTGCCAAAAAAAATCTTGACTTATTGACTACTAGAAAAAAACTAAATACTTTCACAATAATACGTACCTACTCTTTATTTGCAAACAGAAAAGACCTTATTATACAGTAGGTAATGTTAACATTAACAGTTTTATATTTATTTAAATTAATGAACAAATTAGTGCAAATTCTGCTTTTGCAAACTAGGTGCCAAATAATTTATATCAGGTTCATATTTTGTTATAATACTTTTATTAGAAAGCAAGCTGAACTAGAATCATCTGACAAACGGGTTCTAAGCAAATGTTTAATGTTATTCTTTCTGAAAATACGTCAGGCGTAGGTAGATGAACATCCTCAATTGGCTGCCGTGTCCAGCGACGTACATCGACGACATACATCATTGGCCGTGCCCAAATTATTTTGTCGCGTGCCATCAAAGGCACGCGTGCCATTGGTTCGCCATCCATGACCTATATTATACTTTATTCGTTTCAAAAAGACCGTATCAATACCAAACAGCACATCACCATTCACCGGAGAAAATGCAGAAAGTTTAGTGCCACTTGACGACGCGAAACTCAATACTTGCATTTGTTGCTTTAAGATTTTCTAGTCGTTTCAAAGCTTTCACGCAAATGTTGATGTATTGTGTTCGATGCGGTTAACAGCAGTATTTTATGACTGGTAACATTATGTTGTACTTACTAAATGAGCTCATTGCATTCAGTAAAGAAAGTGCAGTCGATACAGGTTGAGAAAAAAAAAATCTACAAAAAAAAAAACCACCACTAAGTGAAAAACACTAAGTAAATACGGAAATCGGTGTCTTTGGTTTTGTATTTTTGTTTTTTACCAACGACTTCCGAAATGACTTAGTTATTTTACACTTACTAGTTTTTTTGGAAGTCTGTTGTTTTTTTTGTGAAAATGTTTTTATTTTTCACTTTCACAAATCTTACCTACGCATCATACACTACAACCAGACGTTGAAAGACAGTAGTCCTGAAGGTCGAGTGGTAACTGGTAGGGTGGTATTGAAATTCGGCAGGACTTGAACTGGCGACCCATATTCGCGTGAAGTTAGTCACTCAGCTATTATTGCACCTATCGATTCGTAACGGAAATCTAATCAAAAGGAAATTGTTTATCTTTTGTTTTGTACATAGGATATAAAAACCGATAAGATAGGCATTTATTCAGTTTAAAGATCAATTTATACAATTTATATAGGTGGCAGGGACCTCAACACGCAAACTGTAACCATGAATTCAGCACATGATTCTAGAGCCCGAAGCGTAACATTTTTCGAAGGTAATAAAAAAAAAACTGTTGTTTCATATAAAAGTGCAATACCTACACGGTCAAAATGTATGGAACAGCAATTTTGTTTTTCAATATTCAATATACAATTTCAACGCAGGGCCCTGCGTTGAAATTTTTCGTCGGATCATGTACTGAATTCATGGTAACAGGTCGGGCGTCGATGTCCCAGCCGCCCTGTATCCAGACGAAAATCCTTGTAACTTTCAAATTAATGCAAAGTACATGCATGAAACCAAATTTATATTACAGAGAATTTTAATATCATATGAAATAAAACCTTAAATGATCTACAACGTAATTAGAAAAAGTTAAAAAAAATAACCTCGATTTAGGAAATGATGAATCCTATTTACGGTTTTTTTTACTTTTGCTTGTTTTCTAACTTTTGTTTTCAATCTGTCAAATCAAAATGATAAAAGGCTGTCATTGTCGTCTTTCACTATTATTACTATTAAATTACTATCATGTCGCTAACACCAGAAGAATTTAACGTATCGTCGCTAAGTTAGAAGAAGCCAGAAGTCAGCGAAGTACAGCAAGAACAATAGGCGTATTACTTTCTACAGTGCAGCGAGTCGTCCAACGTTTCCGAGAAATTTGGCAGAACATAAGAAGACCAGGAACCGGCAGACCGAGATGTACTACGGCTCTAGCTAGAGGATCGTTTTATTTTTACGACCATGCTCCGAAATCGGCACCTCACGGCAGTTGAAGTAACAAATCAACTTCGGAAGACCCGTAGAGACGACGTAAGCGAGAGGATTGTAAGGCGGCGGCTCCTTGAAGCCAATTTGACCCCACATAGACCCGCAAATGGTCCAAAACATGACAGGGAAGATCGGGTAGCAAGTTACGCCTGCGAACACGTACAATGGGGAGACGACGAATGGGCAAAAGTAATGTTTTCTGACGAATCCAGATTTATGTTGTATGGACATGATGGGCGGCGAAGAGTCTACCGACGGCCAGGGTACGTTTTATTCCAGTTTGTTTTGAGGAAACAGTGCCGTTCGGCGATGGATCTGTTATGGATTGGGCTGGAATCTCTTAAGAGAGTCGCACGGAGCTAGTGCTGATAGAAAATGGTACGTAACTAGTGCAAGATATGTGGAAGAAATTCTTAATGAGTATGTCGGACCATATCTAATGAATGTGGGTGAACATTCAATATTCATGCATGACAACGCCAGGTTACATACAGCTCAAATTGCAAATGAGTATTTTCAGGACGTGGCATCAATCGCATGCAATGGCCGCCGAGAAGCCCGGACCTGAATCCAATTGACCACGCTTGGGATGAAAAAAAGAAACAGAAAGAAAGAAAGAAAAGAAAAATAAATCGAAACCCCGCCCCAGCTATACTTCGAGATCTAAAACATGAGTTAGTGGAAGAATGGAGCAATATCCCGGAACATCGCATAAGAAACATAATAAACAGCATGCCCAATCGCCTAGCAGACTTAAGAAGAGCCCGTGGAGACAATACAAAGTATTAATTTTGTTTTAAAGTTCGTTTTTGTGTTGTATGTGAGGAACCCATCATATTTTTTTTGAACGTGAATATTTTGTTTTTAACCGACTTCACAAAAAGGAGGAGGTTCTCAATTCGACTGTATTTTTTTTTTAAATGTGTTTTAGCTCAGAACTTTTTCCTATGGGAACCGATTTAGATGTTTCTTTTTTTATTTGAAAGCTGGTGCTTCTCATGTGGTCCCATATAAATTGATCAAGTTCTGACTAGTAGTTTTTGAATTATCCTTAAAGGCTCCCACAGACAGGCGCGACGCGACAGCGCTACACAAAGGCGCCGCTCGTCGCGCGACACACGGTGCCTTTGTGTTGGGCTTCGCGTCGCGCCAGTGTGTACGAGCCTTAATACTGCGTATTTTTTCCACTTAGTTTATATCGATGATGTTTTAATAACAATGAAACATTTAATAACAATGATGTTTACATAATGACTTAAAAAAAAAACACAAAAAAAGTGACAAATTACTTTAATTTCGGAAGTCGGTGGCAAAAAACGAAAATTCAAAACCAGACACCGGCTTCCGAAATTGAAAGTTATTTTTAAATTTTTTTTGTGTTCTTCTTTAGAAGTCGGTTGTTTTTAAGCTATTGCATAGCTTTTATCGCGGGCTTTGACCGCGGCGACCTAATCAAGAAATTCCGTAACGAAAATAAAACCTAACACCCCCCCTCCGCCTACCATGTAGCTCGGCCGAGCGTTCGCTTAACGTGTATGTATATGGTACGACTGTACTTGAATTAATATCAAAGAAAAAAAATATACTGCATAAATAAAAAAATAAAAAAATATAATTGCATAATTTGATAAAAAATGCCACACGAGTTTTTTTTTTTGTAAAAAAGATTTTCTTGAGCCTGGTTGTAGGAACAACAAATTTGTTTGTTCCTAGTATTTATATTATATTTTATGTAATTAACATTTCGCAGATTAAGGGGTTTTATAGTTTAGATTAGGGGGATTAAGTAGTTAAGTATAAAAAGAGAAAGGTAAAATTATTTATACGCCGAGCGCCTATGGAATGAAGCTTAGCTAAGTTTATCTTACACTACTTTTTAGTTCATTTATTTTGTAGGCGACTATAATTTAATAAACGTAGGGCATACGGTTAAAAAGAAAAAGGCTATCTCATAAATTCGACAAACAAAAACAATATTTTCATTGGATGGATGGTACCAACCTCTTTATTTGTTCGTACACACCATATTTTATGAACTGTTTGTCCCTCCTGTGATCCTAATAAATAGGTACTATTACAAATACAATATACGAGCTGCCAACTGTCGTGGGAGCCGGTCTAACCAGAGGGTTGTCTCCTCGTTTTTAGCCAACGGGGAGTTGTCATTCAAGTCATGACCTACTTGGTATTCAAGTTGTATCTTATTGTGATGCTTAGCTACTAGCTACTAGTAGCCAATTCCAACTTATAATCTCCGTTAAACTAATGTTGGTTTCGTGCAACTCACCGATAGTTAGATAAAGATAGGTGCTAGAGACAATCATGTCTAATATAAATAAACTAAAAACATGAGATGGCTCCTCACAATATTTTACTCTTTTTAACTAATTAATATCAAATTTTAGATCACTGTATGTTGTACACAGAGACCGAGCAGCTCAAAAGCAACCTAAATAAACATGTAGTCCTTTTGATGAAAAGAGTTTATTAAGAAATATAAATATTTTAGCTTTCAGTAATTTTCGCATGCAGACTGAAAGTAATCAAGTTTTAATTTTGCAAAAGCTAATTAATGCTTATGCTATGATTTAGTATACAGAGATTTATGAAAATAAATGTACAGGCGCCTGACAAAAATAGCAGTTTAATCTTTTTATTAGCGTATTTCAATGTGTACATTCATCATCGTGACGGCACGGTTGGCGCAGTGGTTAAGCGATTGACTGCTGCGCTGCGTGTCGCGGGTTCGATTCCCATACGAAACTAATATTTGTATGACCTACAAGTAGTTGTTCCGGGTCTGGCTGTTAGTGTATGTGAGTTTCAATGTGTGTAAACGCACCCACAATACAGGAGAAATTCCTAGGGTGGGGCAAAGTTTAAAAAAAAAAAAACATCATCATGCGCCTAGCCTTTACCTAACTGTGTTGGGGTCAGCTTCCAGTCTAACCGGATGCAACTGAATACCAGTATTTTACATGAAGCAACTCCCTATCTGACGTCCACAATCCAGTTACTGGGTAATATGTCCTTTGGTAAGAATGGTTGTCAGGCTTTCGGGCTTCTTCTGTGTCCACAGGCGCTTAAATTGTATATTATTTTTTAACTATTATTCAGTTTTAAATAAATATATGGTAGTTAGTCTATTAAGTAAAGAATATAATAGCATATTCTTTATTATATACACCATAAAAATTACGGATCTAAATGTATAAATGTTACATAGGGTGACACAATGGGCGGTCTTATCGCTAAAAGCAATATTTTACAGACAACCTTTGGATGGATTAAAGAGAGAAGGAGAGACAATATTGCAGGTAGTCAGTGGTGTACCATTTACATATACCATAAATACATACATACATACATAAAACATATACTTATCTACAAAATATACAATAATAAACATGAAACAAGTGCAAGGAAACTAAATGTACTTAATGATGATGTAGGAGAGAGGAAGTGTTTAAGTGTTTGAGTTATAATAAAAACAAAAACAACCAAATCAAGTCCGAATATATTTGCTTTTTACAAAGTACAAAGAAAAAATTAAAAACACAATATTATTCTGAATCTTACTCTCCTAGCACGACAATAAGTTTTTAGTAAATGGATTTATTCATTTTTGTCAACATATCGTTAGTTGGCCCCATGGTCTAAAAAAAAAAAACAAGGTCTGGCATTCCGGGAGTGACACATGCTTACGTCACTATCCAGTTGCAACTTTATTGCAACAAAACACGAATTATGTAAACACTTTCAGTCACCATTCTGTTAAAAAATATATTTATAGCATTTAAATTGTCGTTTCGTTTTTCTAATCAAATGAAACAATTCAATTTAAACATATGCCAACGTAATTGTTAGTTAAAACCTCATTGTTTTATTGGATTCGCACAGGTAATAAAGGCGGTTGGGGAGTTATTATTACACACTACTGGTGGTAGGTCTGGTCTAGGTACTGGTCAGCAGTGATGACGTAGCCTTGTGTCACCCTGTGTCTCGGAATGCTATACCTAGCGAAGTATATTATTATACTATGGTTGGCCTGAAATCAACACAGTTTTTGCTAATTCTCTTGATGGATTGCCGGGTTGTACGCAATATAATGATGAAATATTTACAACGTAATTTCAAGGACACGGTAATACCTTATTATTACCTTGACGGTATATTAAGACCAGATTACGGTGCATCTGCGGTAATTACCGTTACATGGAGACACTGCGGCATAGGAATTAACGATGATATGACTGGATGGCACACGGCTCTCAGACTAGCAAAGGAATTCTTACTCTGCCGAAGCAGAGTATTCAAAAATATTATAGACTCATTTGAGTGTCCCCCTCCACGGAAATCTTTAGTAAAAGGCGAAAGATTTATACGTTTTGAAGGGAAACCAGAGTTATCAAATTTTTTGTTGCTCGAGATTATATACTCCGCGCGGTAACGAAACCATAGCGCGATTCAGAAATGAGCACGAATCGTACAACGCCATCTATCGAGCGGGGAGGTAAACATTTAACACCTATGGTTGGTATATATATACATTAACATTATTTGTTCCTCACCTTTACTCAAAGTAACCAGATACCAAATTATTCTAAAAACAGTGTAATTCCGTTATGTATGAGTTATGACTAATGTAAGTTTTGAAGTCTTCTTTAGATATATATATTTGTGTAAAGTTTTAAAGTTTACGTTTTATTTGTGATAGAACTTATTGCCAGACAGACATTAATATGGTTCACGATCACGAGTCAAGTCTAGTAAAATCCTCAGCATCTGCATTGTAGATTACCAAAACCCGTTTTTCTTAGTCTTCATTGCAATTCAGAATTGTGTCAAGATCTTCATGTGGTCTAGGTTTAGTGTAGACTTTGTCTACAGTACATTGTTAGTATCGTCTAACGTAGAAAATTCGAATATGGGAGCTATTAATAATGCTTATTATTCTGACTGTTAAATTGGTCATGGTCACTGCATTTTTAGCTACTCCTGCAAACTCTTCTAACTAAGCTAGGAATATAATAAAAGTATTATCCATGGGTCTGATAGGAGTCAAGAATCTCGTAAATAATGCAACACAAACATGGGTACATGCTGGGGTTGACTTCACGACCTTCTACTCGACAGTCCGATTCCTAAACTGCTGAGCTATTGTGATTTGACTTTAATTAAGTAATTGTTTCGCTTGCTATTGAAAGACTAGCTACTGGTGGCCATGGAGGAAGTTTATATGTATGTGAAACATCATTATTTATTTACAGAGAGGTATAGGTCATGTTCTATTCAAAAGATGTCGCTACTCGACGCCGTGTCGCTTCCCGCCGTGTACATTGCCACCACACCTATTTAACAAACTGGGCGTCCCACGGATATGCCACATGGAGGGAAAGTACCTTGAATATTGTAGATGGAACATTTTACTGAAATAAGACAGTATTTGAATTTAAAAAAAAACTATTTAAACTGCATTCATAGATATTTAAATAATTACACGGTTGAACCGGTAATCGAACCCGTTACACGAGAAAAATAATCACCCTGTATCTTTATCATACCGATCGAAAGGCTTCATCATAAGGATTATTTTTTGCTAAATAACATAGTGTCACAAATAAAAGGAAGACCATGAATTTTAACATTTGATGTGAAATTTTGTTCAGTAAATTAAAGTAAATTTTTGTATACCCACATAATATTTTATGATATAATATGTTGATTGATGATTATGCTTCTTTGACTACACAAACTTACACAGCACACTTGCATCTAACCAATTCTATTATTATACAACCACCGGTAATAGTATACCTATTTATAATGATACCTACCTACCAACTACTGCAAAAACTTGCCAAGTCATGCTAAAAAATAACTACCTACTTAGTGGAAGATTGTCTACAGATGTCAGGGCACTGGCAAAATTGACTCTTATGGAAATATTTGTGCCGATTCTCTTGTCACAAAACTCTCTAAACTAGAATAAAAATCACAAAAATTTTGTGTATTTCTGTCAAACGACGATTTCCTTTTCTGAAATAGACTAAAGTGACACAACTTAACTAAGTATATTTTAGTTAACAGCACTAATGCCGGTCACTCACATTCGCACGAATACGCGAACCCGCAAGTGTAGGACGACATTCGCAAATGAATAATGCACATTTTTTTACCACATTCACGGTTTTCCAAGCAGTGTCGGTTTTTGACGCACATCAAAGTGCGCGAAACTCGTGAATAAGCTAAAAATGCACTCAACAAGTGCCCTTGCCATGTCAATGAAAGTTTATAATAAATTACCCGAAATTATTAAAAATGAGCAAAAATTTAATTCATTCATAAATAAATTACAACAATTTTTATTACATAAATGCTATTATACTATAAATGCTATTATACTATAAATGAATACCTAAATGACAAATTTTAAATTAATGTGATTAACAAAATTTCGTATTTTTTTCATATCTTATTATTATTTTTATTATTTTTGTTGTAGATATTGTTACATTTGTATACCTACTAATTAATAAGATTAAAGCCCTCTCCCAGTCTCTTACTTTGCTGTGCCCTTACAGGGTCCATATTTATGTACCTAGCTTTAAGCCCTTTGTAACATCTTTTTTACAATATGGAATGCAAAATAAATGAATATGAATATGTTATGTTATGTTATGTTTGCGCGCATGTGAGTGACCGGGGTAAGATGGCACTGAGTTAGTAATTTAGTGAAAATGGCAATTTTGCTATTCTGAATTTGACGTTTTTCACCTAACATTTTGATTGTCTAACTAAATGTGACTATTTTTAATCGCGATTAAAAAGGTGTGGAATAAAATTAGTTTTCATGAACTATAATTCACCACAACACCTCGACTTCACGTGCTAAAACAGTGATGTATCTATTTTTTCCTTTAATTTTGCTTATATCTGGAAAATGGTGTGTCCTGTCGCAAAAATAATGAAAAATTCGACCCCTGTTAAAAACTCTTAAACCCCTAAAACTCTACATGTAGGTAATCATTTTACATATTTTCCATAGAACAAGTGAAAAATTTCCATAAAAACACGTCGAGGCTGCCAACTATGAGCGCTTCCGGCTGTAAAAAAAATCACGGGGTAGGGTAAACAAGTACCACGTGGAGTCGCGATTGTCAAATTAAATTATACTTACGTCAAAATTATTTTTAAATTTAGATTTTTTTTTTCTGATTACGTAGCTCTAAGATTCTCATAGCCAAAAGTAAGGAATTTTAGTGATAGTTTAGTTAGTTTAGTTCGGTGTACAAGAGAATCAACACCATTATTCACTTCAAAAAAAAAAAATTACCTTCAGGACTATTTCTAGTGTTGCTATAAAAAGGTCTTTTTTATAATTGTTTAACATTCGGGGTATTTTTTAATTATTTGTCGAAGCTTCACATATATGATAGGTATTGCTATATGTATAATCGCAATAAAACAACAATAAAGTGATGGCGGGTCTTTAATTTTGACAGTTCAACAACATTCATTGCGTTATCTACGTTGTTGAGCTGATGATTTTTTCAAATATATACATGAAGCAATGGATTGTGATTGAAAGTGTTATACGCAATTAGGATCCGGTCCACCGGATGAGTTACTGCGCGGAGAAAATGAGGTTTCGCCGATTCACATTGTCTTTGAGGTAAATCAGAGTACCCGCGACGTAAAAACATAGGTGTTTTGTTTCCAATTAGGTAAGAGTCGCAGGTCCGGAAAGGTCAAGGCGGCACGTGATGGCGCTAAGAAACATGATCACAATTCGACGCACGTGACTAATCAAATAAGAAAAATAACAATATTATAAACGTGCTTTCTTGGGAATTCGTGACTAAATATTAACAGCCTCACGGGTCGGTCTTCAAAGTTAAAGAACGCTTGTCAAGGTCGGTCTGTGGATGGGTGACCTTCCATTATGTATCGAGATCCCTTCGCCTTCCCGTTCTAGCTCGTTAAAAGCAGTTGGTCCGACTGTCATTCGTAGATCTTTGACAGTTGTTACGGGAAGCCTGATGGTCTGGCCACCAGTATTGCCAAGGAGTATCTTGTTACCCAGTAAGTAACTGGGTTGTAGAGGTCAGAGTCGCTGCATTTAAAATACTAACATTCAGCTGCATCCGGTTAGAATGGAAGCCAACCCCGACATAGTTTGGAAAAAAGTTGGCTAGGTGACGACACGTGTTTTCTACTTAATTACTGGAATCATTTCGCACATTTTCGCGCAACTGTGGCAAAAACCCAATGTTCTGGGTCCAAAATCTTTTAATTAAATGTATTGGAAAGTTTTACCTATTAGAAACTGTTATTGGAACCGCAGGGTGACCTCATACAGTTGTAAATTTAAATATGTAAATTGCTATTATTTGGTTCAAAATATGAGAGGAAACACCCCAGGCTTGGGTTGACTGCCAGGTCAACAATCTGCTCGAATCATAAAAAAATAAGTTGGAGTCTCATTTCCTATGAAATGTATGGGAAAAGTTTTTTGCGATTTCTACTCAAACTTCAGTTGGGTTGATGTTTTTTTTGCCCTTATAAGAAACAGGTTCGATTAGCTACAAAAAAGATTTCAGTTATTTTCTTGCTGACTGTATTTTTTTTAATTTCTGTGAATGCAGATTAACCGATAGAATCCCGGTGGCCCTCTGTAGGGCCGGTATGTCGTGGAACAAGACATTCATCAGACCAAAAAAAAAAAACAGCCCTTACAGTGAAATGCTCAAAAGACGATATTAGCCTCATTTAGAAGCAATAATGTTGATTATTTAACCGCACGACCGCGCGACCCTCTAGAGGGCCAGCGGGGCTTGACGGTGGCGCCACCCCGGCTCAACAGAGGGCCACCGGGATTCTATCGGTTCAAACTTCTTAAAAAGTTAGGGCCGTCTCCTAAGACCGTTTTCATGTAGACTAGCTACAACGGTTAAGGTACCTGTCCTTACTGCCCCTTCTCAAAAATCCACCCTGTCAAAATCAGCCCAGCAGTCACACTGTCATCTGTTTTATAATCGATGCTTGGAAGAGCTTTCCTTAGCCTAGGTTGCTTGACGATCAACTATCGCTAACTTACTGATTAGTATCTTATCAGCACGACACGTTATTGTTCAATTTTCTGCTCCAACATCGATGCATATTCAATCAAAACGACTGGAACACTTTCAGTCTCATGTGATCCTTGTTACCTAACTATTGATTTTTGAAATATACATAGCAATCAATACTTAATAGATTTAAAAAAAGGGAAGCGCTCATAGGCATATATTTTTTTAAATTCAGATTTTAATTTGTTTTTTTTTAATTAAAATATATTTAGTTATATTTATTTTATATATTTATTGAAATGCTTTTATAAAATATATAACACAACTAAACACATATTTACACTCAGTACTAAATTAAGCAGTGGTGGCCCAGTAGAAACGGCCGCGACTTACGAGTTTATAAATAAATAAAATAAATTAAAAATGCCTTTTATTTCTTATAGATTATACAGTTTCTATATATATCTCTACTTAATATAAATCAGTTATATCTATCTAAATAAATAATAATAGTTTACCTATTTATTTCAAAGTAACTTTTTATAAAAACAGTTTCTTATTTCTATTATTAATATTCTTATTTTAGTTTTGTTAGTTTTATATTCTATATGTATTTAGGTATGAGTAGTAGTGTTTTGTTAAGGTTTTAACAATGAATAAATTGTTAAATATTCATAATTATTATAAGGACCATTGGAAACCTTTCTATGGAAAATTTACCCACGGCAAACAAAGATGAATCATACATTATTTTAAAGGTTTGGATATCTAGATATGCTAGCATGAAGCGCATTGTTGTGCCTAATAGGAGTATCGAGATATAATAAGTTTTAGCATATTTTCGTTTATAAAAGGCAAATTAAACTTCAAAACACAGGAAACTGGTTTTTTGTTATTGTGACCGGGCCTAATTCATATTATAATATTTTTAATAATTAATTTGAACGTAACTTAAGGCGTTTTTTGAAGTAAGACGAAAGAAGTATTTATATCGGAAATAAACCAAAATACAATGACCTCATTCTCTCAGCAATCCCGTTAGAGAGAGAAAAAACTTCACAGTGTTAAAGTAAGTATAGTACGTAAACATATTACATAGATTTCGTGGGTCCGCGGGATTATTCGAAAAGCGGATCAGAAAGTTCCCAATGTCCTTTGTTTGATCTACAAGAAAACCAGATTAGGTGAAGACCTCCTCCAAAGACCTCTATCTATCTCTGTCCTGTGCTATTTGTCTCCTAAGTGGGTCGGCTGTTCTTTTATCCTTTTGCCTTGTGGGCCGCGCCACTCTGTCGTTCTCACGGTCCATCTCTGGTCTGTAAAGGCTCCCACAAACAGGTGCAAAGCCACAGTGCGACGCGATTCTGTTAAAACAATTTCCATAAAGTTTTCATAAAAAATTGTTCCACTAAAGTCACGTCGCGTTGTCGCGTCGCGCCTGTTTGCGGTAGCCGTAAGACGTTTTTGTGCATAACTCAAGGCTGTGTTGCTTTGGTTATTTTCCTTATCTTGGTGTGTCGTATTTTATAAAAATAAAATATCTTGATCTTACTTCGCTCTATTCCTCGTTGGCAGGTATTAATTTTATTATTAGCTTTGGCGGTAAACTTCCGTGTCTGGCAGCCATAATTGTCATGCACGCTAATAGACTTGAATTCATTAGTTTTGTTTTTATAGTTATTGGCATATTACTTTTGAATATTTATTTACTTTTCTGTTACTTACGAGTTGACTTTGTGTAAATTATTTCATCACCATTGCTCTCCAAACGGTGAATGAAAACATCATTAGGAAACCGGCATGTCCTAGAACAAAAAATTCGAAGACATGTGAAATCTACCAAACCGCTCTGGGCACGCGTGGTGGATTATGGCCCACTCCCTCACACAGAGAGGAGGTCTGTTTCCCAGCAGTGGGAACATTACAGGCTGATTATGCTACTAAATTAAATGACTATTGAGTAATTTACTTAGCAACCTAAAATTCCAAAACATGACAAAGATACACAAAAGATAGCTGACATGCATGACATTACATTTTTTCTAGGTCTCTGTTCAGATCCGAATTACAACCTTTTACTTATCTAGCTGCACACAACAAGGCCAGACTAAATACAAGCTAAAAATCTAGCCAAATGTTTTGCCAACCATACCTTGAAATAAATAAATTGTAAGGTTACTTGGATGCGACAAGTCGACGTTCTAGTAATAGTAAATTGTTATTTAACTGCAGTTATTCACACATAGCAATATTATTATTCCTGCTGTTAAATCCTTTTTGCTCGCAAAGCGATTAGATACTTTTTTGCACGCTAAACGGTAAACTTACTTTTATTCATAAATTTTTCAATAATTCAAATTGACAATATTTCCAAACTAGCTTGTACGAGTATCCCTATCACTGACCCCTAATATACAAGCCGTATATTAGTGGTCAATGGTCCCTTTTTTTAAGCAGCATTGTAACGTATAGTTGATATACTAAAAGTGACTAATTATCTATGAATTAACTATCAAATTGTCTATGGCATAAACGCTGTCAGTTCTCTACACAGCGTTCCACAGAACATATTACACCAGAGCACAGACTAATTAGTCTTCACCAGAGTATAATAACCTCATAATAACATATGTACTCTTAACAACTATTTAGGAGGAGTCCTGGGATAATACCTTTCCTTTATCCCTGCTAGTCGTCCATCTCATACGTTGAACCTCTGGTGTTAGGGTGAGTACTTTATTGTGTTTTATGCTTAATCTGTGTCCCGGTAGCCGCGTCCTATCTTGTGTAATTATAACCTTTTGACGTGGCTGCCGGCAATGTACGTTCTCAGTCATCTAATTTATTAGTGAGAACCTTGTGTATTCATTTCTACCGTCAATACATTGTATAATCACGCTGGCATGCTTGCGACGCTACCTGCCAAGCTGCTTGCTCAATTGCCTTGCCACATGTGTGATGAGAAACCCTATAGTTCAGGGCAACGGCCATAGCGTAACCATGTGCTTACTTCATGCTGAATCACTGTAAATCGCTGCGATGTGTGAGCTTTCTTCGCCTTCCACCTTTCTACGTTGTTTTCAGCTATAGCATCTTCTGCCTGGCTAGGAAACACTGCACGCATCGCATGGGGTTCCAGGAATCTTTCCTGAAACTCACGGGCGCCCCCTTTGTGCTATTTTCAGAGTTCTAAAAGTTGTTCTTCAGAAGTTCTTCTTCTTCTTATCTTCTACGATGACTTCTGGTCTGACGCCTCTACAAGCGTCCGGACGATTGCGCTAACGGAATTCACACTAACGTCGGGGTAGGCTGCCTACCCACACCACACTGCTGGCTGTGATGGAGCCACAGCGGGTGTGGTGTGACCGCCTGCCTGTCCACCCGCTACTGCCCGCACCACTACCGTGCGCCTGAGGCGCCTAACCACCCGCTCTGCTCGCCTTGACGGAGCCTTGGCGAGCGTAGCGAGGTGTACTGCGCTTTCTACGGTGTCCCCTAACGGACAAAGCCAGGGCAGTACCTTCCTTCCCAACAAATACCAGTGAGAGACCTAAAAGACTTTAGAACCTACCCCCTAAGATTCTGTGCTCGTGTATTTCAATCTAATATATCCTTTGTAAGTGGTCTTGTGTTTAAATTAGTCTACTCAAGTTCTTCACTATATATACCCAGGAAATCCACAACGCCGCAACATAACATCCATGGTCTAAAAAAACCAGCACCCTAATTACGGAAGACACTATCTATCACAATCTGAATCATTTTGAAGCCTATTGCTAATCCATTGCTTCATATGTTGGCAAAATTTGTCTGCTCAACAACGTAAATAACACAGTGAATGTTGTTGAACTGTCAAAATGAAACCCATTCCTATTGTTAGTGTGTTACGCAATTAATTACGTAACACACCAACAGTAGGAACAGTAGGAGTGCGGGTTAAACCGCAGGTCTAGCATTTCGGGAGTGACACATGCTTACGTCACTATCCAGTTGTCACTTTATTGCAACAAAACACGAATTATGGAAACATTTTCAGTCACCTTTCTGTTAAAAAAAATATATAAAGCATTTAAATTGTCGTTTCGTTTTTCTAATCAAACGAAACAATTCAATTTAAACATATACCAACGTAATTGTTAGTTATAACCTCATTGTTTTATCGGATTCGCACAGGTAATAAAGGCGATTGGGGAGTTATTATCACACACTACTGGTAACACAGTGGTGATGACGTAGGCTTGTGTCTCCCACGTGACCACTGTATCTCGGAATGCTATACCTGGCGAAGTAGGTATATTATTATACCATGGTTTAGCGTTGTTATCAACCCAACTGTCAATATAGTCAATCCCTAGCATCTGGCGGAATGACAGCTCACTAAAACCTCACTTCACGTAAGTTTTCACGATGAAATTTTACAGAATAGACGCCTGTTTAGCAAAACATCAGACTGCTAGTATCTGACGCTGATTGATAGAGTATTGGTAAATCTGTACTTGGCAGAAGAAGTATTGGTAGGGAGAAACGGAAGCTGGTATCCTCCTGGCGACACATCTTTACTCTCTGAGTTATGAGGAGTACCTAAGTAGTTGAGGTAAATTGCAATCATGTGACGGAAACCACACTCCATGAAATTAATAATATAAAAACTCGATAAGTAAATTGCTGCAAATCAATTAACAATTTTCTTATTGTGGCATTGTTAAACTGTCTGAGAAAAGATGACGAGATACTTCATCACAATACAAAGAGATACGAAGAAATAGATAAAGCTTTGTATTCTATTCCTGTAACTAAATGTGTGTGTGTGTGTGTGTGTGTGTGTGTGTGTGTGTGTGTGTGTGTGTGTGTGTGTGGTGTGTGTGTTTGTGTGTGTGTGTGTATGTGTGTGTGACTGCCTCGTTGGTCTAGTGGTCGGAAGCGCTACTGCTGAGCAAGATGTCCTGGGTTCGATTCCCAGGCTGGACAAAGTGTTATTGGGTTTTTCCTTCAGGAATTTCTCAGCTCAGAGTCCGGATTTGTGCCCGGTGGATAGTAATAGGCTTGCCCCCTATTTACACAACTGGCGAAATGTGGGTGAACTCTGGCTAACCCTTCGGGGATTAAAGGCGTGATGATATGATGTTCTGTTATGTGTGTACTTGTGTAGTGTGGAGTTTGGTGTAGGTACAGGCAAGAAAAACGGAGCAAAGGCTCCCAAAGGCAGGCGCGACGCGACAGTGCTACACAAAGGCGCCGCCGCACACTGGTCCCGAATGATAAAAAAGTGGACATTAAGAAATTTTTGACAGAAGGTCAACGGATTCGGCTGATTTTTTTTTGTAGACAGCTGATGCTATTACAAATCACTTTTATAGATTGAGTTTTTGCCAAATAAGCCGTATTTTCAGAGAAAAAAAATATTGAAATATTTTTTGTATGAAAGAAATCCTAATTTTGTCTTTATCTTCCAAGATTCAAACGTATTCAAAATAAAACTTAGCGCAGCTTGTAGAGATGCTAATTGCTCACTACTTTGTCATAGACACTCTTCTGCGATTTTGTGCTCCTTTTGAGTTACATGCACTTTAAATATTTTTTGTATGAAAAAATCCTAATTTTGTCTTTATCTTCCAAGATTCAAACGTATTCAAAATAAAACTTAGCGCAGCTTGTAGAGGGGCTAATTTCTCACTACTTTGTCATAGACACTCAACTGCGATTTTGTGCTCCTTTTGAGTTACATGCACTTTAAATATTTTTTGTATGAAAAAATCCTAATTTTGTCTTTATCTTCCAAGATTCAAACGTATTCAAAATAAAACTTAGCGCAGCTTGTAGAGGGGTTAATTGTTCATCACTTTGCCATAGACACTCAATTGCGATTTTGTGCTCCTTTTCAGTTACAGGCACTTTAAATTTTTCGTTGTCGGATGAGCTTTACTAGTTTTTTGTAGACAGCTGATACAATTACAAGTAACTTTTAAAGATGTATTTTTTGTTAAATAAGCCGTATTTTCAGAGTTAAAAAATTAATTCAGGCGGATTAGAAATATTATTATTATATATAATTACCTGTACCTGAACATGTCTGTACACGTTTTGAGATATCCAAGTTGTTTATTTGATATATTTAAAATAAGACTTTTTTTAATAGAAAGACATTTATAAGAGTTACTTATTAATGAAGAAAATGTTATTACATCTTAGTCTATCTTTAACAAGATTATTTCTAATCCGCCTGAATTAATTTTTTAACTCTGAAAATACGGCTTATTTAACAAAAAATACATCTTTAAAAGTTACTTGTAATTGTATCAGCTGTCTACAAAAAACTAGTAAAGCTCATCCGACAACGAAAAATTTAAAGTGCCTGTAACTGAAAAGGAGCACAAAATCGCAATTGAGTGTCTATGGCAAAGTGATGAACAATTAACCCCTCTACAAGCTGCGCTAAGTTTTATTTTGAATACGTTTGAATCTTGGAAGATAAAGACAAAATTAGGATTTTTTCATACAAAAAATATTTAAAGTGCATGTAACTCAAAAGGAGCACAAAATCGCAGTTGAGTGTCTATGACAAAGTAGTGAGAAATTAGCCCCTCTACAAGCTGCGCTAAGTTTTATTTTGAATACGTTTGAATCTTGGAAGATAAAGACAAAATTAGGATTTTTTCATACAAAAAATATTTAAAGTGCATGTAACTCAAAAGGAGCACAAAATCGCAGAAGAGTGTCTATGACAAAGTAGTGAGCAATTAGCATCTCTACAAGCTGCTTTAAGTTTTATTTTGAATACGTTTGAATCTTGGAAGATAAAGACAAAATTAGGATTTCTTTCATACAAAAAATATTTAAAGTGCATGTAACTCAAAAGGAGCACAAAATCGCAGTTGAGTGTCTATGACAAAGTAGTGAGAAATTAGCCCCTCTACAAGCTGCGCTAAGTTTTATTTTGAATACGTTTGAATCTTGGAAGATAAAGACAAAATTAGGATTTTTTCATACAAAAAATATTTAAAGTGCATGTAACTCAAAAGGAGCACAAAATCGCAGTTGAGTGTCTATGACAAAGTAGTGAGAAATTAGCCCCTCTACAAGCTGCGCTAAGTTTTATTTTGAATACGTTTGAATCTTGGAAGATAAAGACAAAATTAGGATTTTTTCATACAAAAAATATTTAAAGTGCATGTAACTCAAAAGGAGCACAAAATCGCAGAAGAGTGTCTATGACAAAGTAGTGAGCAATTAGCATCTCTACAAGCTGCTTTAAGTTTTATTTTGAATACGTTTGAATCTTGGAAGATAAAGACAAAATTAGGATTTCTTTCATACAAAAAATATTTCAATATTTTTTTTCTCTGAAAATACGGCTTATTTGGCAAAAACTCAATCTATAAAAGTGATTTGTAATTGCATCAGCTGTCTACAAAAAAAAAAATCAGCCGAATCCGTTGACCTTCTGTCAAAAATTTCTTAATGTCCACTTTTTTATCATTCGGGACCAGTGTGCGCCGGTCGTCGAGCAACACGCGGTGCCTTTGTGTCGGGCGTCGCGTCGCGCCAGTGTGTCCGAGCCTTTAGGGCGTTTTCTTTCAAGTTTTCTGAAAGAATATACTTACCTAATCAAGTTAATAAAAACGTTATCACGAAATATTAGTGGTGCCGATTCTCTTGTACACCAAATTAAGCTAAACTATAATATTTTATTTTTTATTTTTGGTTTAGAGAATCTTAAAAGTTATTCTGCAAACAAGATTCGCTCTAGTTAAAAAAAAATTTGACACAACTAAAATCGAATTTGACAATTGCTAAGTTGAGTAGACCACAGACCAAGATTTGTCGAAAATTAAAATAAAGACTGAACGAAATGTTCCGAAGCGCAAAAAACCTGAGTAAATCAAATAATTATCTTTAATTGTTTATCAATAATTATAATGAAATACAGGGAGCATAATGGCGGCGTAAAATTATATGAATGTTTATATTTAAAAAAATTAAGGGGAAGCGCAAGTGTAGCCCAGGCAATAAAAAAATTCTTACGTTTTTTTGCAATTTGCTAGTCAGTGTCAGGTTGTATGTTGAACAAAATATTATTTGCAACCGTATCAAGTATGTGTTTACAGAATTATAATCATTAAAATCATCAATAAAACCCTCTACTCTAAGTTCATATAATCCCATAGAACGACATTTTATGAAAAAGTCGTCTCTCTAGGGAGGCTAAATAAATTTCTTCAATCATTTGGAATGGGTTGGAACGGTCTCGCAATCTTTCCAAATGAACTCTTGCTTGATAGTTTCTAAAAAAATGTTATAAATTCTTATGTCACAGAATTTGGAAGTGGATTTATCCACTTCTTTTCCGAATTATAATGTAGTACAAAGCTAATTACCTACTTAGATGTTCAGTAAAAAATCCCTTTATTTTTTCACGAATACATTTCGTATTGAGTAGCGTTACGATAAACCGGAGGGTTTTGTAAGTCACGTTGTATAAAAAATAAGAGTACAATACAAAAACATAAATTATAACAGTTAATTAGGATCAGGAACAGGTCTTCAGCGCGAATAAAGTCAGTCTAGTTTTGATCTTCCAACATAACACGAGTTTTTTTAACCCGGTGAGCACCGGCGACCAGCTGAAAGTACTCCCTCCGCCATCTGTGTTCCCATGCTGGGGTAGTCCTGCTATTCGGCGCTTGGCTGCTGTAGACCGGACCCCAAGGGCCCTATTACACGTCGTGAGCATGCTGAAACCCGGGGAGTTCCGAGTCCCGTCCTCAATGCTCACCGGGATAATAAAAATCCTGGTCCTCTTCAAATACCCCTTCTTTGAAATGAAATACCACAATTGTATTCTAATAACAATAATTTTATTATTTATCTTTCTGCCGAATCGACAACAGCTGCAATCACATAAGTTTCCCTAATTATTTCCAAACTCACAAGCTTCCAAACTTTCAAGAACTAGTAGAGAAATGTGCTTTGTTGTAAATTTTAGTTCATGACAAATAATTTTAGTCCACAACTTTTTAATCGCGATTAAAAATAGTCAGATTTTTGTTTGACAATCAAAAGCATTATCATTAAATGGAATAACTAAATGACATTAGTGCTGTCAAACTATAATAAAGATAAGTTGTGTCACTTTAGTCAATTTCAGAATGGGAATCGTCGTTTGACAGGAATAAACAAAATTTGTTGATTTTTAGTCTAGCTTAGACAATTTTGTGACAAGAGAATCGGCACCACAACATCATTTCGTGCGTTCACATTTACTTTATTCCGGTTTAATAGGTTTTAAGTACATTCGAGTACTTACATTAAAATTTAGTTTTTATTAACATTGTTTTGATCGCGATCAGACTGGTTCTTTTCGTGCATTTGTGTATGTTTATTATAATGTAAGTAATTATTCAGCAATATATCGATTTACTATGCATAATTATATTTATAGCTTCGAATCCCCTATATTTTGTTATTTCGGAAGATCCTGCTTAATATTAATAGTTATAGACTAAGGTACACCTACAACCAAACCTTAAAATATCGGTAGTCTGGACTAGCAGGTGGTGTGCCTAGGCCCACTTGCGCGTTCATGGGTTATCCTAGATAACTCGGAGTTAACAGCTAACTCAGGGTTAATCAAATAATTCATCTTGCGCCACCAAGAGTTAGAGGTAAACCTAGGGTTAAAGTTTTAAATATAAAACCCACCGATTTGGGAGAGTTAAGTCACTAACCTCTGGGTTAGTGTTAGTAATGTCAAAATAAATTGATGTTGACGTACCGATGATAACTTATTTTGTATTTTATATTGTTCGACGTATTAGCAAGTGAAAATTCGGTACTATATCAGCAGGCAATATATTCATGAAATTATGTAAAAATAAATACAAATTATAAAAACTTAAAACATATTTTGCCCTATCTGACGTTTTCGTCAATCAATAAACTAAATCTCCATGAAAACCACATACAATATGATTAAAATTAAATGTCATGTTATAAAATTCAAAGACAAGAAAGTATTGCGTAGCGTAATGTAGTGTAAAAGAGATGGGCATACAATTTCCGTTCATTGTTCGTTCACTAATTTTTGGTCGGATTACATATCAGGGAACAGAGATAGCAAAACTATTATATGTTTTGTCGATTGAACTGCAATGTTCCCAACTCAGAAAACACTAATATCAGGTTAGTTAACCGAGTGTTATTTTTTACTGTCGTAACGCGTAATAAGAGTTATAATGTTATTTACTTAACCCTGAGTTTACAAACTCTACGTTTATTCATTTAACCTGACCTAAACATGCAAAATAAATGTAAAGTTTCGTCAATTTATTTTGATATTACTAACACTAACCCAGAGTTTAGCGACTTAATTCTCCCACATCGGTGGGTTTAATATTTAAAAGTTTAACCCTAGGTTTACATCTAACTCTTGGTGGCGCATGATGTATTATTTGACTAACCTTGAGTTAGCTGTTAATTCCGAGTTATTTAGAATAACCCGTGAACGCACAAGTGGGCTTAACCCGACTAAACGTGCAAGTGGGTCAGTAGTAACACCTATTCAATTAGTCATCTATTCAAAGAGCTACTTATTTATTCATTTATTTTATTATTTATGTACACAGTAAAATTCATAGAGAAACGACGTTTATAACTTTTGAGTACAAAAGTAGTGCGTATTTCTTCAGAAATATCTTTCAGTGAAAAAGAAATGTATACAATAGTCGGTGAGAACAAGAAAAGAAGAATATGATATCTTATGTGACGTCTTAGTAAACTTAACAACTGCTAACTATAATAAATACTAAGGCTACATGAGTACCTGCGGGTCATACCCGAGATCAGGTTCAAGTCGCGCGAGTCAAGGTGCCTGCACAGCCGACCTCGAGACTATGTATTGCACAACTGAGAGATCGAATTTTAGAGGTATATTACAGTAAGCAGCCATTCTTTTGAAATAATTTATATTCATGGATTTGTTAATTAAAATGATTTAGATGAAATCTTTTAGATGTATATATATGACGGATCCTCTACATAGGGTTGTGATTGGACATAATAATAGTGCCTGATATAGCTACTGTGGGAGCAGAATTTGGATACGGGTAAACTAGAGAAATAACATAACTCCTTATTATAACGTCCACACTGGTCATTGTTATAGAGTCAATTATATGAACATTACTTACCATTATAGAACTAATACTCTGAATTTATAAGGAAACACTGAGCAGTTCCTAGGCTAGTATGTGTCGTGACCACGTCTCAACGATCACTATCGATCCATGATCCAAACACGATAGTCCTAGTCTCCTCACAACGCCAAACAAAGGCGTTTGTTTCGTTCTTAAGTGCATACTCATCATAACAAATCCGTATATATGTCAAGAAATTGTAGGGATAGCCTTTTTGTGTTATGTCCTCCTGGTTACAGGCAACGTAAAGGACATCCCTAAACCGCAGACCTTGTTGCAATACAGGCAACGATAGAGAATAATTTGTCCAGAGAACATACATGCATGGGCTGCAGGGTTTCTCACAGCCATTCTTTTGTTCTTTAAAGTGGTATTTAGGAGCCGAAGGTACGACGGTTGAGCAGCATGAACTTTATAGACTAGTAAGTACAATTAATTATGTTTAAACTTAGCTGGGTATTTCTTATTTTAGAATAACGAGTGCTTATGGTCAATTGTTTGCATATCTGTGCGACTGTTGAGCATAAGCTCCTAGATCAGGCAGGGTTACTGGATGATTTTATTAGGAATTTATCAGGAGCAACTGCCTTGAGAAGCAGTCTTAGACCCTATTAGTAAGACTTAAACATGCAACTAGCGAAATGTGGTTGTACCTTGTAAACACCTCTTCTTACTCCTTTGAAGAAAAATGGCGTGATGTTATGTTAAGAAATGTATTTTTTAATATATCTCAGATACATTAAATTGCTTTTTCCATCAACCGCTCAATCAAGAATTAAATTCTTGCGGATCACTTACAAAAAGCTTTTAACTTTTTTTTAAATTGACTTTATGATTAATATTTGTCAATCATTTGCAATTATATATACTGCCAATAAAAGCACTTATATTCACCAAATTGAAAATTAAAACAAGTCAATAATAATGGATGATATAAACGTTATTTTATTACCCACATGTCTACCGCAGTTTCATTCATCATTTAGTTGATAACAGACTGTGAATCTTAAAACTCGCCTAAAGTTTAAATTATACTGTTTCATATTCTTTTTAAGTAAGAAAAAGTGAATTTTCCGTGTCAAATAGTAGGTACGTAGTTTTATTATTTATCAATGAAGCTTTGTCGGCGAATTTCATCAATGAAACTGAACGAAATCACTAATCTAAACCACGATCAGCGTCAATATTCCACATGGAATTACATTGTACTGTGATATTACACAACACTGAGGTCACTGACCGCTCTTGAACGCGGTTTAGATGTGCTGATCGCGTTTAATTGTATTGGTGAAATTCGCCCTAAGCGTAAGTATATAAAACATATGTATACTTACCTAAATCGAGACAATCGCCTCATTTCTACCTAACTAATTACGTCAATTAATCATCAACCAACACAACAATAGCTAATGTTAACAATAAATTAAAAAAAGTCACTACAGAATATCCCTAACAGCCTGCAAATACGACGTCGTCGTCGCAAAAATGAATCGTCAGTTCTGAACAAAAACACGTTTGATATCGGCGCGCACGCAGTTACTTTGTAATCCTTGAACGAGAATCAAGACAAAATGAATCACTGATGATGTCGGAACACGCCGACTGATAAGTCAGTTACATACTTTTCATTAGTCGTAAGGTCGTGCCGTGTGGTAGAATAAATAGTGTCGTGAAAAAAGGATTGTGGAAAATATGCAGTGAAGTGAACAAGGTGATTAGTAGTGATAACTGTGATATTTTTATTTAGGTGGGTACTATTTTGATTAGATATATATTTTTTGTTTTGGTACATAGACTCGCGATTTTTCTCAAGGGACGCAAAACTTCAGAACAAAGCTAAAAGTGTTAAATAAACTCATTAATAACCCCAAAACATTTTTCTTCTATTTATTTATTTAAGTATGTTTTCCTGTTCGTGTTTTCTGCTATATTTTCATGATCATGGAATCCTGAGTTAAATATCCTTTGTTTTCCAATTACTTTCCTCTCTTTATAGATCCCTAGTATCCCTAGTGCAAAACAAACGTGTATTCCCATTGTACCCACCGGAGACGCCGCCCCGCCGCGCGCGCCTCCCGCTTCCGTGGCTCCACTATTGGGGACGGGAATGTAGCTTTGTTTTGTACTAGGAATCTAGAACGCATAGGAATTAATAATACACTACATTATGAAAATTGCGGCGGCGGATCAATTAACAACAAATTATTTTAAATCTAGTTGTAAATCTAGTTCAAATGTGCCTTAACCCGTAATTAGTTTGGAAAAATATTAAGTAAGTATCTAAGCACCTACCTACACTACAAAGTAACGTTTACGTTAATTTAAACGTTTTATGAAGTAACTGGTTTGGTTTCTTTGTTTGTTGCCATTATTTATTTACTAGCGACCCTGCTTCGCAGAGTTTTACGGCTTGACAAATACATGGAGATTTCTTTATTATGTGTTAGTTTAATTAATATCAATGTATAATACACATAAGCTTTTCGGAATAACTATTCTAAAGAATGGTGAAAACCGCATCAAAATCCCTTTCGGAGTTTAGAAGATCAATGCGGTCTCACAGCCAAACACGAAAAGCGATTTTTATAATATAAATTTAGATACTGCGGGTAAGCTTTAGTCAAATATAAAGACTATTTAAAATAATAAAATAGGTAAGTAATGTTCACGAAATCAGTTTTCAATTTCCGCATTTTTTATGATAATCTTATCTAATTTTGTCGGACTTGTTTATGACATAATCATAATAATTTAGTTAAACCATTTTATCCTTTATATACTTATTGTAATTATTTATTGCAAACAGCGGCGTGTGGGTAAAGCAAAATAAATATATGAGTAACACTGTATTAAATCAATATGTGTGGTTTGAGTGTGACGCATCATAACTGTGCATAATTTAAGCACACTTATCTCATATTACATAGGTAGGTCTTTGTTTTTTTGAGAGACCTTGAACATGAAAGTTTAAAATGAAATAATATCAAGTCACAGAAACTTGCTCATTTACCTTATAAAGTACCTACCAAAATATTTTTTTTGTATTTTAGTTTTACGGTCTAACCTTCCCTAGTACCAGGTTAGCAGCAACCCCAGGAACCTAATTATATTATCCGTTGAGGTCAATTGCTTGCAGCAGTTTACAAGCTAATATAAAATTTAAATTGAACCATGCATTCATGACACGTAAGAGTGTTAACTAGACGTTACACAAGACTGCAGGGTTAATGTCATACATATGTATGCAGAGCCGGCCGCGTGCATGTCTGTGCATGCCTTAACAACGACAGTATTGACATACTTGCGAAAGCAAATAGTCCGATAAATACCTAGTGTACTTGTGCCCAACTGATAATGGAATAAAGTAGTAACCAACCTCGCTTATCAGTGAACTTTGACCTACTGATAACAAGTAGCGCACTCTGTTTTTAAAAGTTTCATCCACACATTTAACTATCTCGTGTTGAAGGGAAGCGCCGCCTGCGAATTTCAAATTTTCTTACGTTTTGTTCAATTTGCGGGTCAGAGTCAGGTTGTATGTTGAACAATATATGATTCGCGACAGTAACAAGTATGTATTTACAGAATTATAATCATTAAAATCATCAATAAAGTTCATATAATCCTATTGATTCATATTTAATATAGATAGATTAAAGTTTGCTAATAATAACCTAACCCGACTAAAACTATTAACAAACTAAAATATGGCGTCGAAGATTCCTCCGCATCGATGTCGACTGGTAAATGTTCCCAAAAGACTGGCGGCATTCCTACGTCGTTTTATGGCAATGCTTAGCCTCTGGCCAAGGTAAAAGCCAGCCCTTGGGTCACGGGATGTGTCAAACAGGCGTTTGGAGATTTCGTTGAACAAACCATGGGCACTTGGACCCCACAACCTGAGGGTTTCAACCCCAAACGGCTCGAAAATATAATTACCGATAAGGTTATTATACTTTAGCTGCTTGAGGTTTTCCGCAGCCGCAGCAGCGGCGCCAGCGCAGCACGCCGAGCCAGGAAGATGGGATGGGATGTGTGGTTAAACTTACATATTGTAAAGAAATCTAGATGTTTTGTCAAGTCGTAAAATCTGTGCGAGCCACGGGCGGGTGTCCCTGGTCAACAAGAGCTGCTTGTTTATTTATTTATCTTTCTTACACTCAATTTCAATATCACAAGCGTTTAGCATTTTACAATGACACGTGTGTTAACCACCCTAATTGCGTAACACACTGTCAGTCATAATCTGAATCATTTTAAATGATATTGCTAATCCATTGCTTCGTATGTTCGAATAATTTGTCTGCTCCATTTACGTTGTTAAATAACGTAATGAATGTTGGTGAACTGTCAAAATGAAAGCAATTGTAGCTCATGGTATGTTGCGCAATTACCCTGCTGTTAAAAATATTAAAAGAACGTTATTAATGCAGTAGAGATTAAATAAATAAATTAAGCAGATATTCGATTATGTTGAATACCACTTGTATTTATTTATTGCAACACAGCAGACTAGATTTAATGCCAGCCAGATAAACAGTCACAAAAAACCAAAAATGAATGATATACATATTATTATGTTTATTGCGTCTCAAGGTCTGTTACTAACAAGAGCACTTGTTCTTCGTTTTTCATAAGTATTAAAAACTAAAATATGAAAGTTCCTCTTGTGGGTCAAAATATTCGCTAGTAAAATATTATAATTTTGGGATATTTCGCCGATATCAATATACACCTCATTTACAACCCTATAGTTTATTTTTTCCCTTGACATTAAAAGAATACAAGGTATCGAATTGTGGCCCATCTAAAGGTCGGCCACAATTCTTTACGATGATTCGTTCGATTCGTTCTTGAACGTACCTTTAAAGAATAAATACTTTATATGCACGTTCAAGAACGAATCGTTTTTGATCGGCCATTTCTAAGATCAACCGGCACCCTAATTGCTTAACACATCTATTACAATCTGAATCATTTTGAAGGATATTGCTAACCAATTGCTTCATATGTTCGAAAAGTTTGTCTGCTCAACTACGTAAATACCGCAATGAATGTTGATGAACTGCCAAAATGAAAGCCATTGCTACTGTTAGTGTGTTACGCAATTACGCCACCAGATATAAACCTACAAACGAAAATCTTGCGAGGTATATTTTAAAATGTAAATGAGAGTCGTTCTTGCTCAAACTCGATATAAAATTTCAATGACGTTTCGGAAAGATTGTTCCAAATTAAATGCAGTCGGCCATAACCTTAATCTGTTACTGCTGTTTCGGCCCTAAATTAACAAATTTCATTCGCGCTTTCTATCTATGGAAGCACACTCACCTTTTAGACAAAATGGACCAAATTATGATAATTACCATGTATATACATTCATTTCGATTTTAAATATGGCCATGGACGACCGAGCGTGGACACAATCTACTCTTCCCATTCGTATGGGAGGCTTCGGCGTCCGCAAAACTAGTATTAGTTTACCGGCTATCATATCCTGGGTTTACGGCACTGAGAAATTAATCAGGAAAATCGTAGGCTCCACACTGATTGATTTTAATGTGCCGTGCTTCACCGAGACTATAGATGCCTGGCGTCTCGCTTGCCCGAATTCAGATCTACCCGACAATCCATCTTCCCAGATACGGTGGGACGAGCCACTCTGCAGAGTATAACAGAACAATTTTATTAAACCTCAGCTACTACTGTGGAGCGTACGCGCCTGCTGGCTGTGGGTAAGTGGGAGTCGGGTCTTTCGCTTCGTGCACTACCGTCGTCGAACATAGGCACTTTGTTCGACGACACTACTTTCCGCCTCGCTGCTTCCGTGCGACTAGGAGCTCCTTGTTCTTCTCATCGCTTTCATACTGGCGAAGTTGGCAACAGCCTCGGACACCACGGCCTGTCTTGCAGCCGAAGTGCGGGTCGCTTAGCGCGGCATGCGAACTTTAATGACATCATCCGGCGAGCTCTTATCACCGTCGGTGTTCCAGCAACTAATGGCTAGACACTGGACGGTATGTCTTTCCACGAAGGGTGGGTAGGCCTTTAGTGTGGGACGCAAAGTATGTCGATACTCTTGCGCCATCCCATCTTCCCGGCTCGATGTGCTGTGCTGGCGCCGCTGCTACAGCTGCGGAAAACCTCAAGCCAGTAGGTACCAACCGTAAACCAGTAGGTACCATACACACATAAAGATGCTGTTGAGGTTTTTAGAGTAGGCAAGTTATTTTTTAAATGAATTGGACCTCGGAACTCTCAAAAGGTGCTGTGGTCCAACTATTTTTAAACTTGGACAGCTGTCCCTAGTAAAGACCCATGGTCCAACTAGTTGGACCGAGCAGTTGGACCACTGCCCCGGACTCTATGTATGTATGTTTGTTCCTTTGTGGCACTCTAGAACCAAACGCGTGGGCCGATTTTGATTATTCTTACGTTAATCCATTTGTCCTAATATTGTGATAAATGATAAATGATTTTATTTCTGTAAGTAGGTTTATACAAACACTTTTACACGTGAATCATATTTTAAAACTAGAGGAGGTCGGCGTTTCCTATGTGACTACTCTGAGAAGAAAGGCCGAAACAAACTCAGAGGTCACAGTCTCTTTTAAAGTCCAGACATAATCTTGGTCAGATCATGTGAAGACCATGTAGATTTGAGTCTGAAATGGTCTTTTGAGGAAAAAATACCACACAGAATGAGTGGACCTGTCCAGTCAGTGCACGCATTTGTCAGTAATCGTGCAGCTCAACTCAAAACTTAAGGAGCTCAACCATTCGACGAACAATACCAAAGAAAGGACATTTGGGTAGGCCGCATAAATTACTCAAACTGCCAGACTGATTAAAACTAATCAAGAAAGAAAAAAATAAAACAATGATCTACATAGTCTTTACATTCACAATAATTAAAATAATATACTATTTTACAAAGTAAATATTCATGTCAATATATTTATAAAAATTCATCAATGTCAACAGGTATAAAAAATCCTGAAATAATCTTGGTCAGATCATTTGAGGACCATGTAAGATTGGTGTCTAAAATGATCTTTTAAGGAAAGAACCATACAGATTTGAGTGGACCTGTCCAGTCAGTGCAAGCATTTGTTAGTAATCGTGAAGCTCAACTCAGAACTTAAGGAGCTCAACCATTAGACGAACAATACCAAAGAAAGGACATTTGGGTAGGCCGCATAAAGCACTCAAACTGCCAGATCATCATTGAAACTACCTGAGAAAGTGAAAAAAAAAAAAAAACTGACACATAGTTCTCACATTCATAATAATTTGATAATGATGTTATACTTCAGAAAGTAAATTGTCATGTCATTCTATATGTAATAATTATCAAATGTCAAAGTTTATGTAAAAAACAAATTAAAAAAAATTGCAAACATAAAAATAACAAAAAAAACATTCAGTATGCAAAAAAAAATTGGAGCAACTCAATCCCAAGCCTTTTTGTCCTCAATATAATCTTTAACGGTATAAAAGGCTTTCTGGCACAACTTACGTTTAATGAATGATTTGAATTTATTAAGGCTTAGATCTTGTGAGTGTCACATCACTCAAAATAGGTCTTTATTGTTAAATTTAAGAAGATGCTTCCAACTGTTAAAATAATAGATCATCTTGTTTCCATCTTTTTCAAAGTTTACTGTTTACGCAGTAGGGATAATGGATTTTTTAAATTTCCTTTTTATATTTTATTATTTTTAGTTTATCCCAGTAGTACGTTCCCGAGGGATAATTTCCGCCCTCAACGCGGACAAAGCAGCGGGCTATCGCTAGTCCTCAATAGATTTGTTATACCTAATGAATGTTTCAATATTAACGGTTAATATGCATTATCTGTATCTGCATAGCTGTACGGTGAGCAAAGAAAGTTGCCTAACTCTGCAACTGTTACAACATCTTACGTCACATATCTGACACAAATTATTCGATGCACTGCTTATGAATATCAAGTTAAAGTTTGTGAGTTTGTGTTATTTTTATTTTATGTCTGCTCCGATAATAACAGCCGCACGGGTCTACCAAAGGTTAAGCAACGCTTACCGAGATCGGTCCGTGGATGGGTGACCAATCCATTACATGTCCAGCTCTCTTTGTGCGTCGTTAACCGTTGTTAAGGGTAGTCAGAAGCCCGAAAGTCAGACAAACAGTCTTACCATGGGGTATCGTACCTGACTACCTGCATTATTGTCTCTCCTTCTCCCTTGAATCCATCCAAAGGTTGTCTGTAAAAGATCGCTTTTAGCGATAAGACCGCCCATTGTGTCACCCTGTGTAAAATGTCTACATTTATATCTGTTATTTTTTATGGTGTACATAATAAAGAGTATTCTATTCTATTCTATTCTATCGTTTTTTCCAGTAACTGGGTTGTGGAGGTCAGATAGGCAGTCGGCCAGTCGCTCCATGTAAAATACCGGTATTCAGTATCCGGTTAGATTGGAAGCTGACCCCAACATCGTTGGAGAAAGGCTAGACAGATGATGATGTCTGCTGCGATTTAATTCATAATCACAATTTAAAAACTGCAGTCTATAATGACTTTCAAGGGAAGGTCAGTGGGTCGTCTTAGGGGCGGAGTAGTAGGAGTTGCATTATACGCTTAAGGACACAACGAGCAGCAAAGAAAAAAAAATGGTGAACAATTTTATTGGGACTGTTAAATTCAGAAAAGAAGTCTTTCGTAAATCTACCAATTTTATTGCAGTATCGGGTTAACCTTGACCATAGAAACCATTTAGGTTCTGAGATGCATGGCCCTACGACCCACGTAGGCGTAGTCGACGGAGCCCGGCTAGGCGGTGCTCCAACTTCTAAAATCTTAAAAAAAAATAACCATGAAGGGGATGGCGGGGCCTTTGTTTGCTCGCTTCGCTCGCTCACTAGACCCCCCCATTCCCTTCGAACCTAACCTATCCGAGTCAGAGTGCCCCAATTCCCGAGCTCGCATTGCTTCGCTCTTGCATCCTAAGTTCTAAAATTTTAATAAAATACACTTGAAGTCAAAGTCACATCATTTATATCAAATAGACACATAAAAGGCATTTTTATTATTTGACGTCTTTCAACGTCAAAATTTACAAGAAAATAGAATTGGTTCTAATCGTCGTTTCGTATAGAGAAAAATGCGCAAGAAACTCCACAGTCATTCTTTTAAAATGTTTTACAATATTTTGTGTACATTAATCATATAATTATATGTGAAGACGATGTACCTACCTAGAATAAAATTACTGTACCACAACAGGTAAAAAGAATTGAACTTAAGGTAGTTTCAGTTATTTTTACCTATTGTGGTAGCTCAAGTCTACTAATCTAGAACATGGCCTACGTTAGACTAGTAATTATATTAGATAACAATGTACCACTGTGGCCCGTTCTAGACCAATTAACTGGGCTTTGCACTAGATAATTACTTTAACTAGACACTTCTGGCTCTAACGTAGCCGTGGTCTATTTCAGATTACTTAAATAAACGGTTGACCAGTAAAACAACTCTTTTAACAGTGCAGTGGTGGCTCCGTGTCCAAACGCCTTCTGCCGGAGGCTCTACGCGGGGTCGTGCGGTCCATGGCCTTTTACGGGGCACCGGTGTGGGCGCGTTCATTGAGGCGTCGACCAGCCCGCCGGTTGAACGCGTCCCAGAGGGTCATGGCCATCCGGCTGGTCTGGGGATACCGCACGGTCTCCTGCGCGGCGGCGAGCCTCCTTGCCGGATTGCCGCCATGGGATCTGGAGGCAAATGTCCTCGCGTACATTTGGGAGTGGCGCGAGGAGGTGAAACGCCAGAGCGTAACTCCACTGCCGCGAGAAATCGCGGCACAGCGGACAGAGCTCCGGCAGAATCTCATGGCGGCATGGAGAGTGCGACTGTCGCAACCCAGTGCTGGGCACGCCACAATTGCGGCGGTAAGTCCCCTCTTTGAGGAGTGGCTTGAGAGGCGTCGCGGCGTCCTCACCTTGCGCCTGACGCAGGTCCTCACCGGACATAGCTGTTTCGGAAGGTTCCTGTTTCGGATAAAGCGGGAGGAAACGCCCGGGTGTTATCATTGTGTGGATCTGAAGGAACATGGGTGGGTTTTAGTCAGTAAGAGTCTGACACGCCCTTCCGCTCCGCCCAGAGCGGGAGAGGTCATATTATGACTTCCAGCCCAAAAAAAAAAAAAGTGTGGTGGCCCCGTGGTGACGGCCCAGGGAGTCTACCTAGTATCACCCACGGGCATAAGATTAGTTTGGGGCCCGACTTAAGAATGAATGACACCACGATGTGGCAGTTGTCCTTACTCCCGATATGTATTTACCTGTCCGTAAAAGTTAATTAATCGGGTGTAGGGTTCACTCCAAAGATTCATACTACTTTCGGACAGGCCCGTATCTTCGTTGACAGACTTTTTTTTTTTTTTTGATTGGTAAATCATCGAATGACCTCTCCCGCTCTGGTCGGAGCGGAAGGGCGTGTCAGACTCTTACTGACTAAAACCCACCCGTGTTCCTTCAGTTGCCTGTGCGCCAGGGCCACGGTAACTCTTTCGAACAATCCGCGACCCCGGCAGTCGTTGACAGACTTAGAGAGTAGGACCCCAGACTTGTATGGCGTGCGTTCGAACCCAAGCAGGCACTTTACTTTGTGTAATTTATATCATCACTACTGCTCTCAAAACGGCGAAGAATACAAAAAAAAAAAAAAAAAAGGCCCGCGTGGTGGGTTATGGCCCACTCCCTCTCACAGAGAAGAGGCCTTTGTCTCAGCAGTGGGAACGTTACAAGCAGATTATGTTATGTCATGCTACTTATAAGTTATATGATACGAACACAGTATTACTTATCTTAGTGACTTCTGCAAGATGTCTCTAACCAGGCAGTTCTCGACGTATAATTTAGCAGGCTATCCGAGCATGACAAATTGCATGACAATCACTGACTACTTGTTACAACTGCGCTGTGACGTAACGTTGTGGTAGGTACTACACTTAGCAACAAAACGAGAACGGTAGCTTGGTTATAATCACTGGTAGCTTCACTTATTTATTGGGTTTGCGTTAAATGATAAATGATTTTATTTCTGTAAGTAGGTTTGTACAAACACTTTTACACGTCAATCATATTTTTTAAACTAGATGAGGTCGGCGTTTCCTATCTGACTACTCTGAGAAGAAAGGCCGAAAAAACTCGGAGGTCACAGTCTCTTTTAAAGTCCGACATAATCTTGATCAGATCATGGGAAGACCAAGTAGATTAGTGTCTGAAATGGTATTTTGAGGAAGGAACCACACAGATTGAGTGGACCTGTCCAGCCAGTACACGCATTTGTCAGTAATCGTGCAGCTCGACTCGGAACTTAAGAAGCTTAACGATTCGACGAACAATATCAAAGAAAGGACATTTGGGTTGGCCGCATAAATTACTCAAACTGCCAGATCATGATCAAAAGTAACTGAGAAAACAAAAAAAAAAAAGCAATGACCCACATAGTCCTTACAATCACAATAATTAAAATAATATAATATTTTTAAAGTAAATACTCATGTCATTGTATATATAAAATTCATCAATGTCAATGTGTACATAAAAATTCGAACATAACCTTGTGTATTACATTTAGCAACGGAACTAGAACGGTAGCTAGTTATAATCACTGGCAGCTTCAGTATTTTTAATTAATCTACCCCTTATTTATCTGGTTTGCGTTAATATCGGAAACACTATTGGTCTGTCAAATGGTACCTAAAGTCTATTCAAATCTTTGTTTCCAATTGATGTAATTTCCATTTAAACGAATATCTACTTTATGTAAGTGTTTATTAAGTTGATTACAGAATGACTTGTACTATTGAAAAAGTCAAAAATGTTTATAGTTGTAGCGCAAACTGGACTTTCTAAACGTGGGTTTTAAACTGGTTTTACCAAAAAAAAAAAAATTGTTTAAATGTTTGGAAACTAAATCCCAGACGCAACAAACAATAAAGATATTGAGTATTGAGTATTGAGCACTTATAGGTTGATATTTTTATTTGCAAAATCGGGGCTGAAGTTCGGGGCGTTGTATAAAAAAACGACGTTTAGTTTTCTCAAAAAATCGTTCTCATGCTTGATCATGATCACTTCGGTCTATTACCCCAGTATTAAGTATACACAGTTTCGGTGATTATATTTTATTTACAAAAGAATCATCCTGTTCATATAATTATATTACGTTTACATAATTATTAATATTACATATTAATTACATACGAGTATACATTACACAATAGTTACTTATGCACTATGCAGTCACCGTTGCACATAATATTCTTGGTAAAAAAAAAGAAACATTAATCTTGAAATGTTATCTTATCACAATCAGACATCAATTTTATTTTAATGTAAGTATTTGATGTAATTAATCATACTTTCTAAATCACAGAAAATATTTGTGAGAACAGACGTGAATAATATTTTTGACGTTACGATTTATTACTTTTATACTGAGAATTGTGTTCCTATGTCAGCCCACATAGGAACACAATTCTGAAACCAAAAGTTATAATGACCCATCATTATTATTAGAAACGGTATTAAAATGAAAGATGGGCCTCAGCGCTGATGCTAAAAACATTTTTTGGATGAAAAAGTAACTTAGTGAGACCACGAAGTAAATGAAAGGTGAGACCAGCGGGGTAATTACGTAACACACTAACAGTAGGAATGGGTTTCATTTTGACGGTTCAACAACATTCATTGCATTATTTACGTTGTTCAGCAGACAAATTTTTCGAACATTTGAAGCAATGGATTAGCATTAGGCTTCAAAATGATTCAGATTGTGATAGATAGTGAGTTACGTAATTAGGGTGCAGTACCGGGGTGTTAGGGTAGAGCGCGGCTGGGCGACTGCCCAGGGTGTCAAAGGTGAAAGAGCGCCGAAAGGGCTGTGACTAGGCGCCCTTCCACCTCTGGCGCCTGCAGAGTACTTTTGTTTTAGTTCGTTTAGACTCAGAAAATCAAAAACAATGTTGAGCTCTCTTCGCTTGCACTTGCATCCAACATTCTCTGAATTCTCAAACTTTTCTGCATTAGCCGACGAAGTAACTCCTATTTCTTTATGAATGGACATAAGAAAACCTAGGCGGAGTGCTGAAATTTTTCGCCCCTCTCTACTCGCTAAGAGGGGAAAGGGGCGCCGCCGAAATTTCGCTCAGGGCGCTTGTACTCGTAATTTTAAAACCGGCGAGTAGACCGCGAGTCATGTTAAAAACTTAAAAACTTCGCCGCGACTTGTGACCTGGCCATGGCGACCTGGCTGCCCAACGCGTGATGGATTGCTGGCAGGTTAGAAAGTAGTGGTATGGCACAAACCAGTTAATTAATTCGATTTTCACACAATTTTTTAATATTTCAACAATTTTCAAATTCGACCTTTGCCAGCATTATGGAATGTTTCATAGACACCTCTAAATATGTTTTAAACTTCTGTACCTCGTGAGATAGCTGATCAAATGAAGATGTCTTCCTCGTAATTTGTACGCTAAATTCCATAGTACATTTTTTAGATAACTTGTGTCAAAGTTAATATGTGTAGATGTTTTATGAAAATAGTTAATAAACTTCTTCCTATAACTTTTAACTATTTGATGCTTTACAGAATTTGGTTCTATCGAAAGGTTTGTTAAAGTATTAGGTATCCAATAGAATAACAATGAAGGCCATTAAATTTAAGAGTTTAGAGAAAAGTGACATTTAGTGACGAATTCTGAGAAATTTTCATAAATACATAAAAGCGGGGTTTTCTCGAATCACATGAATTTTCGCCTAGGCTTTATGGGGTGCTTAATTGTTGCAAATGGGTCACACTTTCACGTCCTGGAAGGAATACGTCAAATTACAAGTTACCCTGTATATGGCGTCGTAACGTCAATACGGTAGAATCATGGTCTAAAAAAACAAGGTCTGGCATTCCGGGAGTGACACATGCTTACGTCACTATCCAGTTGCCACTTTATTGCAACAAAACACAAATTATGGAAACGTAAATTGTCGTTTTGTTTTTCTAATCAAAAGAAACAATTCAATTTAATATACCAACGTAATTGTTAGTTAAAACCTCATTGTTATATCGGATTCGCACAGGTAATAAAGGCGGTTGGGGAGTTATTATTACACATTACTGGTAACACAGCGGTGATGACGTAGGCTTGTGTCACCCTGTGTCTCGGAATGCTATACCTGGCGAAGTATATTATTATACCATGGGTAGAATGACATGCAGCCATCTAATGTACACGTCAGACCGAATGAAAATGTGACAGTAACACTTGACACTCTGACAATCGTGAAATGGCCAGGCCATTCAAAAGATTTTAGGTTGATGTCCGCTCGACAACGGTCAAAGGTGTATGCTATTTTGATTTTCTGTTAACAAATAATTAAAAATAGTTTTCTATGAAATACACTGCTCAGTGCCGTAGCTTCAAAAGGTATTATGTGTCCTGCCTAGATATAAGTATATAGGAATTGATTTGAAAACTGACGAAGACACAAGACAAAAAAGACTTGACTGCACCTAGTACCTATCAAATTCTTGTAAGTGGGAGATTTCTTAAAAGATCTCACGCTGGATACAAACAAACAAACTAAAAAGTTTTTTTGTGTAACATATTTTTGTTTTTTTTTACTTATCCAGCGTGAGATCTCTCGATTATTTCACCAATCCTTCTTCGTTAGTAACGTTTACAAAAACAAATAAACAGATTAATAACTCCTAACTGTCATGATCATGATTAATAACATCGAAACGTACATAGTAAGTTAAAATTTTGGAAGGGATTTGAAAACCAGTTTGTGTAGCAATATCACGAGTCACGTTTAATAGCTTATAATAAACGTGGCAAAAATACCAAGATTTTCTCCTATACTTGACTTGACTACCTGAATTGAGCCTTGGTTGGTGGTTAAATATCACAAACAGTAGCAAAGGAAATCACTGACCAAATCTTATTTGTATTTTTGTTTTTCGGCAATCCGTGTTCAGTTTTGTACTTTTAGCGGATGGGTTGGAGGTAAACATTGGCGAAAAAGCGTGACTCTAGCGAGACATCGACTCTGTATTCCTGCTTAGGTCCACACAGGTCTGGAACTGTGGACTACACGATGTCTTTCTTGTAAATTCTTGTTTTCGGTACGGTAGCCAGATCGTTGGGGTGCCTTTCAAGTCTGTTGTGGTGCCTTTTTGTGATAGTTTTGATCTCACACATGACGGCTTTTATAAGAGGACAAGAAATCAGCCTCCAGTCTAGCTATTAATTGATCATCGTCACCCTTTCGCAATAAATATTATTCGGGCTAAATCCATGGAATGACGCTCGCACTTGTGATCATTATTAGGAATTTACGATACTTAATATTATTCATTAGGATCGAATGAATCATGCCAGATGGTAAAATAACATTCTATCGATAGTTTGAACCTGATTTTTATTTACAAATAACTTTACATCGTCAGTTTTGCGTAATATAATATTTATGATATTGCTTTCGAACCAATCTCAACATTTTTTAACCTTTTCCATGAGGCCAACGCTGTCTAAAACACTGCATTCAAATGGTTTGGCGGACGCTACTTTTTTTAAGCAAGGATTTTTTTTTGTTTCAGGTCGCAATTACTAGGATACGATAATGTATGACTGCTTCTTAGAAATTGGCTTCGAAGCCGAAGTCAACACGAAGGAAGACCCCGAGTTGATGGAGATCGCTTACGAACAATGCAAGGAGAATTTTGCTACCAGGGCGACAGCCGTCACAGAACTTAGGAAAATGATATTTGGTGAGTTTTCTATGGTTTTCTTGCTTTGCACGTCAGTGGGTACGACACCCATGGTTCGGTTTGTGCCACGGCTAATTCCAGATAATCTTGTCGTTTTGGCTAACTGACTACGCCGCCGTTCAAATATTTCTTGCATTTTGATTATTTACCTACAACCTAACGAAAATAGGAAAACCATAGAGTTTTAGTAATGTAAAGAACTAACTCGGACTTTATATAAAACACAGTGGACTGTAAAACTAACTTATATTTTATTTTCAAAATGGAAGATACGGAAAGACGATTTTGCGCGCGTGTGTCGTCGGTTGCGTTCGTTGGTGAAGTATCGGCCCTTCGGGCTTCGGCCCTTCTGGTGTACCCGCGTAGCCCGTCCCGCACGCCCGCGCAGCAGCCCGCCGCCTGACACAAAGATAGCCGACTGCGCCCGAACAGTAACATTTTGTCTGTTAGGCGCGAATTATGCAGAAACGGCGTACGGTGAAGACGCGGCGCAGACGCAGAGCAGGCGTGGAACAGATAAGGCACGGACGCGATTTAAATTATATCAAAGAGGCGAAGAGACGCCGCAACTAGTCTTAGTATAGTCGTAAAGAGCTGGATATTGTTCATTTATCTCGCAGAACTCTACATTAAATTCACTATCGTCACGCATTTTTCTGCACCTATTTAATAAACAAAAGTCGTGCTGCTTGCGCGCCTCTCCAGTCGCGACTGCTAGCGACGCGGAACAGGCGCCGAAACGACGTGTCTGCGCCACGCCGCTTGAGTATAATTCACATCGTGTCGCCTACCTACATTTTGTATTGAAACGTTTTGAAGCGGCAAGATGCCTGCGCCGCGCCTTCACCTTACGCCGCACACTGGTCCCGAATGATAAAAAAGTGGACATTAAGAAATTTTTGACAGAAGGTCAACGGATTCGGCTGATTTTTTTTTTGTAGACAGCTGATGGAATTACAAATCACTTTTATAAATTGAGTTTTTGCCAAATAAGCCGTATTTTCAGAGAAAAAAAATATTGAAATATTTTTTGTATGAAAAAATCCTAATTTTGTCTTTATCTTCCAAGATTCAAACGTATTCAAAATAAAACTTAGCGCAGCTTGTAGAGGGGCTAATTTCTCACTACTTTGTCATAGACACTCAACTGCGATTTTGTGCTCCTTTTGAGTTACATGCACTTTAAATATTTTTTGTATGAAAAAATCCTAATTTTGTCTTTATCTTCCAAGATTCAAACGTATTCAAAATAAAACTTAGCGCAGCTTGTAGAGGGGCTAATTTCTCACTACTTTGTCATAGACACTCAACTGCGATTTTGTGCTCCTTTTGAGTTACATGCACTTTAAATATTTTTTGTATGAAAAAATCCTAATTTTGTCTTTATCTTCCAAGATTCAAACGTATTCAAAATAAAACTTAGCGCAGCTTGTAGAGGGGCTAATTTCTCACTACTTTGTCATAGACACTCAACTGCGATTTTGTGCTCCTTTTGAGTTACATGCACTTTAAATATTTTTTGTATGAAAAAATCCTAATTTTGTCTTTATCTTCCAAGATTCAAACGTATTCAAAATAAAACTTAGCGCAGCTTGTAGAGGGGTTAATTGTTCATCACTTTGCCATAGACACTCAATTGCGATTTTGTGCTCCTTTTCAGTTACAGGCACTTTAAATTTTTCGTTGTCGGATGAGCTTTACTAGTTTTTTGTAGACAGCTGATACAATTACAAGTAACTTTTAAAGATGTATTTTTTGTTAAATAAGCCGTATTTTCAGAGTTAAAAAATTAATTCAGGCGGATTAGAAATAATCTTGTTAAAGATAGACTAAGATGTAATAACATTTTCTTCATTAATAAGTAACTCTTATAAATGTCTTTCTATTAAAAAAAGTCTTATTTTAAATATATCAAATAAACAACTTGGATATCTCAAAACGTGTACAGACATGTTCAGGTACAGGTAATTTATTGTGTGACTCATATTCAGATTATAAGCATTTTTTGGTAATGAGTCATTGCTTAACGCAGTTAACAATTAACCCCTCTACAAGCTGCGCTAAGTTTTATTTTGAATACGTTTGAATCTTGGAAGATAAAGACAAAATTAGGATTTTTTCATACAAAAAATATTTAAAGTGCATGTAACTCAAAAGGAGCACAAAATCGCAGTTGAGTGTCTATGACAAAGTAGTGAGAAATTAGCCCCTCTACAAGCTGCGCTAAGTTTTATTTTGAATACGTTTGAATCTTGGAAGATAAAGACAAAATTAGGATTTTTTCATACAAAAAATATTTAAAGTGCATGTAACTCAAAAGGAGCACAAAATCGCAGTTGAGTGTCTATGACAAAGTAGTGAGAAATTAGCCCCTCTACAAGCTGCGCTAAGTTTTATTTTGAATACGTTTGAATCTTGGAAGATAAAGACAAAATTAGGATTTTTTCATACAAAAAATATTTAAAGTGCATGTAACTCAAAAGGAGCACAAAATCGCAGTTGAGTGTCTATGACAAAGTAGTGAGAAATTAGCCCCTCTACAAGCTGCGCTAAGTTTTATTTTGAATACGTTTGAATCTTGGAAGATAAAGACAAAATTAGGATTTTTTCATACAAAAAATATTTAAAGTGCATGTAACTCAAAAGGAGCACAAAATCGCAGAAGAGTGTCTATGACAAAGTAGTGAGCAATTAGCATCTCTACAAGCTGCTTTAAGTTTTATTTTGAATACGTTTGAATCTTGGAAGATAAAGACAAAATTAGGATTTCTTTCATACAAAAAATATTTCAATATTTTTTTTCTCTGAAAATACGGCTTATTTGGCAAAAACTCAATCTATAAAAGTGATTTGTAATTGCATCAGCTGTCTACAAAAAAAAAATCTGCCGAATCCGTTGACCTTCTGTCAAAAATTTCTTAATGTCCACTTTTTTATCATTCGGGACCAGTGTGCGCCGTTTCTGTATAATTCGCGCCTTAGCTGTCACAAAACTCTATATTGAATAGATGTTTTACAAGGGTCAGACAAAAAAGTATTGTACTGTTGTCCTAAACAGATACGAGTAAACGTTGTGTTGTCCTAAACAATAAGAGTTATGCATAAGACCTTTGTTCAATATTCGTTAGACATTTTGTTTATAATAAAAGTTATTATATAAGTTAGTTAAATAAACTTAATTTGTGTTGTCTTACCTGTCCACCGTTCCAGTCAATGACCTGTGCAGATCAATGACCTGTCTAACCGGAGGTTCTAACAACTTTGATTTAAGAAATGTGAGAATTTCCAAAAGTGGTAAACAAACATGAAACTGTGACTGTTGATGTTTTTATTTTATTTAATTAAACAATATTTTTCAGATAGAGGTCAATGTCATCCAATGAGGACTGATGACGAGTATATGCTGAGGTTTTTGCGAGCCAGAGAATTCATTGTACCAAGAGCTCATAAACTGGTGAGTGTATTTCTTCTTCTGATCTTCTTAACATCTAGAACCTAAGACCCATCGTTCACTACGCCGCTCGAAATTTAAGTAACGTGTTAAGGCTCCCGCAGAAAGCGCGACGCAACAGCGCGACGCGACAGCGCGACGCGACTTTAGTAGATCAATTTCTATGAAAACTTCATGGAAATTGTTCTACAAGAGTCGCGTCACGCCTGTCTGCGGGAGCCTTTACAGAGAAACAGTTAGTTTATCTGAAGTATGCTTAAACTCAGAATTGATTCTAGGATCTCACGTTCAAACAAGGTACCTACATAATAATGTAGGTAAGTAAATAAATTATGAATATTTTATCTTATATTTCGAAACAATGAATATGTATTACATTACTTAAGTACTGACTACCTACTTAAGTAAGCTTAAGTTAGTTCAAGTAGGTAAACACACTTGATCATTGTATCTTTGCTTATCCATCAAGGAGTTATACATAATATCTATCAGCCTCGCTGATCTAGTGCACGGCCGCAAACGCTACTGCTGAGCATCCTTGGTTCCATTCCCAAGTCGGGCAAAGTGTTATTGGGTTTTTCCATCAGGAATTTACCAGTAGCAGCTCGGAGGCTGGATTTTGTGAGCGGTTGATGGCAATAGGCTCCACTCCCTATTACATGGGAAGGCGAAATTTGGGTATAAGTACTTTAGGTAGATCTCCAATTCCTGCCTAACCCTTCGGGATTTACAGGCGTGATGTTATGTTACGTTTTATCCAAGAGATGACGATGTTTACTAAGAATTTTAAATATACACAATTATAGTAAGATCCAAACTTAATGGCGGCTCGGAACATGAGGCAAGTCGCTGCGCAGTAACCAATTCACGTGTCAGCGGGGGTGAGTGGTGAGGTACTGCGCAGCGAGTAGCGCACTTCACAGCCGCCATTAAGTTTGAATCGTACTATAGCAAAACTGAAGTCAGTTTCTTAGAAGTAAATAATAAATTATTCATTAGCTTAGCATTTACCCAGATCTTTTCTGAGATAACGTGAGTTGTCGCGTGACATAGAACTAGGTAAACAAGTTCAAGTATATTTTTAACTAGATACATGTCTCTAAAATAAATTATACTGGTTTAATACCACCGTCAAACAGCCTAGGCGACAAATAATCGTTAAGCCCTGGATTACACCAGGTCTATGTAGATGTATGAGGAATCGCGATCAACTACACCAAAAACTAAGAAAGGACCCAGAAAACCCAACCCTTACCATAACTTACAAGCGCTACCGAAATATATGTAATAATCTACTAAAAAACCTTAAAAACCAATATTTTAAATTAGAATTAGATAAGTCTAGTAACAATATAAAAAAACAATGGGGATTGGTAAAAGAAATGGCTAATTTAAACAGCTACCCAAAAATGCCAACAGACCTTTTTTCCACTTATTCAACACACCAGGACGCGTTAAATAACATAAATAGCTACTTTGTCAGTGTCGGTAGAAATTTGGCAAACACCATCCTGTCCAGGACCCTCACAAATGAGACAGATCTGAGCCGGCTGTGTAGACCAAAACCGAATTGCGGAACCCTAAACTCTTTCATGCTTCTCCCAACAGACAAATTTGAAATTAAAGATATAATTGCTAACATAAAAGCTAAGAATTCCTCGGGATGGGACGGTGTCTCAACGCTTTTTATTAAAAGAGCAGTGGATTTCCTTATTGCACCACTAGCACACATATGTAATGCTTGTTTTTCAAAAGGAGTCTTTCCAGATGCCCTTAAAAAGTCTGTCACCATTCCTATATATAAAGCAGGAGACAAAACTCTGGTATCAAATTATAGACCGATCTCATTGCTACCTAGTTTTTCAAAAATTCTAGAGAAACTAATAAATAAGAGGCTAAAACACTATCTAGAAACTCATAATCTTATCTCGGGTAATCAGTTCGGGTTCCGGGAAAAAATTTCAACCGCTGACGCTCTTCACAATAACTTCGTATGTAGTCGAAAACATGGATAGGGGACAGAAGTCTCTAGGCATATTCCTAGACCTAGCAAAGGCCTTCGACACCGTCTCTATACCCATCCTCCTGAACAAACTCGATACCTTAGGAATTCGAGGAATACCTCTCCAACTTTTCCAAGATTACTTGACAAACAGGAAACAGGTTATAAAAATTGAAAACAGTATAAGCCATGAGGAAAATGTGACCTTCGGAGTGCCTCAAGGCAGTGTACTGGGTCCTACGCTGTTTTTAATATATATTAATGACCTCTGCAATTTGCTTCTAGAAAATAGTCAAATAATAACATTTGCAGATGACACAGTATTATTATTCAGATCTAACTCGTGGAAAGATGTAACCGAAGCAGCAAATAAAGGTTTTGCTCTAGTAACATCGTGGCTGGACAATCATCTTTTGACACTTAATCTTGACAAAACGAAATATATTACATTCACAATTAACAGTAGAACTCAACCGCCTCCTAACGCAATAACTATACAAACTCACCATTGCAACAATCGAACTACTTGTCATTGTAACCCAATCACCAGAACCAATTCCATAAGATATCTCGGTGTTATAGTAGACCAAAACTTAAACTGGAAAGAACACGTCATTAAGATAAATAATCGCGCAAGAAAACTAATTTTTATTTTTAAAACGATTAGAAATGCATGTGACATTAAGCTATTAATAAAAATCTATTTAGCATTATGCCAATCCATACTGGTATACGGCCTGAATGTGTGGGGTGGAACCTCAAAAACAATTATGTTGTCTGTCGAAAGAGCCCAACGCATACTACTTAAAGTAATTTCTCGCAAAAAGTACACTTATCCGACACACCTACTTTACTCAGAACTAGGAGTCCTTACGGTGAGAAAATTATTCATTAAGCAACAGATCATGGCACAGCATAAAATAAAACCGCACTTTGCTAGGAGGCGGCGATTAGATATAGTTTATAACATACCCAAATTTAGAACATCTTTTGCACATAAATTTCACAATTATCTCGGTCCTAGCCTTTACAACAAAATAAGCAAAGATCTAAAATTGAAGAATCTTGATAGCCATACATGCAAAAAAGCTATTGAAAGATATTTGAAAGCACTAGACTACGACAGCACTGAAAAACTACTTTAGAACGTTGTTGTGATCAGGGCACATAAATAAATAAATAATAAAGCACTCTTAACTGTACACATACAGAAATACACACATACATAAAACATATACACACATAAAACAAAACATATACACATATACATACACCCAAACACAGACAATTATTATCGTTTGTAACTTAATTAATATAATTACCTATACAGTACGTAATCAAACTGCTGCTATGTGACTAACTGGAACTTTGTGGGAATCTGTTGTTCTAGGGTTGAGGAAGACTATCCCCTCGTGATACAGTTTATACTAGTACGAGTGGATAGGGCGAATCAGTCTAAAGACAGCCAAACCAACATATTTACAGTGTACCATTTCACATTCAACGATCTGTTTATTTTGTGTCTATTATTAAGTTACTCTGTATGGTTGTCTCAAATTTGTGAATAAATATATTATTATTATTATTAATACATGCGTCATGTTCGTGAACGGGCGCCGGTCCTTGTCCTTGTCCCAGCCCACGTCGTAGCTCAGCCTGTAGCCTTAAATTTCCCTATTAATAATCATTATGTTAACCTTTCGATCCAGCCTGCCCCCACTTGCTGCCCTCTCTCAGTGACGCCCTAAGCCGAGGTCCGTACCCCACAGGGGTTGCCCTTAGCGTGCGGTCACTTAAATATAAGTTTTAGTATTAAATTTCGCTCCTGGCTGGAGGCTTTTTAAGTAAAATCATTAAGGCACCCACAGGACAGTTCGGTTAAGTAGCCTTGATCTCAGTGGTCAAAACTACGAGTTCCAATTTACAAAAAAAAAAAAAAAAGTGAACGGGCGCCGTCAGTAGGGACAGGGTCATCTCTTAGCTGCCACGGCTTATTTTGGTTTAATTTAATATTTGAATTGTTTTTGTCTTTTTATTACGGACACTTTTAACTTTCTGCATCGTTCTCACATGCATAATTTAAACATGAATGATGTAACCAATATTTTGTAACCATATTTTGATTTAAAAGAGTGTCTGTGGAGTTTCTTGCCCGTTCTTCTCCAAAGGTACCTGCTACGCTTTGGAATGGGCAACTAACTTCATATTTCTGACTGACCGACCCCTTGACAATTCAAAAGTGCCTGTAATTGGTTTATTTGAAATAAATGCTTTGAGTTTGAGTTTTATATTCAAGACAAGGTGTTATTTTAAAGGATGTCTCTTTTTAAATTACTTTTAATAATTTACGTCACTGTTAGCCTTGTGCATACATATAAGTATTATTTTATCTTAACTACATATTATTATTTGTCGGAAATACGTTAAATCACCATTGAATAATGTATTTATGTAGTGTATATATATGAATTTATTTATTTAAGCCGTGTGGTGTTCGTTACTAATAGCACCAACGCCTTCGTCTCGACGTGTCGTAAAAGTCAACTAAGAGACTTAGATGAGACTTAACATTCAAACGGCGGCGACAGAGTTCGTCACTCATCCATCACGCTGAGTCTCGCAAAAAAGCGGCAAAAAGCAGACTCTGGATAGTTCATTTAGACAATCTGCAGTCTCTGCCTACTCCTATGGGATTATGGGCGTGAGTATATATGTTTGTATTTATATCGTCGGATATACCCAAATCAAAGATATCTTAAAGAAAAAGACTATCACCCCTGATGAAAAACAAATAGCAATATAACACATTTAGCCATCGAAACTTATAGTGAAATATTTACAGAATGATATCATTAAATATCACTAAAGTTCTGAGGTACAACCTGTATCTGTTCGCTCTGTGTTTTTTTTCCAAACTTGATAAGTATTCGCCTTTTTTCCGTAAATTATAATTTGATTTGAACTGCAAACGGTTTTTCTATTGCGCAATAACCAATACTTCCCAAAGTACACCCACAGTAGTTAAAATATGGCTAATGCTAACGAGAGAGGTCTCCGTCATATTTAACTCTAAACTAGCTCGGCGGATATGGGAAGCGTAGGACCGGTTGTTGCGGCAATGCTTGGGGGAGGCCGTTCTCCAGCAGTGGACGACTTTTGGCCGATGTGGTAATGGATGATGTCGATCGTCATCGCCGAAGACTCGGATTACAAAGCAACGTTAGTTATTAACCTACGCGTTTAATATAATAATGCACTCAGAGTGCTGCTGCGGCTGCCGTGCCGTGGCGTTGTAGTGCGTCAGACATGTTTGCGGATACTAATATTAATGGTTTTGCCGCCATTATTAGGAATAGATGTGCATCCCTGATGACGCGTGTGCGCGCAGCTGCAACAATATTCTCAGTTTATTCGCAGATTAGTGGGCTTCCCCGATGTTGCGGAGGTGGATGCAGCTACACGCTGAAATTTAATTCTAGTATTTTAATCTGTGTCTGTAACCCTCTAACACAAGAAGATAAGCAAAATTGTAACGAACCCTATGCACTTCTGTCTGAAATAAAAGTTTTCTATTCTGTTCTATTGGGTTGTGAAGGATAGCTCGCAGTATTTCTATGTACAATTTTGATATTCCGCAGACATGTGGCTAGGCTGAAAGCCGCCCCCAACATACCTAGTTAGGGAAAGGCTTCTCAATGATGAATATGTCACTTTGTATAAATAAGTAGGTACTTAGTACATGTATAATGTAACGGTTCCTGTAAATGATAAATAACAAATGATTTTATTTCTGTAAGTATGTTTGTACAAACACTTTTACACGTCAATCGTATTTTAAAAACTAGATGAGGTCGGCGTTTCCTATCTGACTACTCTGAGAAGAAAGGCTGAAACAAACCCAGAGGTCACAGTCTCTTTTAAAGTCCAGTAGGCGTAGCATGACGCTTTCTATTTCTTGTAAGACAAGACATAGCTATTTCTATACGAAGTGACATTTCGTTTCTCCATTTTTGACATCGCACTGTAAAAATCCTTCTACAATTCGTAATTTTGTCTTTCGTTTCTACCGATCGTTGTCTAGGTCCTTTTATATGTAGACTATTTCAGAAGAAAGTTTTCTATCCCAAACTTCAAAATCACACTGACAACTGACAATTGTCTAAGGTAGTGAAGACAATTTGATTTTGTAATCGCCATGCTAAAGACAGTAGAAAACTTTGGACTCGATGGCCACAAAGTATAAGAATGGAATGGAAAAATTGAAATTTTCACTTTTTATATGGAAAATGTGAAAATGATTACCTACATGTTTAGTTTTAGGGGTTTAAGTTTAAGGATTTCATAAAGGGGGTCGAAATTTTCATTATTTTTGCGATAGGACACACCATTTTCGAGATATAAGCAAAATAAAAGAAAACGTGAATAAACTACTGAATTTCGTAAAAAGTGCAGTTGACTCTTTCTACTTTGCTGCCGTCGTACTATCTTCAAGGAACGTCATTTTTGTCTATTCTTCCGTCGACAAAACCCGTTTCTATGATGGTCATGCTACGCGTGCAGACATAATCTTGGTCTGATCATGTGAAGACCATGTAGATTTGTATCTGAAAAACCACACATATTGAGTAAGCTGCTTAGTCATGCTTAGCTGTTTGTACATAATGGATGCTAAAAATCAACTTTGTATGATTTGATAATGATATAGGTACCTACAACTACTTACACGTGACACAATGTTTAAAAAAAAATAACGAACAAAGTAATAGGTATAGAAGACTGTTGTATTTGTGTTGAAGGCTTTTGATGTCAAATATCTAATACGGCGGGTCAGGACCGGCTGTTGGCGACAGCGTCGCCACGCGCTCGTAACTCTGCGAGTCTCGCGCAGAATAACGAAATTAATATTAGTTTTAAATAAATATCTACTTTTTTTTTCTTTGATGTGATAAAGCAACGGTGCGGTTTAAAAGCAGATGTAGTGACAAAAATTTAAAAGGGTATGCTTAGATGGTTTGGTCATGTTGAGAGGATGAATGAAGGGCGACTAACAAAAGGTATTTACAAGGCAGATGTGAGTGGAAACGCCGGGAGGGGTCGCCCTAGGAAGACATATAGTGACCTTATTGGTGATGTTCTTCAGAAAGGTCAGGTGCGTAGTACTCGCAACCGGCGTGCGTGTATGATCAGATGTATGAACGTAAACGAGGCAAAAGGAGTATTTAAGTATCGTAGCAGGTGGCGTTCTGTAGTTTCTGCTTACCCCCTGGAAAGAAGGCGTGAGTTTATGTATGTATGTGTATATGTAATATCTACTTTTTTTTAAAGATTTTTTTCTTAAAAATGCCTTAATTTTTTGGTTTTTGATTATGCCAAATTTATTTCCTTTAATAAACCATCCTTTTATGCATATTTTCTATATAAAAACAAAATCAAAATCGGTTCATCCGTTCGGGAGCTACGGTGCCGCAGACAGACACACAAACACACACACACAGACACGTCAAACTTACAACACCCCATCGTTTTTGCGTCGGGGGTTAAAAATAGTTTCGATTTTTCACATCTGCCAGGCGCCCCGCTACGGCAATTAAAAAAATAATTACATATCGATTTAGAAAAAAAAAAGAAAGGAAAACGTTTAAAATCATTCCTTAAGTTTTTTTGAAGTTTTAAATATTTGACGGCCACAAGTGCCAAAACTTCCACCACCAGCGGAGTAATTGCGTAACACACTAATAATAGTAGCAATCAAGGGCGGATCCAGGATTTTTTTCTGGGACAAGGGGCAGATGTGCAAAAATAATCAACAATAACCAGCCAGAAACGGACAAGAGTTTCACTCATGTTCTTTCTGTTATTTTATTCATATATTTTAAAAACTCTGATAATTTGATTTGCCTATAAGTACGTACTGTGATGGAAACTACACAACCGTCTGGGAGGGCACGTGCCCCTGTGCCCCCGCCCCTAAATCCGCCGTTGGTAGCAATGCCTGTCATTTTGACAGTTCAACAACATTAATTGCGTTGTTGAGCAGACGTATGAAGCAATGGATTAGCAATATCCTTCAAAATTATTTAGATTGTGACTGTGTGTTAACAGTGTGGTATACAATCAAGTTGCCGAGGACCTAGGATATGCCACAGCGATGAAATCCCCCAATATAAAGTATGAAAACAGAAAGTTTAACAAAAAAAAAAAGTGTGGCGGAATTGGTATTTTCTACAAGTAAATTCTCAGTAGTACCTAACATTCAAAATCAAAAAATCAAAATAAAAATATTTTATTTCACATAAACCAACATGAGCACTTATGAAACGTCAGAAGCTAGGTGCACGGTTCCAATTGGTTATTTCCTATGGAGAAGAGCCGGCAAGAAACTCCACGGTTACTCTTTTAAAAATAAGGGGCTTTTACAATGTTCCAAATTACAGTGTTGATAATGGGAGGGCAGTGTAGGCCTGTCAACAAGTAACAGGCACTCAACAAAATATTTAAATAAATATAAAAAGGTCTACTAATCTACAGTCTACAAGTTAGGCCTACAACGTTCTCACATTCACAAAATATAGATGAATCTATATAAAAATAAAAGCCTATTTAAACCAAATGACATGATTGCCATTACAACTGTACTTTGAAGTATGAATTCTGTCTTCTATCTTATTGCTCGTTCCCTATTATTACATAGAACCTTTGAATCACGAAACGTGGATGTAACACACCTCCACCAACTTCTTCTAAAACTTTTTATGTTACCCTGTGCTGTCCCACTGTTTGGCTAAGGGTTTCTCTAAACTTGTGATGATGTGATACTGTGAAAATAAAAAACGTTTTCTTCCATCAGCTGGTCCGATACTGCGCTTTCAGAGAGCAGCACAAACACCTGCACGAAGGCGTTGACCTATGGGGGCTGGTCAAGGTGAAGGACGCGTACGAAGGCACCATGTTCGACAGACCTGATACCGGGAGGCTATCAGTGTTCAGATTCGGTAAGACTCGATAAAGTAGTTTTGAACTTCTGACTCATTGATTTTTCCAAAACCACATTTAAGGCACCAACAAAGAGGCGCTAGTAGAACTATGAAAACTTCATGGAAATAGTTCTACAAAAGTCGCGTCGCGCCTGTCTGCGGGAACCTTTACACGATGCAAGTTTCACGCCCGTGGCATACAATAAAAGTGAACTGTTTAGAACTTCAGACGTTGCAACTTTTATTGTTGCTTCAACATAATTTATGATATCCTACCAAAGGATAAGTAATACGATATAGTAGCGTAATTAATATCTGCGGTAATGGAAGGCTCGTTTTAATTTCGACCATTTGCGGTAATACTCTTCCTACACGAAAATGAAGAGCTTTTTACCCAACTGCGCAACGCAAAGGACGGTAATGTGTTTATAAACTTAATGTTCTGTAGGTTCAATTTCAAATGATTTACCTATTTCAACTTCCTTTGGGTACGGAACCCTAAATAGTGTAACGACATTTTTGTTACCTACGTAACAAAAATGTCGTGACGGTCAAAATGTTACACTTTTTCGATCTAGCTCTCATTCATCAAGTGCGCAGAGTCATAGCGATACTTGGAATACTTGGAAACGTTTGAGCGAAGAAATTTTAAATAACGTAGTGTCCGGGAGGCGAGGGCTACTCCAGTTACCTACTCATGAAACACTAGACAGTTGTATCGGTCAAAGCGACCTTTTTTTAGGGGTTCTGTACCCAAAGGGTAAAACGGGACCGTATTGCTAAGACTCCGCTATCCTTCCGTCTGTCTGTCCGTCTGTCACCAGGCTGTATCTCATGAACCGTGATAGTTAGACAGTTGAAATTTTCACAGATAGTGTATTTCTGTTGCCGCTATAACAGCAAATACTATAAAACAGACTAAATATTTTTTTTAAGGGGGCTCCCATACAACAGACATAATTTTTTTGCCGTTTTTATAGATAATGGTACGGAACCCTTCGTGCGCGAGTCCGACTCGCACTTGGGCGGTTTTTTATTGCTTTGGGATCAGACTCAAATATGTTACACAATGAATAATTTACCTATCTATTCCTTTTCGTGGAATTTATGAACCTATCTATGGTTAAACGGAATTACGGACATTTACTGAAAATTATACCTTCCTACTGCTGCACTGCACTGCAAGGTCTTCGTAACCTTTCAGACCTTTTTCTGAGTAATCGTTTCTAGCCAAATTGACACTCATTTGGGTCATTACGTCAGCATTTTCTAGAACTTCAAGAAGTCAGTCTTTATTGCTCTTTGAAGGTGTACAAAAATATTTGGTCTTAGGTCCCTTTTCATCCGTGTACCGGTGTGCAAGAATTTGGTAATACTAATTTAACTTAATTACAGTTAAATTCAATTAATTCATAATATTTCTATTGTAGGTAAATCCGTAATTTAATGTCACTCCCAGAATTGTGTTGAATAAATCTCAATTTTTCCAGGTCGTTGGGATCCCAGCGAGTTTCCAGTCGAAGACTTGGTACGAGCTGGCATGGCAATGACGGAGATAGGCCTCCGACAGCCCAAGCTTCAGGTCCTCGCTGGCACCGTCATTGTAGACCTGGAGGGCCTCACGATACGCCAAGTGGCTGCCCTGACTCCTACTGTTGCTTACCAAATCGTCTGTCTTATGGGGGTGAGCTGAATTTTCTTAATCTTACGACTACATCATCAGAACGATTAAGATCGTGGGTATGTGAAATCTTCAACCCGTGTCCAAACGACGAAGACAAAGCGATCGGTCGCGCGAATACGCAATCATCGCGTTCATATGTTGCCCTTTACTTCGGACAACCGAAAGACGCCCTCTGTCGGCGCGATAGGGTTCACCTAACAAAATGAGCGCGACGGCAGCGACGTGTTTGGGATCACCGAACAAAGTGAACGCGATGGCAGCGATTTCGCTTGATGATCGCTTTGGTGAGGACACGGCCTAAAGTAGTCATCTTCATTTTTGGTATAAAATTATTGTCGTTTTCCGAAAGATTGTCAATGTAATCGGCCTACATCTCTACACCCTATAGCTGAGACTTGAAAGACTTGACAGTAACTACTTTCTGGCAGATGGACTCCTGCGGGGTAATTACGTAACACACTAACAGTAGGAATGGGTTTCATTTTGACAGTTCAACAACATTCATTGCGTTATTTACATTGATGAGCAAACAAATTTTTCGAACTTAAGAAGCAATTGATTAGCAATAGGCTTCAAAATGACTCAGATTGTGATCGATAGTGTGTTACGTAATTAGGGTGCTGAATTGAGACCCAAACCTACCACATAAAAACATGTGTAGCAGACATTATTGTCATTTGTCATAATAGGTAATATGCATCAGCCATCATAGCATTGTATTTTTGTCATCTCTAGCCAAGATCAAAGGTTTACGTACTCACTCACGTGTTTCTTTGAATAATTTTAATTAAGAATAGGTTTTTGTTTTTTATCAGTCGTATTCAAAGGAATGACGTTCTTTCGTGAGAATGCACAGTGATTGTCTCCATGACCACAAAAACTAGTTAATTGAAATGTGTAGTAAATAATCTTGTAAATATTATAACTGCCAAGAATGTGCCATAATTATAAGCAGTTAAAAGGACACGCTAATGGTCGGTAATTCTGCCATACAAACGTAGTACGGTGATTACTCGTCTGTTTGACGGTGCACGTTCAAAACTAAAAATTATATAAAATTTTCTCGCCATTATCTAGTATGAAAGCAGAATTGGAAAAAAGAACTTTGGTTTGAAAGTTATGAGCGTCGTAACTTCCATATTTCAACGCATCTTTGGGGAGTATGAAAATGGCAAAATTGTTACCTACCGTAGAGGGTTTCAGTCAGTAAGAGTCTGACACGCCCTTCCGCTCTGCCCAGAGCGGGAGAGGTCATTTGATGATTACCCACACAAAAAAAAAAGAGGGTTAGATCATTTATTCAAGATTTTAAATAACATTATTTAAAAAAAAACATCCAGTTGTTTTTTCATAATATCTATACGCCCAAAGGTCTGTTCATGAATTTGTACGCTCGCTTTCGTTATAAATCATCTTCTATTTCACTAAACAAATAAATAATAAAAACTGAATAAACTATACTAAATAAAAACAACAAAATTAATAAACTAAATAGCAAGCATATTAGCCACACCCACCAACGAGTTCCAGCCGTCGAATAGTGCACCTTAGAGCCATGCCTCACCAGGACGCCATGGCTGCGCAGCCAGGTCGCGTCGCCAACAAAATGTATGGTTGGCTGCGTAACCAAGCGGATGCCAGGTGAGTTATCCACCATATAGCTGTATACATTTAGTTGGCAGCGCGACCTGGCGGCGTCGCTATGGCGTCCCGGTGAGGTATGGCTCGAAATGTTATCTATATTGGCCACTCCTAATTACTCATTATATCAAATCCTAGCAATTGCTCGGTCAGTTTTTGAATTGCATAAATATGATAAAACTAAACCACTTTTTGATAGATATATCTTGGATATCACTGACTTACGGAAAACATAAACGTCATAAAAATGGCAACACACTTATTTGATCAAGTCTTTTCCCTGCAATGTAGTAATTGTGGGCTGAAAGAATGATTGTATCATGCATAATCAGCCTATAACATTCCCACTGCTGGGACACAGGCCTTCTCTCTGTAAAAGGAACTGGGCCGTAATCCACCACGCGGGCCCAGTGCGGGTTGGTAGATGTCACATGTCTTCGAATTTTTGGTTTTAGGACATGCCGGTTTCCTCACGATGTTTTCCTTCACCGTTTTGAGAGTAGTGGTGATGAAAAGTTTACACAAAGTAAAGCACCTGCCTGGGTTCGAACCTGCGACCTACAACTCGTAAGTCGCGGATGCTACCACTGGGCCACCACTGCTCTGCGGTAGAATGATTACGTAGAGTTAATAATCAGAAATCTCTTCTCCATAGGAAACAATCAATTGGAACCGTGCACCTAGCTTCTGACGTTTCATAAGTGCCCATGTTGGTTTATGTGAAATAAAATATTTTGATTTGATTTGATTTAATGTTCTCTAAATGGGTTTCCTTATTATTTTCATAATTAGTTGCTTCCATCTAATAATCATAGTGTACAGTCAGCCTCAAAAAGCAGCAGTGTAGCTACAATGAAGTATCCAATGTGTAATATTTTTTGTAGCTTCACATTGATACAGTATTAAGGAGCAAAGAATTTGTGAATTAAATATAATTTGAGGCTGACTGTACCTACCTATTTTAAATCATATAATATCCAGATAATCATCTACAAAAAAAATATTTAAAAAAAACCTTTTGTTTCAAGTTCGCAATGCCAGTTCGCGCCAAGGGCGTGCACATCATCAACTACAACTGGATCCTGAACACATTCTTCTACCTGTTCAAGAGGTTCATACCCCAGGAGGCGTGGCAGTACATCCACTTCCATGGCAGTGACCTCAAGTCTCTACAGAAGCATCTGGACCTGGAATGCCTACCTGTGAGGTACGGGGGCACCTGCAGAGCTGTCGCATCATTTGGAGTCTGGCTGAAGAAGATAAAGAAGTACAGAGACGAACAGTTTGATACTGAAATGAAGCAGTTAGGTTATGTTATAAAAGAGTGATATCGTATTCTGATATCAGTGCAGCTCGTGAACTCAAATTCAAAATTCATTCAAATTGGACTGATAGATGAGTGGTTTTTGAACGCCATTGTTTTAAATGATAGTCCCCTAAAACAGCCACCGTGCACCACGATAAGCTTCCAAGCTAGGAAAAGCAAATGACGCAAAATATCTACTCTTCAGCTTTTTGTGTACCATACATTACTTATGTGGTTTATTATCGTGAAAGTGAATAGAAATTTACAGATTATTTTAAAGTATTTTGGTTTAGGATAATTGGACGTAGTTAAACGAAAAGGATCCAACCCACAAATGGCCTAAAATGAATAATGATAACAAAACAGACACACATTGGTATCACAATTCATTTTCGGCGATTTGTGGGTTGGATCCTTTTCGTTTAACTATGTCCAATTATCCTGTCGGTTGGTAGGTAATACGGGCTGGTGTCCCCAACTCCACGTAAATGTGCGGTTTTTGTGTACGGATGGGAAAATCGATTATTTGATCCACCCCAGCTCCTCGAGGAAGGCCAGCAACGCCTTGGTGTTACTGACAATCTCACGTAGGGTACCTGGGTTACCGAAGTACTTTGCCCTGTACGTGGCGACCACCGGGCATTTAAGAAGCACATGAGCTGCTGTCTCGTCATCCTCTATGCAGGCCCTGCACAGCGGACTGTCTGTGACTCTTATGACAAAGAGGTGTTTATTAAATTACCCGTGGACAGTTAAAGCTGCTGTAACTGTACGCAGCTGTTGTTTAGTTAGTCGGAGAACCCGTTTCGTGAGGCGGCCATCAATTGTAGAGAGTGCTTCCTTAGCCTGCCTGCACTCACCTTGGTCCACGCACAGTTTGTGATGTTGGTCCCTGGTGCGTTTCCTTACCAGAGTACGTAAGTACCCAAAGGGGAGCGGCACGATGGGTTCAGATCCGACCGGTGTCACACTCGACCTCCTTCTGGCAAGTTCATCGGCTGCATCGTTACCTAGCGAACCGCTGTGTTCTTTGATCCATTGAATGGTTATGTTATTAAGGCTACCCACCTGGTTGAGGTGCTGGTGGCACTCGTATAATACCCAGAATCAACTGTGTGACTGTTTAGCGCATGCAGAACAGCCATGCTGTCTGAGAGTATGCAGATCGAGTGATCCTTAACTTCCCTGGCCATGATGGCCGGTTGGTAGTAATTTATAGGAGTCTATTTTAGAAGTAAGTAACTAAATAGCTGTGATTTTTAGAACCACTCATAAATACATTATATTTGGGTCCAGTCAATATATAAGTTAGGTATGCGTTCTTGTAGGTAGGTATTCTGATAAAAGAAAATAGTACATAGTGAGAAAACTAATCCTAATTAAATTGTTAGTTTTTATTCGTGGAAAACGGAGTGTAGTAAAAAAACATCACTGCTTTCAATACTGCTTAGCTGGGGCGTCTGCGTGGCCCGACTGATGCGCTGCTGTAGCCAAACTGTTTCGCCACTGTGGCGCTGCAATGTTTTCTGGTCAAATCGAAGGCATTTCATGAGTATTATACTTCATTCGACATAAGAGTAGAAATTTAAAATAACCTTTTTTACAGTCCGTTCAACCGATTTTGACTTGTATTCCGTAGGCATAAGGATGGCATTAATAGCAAAAACGTGGTTACAATACTTACTGTTTACTGCAGCCGCCATTTGTCATGCCACCAACGCAATAGAAGTCAAAATTAGTTGAACGGACTGCAAAAAAGGTTTATTTAAATTTCTAATCTTATTTCAAATGAAGTATAGGTACATACAAGAGAATATTAATTAGGCCCACTTGCATCACAAATTACTAAATGCGTTTAACGTTAAACGTACCTAAGTATTTGAACACCTCGGAACGCACGTTAAGCCGTTGGTCTCGGCTGTCGTTCGTGGATCTTTGACAGTCGTTACGAGTCGTCAGAAGTCTGAAAGTCTGACAACCGGTCTTACCAAGGGGTATTGTATTACCCAGTAACTGGGTTGTGGAGGTCAGATAGGTAGTCGCTCCATGTAAAATACTGGTATTCAGCAGCATCCGGTCAGACTGGAAGCCGACAACAATATAGTTGAGAAAGGCGAGGCAAGGATGTAAGTATTTTGAAACATCATTCTACCTGTCATTTTCAAACTATTGACAGAAATACCTTTAGTGATGTTTCAAAAAGGTTTAGAGCTAAATGCATTTAGTGATTTGTGTTGCAAATTGGCCTTCATGTATAAATTATAATACAATTTATTTTGAAGTGATAAAATAGTAGGTGCCTAAGTATGTAGGTATACTTTGGTAAGGATGACACGACTTCAACTGTGTCTTAATCATGCCTTAAAATATTAATTGTTTGTCTTAAAACAAATAGCCATAAGGTTTATTATTATAATATTGAGTCAAATAAATGTAGGTATATTTTTTTTGATATTTTGTGATATTTCTCCTACAGAAACTGTATTTTTTTAATTAAATAATTTTATAATGTTGTGGAGTTAAAATGAAAATGTTGTTTTCTTTTCGCTTCCCAAGCTTTTTCTGACATACAATTAATTACTTACTTGTACTTTTTCATAGTTATTTTTAGCTCCCCGTTAATTATTCATTGTTTGCAACGTACAAGCTAATTAAAAAAAGGCTTTTCTATAAACTTAAGGATACACCTGTGAAGTATGGTGACGTTAGTTACCGTCCTAATTTTCCCTAACTACTGAAAACACAGATTTGAACCTACCTAATCAAATCTACTGCCTTACTCTGCTGAACTGTGGAACCTCGCAAAGGACAACGAGCAATATTCGGATCTGCCACGTGACTCCGCAGACCCTTTGACCCTGTGACCTACAAACAAGAATTTCAAGAAGCCACAAAAGAGGAAACTGGACAATGAATATGAAAGGCCCTTGCGTAAAGGCCCCCACACATGGAAAGAAGGTAACTTTAGTTATTATATGTCAGGTTTTTAAATGTAGGTATTTTCATTCTGGACCTTGAAATGAATTAATTAAAATGCGAAAAGCTGATTTGAGTTGCTTGTGGTATAGTAGAACGGTTGTGGACGTGTTTCTGGCCTGATATTGATAAGGATGAAGCTTACATGCTGCATATATAACACTTGCTAAGATCCTTACATACCTACTCCTTTTACTTCAATAAGAAAGGCTTGTGTTTAAACGCTTACCAGAAAAGTACCTATTTTACTACCAAAAAATTCGAAATACTCATCAAATTGTGTCCACCAGAATGGATAAATGCTCACCAAATTGTGTTTCATAAAGTATTGTAGAAATGAACCTATTTTCCTTTTTTATTTTTGAGGCGTAGTCGACGGTGTCCCGTTCCAGGGGGTCCTACTTCTGGGTGGTTTAAAAAAAATTACCACGAAAGGGATGACTGGATCTTTTAGGCCCCGCCATCTCCTTCTAAACTAACCTGTCCGAGTCGGGGTGCCCCAAGCCCCGAGCTCGCTTCGCACGCTCTTGCATCCTATCCCACCCTTGCATTTTGAAGCACACCTATTTTTGGTGAGCAACATAAACAAGATTTGGTGAGCATTTATCCATTTTGGTAGGCAAAAAGAATACAATTATTCTGATGAGTGTATAATTATTTTGGAACTTAAAACGTTGTTCTTTAGGCACCTCGGTATAGAGTGGGTTTATTTTATTTGAAGTTAACATATTTTACTTGGTACTTAGTCTTAGGGTCTATTAATTATTTTGGTGAGCATTTAAATTGTAGCCAATAAGAAAAGTTAGGTGCGTAGTAGGCACTCGCAACCGGAGTACGTATATCACCAGCCGATCTATTTTGTTGAAACCTCAGCGTGAAAACTTAGTGAAGTGACTGTCAATAGTGTCAATCCCTAGCATCAGGCGGAATGACAACTCACTTCACATAAGTTTTCACGGTGAGTTTTTTACAAAATAAACCCGGTGATGTATGATCGTAAAAAATAAAGCTTATTTCAGTTAAATTTTTTGACGCAAGCTAAACACAACATGGAAACTTATTATAATCACGGCGCTTGGCAGACAGTGAGACAGATCGGTGATCGCATCAAAAAGATGTCCCAACCCTTTAACACTATTGTCCATGATCTTGCTCTATAGTAAGCAGTTGTCTATTAATGCAGAGTAAGCTCGATGTAAATCTCAATGTAACTAAGGAGAATTTAACATCGCAACGTCGCTTCGCGTCTGTGTGGAGGTCCTCTAACGCCGAACCATTACTCAAAGGTTTTATGTTCACAAATGATGGCCCACCTGATATTTTAGGAGATCATAAAATTCGTCGGCTTCGTCTTGAAAGTAATAAATGAAGAGAGATTGTCCCGACCTACTACTACCCATGTTTTTATGATTGTGATTTTGAATGTTATTGTAGAAGAAGGTGTCTAAAAAGAATAGTGTTTATTTTGGGTAAATTAATGCAAATTCATAAATTGTATAAGTAGGTAATTAATCATGTCTGTTTAGTTTCAGACCGTGTTTCAGGCACATATCGACATAGTAATATTATCACAAGTGTGTACCGACATAAGTAGTTACATTTTCAAACAATAACTGAACCAGGTAATAGATAATACGGGCTGGTGACCGCAACTTCACGTCAATGCGCGTCTTTTGCGTACCTACAATTACTGAACTATCAAGTGTTTCGAACAGACAATAGTGCCGATTCTCTTGTCACGAAATTATCTAAACTAGACTAAAAATCACCAAAATTTTGTTTATTCCTGTCAAACGACGTTTCCCATTCTGAATTTGAATAAAGTGACACAACTTAACTATATTATAGTTTGACAGTGCTATTGTTTATATCGAATAGCGAAAATGGCAATTTTGCTATTCTGACTTTGCCGTTTTTCACCAAAAATTTTGATTGTCATACTAAATCAGACTATTTTTAATCGCGATTAAAAAGGTGTGGAATAAAATTAGTTGTCATGAACTAAAGTTTACAAAGCACATTTCTCTACTTCTTGAAAGTTTGGATGCTTGTGAGTTTGGAAATAATTATGGAAGCATAAGTGATTTCAGCTGTTGTCGATTCACGAAATAACAAACAAAAAGACTCAGACAAATTCAAGATGTCCTTGATAGGGCTTTCTAACGCGGCGCGGGACGTCGCCGCCGCGCCGACGAGAATACCAGAGATTTTCAACTGACTGAACGAAAAACCAGATTATCTTTTCTTGAGATCACATTCTTATTAGTAAACTAGCTTTTGCTCGCGGCTTCGCCCAAGTGGAGGTCGAAAAAATCTTGTAATTCCTTGTCCATTAAAAATACATAATAATATACACTCACCTATGTGCCAACTTTCATGGTGTTCGGTCAAATGGTGTTGGAGTTCACTCTAGACTCACAAAATGTATTACTTAAGTATATTAAATAAAAAAATCTTAACACACTACATACCAAAGTTTCTAATAATATAATTCAGTCATGATTCGAATAACACGTAGCGCCATCTAGCGTCCTAAAGCAATTGTGACCGTCGACGTTATTGTTCTTTCTCTCGGGAACAGTACACTTTTTTTGGTACCCTATGTCCGTTTCTGTACCCCTGACAACGTATACGTAGGCTGAAATGGTGTCAAAATCACAAAAAGGAAATTAAAATAGACATACTTGCCTCACATCACACCAATTCAGACTTCCGTAGTTTCTGGAAATGTACCAGTAGAATAAGCGTGGCCCAGGGCCTCCCAGTGGTTGATGGAGTTATGGATCTTCATCTAGTAGCGGAACTGTTTAAAAAACAGTTCATGATTCAGTCGCTATTGGGGCCAGCGCAGTTGGTGATCGATGCTGAGGACCAAAAAGGACCAGTCTCAACAGTTGTCGTAGCTAAAGGTATTGGAATAACTCTTAAGAACATGAAAAGAGGGAAATCACCTGGTCACAATGGTCTCAGTATCGAGCATTCACAGCTTGCGGGTTCCCACTTACCTAGTGGCATTACTGTTTAAATTGTGTATCGTCCACTCTCACCTGCCAAACAGTACGATAAAAACGGTGGTCGTACCAGTAATTATATATAAAACTGGAGACGCAACAGATGGGTCGAATTAGCTAGGGTAGCAAAAGTGTTTGAAAGTGTGCTTAAAGTACAGCTGGAGAAACATTTGCGGTTGCACGATGCACAGTTTGGGTTTCGGCCTGGGTTATGCACCGAAAGTGCAATTTAATGTTTTAATTTAAAATGAGAATGAAGTAAATCAGTTTCTAAAATAAATGACAAGATTATTTTACATAAACAAAAATCTTTTGTCGTATTAAACTTCTTGAACTACCTACCTACCGAAAATTTTGTAGAGTAGTAAGTACATAATAATGAAGTTGTAAAAAGTAATGATGTTACTAAATTAACTTTAATCCTAAAATGTCTTTGTATTTCTGAATATTAGCATTGTTCGCATTGACTCATATATCTTCTTATAAATCAATTATTGTTCAATATTAAAATAATCTGAAAGAAAAAAAGAATAAGTTGTTAATTTGCCACAGGATTGTCACCGTCAGGATGACTGGACCAAACGAGATATGTACAAGAGACCACGTGCGATGTTTAATACCTATTTGCTACTATTTACTACCTACAATGAAATATTTGCTACCTTTGCGGTAAGAAATATATCAAAGAAATAAAGTGGTCAGCCATTCTGACGTCAGGTTGGCTGACCACTTCCAAGTTCTCATAGTTTTAGCGTTGTATTAACCGCGTTGTTAATATAAATAGTTACTACCTGTATGCTACCTTAACATATATTTTTTACACAACTTTAAGAAGCTCCTATAAAAAGTTATTAATAAAAGCCATTAAAACGCCTGTACATCAATTATTTTCGCGTTTTCGTCAGAATAATTGCTAGCAATGTTTTTGCAGGCGCTTAGCGGCTTATGAACAACTTATTTCTCGTAAATAGTAGCAAATAGGTATTAAACATTGCACATGGTCTCATGTACATATCTCGTTTGGTCCAGTCATCCAGACGGTGACACAGGATTGCGTGCATGTTAGAAGATAACCTAATACTGAAATACACAGTTATTATAGTTTCTACCTACCTAGTTATATTCGAAATACAGAAGCTTCTGTATATTTAAATTCTGAATCTCAGATAATTATCAAGTTTTGGGAACACAAACTTAATGTCATACCTTCATGATAACGGTCGAATTTGCCGTGCCGTGCCGCCGCCCGTGGCAACTAAGAGATGACCAGTGCCAACTGACGGCGCCCGTTCACGAACATGACGTATGGATCAGCACCATTCAGCTTAACCATTTTGAAGGGAACTTAATGATCCAACACACGCCACCACCAGCGAAACATTTGAGTGAGCATGACATACTCTCAGCCGCCAGGGCACATTACGAACCCAGTAAATGGTAGCTTTATACTTCGTAGGTTCACCTACATAGTGGTCACACATGTGCTATGCAATCATTTAATACTAAGAGATTGAATTTAAACAATGCAAAGATAGTTTTACTTACAATCTTCAGCAAATTCAACAATATTTACGAATACGAATCAATTAGTTTATGCGCCCATAAGGGCAAAAATCCTTGGCTCAACGCTGGTCCTGCTGATAATAGCAGGACCAGCGTTGAGCCAAGGATTTTTGTTAGCGATGTAATCCCCTAACTTAAAATATGCTTAGCTGCTTAACGTGCGTTTTAACTTGAATGAAAAAGACGTCAGTTAAGTTAGTGTGGGTGAGTGTGACTTCACTCCATGGAATTACTATGAACTCTATACAACTTAAGGTCCTTGCTTCACTCGGATTTGAGATTGGTGGATTTGAGATCTAAAGAAAAGCAACAAACGTTATGTTCACTACAAATTTCTTAGAACGCCTTACCTCACCGTGGCCTTGACCGGTAGCGTAGCCATGCGTCGGCGGGCCGCCGGGCACTAGGGGCCATTTGTTCTTGGTGCTTGTCATTATGGGACCCCGAGAGTTTACCATAATCGCCACGTTAGGCATGCGGGTTGAGGCGGGAGGAAACGCCCGGGTGTTATCATTGTGTGGATCGACCGGAGGACACGGTGGAGCATACAGTGGAGGTCTGCCCGGCTTGGACGGAGCACCGCCGTGTCCTCGTGGCGGCGATCGGCGGCGGCGACCTCTCGCGTCCGGCCCTGGTTCAAGCCATGGTACGGAGTGAGAGGGAATGGGAAGCCGTCACCTCCTGCTGCGAAGCAGTAATGCTCGCGAAGAAGGAGGCGGAGCGCGAGGGGGAGAGGCAATCTCTGCGCCCTCGCGCCCCTAGTCGCCGTAGGAGGAGACACCCTGGGCGTCGGGAGTCGATTGCCGACTCCCGGCCACCGTAGGCGCGGGCTTGCGGACGGCGAGCAATGGGCAGCTCGCCGTCCGGTAAGGACCAGGCCCGGGTCGACGGCGCGTCGTGTTCCACGCGCGCCTCAAAGAGATGTCAGCACAATTGACGGGGTCCGATAGGGCCGATGCCTGCCGGGGTCGCGGATTGTTCGAAAGAGTTACCGTGACCCTGGCGCAAAGGCAACTGAAGGAACACGGGTGGGTTTTAGTCAGTAAGAGTCGGACACGCCCGTCCGCTCCGCCCAGAGCGGGAGAGGTCATTTGATGATTTCCCAACCAAAAAAAAAAGCATGCGGGTTTGCGATCGAGTCTCTTGGTTTTAAAAATGCATAGAGAATGTTTCTGCCCATTCTCTAGTAACTCACTTAGTCGCCTTTTACGATAACCCCTGGAAGAAATAGAGAGGTGCTATTTTTTTAAGTCGGCAGGACACTGAACACACATTTACAAAACGTATTTTTAATCATTCATTTACCAACATAGGAACGACGGACTACCGCCCCGGGCAATCGATTGCATATTACTAGGTAGGTAAGGTTGCATCCATTAAGAACTGGATAATGTTGACAACTCGATATTTGGCCCCAATTACACCCAAATTAGATTTATTACCTCTTCTGCCACACAATAGACTGTTATCCTATACGTGATATCAATACACAATTCCCTAGCCGTCTTGACCTGGTTACAGCAAATACAAATGAAATAAAAAAGGCCGCTCCGAAAAGTTACAAGGACCCTTCGCAAATAATGTATTATGTACCATTGTGACCCGTTTCAAATGTTCTTGGTACTTGTACGTTACGACTGTATTTGGCTCCGCCAAACTACACAACTAAGGGTCCCCGAAACGATCAATTGCAATTGTCAATATTTACGTGATTGATTTATATTGGTGCGCAAATTGATCGTCTACCAAATGCAATTGAAGCGATTGACAATATTACTACATTAGCAATTGATCGTTTCGGGGACCCTTTACTAGTGGCTGCCACGTATAAATACAAATAAAAAGGTAAAAAAACTAGATAAATTCAGACAAATTTATAGCTTATCAAAACTAACAACTAAAATTTTCCGTTTATTCAAATCACAACTGTCATTCCTTGACAGTTGTAAATCAAATTGACGCAATGTGTCAATTTGATTTACAATTAATTCTCCTGACCGTACATAAGCAATATCAGACAAATGTGATACCAGTCACTCTATCTAACTTCTGGTTTGAAAATCAGCTGTTTACCTGCTAAAGCAGTAAATGCTTTCGTTTGCAGATCGATTCATCCCACCTGCCACAAGTAATATGCGCCTGATTTTCTATTTATGACTAGCGCTGCCCGCGGCTTCACCCGCGTGGATGTCGGAAATTATCCAACGGGACCGTGCGGCCGGTACAAAAAGTTGCACATCTTACTCCTTATAAAATCAGCTATATGCCAGTGAAAGTCCCGTCAAAATCGGTCCAGCCGTTTCGGAGATTACCCGGAACAAACAGACAGACAGACGGATAAAATTTAAAAAAAAATGGTATTTTGTTATAGTCCCGTATATACTTTCATATACATTTAGTAAAAAGCTGTTATTTTGACATTACAAACAGACACTTCAATTTTATTTATTTGTATAGGTAGTCTAGCTGTTGCCAGCAACTTCATATGCATGTATTATTTTTTAAACACAAGTATCCATGATTAGAGGTAGCCTATGTCCTTCTCCAGGTCCCAGGTTACCTATCTGATCGGTTCAGTGATTTAGGCGTGAAAAGGTAACAGACAGACGAGTTACTTTCCCATTTCTTTTAGTAGTGTGGATTGGATACCCATTAATGTACAATACTTACATAGGGTGTTGCATTTTCCAACCGAGAATTAATTGCTTTTCTCTTCAGATAAGTATCCAAATCCGTTCAGGAGGAAAATAACAAGACTCGTGTTGATGGACAGCTGTTATCTCAATTTTTTATGTACTAGCTTCTGTACGCGGCTTTGCCCGCGTGGATGTCCGCCGTTAAAGCGTGAAAAGGTCACAGATAATAAATACAAATAAATATTTTTTAATCTTTATTAAACAGGTTTTTGTGATTCCAAATGTTTAACTGAAAAATAATAATAATTAATTTTAATATTATCAACAGTAATTTGAAATTCTGTAGCGTCGCCATAGACCACGTGTTACCTACATTTATTATTAGCTAAGTTATTTTGTAACTTCAAATTGTATAACTTTAAGCGGGTGGACCGAATTAAATTAAATAAATACTAAAATATATATAATACCTCAAGATACAGGTTCTGACTATAGTTCCAATTCCTTAAATCACTTGAAAATACGTAGATACACAAAAATTTCAATAATCATGTGAATTTAAAAATCGTCTGTTTACCCCCTTGGGGGATTTTACAAAAACGCTGAAACATATTTATTTTTTACCTATAGCGTAAATTTAAATGTCCATATCCCTAACTTAAGAAATTCTTAGTTTTCCATACAAATTTTCATCCCCTATATCACGCCCTTTTAGGATAATTTTTGAGACAAAAGTAGCCTATGTCCTTATCCAGGATGCCATCTATCTCCTTGCCAAATTTTATCGAAATCCGTTCCGTGGTTAAACCGTAAAGGCAACATACAGACAGAGTTATTTTCGAATTTATAATATTAGTATGGATGTAGTAGGTACTTGACGATTTCATTTCATTAGTAAAGCTTCGATTATTTTTATTATCTATCAGTTTGGATGGATGGCCTTTTATAGTCAACTTAATATCAAAGGCATGTCATATACTTAGAATGTTTTACACTATCCACTTTGAAGCTAAATTTAATAAACACTTCACATAAAAATGTATTCCAATAATTTCTGAATATAATTTTCAATCGAAAAAAAAGGTTTTTATTCACTATTTAATTTACTTATTTATCACACTCACATTACTTGTCAAATACAGACCTCCGACTTCCGACGCCACCACAGAACTCCGTGCTCATTTAAATCTTCTGCTAATTTCTGAAGTCCTAGTACTTTGTTGTGCAAATCCCGTTGACTCGGAATCGGAAGCGTGTCTATCGGAGATAATAATTATTCACTTCCCCTCTTCTCATTAATTTCTGATGCCTTTGTACCTAGTAAGAAGAAGGCAGATCTAATATTCCGTAGAATACAAACGCTACTGCGAGGCCGCGAAACGCCTAGCCATCCCACTGCAGGCACACACATATTTGCTCCCCAGAGTTCTGCAGTCTTAGTATTTCGGAAGTTAATTTGCCCGTGCGGCGCCCATTGGCGCCACCAATTAATTACGTGTGGGTACCGTACGTACGTTATTTCAATCAATGACTCGAATTTCTGCCAATTTTTTTTTCTAATTCAATTTATTTAACACAACATAAAATAATATAATTATGTAATAATAATAATAATAATAATCATTTTATTATCAGGCAACTAAAGGCCCATAAATAAAATACACGAAATAATCTTATATAATAATAAACTAATACATATCAAAAAAAACTTATAAAACTATCTATACACGTAATGTTGACGGCATCGTGTATCGCTGCGTGGTGTCGCGTAACCGTCCTCGGAAGCGTCGATAAACGACACCTTTCGGCCAAAAGTCCTCTTTCAGGCAAGTCTGTAGATGGTGGGTTGGAACTCGTACCACGAATGACTTAAAGTTGATGTTGTGGCGCGATTCCAACCTTTCAACCCTCAGAGTCCAGTTGGTCTTCACTTTCAAATACTGCACGACTTCCTCAGTTGTAGTGGAGTGATGCAGACGCGATAGGTACAGCTGCGTCGTAGGCACAGCAGGGCGCAACAGCATATTGGGTCCACTCGGTGCAGTGCCGCACAGGTTACGAGAACAGGGCTTCTTCCTCTTCCTTTCCACTTTCGTGAAACCCTCTTCATCAACTTGGCTGCAGGTTTTTGGCAAGGAGCTACGGACCGCAGTCAGGGCAGGTTGAGTACCCTTTTTCTGTTTTTCCCCTTTTCTAGATTGTCGCTTTGGTTGCGACACATCTGGTTTGCCACCAGTGACAATAGCAGCGTAGGCACGTTTAGGGGTCAATGTACCTACGCGTGACGTTTCCGCAGCCGGTGTTGTGGTGCAGGAGACGGCGACGGCGGGCGGCGCTTGCTCAGCGTTATCGGCAGCTAGTGACGCACTTGTGTAATCCCCGAAGGGTTAGGCAGAGGTATACCTCAATTAATTAATTGATGGTGATAATTCTATGATTCTTTCCCCCCGTTTTTATCCTGTACCTACTATTATTATTTGAAGGTTGTCCATAAATATAATGAAAATAGTCCGCATTAGGTTTTTATGGAAAGAAAAATTGGAAATGTTTCCCGAGAAATATTAAAATTCAGGAAAACTGAAAATGGTTACTGAATGAATTATTGAAATTTGGACAGGGCAACGTCTGTCGGGTCGGCTAGTTGTATATTTCACTATCGGAATTACGGTCTTATTTCGTTTGTGAAGGTTTTATTTCTCGGGCCGAGAGCACAATCCTACTAATATTATAAATGTGAAAGTTTGTGAGGATGGATGGATGGATGGATGTTTGTTTGTTTATTTGTTACTCTTTCACGCAAAAACTACTGAACGGATTTGGATGGAATTTGGAACACAGATATAGTTTATAACCTGATTAACAAGTAGGATATAATTTATCTCGGTAGGACGTTCCCGTGGGATAATTTCCGACATCGACGTAAGGGAAGCCGCGGGCAAAAGCTAGTGCCTCCATAATCCATAGACATAAACATCATGCAATAAATTAGCGCGTCGTATTATTGTACGATCGTCAGTTGAAAAACAATGGCTGCCTGTGTGCTGGGTGGCGTACTAAGTAATATGGCTTACGTCCCCCAAGGAGAGACGGGCAAGAATCACGATACGCTTTTCTAACGACCTAAACAACTGGAATACCGTATTCTGTACGTCCCTTCGAGGCGACCAATTGGATACGCCTTTTCAACCACTAGACTAATACTTACTACCGTTACGGATCGTCAGAAGCCCGAAAGTCTGACATCCAGTCCTACAAGGGGTATCGTATTACCCGCAGTAACTGGTTTGTGGAAGTCAGATAGGCAGTCGCTCCATGTAAAATACTGGTATTCAGCTACATCTGGTTAGACTAGAAGCCGAACCCAACGTAGTTGGAAAAAGGCTAGGCAGATGCAGTGGCAGATTTGCCCAATTTGATTTGATTTGATTTGATTTGATTTGCCAGTAAGCCCGGGCCTAGGGCAGCCAGATATTAGGGGCGGCCAAACGTGACAAAAAAATCACTAATGATAACAAGAAGTAACTCAAAGTACCTAAATATTTCCAAAGTTTGACGATTGATATGGAATTGATCATTATTATTCAGTCAATATATCATTCCTACAATCGCGAATTGCGTTTTGATCAACATACGACGTAGAACAGAGCTGCAATTTGCAAAAAACCAAATCTAATTTGAATTTGGCGGGCTAAATTTTTGAATCGATTTCGATAAAAGTTGGCAATAAAGTAAATTTATTCATTATGTAGTCTATATGATGGGTGCTGAGAAATGGCCTGGGGGGCTAGGGCGGCCAAGACTGCAAATCCGCCACTAGGCATGATGATGAATCACTACAAAATCTATACGAAAAGCGCTCAAGAATTTGTTTGTTTGTTTGAACACGCTAATCTCTGGAACTACCAGTCGGATTTGAAAAAATCTTTTTACATTAATTTGATAGCTCAATTCTTGAGGAAGGTAGGCTATTTAACATCATGTTACGACCCTTAGGAGCAGAGCAAGAAGAAAAAAATACAGAAAGAATGCTAAGCGAAAACGAAGTAATAGCGCAGGCGGACAATGCGATGCGACGCAGTAGGTCGGGGGAACAAGAAATTTCACGCAGAATAAATCACGGGGGTAGTTAGGTAAATGATAAAGTTATCAAAATAGGTAAGTATATACCTACTCCATGCGTCTACTTACCCGATATTTATGTAGGTCCGCTATGTTAGCGCGTAGATGTTGTTCAGCATAGAGATGTCGTAAATGTGAAAAAGTATCGATATTTTTAATATGTACCTATTAATATCGCCTAGTTATATTTCTTAGACGATAGTTTGAATTACTTTATGTACAGACTGTGATTTTTTAACAGAGAGCTTTAATTATTGTAAAAACTGTGATTTGTGATGACGGAATAAAAATAAATACAAACCGTACAAGGACTTTTCTTACCACCAGTACCTACTTTTGCGCCTTCTAGCTATACATGTACCTGTAGATAGATACGGACCGGGCGAGTTGGGACTAGGGGTCAGTTGGGACGAAGCCAAAATAACAGCTTTTTACTAAATATGTATGGCACCTACTTATAACAAAAAAACATTTTTTAATTTTTGTGTCTTTCTGTCTGTTTGTTCCTTCAAATCTCCGAAACGGCTGGACCGATTTTAATTAAACTTGGTATGGGGATACTTAGAATCCTTGGGAAGGACATAGCTATACTTTTTATCGACATACACATGGGCGAAGCTGCGGGCGGAAGCTAGATAATAATATTAATTGATCCACACAAATCTATACTACCAACTTAATTGTAAACAGGATTCGTAAGACGAACGACAACGAAACCTATTATTAGGTTAGATATATCGTTCCCTACTATCAGTATATAAAGTAGGTACGTCTCTACCTTTTGTGTGCGGAGCTAATCGGCGGAGCTTCGTCATAAGTCGCCTGTCGCGGACAGAGACGCAGCTTTGTTTCCGCTCCAGATGAGCTCGGTATTGGAAATAATAGACGTATTGCTTTATGAGTAGGCTTGGGTTAATTAGGTCTAGAATTGTTTCATTAAATAGGACTAGGAATAGCTAGGTTTAATCTGTCATCGGTAGATAAACGTGACAGTGTACCTAGTTATTGCAAATACTTACCGTCCATTCTTTCTTCGGGTTTGATGAACAATTATGGTCTGTTCCAAAAGTGTCTAATGATAATGTAACAAATGGATCAGCAGAAAACGTACCTGTGGATGGCAATTTGGAGTGTCACTTACAAATTGAGTGCTTTAATAATATTAATAATATGGTACTTACTACAGCTGACCGCAAGGAAGTATGGCAAAGCAAGGAGCTTCACGGACGCTTCTATCGGGCTCTTCATGAGCCCGGTGTAGATTTCTTAGCGTCCGTATCCTGGCTACGTTTTGGTGACCTTTTCGGGGAAACAGAAGGTTTCGTCTGTGCAATTATGGACGAAGTTATCTTGACGAATAACTACCGGAGACATATTATGAAAGATGGGATGGTTGACGTGTGTCGGGCATGCCATCGTCCGGGTGAATCCATCAGACATATTATCTCTGGTTGTTCTCGCCTAGCTAATGGCGAGTACTTGCACAGGCATAACCAAGTAGCCAGGATTATTCACCAGCAACTTGCTTTGAAATATAAACTAGTGGATTCTGAGGTACCGTACTACAAGTATGTGCCCGACCCAGTTCTTGAAAATGACCATATCACGTTGTACTGGGATCGGTCTATCATTACTGACAGGACTATTGTCGCCAATAAGCCTGATATAGTGGTGATAGATCGATTAGCGCGTCGCACAATGATTATCGATATTACCATTCCGCATGACGAGAACCTCGTGAAAGCTGAGAAAGAGAAACAAATTAAATATCTCGACTTAGCACACGAGGTTGTTGACATGTGGAATGTGAGCTCGGCTATCATTGTGCCGATTGTCGTATCGGCCAATGGCCTGATGGCCGAAAGCCTCGACCAGCATCTCTAGAGGCTCTCGTTAGGCGGTTGGATCAAGGGCCTGATCCAGAAGGCAGTACTCCTCGATACGGCTCGCATTGTGAGGAGGTTCCTGTCTCTGGAGTCCTAACCACCGGTAGCTTGGACCCTGCTCCCGATACTGGCGGACCACTATTTTTTATATTTTTAAATGTTTTTTTTTTAATGTTTTATAAAAATATTTAAAAATGTATTTAATAAGGATGTAAATAAATAAATGACTTAATAATATAAAAATAGGAATTTCGGGAAGATTCTTGTTGGAAAAAGTTGTGATATTATGAAGTTGAAATCTTCTAAATACAGATTATTTGTGAGTGATGGCGTAAGATTATAACTGAACAGAGTTTGTTTTCACTTTCATCACATACTTTTGGAACAGACTATAGGTACCTAGTAAATCTTTACCAAATTCCTTAAGATAGAGACGATTGGATATGAGACAGGGATGCCTTTGCCCTGCAGCGGGACAACACAGGCCGAAAATAAATAAATAAACTAATCAACTACTAATAAATGTATGTGTGCTATAGGTGCAACTCTACCTAACCCTCCGGAGAAAAAAGCTGTTAAATTATAAAATTCCTACACTGTTAAGGCAAGCACAGACGAGGCACTATTGTAGCGGCATCTACAACGCCACAAGCGAGCTACGCGTCCCACTGACGTCACGCAAAATCCTGCATCGCGCAAGCAGAGTTTACCGCGCAACTAACATATATACAATGTCCCGACATCAATTGTCGGGCAATTGCCTACCAGACACGACACCCGTCTGGTCGGAGGATCCTCCCTTTTCTATGGAGGTATGAGCGAACTTTACACCCTGTTACTCATACCTCTACACAACCATCGGCGTACTTTTTGTCTATGAGAATGCAACAAAATCAAAATCAAAAGTCATTTATTCGAACTAAGTTGAGAATCTGACCTTTCTGAATGTCAAAATTACATGACACAGTCCCCCAAAACGTCCTTCACCACTTCCTAGTGCTTTAGCTGGGAAGAAGTGGGGCAAAAAACTTCTCAGCAGCACAGCTGTCAGTTCAGTTAGAAAAACAACTACTTTAACCAAACATTCATGTGCCAGATGATAAGAAACACGGTACTAAACGAGGGAACATCATCCGAACACATCACAACATGTCGATTTGTTCATTTCACTCTGATATCTGACAATAGGTACTTTACTACACTCTTCAACAGTATCAAGTGATTTTGATTAGTCCCAAATGTCGATATGTGGCGTGTTTTCTTTGATATCAGACAATCAGTTCGCTGTTCAAGAAATACGTGATGGATTTTGTGTATCAAATTTTATACGGCACCGGTAAAACTGTAGATAATAGAGTTTTCACAGATCTGGGAGCAAAACTTATATTTTACATACTAATATATAATTATGATTGGGTGGCTGATATAGTATATGAAGCCAGCGCGCGTGTCGCGCGCGCCGCGCCGGCCATGACTCGTTCAAGCAAGACGGTATTTTCTTTCTCTTCCTGCTCTCCATACTCGTACATATCAGTGGCGTTCTGTAAATTCTGCCCACGCCCCAATTTTTATTTTTGTATTTTTATTTTATTTTAAATCATTAAATAATTTCTCCCGCTCTTGGCGGAGCGGGAGGGCGTGTCAGACTCTTACTGACTAAAACCCACCCGTGTTCCTTCAGTTGCCTGTGCGCCAGAGCCACGGTATCTCTTTCGAACAGTCCGCGACCCCAGCAGGCATCAACCCTATCGGACCCCGTCAACTGCCTACCCCCCTGGGATAAAGGCGTGTGTTTATGTACGTAGTACTTATGATTGTAGGTTACAAGTGGGAGCAACAATGAATATCAAATGAGCACTAAAACTTATGCCATTCGAAGCAAGAAATGAACGTGATACATAAGGTACATCCAGCTTAGTTTTTATAGCTCAAAAGATTAGGAGATGCTAAGATTATTGCGTTAGTTAGTATTGTTATTAGTTTCTCTCAGCATCGTTAAGTTTTATTAGAATTACCATCACAAACCAGTATAGCAATTTGCTTTCATTACAGAGGGCTGGCTGGTTCTTTGGTCAAACGATTAGCGTTGTTAGCCGACATGGCAATACTACAACATTTAGAAGGTAAGGTGAGTTTACTAATTGTTCTTACAAATTGACAGACTGCCGCGCCAATTCAAAAGGAAAACCTGCAGGTAGGAATGTGTGGATGATTCCAATCTGGAGTCTGTTTTACAAACGATGGGACACTTAATATTATAGAGGTATGAAACGCAGGGTGTAAAGTTTGCTCATTCTCCATAGAAAAGGGAAGACCCTCCGACCAGACGGGTGTCATGTTTAAATGATAAATGATTTTATTTCTGTAAGTAGGTTTGTACAAATACTTTTACACGTCAATCATATTTTATAAACTAGATGAGGTCGGCGTTTCCTATCTGACTACACTGAAAAGAAACGCCGAAACAAACTCAGAGGTCACAGTCTCTTTTAAAGTCCAGACATAATCTTGGTCAGATCATGTGAAGACCATGTAGATTGGTGTCTGAAATGGTCTTTTGAGGAATAAACACACATATTGAGTGGATCTGTCCAGTCAGTGCACGCATTTGTCAGTAATCGTTCAGCTCAACTCAGAAATTAAGGAGCTCAACGATTCGACGAACAATACCAAAGAAAGGACATTTGGGTACAAAATTACTCAAACTGCCAGACCATGACTAAAACTAACTGAGAAGGAAAAAAAAAAATACGTTTGATGGGCAAATAACACACACACCACACACCTTACAAACATCTAAAACCATATTCAAATTATCACGCTCATATCACTAGCTTAAACATTAACTTATTCGTAAAATCTAAAATTCTAAACTTATTATTTGTGCCTGCAGCTATTAACTATATTTATATTAGTTCCTACGAAAATCATAATTTAAGTCATCGAGGATAAAAAAACCTAACGATTGTCTGTTAACTTTGCTTATACTAAAATTATTTTAACACTACCTGTACTCTTGTGTTCGTACCTAGATAATGCAAAATGTTCTGATACCCGCCTGTTTACATTGGAACATAATATCATAGATACTAAATTATTATACTGTGAAATAATAGTGGAATACTAATTTTGTGTTTAGAACTGGTTAATTGTGTAAGAGGAAGACTGTTCTACCGTGATACAGTTTCGACTAGTACGGAGGACAGTGTGAATCGAATGCTACAACCTAAAAAACAATATCAGTGTAAGTAATTACTGGCTGTCAGTACCTAAGTGTATCAGTGCTTAAATACGTACTAAATGGTTATTATGTGACGAAAGTACTTAACGAACAACATTTAGAAGACGTTAGAAATGTGAGAAATCACATTATTGGTTCTTATTTAAGTGCAGAAACCTATTTGTTTACGTTTGTAGTGTCTACCTACCAAATGTTAAAAATACCTAATTATATGGTTGTACTTTTATGATGCAAATAAATTTATTATTATTATTTATATTTTTAACTGCCCGACGAACACACCGACGAGAGCTGTCGGGGCATTGTATATATAATAGTCGCGCGGAAAACACTACTTGCGCGATGCAGGATTTTGCGTGACGTCAGTATGATGTATAGTTCGCATGTGGCAATGTAGAAGCCGCCACAATATCATGTTTTGGTAACTGTAAAAGGACAGTTCTAATAATACCACTGCTATATTCATAGCTAAGTCCTGGGCTGACACAATTTAGATTACCGATCGATACACTAAGAGCGAGATTCACAGGCCACGGGTTGACTTTGCTAAATAAAGTGACAGATTCATATTCGTAGAAAACACTTGCTCACATTCGCTTAAACGAATAAGAACATTACAACCTTTTAAAACATGACTCGTATTCGAATGAAACACTTAGCAAAGTAGTCACAGAGCGATCTTTGAATCTTTCCCTAAAAGAAGAAGACTTCAGAGAAAATTTAATAGAAATCAATGCTTTGACATAAGGCCTTGTAGGATATTTCACATAACTATACAAGATGCCTAGTTGCATATCTACATTATCATGCTGTACCAGACTAGCACAAACTCTCATCAGGGTCAAATTTGGCATCTGCAGGCGGGCATACACGGAGATCAGGCAACAGGTGCAGTTGTCCTCCCCTGGGCTTCGACCAAACTGAGTCTAAAACTCTAAATTGGACTTAATAAACACAGTTTTTATCCTGTATTTTTTATTTTGTTTAGGTATAGTATATTACTAAGATATTATAAGTCGTAGTTATCCTCGAAAAGGGGGTTAATTGTTGAGTTTACAGAAAATAGGTGCCGATGGTTTTTTTTAAAAAGGGCTTTCATAGCTTGAGACATCTCGGCCATCATCATCCCATCCTCACAGAAAGAAACATTGACCCCCCCCCCCCCCCCCCCTTGAGTGAAATCCTAGATCCGCGCCTGGGTACCTGGCACAGGAAATAATCTTGTTTGTGAAGTTGTCGGTTATATCCGCTACATTCATCATCGGACCTACGGTCCGGACATGTGATCGATTCGGCCGGACAAGGCTTGATGAATGTAATAAAACAGGAGCTTTTGAAGAATAAACACGTAGCGTTTTGAATTTCAGAGTTTAGCAGAAATATGAGCCTGGAGACATTACAATTTATTTATTTATTTATTCAATTTATGTGTACATGCACAACATTACAGATTAAATCTCAAGGCGTTGTACAGTGCAATTTATAAACTAATCTACCTACCATTAATGTAACATATACATTATAGTGTAAGTAGGTTATGATAATCTATAAAGTACGAGTTTATTTCTGCCCGCAAATTCGTCAGCGTGAAATTTCTGGTTTCCCCGACCCACCTCGTCGCATCGCTTCGCCTGCCCGCGCTATTACTTCGTTATCTCTTAGCATTATTTCTGTCATTTTTTCTTTTTTCTCGGGTCCTAAGGGTCCTAGCGTGATGTTAAATAGACCACGGCACACGGCTCACGGCCCACGGCCCACGGCCTTCCTCAAGAATTGGGCTATCAAATGCTATTGCAATGGCCAGATAGTTCCAAAGATTACCCCCTACATACAAACTTACAAACAAACAAATTTTACCTCTTTATAATATTAGTATTGATAAAATACAAAAAAAATATACCAACTCATTTCTTACAAACTGTATCCGCTTCGAGTTACCAAAGTCAGTTACAGAACTTAGCGATGGAAAGTTCAAAACCCACATCAAACGTGTCCTTATCAAAAAACCATACCTATTATAAGATTAAAGACTACTGTTGGGGTGTAATGCCCAACAGTGAAAATGTTATGTTAACTTGTAAGGTATGTTATTAAATGTGATGTAAACGAGTAGACGAACGATTCCCTTGATGGATTTATTGCTACTGTCCTAATTATACAATTATTGTACTTAAATGCTATGTTAAAGGAATGCACAGCTAAACAATAATCATGTGCATAAACGAGTGTGACGCACAAATACACACAAAGGTCAATGTACAGCGTAGCTTGTACAACTACGTTGAAGACAAGGAAGCTTGGCAATAATTCCTCCTGCACATGAGGCTTTCCTGGTACCTCAATAACACCATCACTATGTAAATGTCTATTAACATCTTCCAAATCAAGATGTTTATTTTCTTTTATTCTTTTTACATACTTCTTTGACATACTCTTCTCATTATTTGACATAATATAGCTTCATTAATGGCTTTATTAGACAGTAATTCAGGTTCGTTACAGTTGTAATGACAATCATGTCATTTTGGTTTAAATAGGCTTTTATTTTTATTATTTTATTTATCTTTTATATAGATTCTTTTATATTTTGTGAATGTGAGAACGTTGCAGGCCTAACTTGTAGACTGTAGATTTGTAGACCATTTTCTATTTTGTTAAGTAACTCGTAGGTACTTTTTGACAGGCCTACGCTGTCCTTCCTGTAATTTGAAAACATTGTAAAAGCCAATTATTTTTAAAAGAGTAACCGTGCTGTTTCTTGCCGGCTCTTCTCCATAGGAAACAACCAATTGGAACCGTGCACCTAGCTTCTGACGTTTCATAAGTGCCCATGTATTATATTTTGATTTTTTGATACCTATATACAGGAAAACTCGACACAAAATGCTGTTTTTGTAATGTTTGCTGTTATGTTATATTCGCTTTGACCGACTAGCTTCACACTCAAACGAAATGAGTCGGGTAAACGCGTTGTAAATAATGATACTTATTCAATATCTTTGGTTCACGTCATACATCTTACCTTTAAACATGTGAATTATTTGACTACGACACATTAGTAATAAACTTCTAATAACCGCTGTACACGATGCACGATACCAATCTGTCAACAATTTTGTGTACACTCTCAAAGGATTACTTGGAACACAGTTTCGATCTGTAATTTATCTGCTCTCAACATACTCGCTAGCCTAGTTTATAAACCACTATATTTTGTTTAGTAACAATTTGTGAAAAGTATGTAAACGTACGGCCACTAAATGTAATAAGTAACCAGGGTCGTCGGATATAGTTGAAGTTTAGTAAGAAACCGATGGATGTTTTCGAATGAAATTTAATTTTATAAATGACCCGTTTGTTCTCTATTAATTTAATTTTGTTTTATTCGAAAACATTCATCGGTTTTTTACTAAACTTCAACTATATCGACGACTCTGGTTACTTATCTCTTTTGGCGACTGTACATACATAAACTCACGCCTTCTTCTCATGGGGGTAGGCAGAAACTACAGAACGCCATCTGCTACGATCCTTACATACTTCTTTTTCCTCGTTTACGTTCATACATCTGGTCATACACGCACGCCGGTTGCGAATACTACGCACCTGACCTTTCTGAAGAACATCACCAATAAGGTCACTATATGTCCTCCTGGGCGGGGTCCCGACGTTTCCACTCACATCTGCCTTAAGTATGTAAACATCTTTAGAAATTGTGCTTTCATTGCCTACTTTTAAAAGTTTAGTTGCACAGCCTTTTTTACACCCGAATAAGCAAAATTATAGCATAAATAGCATAATCAGCCTATAATGTTCCCACTGCTGGGACACAGGCCTCATCTCTTCGAGAGAGAGTGGGCTGTAATTCACCACGCGGGCCCAGTGCGGGTTGGTAGACCTCACACGTCTTCGAATTTTTGTTTCTAGGACATGCCGGTTGCCTAACGATGTTTCACCGTTTTGAGAGCAGTGGTCATGAAATTATTTACACAAAGTAAAGCGCCTGCCTGGGCTGAACCCACGACCTATAACTCGTGAGTCGTGGCCGTTACCACTGGGCTACCACAGCTCTAAAAAAAAAATTGCGGGGTAACAAATATCCGAAAAAAAAAACAGAATAGTGAAACTTATCACATGAAAGTTAAAGTGTGTACAGAGCTTTGTGAAGCGGCTCGTAGCACCGCTACGACGCTACAGGTCGCCTCTTCAGTCGGCCACGAGCTACGGCGTAGAGCGCTCGTAAATCTCGTAGCACCATCCCGAACATACCCGAAGTTTGTTTTCGGTCTATTACTGAACATTAAAATGTAATTACAGTTTTTTTCTATATGAACACAAAAGTTTATGTGATTTATCTTTGAAAGTAATCAGTGGTTTGAATCCAGCTTAATTAATTTTCGCTCGATATAAAACTTGAAGGTAAGGAAAGTAATAAAAGTTTGCTGTTTCTTTTCGATGTAAGTTTCGTCAGACGTGATTTAAATTATGTATTTTTCGATTAAGTAGTGTAAACTTCTTATGTTCTTGTAGGCAATTTTTGACGCTGTTTTACTTAGACATTATTGTAACATGGGTATTTTTTTTTCATAAAATCTATCTGAAATAGAATGGAGACTACTTACTTAGGCTTATGGCTAAAACTAACAACACATAAACCTATGTATGTATCAGTGGCGAAGGCTCCACACAACTCGATTCCTACCGGCTTCCCTTTGAAAAATGGCACAGTCAGGATTCTATAGACAAATAATATAATTACATTAAAGATATGTACTCCGGCTTACCTCTTACAAAAATGTACCCTTCGCTACTGGTACGTATAAGAACTTTGTACCTTTCGTATGAGTTCGGGATACTTTGATGTTCATTGAAACCCCCATTAAGTATTTGGACACTTCCCTGTCCACTAAATACACTGTATGCTAACTTTATGCTTTGATGAAAACGTCTTGTTTACAAATAGAGGAATTTCTCAAAACACTCTACCGTTGACTTTTGTTTAGGTACCTACTTAGCAAGTTTCTTTTGACCTCGGACTATAGAAACAAGGAATAATGATCCACGGGGCTCGTGGCTACATAATAACAGCCTCATGGGTCGATTGCAGGTTAAGCTATGCTTGCCGCGGTCGGTTCGTGGATGGGTGACCATCCATGACATATCGAGACCCCTCCGTGCCTCGGAAAGCACACTAAGCTGTTCGTCCCGGCTGTCATTCGTAGATATTTGGCAGTCGTTACGGGTAGGCAGAAGCCCAAAAGTCTGACAATCGCAGTCTTACCAAGGGTTATCGTGTTACCCAGTAACTGGGCTGTGGAAGTCAGATAGGCAGTCCCTCCATGTAAAAAATACCGGTATTCAGCTGCGTCCAGTTAGATTGGAAGCTGACCCCAACATAGTCGAAAAATGGGAGGCAGATTTTTACTATGGACGATAGAAACTCATAGGGTTTCTTTGTATCACGATTTGGTAGTACACTTGCACTACGAAAACCACCCTTGCTTCTGCGAAATACAGGTTTGAACCCGCAAATTTTTGTTTGAGAGGCGGGTCACTTGACCTCCGAACTATCACGACTTATTGAAGTACTAATACTACCTTAAGCATGACTCAAAACTCTCTCTTCAACTCTCTTTGAGAGGTAAACTTCAGGTTAATAGGGTTACGTATCATCCGGCCAGTTTTGTCCGGCTTTTTGGTCTCCCGGCCGGACTTTGCCCGGCCTCGTCATTTCTCCGGATTTTTGGACTTTTTTGGGATTTTTCTTTTAAATTCAAAATTAAAACGAGTATCTACTCGAAAATGAAAGATTAAAAAGTTACAGTAAAAAGAAAAGTAAAAATGTAATTAGTAAAAGTTTATAACCTATTTACGTACTTGTACGAGTATACCTATTTTATTTATAATTAAATAAGCTATCTTTTTTACACCACCCTTGGTTGATTAGTAGAGAATGCGGCATTAAGTCCACCTTTGTACGTTATTATGTGCGAGAAGTTTAAATAAATAAATAAAAGTGCCGCGTTTTTTTGGAAATGTTCAGCTTTTGGACACGACTTAACAAATTTTTTTAAAGTTACGCTAGGTGCGTCATAATTACGCGCAACCCGTGCGCGGAAATTGATACGCCAAAACGCAGTGCATGATGTCTTAAATTAATAAATTTGTTTATTGCCATAAAAACAAGTTATAGAAAAATTTAAGTCCCTGGCTCCAGAGTTAGGTAGAGCACCTGTATTTCAGGAGCTAACCGAGAAGGAGGAGGTGTCTTGCCAACTTTATGTGTGCTCGATAGGCGAAATGCAATCAATAATGTGTATTAATTGTAGATCATGTCTTTGACGTAAGGAAGTTATTACTAGGTACGTTCAGCCTTTAAAAATATATATATGACAAGAATTCATTAATTCCATAATACTGTATCAATTTGGAGTCATTGACACAGTAATATGGAATACAAATTGTAGACAAACGAATTAATTCTAGTCGTATACATATATTTTTAAAGGCTGACCGTACCTTCTGAATTATTTTCGGATACATAGGTATTAGTAGGTACTAAATTGTAGCTGTCTACAATAAAGTACCTAGTACCTAGTACTCGAAGTAGTAGTAGTGTGTGTGTGTGCGGGTGTGTGGATGTGTGTGTAATGTGTGTGTGTTATTTATGTACTTATATCTACCGTTACAGGATAACCCAATGCGATAAATGGACCTATCCTCAATCGATACTAACAGATCTATAACTAAGCATAAACAACGCATTCCTTGTAAATTCTCATTTGTATGTTTCTTGTCGATATTTTTTTGCTGTAGTACGTACTTTAAAAATACGTTATTAGGTGTTTTTAAAGTACTGTAATATAATGCAATCAATTACAATTGACTACTTAAATCACATAATGAATATCTCTATCCGTTGGAGATTTTTTTTGAGACAATAGTTCTTTTCGATTTATTATTTTCTAGTAGACGCTAATGGAAACGGCTTAACTTATCGACATAGAGATAATTACAAAGTGACGGTTCTAATGTTGCCTCTAGTCTCTCTGGGATTTAGGCAACTTGGATCTTTAAGCGATTGACACCGACAGATTAAATATTAATCTTTCTATAGATGAGTTGGTTACTTAGTTTGAAGACTTTGGTCGTTATGATCAGCCCTAAAATCGCAAGCTATTTGATTTGAAACATAAAGTCAGAACTTAATTTACATTGTTATAAACTGGCTAATCCGTATAATTTGCCAAGATTTACCCTTTTAATAGGTGCGCTTATTGTGTTAGATATAAGTACTTCATTGTACATTGAAAGGAAGTAGGTACATAAGGAATATATAGGCATAAAGGAGTTTTGGGAGTGTAATAAACGGACAGATATCGGACACTTCGTAATAGGATCCAGCTCCCTTGGGCTACCGAACCCCGAAAACGACAAATGAAGTTGGTTTGTTTTCAGAATCGAACTATCAAACTAATACTATTTCAGACCCGCGATTTTCACTCAGTATACCAGAAAAATACATAACAAAAAATAAAGACCACTACAAAACGTAAAAAGACGACAAAGAAAAACAATTGAATTAGTAAGTTAATCTCCTTGGTAACGCAACTCCCCGGAAACATATCTGCAACACAGCCACGGATATTGTATCTTATCGGATCCAATCGAGCGACAATCTCTTGCAGATCATTTCCGATACACTAAACGGCTGCACGTGTCTCTTAAACAGCACTTCAGGACAGAACTTCTATTTCAAATATACAAGAACTAAATACGCTTTTCTTTATTTTATTGTTTAAGAAGAAAGTGCATTAAATCATGAGAGCATGACAGTATGTAGGTAAGTCACACCTACATGAAAATATGGTAGGTATCTAGACTTGACTGTGTATATTTCTTCAATTTTGAACCATACATACATACATATTGACGTGTAAAAGTGTTTGTTGAAACCTACTTAAGGAAATAAAATCATTTATCATTTATCATAAACTCACGCCTGTTTCCCATGGGGGTAGGCAGAAACTACAGAACGCCGCCTGCTACGATCCTTACATACTCCTTGTGCCTCATTTACGTTCATACATCTGGTCATACACGCACGCCGGTTGCGTGTACTACGCACCTGACCTCTCTGAAGAACATCACCAATGAGGTCACTATATATGTCCTCCTAGGGCGACCCCTCCCGGCGTTTCCACTCACATCTGCATCGCATTTCAATACGAAACCAGTCGGAAAATTAAGATTTTAATCAGCAGACTTGATTGAACTCTTGCTAATTTCTGTTATTAAGTATTATCTGTCATTCAGTGGTACAAAAATATCTGTTGCTTATTATTTTACTTGCGTATTTATTTCGGGTTCGCTCAATTAGTTTTAGTTAGCAGAACCGTAAACAGTTTGACTCGCACCTTCACCGCGTTACGAGCTCTGTTCTGAGAGCTCCGTTCCAGTTCAAGACAAAATATTCACAAATTAAATAGACCAGAAAAACTAGTTTGGGACCTCACGACCTTTCCTTTCGGTTAGAGACGTCTCTAAAACCACCTCGGCTGTCACCATATGCACAATATAGGTAGCTCCGGTCTCTTAAGAGACGAGTTCCGAAACCTGTCCTTTGCAACGCATGTTGGAGCAAATTCCTGAGAAAGATTTTCAAAACTAAATCCACTTCTGCAAATTTGCCTTGCAGCATTGGCTGGCCATCGTAGCAACCCTCTCGAACTATTGCGTCCCATTCACCCACACAATATTAATAATATAATCAACAGAGTATTTGTAGGCAGGAAATTAAATTAATCATGCACGATGTGCTCGACGTTCTGTAATGAACTATGCAGAACAATAACACAATGTGTTGTGTACTATGTACATACATAATGTACTATCGATTTATTGGAACACTTTATCGCGGAATGAGGCTGCATTTTGTATTGTATATTCTCGTTATATTTATTACCTATGCTGGTCAAATAAAGTAAGTGAATTAAGTAAGTTATTGGTGAATTGGAGTCTGTGTTAACATTGTTCTCACTTAAAGAAGCAACATAAAAAACGTACCCAGGATTTTGTAAATCTTGATTTAAAAGAGTGTCCATGGAGTTTCTTGGCCGTTCTTCTCTATAGAGATCTACGTTTTGGAATAGGCAAGTAGCTTCAACTTTCTGACTAACTGATAGACTCTTTGACAATTCAAAGGCATAAAATGGTTTAATTTAAATAAATGCTAAGCGCAGAGATAAATGTGTGAGTTTGGGTTTTGATGTAATTAATACCTAGTTCAAAAGCAGAAGGCATCAGCTGTTTTTCTCCTTGACGTTATAGCTACATCCTTTTAATCTTCCCAAAGAAACACAAGGACAATCTCTATTTCCCCGCAAACATTCTTTGGCAAGCATGCTTCACCATCATCATCATTTCGGCCGAAAGACGTCCACTGCTGGACATAGGCCTCCCCCAAGCAGCGCCACTTCGACCGGCACCCTAATTACGTAACACATAATCTATGACAATCTGAATAATTTTGAAGCCTATTGCTAATCCATTCCTTCATATGTTCGAAAAATTTGTCTGTTCAACAACGTAAATAACCCAATGAATGTTGTTGAACTGTCAAAATGAAACCCATTCCTACTGTCAGTGTGTTACGTAATTACCCCGCAGTTCTGTGCTTCTGGCATACTTCGCGATGCTAGATTTGATGTCAGTACAAAATCTTGAAGTGAAGCATCTTAAATTGCTAACGTGAACAATCGAATATCTTAAAGGAGAACGAAATTTAATTAGCCATACATTAACACTCACAAATGCAACGTGCCCAATATGAGCAGATTGCTACAAATTGACTTGGTAAATTAATTACTTAGGGCCACTTAGTGGACCAAAATAGGTTTCGAATTTACCAAATTCCAGCTTCTGATTTTATAAAGGTTAATCTGTAGACAGCCGGTTATTTTTACGGACGCACAAGTCATTTAAACAGTTGATCAAAAGTGATTCAAATAATGATGAATTTGGATTTTTTTTAACATTCACATTCTCACATTAATCAAACTCAAACTCAAACTCACAGCATTTATTTCACATAAACCAATTACTGGCACTTTTGAATTGTCAAGGGGTCGGTCAGTCAGAAAGATGAAGCTAGTTGCCCATTCCAAAGCGTAGTAGCTACCTATGGAGAAGAACGGGCAAGAAACTCCATGGACACTCTTTTTAAATCCAAAATATGGTTACAAAATATTGGTTTCTTCATTCATGTTGAAATTATGCATGTGAGAACGATGCAGAACGTTAAAAGCGTCCGTAATGAAGAGACAAAAACAATTCAAATATTAAATTAAATCAAAATAAGCCGTGGCAGCTAAGAGATGACCAGTCCCTACTGACGGCGCCCGTTCACGAACATGACGTATGGAACAGCACCATTTAGCTCAACTATTTTGAAGAGAACTTAATGATCCAACACACACGCTACCACCAGCGAGACATTTGAGTGAGAATGACATACTGTCAGCCACCAGGGCACATTCAAGTCAATGAAAGACAAACCTAGTAAATGGTAGCTTTATAGTAGGTACATAGTACTCACACATGTGCTATGCAATTATACAATACTAAAAGATTGAATTTATACAATGTAAAGATAGTTTTTACAATCTTCAGTAGTTCCAAATGCTAATCAATTAGTTAATGCGCCCTTGTGGAGCAGGTGCAGGACCAGCCTTGAATAAATAATAATATTTTTAGGAGCGCAAATGTGAATTGTTACTAGTGCGATTAAATACATGCCTTTTTATAGTACCATACATAATATTATAAACATCCATCCATACATCCAACATAGCTATAATTTTGTACACCCTAAGTCCTTTGTTATTTGTCTGAGCTCATTCCAACATAACAAAACGCATAGAATTTTTGATAAACAAGTACATTCCAGTAAGGAGCTTAACTGTACCATACTATGTTCACACAAATCTTCTCTCGCGGTATGCGGGCGACTTTCAACTCGGCAAGTTTAATTTTTCAGGTTTGGATATCAAAGGGAGGCTTGTGAGAATATCACGAGTGTGTGAACAAGAAGATGAAATAGTCTGTCATGTGTGAGGCTTTTTGTGTTAAATATTATGTGGAATGGTTAGTGCATAAATGATAGTGAATAATATTTATAGGGTAAAGAATGTGTAAAATACTATTGAAGTGTTTTTGTTTATAATTTTATTTTAAGGTATTTTTTGCGTGCATAAGTAAGCAAATTATAACTTTTCATATTTTAGACCTTTTATATTTTTTTAATAAAGATATTTTATTCTATTTTAGTTAGAAATTCTTACCATAATCTACAAATTTTGTTGAATAATGTGAATTCATTTCTCAGAAGGGTTTCATTATTAAGTTCTACTAATTAATAAATGAGAACCTTGTTCTGATGTCAATTCGTAGAAGAAACTTTATTATTTTTACTACGAAAATGATTTACAATAATATGTTTCAGTAAAATAATATACTTTAATATATAAATTGTACATGATTGCCTTAATATTATGCTTTCTACGCTATTATCTTTACCTATAGCTATACCTAATTTTATACTTTCATTTCGCTTTATTTTCTATAGAAGATTCCGTTTTAAAACTTTCCCCGATAGCGACTCCATAGTAGAATAACAAACTTACCCCACAACACTGAGCTCTACAAAATAAATAACTAAATATGTTTGAAACAGATACTTTAGGTCTCTTTTTAGGGTTTCGTACCCAAAGGGTGCCAACGGAACCCTTTGGGTACGGAACCTCCACACTAGTAAACGTGTTTTTTAACTGACTTCAAAAACGTTTTATTTATATTCGTGTGTATGTATTTTTTTATGTATGTTTATCAATGTTTTCGTCAATTGTTAACCGATTTTGAAAATTCTTTTTGTATTTGGTAGAAGAAGCTTGCGCGGTGGTCTCATATGAATTTTATTAACTATGCTTGGGTAGTTTTTGATTAGCTTCGATAATACCTTGCCTACCGAAATAGTGTGGGATAGGTACCATAACCAGAAATTCAAAAACAAAAACTTAACTACAAAAAATTAAAAAAAACAACCGACTTCCAAAAAAACACTACATAGTGAAAATAACTTAAGTTTCAGAAGTGGGTGGCAATTAACTAAAATACAGATCCAAAGACACCGACTTCCGAAATTAAAGTTATTTTGTAGTCGGTTTTTTTTTAAGATTACGTACTGCAGCGTAGAGCTGGCTGCTAACACGCCGGGGACTCGAACCCCGGCGTGAGCTAGCTAAAAATCAAGCTCACACAGCTGGTACACGTAAAATTTATTATTAAAAAGAACATCCGAAATAAATAAGAAATAACAAGTCAAAAAATGTTAATATTCAGTCGTTGGAAATTGTAAAAGGCTACCAAAAAAAAAAAATATCACAACAAGATTTTCGGAGAAAAAACTTATGGATGTTTCCAAATATTTAGGAATCTAAGTATATAGACGAATTTAAATTCGATTGCAATCGTACGAAATTCGTGCCGCTCTATAAATTATTTAACACAAATAAGCTCAAGATTAAGGTTTTTCTTTACATAATTTCGTTAAGATAAATTTTAAAGAGAACAAGATCTGATATTGAGAATTTAGGAAAGCACCTTAAAATTAAAATGTCACACGACGGTATAACACAGAACACTTCTATTATATTGATGGTTGGGCGTTATTGCGCCACACAAATGACTTATTTAGCACCTGATGTGTCCATTAGGCACCTGTGTCGTCGACCTTGCTCGGCAACGATCCTGCGCTTCTCTCCGCAAGCTCGCTCGGACTTCGGCGGCCGGCAGACGAAGGAAGAAGACAGGCGAACAATAAATGGCAGGGTAAGGCCAAAAAAGGTGGCCTTTCAAACAATCTAAGAAAAAGGAAATCTTCTTAGATTAAAGAAGAAGGCACAAGTAACAAGAATACGGAACCTATAAAGGGATTACTCACCAAAGAAAAAAAGTGACGAGAAATTCCAGGGAACGTACAGTCGATTGTATCCGCTGACTACTCACATATCCTGGTAAAAAATTTGAAATTCACTTTCAAAGAAAGATTCAATATTATTGAATAAAATATCCACTCAATAGGAATTCCAACGACAGAATGCGTTACATTTTTTTCTTCTTGACAATGTTCAGAACAATTGTCAATTTTTGAATAATTCAAAAAAACACGAAAAAGTAAAAAAGCTGACCGAATGACTCGTAAAAAGAATTTAATCGAAATGACAACAAAAAGTATCTAATTGCAGGAATTATACTGCAGTACCTATTATATTCATTGTTAAGTAATCAATCTGCCTAGCCTTTTCCCAACTATGATGGAGTGGAGTAGTGTTGGATTTTTAATGTATGTGTGTAAAACTATGGACTAGAATTATGTCTGAAATAAGTAAATTATTATTATAATTTTTATTATAACCGGTTGCAACTGAATACCAGTATTTTACATGGAGCGACTGCCTATCTGAACTCCACAAATCTGTTACTGGGTTACACGATACCATATTACCATATTACAAATATTACCATATATTAAATGTTAAGCAGTGAGGAGACACACCTACACACCACACACGCACACACTAATACACCCACAACTTATTCTTGATTGTATAACATTTTATTTTTGATTGTATAACATTTTATTTTTGATTGTTAAACATTTTATTTTTAATTGTTTAATATTTTTAGTTTTGTGCTTTGTTTAGTGCAATTTAAGCCTTATTTTTGTTTACTAAAGATTCACTTTCACTTTGATCTCAATATTGTTTTAGTTTTGTATAATTGATTCCTATTCTCACATAAACTCCAGTTGTAAATAGCATTATGTGTCACAACTCTGGTCCCCTAGATACAGGCGCCAACGCCGCGCGTAAAGATCAAAATGAAGATCGCTAACAGTTACAGACCGACATTAAGTTAAGCTAATTATAAGGTAATAATTGTAACATTGGTTCAATAAAAAATTATATTATACACTGGGCCGCAAAGAAAGCGGGTCGGTAATAAAAACCTCAATAACTTCCAAAATATTGGAGCTAGCTTTATGAAATAAAGACTGTATTATAGACAATTTTATAGTGCTTAAATCAATGTCATAAAAGTTCAAGATTGTGAAGTTTATTTTGAATAAAAGTAAGTTAAGTCAAAATTAAAATGTTCACTAGATTTTAAAAAATGTGCTACGGTGTCAAATATGCAATTTTTACACATTTTAGTATTTTATATTGCCACCACGAGCTGTTAATACAACTGTTATACAGTTTGGCATGCTTTCCACCAGATTTCTGAGCCGATGCTGAGGATTATTCTTCCATTCCTTTATCAGTGCTTCTTTCTGTTCACGAAGCGTGATTGGACGGGATTTTAACTGACGGACACGTCAACCCAGTTTGTCCCAGGCATGCTCGATGGGGTTCAAGTCTGGGCTGCGTACGGCACTCCATGCGTGTGATAGCGACATCTTCAAGGTAGTCAAACACTATCGGAGGTGTATAGGGACGAACGTTATCTTGCATAAAGATGGCGTTCTCGCCTATGTTTACAAAAAATGGCCAAACATACTCATTTATGATTTAATTCACGTATCTTTCTGCAGTTAAAGTGCCATTTTCTATCAACACTAGCACGGTGCGGCTTTCGATGAAAATTCCAGCCCACACGTGTATGGAGCCTCCGCCGTATGGCATTTTCTCTTCAATGCAAGCTTGGTTATAGCGCTCTTCTGGTCTTCTGTAGACTCTGCCTCCCATCGTGTGTGTATAACCTGAACCTCGACTCGTCCGAACATATTACTCTTGACCAGTCATACAGAGTCCAATTCAAGTGTCCTTTAACGTAACTCAGCCTTGAATTTTGATGCTGCCTTTCGAGTTTTGGACCATTTGCAGGTCTAAACGGCTTCAAGTTTGCTTCAGCAAGACGCCTCCTCACTATCCACGTGCTCGGATTGCTCCCTCCAGCACGTAGAAGGTGATTTTTGATTTCAACAGCCGTTTGAAATTGATTTCTCAACATTGTTGATACCATATATCTATCCTCCCGCGCTTGTCGTGCACCTTGTTCGACCTATTCCTGGTCTGGGAATATTGGATCCAGTCTCTTCAAATCGCTGGAGCACTCTTTGAACGGTTGACAGCGACACACCAACAGTTCTCGCTGTATAACGCTGACTGCGCCCGTCTTCAAGCACTCTTCAGGGGTTACTGGCATGTTTTTAATTGAATTTGATCAGAATAATGAATTTCTGCACAAGAAATACCATATTTATAAACAGAAACAAAAGTAAGACAAATGGATTCAAAGTTGTTCAAATTAAAATTGCATTTTTTTTATTTATAGTTTTTAATAAAATCACCAAAAAGAAACAAAAAGGTTTTACTTCTTCCTATAATTTGTAATGAAATAAAGTCTAATTTAGTTTTTATTTTAAAAGAATTGCTCAAATTTTTTTAAAGTTATCAATTTAACCGACTCGCTTTTTTTACGGCGCAGTGTATTATTATTTTGCCTTCTTCTGTTTGCAAAAGTTGGTGATTATGACCATTTCTCTTTGCTAAACAGCATCTTTCTCACTCTGTGGCCACCAATCTTTAAGTCTTGATTGGTAGGTAATTACGGCAATATTCCCATTTCGACATGGCCCTGATAGCAATTTATGAGACGTCCGCCAATGGTTTCAGCAATAAATGTCTGCTGGGGCAATTTATGAATCGTGAGCCCCATAACTCATGAAGCAATGAAAACAAGTCAAAACTTTGGATCCCAACTGGGATAAAATAAATAAATCAAACCATATTTGTTAGCAAGTGTAGTTACCAAACAAAGCTAAACTAAAAAGTCCAGTTTAATTTTAGTAGTTTTACTTCGTTTTTAATTTTGTGTAAATATTTTAGTCGCAACAGCTGACTGTTGCTAGTAATTATTTTAAAATTACAAAACACTTGCAGTGGAGTTTTCAGTCTTGGGTTTATCATGCGGAAAGTTTAAGTTAGTTGAGTTATGTAGGTAGTTTTCTTAATACTCAGTACGTTTTTATTTTTAAACCTTTTTTTTTTTGGGTGGGTAATCATCAAATGACCTCTCCCGCTCTGGGCGGAGCGGAAGGGCGTATCAGACTCTTACTGACTAAAACCCACCCGTGTTCATTCAGTTGCCTGTGCGCCAGGGCCACGGTAACTCTTTTGAACAATCCGCGACCCCGGCAGGCATCGGCCCTATCGGACCCCGTCAATAGTCAATTCTTTTTTAAAATTTAATCATTTATTTTCATTTTTAAACCTAGGTATATAATTTTGTTTCATCTTAATTGTTACGTACGCGAATCATTCTACTAAATACAATACGGCTGATGAATCGTGGCCGGTCCGAACTTAGTGCAGAAAGCTGCGCAATTACATTTTTTAGAAAACAAATGGTGACATAATGCGAGTGTGAGTGGAGGACATGCGCGAAAGTTCGGAGAGCTTATTTTCAGATGAGCCATGATTTATAGGCCGTATTGTAATTTGAGTTCAGGTTTCTGGTTTCGTAACGAGGGAATGAGACAAAATATTAAATTTTTTGGGATACCCAGTGATAGGATAGCAGTAGGATTAAAAGCTACAGAAATATACTATCAAATATGGCGACGATAAGCCGTGTTTTGATTGGGTATAAAATTTCACGTTTTATTGGTTTATCGGACACCCAGTGACCAAGACGAAAATATTTCATGCTCAATATAATACTTATATTTCTAAGTATTCCATAATCTGTACCGATATACATTCACAGCACAGATTACCAGTTTTGTTTTACTTCCCTCGCTAAGCCGAGCTTCAGTCGGCTACCAGCGATTACAACGTATAACTTTATAAGTTATAACTAACAAACACACATTAATAACGTACAATACTAGGATTAAAAGCTGCAGAAATATACTATGAAATAAGATGGCGGATAAGCCGTGTTTTGTTTGGGTATATACACTGGATCGCAAAAATTCCGGGTCGCTAATAAATGGCGTGATAGTTTCTTAAATACATAAGACTAATTTGCGAAACTATAGTATATTGTAGATGACTGATTAATATATATAAAAAAATGTGTAACACGTTTTGTACATTATATAACTTTAATTAAATACAAAAAATAAGAAAATTTCGCTTCTAACTTATGACAACTAAAATACACTTCACAGTAAACCTTAAAAAATAAAAGATTTTTTTGTTTTAATATTTTGTATTTCGTCCACGAGCCCTTATCACTTCATTAAGACGATGTGGGTTGCTGTAAACCAAATTTTTTATACGATTTTGGTCTATGTTTGCCCATTCTTCCACTAGCGCATTCCTTAACTCGTGTAAGGTAACGGGAGCAGGAGAGCGTTGTCTCACGCATCTCCCGAGCTCGTCCCATGCATGTTCTATAGGATTTAAGTCTGGGCTGCGAGCTGGCCACTCCATGCAGGTAATACCGACGTCTTGAATATACATATTGACCAAACGAGCAGTATGTGGTCGCGGATTATCGTGCATAAAAATGGGATTTGCACCCATATTCACTAAGAAAGGACCAGCATGCTCATTTAAAACCTCTTCAACGTATCTGACAGCAGTCAGAGAACAATTTATTCTATTCTATGATCACTAACTCCGTGCCATACTCTGAAGATATCCCAGACCAAACCATTATTGTTCCTCCACCGAATGGCAGCTTTTCTTCAAAACACGCTTGATCGCACGTTCTCCTGATCGTCTAAATACTCTTCGTCTCCCGTCGTGCGTAAATAAACAAAATCTGTACTCATCGGAAAACATAACCTTGGACCAATCTTCATCTGTCCATCGGATGTGTTTTCGAGCAAACCGTAACCTGGCAACTCGATGTTCTCTAAGCAGTTTGGGGCCGCTTGCTGGTCTATAAGGCTTTACATCAGCTTCACGAAGACGTCGCAGAATCGTATCAGAGCTCACATTGTTGTGGTGAATTTCTTGAAGACTGTTTCGAACCTGAACAGCCGTGAGATGTCGATTTCTTAACATAGTGCTCACGATGAATCGGTCTTCTCGTGTAAGTGTGTACCTTTTTTTTTTTGTTGGGATATCATCAAATGACCTCTCCCGCTCTGGGCGGAGCGGAAGGGCGTGTCAGACTCGTACTGACTAAAACCCACCGGTGTTCCTTCAGTTGCCTATGCGCCAGGGCCACGGTAACTCTTTCGAACAATCCGCGACCCCGGCAGGCATCGGCCCTATCGGACCCCGTCAATGGTCCATTTTTTTTTTTTTTAATAATTTATTTTCAATTTTATACCTAGGTATATAATTTTGTTTCATTTTAATTGTTACGTACGCGAATCATTCTACTAAATACAATACGGCTGATGAGGAGAATTGTGGCGTGCCCTGCGCTGGGTTGCGACAGTTGCACTCTCCATGCCGCCATGAGATCCCGCCGGAGCTCTGTCCGCTGTGCCGCGATTTCTCGCGGCAATAGTTTTGCACCTTGGCCTGCCATTTCCTGGTCTCCTGATGTTCAAGCCAGTCTCTTGAAATCGCTGGAGTACTCTTTGGACCGTTGATAAAGATAATCTTACTGTTCTAGCAGTGCTACGCTGACTTCTTCCTTCTTGTATCATGGTAATAATCCGTGTATATTCTTCAGGTGTTAACGACATGATATTGCACTGAATACTCTGATCAATCCAAGGAACCAGTTATAATGACAGCTCGGTTTGAAACAAAAGCAGAAAAAATATTCTTTTCCTAATTTTAAATTTTGAAATTTTTCTAAGAGCAGATATTTTTTTTTAAAATTTATAACTTGTATAAATGAAACCCCTTTAGAGATTTAGAACAACCATTAGTAACCCGCTTACTAAATATTATTTATTCTAGCGATCTAGGTATATAAATTATGGAGATATCACGGTTTTTATTAGCGACCCGGGATTTTTGCGATCCAGTGTGTGTTTACATTTTGATTAGTTTAAAATGGTATCTAGATTCTTAACACTACATTAATAACACAACAACTCTACATATTAACATGTTTATGTATTAATATTTATTCTTGTATTTTATAGTTATTTCCGAGCTATCTATCCCGTATATTTCACCTGCCAAGTTTAGTCTCTGTATTATCCTAAGGTTGACTGGTAGAAAAGGCCTCAGGCATTAAGTCCACCTCTGTACAATATTATTTTCCTTGTGCATAAAGTTTTAATAAATAAATAATAAATAACTCATAATAATAAAATACCAAAGGGAAAAAATCAATATCTTTTGAGTAAAATCGGTGATAGACATAACTTTAATATTAGAAATAAAGATAAAATAGATCAACCATTTTTCAGATTACTTATCTAAAGTACATACATATTTTATGGGGTACTGTGGTAAATGTTACAACAAAATACCTTGTGATATATTGCAATTAAATGATAAATGATAAATGATTTTATTTCTGTAAGTAGGTTTGTACAAACACTTTTACACGTCAATCATGTTTTTTAACCTAGATGAGGTCGGCGTTTCCTATCTGACTACTCTGAGAAGAAAGGCCGAAACAAACTCAGAGGTCACAGTCTCTTTTAAAGTCCAGACATAATCTTGGTCAGGTCATGCGAAGACCATGCAGATTGGTATCTGAAATGGTCTTTTGAGGAAAGAACCACAGAGATTGAGTGGACCTGTCCAGTCAGTGCACGCATTTGTCAGTAATCGTGCAGCTCGACTCAGGAAGTCAGGACTTAAGGAGCTCAACGATTCGACGAACAATACCAAAGAAAGGACATTTGGGTAGGCCGCATAAATTAATCAAACTGCCAGATCATAATTAAAATTAAATTATTAAAAAAGGCAATTACCCACATAGTCTTCACATTCACAAAATTAAAATAATATAATACTTAACAAGTAAATACTCATGTCATTGTTAAAGAAAAATGAAATTAAAGAAAATTTAAAACTCATATTAAAAGTACACTTTGTAAACAAGCATAATTATTACAAATTAGAGCATTATATCCTAGATAAGAATTCTTGGAAACATACTGATCCTGCTCCATAGGATCTAGCTAAAGTCTAGATAAAATCAAACTGGTTGCTAAATTAATTGTGTAATTTGTATCATATTGATTTTACATTCTGTAATTACTTTAACTCACATAAAAAATTAGGATTTATTATTTTTTTTGAAAAATCAACTACTTTGATAATTATTTGTAAATATGTGAGCACCATGTACTGTAATTTTATTGTAAATGGTTTATAATATTTTGTATACATGAATTATATAAATATAATTAATGTATACGAAATATTGTAAACAATGGTTAACAATATTTTGTATTAAAAAAGAAGTTCTTTTAAAATGTTAAAAGAGTAACGGTGGAGTTTCTGGCACATTCTTCTCCATACGAAACTATCTTTTGGAAGGAGCAACTAGAAACAATTCAATTTTTTTTGTGAATATTAACGTTCAAAAGTGCCTTTTTTGTTCTTATTTGAAATAAATGATTTGACTTTGACATTAATTCGATTCAAATCTCTTGGCTATAAATATTTTCTATGTGTTTGTACGGATCGTCCAAGCCTGAAACTCAGACTACCAGTCTTACTAAGGGGTATCGTATTATCCAGTAACTGGATTATGGAAGTCAGGTGCATCCGGTTAGACTGCAACCCGACCCCAACATAGTTGGGAAAAAGGTAGGCAGATTGATTGATTTGAGTCAATTTGCTTAATAATAAATTTCTCTGACTTTACTTAGTGTATACTTATGATTACTAAACAGAAGTAAGCGCAGTTCATCTTATACATTATAATATAACTATTCACTTCTGAACCTGAGTCTTGGCTCCTCGGTACGTAAGTCCTATGTTTCTGCCCATCCTCATAACGTAATAATCTCTTAGACATCTTGTACAACAGTTTTGGATAAGGAAACTACCCGTTAGGGTAAATTTTATAACCCTCAATTTCGCATATTAATTTTGCCACAACAAAATACAAATTGTAGAGCATTTAGTAAAATTTTCTAGGTTAAAAGTTTATTACTCTCTATTGCCACCACCAGAGTATAATAAAGTAGTAGTATTACGTCTCGGCAGTGTCCTTGAAATAATTACCTACGGCCGCTCGCTAGATATACACGCACTAGGGTTTGCCTCGGACTGTGTCTCTTGGGTTGTAACCGTATTTTATAAGTCGGACAAAATTTCAACATTGATGAATTCAAACATCCATACACTGAACAATACAGTCGATAACTTCGTGTCATATTTAACGTAAATAAATGTGCTGTAGCGTCTCGCACCGTTCGCGTCCTTACGTAATTGCGGCGCACGCGCTATTGTTGAATACTGGTTGCACACCGAGATTTCGAAGCGCATCGTTTCAGCCGATTTGTATGAAAACGTAATACTGCTTACTTTATAATACTGTGCTATTACTGAAATTAATTATTTTAAGTTGGTATTAACAGAAATATTTTTCCGTTTGGTCATTACGAGACGATTAAATTATTTATTCCAGATAGCAACTGTGCTAAATCACTATGAAAGACTATTTCAATGATGATCAAATTCCATTCGTTCGATCATTTTACGTTCAATCAATCAATTAACGCAGCCTGTCCCAGTCCACTGCTGGACATAGGCCTCTTCCAGGCTGCGCCACAACACCCTGTCCCCTGCCTTCCAGATCCAGTCTGTCCCAGCACCCATTTTGAAGTCGTCGGTACTTCTAGCTGGGGGGCATCCCACACTAAACTTGCCGATACGCGGTCTCCACTCCAGGACTCGCCCGTTTCACCGGCCATCGGTTCTTCGATAAATATGGCCAGCCCACTGCCACTTCAGCTTGCTTACTCTGCAAACTATGTCGGTAACTCTGGTTCTTTTCCGGATAATTTCATTTCTGATCCGAACGTAGCTCGCTCCAAGCGATTTACGTTATTTTGCTAAAATTTGTACGAAATTGAATTACTAAAGGCAGTATTAATAAGTTTATTTATTGAATAATTCAAGCAGAGAAATTTATAGAGGCGGACTTAATGCCGTTCAAACGGTGCAAATTTCTTATTTGCCTTTTTGTGTAGAGTAATAATTTTTTTTATCCTACTATCCTACTAATATTTGGATGTTTGTTACTCAATCACGCTAAAACGGCTGAACGGATTTGGATAAAATTTGGCACATGGGTAGATTATGACCTGGATTAGGACATAGGATACTTTTTATTCCGATATTCCCAAGGGATCGATATTTCTGCGGGTGAAACCGCGGGGCGCAGCTAGTGCTTCATAAATTTGTGTTATTGTGTGCCGCCTTTACAGACTTTACAGGTAACATATCTGAAATCTATAAAGAGATGATCTTCAATAATCAGCAAAATGATGACCTCGTAAAATCTCACTAAAATCCATTAATAAAATCCCTTCATTAAAGGTCATTCATCACGCTTCGCATTCAGGAGCTGTTAGCGATAGCCCACAGAGCGGGTATTACACGGTAATGACACCTCGTTATAGAGGTCAAACGGACCGCTCGGTTATAACGGCAGTATTCAGCTATATTCATAATTCCTTTGATGTGGAATTTTTTACTTTAGGCGATGAAATCGGTGTGTTTTTGACCGTTTTGGAATCCTTTCAGAAGTAACTTTAAACCAGAACCGCAGAACACGGGTTTATGTGTATGTAGGTCCTGGGTTAGATTCCTAGGTCAAACAAAGTGTTATTGTGGTTTTCCATCAAGAATTTCTCAATAGGAACCCGGAGCCTGGAGCCCGGTTGATGGCAATAGGCTATTGGCAATAGGCATTTAATTTTATTTGATTAAAATAAGTACGCCAACAGCATATACATTGTACATTAAATAACAAAAGTAAACAGGTGAAGGTTCTTATCTACATTTACCAATTACAGATGTGCACGACATTCACGACGCAACATTATCGAAATCATGATCCCTATACATGGGACTTTAACATAACTGGTGTTATGTGGGTGTTCTATTATAGTTACTGGCACACCTCTACCTAACTCTAGACAGGCGTGATGTTTTGTGTGCGGAATATGTACCTACCTAGCCTATGTTAACAAATTAAAGAAAGAAAGAAAAGTATTTAGTATTTTGCCGGGAGGAGACGCCTTAGGAAGACATATAGTGACCTTATTAGTGATGTTCTTCAGAAAGGTCAGGTGCGTAGTACTCGCAACCGGCGTGCGTGTATGACCAGATGTATGAACGTAAACGAGGCAAAAGGAGCCTACCACCATGTGAGGAAGGCGTGAGTTTATGCATGTATGTAGGTATAAAAAGTATTGATTGGGACTCGCACAGGATTATCACAAACCAAACTAAATAAAAACAAAAGTAAAATGAAAATAACAACAGAGAGAAATTGCTGTAATAAACACAGACAACATTCAGTGGCCCATATTAACGGTTGCAGCAGAATGTGGACGACATCAACCACAGTTTACATCGTTGCCACAACGCTTTTATTAATACGATTACGATTTTTATTTTTTTAATATGTTGCGATGGTGGTTTGAAATTTGTAGGTACGTGTGTAAGGATCCTTATTAAATAGGAGACGAAAAAGGTTTGTGGAAATCATCAGCGTCATGACAATGTGGTCGATTCCTTACTCAATTATTTCGCGACATACGTAGTGACTTCTCAGTTTACATTTTTTTTGGGCTGCTTGCGCGGCGCTTCAGGTAATCGCTTTTCATGTAACAGAAGGTTTAGGTCTGGAGACTAAATTGGAATTAGTACTTAAAACGAATCGGCGCAGTTTTATTTTGAGATTCGTTCACTGATGAATAAATTAGTAAAACAGTTTTAGATTGACTCCTAGTGTAAACTATAACCTAGTTTACGATTCAGGTGATTCAACTTAGTATTCGATTGAACTCTTTTATAATAAATGATTATAAAAGAGTTACCGTGACCAGAGGCTAAGCATTGCCATACAACGTGGCAATGCCGCCAGTCTCTTGGGTACATTACCAGTCGACAGCGATGCGGAGGAATTTTTTGACGCCATTTTTTAGTTTGGTAATAGTTTTAGTTAGGTTAGGTTAATTAATTAGATGTAAGTTGTTATTTATGTACATAATTATAATTTCAATTCTGAATAATGCTTATCATACATTACGTTTGAGATCTTTCGGTTGCTTTGCGGTTAAGTTAATAACTTATTTTTTTATGTTTCCAACATTCTGAATCCTCTCTATCCCTTTTCTTCTTTGGTACACGGCAAGATAAAGATAATTGTTTATGCTAGCGCCAAATATCCCAAATATTATAGTACTTACAAAATCAGCTGGCTCATTAGAAAACCAGCGTCAGACAACATCTGTCTGGCATTAATGCTGAAATGAACCTTTTTGGCGCAGCCGTGAGGCACACACTGTTGTTGTTTTTTTATTTTTTATTATTTGTATTTTGTATTTCACGAACTGTGTCTAAATAAACTTTATTCTTTCTTTCTTATTAATAAATGATGTTTATTTTTATAAGTAGGTTTATACAAACCTCGCCCCGGAAAAGTAAGGTTTTCTTTTACTATTTAAACCATTTATTACGTCAACAATACGTTAAAAACTAGATGAGGTCGGTGTTTTCAAGCCGACTACTCTGAGAAGAAACACCGAATCAAACTCGGAGGTGACAGTGTCTTCTAAAGTCCGGACATTATCTTGGCCAGATCATGTGAGGACATTAGATTAGTGTCTGAAATGGTCTTTTGTGGAAATAACCACACAGATTTGAGTGGCCCTGTCCAGTCGGTGCACGTATGTGTCAAAAATTATCGCGTCAGAAAATCCTCGTACTAAAAAGAATACTTGTTACAAAGAGACCACAAAATACACATACCCATCAGTAACTACGACTACATACATACAAACTCTCTCTAGGGGATGGCACAACACGTCGCTAATAGAAAATTATCCGCGACTTCCGAGTCAAAGTCACGTTCCGTTCCAAGCTGACCGCGGTTCTGAACTTAAAAACAAAGTTGAAGATTCCAGTCAAAGCTCTACCCTTGGTCAACGACCGTAGGTCAAGCTCGAATTTTTATAGAACGTTTGGGGGACGAGATTATTGGCTTTAAGTTGGTTTTCTAGTTGGTTGGCACCGGTATATCTTCTGGTGAGCAACTTGGGCATGAGCTTGTGTGGGATACACCATACACATGAGGCGCGTAAGTCAATCGACACATGCACTTAACTGCAGTCAGGGAAACTAATTTGTTAAGCATATTGCCACCGTACGTCCATTTGCTATGTAATAGGCATTTCTTATGTCAAAGAATGAAAGTTGTAAATTGAATATGCGGACAATTTAAGTTGGTCCTTTTTTTTTCTTTTTCTTTTCTTTTTAAAAAATGTTGCCCCACACTAGGAATTTCTCCTGTATTGTGGGTGCGATTACAAACATTCAAACTTACATACACAAACAGCCAGACCCGGAACAACTACTTGTATGTCATACAAATATTGGTTTCGTGCGGGAATCGAACCTCAGCTCGGCAGCAGTCAATCGCTTAACCACTGCGCCAACCATGCCGCCAATTCATTTGTTTACTTAACAATTAATTTCTCTGACTTCTCTCTACGTGATGCACTTAAATAGGTTACCTACGCATATTTATGTTCCATGCAACTTTATACACAAGAATCCCAATAATAATATTTATTTATATAGGCTTATGTGATGAATATGAATAACAAATCAAATTATCAGCTGATTTAACAGTTGCCAATAAATGAACAAGTCAAATTGTAATATATCTGGGTCAAAACTTCAATTTAAACAAACCCTTCATGAACTTTTTTATGAAAATATTTTTTTTTTCAAAAGACCTTCGTGTTTTCAGAACATTGTTTTGCTTCAGGTCTTATACCGCTAAAATACTGGAAGGTTAATGGCATATTAAACAGACCGGTGTAAAGCCCATTTATTGCCATGCACCGCCGGCCGCAAAGCACAACTTTACACCCTTTTTCATAAAATATGTCCTGTAGGTTGTACCTGTGATTCTCGTGAATAACTTGTTTGTTTGAAAGGTAGTATATGTAGGTATGTCCATTTCTAGCTTCAGCTTTAACGTATTCTTCTTCATCTTCTTGTAGCTAGCACGACAATATTTCAGGTCTCGTTGGCCCAAAACTTCGCCCCTTCCACAGCGTCGTCAGTAGCAGCGCAGGGGTCAGTTTGACTGCTTGTTTTGGGAAACAGAAGGCAGGATAAGAGGTAGGGCATAATTTGCGACATAGCTCCACACCCACACCCAGCCGATGTACCGTGGAGGTAACATGCAACCAACCTACTTTGCGAACTCTTTCTAACGTACTATTCGTACGGTATTAAGTAGATCTTTTTCTAGGTACCTTTATAAGAAGCTGCTTTCTTTGCAAACTTTCTTAAACAGACGGAGAGACTTTTAATAATAAATTTAATGCGACCTGTATCACAACAATGTTTTGCCTGTAACACAGAAAAGGTTAGTGAGGCTGTAAACAGTAAAGTGTATAAACCTTTATATAGCTGTGCAGACGCGAAGGAAACGAAACGAAACGGAAACGGAGGTGAAACGCGGGGCGTAACTCCGCTGCCGCGAGAAATCGCGGCACAGCGGACAGAGCTCCGGCGGGATCTCATGGCGGCATGAAGAGTGCGACTGTCGCAACCCCGCGCAGGGCACGACACAATTGCGGCCGTAAGTCCCCTCTTTGAGGAGTGACTTGAGAGGCGCCACGGCGTCCTCACCTTCCGCCTGATGCAGGTTATCACCGGACATGGCTGTTTCGGGAGGTTCCTGTTTCGGATAAGGCGGGAGGAGACGCCCGGGTGTTATTATTGTGTGGATCGACCGGAGGACACGGTGGAGCATACGGTGGAGGTCTGCCCGGCTTGAGCGGAGCACCACCGTGTCCTCGTGGCGGCAATCGGCGGCGGCGACCTCTCGCGTCCAGCCTTGGTTCAGGCCATGGTACGGCGCGAGAGAGAATGGGAAGCCGTCACCTCCTTCTGCGAAGCAGTAATGCTCGCGAAGGATGAGGCGCAGCGCGTGAGGGAGAGGCAATCGCTGCGCCCTCGCGCCGCTAGTCGCCGCAGGAGGAGACACCCTGGGCGTCGGGAGTCGATAGCCGACTTCCAGCCACCGTAGGCGCAGGCTTGCGGACGACGAGCAATGGGCAGCTCGCCGTCCGGTAAGGACCAGGCCCGGGTCGACGGCGCGTCGTGTTCCACGCCTGCCTCAAAGAGATGTCAGCACCATTGACGGGGTCCGATAGGGCCGGTGCCTACCGGGGTCGCGGATTTTTCGAAAGAGTTACCGTGGCCCTGGCGCACAGGCAACTGAAGGAACACGGGTGGGTTTTAGTCAGTAAGAGTCTGACACGCCCTTCCACTCCGCCTAGAGCAGGAGAGTTCATTTGATGATTTCCAAAGCAAAAAACAAAAAAAAAGCTGTGTAGCAGCCTGCCACTAAGCACAGACAGAAAACTACTTAATCTTGATATTTTCTAAGCTTGCGGTAGTGTGACCTATTTCATATGGGTAAAGAAACTGACCTAGATTAAACCTAAATATATAATAAATAATCAAGCAATCCGCTGGATGCGAAAGCACCGAACCGGTCGAGGTGGCCTTGCTTGGGGGAGGCCTATGTCCAGCAGTGGACATCTTTCGACTTTTTTTTTGGGTGGGAATCATCATATAACTTCTCCCGCTCTGGGCGGAGTGGGAAGGCGGTTCAGACTTTTACTGACTAAAACCCACCCGTGTACCTTCAGTTGCCTGTGCGCCAGGGCCACGGTAACCCTTTCGAACAATCTGCAAACCCGGCAGGCGACGTCTTTCGACTGATATGATGATGATGATAATAAATTATAGGTGTAATGGTAACCTGTTTCTAAATTACTAGTGGCTCTGTGAGCTGTAGACCTCACAAGTCTGTCTTTGCATAGCTTAAAACGGAATAAATGTTCACCGCGCACCCTTAAAACAAAAAGCGCGCGCAAGGAACGCGAAATGGCTCGAATGTGTTTTTTTTTACTTTTTTAACCACATATCTCTGCCATTATAAAAATATTCGAAAAACTGAATAGCTAAAAAAGAATCCATATAATTATCCAACCTGCTCTCAAAATTGAAGAGAGAAAATTGAGAGAGAGAATCGGTTGAGAAAAGCGACCTGTAGAAAAGGACAGCTGAACATCCGGACATATGAAAGCATTTTTGCCCAAGCTGAAACGGAAACGCTTCACGCTCGCTCGTTCAACTAATTGCACCTAAAAAAAACAGGATTCTGTGCATCTTGGATATCCGTATATTTTAAAGGGTTAAAGCAGGTGCACCAAAAATCCGAAAATAAATTGATGTCTTAAATTAATCACAACCTTTATAGAACGTTCCAAAAGTGTGGAAACCGCGCGGTCGTAGCACAGAGAAAGCTACGTCGTAGCACAGCGAAAGCTACGCCGTAGCTCGACGCGTAGCATTACAGCAGAGCTTTTTGTAACCTATATATGCTTATATACAGGGTCTATCAGAAAGGTGTAGTCAAATTTAAGGGTTTGGTACAGACCATCAAACTGAACAACTTTCTACATGGGACCAACATGGTACACTTGAGGGAGGCTATTTAACGTCACCCTATGACTCTAAGGGGGCGAGCAAAAAAAAAGTCCGAAAGAACTCTAAGCGAAAACGAAGTGATGGCGCGGGCAAGTGATGCCATGCGACGGGGTGAGTAAGGGGAACAAGAAATTTCACGCGGACAAGTCTCGGGCAGAAGCAATTTTTTATATTTTGGTACAGTATTTAAAATTCACCTTTTTTACTTTGGGAAAAAGTTTTATTACAGTAGCCATCTTATAACTGTCTTTCTTGTTTTATTGTGTGCGTGTGTGCCTAAACCTGGGTCAAAAAAAAAACTTTATTTCTGTGTAATTGTTAGCGAACCTTTTTTCTGCTAACCTCTTCGAAGGATACAGGCGTGAAGTTTTGTTAATATGCTCTTATACATTTAATAATGACGAATTTCTACAATCGCAGTTAAATAATAACTCAAGTTATTGCGGCGGTGAACGACGAGGTGTAACGCGTTTTTATGATCGTGCACCGACTGTCATAAAACGCATGTTTACGTCTGTTTTATGCGCCACCGTACTTAGTCATTATTCATGCCTGAAGAATTATGAAGCGGCCTGTGATATTTCACGTCAATAGGCTTTGTAGGATGGATATTGCTTACACGTTTTACAGGGTCAAATAAAGTTTACTAGCGAAACTCTGCAGGTGTGTTGAGTATCGATATCTAAACACGATAAAATAAAAATAACAACCGACTTCCAAAAAAAAACGCAGAAAAACGTGAAAAATATCTTTAATTTCGGAAGCCGGTGGAAGTTATATTTCACGTTTTTTTTGGAAGTCGGTTAAAAAGATTGGGTTTTTTTTTTTTAGGAGTCAACGACCGCTTGTTGTGTTGTTACTTGAAGTATGAGTTGAGAAAATATGTTTTATCGTGTTTAGTTATCATACTAATCACGTCTGGGAAGTTTACTCAAAAAATCTGTTTTTTTACTGATATTTCAAGTCATACACTGCCTGCGGTCGACGACCCCATAAAAAATCATCAAAATAATTATGTTTTATCATGTTTAGATATCGATACCCATCACATCTGCGGAGTTTCGCTAGTTAATTTAATTTGACCCTGTATAAGTAAAGTGAAACGGCTTGGAGTCGTCTATAAGCACTTTTATCATTAGCCACCATAAAGTTACATACCTAATTTGGAAACGGGTTTGGGTAGAAAAGGAAACAAAGGGTATTTTCGATTCCTAAAAAACCCTTAATTTAAAACACCAAGCAATGTAACTCAAAATCTTAGAATTTGTTCAGGCTAACTTATAAATTTTATGGATGTTTAAGAATTAGACAAGTAAACGTTTTTCAACTCCATTTTGTTCGAAACAAAAAAATATAGCAATATAAGCGCTCATTTATCTAAGTCAATGCAGCTTACTGAAGCCGCTTTTTTACTTGACTGCTCGGCAAAATGTGAAATACGATGGAAAAAACAAACTGAATTTATAAAATAAGTACTATTGGATAAACAAAGAAGGTATTGCAAGTAGAAGATATCACATTACAGTTTTCTAAACGTAGGTATTTTAGTAGACAGACTTGTAAATACGTTTTTAAAATTCGTATTTTTATAAATTAAAAGCAAAGGCCAAAGTGATAAATCAAAGTATTAAAAAGACATTTAGTTAAACTAGCTTGAAAATTAACAAATATTAAACGTCAAACAAGTGTGGCACTCGGGGACTGCCGCGGTAAAGCCATTGCATAGCATTTTTTATCAACTTATGCAATTATAATTATTTATTTATTTTTTATTAAGCAGTATTTTTTTTCTTTGATATTAATTCAAGTACAGTCGTACCATATACATACACGTTAAGCGAACGCTCGGCCGAGCTACATGGTAGGCGGAGTGGGGGGTGTTAGGTTTTATTTTCGTTACGGAATTTCTTGATTCGGTCGCCGCGCTCAAAGCCCGCGATAAAAGCTATGCAATAGCTTAAAAAAAAAAACTTGCCCTTCTCTATTTGCTAGTACTTTAGCTGGGAAGAAGTGTCGCAACAAACTCCTCAGCAGCATAACTCCCTAGTATGCAAAGTAATTAACATTACGAAACACAAAACTATTAATTAAATTATATGCCATTATGTCAGCTGGCACACGCCAATATACCAACAAAGACATTAAAAACTACTCAAACAGAAAAAAAACTTAAATAGAAATTAATACCTAAATAAAAGCCTATGGGCATAATCATAATAATTTATTTGTCAGCATATGGTACATACGGCTACATTTCCAGTATAAGCTGATCTCACATTGTATAGGATTTCCGTACAATGAGAGGTCAGCTTATACTGGAAATGTATAGCTTGATAGGTAGCCGTGTGTACATTATAAATGGTCTTAAGATTAGTCAGTGGTATTATCATAATCATTCTGCCAATTAAGGCGTGCAAATATTAGGTACAGTCACCAAAAGAGATAAGTAACCAGGGTCGTTGGATATGGTTGAAGTTTAGTAAGAAACCGCTGGATGTTTTCGAATTAAATTTAATTTGATAAATTACCTTTTTGTTTTCTATTTATTAAGTTTAATTTTATTTGAAAACATTCATCGGTTTCTTACTAAACTTCAACTATATCCACGACCCTGGTTACTTATCACTTTTGGTGACCGTACATACATTTATTACAGCGGGGTAATTACGTAACACACTGACAGTAGGAATGGGTTTCATTTTGACAGTTCAACAACATTCATTGCGTTATTTACGGTGTTAAACAGACAAACTTTTCGAAGTTAAGAAGGAATGGATTAGCAATAGGCTTCAAAATGATTCAGATTGTGATAGATAGAGTGTTACGTAATTAGGGTGCTGGACAGACATTATTAAATTAGTATTAACATTATTGATTGCATAATTACGAATTAAAATTACAATTTTATGTAAGTTGGTTAAAAATAATATCATAAAAACACAATTTATTTAGAATGTTCATTTAACTTAACAAATAGGGCAGTTTGATAATATACAAGGCCGTTAGTGTCAGAATGTTGTATTTTTTTAAGTATGATTTACAACTGTCCGTTACTTGTAATCCAAACATGTCTATGATGGATCGTTTTTACGCTTTAAAAGCAACTTTTCTGTTTGTAGAGCATAAATGGCATAAAGGGCGTGCCCGCTTACACGTGCAATGCTAGATTATGTTCAATTGTTCATATTACTGTAACTCCTCTCCTCTTCTCTTCTCTTAGAACCGAAGATGTAAGTAAAGTGGGTGCATAGCTTACTAGTCTGAAAGATATTTGCAGTTTGCACTTTATACAAGGTCAAACTAAATAAGCTAACGAAACTCTGCAGACATGATGGGTATCGATATCTAAACACGATTAAATACATTTAAAAAGGTTTGATGTATTTTTTGGAGGGTCATCGACCGCTTTTAGTAGTGTGAGTTGAGAAAATCTGTTTTCTTTTGTTTTATCGTGTTTAGACATTGATACCTATCACGTCTGTGAGATTTACACACAAAAAATAAATTTTCTTAAACTAATATTTCAAATGACTACACTACCAGCGGTCGATAACCCTAGAAAAAACATAAAATTTATTTATTTTTCTTCTTACCATGTTTAGATATAGATACCCATCTCTCTACGAAGTTTCTCTAGATAATTTAATTTGACCCTGTATAAAAGCGAGATTCTATTACAGATTAATCATAACGTTACTTCCGAAACTATCTAGGTAGGTATAAAGCTTTTAAATTAAGAATCTAGATTTCTCCCAATTCGAAACCCTTTATAAAGAAAAGTTTATTTCGAAACTTCATTTCCAAGAGATCATACCCTAGGAATCAGTTTCAGGCATCGCAGACACACAATACCTAATGTAAAACATTGAAAATAAAACTTTTTACTAGGAGCTCAACATAGACCAGCAGCAAGGCTGAATTCCGGACTTTTTATCTGTTTTTTCCACGTTTTCCCCACTTGTATTTAAAAACAAACGCCTGACATTGACCGGGTTTAGTCACACGTCACCGCTTTCAGTTGTGTGAGGTTTAGCTGTATTTTTGTGACGGTCAGTTGAAGTATATATACCTATATTTTAGCAGGTTGATGGCCTAGTGGTAAAGGCCTCGCATCTCATGACGAGGTTGTGCGTTTAAATCCGGGCAAGTACCTACCAAGTACCAATGTGACTTTTATCGATTCATGTACTTTCTGAGTTTATCGTGGACATTACTGACATTGGTGAAAGAAAAACATCGTGAGGAAACGTGGACTTATAGTCAATATAAATGATAAATGATTTTATTTCTGAAGTAGGTTTGAACAAACACTTTTACACGTCAATCATATTTTAAAAACTAAATGAGGTCGGCGCTTCCTATCTGATTACTCTGAGTAGAAAGGCCGAAACAAACTCAGAGGTCACAGTCTCTTTTAAAGTCCAGACATAATCTTGGTCAGATCATGTGAAGACCATGTAGATTAGTGTCTGAAATGGACTTTTGAGGAAAAACCACACAGATTGAGTGGACCTGTCCAGTCAGTGCACGCATTTGTCAGTAATCGTGCAGCTCAACTCAGAACTTAAGGAGCTCAACAATTCGACGAACAATACCAAAGAAGGGACATTTGGGTAGGCCACAAAAATTACTCAAACTGCCAGACCATGTTTAAAATAAAGTGAAGAGAAAAAAAAGCAACAAAAAAAAGGAAGCAACATTGACCCGCATAGTCTTCACATTCACAATATTAAAATATTAATCATGTATTCAATGTAGCCTGCATGCTACTCACATTCACAGACAGTTTTCTCTTTAAATGTCATCAAAAGTAAATATAAGTCTGAAATCACCACCCCGTTTTGAGCAAGGGTGGTGATCAATTCTCGTGGCTTCTGTATGCGAAAAGGCATTCGCCTTGCAAAGGGACAATAATAGGCTAATATTATTAAAAGTGGAGTGACAAAAGACGAATCAAAAGATCGTTATGGAAGTTAGCGATAGTATATTGCAGTGATACGGATGATTTCCACCAAACGGCTCGCATCGCATCGGATCGGATCGGAAAGGATACAAACGGATGCGGCGACAGCCGATCGCGTCCGGCAGGATATCGATGCGTACGATCGGCTCCGTACCGTCGCTTGCGAACGTTTCTGTTTCTGCGCCTGGTCAAATTCCTACCTTGTTGACGAAAAGACGATACGACGACAGGCGAACGGAGTCGACCGCGCGTCGCAGCATATTCGGCTACGATCGCATGTCGCGAAAGACGCCCGCGGTCAAACTGCTGTGCGCGGCTTGGTAATATAGACTTTAAATACTGTGTACACGAGTTAATATCGTGTAAAGATTGTAAAATCCGTTCCGATCCGATGCGTTGCGAGTCGTTTGGTGAAAATCATCCTTTAAACGCTGTTTTACAGTTCTGAGGGTGATGTTATCTTAGTAACGTTAAGATAGAGGCCTACATGATAATTATATTATAGGACTGTTCTATCTGAGGCGAATCACGCGCGGGATGCGGGACGCAACTCCGCGCGTCGGGGCGTCGGCTATTTTAATTAATCACTAGCTTTAGCACGCGGCTTCACCCGCATGGAGGTTGGAAATTATCCATTAATTTGCAATACTCTAGCACCACCGTCGACTACGTAATACCTCCATGTTAGCCAAGTTATTTTATGACTTTAAAGTGTAATAACTTTTGACTGACTGTACTTAACTCCTTTAACTCACACACTAAATTATTACTTGTTAAAATTTTGGAAAAATCGTCTACTTTTCAATATTTGTAAATATGTGAGCACCATGTATCTATCACATAATTAATTTACCTGTCTTTGCATTATATTTAATTCATTTTACCTATCGTGGTATAGTAATTTTATTCTAGGTTAGGTTAGGTAGCCTTCACATATAATTAATGTGAACCTACATAATATTGTAAAACATTTTAAAAGAGTAACGGTGGAGTTTCTTGCCCATTCTTCTCCATACGAAACTACCTTTTGGAAGACGCAACTAGAATCAATTCTATTTTTTGTAAATTTTGAAGTTCAAAAGTGCCTTTTATGTGCCTATTTGAAACAAATGATTTGACTTAGACTTTGACTGAGTAGACCGATTTTAATTAAATACAGACTAAATGTGTTAAGCTACGGACAATACGACTATATTACCAATCTCTTAAAAAGCAGTACACAAAAATATAATGTTTTTATGTGAAGTTTAAAATCACCCCTATTTCTCCCATTGAATTTTTATTATTTGTTGTTATAGCGGCAATAGAAATACACACTCTGTGAAAATTTCAACTGTCTAGCTATTACGGTTCCAAAGATACAACCCGCTGACAGACAGACGGGCGGACGGACAGACGGACAACGGAGGCTTAGTAATAGGGTTCCGTTGGCACACTTTGGGTACGGAACCCAAAAAAGAAGGGCAAAAAACATAGGGCATCAAAAAATTCGCGCACTGTGAGACTAGTATTTTCAAAATAATTTATTTCATTTATCTCAATAAGAATTCTACCAATTACAATAAATTAAATACAATTTGCGCCACAAACCGTAGCGTAATTAATATCTGCAGTAATGTGAGTGCTCATTTCAATTTCGACCATTTGCGGTAATACTCTTTCGACACGAAAATGAACAGTTTTTTACCCGACTGCGCAACGCAAGGGAGGGTAATGTGTTTATTAGCTTAATGTTCTGTAGATTCAATTTCAACCTATCCCAACTTCTCACCTAACTGTCTGACAGTTTATATTCTTAAAACAATATTTTTTATGTACTTAATGTCGGAATTTTGATGTAAAAAAGCATAGGCAAGCTGTCTATACTGAGGTAATAGATAAATATAAAAAACATATTGAACTAGACCGCTCTTTGCTTTATCAATTTCGAAAATGCTACTTGCATTGGCAGAATTTATAATTTTTTTTTTAAATAAAATGGACCGGCGGCGGGCGGGGTAATTGCGTAACACACTAACAATAAGAATGGCTTTCATTTTGACAGTTCAACAACATTCATTGCGTAGTTTACGTTGTTGAACAGACAAATTTTTGGAACATATGAAGCAATGGATTAGCCATATCCTTCAAAATGATTCAGATTGTAATTGATAGTGTGTTACGCAATTAGGGTGCTGGGATAAGCTTAATTTTATCGCTGCTTAATTATTTTATCCCTCCTGTATTCACCAATAATATCATCATCACATAGTCACCTGTGAAGTAGGAACAAATTCCTAAAAACCTAAGTTACATAATGTTTTGTAACACTCTCCCAAGTATCAAGTTATTTTCGGTGCAAATATCAAGCCATTAATTACGCAAAAATATCACAATAAATTTTATGTGCGTCCATAGATTTTGTAGTATAATACAGGTTGGCAGCTAGGGACATCGACGCGTAAACTGTAACAATGAATTCAGCACATGGTTCTAGACCCCTAACGTAAAAATTATTGTCGATTATCAAAGAAAAATCTGCAGTTTCATAGAAAAGTGCAATACCTACGCGGTCAAAATGTATGGACGGCAATTTTTTTATTATAGACCGACGAAAATTTTCAACGCAGCGTGTTCAGTATCATGTACTGAAGAATCTATGGTAACCGGTTGCGCGTTGAAGTCCACGCCACCCTGTATAATAAATCTATGTATGAGTCGGTTGGTACGTCAATTTGATGCCATCCTTCGTTCAGCTTCCTTTTGTTATGGTGATCGATACAACACAATAGATAGAATATAGAATATAGACAATTCGTACAATAGATAGAGAATATTAGAGAAATGGTTAAATTGACGACAAAGATTTTTTTTACTTTCTTCTTTGACATAATGTTCACATTATTTGACATTATATACCTCTAATTCTTATTTCAACTCTACTTATGGCTTTTGTAAACAGGATTTTATTTCAATTTGTTACAGTTGTCAATCATGTCATTTGTTTTAAATAGGCTTTTATTTTATATAGATTCTTCTATCTTTTGTGAATGTGAGAACGTTGTAGGCCTAACTTGTAGACTGTAGATTAGTAGACCTTTTTATATTTTATATTTTATTGAGTGTCTGTTACTTGTTGTCAGGCCTACACTGTCCTCCCATTATCAACACTGTAATTTGAAACATTGTAAAAGCCCCTTATTTTTAAAAGAGTAACCGTGGAGTTTCTTGCCGGCTCTTCTCCATAGGAAACAACCAATTGGAACCGTGCACCTAGCTTCTGACGTTTCATAAGTGCCCATGTTGGTTTATGTGAAATAAAATATTTTGATTTTGATTTTGAATAACTGAGTAACACACCAAGGGGGTTAGAGTTACATTATAAATGTATCGGTTTATTTTATGTTACGTACTTAACATTAATAACACACATTCTTTTCTTTTACCTTTCTCTTCCTTCTGTCTTTACATTTTCGTGTTTATACTTCTCAGCAGGCTTAGCATGATGCTTTCTATTTCTTCGAAGAATAGACACAGCTATTTCTATACAAAGTGACATTTCGTTTCTCCATTTTTGACATCGCACCGTAAAAATCCTTCTACAATCTGTCATTGTGTATTTCGTTTCTACCGATCGTTGTCTAGGTCCTTTTTTATGTAGACTATTTCAGAAGAAAGTTTTCTTTCCCAAAATGTCAAAATCACACTGACAACTGACAGTTGTCTGAGGTAGTGTAAACAATTTGATTCTGTAATCGCCATGCTAAAGACAGTAGACAACTTTTACTCGACGGCTACAAAGTATAAAAACGAAATGGAAAAATGGAACTTTTCACTTTTTGTGTGGAAAATGTGAAAAATTATTACCTACATGTTGAGTTTTAGGGGGTTTAAGGGTCTTATGAAGGGGGTCGAAATTATCATTATTTTTGCGATAGGACACACCACTTTCGAGATATAAGCAAAATAAAAGAAAAACGTGAATAAACTACTGAATTTCGTAAAAAGTGCAGTTGCCTCTTTCTACTTTCCTGCCGTCATACTGTCTACACGGAACGTCATTTTTGTCTATTCTTCCGACGACAAAACGGTGCTCGTGCTAAGCGTGCTGGTCTTTCTGATACAGAGAAGCGAAAACAATGTACCAACTTAGATACGACACTCTTTGAAATAAACCCCAAAGTTTACGAAAACTACACATATGCTGTCCGTCGTAAATCATCTCAAGAGACAAATTACCTTGGTTGATGTAGGTAAACGTCGCGTCCATTATCCTGTCTCTTAAATTATACCCAAGAGACAAGGCAGTGATATACTTTCAAAATGGTGGACCAAGTAACCACAGTTTAACTGTCCCTTTTACCTTAGTATTAATCTCGCTATTCTTAACTAGGTACTAATGTATGTTTATCTACCTACTTCACATGGATCGTGGTCTCGTGGTGGCAAGCGCGACTGCTGAGCCTCGGTCCCGGTCCAGGTTCTGGGTTCGATTCCCAGGTCGGGGGTTTTTACATTAGGTTGTCTCAGTAACAGCCCGGAGTTTTGAAGTTGCAGCTGGTGTGATACCTCCGTACCTCAGAAATGCACGTTAGGCCATTAATCCTGGGCACGCCACAATTGCGGCGGTAAGACCCCTCTTTGAGGAGTGGCTTGAGAGGCACCACGGCGTCCTCACCTTCCGCCTGACGCAGGTCCTCACCGGACATGGCTGTTTCGGGAGGTTCCTGTTTCGAATAAGGCGGGAGGAAACGCTCGGGTGTTACCATTGTGTGGATCGACCGGAGAACACGGTGGAGCATACGGTGGAGGTCTGCCCGGCTTGGGCGGAGCACCGCCGTGTCCTCGTGGCGGCGACCGGCGGCGGCGACCTCTCGCGTCCGGCCCTGGTTCAGGCCATGGTACGGAGCGAGAGGGAATGGGAAGCCGTCACCTCCTTCTGCGAAGCAGTAATGCTCGCGAAGGAGGAGGCGGAGCGCGAAAGGGAGAGGCAATCTCTGCGCCCTCGCGCCCCTAGCCGCCGCAGGAGGAGGAAACACCCTGGGCGTCGGAAGTCGATTGCCGACTCCCGGCCACCGTAGGCGCGGGCTTGCGGACGGCGAGCAATGGGCAGCTCGCCGTCCGGTAAGGACCAGGCCCGGGTCGACGGCGCGTCGTGTTCCACGCGCGCCTCAAAGAGATGTCAGCAAAATTGACGGGGTCTGATAGGACCGATGCCTGCCGGGGCTGCGGATTGTTCGAAAGAGTTACCGTGGCCCTGGCGCACAGGCAACTGAAGGAACACGGGTGGGTTTTAGTCAGTAAGAGTCTGACACGCCCTTCCGCTCCGCCCAGAGCGGGAGACGTCATTTGATGATTTCCCACCCAAAAAAAAATAAAAAATAAAAAAAAAGCCTTTAATCCTGCTGCTGATCTCTCTCCGGTCGTGTCGGATACCCGTTCCATCGGATTATGAGAGTGAGGGAAAAGAGAGTGCACCTGTGTCTGCGCATTATACTATCTCCCGCGCCGTTAGCTAGTCTCCGCTGTGATTGGCTGCCATAGCCGAAATTCGGCCTGGAGGACTATTTATCAGTAATCGTGGACTATTATTGGCGTAGGACTGCCAGTATTTTCATTTGTGATTACGAATCCTGACATATTTCCTATCAGAATCTATTGAAATCATTATTTCAGCTAGAATACGTCCACCTCTCTCGAAGAAATGTCCAATTCAGAAAGGATTTTCGCAGAAAATCACTTACGAGTTTGTACCGAGATTTGCTCATTTGAATTGTGAATAATCAAAAGGAATTCATGAGTTTATTTTTCAAATCCTTCTGGCGCAATGTTTTGAAGAACTACTTACAAAGAGAATAAACTTACTAAACACATTCGGTCCATAATATAGTAAGTAACAGTATTGTTTTAAAATAGTATGAAACTACCAATTGGAACCGTGCACCTAGATTCTGACGTTTCATAAGAGCCCATGTGGGTTTCTGTGAAGTAAAATATTTTGATTTGATTTGTTTGAATTGCTTTGTTTTGAAACTTAGTTTACATTGCGAGGCTGAATGTAATGCACTCCAACTGTATTTTCGGTGGTGTAAATCTACGGTATCGTAGAAAAGCAGTGGCCGTCATATAGCGTCCACAATTTATCGGTGAATGACGTCACTGAAACGTTATTTAAGTAAGTAAGTTGGTGTGTTTTCTTAGAGAGCGTTTTTTGACACCGTGTAGTCAAACCCCGGTGCTATAATTCATGACTGCTGTTACTGCTGCCGTTATGTGACGGCCACCGCTCTTCTGGGAAACCGTACCTTTATTCGTTTGAACAAACTCGAACTCAAAGCATTTATTTCAAATAAATCAATTACAAGCACTTTTGAATTGTCAAGGGGTCGGTTGGTCAGTAAGATGAAGCTAGTTGCCCATTCCAAAGCGTATTAAATTAAAATAAGCCGTGGCAGCTAAGAAATGACCAGTCCCAACTGACAGCGCCTGTTCACGAACATGACGCATGGATTAGTACCATTTAGCTCAACCATTTTGAAGGGAACTTAATGATCCAACACACACGCCACCACCAGCGAGATATTTGAGTGAGCATGACATACTCTCAGCCGTCAGTTATTTCAAAACACCACGTCACTTCTTGTTGTTGAGCTTCTTCTTCTTAACTTCTTGCTGAGCTCCTTAAGTTCCGAGTTGAGCTGCACGATTACTGACAAATGCGTGCACTCACTGGACAGGTCCACTCAATCTGTGTGGTTCTTTCTTCTAAATACCATTTCAGACACTAATCTACATGCTCTTCACATGATCTGACCAAGATTATGTATGGACTTTAAAAGAGACTGTGACCTCTGAGTTTGTTTCGGACTTTCTTCTCAGAGTAGTCAGATAGGAAACGCCGACGTCATCTAGTTTAAAAAATATGATTTTCGTGTAAAAGTGTTTGTACAAACCATAGATATCCGAGAGATATGCCTTTACTCTATATTTGCTCAAGTTTATGTGTCGCCACCTTTTCCCCACTCCTGAAACTCTCACATAAACAAAAGAAATAGATACGGCACACATGATGCATTCTTCGCACACAAACAAAAAAATATGCGTAACACTTTTGTGCTATTTTATTGCACATATGCTCACAAGGGGCGGGCACTAGAAAGTATAGATACAGTCACTGAATGCACACATGTAACTGTAGCATCAACTAGGGAAGAGAGGTTGGTATAAATATGTGATCGATAAAAATATCGATGAATACCGACTGCAAAAAGAGGTGTTTTTGGACGTATTTGGTACTGTTCTTTTTTTCTGCTTTTCCATGTGGAATATTAAAAGACCAATAACAACAAATCAAGTAAAAATATAATATTTTCGTTTGCGAATAACATTTAAGTAATTCAGTTTCTTCAGTTTCTCCCTTACTCAGCCCCGGATTTAGATTTTTTTCGAGGCGGGGCAAAAACTGCAATCTGCCGCTCCCCGCCCCGCCAATCCTTTAACGTTTTACATGAATCCTTATTTATTTAAATATACATGGACATGTCGAACAATTATTTAGGATAGGACAGGACATATTTGAAATAAATCGTGAGATTATAGCATACTAGCTTCTGTACGCTACTTCGTCCGCGTGAAACTTCGGCCCCCGACCCACCGCGTCGTTGCGCATTACTCGCCCATGATATTACTTCCTTTTCGCTTAGCGTTCTTTCTGACCTTTTTTCTTACTGCTCGGTTTCTAGGGTAAGGTTTCTACCTTCTTCAAGAATTGGGCTATCAAATGCAATAAGATTTTTTCAAATCCGACTGCTTGTTCCAGAGATTAGCGCGTTCAAACAAAAAAAACTCTTTAGCTTTATTATTAGCAGAAGATTAGAATAAAATTTTTACTCTTTGAGCCTTTTGTTTTGCAAAAAAATCGATGGCATTTTCATAATTAATCTGATTGTCATGATTTTTGATTGCTAAGATCACACCCGACTTATGCAGAAAAGCTTAACACCAATTAAGGCAATCTAGAATGCACCAGCGAGCGGAGCGAGCGCGAAAATTTTAGCACTGCCTCAAATAAGTTAGATTTTGTAAGTCCGAAAAGTTTTAAGAATTAAGAGTCGCTAGGCTATAAGAACGAGCAAAGCGAGCTCGAATATTTTGCCAGAAACATATTAGGTAAATTTTATCGATCGATAATGCTCCAATCCAACGGCTGCGCCAGCGCTCTGTGGTAAAAACTTAAAGGAAATCGTGTCGTCTTTCCGCATAAAGGCGGCGAAATGGGCGGGACGCCCGGCGCCCTCGCTAGGCGATGTAAAATTTCTAAAATAAAGGATTTGTTCCTTAAATTTTTGGCCACAGAGGTGACAGAAGCGCTCATCCTCCTCAGGTTCGCCACGGCATAAATCTGTTGCAAGAGATGGAAAGCTAACATTTTTGTATCGCCAAATAAAAATGGAGCATGTGTTTTAAAAACAGAGAGTTTCTGGTAGAATTCAACTGCTCCGCCCGCAACCCGCTCGCACCGTTTGACGATCTATGCCTACGCTAATCACGTAGTGATTTTGTCAGTGTGCCACTCGCAGAGAAAGATAATAAGTGCTGCGCATCTCACTTATCGCAGAGTTGCGGTGCGCTGAGTGGTGCACTTGTTTGCCACGCTTAAATTTGCCTTTCCCCCCTAGATCCGGGGCTGCCCTTACTTAAAATTAAAACTGTTCAACTATCGCACATAAAAGAACAATTAAAATAGGTACTTATTGAACATTATATCTGTCGCTTTCATAATTTAGTTGTTACATTCTTAGCCAAATAATGTAAGCAAATATCAATATGTTATTCCATCACACATTTTATCACTTGGATAATATTATTATCCATCGGGGTCTTGCTCAAACTGGTGAAAATCAGTCGATGAGAAAATATTTGTATCGACAAAGTGTCTAAGAGCTTTTGGGACTAGCAACGTCTTTATGGACTTTGAAGTCACTTGAAATTACCAACCAATTATTTTCTCTGCATTTTGCATCTACCTATTTATGTTCAATTTCTGGATCTATCGGGAAACTGATATAAAATGTATTAATTCTCGTTTAAGATTCTTAATACAATTTCTTATTAGAGCAACTAACAATTATCGATATCCATATCTCAGTGCTGCGCACCACTAATGCATCGTTTTGACATGCGTCAGTCATTAGGCAAAGGCTGTCGCATGTCAAAAATATTTCACAACTAGATAATTTGTAAAATACTTAAATATTATAATTAATGCAGTGATTTTTTAGTTACCGGTGGTAAGACAAACCACTTGTACTAAGGTTTGTTGTAATTGTGCTATATTTTCACACAAGGACGGAACAATTCGGCATTTCGTAAAAATACGAAATCACACTACACGTTCCGAGGCAAACATATGACTAAACGGTGCTCACTGCAGTCATGCGTATTTAAGGTCAGTTCAACCCAACGGAGGCGACATGCGCCACGCCTCCAAGCCATATCCCTCGATAGCCGTGGTACAAACCTACAAGTACAGAAATAAAATCATTTATCGTCGTTATATGCACTACCTAGCTCAAATATTTTACATTGAAGCAAGCCAAACCGTTCCGCCACGCCATTCTTTGTTTTGTTTTTTTGAGGGATACACCTAAATTCGTTATCTTCCCGGTCGTAATTATTTTCCCGGGTAGAATGCTCCAATTTCCAAATCCCCTTACATTAATGGTATATACCTAAGTACTTTAACTCCTGCTCTGTTTACTCCACCAGTGCGAACCGGGCTTTAGCGACGAGGTACGACATTCTTTTACATGTCTCGTTGGTTAAAGATTGATGAGCTACTAAAGGTAAAAAGATATTGAGACAGGTACAAATGCGTCCTCTATATCACAAGGAATGGTATAATAGAGAGTTTCGCATATGGAAAGAATCCTGCCGGGGTCGCGGATTGTTCGAAAGAGTTACCGTGGCCCTGGCGCCCAGGCAACTGAAGGAACTCGGATGGGGTTTAGTCAGTAAGAGTCTGACACTCCCTCCCGCTCCGCCCAAAGCGGGAGAGGACATTTGATGAATTCCAAACCGAAAAAAGAAATGGAAAGAATACAGGGAGTAATACTGCTATAAACGAGAAAATATTCAGTAGGTAAACTTGTTTTTTTTTATGGGAAAAAAGCCATGGGCCTGATGGAAAGCAGTTAAGCGAAAACATTTTGTATTAAGGTGCATCCTTAGCTGTAGCCTGCCAAATTCGTAAAATTCGGACAGTTTCCAAATGAGGATTTATCTCAGTGTCTGTCACTATTACAATTTATTTAAATTTTTGCATGATAAATCAACCATAATCGCCATTAATTTAAGTACTACATATCTATTGTACCTAGCAATTCACCCTATGATTCTTCCAATTAGGAAGAAGAAAACCAGAGCAACATAAGAAAAAGGAGGCTTTCCATAATTTAAATTAAAACCGTTATCAACACGTGATTCTTTTATAAAGTTCAATTAACTTTGTCACACACCCAGGTCTCGCCATTTTCTTCTGGCCCCCACGCAAGTAAAATTGGACCTTATAGTACAAATAATACAGTTACATTTACAATAGCGATGACTTTACTTGGAACTGCTTACAGTAAAAATTTATTACACCTGGCAAAGTTTTAATCAAAGGAAGATCGCTTCGTACCTGAGAGGAAAAAATTTCAAATAGACTTACCTAACGTTCAAATAATTACTTGAATAACTTTTCAAGTTATATTTTGTTTAACCAGTATTTTAGGTTACATGGAAACGAATTTTATAATACTTACCTTACTTAGAACTTTTTATTTGATTAAGCCAGTCCGTAGGGGTAGTATTCTAGTCATTAACCTGGGTCAAAGGAAAATGCCCAGTTTTCTACTGACCGTCGTTGCGCATTTTTTTTTTTTGTATAATGCCATAAATTGGATATAAAAGAGGGGTGATGTCGTACTGTCAAAGGAAATAAAAATTATCCATTTATTTTGTGGGATTTTTGTTGGTCTTTGATTTTCTGTTCAGTTTTGAGGTTAGTGTTGTAACATGGCTTCCACCAAAAAAAGCAGTCCTTTACAACAATATGATTTGAATTCACATAAGACAACAGAAAATAGTTCCAACAAACCAATGTATGATCCCAAATAAAAAGTATTACATAGGTAAGTCATACTAAATGTATGTTTGTGTACGTAGAAAATCAAAATGCTTGATGAAAGAATGAAATAGTTTTATTCGTCCATATCTCTACATAGTATAAAAAAAGTCGTTCCCGCTGTCTGTACGCTTAGATCTTTTAATCTACACAACGGATTTTAATACGGTTTTCATCAATAGACAGTGATTCAAGAGGAAGGTTTATATCTAGAAATACATGCATATTATAGTATTGCCAACGCTGGCTAAACCTTACGAGATAGATCAGAATAATGTACTACATAATTGTATATCTTAAAAAGATTTACAAAATATTCCGCGATGGTATATGTCTATCTCCTAAGGATAACCCACAGTAACCATTTCTATCTTTTACATATTACTAAAAAAGTATGGGTTATTTACGAAGCTATTAGAAGCAGTTATTTAGATGATGACTGCATATACGGGCACTAGCTGGTACATACAATTTATGCTCTTACAGTAACATTTCCTTTATAACAGATGGTACCAACAAACGTTCTGTATTCCTACACTCTCCAAAAATACAATGCCGTGATGATGCAGCAGCTCTTTTATAAATACGTGAGATAATTTTAGGGTGGTGTTCAACATTATGATCCTGATGCAATTGCTGAATGGGTTGTGGTGGTGGTGTAGGTTTTGAGAAATTCCTTGAAGTCATAGATGTTTCTGATACACTGACCGCCTCGTGTCTTGATGTAGGAACATCCCTATTATCTTGTGCTGCAACAGTCTCTTCATGACCAAGCTGCTGTTGCCTATGCTGATCATACTGAGTCTATCTCTTTACACTTCTATAGGCATTAGTCCAACAACGTAAGCAAACTCTTTCAAGTCTGTGTACCTATAAAATAAAAATAAAAGCATACCCAACATGGCCATGATGAACAATGCATGCATGCATACATGCTAGACTAACATTTATATAGAGAGGGTCTAAAACAATTGTGGTATGTGAAATAAAGGACAAATACACATGAACAACTTGGAAATAGCATGCTCCATATTTCATGAGGTGTTTCTGTATAATCCGAGAACTATTACATTATTTTAATGCAGCAAGTATTATTAAAAGTATAGATACCTGCTGAGTAGGTATGCACGACATGATGACATTTCCTTCAGGGCTATCAATTGATACTTTGTGTGTCTTAGCTCTTAATATGGAAGATCCACAGACAAAGCACACTTGTTGATGTCCATAAGCTCTTACAACTGTTGATCCACTTGACAAGTTTTGAGATGCTCTTTCTAGTATTGTAAAACATTCTTGACAAAGGACATCCTCTACTGACATCTAAAAATAAATATATTAGATAAATAATATAATCTGTAAGATATTAATCTTAGCCTCAGCTTTATAGAAAATATACATATTATTGTCACAGACAGGCCAAAGCAAAACAAAATAAACAACCACACAAACTAAGAAAACTATAACTGGTGGTTCTCATCTCATCATGACGCATTTATATATATGTATATTTGAACACAGTTAAACAGTTTCTAGTATCAGCTGTAAAACTTAACTGTAAACAAAAAAAAAAAATAGTGCTGAAAGACTTGTGGCACGTTTCTTAGTATTCATATTATCTATATTATCAGTACAATATTATTAATAATATAACATAATATACGTATCTACCTTTGCACATACGTCTAAAAAGTGTGTGTTTTAAGAAATGTGAAAAACAATTACAATAATACATAACTGAATAATTAAGAGATACTAACCGTTTGCTGGAGTAATCCAGGATCGTAAAATTCTAAACATTACATCAGTTGCCTCCCCGACTTGACGACGGGGTAGAGGATGTACCATAGAAAGGGAACAATTCACACAGCGTGACATTTTTAACAAAATCGTTGGTGATTTACTGCACAGAGGACACGGACCGTAGTCGTAAAAACGTTCGACACAATCCACACCACCAGCACAGAAACAGTACAAATGGTCTTCAAAAGAGTTCTTGATCGTGCAGGAATCTGAAGACTTGACTGAACACGAACTTAACGCAATGATAATATAATTATTAGCACAACAAACTCAACAACTATCAATGCATAGGTAAAGACAAAAGGTCGCTGCCGAGCAGCCGAGTGACATGATGCTTTGATTGACAAATTAACAGTGACACTTTTGACAGTCCACCTTTCACAGTGCCCGTGATAGTGTTACGAACAGTTAATCTAAATCACCCTGACTATGAGTGATTTGTCAACCACAGGAACATTTTTAATTAGTAAAATAATATTATTTTAAAGATTTTAATTAAAAATGATAATATTGTAATTATCTTTATTAGAAATAAAAATATTAATAACGAGGAAAATGTCATAGTTGAAATTATTTTTTAAACTCAGCGTCTGTCCTTATACTTCCGTTATGACAGAGTATGGGAAGATTCTTAAAATTGACAACACTGCTTTCCCTAAAATACGCCAATAGAAAAGTATGCAATAATATTCAATAAATAACTAATTAAATACAAAATATTAACCCCACATACGATTTTGATCAAATGAACTAAGAAAAGTTAAAAAAATATTTTATAATTTGTGAGTATATTTTTATGGCCATACTCTTTTACTATAAAGTGATTATGATTTCGGTCAATCTCCTTTTCCTTTCTTTCGTATTTTGATTTTTTATCATTTTCATCGTTAAAAAATTAAGAAGATATTGTTTTTCAGCTTTTGCAAATAATAAAAATAAAAAACTTCATTTCCCATACCTCCGCATCGATAATGCACTAGGAGAACATAAAACACCAGGAGGTTATTTTTCAAAATTTTACGATTGTGCTAGAAGTTTCCGTTTATTCACTGAAGTGTTATTCCGGGCTCATTATTTCTGCACTTGGCTGACACTTCGAGTGTTCCTGACATGTTTCATCTTATTTCCGCTTTGTGCTTCAGTTGCCTCGTGATAACAAAACAAACACTGCTACAATAAGAAACCTGGGAAAAAACAGCAACGATATTATAAAACATACGGCCCTTCGCGCATCTTCGTAACGTGTTTTTCGACAGCCATTTTGTGTAGTGTTGTTTTCTTTTAGTATGCTATTTTTCCATAGTTGTCCAAATACACACTTCCATGACGGCTAGAACTTATCCTGATGGCAATGGAAACTATGTCTACAATTCTATCACACTGTACAATATTCCGAGGGAAGTTTTAGTTTTGAGAGCTGTATCCTCGAGTTTGTGAGCTGCAGTACATCTCGTAAACTTAAACTGTACATAACCTACAAATAATTAGTAGGTTAGGTACCTATTTAATGTTCTCTAAGTACATATTTTTCCACCACTACCACTGGTACGACACGCAACAGACCGTTTGCCAATACCTTGACTGCCTCTCCTCTTGACAAACCTTTTTACGAAAATAAAAACTTTTTTACAAAAAAATCAACTGTTTTCCAAAAAAAATCGCAAAAAGAAATAAAAATAACTTTAATTTCGGAAGTCGGTGGAAATAAACGAAAAACCAAAGACACCGACTTCCGAAATTAAAGTTATTTTTCACTATTTTAGCGTTTTTTTTTGGAAGTAGGTTGTTTTTTTTTTGTAAAAACGTTTTTATTTTTCACTTTTTAGTTGTGTTACCTACCTCACACAAATTCGTATACCATTACTTGATATGTAAATAGCAGTGATAGGAAATTATTAAAACATCGTCAATATAAACTACTCGTAAATGGAAAAATACGCAGTATTAAGGATAACTCAAAACTCCTGGTCAGAACTTGATCAAATTTATATGGAACCACACATAATCATCTAAATCGGTTGACTTAAAAAAAGTTCTGAACTAAAACACATTTAAAAAAAATACAGTCGAATTGAGAACCGCCTCCTTTTTTGAAGTTAGTTAAAAAATACTTCCCGCAAGAAAGAAATCCCTTGTTTGTACTAATAATAGAACACTATCATAACAACGCCTATGAAATACTAACAAGTACTTAGCACATTCCTCATCAATTTCACACCGAAATATTTATAATCCCATCACCAAGTGCCCATTACAGTCGACCGGCGCCATCCATCCTCCGGCATCGGCCCCCAGCGTCACATTCGGGTGAATTTTTTCAATAAAACTTGGTGTTCTCGAAATGAAACGGTTTCCTTTGCTCAAATAATTCATACAGGTGATGCGGTTTGCGGTAAGCTATAAAAATTCTAAAACTAATTTGGCTTTTACACGCGCGTTTTATTGCTGCTTTTAGTGAATTTTCAATACAAAATTTTACTCTTTTTAGATCAATTTGGACGCTTTTTTTGGTCCTGAATATCCATTAGGGAAGATTGTCATCCTGAATGATTGCAACTTATGTGTTTACCTTATCATGCATAAGATTGTGTACTTAATGTATGTAGCTTAGAACAGACCACACACGAAGAAGATGTTGGGTATCGTAGTGAATGACTTTTTATCATTCACTGGTACTCTGCATAAAATTAAATAAAAAGGACCTAAGTATCTACAACTGTTTAGATTTCTCACCAAAGAGAACTTAAGGATCTTGCTATCAATTCCCAATCGCTCTAGTTTACCCTTTCATGTAATTTTATTTAGTTTCAACTTCCAACTACGTATTGGCGCTATTGGAAATTTCATCAATGGCGACACAATAATCGTAACTGTAGACTATTTCGCCAGAAGTTTGCGCTCCTGGTAAATACTGGACACGTGTCCTGAGTGCCTGTGGCGACACGTGCAGCAGCTTAGTCAAGCGGAAATAACGATGGAATGGCTGAGCGGTATAACCCGATTAAGTGGAAAGCAAACCGGCTTATCGATGTTATTCTGTGAGCTTTGTGGAGTAGTGACATTGAAAACAACATGAAAAAGAAAAGTTTCCGGCTGATGTAAAACGGGTGCTGTGAAAGCTCCAAGTAGGTTTTAGCAATGACCCATGGGCCTGATAACTTATTTGTTGGTATGAAACGTAATAACGAATTTAGTTTTCATTGAAATGAAATGAAATTGTTTAAAGAATAAACAATTTTATTTAATTTCAATTAAAACAAAATTTGTTAAAATAACACAATCTTAAGAAAATACTACTTACTTCGTTATCCTTTTTCAATAAGAAATAATTTTCCAGATTGAAAATTGTTCCATCAAAATTTGTATTCTTCAATCAAGAAATAAATTACCTACAAAGGATGAAAAATGTTATCAAGTTTGGTGTAATTACGAATTTAATTGTTTGAAAACGAATCCTGTTGACCGTATGGGAGTAGGGGTAGGTAATGAGGAGCAGCAGGTAAAAGAGGTTTTCAGTCCATTCCTGCATTGTCACAAACAACGAACAAAAGATCCCAAAAAAGAACAAAGGCGCAAAAACGGCTGAACAGATTTAGATGAAATTTGGCACACAGATAGTTTTAACTTGGATTAACACATAGGGTAAGTTTAATCCCGGTAGTACGTTCCCGTGGTATATTTTCCGACATACACGCAGGCGAAGCCGCGGGCAAAAGCTAGTCGTGCAATAAAACAGAGTCCATGTAACATGTACATAAATGAAAATAAACACAGTTGATCAAACGATCCGTTAACTTACATCGCGCCGCATCGAAAAATAAACAACAAACAAAAAGTGTTCAGTTGGAAAATGCGAACAAATTCACGTCACCTGCGCCGCTTGTGAAACGCAGGTGTCCTGAAATCCAACGGACTGAATTAAAGCCGTTGCTCTGCCTGACAAAAATAAAAAGTATGAAAAAAAATCTGACCTTAATATAATTATTGCGAAGCGATGGCCCGGGCCGCCCCGCCCCGCGTACCGTAGCAGTATTTCCTGTATTTTAGTCTGAAGTACATTAACTTGACAAAGGTAAAATAACATGTAAGTAAAGTTTATGCTGTAGGTACAAGGGGTTAAACTTTTTCATCGGTAGGTCGGTAGAAAATATCTGACATCACTTTGGCAACATAAAAATCTGACAGGTTTTTATGCCGCCGAAGTGATGTCAGATATTATCGATCACAACGAGGTATCACATCCTTCTGAATTGAACTGAGTAGACAGATATTTATGACGCAAGACATGACTATTAATATTGCATGGACACATATTTTTGAAGCCGATGCAGCACCTCATATTTTGGCGTCAGTTGTCTTGCCAGATAGTGTTGGTGTTCCTTCGATGTAAATAAATAAAAATAAATAAAATACATTTATTTAGCACAGACACAGATTTTGTGTTATTTACAAAGTACACAACACAAAATACACAAATAAAAAAGAAAAATTAAACAAATAAAAACCGGCCAAGTGCGAATTGGACTCGCACACGAAGGGTTCCGTACCATTGACTAGGTAAACAACAGTAGGTACACAAATTAGGTGCCTACCTGTTAACATTTATTGATATCGAGCAAAAATAGGCAAAAAATGGCGTTTTTTGTATGCGAGCCCCCCTTAAATATTTATTTTATTTTGTTTTTAGTATTTGTTGTTATAGCGGCAACAGAAATACATAATTTGTGAAAATTTCAACTGTCCAGCTGTCGCGGTTCTTGAGATACAGGCTGGTAACAGACAGCCGGACCGACAGACAGCGAAGTCTTAGTAAGAGGGTCCCGTTTTTACCCTTTAGGTACGGAACCCTAAAAAGCGTAAAGTGCGTTATAGATGAATGTTACAGTTAGATATTATTGCCGATCTGTCCATAGTAATATATTTATGCTTGTGACTGTACCTTCTCAAAATATGAAGGGTAATTTTATATGGAAATATTTACGTGGATATAAAATGAAATGTCAGAATAATATAATGGATTATTGTCAAGAGAAATGGCATCTATGTTTTACAGAAGCCTAAACTTTAGATTATATAAATACCTAAGATCACAATGCGAAAAGCATAGATTAAAAATGTAGTAGGTAAGGTCCTGTCAGCAACCGATATTGAAAGAGTAAGTACGAGTACTAGGTATCTAAAACCAAGATTTACAACAAAACAAAATTCTTTAAAATAATAAATTATTCTTCAGCATATAATAATAATTATTATTTATTTCACAGAAAACACCTGCCAAATTCTTAGTAATTATATAAACAACTTAAAAAACTAGTGTTAGTACATACATTTAACTGCTAATAATTAAAATATGCTTAAAATAATTAAAATTAAAAAACTATAAAAGAATTTCTGCCTTCCACTAGTAATGCTAAGGCATTCGTTAGTGATAACACTTTGGCCTTGAACTAGGCTTAGCCTTTTTTTTTTTTTGTGGGAAATCATCAAATGACCTCTCCCGCTCTGGGCGGAGCGGAAGGGCGTGTCAGACTCTTACTGACTAAAACCCACCCGTATTCCTTCAATTGCCTGTGCGCTAGGGCCACGGTAACTCTTTCAAACAATCCGCAGCCCCGCAGGCATCGGTCCTATCGGATCAATTGTGCAACTAGGCCTAGCCTGGGCCGGCAGTCTCGACATAGATACCGACAAAAATCGGTCGTTAAGTCCAATCGATGTCAAATTTCTTTAATAGATTTTCAACCTTATGCTTTGGAAATAAAGTTGAAAATCTATTGAAGGAATTTGACAACGTTACGACTTAGCGACGGATTTTTGTCGCTATCTAATGTCGAGACTGCAGGGCCAGGGACGGCAGTCTCGACACTAGATAGCGACAAAAATCTGTCGCTAAGTCGTAACGTTGTCAAATTCCTTCAATAGATTTTCAACTTTATTTCCAAAGCATAAGGTTGAAAATCTATTAAAGAAATTTGACATCGATACGACTTAACGACAGATTTTTGTCGTTATCTAATGTCGAGACTGCAGGGCCTGGTATGGAGTTTCATTGGAATAAGAGGCCAGCAATCGAACTCCAAAGATTCACATCACAATTCGAAAGATTTTGAAAGAAATTACTCATCCATTGCTTCGTATGTTTTAAAAATTCGTCTGCTCAACGACGTACATAGCGCAATGAACGTTGTTGAACTGTCAAAACGAAAGGCATTGCCACTGTACGCAATTACCCAGCGGCTTTTACTGGTTTCGTTACCACGGACGCCAGCCTACTGTACCTTTAAAGGTACAAGTTGAGCCCTTTCTTGAATTTATTTGATGACTTGACTGAGTTTGTATCTGCCGCGTTATTAATATTAAATTATACCTGAATTTCTGACAAGCCACGTGTAAGATATTTGCGTAATAGGATCCTTGCTAACATTATTAATGCAGGAATCAGTCTGTCTGTTTGTCTGATTGCTACGTTGTTATGTCTTAATGTACCGACTTTAATTCAATTAATCTGGCAGGGATTAGACAGTACGGTATTTTTAAGAAGACATCATTCATCATGAAGTCCTGACTTCCATTCCCGGGTCGGGCAAAGTGTTATTGGGTTTTTTCATCTGGAATTTCTCAGTAGCAGTCTGGAGTTCGGGTTTGTGCACGGTTAATGGTAATAGGCTCGTCCCCTATTACATCAAATTAAATGGGATTGAAACGTATCTAACTGGTGAAATGTGGGTGTACTATAGGTACACCTCTGCCTAACCCTTCGGGGAATACAGGCGTGATGTTATATGTATCACACTGGCTGCTGCCCGCGACTTCGTTCCCGTGATATTAATACCTTTTGATTGTCTTTCTTTTTCTAGATACAAGCCTAAGTTACTCTTTATAACATCAGCTATCTGCCTGTGAAAGTCCCGTCAAAATCGGTCCAGCCGTTTCGGAGATTAGCCGGAACAAACAGACAGACAGACAAAAAAATTAAAAATACTTTTTCGTTATAAGTACCGTATATACATATTTTTATAGGCATTTAATAAAAACCTGTTATTTAGACATTACAAACTGATACTTAAATTGTATTGATTTGTTTAAATAACTTGTTATGGCCCGCAACTTCTTCTGCGATCCGGGATGAAAAGAAGCCTATGTCCTTCTGCAGGTCATGGTCTACCCATGTACCAAATTTCATCCAAATCCATTCAGCCGTTTTAGCGTGAAAGAGGAACAAACATCCATCCATCCATCTTCACAAACTTTCACATTAGGTATACATAATATTAGTAGGATTAAGTTAGCATTCATTAATTATGGCGCTATTATCACAGATTACACACAATTCTGGAAAAACCGTGTGCCACAGCTATATTTAAGAATATTTAAATAATTTAAACTGAGGAATTCTCACATAATATGTTTTCATAAGTGTTGTCCTTAGAACGTCTGTCTACCTAGTACCTGTTACTTCTGATAAATTGTATTTTAATTTCAAAACCACTTTCGTTGAGCAAATTAGAATTATTTTTAGAAAGATCTGGAATAAAACAAAATTAGTAACTACATATTTCTTTTACTCGTGGCTAAATGATAACACCCGCACGGGTCGTCGAAGGTTAAGCTAAGTTTGAGGCAGGCGGTTCGTGGATGGGTGACCATCCGTTATATATTGAGACCCCTCCGTGCCTCGTTACGCACGTTAAGACGTTGGTCTCAGCTGTCAATCGTAGATCTTTGATAGTCGTTACGGGTGGTCAGATGCCCAAAATTCTGACAATCTGTCTATCTATCGTGTTACCCAGTAACTGGGTTGTGGAGGTCAGATAGGATATCGCTACTCGTAAAACACTGGTGTTCAGCTGCATCCGGTTAGACTGCAACCCGACCAAAACATAGTGGGAAAAGGAGATTGATTGATATTTCTTTTAAATGGGCAATTTTTCATTTTGTTTAATCTATAGGTAGGTAAGCATTATCTACGGATCTATAGATAAATCAATAATGACGTGCATTGTTTTGTAATTTTACTTTCAGCTTAAGAAAGTAACAAAAAATAATCAATGCCAAATTAAAGGGATCCCTTATTTTCGCATAATGTCCTTTGTCCTAATATACTTCAGCATAACGATTTTGGCACAATTTGTTTTGGCATAATAATACTTCGGCATAATTTTTTTAGGCATACATTTTATGTTGGCATAATCATCTTAAAGACTAATTTGTTTTGGCATAAATTTGATTCGCATAACGTTAGTACGCCTAATGACTATTAGCATAATATTGTTGGTTAAAAATTTAATATGCTGTGCAACAAAAGTTAGTGACAGAACCGAATTGCTGCAAAACCGACTCCACGTAGTCTTGTTTGTCCTACCCCTAGAGTGTAATTTAAAATCGCGTAGGCGCGTGGGGCTGCCGGAGGCCCGCAGCGCCGGAGCCGTGACAGAAACCCTGCCTGCTGCATGCTGCATGCTTGCTTGCATGCTGCATGCTTGCTTGTTTGCTGCATGCTTGCTTGCATGCTTGCTTGCATGCTGTATGCTTGCTTGCATGCTGTATGCTTGCTTGCTTCATGCTTCCTACAGCGAAAAAAAACCCACAAAATTGTTCATAAAAAAGTTATGCTTTAGAACTTTATGCTTAATAAATTTATGCTTTAGAATATTATGCTTAATCATTATTATGGTTAGAGAAATTATGCTTAAAAAAATTGTGCGTAAGCTGTTATGCGTAATTATACTATGCGAAAATATAATTAGGCCAAACAAAATTATGCTAAGTTATATTAGGTCTTAACATTTTATGCAAATGGATAGGGAACCCAAATTAAACTGTTAACAAAGCAAACAAAAGTTTAAAAAAATCTCTAGCAACAAGCTTACCAAAATCCAACCTCATAAATAAATCCTCATTGTTTATGAAACAAATCCCCAAATAGTTGGAAAACACATCATTAATATTAAACATTTGTTTAGTTGAAACCTCGACAAGAGGCTGAGTCGCAAAGCTGTGTTCAAAGGCAGGAGCTATGTAAATATAGCCTTAGGGAAACAAGCCTCTCCGAAATACGTGGAGCCGTGTCGATCAGACGTTTTTATAAATTCATCGAAGAAACATCTTCTATAAGACTTGAAGCCCTAGTAATATCATATTTTATACGCTGAAATTCTTGTTTTATTTAGGTATATTTGTTTGTTATTTTAATATTTTCACTAATGTGACTGTATTGTCATTGACATTTTGTGTTTTTTAAATCAATATTACCTTTTAGTGGAAGAAAACATCGTCCTTATTGGAGATGTTCTTCAGAAAGGTCAGGTGCGTAGTATTCACTACCGACGTGCGTGAATGGTTTTAGCGTGGTATTAATAACACATGTGAAAGGGAAAAAAAGGGTGTCCAAAAAAGCACGACTGCCTGTTCCTTATGGTGTCCCGGTGCCTACGCTTATGTATGGAAGTGAGTGTTGGGTGTGGCAAAAGAAGCATGAAAGTAGAATAAATGTTGTGGAAATGTGTTCCTTGCGAAGGATGTTTCGTGTGACTATGAATGATAGGCTGAAGAATGATGTGATAAGGCACCGGTGCGGTTTAAAAGAAGATGTAGTGAAAAAAATTTAAAAGGGTATGCTTAGATGGTTTGGTCATGTTGAGAGGATGAATGAAGGGCGACTAACAAAAGGTATTTAGATGGTAGATGTGTGGAAACGCCGGGAGGGGTCACCCTAGGAGGACATATAGTGACCTTATTGGTGATGTTCTTCAGAAAGGTCAGGTGCGTAGTACTCGCACCGGCGTGCGTGTATGACCAGATGTATGAACGTAAACGAGGCAAAAGGTTAGGATCGTAGCAGGTGGCGTTCTGTAGTTTCTCTACCCCCATGGGAAGAAGGCGTGAGTTTATGTATGTATGTATGTAAAACATCGTAACCTGGAATATTGCTAACACTCAATGATCAAGTGTGGTGATACTACTAGTCAAGTCTGTCTGTAATTATAGGAATATTCAAATAAAATTAAAATAACAGGCTGGTGGGCTCGATATAAATGTTGTTCAAATACTTACTGACTTTAAAAATCCAAGTTAACTAACATCCCAACATTAGTTTATTTAAACATATTACAAATAATTGACTCCTTTGACAGAATCCTAAAGCCCTAGCCCTATCTGTGCCTAGTTACTTCCGGAAACCATTTCTCTAATTATTTTTTAAAAGCCACAAATGTTCACAGCAGTTTGGTTTTTAATCACGCATGAAAATTGTTTCCCAACAGTATGAGCTCATTACCTACCGGCGTTTAATTTGCATTTCAGTACGCCAATTACGTTTAGTTCAGTACTCAAATGCAAATTAAACTCCGGCATTCTGAAATTAGGCAGGTGTGAGTTGAATAGTTTATTCCGTTTAACAGTCAGCATCTATATTCGGGTTCGAACAATGAACAAGCGGCCATTATGTATTTACAGTACTTTGTCCGTTAAAATCAAAAATACAACCCTCTCTAAGTTAGAATTGATCTAAAAAGTCACGATTGCATTACTATTTCTGAATAGCCATTCACCGGGATTACATGCACTTAGAGTGTTGTATTGATGATTTTAATGATTACAATTCTGTAAAATACATACTTGTTACGGTCGCCAATCATATTTTGTTCAACATACAACCTGACACTGGCCTGCAAATTGCAAAAAACGTAAGAAAATTTTGAATTTCGCAGGCTATCCTGGCGCTTCGCCCTTTATTACGAATAATTCGCTGATTTGTTTGTGGAACTAACCAATAGACAATACTGAGGAAGCAAAAAAAAAAGTAGTTGAGAAAAAACAAAAATTTCTACGCCTTTTAATCAAAGTGAAATGAATTTGGTTGAACCGTGTAACATTGCCTTTATTAGCACGAGTAGGCACTTTGACATTATGAAAACAATACCTCCAGCCAGTACTTATAACCACTAGCCAAAAAAACGACTTGAATTTACCCCGAGGGCGGCGTGCCCTCGGGGTAAATTCAAGTCGTTTTGTGTTCGAGAGGCTTTAAGATGTTAGCTTATTGTTCTATTTGCCTTAACTATGAGACTATTGTTAACAGAAAATGTTTTCTTTAACTGCCTTGCCTTATTTATGTAACAAGAAATTCAAATTCATTTATTTATCTTACATATAGTTCTTATACATACAAGTGTATGCTATGAAATTCTAACTAAGTTAGTCGACGTTCGCACGGACGCGAAATATCGCGACGGGATTTTTCGCGCACTGGATCTTCAACGCACTGCTTAGCGCCGAGAGTTGAAAATCCAACAGTGTGTTTTTCCGGCGCGCTGGGATACACTCTGTTGAATTCTCAACGCTCCGTTTAACACCGAGAGTAGAAAATGCAGTGCGGGATAAAATCTCGCGGCGAAATTTTTACGTCCGTGCGGACGTAAACTTAAAATTTGGGCAAAGTTAGGAAAATCAATGGAATTTGGAAATTTGAGGTGTTTATTATTAAATTATTATTAAATTAAGAAACGATACCAAAACAATTAATTATCCTTTACAAAACATTATTTATTCGTTTTAAAACAAAAATGCCTTTGTTACCTAGTTAATATCCGCTTTACCCCATAATTAGTTTAGTTTAGTTTACAAAGTTGAAGGAATACCGGCTTTCTCAGCAACTACGTGCGATGATGAAGTCCCTTCCAATCAAAAGTTAGAAAGTACAAGGGTTTGTATACTAACACTTTACTGAAGAAAATTAATAGGCTGCATGTAACAACGACCTAACCACTAATGAATCAGCAAAATGAAGAATGAATGCCTCTTCATAAAGTAGGAAGGAACGTTGAGTCTGGGCTCTGAATGACGAGTGAATGGAAAACACTGCTACCCAGAAAACATAAGCTCAAAGAGGTCACAGTTTCGTGGAACAATGAACAATTATTTTGCAGGAAATACCGTTGTTTTGCAAAACCCAAACCCTATTGTATAATGACGTTTCGTTCTTGGTCATATTATTTACGAGCTTCGACTCGTGACTTCGTTCGCGTTAAAGTCGTAAGATACACTATAAATATACTTAAATAACAGCCACATTTTTATAAAAAATCATCACCCGCTCGCGGTCTTACTTCGTATTCGCTTAGAGTTCTTTCTGATTTTTTTTCGTTTTGCTCGGCTCCTAAGGGCCGTAGCTTGATGTTAAATAGCCTTTAACCTTCCTCAAGAATTGGGATATAATAATGCAAAAAAGAATTTTCAAATCCGACTGGTAGTTCCAGAGGTTAGTGCGTTCAAACAAAAAAACAAACTCTTCAGCTTTATTTTGTGAGTATAGAAGATTTATTCAGCAGTTTATATTATTCAGGAGTACAGGATGGTGCAAATAGTACCGTCATATAAAAAATGATTCCACATGTCTAAGGGTATCCGAAAATACCCCATGTATGTTCCGCGACTCTTAATAGTTTTCGAGCTATTTTTATTTTTTTTATTTCTTTGTATGTATTGTCTAGTATGAAAGTATGAATTGGTCAAATCTTGCAGATTTGACCAATTCATCTTTACTAAATAACAAGACAACTTTGGAAATTTGTTCCACCTAAGAATTTTTATTTGTTCTGGAAAATTCTTAGGTGGAACAAATTTCCAAAGATTGACGATTGATATGAAATTGATGATTTTATTATTCAGTAAATATGTCATTCCTACAGTTGCGAATCGCATTTTGATCACCAAACGACGAAAAACAGAGCTGCAATTTGCGAAATATCTAAGAAAATTTCTACAAAGTATTAATGCTATGATTGCTTTATTCATTTCCCATGTCCAAAACTTTGATTACTTAGTTAAGGTAGCGTTTAACTAATAATTATGTTATACTTACTGTCAGTTGTGAAGCTACCTTATCCTATCCTATGCTATCCTACTAATAATATTATAAATGTGAAAGTTTGTGAGGATGGATGGATGGATGGATGTTTGTTACTCTTTCACGCAAAAACTACCGAACGGATTTATAAGGCATTTGGAACACAGATAGTTTACAACCTGGATTAACATGTAGGATACTTTTTATCCCTGTAGTACGTTCCCGTGAGATAATTTCCGACATCCACGCGGGCTAAGCCGCAGGCAAAAGCTAGTATTAAATAAATAAATAACTGAAATTATATCTACTGAAAATGTTCTTTAAAATCATATCTAATTCTTCTTCCAAGAAACCTCACTAATTAATTAGGTACTAGTTTGAAAGCTATCCAATATCAAGGGTGCTATATCAAGGTTCTCAGGTCTGAAAGCCTTAATTAAGTATATTACTGAAATATCAGCAAATGAAGTTTCAGCGGGTTAATGGCAGCACCTCCGATATCTGGTTACAGAGCTTCTAAGTGCTATTAGTCGCTTGAGTGCAGCGCGGCGCGTAATGTCAACGTAAACCAATAATAATATCCGATATCAAAGGCAATGTATACGCTTCTATGTAGCCTTTAGCTGTATACAGGCTGGACAGTTTTCCCCCAGGACTGTGCCGAGGGAAGTTACACAGACATATGTTTTATTATCAACTAGTTCTTGCCAGCGTAGCGTAGCGTAGTATCATTTGTCGTAATCCAGCTTGTGGTCTACCGGTGTGCCAAATTTCATCCAAATCCGTTTACCCATTTTTGCGAGATTGAGTAACAAACATCCAAACATACAAACTTTCACATTTACAATTATTAGTAGAACACATTAAGGCTCGTTCACACGGGCGCGACGAGACGCCCGACACACGTAGCGCTGTCGCGTCGCGCCTGTCCGTGGGAGCCTTTAAACAAATCATTTCACACAACCTCACTCACACACATGGTGTCCTGGTACTTCCAAATAATGAAAATTACAAAAAGTCAAGTAAACTGAAAAAGAGTAATTAAACACAGTAAACAATCGCTCGTATCGCTATCGCTGTAGGCCAAAAGCGTTTTAATTGTTTTATCTAAAGGTACACAAAGAAACTGGGTCGCTAGCGCTACTGGCATATCAAGTAATTGAACCGGTTTAGAAATCAAACACCAGCCTCCAGCTAGATTATATCAAATGCCTCGTTGACTGTAGAGTACTAGGAATGTATTATATTCTTTAAGCCTGAAATGGCTGAACTCTGAGTAATTCAAGTGCTATTTATGCTTGAGAAATGTATGATCACCAATGTAGATAGATAATCTTTTATCGTGCAATCGAAATAACACCTAATGAGCAAGCTTGGCGATCAATGCTTGTTTCTTTTTAGGTTTCCGTACCCAAAGGGTAGAACGGGACCGTATTACTAAGACTCCGCTGTCCGCCGTCTGTCTGTCTGTCTGTCACCAGGCTGTATCTCATGAACCGTGATAGTTAGACAGTTGAAATTTTCACAGATGATGTATTTCTGCTGCCGCTATAACAGCAAATACAAAAAAAAACAGAATAAAATTAATATTTAAGGGGGCTCACATACAACTGACATGATTTTTTTGCCGTTTCTTAGATACTGGTACGGAAACCTCCGTGCGCGAGTCCGACTCGCACTTGGCCGGTTTTTCGTTGTTACCCTGCAGAATCACAATAATAGGCTTATTAGTTTATGTACAGTCAGGGAAACTAATTATTTATTTATCGAATTGACACATTACGTCAATTAGCCCCGTTATAGCAATAGATTATTTGACTGTTTTTATTTTTATTATTTTTTTTCGAAACCTAGAAAAATATTAAGCCATAATAAAAAAAACTTGTTAAAATATCTCAAAAAATGGCGTAGTTCTATGCGTTTAAAAGTCAAAGCTAGACAGAGACAGCATTACTAGCATCTGTCGTCACAACACAGGAACGCCATAGTGACTTCACGCCATTCATAATCGTTTTGCGTGACAAGGATATAAGTATAATTTGAAAAGTGGGTAACTTCTCCATTTTTTCACAGATTTTCTATTCTTTTAGCGAATCGTCTTTTTTCTTGTAACATCTTTAAAATAAGTATTAATTCAAGTATATTTTTAATAGTAGTCAAATACAACATCTCTCTCATTTATTCCATACAACTTCCATACAAGAATGACAGTTGTGATTTGAATAAACAAACAATTTAAGTCGGTACTCAACATGCTACACAAATTTAATTCCCTGTCTTTACGAAAAGGCAGACCCTATTTTAAGAAATACGTGTATTTTTAGCGTATGAAAAAACGTAGGCATCCTAAACACAGCGGTAGCCCGGTAGGTACAGTTATGAATAAAGCACACGCTTCAAAAATGGAGCAAGGTTTAACGCACGGTCTGTCAGAGGAATCTCAAGGGTGCTGTGGCGGGCCACTGTCAAGGTTGGATCATGTGTAGCCGTCAGTTTATCTCGCAGACTGTCGAAAAAGTTGAAACAACATGGCTTTTGAGTTACACACTCATTTTTTATTCAAACGTGAAAAACATTGGGACGTATGTACAGGTTGTTTTTAGGGTTCCAGTACCTACCCAAAGGGTAAAATGGGACCATATTACTAAGACTCCGCTGTCCGTCCGTCTGTCTGTCCGTCCGTCTGTCACCAAGCTGTATCTCATGAACCGTGATAGTACGACAGTTGCAATTTTCACAAATGAATTTATGTTGCCGCTATAACGACAAATACAAAAAAACAGAATAAAATAAATATTTAAGGGGGCTCCCATACAACAGACATGATTATTTTGCCATTTTTGTAGATACGAACCCTTTGTGCGCGAGTCCGACTCGCACTTGGCCGGTTTTTTATTTAATATACACTGTTAAGTAAACTGTGTTTTCATTTTGAGGATGGCCGAGTCCTAACCACCTCGCATACTATGCAACATGCGACTGCAACATGCGACAGCTCGACGGAAACACGCTGACCTGTCGCATGCGACTTTTATAGGGCGTGCACCGTGCGTCTATAGACGATGCGGCACGTAGCGAGAGCGGGCGACCCTATTGTTGCGAGTGTTGCGACTCTGTAATTCGACGCTAAGTGTGCGGAGCTTTCAACAAAATATTGGAATATTGTCGGCCGCAGCCTGTCGCTGCGTCTAGTCGCCGACCTGTCGCAGTCGCATATCGCATAGTGTGTGAACACAATAACTAAAGTTCTGTGGCCATAAAACAAATTGAGAAAAACGATCCCTTGTTATTAATAGCCTTTGTTTCATAATTGTATCGAGTCTCAACTAATGATCGAAGTTGTTAAGCTGTATCAGGTACCCATCTTCTTAAAGAGGTGCGATATTGAAGTGGTTGCCTAGTAACGACTTGAAACATGAGCGCGATTCAAAGGGATCTTTTAATTAAAGTGATTGACAATCTTCAACAGTTTGTGAAAGACATGCTTACTTAAGACTATTTGCGTTAGACAGACAACAAGCTCAATTAGGATTCTCTCCGTTTCAGGCATTTAATGGTAGATAATAGCAATCCACATTTTGAGAGCAGTAGTGGCCCAGTGGTATCGGCCCCGTCTTACGAGTTGCAGGTCGTGACTTCAAACCCAGGCAGGCATTTACTTTGTGTATGTAATTTCATCACCACTGCTCTCAAAACGGTGAAGGAAAACATAGTGAGGAAACCGGCATGTCCTAGAACCAAAAAAATCCAAGACTTATGATGATGTGATATCCACCAACCCGCACTGGGTCCGCGTGGTGGATTATGGTCCACGCCCTCTCACAGAGAGGCGACCTGTGTCCCAGCAGTGGGCACAATATAAGCTGATTATGCTTATGCTGTGTTATGCACAATTTTGACGACTTTTTCTACAAACTTGTTAATATTATTGTTAATATTAACAAGTCTCGATTAAAACGAATACAAACTTTGGTAGTTTGAAAATGTTACCATATTGATACAGAATCTCCATTTTATAATTCTGCGCACGTTGTGGGAATCAATTGACGGAAACTTATGGCATTCATAAAAGCGTCGGGTTGCCATCTAACATTATTTTTACAAGTCACGTGTGTGCACGCTTTTAGTCAACGTTTTTTCAATATCAACAATGTTATTATGATATAAAGACATAAAAAAGCTATTTCGGTTCGTCTTATCCTGTATTTATATATCTGTGGTCTTATCCTAAATTTTTCAAGCTAAAAACTAGAGCAAAGTCTCTCCGCAACACATTAAAAATTTGCTACCTAATTAGTGTTGAAAGTTCAAGTCTTCTAATTAAAGTTACTTGCTTATTTAATCTTGCCGAAATCTTCTACACTTTTGGTCCCTCGCTTATTACAGTAACAAGCCTGTTTTATTTGCCTCCAGATGGCTTTAGAAAACCGAACCCGCATACAGCAGAACGACCTTCTTCTGCATGAAGCGGTAATTAAGAACGAACCAGCGGCTGTTCGTGAAGCGCTGGAGCGCCCTACCGATGTCAACTGCAGAAACAATGTGAGTCGTTCTCCTTATGAAGTATGTAAGCCTAGTACTTTGAACTTCTTAACCAAAACCGTAGAGGACGCAGAAACAATTTAAATTCGCGGATGACTTTATCCATAATTAATTATTTGGTGCTAATTGCGCTGCGCGTTCATAATTATAATTTTCCAACAGTCAGAATACATTAAACTTTGCCTTGAAATGAAAATCTTTTAAGAACCATTTTCCGTAGCTTTTCCAGCACTCAAATCCGGAAGCAATATCCTTCGTAAGTTTGCACAACCAAGACAACTTAATTATGTACATTACACGAGTACATACATGCTATTGTTTCTGGCTTCCTGCTTTCCCAACAATTTAATTGAAGTATTTGTACTTGGTTGTGCGTACGACGTTGTGTGGCGTGACAATAATCCCGTAGCCTACAACAAGATCCCATGTTGACGTGCAGTAAATGAGATTGGGAACAACAGCCTTCAGTAGTGCTGATACCCGAAATTCACGGATTTAGTCGATGTTTTTCATGAAAACAAGTTAATAGCTTTCGCGCTTCGCCGAATCCCGTAATTGTCAGTTGCTGAGCATAAGCTTCTCCTATATCGGTACTGCGAATGATCCCCGAGGAGCATTGCTAATAATAAGGCTATCAACTTCTGAGCCGGAGATTGCAATATAACATTATTAATAGAAATCAGATGCTGTTCTGTCGCTTCAAAAGAACCCCAGAGGACTCGGTTTTAGCTAGTACGCTGGCTTTACATAAATTCCAGTAAACATTTGAGCAGTTAACATAGGTAGGGTATAATAAAATACCTAGTATATTTTTTTGTGGAAAGTCTACAAATTCAAGAACTTATTTCTGTATCTATTAGTTTCTCTTCTTGACAGTATGGTAGAGCACCGATACACTGGGCTGCAAGCAGAGGAAACGTGGAGATTATCAAATTACTCATGGAGTCTAAATGTGACATAGAAGCAGCCGATAAGGTAAGTAGGTACTTGAGAATTATTTATTTGCTCAGTCAGTTAGTTACCAACGGAACCGTTTCTCGTTGTTCAGTTCAATGTGTATCACATCCCTTGTGGTTTTAAACCAGTTGTTATTTGTCTGGCGTACCATTTTTTTATTAAAATGCTACCACTTGCGAGTTTTAACAATGTTAAAAAAGTATAAAATACAAATGTTAGTTTGTGTTTTTTTTGGTTGTTCTCCGGGTTTTACTCAAACGCAAGACTTGTTCTGTTAGCTCTTTCAAGTACCAGGCTGCCCGAGCTAGCAGAAAGTAACTTGAATGTTTGTTTCAGTTCGGAATGCGGCCGTTGTTGATGGCGGCATGGCACGGACACCTCGAAGCCGTGAAGACTCTCGTCGGAGCAGGGGCTTGCCTTGCTGCCACTAACAAAGTATGCTCTCCTTGTATTTTTCGGTTCTTTTCGGATCTGCACACTAAGCATTCATTATTTGTTGAAAAAAAAAGTTCAAGATAATTAATTTTAATTGAAAGAAAGTTATTTATAACTGAAAAAATAATATTTATACATCTTATTAATTATCTAACTTAATTTAATCATAATAACAAATGAATTACACAATCTCTTATAACTGCTCGCTCAAACATTAAACAAATAATAAGTTCTTTTAGCTCAATCATAAGAGCGCGACCGTTCATTTTAATTATTAAAAATTATTTTATCAACAAGCGCGTATCGTGTAACCTCGTTAATTAGCTACAATTAACCCTTGTAGACATGCGCCATTTCAGAACGTGACATCAAATAATTTTATTCCTTGAACCCACGGTGCTCACGTCAACTCCAAACTACAAATAGCACCTGAGTGAATGAGATCCAAGACAAAATAGCATAACAAGTATTTAATTAAAGTCTTCGGCACAAAGGAGTTATTATTAATGTTAGTGGTTAATAAAGACCACACCAAAGTTAATGAAAGTAGTCATTAAGTTTGGTGGCAAGCAATATTGTATTTAATTAATTAATTAACCTGAAGTAATGGTGCTGTTATTTGTGGGTGCCCATGAAAAAAGTTAAAATAACAAATACATTTTTAAACAAAAGAAAACAAGTTTTTTTTGTTTTCGTCTAAATGCTTTCTAAAAGTAAAAGAGAAAATCTACGCGAAACTACTAGGATATTAGTTTAAGAAGAACGTGTGATTATAATTTTTTCTTAGAAATCGTACGGAAAACTGAATTTGACTGTTAACCAAGCAAGCAATGGAGATAAGTCAAGTTTCAGAAACAATATTTTAACCGGAACCGCTTTCGAGTCCCAAAGAGGCAAAATAAAGTTGGTATAGCAAAACACGAACAAATTGTACTTTCTGGTGGCCAGCAGGTACATTTGTTTGGTGACAAATTACTAGGTGCACATGAACACAAGTATGTTTGTTTATAGAAACAAAATGATCTGCTCCAATGCGCCTGTTCCCGGGGCTCATTGGACGTGGCAGAGTATGCCGTATCTCTGGGAGCTAAGGTCCAGAGTTCGGATGCTGCTGGTGATGCTCCCCTTGCCTTGGCATCCAGAGGCGGACACTCCTCATTAGTGGAGTTATTGCTTCAAAAGGGGGCCTATATTGATGCTGTCAATAAGGTAAGTTGGAAAGTTAAGATGTCCCCAGAATGCATAAAAGGTTACTGAAAATGTGAGTACAGTGGAGCCGTTTATTATGTTATTGACTTTAAAGAGCATGGCAGTTGAGAGTATGTCACGCTCACTTATTCGGTTCCCTTCAAAATAGTTGAGCTGGACGGTGCTCATTCACGCGTCATGTTCGTAAATGGGCGCCGTCAGTTGAGACTGGTCATCTCTTAAGTGCCATGGCTTATTTGTATAATTTATCTTATATTTTGAATTGTTTCTTAATTTTTTTTTTCATTGTTCTCGCATATAGAAGCAACAAGAATAATGTACCCAGGATTGTGTAATATTTAGATTTAAAAAGAGTGTCCTTGGAGTTTCTTGCCCGTTCTTTTCCATAGAGATCTACGTTTTGGAATGGGCAACTATCTTCAACTTTCTGACTAACTGACGACTCTTTGACAATTAAAAAGTGCCTGTAAATGATTTAATTGAAATAAATGCTTTGAGTTTGAAATCAAACTAAAACGAATTATAATTTTGGTCTCGGCAGTCTAGACCCATATTCGACCAAACCGCCCCCATTTACCTTTTTTTTTTGTGATTGGCTTCTCGCAGGTCAACCAAGGAGGTTGTCGGCTGCTTAACCGGTCATTACCATTTACCATATAACCCCGCTTAGAATTAAGGGGAAACTCTCCGTAGAGGACTTCTCATAGCTCGGGAGATTCTCAGAAAAGCAATAACTCTCAATAATGCAGGTAGTGGAAAAATATCTCGTGGAATTAATGAAGGAAATGGAGAGAAATATGTTATGCTGGGATAGAATATTATAATGAATATCACTTAAATATTTTGTTGTTTATTAATTAACTTTAGCCGGAGGCAATCAAAAGGTTTTAGCGTTTCAAATTTGTTTTGTTTGTGCAATCAAGTTATACAAAAGGTAAAACGTATGAAAACATTTTGTTCAAAACGGAGAATTCTTTTATAACGACTAAATTAAGTAATTCTGAATTTTAGATACAATGTTTTATTATTTGAGTTTGTGAATCAAAGTAGTCGTATTTCGTTTAGGTTTAGTAACTTACTTAACTATAACTTAAATTCAACAGTTAGCTTCAAGTTTTATATAAAAACCGGCCAAGTGCGAGTCGGACTCGCGACCGAAGGGTTCCGTACCATTGACTAGGTAAATAACAATAGGTACACAAATTAAGTGCCTACCTGTTACCATTTATTGATATCGAGCAAAAAATGGCGTTTTTTGTATGGGAGCCCCCCTTAAATATTTATTTTATTTTAATTTTGTTATGTATTATTAAAGTAAAAATACAACTGAGTATTTTGTGAATATTTGAAAGTAAGAAAAGAAAGAAAGAAAGAAAATACATTTATTTGCGGTAAACATGACGCAAAGAAAAAACACACAAACACAAAAAATAACGAGTTACGGAAAAATATGCGTCACATTCACGCAAAACGGCAATCGCAAGTAAGGCAATATTTCAAGTGTCTACCTGTTGCCATTATTGATATCGAACAAAAAAGGGCAAAAAAATCGCGTTTGTTGTATGGGAGCCCCCCTTAAATATTTATTTTATTTTATTTTTAGTATTTGTTGTTATAGCGGCAACAGAAATACATAATTTGTGAAAATTTCAACTGTCTAACTGTTGCGGTTCTTGAGATACAGCCTGGTGACAGACAGACGGACGGACAGACAGCGAAGTCTTAGTAATAGGGTCCCGTTTTTACCCTTGGGGTACGGAACCCTAAAAAGTGGATTGTTGTTCTTCGTTATCCTATGACTCCTTGCCTAGTTGGTTTTGAACAATTATTTTACCTTGAAGAGAGTTAATAATGTTAAGGTACAATGCAAGATACATTTTGTTGAGTTCTTCTGAACGAGACCTTCTCCTACTTTGGTTTCCTAGGAAAGCGTTGCCGTCATATTATATCGCGCGTCTAGAAAATTTGTCATTTTCACCCGTATCTGACATTAAGGGCCCGTTGTTTGATCAGTAGTCAAACATACTAATAGTTAAAATGCGTTAGTTAAACTAACAATTTGTTAAAAATGACATATGGATGTTGTTTGACAAATGGTTAAGCTAACTATAGTTAAAAAAAATTACAATTTGCTATAAAAGTAACCATGCGCAGAGAGAGTAGTCAAACTTTAACTAATGTCAAGTGACTAATTGTTAAATTGACTAATGGTCATTTTTAACTATGTATCAAACCACGGGCCCTAAGTTGTCAAAAAACGCTCAGTATTTGGACAGCCGTTATTATGTGACCGTTTTATCACTTTCTTAGGTACAGTCGCCAGAACATCAAGTTACCACAAACTGTCAGATTTTCTCATTTGATTTTGAACTTAACCGTCAACGTTTTAAGATTTAATATCGTTTGGAGAAATTTGACAGTTCGTGTAGCTTGACCTGCTCGCGACTGTACCTAAAGTTTTATAGCAGCCATTAACAGCTACTAAAAGTTTCGTATACAAAGCAGATAAAAACAAAGTTTGACAGTAAACTGCTTCAGTAGTTAAATGCTTTTAGCGTACTAAACTGTCTACGTTAGTGAAGTATTTGACTCTTAGCCTCTCAGGCACCAGCCGAGCTATTCTATAAAAATCTCACCGTGAAAACGTAGGTGAAGTGTGCTGTCAATAGTGTCAATCACTAGCATCAGGCGGGATGATAGCTCACTTATCCTAAGTTTTCACGGTGAGATTGTTACAGAATCGACCAGCTGGATATTTTAATGGTAAGCGCACGGACCAGAAAAAAAAGAAGGACTCCGCGCCACACATACCGAAATTGAAGCACTATAAGTGTTTGTACCGTTTGCACAAACATGCCTCACGCACACATTTACATCATAAGGTGCCGACCGGCCGCCATTACGCGGCACTGCGGCGTCATTGTAGATACTGTTTACGTCAAGTATTTAAATAAAATAATGCTTTCTTGTGTTGTGAAATGGTGTAAAAATAATTCTACATCCCACAAAAAGTGTCAAGAAATAACATATCACAAGTAAGACACTTATTTACACACACACACATAGATCGGTACGGTGCTTCACTTTCCATATGCGTGGCGCGGAGTCCATCTTTTTTTTCTAGTCCGTCGGTAACCTCGACAATACTTTTTCTAAAGAGTGTTCATGGAGTTCTTGCTGAAACCGAAACGCTTTGGAACGGGCAACTAGCTTCATCTTTCTGATTGACCGACCCCTTGACAATTCAAAAGTGCCTGTAATTAATTGATTTCATTGAAATAAATTCTTTGAGTTAGAGTTTGCATAATTCTTATCACGTTATCAGCCACCAACAGGCAACAATGTCATATTCTTGGAATTTCCAGAGTACAGCTAATTTCAATTCTTGCAAATCCACTGAAACAATATAGAGGATTTAAAAAGCAATCCAATCGACAAGAGTAGATACCGAGTACCAGGTTAGCATAAAGCTTAACAATGCATCAGACAGATTAATTCCGCTCTTCCAACGGGCGGGCAAAGATTATCGGGAGTCCGGGATTAACATTCTTCGGTCGAGCATAAGGTACGCAGAATTAAATTATAAGGCCATTACAGATTCTCGCTAAGAACATAAATTCACATAATTGAAGTGCCCTAACTTAGGGTTTGGGTAATCGTCCGTTATTAATTGCCTATTTGGGAGAAGGTACCTACAGAAATTAAACTATGTCCTAGAGGCGAATTACAGCTTTGTGAATTTTATAGTTTGTTAACAAACTTTTTTTTACTGTGGTTGTTAACGAGAATCGTGAAAAATTCCGCTGATGTTTCACGAAAAATTTACCTCCATTCGCCTAACTCCGGTTTCCCAATTCATCTCGTTCAATTTACATAGCAGTGTTCAATCAAAAATATGGAATACCGGACCATGCCGTACGTGTCTGTATCGATTTAATTAATAAGCGAGCGAACTGGGTACATTTTGGGGTTATTTTTTGTTTTTGTTTGACCCTGTTATAATTTTGGATCTTGCATAAAAAGAAGTGCGAGATTGTATTGGTTTTATAAGATTGATGATCTTTACCCGACCATATAGAATACCCAACAAAGTATACCGGAACCGGGAAAGGGTTTTATTTAAGTTTAATAGCGGTTTACGATAAAACCTGCCAAATTGCTGATGGCGAAAAGTGGAAACAAATATTGACTAAACTTTTAACCAACTCAGAAACCTTTCCTTGCAAAAATATTAACGTAAGAAGAAACCTTTTTCGAAATAAATAGTTCCTGAGGTACATGCAGGGTGTATTGAGATGACCAAACTTAACATTGTATTGAAAAACTTATTTCCATACATTCCAACCGCAAATGTAAGTTTGTACGCACAATATTGAGAGATTTACCATGTTATTTTAAAACCATAGAATTGTTATAAGTTTTCCTGGAATCTATAAGTAAAGAACTACTTTCTGTATTTTTTCAAAATTCAAAATTCATTTCTTTACGTTACACGTCCGTATTTAGCCTTTAATGTTCCCACTGCTGGGACACAGGCCTCCAGTCTTCGAGAGGGAATGGGCTGTAATCTACCACGCGGGGCCAATGCGGGTTGGTAAATGTCACATGTCTTCGAATTTGGTTCTAGGATAAGCCGGTTTCCTCACGATGTTTTCCTTCACCGTTTTGAGAGCAGTGGTGATGAAATTATTTACACAAAGTAAAGCGCCTGCCTGGGTTCGAACCCACGACCTGCAACTCGTAGTCGGGGCTGATACCACTGGGCCACCACTGCTCCGTCCGTATTTGGGTCATAGAAATTCATACTTAAGTGTACCAAATTTCAACTTTATAGGTCCAGTAGATTTGGATCAAATTGGCTGTGATAGACGGACAGTCAGACACAAGTTATCCTATAACAGTTCCGTTTATCATTCGGACGTACGGAACCCTAAAAAATAGGTATTCTATGCCGAATGTGGCCGAAACCAAGATGCAAAGAAAATATACAGGAAAATAGTCAAACTGCCTGAACTAAATCTACCATTCTCTATCCTCAGTTTCCCATCTTAAAAACTCACCGTCTATTCAAAGTTCTAGGTTCACAAGTAGATCATACAATTGCAGTAATGTTCTACTCTACTAGGATAAAATAATGATTAAGGACAGAAAACGTAAGTTAATCTAATATGTTTTGCAACAGAGGAGAATCTAGTCCATACTTCATATAAAGTTTAACACAGAATAAAGTGGACTTGAATAAAATATAGTAATTTATTAAAGCGGAGAGAACCCCCGGGAGGAAAATTAGGTAGCAAATTGAATCAGCATCTAGCCCGGGCCGTGATTTGCGGTAACACAATGAAATGACTCCTTTATCAAACATTAATGGACTCCAAGATTGTATTGTCAAAGTTTCAGGTTTTTAACTAAATTACATTTTAATTGTACAATATCGAAAAACACGTCGAAAAGCAATAGCTTTTAAATTATAGTTGTTTGAATTGAAATTGATTGAATGTACTAATGACGTGGTTCAATCATTCTATTGTTTTAAAAGTTTTCCTTGATGGTTATGTAGTTCTAGTACTTGTTGAATCGAAATAACATGCATGCGTTTGTTTGCTTATGACCTAAATTAATATCCATTGAATTATCTCCCTTTAATAATTTTAGTATAATGTTGGACTAAAAGATATTCCAAGTAATTTTTGTTTAATTAATCAATAAATACCTACCCACGAATCTATAAAGTAGGTACTTCAAATAACAACCAGTCAATATAAAAAAATGTCTATTTAAATTCAATTTTGTATATTAGATCAATAGAATATTAATTATACACAACCCACAATCATAAACCCCTATAAAGATAGGTACTTAACCGTTTTAAAATTACGCAAAGTTAGTAATTAATGAGTATTTGATTACAGTTTTCCCCAGCAAGACTTCAAAGGCGTGCATTGTGCACTTTGTGGAAAATGGTGGAAATGCTGTTATTAAATAAAATATGTTCCAACTACCGTTTACGAACTGCAGTCTAACGTCAAAAACAGCTTTTATTTAGTTAGTTCGTCGTATTATTGTTTGTTGGGACGTCAAAAGCATAACAATTCTGCTATGAAACGTTTTTCAGTATAAAATAAAACTACGTACGTTATATAACTTCCGAACAACTGTAGCTCTATTAACAATGAGGCATTATTATTAAACGTATTTCTGAAAATACATGCTTTCCTCACCACAATAATTTCGCAGTAGCAAAAATACAGCGCTAAATAACAACGGTTAATTTTTAAACTGTTAATAAAATCGCATGATCATCATCGTCATCGTCATTGGCAGCCTTGTTCCACCCACTGCATGCTGAGTATAGGCCTCCTCTCTTTGCTTGGTATGCTTCCCTGGTATGTGCGAGTCTCATCCAGATCTTCCCCGCGATCTTCTGTAGGTCGTCCACCCACACCCGACTGTCGTTTATTAATATACCTACATTAAATACCAGTTAAACATTAATATTTATTATACTAAACGATTCCAAATATCTTCTGACCTTTATAGACTAACTTCTGTCACCAAATCAGTCGCTTGGTCAGTCAATCAAATTGATCCTTCCGATTGGGTGAACCCGGATAATAACATTCAGTGCTAACCCATTTAGCGTTTATCTCAAAACGGGCCTAATTACAGACGCAGTGCTAATCTGTATGTAGCGCGCCTAGTGATTTGCCATTCCCTGAATTATTGGTAGTTCTAGTAGTTAGATACTTTTTTGCTGATAATATTCCCGGAAAAGCTTCACTAGTATTGCCGCTGAAAGCGACGCATCTATTAGGACTGTTTGTAGTAAGAGTAGGTACTTTGAACACCGTATTAAGTTACAGGTATGTATTGGGTACCACTATGTGCTTACTGCGTCTTGTTAGAAAATAAACCTTATTAGAATAAAACCTTAGTTACTGGTCGTGTACTAAGAAAAATTTCGTCAGTTCATCTCAGTACTTGCTGAAAATAGACGAGTACTTGCACTGTTCCTAGAATAATACATGAACGGAACTTGGTATACCTAATTAATATCTTTATTCTCTACCATTGTTTTCCCAGAATAGTGCTCAGTCTAAATCGACTTATGCTGCAGTAGGCCTACGCCGCCGTACAGCAAAGAATCATTCTCCTACCATACTTTTAAATGCCCGTTTGTAGTTATGAAAGAAACGTTCTTCTGTACTTTATCAGCTAGTAACTACTAGTGTTACCAATTAAAACGAAGCTCACTGAATTTCTGCAGGTTTTAACAAGGCCGGATGCAGGATTTAGGTCTGGGAGGGGCACATGGGCCAGACGGATAGGATAGATTTTCTTTCGACCATACATACCAGAAATAAGAGTTACTTTGTCGACATAGGTAGCAGTGGCGGACTTAGGCCTGAAACTGGGTTAAGCGGACGCTCGCACGGTTCCATACAAAAGTGCTCAGTCGCACCCTGCAGGATAATTGGTGATGCATTTTCATTTTTTATTTTAAAAAAATCACACCCCGTCTCTGGATGCTCGGTTATGTTTACTTTAAACATTCTCACGAAAATAGGAGTTACTTTGTCGTTAGTTGAGTTACTCATGCAAACAATTTGAAAATGTAGAATGCAAGTGTGAGCGAAGTGACGAACATTTTAGCACACCGTCTTGTATAAGTGACGTTTTCTTTTGACTACTTATTCATACAGAAAGAGGACTTCCTTGATCGACGTAGAAGAGTTTGATAATTAAGATAATGTAGACACGAACGAGCGGAGCGAGCTCTAAAATTTTGAAAATTTTGAGCTTGAAGGTTAGGTTTTCTTTCGACCATTCATACCGCCTCTAACCCCCCTTCCCCTTAGTCCGCCAGTGATAGGTAGTAAAGTTCAAGAATTAAGAGAACCTGCGCTACATGAGGGAGTGGTGCGAGCTTTATATTTATAGCACCCCACCTCGGAGGTCCTACAGACCGCGCTGTCTGTCTATCAGGATAACATATAAAGTTATCCCCAAATCTTTTCGCAGACTAAGAGTCTAGGCCGGCGCATTGTTGGCTTAGCAGAACTCTGAGCCCGACTACGAACTGGCCGCACCACTTTGCACCTTAGTAGTTACGCCACTGCTGCTGAAGATATTCAGTAGGTACTTTTTCAGTGTTCATCACTGATGCAATGTATTGATGGATATGCATTAAGGCCAGTCCATTCAGACGATCTTTTTTCATACTGCTGCACAGATATGTCTTCAGCCACCATAAGGAAAGACCGCTCAGCAGTAGGTACTGGTTGTCACAGGAAACGTGCACCAACAAAACGAAGGTTATTAAAGCGTTATCGTATTAAGGCTCGTAAACACTGGCGCGACGCGACGCCTGGCACAAAGGCACCGCCTGTCGCGCGACGAGCGGCGCCTTTGTGTAGCGCTGTCGCGTCGCGCCTGTCTTTGGGAGCCTTTATTCTCCCAGTTTTTTATTTTACGCTTCTGCCCGCGGCTTCGCCCGCGTAGGTGTCTAAATTTATCCCACGGGTACGTGCTACCGGGGCAAAAGTAGCCTATATCCTTCCCCAGGATGCCACCTATATCCTCGCCAAATTTTATCGAAATCCATTCAGTGGTTTAGCCGTGAAAAGGTAACATACAGACAGAGTTACTTTCGAATTTATAATATTAAAGTAGTATGTATGAAATTCCCGTGACGCTAGAGGTAAAAAGGAAATTTATAAAGTAATTATACTACGGGGGAAAATGCCACCGGATAAATACAGATAAGGTGAATACTTAGCCATGACTGAACAGAATATCTACCAGGTACTGATAGTCAACTTCTAAAGCCAGATATGCAGAATACCGACGCTGCCGGTGGTTTAAGTTGAAAATAAAACTTAACTGCCACGAGTAAGTTCATCATCACCCAGCAGTCCACTGCTGGACATAGGCCTCTCCTATTGCACGCAATTCAGCTCGATTCTCGGCAACTCTCATCCAGCTGCTACCAGCCACCCTGCGAAGATCGTCGCTCCATCAAGCCAGAGAGCGTCCGACCATACGTTTGCCGATTCGCGGTCTCCACTCAAGAACACGTCTATCCTAACGGTCATTAGTTCTACGGCTAATATGACCGGCCCATTGTTACTTCAGCTTGCTTATTCTGTGAGCTATTTCGACAACTTTGGTTGTTTGCCGAATCACCTCGGTCCGGATTCGATGCTTCAGAAAGACTCCAGGTAGGTTACTGATGGTGGGCAGCCTTGTTCCACTGATCGAGTATAGGCCTCCTCCCTTGCCATGCTTCCCTGGTCAGTGAGAGTCTCATCCAACCTTACTAATATTGAAAATTATTCGATTAATTATTATTTGTTTATTTTTTATAAAATATGTTGTATTATTGAATAACTCAATAGATATTTTAATGATTATTTTCTTTTATGTAGTAAAATTTTATTCATTGCTCAAATACATAGCAAACTATAGTTTTGTATAATTTAGAAGCATATTGCAATTTTGTAAATGTGAGTACAATGGATTCGTTTATTATATAATTATGTTGACTTGACAGCATGGCAGTAGAGACTATGTCATGCTCACTTAAATGTCTCACTGCTTGCTGGTGGCGCGTGTGTTGGATCATTCGGTTCCCTACAAAATGGTTGAGCTGGATGGTGCTGATCCACGCGTCATGTTCGTGAACGGGCGCCGTCAGTTGAGACTGGTCATCTCTTAACTGCCACGGCTTATTTTTATTATTAATCTTATATTTTGAATTGTTTTTTTATATATTTTTTTTCATTGTTCTCGCATATAGAAGCAACACGAATAATGTACCCAGGATTTTGTAATATCTTGATTTAAAAAGAGTGTCCTTGGAGTTTCTTGCCCGTTCTTCTCCATAGAGATCTACGTTTTGGAATGGACAACTATCTTCAACTTTCTGACTAACTGACCGACTCTTTGACAATTCAAAAGGGCCTGTAAATGGTTTAATTGAAATAAATGCTTTGAGTTTGAGTTTGAGTTTGATACATCCAAAATAATGTGAAACGATTTCACAAGTCAAAATATTCGAAAAAAAAAGCCTCTGCATTGATACAGTATCGTTATCACCGAAGCGGCTATTGTGAAATGAAATGAAAAGAAAATACAAAACCGGCCAAGTGCGAATCGAACTCGCACAAGAAGGGTTCCGTACCACCGTAGAATATTTAACACATTTTTCTTTTAACATTTTTTGTTTGGTGACCCGCTTTAATTTTTAATATTTGTTATTATTATAGCGGCAATAGAAATACACAGTCACTGTCAACCTATTATGGTTCATGAGTTAAAGCTTGCTGACACACAGACGGACGGACGGACAGCGGAGCCTTAGTAATAGAGCCGTTACGTTACGTTCCGTTGGCACCCTTTGGGTACGGAACCCTAAAAAGTACTGGACTGCGATCTGCTCTCAATGAACGTTTTGTTGCGAACAGAACAGATTGCCGACCTGAGCTGTTTATTAATAAGAATGGAATCGACATTTACCGTATTTACTGGGGTCCATTTCCATCTTTATTCAGAAGCGGAAATATTGGAAAATATGGCTATTCATTGAGAATTATACTGTGTTTTGTATTAAAAAAAAACCATGGACAGCTGTAAGGTTTTTCTTAAAATATTAGCCAATTAAAAGTTAATATACACTGAACTTAGACCATTAGAAATCCTTGGATCAAAGGATCCTGTACCTGTAGTGGACAAGAAAGGGCAGTGTGCGTGTGTCAATGAAATGTTTCCAAGAAGTTCCCGATAAATACCTAAGTAGTCAATTTTTGCGTCGCCTTAAGGCTCCCGCAAACAGGCGCGACGCGACAGCACGACACAAAGGCACCGCTCGTCGCGCGACACGCGGTGCCTATTATTTGTGTATTATTTATATTATTTTATATTATTATTTACCTATTTGTGTCGCGCTGTCGCGTCGCGCCAGTGTACACGAGCCTATATGCGTAATTTAATAGTACTTATACCGTCTATTTAAATTAAAAAAATAACGGTATAATATCCTAACTTAAACACGTATGTTTTGAGCTGAGATTCGTTTCTTTTCTTGGCTCCAAACAAAACTTCTGTTTAAAATCCGTGGGTATTAATCAGCCTCCAACACACAGCGCCATCTGTTGAAGATAAAGCTATTTGTTTGAATTTTCATAAGCATAATTATATCTATTTATGTAAGCGAAAAAACATTTTACAAAAAAAAAAAACATCGTACTTCCAAAAAAAACACTACAGAGTGAAAAATATTTTTAATTTCGCAAGTTGGTGTCTTTTGTTTGAAATTAAAGTTATTTTTCACTTTGTAGTGTTTTTTTTTTTTTTTTTGTAAGAAAGTTTTATTTTTCACATTTGTGTGTTGTCGTACCTGCCCCACACAAATTCGTATACCACTAGTTGCTATGTAAATAACAGTGACAGGAAGTTATTATAATATCATCAATATACACTAAGTGGAAAAAATACGTATTATTGAAGCTAACTGAAATACTACCGAAGTAAAGTTAATAAAATTTATATGAGACCACCCCTGAGGCATACCCTAACTATTTAAAAAAGAATTTTCGAAATCGATACACAATTATAGCCGGAGATATCGCGTAGCAAACACAAACAAAAAAAAAAAGCATACAAACGAATTAGAACCTTCCTTTTTGAAGTCGGTTAAAAAAACTTCTAAAACTAATCCACAACCTTGATTAGGACTACTTAGAATCCAATATACCAGGCAAACATGTTGAGGCAGTATTAGACGATAATCTAAGCGCGACCACAAACAACGGAGTCTAAAATCAACATGAATTCGGCGCCGAAACTGACAGAACTCCAATAAGTCATGTCATCCGAGTGCCTGCAATTACGGTTGACTGTCTACCCACTCGACATTTAGATGCAATAGACAGCCACTTAACTCGAACGACATCGACAGCACAAACAAATCCACATGGCACCCTCAAATACATGACGCAAACATGAAATTTTATCATACGTAGATAATAATTCGAATATGGGTCGATTTTAACATGAAAAGGTAATTATGATAACTTATCTTGATCCTGTGAAGCATTAAAATAATGTGTGTGGCATTTCTGACAATGGAAAAATTTAAGCCGAAATAAATGAGGATCATGATTCATTAACAAAATGTCAGAGATAAAAAAATGTTTGTTGCGATGCAATCCTGATAGGTAATAATTATTATTGACAGAGTGAAAACAAAAACTGACTGCAACGCTCAATAAAACATTTTCAACGAATTACAAAACGTGCCAGTCAAAAACCACTCTCGTCTATTTTTAGATCATAAGTACGTGTATTTTAGCTTCCATTTATATCAGTGAAGTTATCCCATAATTCTAATAGGGAAACAGGGTGTTTTTAATAATTACAACACCTGGGTCAAATATTCTTTTTTCTTTCTTTAATTAAAACATTTCCAAAGTTATCTTTTCCTTCATACTTATAGGTATTTTAATACCAGCTGTGTAGTTTGAAACCTTCTTTTTTCTCTCACCAATTTTTGTTTGAGCGACCTTAGAGCTAAGTGGATAAAATCCACTGGATAAAAAATATTTTCATCAGCCAATTCTTTTCCCGACGCATCCTGAGTGTTATTCGAAATAAACAAAAAAATATTAACCTTTAACGTTACCTTTTTCTAAATATTGTAAAACCAAGATAAATGAATAGAATATATAATTAATTATTTCGCAAAATATCAATGCATACTTTTGCAAGCTAAGTTAGAGGTGTTTATTTTCTTTTATTTTGAAAACTCCATACTTAGCGAAATGAGATATTATTATATTAGTCAGCCTTTGGTATTATTCTTGCGGCAAACTTACTGTGATATTCGGTTTATATTTCTACGTATTCCGTTATTAATACCCGTTGACTTCACAAAACTATCGCTCGCTGGAAATCTAAAAAATAGAACGAGGTAGGTACTTATGTAGTTATAGAATAACAACTGTGTTATAAAAAATATAATAAATTATAATATATTATTATTATATAATAAATTATCCTGTTTATTCATTGTTCGTTTACATACAGGTGGGTCGCACGGCGCTACATGTAGCCTGCGAAGGCGGTCACTCCTCAACTGCTGCGTTCCTAATGACCAAAGGCGCTTCAAAGGAGGCACGAGACAACTCGGGGCGAACCCCACTGCACTTAGCGGCTGTGCATCGACATACTGAACTCGTGAGAGTCCTCCTTGACGCCGAATGTCACGTGGACGCTGTGGACAACGTGAGTTTATGCTACCTTAGTACTTGCTCTTACGTTTTTGCGTGTTCGTGTGGACAAAAAAACAATAATAAGAGACAATAATATCTCATGTGTTCAAATTATGGTACAAAAGTACCTACGTCACTATTTAGCAACGTACTTTGAACCATTATGAAGTTACTTTAATGAGGTCCTTACGTCCCTTTCACTTTGAATTAGCATGATTAGGAGATGGAATTATGATCTAACTAAATTATGAACCTGTCATATTTCTGAAGAGCAAAATATAAAAAAAGTCATAACAATTCAAAAATAAAAAAAAACAATGACTTTACCACAATTTTCATGATTTTGTGTTTGTTTGTCCTCACAACATTACCTTTTGTACAAAACTTGTTTGGAACCTGACAACAAAACCCAAATCACTCGAATTTGTCGTTCGCGTTCACACGAAGCTCGCAATTATAGAAGACATAAATAAAAGAAAACTTTATGAATAAAACATTGTGAGCTCATTACCTGCTCGTCGGGACTTCGAGAGGGAACTCGGGAGCGCGAATAACCGAAATAACAATGTTTCGTGTTTTTATTTATTAAGCGAGACAATTTGCCCTTAAAATTTTGACCCTTATTCCTTTTTTATTAAAGAGCAGATTTTATTGTCAATTGTTTTTACAGAACGGTGTGACTGCATTGCAAATGGCGTGTGCTCAAGGTTGTCGGGGCATTGTGGAACATTTGCTTGCATTTGGCGCGAATGTCCATATGCAAAACAATGTGAGTCGATGTTATTGTGACGTATATGTCACTATTATTTTTTTGCAGCAAAGAATACACAGTTTTCCCATTGTTTAACTGTAGATATTATGGGTTTCGTAAAAGAGCAACTTGCTAAAACACGAAAATGTATTAGGAAATCATGAGCTTCTGAAATACGAATGTAAGAAGTTAAGAATAGTGTTGCGAAAACCGAAAATATAAACACGAATATAATAAACCACAGCTAAAAGGACTGAAATGAAACCAAATAAAGTTAGGAAGTTGGGTATGATATAATTAAGATGCTTTTAAATCCTAATTTACTGTGCACTGAAACAGGTTGGGTCGTCAGCACTGCATGCAGCCTGCGCAGCGGATGCTACTGATATCGTAGAACTACTCCTGGCGCATGGAGCAGACCCTGCCCTCACTGACCAGGTACAGCAATATCTAACTCCTTAATATTATCAAAACATTCAGTCAGGATTGAGAAGAAAACGCCCTCCAACAAATTATAAAAAGAGTTTTTGTCAGGGGACACCCGGGTTTGAACCGGGGACCTCTCGATCTGCAGTCGAATGCTCTACCACTGAGCTATATCCCCGTATGTATGCTCGCACCAAACGAAGGATTCCACTTTCTTATCTAGTCAAGCTCGTGACGTCATTATAATTAACATACATTCTAGAAAGGCAAGTTGATAAAGCCATATTGTACGCCCACTGATAACGGTCATTTTATCGCTCTTCTAACAATGATGACTCAATCACTACACTGCCTACATATCGACTGTGATTTGATTTACAATGCTAGCGTGGGATTTGTACGTGCGAACTGCCAAAGCGTTGACTGTAAAATTTACGATATTTACCGACATGCTACAAGAGTCAGAAATCTTATTCAAATTGTAAACCTACATGTTTAGCGTTACATCGTTATTTTAAATGCGGTATACAAATACAAACAACAGATTTAAATATCGTATAAATAATTTATTTTTCATCTCTATTCGAGGCGTTTTGAGTGTCACACGTTCTCATTGGCACGTCCGTCACACTTCTGTGACAAAAATTTAAAGCTATACCAGTAGAACCAGTTAGCTTAAAACGTAAACAAAAGAAATACAACAATTTTAATTGATGTCAAGGCACCGCATTTCTGGCGGAATTTATATATTCATATTTAGCTGGTTGATGTACCAGGCAAACAGAAATTGAAACGTATCGTATGCAAACGATCACGCGGCGATGGAATTTGCATGGCTACGTAAACATTCCGAGGGATTTCATTCATAACTACATTATTGATGGCACTCGTTCAGAAAACCGAAGTTGTATACTTTCTTTGTTCATCTTTGCTGGGTCAAATTTTAATGTTCAGCCAGATTTCTGACAACGTGAGCGCCTGATTCTAAATCACAGGAAAATATTTTGATTCATGATTTATGTAGACCTTGTTTTTGCGAGTGGAACTTCTTATTGATGTTCCTCGCCCAGAGGCGGGCGTAGGGGTCCGTCAGGCTCCTACTGACCTATTTCGTAAAGTCTTTATAAAAAAAAACATGTGTGCAGTTCACACGCTACAGAAGTGAAACCTTAAAAATGTGAACTTCAAGACTGTACAATGTATTCTATCTCATTCTCTCGCACGTTAAATCCTATATATGTACCTATGTGTTTGTCTCTTTTTACAAGCTTTTATTGAACTTGCAATGTTTAGATGTATGTTCGGGACAAATCTTGCAAGCTGAAGAACCATTACCTCTTATCCTACGGAGTTGAAATTTCACACGTTGATTCTGTTTCGAAGAGAATGCATGAGCTGATTCTACACCCAGGATTGGCTCCAGACGAAGGAACTCCTTAACGGTCAACGGTACACACACGAAATTTAATATACGCATTTAATTATGGTAGTTCCTTCTAAAGTCCACCATGACCTGTCTGCTGCACCCACGATTGACTCCAGTCGAGGGAACTCCTCAACGGTCAACAGCAGAGACACAACATTTTATATACGCATACAATTATGATAGCTCGTTAGAAAGTTTCTGGCTGCTGCATCCAGGATTGGCTCCAACCGAGAGATCCATTCAGCGGTCAACAGCACAGTCACGAAATTTTGTATAAGTATTCATTCAATTATGATAGCCCGTTCTAAAGTATGGCATGATTTGGATAGTGCAACTCGGATGGCTTCATACCATGACTTGTGTAAAGGCGTGTTTGGGTTCGTTGGATTTGTCTTCACAATACAAGTACCTTTCAAGAGAAGGTGCTATAACCGATATTAAAAGAAATTCTAATGCCAAAATGTAGAAAATAAAATATAAGTAAAACCTTTTTAAAAACAAGCTCTTAATTAACCAATAAGTACTGAATAAAACTTACGTTAACATAGAACTTTAATATTTTCTTAAAAGCTTGAGGCGTGAACGTCCTTCTTACACTTTAAGATAAGCTGCAAGCTTCTAAAAAAATATTAAAGTTCTATGTTAACGTAATTTTTATTTAGTACTTTTTAGTTAATTAAATAAAAGCTTGTTTTTAAAAAGGTTTTTACTTACATTTTTTAATGTCGCTTTGCGTTTCATCGAGTTTTAAATCACAACGGGTCTAAAGACGTTTTCACTTCAAAACTAAGTTTAGATATAGACATAATTTTTGATAACCGGGAACCGATCACTTTTCCGATTTTTTTTTTCGAATTTCATTTGACCGAAAACTTTTGACCGACGTCTTTTTTGCTATATGCATTATTTGACATATTTTTAGATCATCGAAGTGTCATGCATGTGTCATGGTATTATGTTACCGAACTATATTTCGCCGATTTACACTTTTTGCTATTGGCCGAAGCCTCTTTTGAACTTTTTCATTTGCCAAATGATTTATTTGCCATATTAAATAAAATAATATTCCGTAAAATGTTGTTTCGGTATGGTGAAAACCACACCGAAACAACATTTTACGGAATATTATTTGGTCACAAACGTATAGCCGGTTACTTGGTAGCATTTTTTGATTTTAGGCGCTCGGGAACAGTATGAACACCGTGTTGAAGACCAAATGCTGGTAGATCCAAAATCGTTTTGGAATTATGCACAATCTAGACGACGTAGTAGAAGTCAGAAAAAGATTTTAAAGAATGGCGAGCCGTTGACTGATGAACAGTGTGTTCAGGAGTTTGCTGAGTACTTTTATTCGGTGTATAGTACAGAGCAAGCTGAGTTGGACGTAAGTGCGGCTATGACGGAAGCGGGCGGGGAGAACGGAGCTGCGCGGGTACATCTTGATCACTTACAACTGTCGGACGTATGTTGCGCGCTTCAACAGCTTAAACCGAAAAAGTCTTCTGGGCCGGACGGCATCCCGCCTTACATCTTTAAGGATTGTCGGTCGGTGCTAGCCAAACCGCTGCAATACATTTATAATAAATGTCTGGATGGAGCTGTGTTTCCGGAGAAGTGGAAGATTACCCGCGTCGTTCCGGTGCCAAAGGGAGGGTCAGGGATGACGGTGGATAATTATAGGCCTGTCGCAGTGCTGTCGACTCCGGCGAAGGTTTTTGAAGCGGCTATTCATAAGAGCATATTTCAACAGGTCAGCGGCCAGCTTTCAGACGTCCAGCACGGGTTTCGACCAGCAAGAAGCACTACTAGCAATCTCCTTAGCTACATGGCTAATCTGGTGCCAACAGTTGACAGTGGGGGGCAAACTGATGCCGCTTACTTCGATTTTAAAAAAGCATTTGATCTAGTAAATAATGATGTTTTGCTCAAAAAGTTAGCGGCCATTGGTTTCACTCCACATCTGCTAAGGTTTTTTGCAAGTTATTTGAGCAGTAGGCAACAGTACGTAGAATATGCGGGACACAAGTCAGAGCCATATTTTACCAGGTCGGGTGTGAGTCAGGGCAGTAACCTTGGGCCTTTGCAGTTCATTATTATGATTAATGATTTGCCAGAAGTTGTTAAAGACTCCAAATGTTTACTGTTTGCGGATGACCTCAAGCTATCGCATGAGATAAGTGAATTGGAGGACTGTGACAGGCTTCAAAGAGACATTGACAGAGTGGTGACCTGGAGCAAGAACAACCTCTTGCAGTTCAACATCTCAAAGTGCGTAACAATCACTTTCTCTCGCGCGCGTACTCCTATTGTGAATACTTACAATATAGACGGGTTGCCAATGACTAGGGCTACGGAAGTTAGGGACTTAGGGGTGAAATTCAACACTGGGCTAACGTTACGTGATCACGTCACAAGCTGCTGCAGAAAAGCCTATCGTAATTTAGGTTTTATGCTCCGTATGGTGCGTGGTTTTTCTAACATTAAAGCGGTTATCGCCTTATATAATGCTTTAGTTAGAAGTCAATTAGAATGTAACGCAGTCATTTGGGCTCCACATGAATCTAAATATAGGCTCATGCTGGAGAGAGTACAAAACAAGTTTGTTAGGTACTTGTACTTGCGCATGTATGGTATATACCCATTTTACCCGCTTATGTACCCAACTTTATTTATTTTGGGTATGGTTGGATATAACGAACTGAGGGTCAGGAGGGATCTCGCACTCATCTCGTACATATTCAAAGTACTTAGAAGGAAGTTACATAATGCCGACATTTTAGGGCACATAGGTTTGTGTGTTCCGGACAGGTACGTGTGGCGACGACGACAGCCACGGCTGCTGGCGGAGCCGCGCACGAGCACCAATCTTTTAAGTGAGGCGCCACTGACGCGCGCACTCCGCACTCTCAACCTCATAGCTAGTGACTCGGACCTATTCTGTTGTTCTCTGAGTGAATTCACAAAGAATGCATTATTTGTAATAAGTTACAAAATTTAATTATAATAATAAGTTAATGATTACGATGATGAGACTTTAGATAAGTACACTATCGCATTAGGTTACCCCTGTAATGATAGATGTAAGTTGGACAAAATAAATAAAATTTCCAATATTAAATTGAAATAGTGTCATAAAACTACAATGTGTTAAAAAAAATTGTGAGAAACGAATCGCTGCAAAACCGACTACACGCAGTCTTGTCTGTCCTACCCGCAGAGTGTAATTTAAGCCCGCGTAGGCGCGGCTGAGGCTGGACGGTATAACCGGCCAGCAAGCCGAAGCTGCGGTGGTGAGCGTTAACACCATCTGCGACGATAAGCTCGCGAGGGGCCCCCCGAACCCCGCAGCGCCGGAGCCGTGACAAAAACAATGCTTGCTATATATTGCATGCTTGCTTACATGTTGCATGCTTGCTTGCGCGCTGCATGCCTGCTTGCATGCTGCATGCTTGAAGCAAGCATCCTTGCCATGATAATCAATTTCAACGACTACGACGCACATCAACTATGTAATTAACTGTAAATGTTATTTATGATAATGGAATACCGACGCTCGCAATTCTTTTTTTATTGTCTGCCTACGCTTAATATGGTGCCTGATAAAAAAGTAACAGCAAAAATTAGAGACGAAATAGTGTGCACAAACTTTCTAGGCGTTTGGTGAAAAGAAAATATGGTAATTAAAACAGTGGTATAATGAATATTCGGAAACATAATACTTCGAACAAATATTATTTCGGCTAAGTGTAACTTCGGTAAAAAGTTTTTCGACCAAATGAAACGTGAGAGTAACGAAAAAAATCGAATTGATAATAGGTCAACTGATACAGTGGCAGACGTGACTTCAAAGAAGTAAAAAAAACGAAATAATATTTGTAAAGTTTTAGGTGAAATGAAATTCGGTCAAATATTTTTCGAACTTATGATAGGTATCTAACCTTTGATAACCATCTCAAAAATATAAACTTTATAAAACTTTCAAACATTTTAATTGGTGGAATGCCTAAGCTAATCACTCACAAATTACTAAAATTACGGTGATTTGTAAGTATTACGCATTACCCAGCATTTCACCGGTAGGTATGCCTGTCGCTTAGCAGTTAGCATAACATAATAATGAACATCATAAACTAGCGATCTAGGTTATTTTAATTACCGTACCTACATAATTTCTATACTCAAGAGTAACACACATTTGAGTTTACTATTCAGGGTAACATAAACCATAAACTACAGTAAATGTCGGGTTTCGTGTCATTTCGTGTACAGAATCAGGCAGCAGGCTCAGGTTCACTGAATTATTGAACGCCTCGACCTCCGCAACGGCTTGCTCTCCTGGTACATTCACATCTACCTATTGCATAATACAAATTGCAAACTGTACGCCGTGTTATGCTGTTAATACTTTACTGAAAGCTGAAAGACAAACAGAAACATTAATTTGACAATTTAACTTTGTGTTTATCCTTTACCGAACTTATAACTTGCCTACCACGTTGTAAAACATACACACATTTCCTGTTCATTAATCAAATATTCCTTATTTAGTGATTAGTTTAATTAACCACACAACCGTAATGTTAGTTCTATTTACAAAACGAGAATACGAGATTACCGAAATATATCCTGCTGCAAATAAATAATTATTCTCGACTAGCATCTGTCCGCGACTTCGCCCGCGTGAAATTTCTTGTTCCCCCGACCCACCCCGTCGCTTTTCTTAATTTTTTTTCCGTATAAACCTTCTACAAAGTATCAGAAAACTTTAAAAAAATATTTGGATGACATCGGTAAAGTCGTTCTCAAGTGATGGCGTGACCAAGGGAAATAGAGATTCATTTTTATATATATAGATTACGCATTTACCTCCTTTAACTTTGTTAGTAGTGCTATTTAAAGAGAAAGAGGAAACAGAAGGTGGTTATCTCATAAAAACAAATGAGTCTGTATTTACCTAATCAATCAACGTTTTTCTTAACTTTTTCCTGTGATTTCACTGATAATTTCCGTCCATGTGGTGATATCTGTTTATGTGTGTGACACCGGGACCGGGACCTCTCGATCCGATCGATCAGGTCGAGAGGTCGATTCACACCCAAGTGTCCCCTAGCAACCCGTCTTTTTAGGGTTCCGTACCCAAGGGACCCTATTACTAAGACTCCGCTGACCGTCCGTCTGTCACCAGGCTATTTCTCATGAACCGTGATAATTAGACAGTTGAAATTTTCACAGATGATGTATTTCTGTTGCCGCTATAACAACAAATACTAAAAAACAAAATAAAATAAACATTTAAGGGGGCTCCCATACAACAGACATGATATTTTTGCCGTTTTTATAGATAATGCTACGGAACCCTTCGTCCGCCAGTCCGACTCGCACTTGGCCGGTTTTTTTAAATCATTATCTTCAGAAAAGCATTTTTTTTTACTTCACTTATGTGGTAAATTCTGAAAACCGCTATTATTCGTGAGGTCATTAATAATTCTACATTCGCTATAAGTTTTCTTGTATAAGTGTTCTTGTTTTTAATGTCATCCGATAAAAACTTATTATTGTTTCAAGTTTAGTTGTGTCAGAAAACAATAAGCTTCATTGAGCCATCTCTATAGAACTCGACCATAAATGAAGCTGTATTTCTTGTCTGAACCGTAGTTCCACACAAAAATGCCTATTAAATTTTATTTATTTCCGAATGATCCTTTGCTATTTCAGAAATATATTTATGTAGGAACAGAGTGAGTCAGGACAGTGAAAGGAGATCTGAAGATGGATGGCAGATATGAAGCATAAACGAGTGACAGAGATGAATGTACGAAATAGTCAAGGATTGAAAGAGATAGTGAATGAATGTTTTAAATGGAGAATTAGTATAAAAAAAGAACAGCGATTAGGAAGAAAATGATGAAAGACTTCAGAATACGATTGTGAAGACGAAAATAAAATTAAAAAAGAAAGAAATAAAGAAAAATAAAGAAAGAAAGAAGCAAAATAATAGAAAGAAGTATTCAGTGTTTTTATTTAACTTGAATAGAGCTAATCCCACATTTATTGTGTTGAGTTTTGAATAGCAAAACAATACAATAACAATTTATTATTGTAAACAGAACGAGCCTGTGATTGCTATTATTTGATTTAAATAATAAATCCGCAACTATGTACAAGTTTGTCCGTTTGTCCCTTGGGAAATTACCGACAGATAGATTATGATTCCAATTTTACCATTCGTTTCTAGGTTATGTTATTAAACTTTACCACCGACGTTCGCTCAATTCATTTCAAATATTTCAATAATTAATTGATGCTGATTAATAGGAATTGAATTAATAATTTCGCCTTACTATTCAGCTTCAGCCACATTATTTGCCTAATGGCACAGCACATACAATCGAAATAAGAGACCTATATAGAATTTTCAAGTAGACTATAGACATATGAAATATAATAGAGATCTACGTTTTGGAATGGGCAACTAGCTTCAACTTTCTGACTAACTGACCGTTTCTTTGACAATTCAAAAGTGCCTGTAAATGGTTTAATTGAAATAAATGCTTTGAATTTGAGTTTGAGAAAATATAGGTAGTACCTACCTACGACATTATCTGCACCCTAATTACGTAACACACTATCTATCACAATCTGAATCATTTTGAAGCCTGTTGCTAATCCATTGCTTCATACGTTCGAAAAATTTGTCTGCTCAACAACGTAAATAACGCAATGAATGTTATTGAACTGTCAAAATGAAACCCATTAATACTGTTAGTATGTTACGTAATTACCCCGCTGGATATTTACTCCGGCTCTATCGTATATATGTATACACTGGCCTGTGTGAATAATCATTATTTACACCTGTCTGTCACCGATTTGAAATAAGCATAGTTATAACGGTTTTGTTTATGATGTCTGTACATTGTCACTTGTGTGAAAAATATTGACCACGAACGAATATAATAATTATTAGACCACTGCTGTTCTTATTATTGCTGCTATTTTCCAATAGTAATGATAATAACCTGCGGGGTAACTACGTAACGCAATAACAGTAGGAATGGGTTTAATTTTAACAGTTTAACAACATTCATTGCGTTATTTACGTTGTTGAGCAGACAAATTTTTCGAACATATGAAAAAATGGATTAGCAATAGGCTTCAAAATGATTCAGATTGTGATAGTGTGTTACGTAATTAGGGTGCTGGTTACAAGCATTAGCAATCACATGAAACGACATAGTAAACACACCAATTAAGAATTATCTGACAGTACTTATTATTATTTTTATGGAATAAGGGTTCAGAAATGAATTATCAATATCATCCATACTAATATTATAAATTCGAAAGTAACTCTGTCTGTATGTTACCTTTTCACGCCTAAACCACTGAACGGATTTCAATAAAATTTGGCAATAGGTGGCATCCTGGGGAAGGAAATAGGCTACTTTTTGCCCCGGTAGCACGTTCCCGTGGTATAATTTCCGACATCCACGCGGGCGAAGCCGCGGGCAGAAGAGTATAAACAAGGATAGCGTACAACAGCATGTCAAATCATTCATGTCACAGATTTTCCACAAAGCTCGCAATATTTGGTTTGCCTTGGTCGTTAACATCAAGATATACCGCTAGACACTTAATTACACTTAAATGTTTGTCTGTCTCTCATTTACCAAACAAATCAGAAACACCTCGATCATTTAGATAGAACCTTTGAAGTTCCCTAAGACCCTTGGGAATCAAAAACTAGTAAGGAATTAGTACCGTCATTTATCACAAATGTCAGGAAATAAAAAGGGGATTGTATCAAATAACCGAATCAAAGAAAAATTTTTTTTTTTGTAAAATTAATTTCTCATACTCAAAGTTATTTAATAACGTTTTACCTTTTTCGTACCTTACGCGTTCTCCCTTGCATGAAAGTCAGCAGGATTCCTTGTCAAAGTTAAAGCTGGGGGTTAAAATAATGGAATTCATTCCGAGAACAGAAAAGCTATGGAGTCTTTTCAATTCTCAGAATGATATTAGTAACTAGAATTTGCTCAGAGTCTCGAGTTTTGCTTGCTCTTTTAGCAAAGTAGAACGAGGTAATTTCGCGAGTTTATTACTATTTGTTATTTGTTTTGTAGATATAAAAATATGTTCATGTGTGGTGCCAGACCCTCATTTTGAATAAATTGTCGTTAATACGGTTTATGAGTTGGGCAAGAGGAAATTCAGTACTTTCCTATCATAATCACTAACTAAATTATAGCTAGAAAAACATAAAAAAATATGTAAAACTGAATATGACAGAGTTCATTATCTCCCTAGATTTTTCCTAACTATATTGGGGTCAGCTCCCAGTGAAACCGGATGCAGCTGAATCAGCAGCAGTATCTAAAGGACATAGTTATAATTATGAAGAACTGATTATGAAACAGTTTTATCGATTGTTTACAGGGTAGTTACATCTTAATTAAAATCTAACAACAAATTAACGTATCCATAGGCACATCAAAATAACGTTCATGTTACCATGACTAGCTAATGCTACACGTCGTTTGTTTAGGAGTTCCAAACACTTCGCCGAAGAAGTTGGTACACGAAGGGTTTACCTCCAGGTACCAGGTAAACAGAAACTTGAAGCGATGTATGTGGATTATGTAAAAGAAAAACAGAAAATAAAAGCTTTCTGACAAGCGAACTGCCCGTTGAACACGAGGCTTATAAGCTGACGAACGAAACCTAGTCTGTGAACAATGGTGAAAGGCATCAGTCCAGTTACATTCTTTAAGTACCTGTAAGTCCTGTAACAAGAACTGATGCATTATACTCAAACTCAAACTCACAATACATACAGACAGACCACGTAGGAGATGGCGGGACGAGCTGATAGGTTACCTACGTCAAAACTGGAAAGAGGACGCTTGGGCTCGCGAAAAGTGGAAGAGTAGAGGGAAGCCACCACGAGTGGGATAGCGTAGGCTAGTAAAAATAAACATAAGTAGACTACTTGCATAAACACGTCGTTTTCTAATGGCAAGTCTCATCGATGATTGTGCCCTTAAAAACAGACAGAATGAACTATTTTTTTAATAGATAACAGTCAGGGTATCTCATTTCCACTAATATTTCCAGTGGTCTCAGTCCCCGGTGAGCGTGGCGGGCGGGGCGGCCGAGTCTCCCCCCGAAGGTTTCCGACGAGCGGCGAGGGGATCCTTCTCAGCTATACTGGACCTGCTGACTGCCACCGCCAACTTGGAGATACCACACCAGGTATGTTTCATTCATCTTTGGCCTTACAAATGTCAGGCAACACATTTTCTACTAAACAGAAATCTAGAGTTTTACAACGTTTTGCTAACGGTGCGGTGTTTTAAAACAAACGTTAGGGTGACATACTGGCTGCCGGGGTCGCGGATTGTTCCAAAGAGTTACCGTGGCCCTGGCGCACAGGCAACTGAAGGAACACGGTTGGGTTTTAGTCAGTAAGAGTCTGACACGCCCTCCCGCTCCGCCCAGAGTGGGAGAGATCTCTTGATGTTTTCCCACCAAAAAAAAGAGTGACATAGTGGCATTTCACTCAATATCATTATAAGTCAAAAGAAGAAGCTATGAAGATATCAGCAAGAGTTGTTGAAATTTAAGAAGATCTCTTCTTCGTAAGTTCCAACAGTCTTGCGGAATTTTCTGAAAACATCAACTTAATCAAAGATTTTCTCTTGACCCTTGAATAACAACCACAGATTGGATTGTTAATCTTGCTAATACGTTCCCTTAATCATGTAGATATATGTTTTTCTTGTAAAGGAATCATTAATCTTTCTCAAAAGATACCTAACAAATAACAAATAAAATAAGCCATAGTAAAATCGCGGAGCATTTTCTATTTTCACCACACATTATTATATGGAGTAGGTACCTACTTGAGTACCAGGATAACAGGCACCAGGGGAAGGTAGCAGCCATAAAAAATCAGACAGTTGAATAGTTACAAGTAAGGAAGCCAAATCGAAAAATTTGCCAAGTACAGTAAAAGCTAATGGCAAAAGTTTTAATATGTTTCCAATCCCAGTTTTCCGGGCGGAGAGCACGACTAGCTACTTACCAATATTTTATGATTCCTAAAATTCTTATGATTCTATTACAAAATACCTTTAATGCCTCATCCAAAGGGAAGTTAGACGGAAAAATAAACTAAACTGTGATTTGATTGCGCGTCTATGTCCCTACATCAACGCGCTAGCTGTTACCATGGATTCAGTACATAATTCTGAAACCACCTTTTTTTTTTTTGGAGTGGGTAATCGTCAAATGACCTGTCCCGCTCTAGGCGGAGCGGAAGAGCGTGTCAGACTCTTACTGACTAAAACCCACCCGTGTACCTTAAGTTGCCTGTGCGCCAGGGCCACGGTAACTCTTAGAAGAATCCGCGACCCCCGCAGGCATCGGCCCTTTCGGACCATTGTCATGTTCGGGTCAATGATGCTGCTAGCTATCCATTGCTCGCCGTCTGCAAGCCCGCGCTTACAGTGGCCGGGAGTTGGCAATCGACTCCCGACGCTCAGGGTGTCTCCTCCTGCGGCGACTAGGGGCGTGAGAGCGCACCGGTTGCCTCTCCCTCACGCGCTCCGCCTCCTTCTTCGCGAGCATTACTGCTTCGCAGAAGGAGGTGACGGCTTCCCATTCCGTCTCACTCCGTACCATGGCCTGTACCAGGGTTGGACGCGAGAGATCCCCCCCCCCCCTGCGTTGAAATTATTCGTCGGTGTTCGGTTTTCGAACTTTTCCATTACTCATAAAAAGTTTTGAATGAAATAATGTTGTTCTTAATACTTAATAATATCACTTTATGAAGCTTTCAAAGTTTTGAAGTCAAAATACCTATATTTTGAAAAACTTATACCGTAGGTAAGTACTTTTCTTTAGACATTAGGTAGGTAATACGGAAGGATAATCTAACATTACAAATTATTGAAACAAAAATAAAAGGAAGATATTTTGACTCAGGCACAACCAGAGATTTTTTTTTTGTAAACATCTCTCGCAAATACCATTACAACTTTTCATGCAAAATAAATATTTATTCTGTTTTTAAGATGTATTCTAAGTATCCATTCCAATATTCCCCGAAAAATATCAGAACCGTAGTTCAAACGGATTATTAATTCATAATCCTTTTGAACTTACTCGTAGGTAGGATGACGAATCTGTGTTTTTCCGAGAAATTGTCAGAAAAATATTTTTTTATGAAAATTCCGTCACGCCAGCAATGTTCAAAAGATGAAACAGAAAAAGATTTTTTTTTGTTAAGTAATAGGTAACAGTTGCTTGGCATACGCTTTTCATAATTTCACTTATGTTTATATTTAGGCACCTACCTATATGATGTTTGAAGGTCTTATCACAAAACATGTCGTATTTCCGTAAATAATTCTTAGATGGATTGGTTATCCCATAGATTTGGTTGCCGCAGCGTTGGTACTTTTGAATGGCAAACCTCTACCTACATATTTATTTATTTTAAAGATAAGCCCATAGAGACAATTATTAACCTTCAGTTTTACGTACATTATATGTAATTACATTTATATACTCATTCAATCTATTGTATTTGTTTCCAAACAAACTGCTTCCATTAAACACATACAAATTTGTTGTATAAGGCCCACTTGCACCGCTAATCACTAAATACGTTTAGCGCTAAACGAGTTTAAAACAATTCTGTTTCTGTTAAAATATGTTTGAAAATGACAGAGACAGGATGATGTTTAAAACTCGTTTAGCACTAAACGTGTTTCTTGATCGGTGCAAGTGGCCCTAAGTCTAGTCTGTCGTTAGTTGACAGACAGGTAGGTTAGGTACCCTAGACTAGACGCCCATTAAAACCGATACTGAAACTTTGATAACTAAAGCAATACAAATTGCAAAAAATTATCATAGCATAATCAGCCTATAATGTTCCCACTGCTGGAACACAGGTCTTCTCTCTTCGAGAGGGAGTGGGCTTTAAACTACCACGCGGGCCCAGTGCTGGTTGGTTAAATTAGGGGTGTGCCACAAATCGGCTAGTACTGATTGACTCAATTTGTCTCTGTCTCTATTGAGATTGCTTTGATGTGAAAAACCGTGTTCGCTGATTGCGGGTCAATTATAGAGTAGATTTAATTACTAAACAGACCCACCCCTTATTACATGGGACTTAAATATAACTGCCGAAATGTGGGTGTAGGTACCTACTATAGGTACCACACCTCTGCCTAACCCTTCCGGGAATACAGGCGTGATGTTATGTTACTAAACTATAAAACTAAATGATGTTATTTGTAAACTTAGATAGACCCGCAGTTGTAGCCCGCCAAATTCAAATTTTCTTTTGTTTTTCGCAAATAACAGCTCTGTTTTACGTTGTATGTTGATCAAAATGCGATTCGCGACTGTGGGAATGATATATTTATTGAATAATAATTATCAATTTCATATCAATCGTCAAACTTTGGAAATTTGTTCCACCTAAGAATTTTTCAGAAAATTTCATATGACACTTTGAATTTGAAAGAAAATTTGAATTTGGCGGGCTACAACTGAGGATTCACCTTAAAGCGTGTGTAGGGTCCTATTTCTGTCCTTGTCCATCGGTAACTGTAAGTATGCAACTGTGATCACAGATATGTGAGTTTCGTTACAAGTAAGTAGTTAAGCACCGAGCCTGGGTTTAGTGATTGAGATGTTAGAGCGTACCGTATAACTACCACTTAAGTTTATCTAAGTTTGTAAACCGTAAATTTTTCGGCTCCCTGCTGAACATAGTTCTCCCAAACTCCCGAAGACTGCCTAAAAAAAGACCCTTCCCTCTATTTTTTAGGCAGTCTGGGACTTTATTACTTTATTGCCCGACCTAATTACCATGCTTGGCTAACCATAAATGGGTGATCACAGTGGATCACTGGATCACAATAAATAGGTGTTCATCAAATAGAAGACCCTACTCAAGCTACGAGAACATGAAATTTTCTCGAATTGGGTAAATACCTATACGTAGGTATACGACACCCGTGACCTTTTCTGTACTTTTGTAACTCATGTACTAGAGTTGGCACTAAAATTCCTACGTCCTTTAAAGCACTTATCTGTTAGTAAAGTCAGATAACAAAGTTAGGACGTTACCAGCCAGTTCCATTAAAACATTTGGCACATCCTGTGCGGCCAACTATTTTAAATGGAAAATGTCGTTACCCTTTCAACGTTGAACGCAGGCCTGTCCAATTTGATAACAGTTACGGACGTCCGATTTTATATGGAACGAAGTTTAATCCTCGTGACCGAAGCACAGAAAGTTCATAATTAAAAGTTTTGAACTCAAACCTGCAGCCTTGTGGTTAAAAAGACAGAAAGTAATGTATTTTCTGTATGTTGGGGAAAGCACTAAGCTAATCCTTAATTTTTTGTCGTAAAGTCGAGTTTCTGAAAACTTTTGCTAGCGTACTCCATATGCTTTTATGGTAATGACGCGGTTTTTCTTCGTAATACTAATACGCTACGGTAGGGCAAATGTGAAAGTGTACTAAGACATAATGCATAAAAGAAAAACCGGGCTGAACGGGCCGAAAAATGAGGTCACACGTATCTCTTAAAACAGGATCACGTCGAGAGCATCTCCTGGGTTCAGTCTACTAAACAAACTATTTTATCGGCTACACATGCCTGAAATGTTTCAGTAGGTACCTATAGTTTCAGTAGGTATCATGGCGGTCAAGCGAACCCGGGGAAATAGGAAGTTCTATGTTCGATACAAGTACATAAATGGATCATAAAGTAGGTAAAAAAAGGTTGCTTTTCCCGTGAAAATTTTGTTTGCCAAATATTTCGATTTTATATTTGACACAGGTTTTGATTCCTCTTGGAAAGTTAAAACCTACATAGGTAACACGCAATCAAAAAGCTTGTTTTGTATAAAAAGGAAAGTCAAGAAAACAAATGTCCTTATCATGAACCAGTGACGTCAAATAGCCCAGCCTCAGGCACTCAAAAAAATCGTTGATAATCAAAATAACCTTTCGATATTTATGTAAAACAACCTTAAACCACACCGGAACCCGACCGCTGGATTATTTCCACAGAAATGTGCTATTTTCTTATCTCAAACTACGGACCGGTTTGAGGGTACCTACCCGCCTCTCCCCGAAAAATCTCGATGTAAAAAAATATAATGTAGTTTTTCTATTGAAATATATTCGTGCATAACTTCCAGATATTTTCCGAGGGTAGCTAGCAATATATTTCGTTATTATTGACATTTTTTGAGAGTTAATTCAGCGCGGAGGAAAATGGATACTTGTTTTTATATTTCAATCCGCCAACGTCACGCGCCATTGGTAAAAAGTTGGCTGGGACGTCTAGAATTTTAAATCAACGTGTTATACTTATACATCCGTAGGATTTTAATCATCTTCCTCTTTCTGGTAGGTACCTATTTCGTTATTAATCTCCCAAATAGTTTACAAGGTCATAAAAGTAGGCATATTAAATATAGATAGGTAATTATTATGTAGGTACATAGATACCTAGATACACAGAACATCCGTAGGTACACCAAAATTTAACAAAGTAATGAGCTTTGTAAAATTTTAACCATTGTTATTCAGGGTAAACGTCGGTCTTATCGCTAATAGCGGTATCAACCAGACAACCTACACCTATGGTGCCTACCTATTTAATAAAGGTGGATTATGTAAAAGCCAAAACTTTTTCATACGTTATAAAGTTGTAGGTTGAGCTTTTCGGGATTAGGTAGGTAAATAAAACTTGGAGCAGAACTGCAGACAGCTCGAAATAATTCCAACTGGCAACTTACAAGCGGTAAGTTGTAAGTAAGCAACTTACTTACTCTTAAATATAAGCGGGAAACGAACTTTTAAGTGCGGGCGCAAGAACGTGCATTTTAATGATTCTAACTGAAGGAAATGTTGAAAGCCTTTAATAATTGGATTAAGAAGCGTTTATTTTTCCATTCACATGTAAGCGATCATCCTTTGCAGGAAAACCACATGCTTACGATGAACATGAATACCTACTCTCAGAAGTTTTCCTTTTCACATACTTACATACATACATAAACTCACGCCTTCTTCCAATGGGGGTAGGCAGAAACTACAGAACGCTACCTGCTACGATCCTTACTTACTCCTTTTGCCTCGTTTACGTTCATACATCTGGTCATACACGCACGCCGGTTGCGAGTACTACGCACCTGACCTTTCTGAAGAACATCACTAAGATGTCACATATGTCCTCCTAAAACGACCCCTCCCGGCATTTCCACACATCTGCCTTGTAAATATCTTTTGTTAGTCGCCCTTATTCATCCTCTCAACATGACCAAACCATCTAAGCATACCCTTTTCAATTTTTGTCACTACATCTTTTAATCCGCACCGTTGCCTTATCACATCATTCTTCAACCTATCATTCATAGTCACACCTCACATGCTTCGCAAGGAACGCATTTTCACAGCATTTATTCTACTTTCATGCTTCTTTTGTCACACCCAACACTCACTTCCATACATAAGCGTAGGCACCAGGACACCATTGTGAACAGGCAGTCGTGCTGTTTTGGACACCCTTTTTTTTCCTTTCACATGTGTTATTAATACCACGCAAAAACCTCCAGCAATAAAAAAAATGATTTGTAGACGACAGACCGTGTAACACGAGAAATACAAGTAGGTACATCAGTTACCCTTTTTACCCTGTTAATTGTAGAAAATTATCACGGCCTCTTGAATCCAATGATATACCTACCTGCTAATTTATAGGTACCTGCACACTGACATTGATGAACTTTATGTACATTGACATGAATGTTTACTTGTAAAATATTATTAATAATGTGAATGTGAAGACTATGTATGTGAATAGGTTATTGTTGTTTCTTTTTTATTTTCAGTTAGTTTTAATAATGATCTGGCAGTCTGAGTCATTTATGCGGCCTACCCAAATGTCCTTTCTTTGGTATTGTTCGTCAAATCGTAGAGCTTTTTAATTTCTGAGTTGAGCTCCACGATTACTGACAAATGCATGCACTGACTGGACAGGTCCTCTCAATCTGTGTGGTTTTTCCTCAAAAGACCATTTCAGACACCAATCTAAATGGTTTTCACATGAACTGACCACGATTATGTCTGGCCTTCAAAAGAGACCGTAACCTTTGAGTTTGTTTCGGCCTTTCTTAGAGTAGTCAGATAGGAAACGCCGACCTCATCTAATTTTTAAAATATGATTGACGTGTAATTTTTTTTGTACTAACCTGCTTACAGAAATAAAATCATTAACCATAACATAAACCTGAATATAAACCATGTCCAAATAAATACCGAGTCAATTTAGATTGTCATCGTCAAACTGTCACTGCCAAACAAATATCAACGTTGTGTGACTAAAAATAAAGTTAAGAATGAATAACCTGAGACGCGCACCTCTTTCCGCCTAGACGCGCTCTCGAGCTAATGGAAATTTATTTATTTTCAACTTTATTTCAACTATTGCAAGGTCGATATTTGTTTGGCAGTGACGAATGCGCTGCGCTGCGCCTCGCCAGATGTGCGTCGGCCCTAAGAAAATCAAGAATACGTACCCACATACAGTCAGCGACAACAGTCGATTTATACATAATTTTTTTAAATTTTAATTATTAGGATAAAAATTTACTTAAAATCGAAACTTACGTAAAATTTAAAGAACTGTCAGCAATTTATTTCAGTATTTTTTATTTATTTTTTGTCATAAGTATTAAAAAAGCGCTCATTGTCAAAGGTTGGACATTTTGGGAATTGGACATTTTGGGATTTGGATATTTTGACACCGTTGGACATTTTGAGAATGGGCGTTTCTTCATTGGCCGGCCCGGCCCGGCACCGATACCGACATTTTGACCCTAAACGATTTGATTGAAATAGGTACCCTGTTTATGAAGTTCGTATTGTTTCGTTGTGTTAGGAACTTTTTAATTTTTTATTGATCAGAAGCGATGTGCCTGATAGGATTTCTTATCAACAAAAAATTTCGAACATCAATACAAACTTTCATCTCCTATGTAACACCTTTAGGGGTTATTTCAAAAATCCTTCTTTAGTGCTCACCTTCGTTATAAAAAGAACTCTTGCGCAAAATTCCTGGACCTAGCTGTTTATGCTGTGCGTTTTCTGTCAGTGAATGAATTTTAGATTTTTATTAAGTAAGATATTTTCCGTGAATGAAAGTTTTTCTCGAATTTTATTAACGAGCCTTTTACATAGGCACTGCTTACCTACCGTTAAAGAACTGTTGATTAAATTGAATCACTACAACAAAAGCGAAACCAATTGGTAATATTCAAATTAGTCCAGCAGAAATCAATTAATTGGCAGCTCTCAACTCTCAATTGTATTCGATTCAAACAATGAAGCGGCAAGCCTTTAAAAATAGCCTGCAATCACCTAGGAGCAAGGCCACGGTTTTAATTAAAGCTACCTCGGCCTGCCTCCCTCTAGAAAAATGCTTGCTTTCCCCTTCAACTCCCCGTTTCATAACATTATGAGATTTAAGTGTATCTCCGTAGGTTCCAAGGATATCGGAAGTGGGGTCCCGTGTAAAATTATTCAATTTGCTCTGGAGCGAGGGCTGTTACTTAAAACTTATGCCGTGCACTTTATCTATCATACATAGGTAAAACGGTGATAGTATCGAACCTATTAGATTGGACGGTAAAGTTTGAAAGGGCAAAAGGGCTGAAACTATGCCAAACCTTGTTTCCGTTCTAGTCTGAAATGTATTTAATTCGTTTATCCCCTGAAGTTCTTTCTACTTGTCGAATTCCAGTTACCTATCTACCTAACTTAGGTAGATATCCTTGGTACCTATATGTTAATTATAACTTAAAGTAAGTAGATATAGGTAGGTACATACTTACTTACCTACCTATAGGTATCTATCTTATGGTTACTTAGATAGGTAGGTACGAGGACTTAGGATGCCCTCCCCCTCGGAGGGCATTAAAGTCGTAATTTCTTCCTAAGATCCGACTTCAACCTAATTACAAAAGATTAAGATACTATTTTTTTTTAAACTTTATGGTCCTCCATTTGGCCGCATTTACACATAAATTAAACATCACGCCTTAATCCCGAAACGGACAAGCAGATAATACTTTGTCACTTGTGTAAACCTGCCACAAAATATTAAGCCAACATCTAATATTTGTCAACCCTAATCATATCCTTTTCGGTCACTGACAACATTTGCATTGGCGTCGAAGATAATTTCATTTTCCTTCGGGTCAATTGATCTGAGCATTTCTCAAGTAGGTACCTACCTATTGTTATGGTGAATTTGGGGCAAGTGATCGTCTATTATTAGAGGAATTCCTAGATGTGTCTTCTTGTGGGTTTATTTATTTCACTTTGACGACAAGTTGTCGTTTGGTACCACTTTTAGTTCTGCTACAGTAAGTTTACGACTCATTGCTATGGTATTAATTTCAGGATCAGCCGGATGGCTCGACCACGCCGCGCGAAGACAAGTCCAGGGGCCACTCTCCCGCCCCCAGTGAAGGTAGATAATGTGTTACTTCACTTTAATATATTGATTTAAATAAGCTTGTCTTTGTTGGCTACTGTTTTTAGGTCTAATTTGATGACCTGATGTGTAGTGAGCACCAAATTTATGAGGGACAAGTCTTTGGAGCACTATTGTGTATTCCACTGAAGATTTCCAGCATATTATTATGGTAAAGACTGCCACTGTCCAGTAACTGAAAGGCCTATATTACTCAGAAAGTTGACCACAAATTTGGTGCCCCTTCCACCAAAAATATAGACCAACTGATGTTTTAAGAAATCTTCAGTCCAGAAAACTAATGGGGCTGAAGAAAACTTGAGAATCAGCTAAGTCGCTTTTCTGAAGGAATTTAACCTCCAAATTGTCTACCTAATATAATTCGTAAATTCACTGACAGACAACGCAAAGCCTTAACCGCTGGGTCTAGAAGCATAAAGTTTAGCACAGGGGTTCCATAAATAACCAAAGTGAGCAATACAGAAGGAATTTTGAAAATTGGCCCCGTAAAGAGGCTAAATAGAGGATGAGTTTGTTTGTAATTTTGTCATTTTTGCCGATGGGAAAACCCATCGGTCGGGCGCACGGTTAAAATAAATCTATGGTTATGTTCCAGGGGTTGAGCACGACACTGAGAGGTGATGGTCGGCCAGCACTCTTCTCGACCGGCTGGCGCAGCGGGGCTTCGCAGCCGACACGCGGCTTGCATTACCTCCCACAGGTCCTATCTACTCTCCGATTACCTTACAACTATTGCTTGAATGTAGTCAGCAAAAAGATAGCCTCAATGAGACACGTAGTAGTTGTAGCAAATGCAAACAGGCCCTGCACGCATATCTCGGTACCTAAGTATACCACCCGCAGTTCCAATTGTCTATCAATGGTGAAGAGCCGGGATCCTAATAATTTCACCATCGACAAGAATTCATTGGATTGTCTACAATTTGTGTTCCTAACTGTATCAACGTGTAAAAACCTAATTAAGTACCTACCTACAAAATGTATAATATATTTTGTGACTACATATTGTGGTGAAATAAATGGAGGAAAATACATCCGCCACTGATATTTCGTATAATTGTGATAATAACTAAAAAATATACCGAAATTAAATACATAAAAAGTAAGACAATCAAATCTAAAAGAATCAAATCCTAATCAAAAATAATACTAAGTATATAATACTGCAATATGGATACAATAGATATGTTTGGAACAAATATTGTAGACAATTAAATGCATTCTTGTCGATGTCATTTGTTTGACTCTGACTTTAACTAGGTACCTACGTCGGCGAGATCTATTCGAAAGCTCCTTACACATTTGGTTTTGCCCGTCGGAAATTGACCCATGGGAACGTACGACCGGGATAAAAACTATCCTATGTCTTCACCCAGGTCATAGTCTACCTCAGCCAAATTTCGTCGAAATCTGTTTAGCTGTTAAGGCGTGAAAGGTAACAGACAGATAGTTACTTCCTCATTTATAATATTAAAGTCACGGAGTAAATACAAAGTACGGATTTTCAGTTTCTAAACCCCTTTGTTCTTTTCCAGGTTGCGCCCGCTACCGCGAGCTGTGCTACCGCGCTGCCCACGCGCACCTCCCCGAGGACGCAGAGCCACGCCCCTGCGAGTGCGCCAACTGCACGGCACGGCGGCACTCTGCTAACGCGCCATGAGATCCGGCCGTCGTGGCCACCACAGCCACTCTCACTCGCCCCATACCCGCGCTAGCGAGCGAATTTACTCAGCGGAATTGACTTTGGCTCAAGCTGATGGGACAATACTCTAGTTTTCAAATATTTTATTGTAAATGTATTCAGTGTTCATCGTTGTTATGTCATGAGTGTCCGTGTTTTCGTCGTTTCTGGATGTAGTAAATAATTAACTAGGTACCTACCTAAGGACTAGTCCTTGATACCATACCACCTTATCCGTACGAGACCCCAAAGCGCCATTAGATGCGATGCGATGCTCCTGGATCAGCTTCCTCAATCCTAGAAGGCTTATTCATCTAGTTTTGGACTATTTTTGTCACATTGATGATAATTTCTTTGTAGTAGTTATTCCAGAAAATTTATTACTATTGGTGTTTCAAAATTGAATTATAAATGTGTGTAACCCATCCCTCTTTCCAAAAACAAAATAACATTGTAGGAGAAACCGATATAGCCTATCTCGAAACATTTTAATTTGAAATAAAAATTTGAACAATGTTTTTGAAATTAAAACAGCTATGCAACTAGTACCTAAATGTATCATTAGTTTCATTCGGGGCCTTTCTCTACGAAGGAACAATTTAGTCAATTCCAACTAAGCACTTAGCTTCATCTGATGTAAATATTCGCTTCGGTCCTAGTGCCTTACCCGATCCGCTTATCAAATTAAATCAATTATTTTCAAAAATATTTTGGCACATTATAGAATTCATGCAATGTAGGGTTATATTCCAGACATTTGAAAATATGCACATCCAAAATCGCTTTTGTAATTAAGGAAAGAAATGCAATCGCAGGCATTACTATTAAATTCAAAGTTTAATAATAATTACCGAGTAAAAATTTGTCTGTCCATTGGAGATAAGATTAAAATTACCCTAGTGTAAGCTTTGTAATAAAATAATGTGGAAATTAAATTTACACAATTTATTTAGACGATTCTCTACATAAGAATTTCCGTAACACTAATTTATTATAAAGAACACGTTTAGTATAAAATCTAAGCCAAAATATTAACTTATGTGTAGGTGGCAATCATTATCTCTATGGTTCGGAGTATTGAACTGCTAAACTATAATAATATATTTATAATTCATGTGTGCTAAAAGTATCATGACCTCTTAATTTTAGAGCCTAACATTAATATTAGATATAATATCTAGACGTAATTTCTAAATTAAAATCATCTGACCTATTGTAATACCTGTCCATCGGTGTAACTTTAAACGATTTATAATAATTATAATAATGTACATTAACTTCTATTTTATATTACATCGCTAAAATTATAAACATTCATTTTAATTACATACATTTGTAACTTCTGATCTATTTTCGATTGTACTTACCCGATGTCATTAAATTTTTATCGTACATTATTTAAATATTAATAACAAGGCCTACCTATTCGAGTTATAAAATGTATTTAAAATGATTCAAAAATAAAAATATGATTATTATAAAAATCGTACCGTCTATTAATTTATATACCTGTATTCGTGTTACGAAAAAGTTACAACTAAACAGTTACAGAAGGAGGATACCTAGACAGTCCTGTCCATAAATTTAAATAAAACTTAAAGTACTTAGTATTTTTATTAAGGTTAAACAAAAATACACGTTTCAAGAGAGAACAGTTATCAACAAAAATTGTTTCAGGGGCCGAACGGCGCGGATGTTTTCCAACATGAAATTAATCTCTTTCATCAAAACAACGCAATTTCATTACATTGACACGGACCTACTCGGAAGATAATTTCTGATTTAGTCATAAATGCCTCACATTAACAATTATACCTATTTCAGTATGAACATGATTTCTTTGAAGTCACAGTTAATTTTATAACCATTTTGTATGGTTGGCTATCCTATGTATCTCTAGAAGTAAATATTAGAAAAATACGTCAATTTATTTCTGTTTCTAACAATTAGAAAAACAAGCTCATTTGGACATCGCCCGCGGTGGTATAGTTATGCAATAAACATGCCTAAAAGTAATCCACCTTAGGATTTTCATATAATATTAAAAGGTACTTTTTGGGGCATTCGTCGATAAAACAACTATTTTACAATGGTGATAGATACATCATTAAACCTATTATCTTAAGAGATTAAAATAATTCCCAAAGCTTACACAGAACCATTGAGCAAATTTTTTTTGGCAGGTGTATACGACGGGACAGATACAATGCTCATATATTTTATACCTTGTCATATAACCAAGGCTTATTTATAGACAAAACTTGTAACCATTAGAACAAGATGCTTTAAGATCAGATTTGTGAACTATTGCTATGTAAAATAAAATGCTCAAAACTCTGAGAATGATAAAACAACTGAGAATTTTCAGTTTAAAAAAATCTCACTGGATTGACGCGCCCAATCAGTCCACACTACACAAATATTTCAAAAAGAAAAAAACTAATCTACTAACTTAATAACTCGGAAAACCCTCTAAAAGGGACGCCTCTTATTAAATTCTTATTATCTAGTAATCGTCAAGTCGATGACGTAAGACATACTTCACGCTAGTCTAGTAAGATGCATGTCCAATATTATGTCAAAGAAATGCTTCAAGTCAAAAGTAAATTTTATCAAAAAGTAAATCAATCAATTAACAGGCGTTCCTGTTAGACTTTTTCCAATAAAAATAATTTACAAACTCAATGATTGCGTTCGTAGAAAAAGAGATAATAATATTTTACAAGTAAAAACGACAATGTTTGTTAGTAAACGGAGTCTCGCACAAAGTGGTTTGTTAGCCTAATATTACATAAACTTAAAAACTTTATAGCATATAACGCTGCGAGTGACTTAGTTATTAGTTATGTCCAAAGTGTATTAAAAGCGAGTTAAAATTAAATCAGTCCGCACTATCGTAACGACATCTAGTGACGGTCTAGGACAGGTGCGCTTACAAATAAATTGTAATAATCTATGCGAGAGAAGTAACGTTCTAAACCTATCTATTATAAGATATACTATAGTAGCGGAATGCAAGTAGAAAAACCCTCGTAGACTAACAAACATTGACAAGTGTAACGTAAGTTACCAGGCTCGCACGAATTGCGAGAAGTATACGCAGCTCATTCATTAACGCCGATAGGGATGGTAGGAAGAAGCGGAGGCAGTGCCGCCTGATGATGAGCCGTGGTAGCTGCGCTTCGATGACCGCTGGTAACCGTCGCCGGACCCACCGGTGTATTCATAGTCATCACCTGGGTATACAAAACTACAGTTAGTATTATCATCAACAGAATAAAAATAAAAATAAAACATAGCAACTTTTATAAGCCAATCTACTGATATATCAAATTAATTTGATTCAAATATTAATAAAAAGAAAAATAATAAAATGGAACTTACCGCACCACGCACCACTATCCACACACCAGGGGTTTGAGTATGGTAATCATTCAACTTAGGTTTAGGACAAAAAGGTATTTGTGAACAACCTTGTCATAGGTAAGTTCAAGATAATTTTGGTGTTTAAATTACCCCCAAGAGAGTAAAAACAAAACAGAACAGAACCCTTGTATCCTATGGCCTATTTTCTACAGTAAATTCAATGCCTCCAAATATCAATTCTAATTGTTTCATGTGTCAATTCAACAAAAAAATATTTAATGAATCCCTTAATAATGTCTATGCGTATTTACCTAATGCTTGAGTACTAGGGCTACATAGCTAGTGGAGAATGGTCACGGGAAAGGAAAGGGGAAACCTGAGGCAGACGCAGATACGTCCGACACATTGCAAAAAGACGGCTGTGGCGACACCATGCCTCCGCAATACATCATGGGGACCTGTTGAATACTCTGTTTACATTGCATGTATAAAAACTTAATTCTTAAATAAGAAATGTATGAGAATATTGTGAACACAAGTTTTAGAAGTCGTCCTTTAGAGTAAATAACCAAGCTTTCATCACACGGCATTTGGCTGATAATTTTACTGCATACTGCGACGACTCGGCCCAATTAAAAAACAATAAAATACAAAATTAATGCAGATCGTTAAAGCTTATATGAACATGGGCGAGGTCAACAAAATACTACTTGGATTAAATGAAAGTACTTTTAGCAATATTTAAAATGAAAATGATTGTCTGTACAATGTGCCATCTAGTGTAACTAAGTTGAACTTTTTAGTAAACAACAGCACAAAAAATTTCGCGGTGTCATTTTAGTTTGTTTTTTTTCCTGCGGCGTCCCGTAATATATCTGCAAAGTGCCGTATGATACGAGCTTTATTAAATTACGTGGGGTCATGGATGTAGGGCTCTGGGCCGTTTAGGAAGTGTATGCGAGAAGTCTGCGTTTAGCAGAAGACTATTAAAGATATGAAGGAATATTAAGGACCTGTGGTGGCGTTCCTACGACGTCGGACATCTGTTGGACGTTCACATACTTGGGACTGCCTGCATTACTGCCCACACCGTCGCCGTCTGCCGTGCATAGCTAGTCAGGTTACTTTGTTTGGATGCGACGTCAAAATATTCAAAATTAGCTCATATATTTTCATTACTATGGCTTAAGCTGTTTTGTTTAGTTTTAACTTTTTGTGCCAATTTAGATACTATTTTTATTTTCGAGGGAAGGAATAATAACATTATTTACTTTCCAAACTATCTACGATTTTTTTGAACATGAGACTAGTGTGTACTGCCAAAACGTTTTTATAAGCATTTTATTGTACTATCTACCATTTCTTTAGCATGGCCATGTCACTGTAAATAACCTTTTCGAAAATTTAATGATTCTACATAAATAGGATAAAATATAGTATGTAATAGACTAATAGTAATAAAGATATAATTATATAGTTATGTAGCAGGTGCAATGATACGTTACGTTGGAGAATGTTATGTGCAAAGAAAGTGTATGCATACTATAAATTTATGCTTGTCAATATAATGACAATATAATTAATGGAAACGTCAAATCTATCGTTTCATGTGTACTGGTGTTAGTAATTATTGCCGTCAGTGTAAGACTATTATGAATGCTCTACTGAATGTGTTTCTCGACTATTATGCCACAATATAAAAACAAAAATTATGATATCTGCTCAGAACCTGCCTGGAGGGTATTGTTACTACGGGGTTGGGGGTGTGAGCGAACATTAAAAATGCCATTTTATTTTGAAATTTTTGATTTCTTTTAATTATCTACGTTTTATAATGTCCTTAAAGTAGATATATATTTTCATCATAAGATATCTCAAATATTTGCATGTGGTAATATTAATATTTTATTAATCAACCAGTAGTAATTACTTAATCCATTAAGATAGAAGAAGCTTAATAATAGGAAACTACGACAAAAGTGTTTATTTCTTTCCATTACATTATAAACTACATACTTATGTTACCAGTTAAATCTAACACTAAATATATATACCCAAAATACCTAATATGAATAATGCATAATTTCTACTCCGAAAGACCTCAGTGTTATGTAGTGTGATAGCACTTATTACATCAATAAATCATCGCGTACAAGCTTCTCGTCTTACTTTAGTGCTTCGGTTAAAATTAATAATTAAAACCGTAATTAACTAATTATCATTAGGTAATCATCGTAAAAAAGAAACAATAAGGACGCACGTGTAAAGTCTATCATAATTTTCTTTTTTATACGAACATAAAGTAACTTATGTGGGGCGCGCGCGACGGGCGCCTGCGCCGCCGCCCGCGCCCCGCTAGGCTTCACCAAGTTGTCGGCGCGTTAGGGCTAAGTATAGTAGATTACACATTACAAGATTACAACAAATCTAGATAATAGTCTTACAATTGTAACATGCTTAGATTGTGGCTAGGTCGCGGTCGCCGCTTCCGATTAATTACATTTTAGGAAATTAATACAAGTGTGTATAAATACAGCGCCGCCCCGTAGTGGGCCGGTGTAAATTAAACTTATATAGGTACTGTTTGTAAGTAAACATTACTTTAAATATTGTACATCAGTCGATAGTTCACCTAACAATTTTGTTTCTAATCGATCGAGAATTATGTACTTTTATTTACTATAAAGAAAATAATAGTTTAAAAAATAATCAACATCAATTTTTTTAATTAAAACAGAAATAAATAACAACTTGCCCTAGGTTTTATAATAATTAATGTTATAATTAACTGTAAAGCCCGTGAAATTTATTTTACTCGGGATCAATAATTACATTTATATTAAATTCTAGTATAAATATGAGGTTTTATATTTAATAATACCTGCATTGTTTTTAAAATAAGTTTCGAAAAAACTACAGTTAAGACGGACGATGGTGTCGTCTCTGATATACATTTAAATGCAAATGAATTAATTTTATAAGTCGGGTAAACAGTGAACTTAAAATGAGTCGACTGCTAATCTAACGTTTAACACTAGGGGTCTTGTATAATTAGTCAATTACGATCATAAATTTATTAATGAATACTAGCACGGCACGGAGCGCGCCCGCCCGCGCGCCGCGCCGTGCGAGGTGCCGCTAACGTTACTTTTATTATTATACCAAAATACACTTTTACACAAAACATTGTTTCCTTTATATACTACTGAATAAACATACACATATAAAAACCGCGTACACTATAATATAAAGTAATACAAACAAGAGTCGAAAGGTTAACTACGCAACAGTTCTACAGTTAAGCCATGATTAAAATATTATTTCATAAACATTATTATAAGATACAGCTGCATATCTTACGTCGATATTACAGAGTGTAATATAATAAAATGCAAAGTATGCACGTGTGGTGAGTCCCGGTACACAGCAGTACCACGTGCGTGGGCCGCATAGAGCCGGGCGCGCGAGCGGCGCGCACGCATGAACACCACATTTGACAGACGAGCCTCTAACGAGTCTTATCGTATTTGTATTTTGCTAACTATTTTTAATTAATAAATTCATCCAATATTTAATGTTCTTCTCCTATATAATAATAATTAAAACCCATATAAATAGTCTCAATTGATTTTTTCACAATAATTTGCACTAAGTTTAATGTTGAGTAAATCTAAAATTTCTAATACATATTATACTTTATTTAAATAAATTATATTCTTTATGTTAATAAGAAGATTGCCACGATGGTTCATTACAAACTAAGTTCTTAAATTGTTCCAAAGGTTTGCGAGTGCGGGGCCGAGCCCGTGTCTAACACCTTAGTGCTAATTGTTATCACTGAAAATAACATAATTATAAATCATCTCTATATTCACTTAACTTTTTGTAAGGCATCGTTTCCTAATATTAAAACAGATGTGAACAATTTCGTTCGTATCATCGGTGGATGTACATTAAACCTACAGTAAGTATTAAAACGTAATCGAAACAATGGAACATAATGGTATTTATTATGCGAACTGAACATGTGCGAGGGGGCCGCGCCTCGGGAGCCGCGGGCTGTGGCGGGTTAGTGCGAACAAATGCAAGTAGTAAAAGCGATACGAGACAGTGAGACCGAAACGAACGAACCACTACCTATGCTGAGTACGATAAAATTAACCAGGAATGAATCGAGACAAATTAACCTAACTAACATAGGAACGAAGAGTAAACGAAGCGGTACAAAGCGGCGCATCTACACGTAACCTAATGGGCAGTCAGGCACCGACCTCGATTAGTTTATATTATTTCATTATATTGTTATAAGGTACGAGTTTCACTTTCCTACATACTGATTGAGTCTCAGTCGAGTCTGTAATGTTATATATTTTAAGAGCTATAAGAAATGTATGCGCGTTAACTATGAACATCACAATGTAAAAGGCATCTTCACTATGTTTTACCGTTAAATTTGGGACATCGCACCCCTCGCCCCGGACCGCTAGTCACTTATAAAATTTGCTTACACCTCACAATATTCCTCAATAGATAAATTATACTTTACTTATGGAGCGATCTTAAATAACCCTATTCTAAACGATCAAATTATGCATTCAATGTAATCCTCAACAATTCGTCTATTTAAAACATTTATTAACAAATCTTATCGAGCGCGGCGCGGCGCGGTTCTATTATTTAAAATTAAAGGAACAACTCCCGCCTTGTGGTCGGGCGCTGGGCAGTCTATCAGTAGGGCCGTAAACTCTAAGATAATTACAACAAATAATGGTCGGACGCGGCGCGAGCGCTGGGCCGACTGCCGCGCGGACGCCTCCCTGCCCCGCGATTAATTACTTAGCTTATCACTAAAATTTTAATCAGTCGATCGGTCAAACGATTGAGCGATATAGTACAGTAAAGGACTAACATTAAATTTAATCTAACAATGTTATTTTAAATTATAACTCACTTTGTAACGGGGCGGGGCGGCCGCGCGACCTGCGACCGCGTCGGGTACATATTATGATACGACTAACATAGCGGCCGTAGCGGCCGGCGAAAGCTCTATACAGTTTTAAAAATATTTGGCAATCACATAAATTAAAACTTTAAAACTATGTGACGAGAGAATCGATTAAAATTATGCTTTACACACAAGTAAGTATATATATGTACAAATGTATGGCGAGGGCGCGAGGGGTGCGGCGCGACGACGCGCGGACACGTACCGAACTATATCCTAAATGCTTGAGCTTCATTACTTAACATACGACAATATCGTTTGCTCGTTTAACAATTTGGCAGGTAAATTTAATTAAAGTATAAATTCCATATAATAATAGTATCAACTTAAAACTTGCGATAAAAAACTAAAATGCATATAAGAAAACAAATTAAAATTACGAATATTTATACAGAATTGTTCCCTTTTTAAAAACGGGAATAATTAAAAATATTAAAATCACGTTCAGTCACTATGTTTTGTTTAATATTAACACATAATTACCTCATTACATGCCTACCGTTTTCCTAAGTCTAGTGTGTGGTAAATAACCAAAATTCTAACATTAAACATACATACCGATATATATACCAAATATTTATACAAGTTATTAGCTTAAGTTAAGTTCTTTTAGGTCATTTTCCCTAAATTGGCCTTGTTTAACAGTGTCTGTCAAATGTGCGTCACGTGAGCGAGCTGCGGCGAGCGGGCACGGGCGCGCCTCGCCTCTACGCGCGAGGGTACAAGTTACAACGATACACCTACACGACATTATTAAAAGAAATCACTTTAGAAATCCGACAAAAATTATTAAAACATTCGAAATGTGTGAAGAAAATAAATCTTCCACAAAAAACCCACATCCAAATAGAATATTAAAAGCAAAGTTAATTAAAAAACTGTGTACACTTGTTGTACACGCTTATGACAGCATCGTTTAGCTTTAGAAGAGGGGTCGCGAAAACTTCTGGGCGAGTCATGTCAGAGCCGCGTTATGTGCACCGCCATGTAGACGGTGCCTTATCGAGTGGTTAATATCATTCCTTCATAGTAGCGTTCAGAGACGGCCGAGTGCCAAAAGTTGCGAGAAAGAGTGGGAATACCTTATTAAAATTAGTAGACAAAAGAGCTTTATTAAACACCTAATAGTTTTGAATGTTATCGTTAAATTATTTTATATTTTTACTTATTAAAATTAACGCTTACTTACGCGTGTGGGTTTGTGTTAATGTAGTCATCGGTGACTTTAATTATATAACCGCCTTTATAGGCTTAAGATAATCGTATGCAATTATTTTAAATTTATCCATTAAACTTTAGTCAAGTTAATATAAATATTAATTTGTTGCATTGTATTCATAATCTATTTTTTCCACGTTTAATGTCGTTTTGTTCGTGAAGTCAAAAACACACAAAACTACAAATCTATCACCTAATGGGAAGTTTAACAGAGGTATATGAAATCGTCGTGTCAATAATATGGGAGTATGCGTTATTAAAACGGTTATATACTAGCTATCCCTATTCCCTTTAGTCTTTAAAGTTGTATCGACCAAGTTAGAATCGATAGATGGAGTCGATCGAATGCAACCGTTGAAAGGATGACTACCGTTCGAGCGCGCACTTGTGTCGATCAAACGTGAAGCGGAATGGCTACATCTACTATGAACACACGATCACGTGTCTCACAAGCGTCAAGGGACTAATGCTACTGGTACAAGTGCGTACTAGACGGTGGGTCAACGTCTGCGTGTGCGGCTATCGCAGCGTAACAAACTACAGGACTCACTCTACCTACCTCTACGTACCTTTAGAAAAGAATTGTGTATATCAACGTGTGAGCGATACGACTGTAGTTAACCACACTGCGGTCATGTGTGTGCACGGAGCAGAGGACAATAATTAATGGATTACTAATTCAGACGTCGGCGCAGAGAGTCTATGCCGCACCCTGTTAGATGTGCAGGGGATAATGAACGTCAGATATTGAACGAACGTAGCGCCCGTCCGGTGGACGACCGGTTGCGTTAGGTGCGGCCGTCGTCTGCTCCGCGCGAGCGTGCGTGGTGTGGTGGCGTGGGCCCTACGCGGCGGGCCACTCCTTGTTAAACTCGTTGGCGTTGAAGTGTTTGGGCGCGTGATGCGGGTGGTGCACACCTGGCGGCTGCGCGGCGGGCGCGTGGTACTCGCCGCCCGCGTACCGCGACGCGCCGCCGTACGACGAGCCCTACCAGTCCGTCACGTTAGCGCACGGCTCCAGGCCGCGCGGACGCATCCAGCTGAAGCCTGAGCGTACCGCTACTGCGCATCGTCTACGTGCTCTACTCGGTATCAAAATATAGCTCTCTCGAGTCTAAACTGAGCCGAGCTTCAGCTACGATGCGTCCTTGAACCGTCATGGAGCATAAAATGAGAGGACTCCACGATATTTATTATATACTGATCGTTCTATTTATTTAATGAAAAAAGAATTAGGGCCGCATTCGCAAATGCTCCATGACATTATTTGAATAACATAATTTTGTAAATAATGTACTCTGGTTACATTTAACAGAATAGACGAATTCTCATCTCTGAACACTTAAAGTACAGCTCTTAATATTATTTTTATCGATAAAATTAACTATTAATGAACCTGTAACAATATGAGAAAATCCAAATTTTACTAATTTGTACTTTAAATGCCAATTTACAAGTGTTGAGATGAAACAAGGCGATTGAATCATCTCGCACGGCTACAAAATGCAATATTATATATGAATATCGAACGGAACTAAGGGTAAGCTTATAATCTAGTGCGGTGCGATGCCTTTATGATGAGCGCGCGTTATCGTCGCAACAACCGACCGTCCATAGTGAGAAATCCCCAGTGTTTCGCGACATTCCCTCATCCGATACCCGCCCTTATCTCTAATTGTCTTTCTGGAGGAGCCACTCTTGTGGGCCCTGATCGACCAACTGGAAAAGAAGAACAAGACAATAAAGTCCCACTCGCCACAATTCAACTGGATCTTTAGCAGGTTTATGTAAGTAGCGCAGCGCGTGAAGATGGACCGGGCGAAAGCGTGTGACTATCCCCAAGGGCGAGATGAAAGTTTAGGCGAAGGAGGACGGGAGAGGAGAGGCGGGAAGGAACCGTGGAGGTCGGTGATGAGAGACCTTCAGCGAAACTCGATAACAACACTAATCTTCTTGATTTTTCACTATGGATAGCGGTGCGACTGTCAACTATGGCCACGAGAGGCGGCCGTGAACAGCGCCGCGTCTACTCTCATTATGTACCGCAGCATAGCTCGTAAAATCAAAAAGACATCGCACATTAATCTCGCCACTGAAAACATGCAGATAAGTGGGCTTCGTCGTCGCCGCGTATGACATTATCGTGATATAAAGCATTTCGAACACAGCACACGGATGCAAGGGTGGCAAACTAATGGCTCTATACTATCAACTCATGCTGCTTTTAGCCGCGATTCCTTTGTTCGCATTCATGGAGCAATGTTTTCGCTGAATATCACTCGCTCACCAGAACGTTCGATCATGTACATTCATTCTCAAATCGCAAACAACTCTATTGCAAGTACAACCAAATTGAACTATGCAGAAGTACAGAGCGTTTCTTATGCATTCATACAACACACGCGCACACATATTCTCTAGTGACACTGGGTACAATAATGTTGGATGGTCATTCATGCTGTCGGGCACACCGTTACCACGCCATACTAATACGAAGGTAGATGCAGGATACAAATCATAGAGTAAAGCGTAGGAGACAGGAGTGTGGGAAGGAAGGATGCAAGCCCCGAGGTGATGAGCAAATAATACGATGATCAACTTGGCTGTACTTTTGTGTAACTACCGTCCATAGCTGTCAAAAAGTTATGGACGACAAACATCAACACAAAATCGTACCTTGGATTTGGTAATGATGAAATAGATATTAGGAACATGATGAAAAAAAATAAAAAATAGCGTAAGGACAAGGTTGGCATCCAAGATATAGTTAAACATATTGTTTGCGATTTTGATATTGGATGATGGAATGCTAAAGGTAGGCAAACAAAAACAAAGTCATCCAATATCTTGTTCCACACAGCGCGGCAGTCGGCGAGGCCATACGTACGCGTACTGTGGCGTCGCCGTTCGCCGTTGGATCTCATTGTCAACTATTTCTCGCGACCCACTGACACAGCTACCACTAACTATTTGTTATTGTAATTTCATTGTAGTTTGTTGTCCAGCTTGTTTTTACGGGAGATTGTCCAAACAAAGTTTTACGTGTCATACTCATAAGTATTAATATTTGTTGAAACACGTGAAATCTGTTACTTTTTTTTTATTAGACATGCTAATACCAATTGTAATGCTTAGTAGTTATCGATTTTTTTATAATAACCATTTGTTTTGGATAATGTCAATATGTTTAACGGATACATGAAGCAAAATTTTGCTAACTAAATAAGCAGAAACTAGGAACAAACCCGCATGAACAAGCCTATGTTACTTTACTAAACATAGCTACGCGGCGCTGTGTCAATGTGGGCACGGCAAATATTTCATGTGGCAAAAGCATGAACCGACCGAGATAGAAAAACACATTTTTATATCAGAGTTTAAATAAATTGCCTGCACGCATTAAACGAGTCATACATGATTTTATAGCAAATACTTCTACTGATTTTCTTGTCAAACAGCTAGCGTTTACAAGTCTAAAGATATGCATAAAAATGTATTTCTTTACCTCAAAATGTCCACCCAAAATTGCAATGTCATGATTATAGCAGTAACCATACCATCACCGGAGCTACAGCCTAAAATGCTTAAATGATTCATGCTAGGTAAAACGCGAAAGGCACGAAAAACGATGGAAGATGTGTTTATAAAAACAACACTAGGCCAGAAGAAAGAATACGTGTTTATCTCCTGGCTTAGTAGATAAGTCGTTGCATGTTCGGTCAATGACCGAGCCTCGCCGAGTGATCGATTATTATTGTTAGTTTGGCGACTCTTGAATTATAAACACACCTTTTACCATGTCATATTATATGGAAAAGCCGAATCAGAACTGAAATATTTGGAATAATATTAACACTGCCTCTGTAAGTACCACTAGATTTTACATTTCATTACAAACAGTACACGTTATTAAGATATACATTTTGGTCATACATTAGCATAATTGCTTCCATAAACCAGTATAATTCGGCTGTGATTCGGAACACGTCAAATTAAAATTTTCTCAAAATAACAAAACTAGAATGAGCTAAGTAAATGAGATATTGGCTTTTAAATTATATAATCAAGAATTTTAAGACATTATTATATAAAATCGTTGAAAATATATTTTCGTGGAGACTTTTGCTTAGTTACATTTAGAATATAAACTGGTTAAGACGCCATAATTGACGGATATCTAAAAATATCAAAGTATTCTTAGGTTACCGGTTTTAACGGTACTCTGGCCAGTATCGCAAGTACGTAAGCAGATAATTTTGTTTAACAATATTTGATGGTCAAGAAGAGAGCTGAGCGTGTTCGATAGGTGCACAGGATGATAAGAGAAACTCTGAACCGTGAGAGATGCGGGAGGCACGAAAGGCCGAGCAGTATCGAGTCACGCTCGCTCTTATAATAGGTCGGTGTCTCTAAGTCTAGATGTGTGTCGTCTATTCGGCGTGTTGTGTGAGGTATTGTTGCGCGTGTACCTGGTCCTGCTGGTAGGCGGGCGGGTACTGCTGGTACGAGGAGTAGTCCGCGGACGAGGACTTGGACAGCGCGGCCGACGACAGCGCGCCCGTGAGCGCCGGGCCGCCGCCGCCGCCGCCGCCGCCGCGCCCGTACATCTCGCCGCCCTCCGACAGCGGCACGTACGAGCCTGCGCGCGCCACCCGTCAGCACCAGCACGACGCGCAGGCGCCGGCACCACAACTTAGCACTAACCGCCAGATTTGCTCATTCCATTTTCAACTTAAACGTCAACATTTTACGGTTTCAAATCTTTTCCACAAATCTGTCAGTTTCGTGTAACTTGACCTGCCGGCGTCTGTACATCGTTCTCTCGCATATAATGATACATTCAACATTAATCATGTAACAATATAATTTAAAAAAGTGTCCATGGAGTTTCTTGTCTATTCGTCTCCATAGGAACCTACGACGCTTTGGAATAGGCAATTAGCTTCGTCTTTCTAAATGACCGACGCTATTGACAATTCAAAAGTGCCGTAAATGGTTCAATTGAAATAAATGCTTTCGAATTTGACATACGGGCTTAAAACCAGAACACTTAATCGGGAAACAGGCTCTACTTACTCAGCCTATGGCTACATGTATTAAACAACGGGATATTATTAATTGCACATCAAATAAATAATCACATAGCAATTTATTTCCATCATTTAAATACTGACTGCACAGCAAATTAAATACTGACTGCACAGCAAATCAACCAGAATGAACTAAGTTTCCGAAAACATAATAAATGTTCCCGAAAATACTAACCCTAGATGGTCGACGTCAGTGGCATCCCGAGGTTCGGTTGGTTAGGTTCCTTTAAACCCTTTAGACAGAAATAGGAGCCCCGCCAAGCGGGGCTCCGTCGACCAGCTTATTAACCCTAACCCTATATTTAGATTACCCTAGATTTCGGTAAAACGCAATTAAAAAAATGTGGTACTCGTTGGGAATAGAAAATAAATTGATGAAAAAGCTTTTGCTTTAGGAAAAATCGAAAATAAATTGTAGTGTGTTTAGTGATATTTTGAGTTGAATATTTTGCTGTGCAATCAGTAATTTTGATGGGAATTCGGAATCTTATTGCATAGAAAAAGGATATTTTTTGATTTGCGTTTAAATACTACCCCCCTTAAACAACCGTTGAACAAATCGCAAGCGATAGGTGCTACAACAACAAGCTTACGTCATCAATACTTCCTAGATAACTGTAATAATCTTAAGAAAACTCCACATAAAGCTATAACATCTGGTAAATACCAACCTAAGTGATTTGTCGCAAACCTTGTAGACTCTTCTCGTTCACAGGAACAAGGAGTATATGCTAATTTGCGTGGTCATGTCCCACAAACATCTGAACGTACCAGCAGTAATGTAGCTGAAGGCACTGCCTGGATGTGGATTTTCATACTAGTAATCTAGCATAGCTTATTAAAAAAAAAAACCGTCAACACCAGTGTTCTTAGCAAAGTTGTTCTGCCTTGTTCAGCAACCATGTTTGGTATGAAAACCACGCCCAAAACGTCATATCTAAATCTAACAACATCCATGTCAGGAACTGCTTCGGAATTCTTCTTCATGCGCGTACCCTTGGCCTAGCGACTAGCACCTGCTTCCCTACACTCGGTCGAGTAACTAGCACCGTGTAAACGTTCCATTACTCACCGGAGCCGGTAGAGTTGGAGTTCTGCGGCATGTTCCAGTTGGTCCAGCTGCCGCCGGCCGACGCGCCCGCCGGCGCAGAGCTGTAGTTAGCTGTACACACCAATAACATCACATTAATCACCAGGACTTGCACTAAATGCGGAGGTGTAGACTGAAGCCTGCTAGTGGACTGCGATAAGCTTGATCGACATGTTTGGTATGTGTTCTTAGAAAACATGTCGATTTGACAACTGGTTACAAGATTTTGATCAAAGTTGTCATCTTTTGAATGATACATTATGCATGTGTTTGAATTGAAGACAGCGAGTTGCGTGTGTGCAACAGCCTTTATGTCTTCTTCCAATTTAAATCAGTTTCTGATCTATAATTTTAGCTGGTTTTGAAAGTAAACTGTTGCAAACCTTGTAGACTCTCTTGTCCATAGGAACAAGGAGTATATGCTAATTTGCATGATAATGTCCCACAAACATCTGAACGTACCAGCAGTAATGTAGCTGAAGGCACTGCCTGGATGTGGATAGTCTATGACTCTACGTGGTGAAGTATCGCGATAAGATTCGGGGGACTGTGACCTAACCTCCACTAGACATCTTGTTTACATCAAATTTATTATGTTAGAGGTGTGTACTGACCATAGCTTCCGTAGCTCTGCGCAGGCGGTTGCGTGAACTTGTTCAAACTTATGGTTAAGGTTCATACTTCCGTTTATAATAGAATCAGCTGCCAATCGCAGTCCACTAGTGGACATGGGGCTCTTTTCACAGGAGCCTGTAGTTGTTGAAGAAACTGCTGCCCGTTGATAGCTATTACATACTATTTATGTCTAATACTAAACATATAACATAGCCTAACAATTGTTCAAAGTTTTATCACACTGGAAGTGCATACACTGCAGTCACAACACGTGTGGGTGGATACTTCAAGCTTAAAGCCTTATTACACTACACGTTATTCAGGGACCCTTTCTCTAAAGGTACTGTTTGGAACCGAGCTGCCAACTGCAACTGCTGACTGCCAACTTACAAATAGTACCTTTAATTGATGGTGTAATAAGAGAAAGGGAGGAACAGTCCCTATTAATATTGTGTATTGTAATAAGGGTTTTTTTAACTTTCAATATATTAGGCGATCCGTCTTTTGTTGCAGCAACATATTCTAAACCTGTAGATGTACACCTATCGCTAGAACTAGTTGTTCATCTTGTATGCCCGTCATTTCCTAATATTTGTCGTCGTCTTATGTAGATACACTGCTACAAGGCTCTTTTGGCACTCAATTGACGTCGACAGGAGGGCGCTGTTGGTAAACATTTGAGCAATTGTTTTGTGAAATATCTTGAAAAAACAGGACGGCGGCGTTAGTTCCGATTTTGGGCAAGCGCCAAAAGAGCCTTGTAGTGTTATAAGCATAAGCTCGCGGTCACGTACCGTAGCTGCCGTAGCCCTGCGCGGGCGGCTGCGTGTGCTGCGTGTAGTTGTTGGAGGCGGGCCAGGCGGGCGCGTGCGGCGGGGCCTGCGGCGCGGGCGGCGCGCCCCAGCCCTGGTAGTTGCCGGGGCCCGCGCCCGCGCCCGCCGCGCCGTAGCCGGCGTACGACGTCTGGCCCGGCGACGTGCCCCAGCCCTGGTACCTGCGTCAGCGGGGAACGAGTTCAAGGATGGAACGATATGTGCAAGTGCATGTTATTGAACGAATTACTTGTTTTGTGTTAAGTCGATTGTCATTTGTCCATGTATAAAGTCGAACGTACAATATTTTGGGTTAATTTTAACTGTAAGATCTTTTATAAGAAACATGAACAATTGATCCACAATAAAACATTTCTACATGAAGAAAGAAGCATCTCAAAAAACAAGACAAAATAAAATGAGGCCAGACATCCGTTAAAAACCCGAATCAAAACCAGTTCTCACCCCTGCATAATGTTGGGCCCTGCCATGGGCATGTTGATCGGCGGGCCGCCCATCTGGCCGTTGTGGCCCTGGATCATGTTGATGGGCGCGGCGGCGGGCGGGCCCCACTGGCCGGCCTGCGGCGCGTCGCCGGGCGCGTTGAGCGCGCCGCCGCCCATGCCGCTGGCGCCCGAGCCCAGCTTGCCGGAACCATCGCGGGGCTCCGCGCGCTTGATCTCCACCTGCTTACGTGTTTTGGGTTAAAGAAAATCTAGTTGTCAACTTACCATTTCGATTGATCTTAAGACTAAAAACGCCTACTGAGAAATTGGACTTATTCAAGAAAGTTACTAGTTCTAGGAAACTGGCTTCAGATATAACCTTAGCACTATGTAGTCATTTATTTCACAGTATTTTTGTGTCCGCCGTTTACCGAAACAATATCATTGTAAAATATAAATTGTAAGATAGCACGCGTTTGTGTGGCAATCAAATGGAATCTTCTTAATAAACGAGGAGGCTTGCATTGTGGCGACACTTTTTCTATTTATTCTTAAACATACATCTACTCGCGGTATATTTAAAATGCACACGTAAAAAGTTACACGTTTCTTAAATTCCAGCAGTCGTTCACCCGGAAAAGATTAAAGCATGCGTCACACATGTTTATTAGAACATGATGACACATACGAGAGTCAACACGATTTGTTGTTATGTCAGATTTCAGAATCAATATAATTTACCAATTTTATACTGGATGATATAAATAAAATTGACTCCATTGTAATTTAAAACCTATAAGGAAAACATAGTGCTAATTTTTATCTGTATTATTTATTTTGAAAAGCAACTGATTACTTCAACATTATAATTGCACAAGTATTAAAAAAATTAAACAGTTTTATTCATTGACTTAGTGAAGCTCAGTGATAATTTGTTTCTCGAGGGGATAGCTACAAAAATATTTGGCAAACAACTGGTGTTTTCAAATCACCTACAAAAATAGTTACATTACCTGTTTTCCATTGAGATTGATGAAATGCTCCTGAGTGACCCTCTCAACGGAGATCTCGTCCTCGAACGACAGGAAACCGAAGCCTAGAACAATCATGTTTGTTTTTATATTGTGAAAAGTAGAAAATAAGCTTCAAAACATCAAGACATTAGCAAATCAGATATGTTCTTACAAAAATGTGAAAATATAGCACACTAATATCAAAAAAAGTTACAACCCCAGGATAATATTACTGCAAATAGCTTTACTTGTTTATGTATGGAATGCTCTTTTGTCAACATTCTCATAATACAGCTCTGCCTCTTGGTCCTTTCTTTCCTTATTTTATGAAGCAATTTTCTCGTAACGAAGTGAACTAATAAAAAGATGTGTTCGGCGCAGTTGTGCCTACAACCCTCGGATCACAACCGGTCGCCCAAATTAAACAAGTCGTAAATTGTTTGATAAAGTCGCCCCGAAGGGTGACAACACCTTTCACTGAGCTCACGATTAAGGTCGTATCATTTCGATCGCGTTAACCCTAGCTCATGTTACTGTTTGGAAAGCGAAACGTTTTTTCTTTAGCAGAACCGTACGTAACTTGTGAACTTTTGTTTTGCACTAGTTCAATGGGTATAATTGCTTTCACATTGCGTCTCAGATTTCTAAGTTGTTAACTGTTTTAAACTGGATGACGAATTCGCCATATTTCATCATAGTAATCTTTACTTGATTTATGTTATCTTTAAGTACTTGTCTATTTAATTGAGTACCTGACCTACTGCTTTATCTCGTAGAAGTCTTCCTATCAGATACAATGTTTATAAAACGGTTGTTCCAAGTGACCTGTCGCAAACCTTGTAGACTCTGTTGCTCATGGGAACAAAGAGTATATGCTAATTTGCGTGTCAATGTCCCACGAACGCTTGAACGCACCGACAGTAGTTAGCACTAGCGGCGCTGCCTGGATGTGGATATTATAAGCTAAAATGTTACATAAATATCATATATAAACTCGTTGCTCTGTAAGCATGAGAATAAAATGTAGAATATTTTAGTAATTTTCATTTAAAAAATATACAAAAATTCAATATCTTAGGTAAAAAATATCGTTACACAAGAGCTGTTTTCTCCATTTGTTAAATTAATCCGGATAATTTAATCGCATCAATCACTAGGAACTATTAACGAATGTTAGTGTTTGGTATATGGAACTAGGTATATAAGTACTAACTTTCTCTTATAAAGCGGCCCTCGAGGCTTTGCAATGTCATTATCATTAGGTCCTCAAATAGTGTGAAGTTATGACTCGAACATTAATAAAATTAACTGATTTGCATAATGTTGTTTACCGGCGTTATGCACGCACGTCCTCTCACCTCGACAGCAAGCTGCGATGAAGAAGTAAGACATGAAACTCTTCTGTCGTAACACTTATCTAAGAGTCTATTGCAGATGTTGACTATAACACTTACCCCTAGACTTCTTCTTCTCCTGATCGTACATGATGACCACTTCCATGACCTTGCCGTAGCGGCCGAAGAACACGCGCAGATCGGTCTCGGTCACGTTGGACGGAAGCCCTCCGAGGAACACCTTCGGGTACCCGCCACCGCGCTTCGGCTTCTGCAGCGTGCGAGGGTTGCACGGCTTCGGGTCGATGGTCCTATCAAATAATTTGTATTTTTAAAACCATGCTTATATTTTTTGAGGTTATCAAGATGGCCGCCGTGGGCCGCCATTTTGATTTGTGATTTTGCTGTCATATATTTGAGGTTCAAAACATTGGAACATAATTCGGCAGAAAGCTGTTTTTAGATTAGGACCAAGTCCGTAAATTATGTTTTCGTACCGTTGGCTAAAAATAACACGAAGTCAACTTTGAACACAACAGATTTGTTACCTAACCAAACTAATAAAGAACATTCAAGAGATTCCTTGTTTTCGTTTTCGGTAAACAAATTGAAGAAAAAGGCACGATTTTCCAGATATAATTTTGCGAATTACTGTAATAAATAAAAAAACGGTCAATGTTGATTTTCCTTGAATTTTTAATAAAAATGTTTATCGGTTAATTTGTTATGCTTCCGAAGCGAAACATGATATACGATACGTATGCTCTAATAATGTAATTAATTTAGTTTATTGCCTGGTATGGTTACATTTTTTTAATAATGGTTATTAATATTAAAAATGTGTCCAGTTTTCGAACACGGACTTATTCTATTTATAACATTGAATAATACTTAGCAGATAAATATTGAGGTCAACACTATTTTTTATCAGCAGTAGCGGGAACAAGACGGACATTATAGGAAACCGACACCTTTAAACTGACATGGAACACGGAATAATATGCCAATTTACTCCCGTAACCTAATTTCGAACCAGATCTCAATTAGCTCCATCAATATCAACTGATGCCTAAAATCGGTACTTTCGACACGCGAAAATTTGTCTTATTCCACATTAATGTCTGTAGTTTTTGTACATAGTAATATCCTACCATAGAAGGCTCTAGAAAGACAATATTTGCGACTCATTCTTCTCTGCGTTTCTATTATTTCAGTGGACATAAACTTTTATTTAAATCTTTCTCCGGACTACTCGCTCATCCTTTGCATTTTTCCAGCCTATTGTCAGTCCACTATAACAGTACACAATAGTACACCGGCTTTTTGGACATATCTATCCATAACAACTCGTCTGGTTTAAAGCAAAACCTTTCTGACTCACGTATCCCTTGCCTTAAGGGACTAGAGGTTTTAAGAAAATTACTTAACTATATTTTTTCGCATTGGATGCCTAACCTATTCTCCGAAATATTCCGAGTACAATCCTTTAGTTATCATTTTACGAGACCCAGTGAATGGAATGTACAGTAATTCCTTTATCTAGGGATTACAAGGCTTTGTTTAGGACTAAATCCAGGAACGCATTTGTGACACGCCAAGTCGGGTGTGGCCGCGAACACGTGTTAGGGGCAGGGGTGTGATAACTGTTTCTAGTTTGAAATTTGTAATAATATAAAATATCAGATCGCAGAATCGTTTATATTATAGTTTTATCGCGATAAATAAAATAAAACTATGGTGCATTGACTAAATTTCCTATTGTTACCAGTGACCCCGTTTTCAAATAAAAGTCAATGTCGCCGACTGTTGAATGTATTATTCCTTTAATGTGGGTGGTGATTACGATTAGTGACTGATAACTGTTAGAAAAATTCCATCGAATGGCACGGTACAGTAAAATAATAATGTCATATTTTCTTACAATGATGTGGCAAAATAAATGGACATTCCGCATGAATTTATTTGAACTATTGTTGCGAATGTGTCCTCGGAATTCAGATCAATTCAAAGAGCGTGTTAGTTTTGTACGCACGACGACAACATATCAAGCTATATATTTCCAGTATAAACTAATTTCTCATTGTACGAAAAGCCTATACAATGCGAGGTCAGCTAAAACTGGAAATGTATAACTTGATAATGTCGTCGTTTGTACATTTAAGGCTGAGTATTTATGTGTGAGTATTTATGTGTGCGTGTTGCATTGAAATCAAGCGGTATCGTCACTATTGTATGTCGACGATAGGTACCGCTTCTTTCTAGTGCCAATTGAACCCTATCCGTCTTCATCTGTTGTGCAGCTGTAGCTAGGCCATTTGTAGCATTCAGTTCATAACATTAGCATTTTTAATATTCATAGTTTGGCGCTAAGTGCAATAAAGCATAGTTGTAATAGGAAACTGAATATTATAACTTATTGTAATTTTTCACATTGTATTGAATAATTTTAAGTTTGTTACCCTCTGCTGAACAACACGCTCGTTCATATTTGATCAGATGTGAAAACTTTTCTTATCATGCAAACAAAATATGTTTGAATGATAAAACTATTTGTAGTGCAAATAGAACGAAGTAGGTACCTACTGCTTTCGATCATGTTGTAAGTTTTGCAGAAATGGTTAAGTACTTTCAAGTCTTACTAATATTATTTTTACGACTCCTTTATTTACTGACCAGCAGTCTGCAGATTTTAAATTTAGCCCAAGTCTATAGTAGCAAATTTTCTAACCTCACTTTAGTGACCAGTGGCAAGTTTTGGGTCTAAAATAACGCCCGTTCAATACTGAAGCTAAGGTTGACCCAAAAAGATTCTCTATCATGGCAATCGGACAAGTAATTAAAAAAATAAGTCTACTTTAAAAGTAACACGCCTGACAGTCTTGTATGCCTAACAAGTAACACGTGTTTATTCATTTAAGATTCCGGACCCCGTATTTACCTTCAGAACGCCATAACTACTGTGTATTATGCAAACCATGTCTACCCTGTGATTTATTCATCCAGTACTCATTGGGCACTGTTGAGCACTGAACTAAACAAAAACTGTATTTTACTTGCAAATGAAAGATAATCAGAAACTAAAAGATTGATGTGAGAATAAACAATTTTTTTCAGCTCTAAATCTCTTTCTTGTTTATTTTATTATACTTGTTAGTAAAAGAAAGTCATATAATTAGTTAAGTCGGCACACTGACGACAATCTCAGCACCAATAAGTCTCCGTATCGTCGCAAACTGACTAAGCATGCACTCCTAATCATAGTGTTAATAAAGGCAAAGAACCTTGTCGCAAACCTTGTAGACTCTCTTGTCCATAGGAACAAGGAGTATATGCTAATTTGCATGTTAATGTCCCACAAACATCTGAACGTACCAGCAGTAATGTAGCTGAAGGCACTGCCTGGATGTGGATAGGAGATTTTATTCTGCGTGAGCTGGTTAGAAAAGCGTTATTCTATTATCGTTTGGGTATCACGTCAATACTCGGGCGAATTTCACCCACCCTCCGCCTGGGTTTCAGTTTTCGACTCGCGAAATGTACCTTTTTAGTTGGAAAATATTTTATAATGTAGAACAGCGTGTTCTGTAAGGATTCGCAAAGGAATTTTCATTAAACTATTAAAATAGTTTCAGAAGAATACAATTTTTTTTTTATGTTGGAGTAGCGTAACATTACAATTCTACACGTAAACTTTTTATTTAAAAGGATAGTCAGTGGATAATTTACATTTCCAATTTCACGTTTTGGTATTTCCATAGTTTTACTGAGATCTATAACCATTCGCGTAAGTGATTAAACACCACAGAACTTTTTGGTTACCTGAATATATTGCATTCTCACATGCGGCGTACACATTTCTTATAAAACATTGAACCTTGAAGGTCTAAAAATAGGAAAAATACAATAAAGAACCATCACACGCAATACCGTGCAGGAGCGACTTGCAAAACTGCAATATATAATAATAATAATATATACGACAATAGTCATGTGACATTGCCTATTAATGGGCGATTTATTTCTAGATTGCGTTGTAAAATCAGCAACTTTATGATTATGAGGAAACTAATCTCATAACAATTTTAATTACGAAGATGGCACGTAACGCCAACAGTATAGAAAATCTATTAAATCGACAAGATTTTGATTTCAAGGAAACCTTGATGATGTACTTCAGGAAATGAAAAGTTCGGTTATTTTATTATACAAATAGGTACCTTTCATTGTGATTTACCTACTAATAAATGTTGAATAAGCTAATATAAGGATGAAGTCCATAGTCCAAAGTGCTTGACGATCCATTAAATCAACGAGGCCTTTCAAAAACAGGGATTTTCTAAATAACTTCCCTAATGGCGCTTATGCATGAGGCGAAACGACCTCTTAAAGCCATATCAATTAACTTTGACCGTCAAAATTTCCCGAAACGCGCGGATTTTCTATCTTTTAGATTCTCGTACACAATTTATAAACTGAAAAAGTTGTAGAATTCCGTAGGAGGGATCTATTTCTGGCTTACATTGATCTAACCTTTCAACCATGGTTATGGATATTAGGTTTAATCGGAGCTGAAATAGAAATTAAAAATGTATAGGTTGACAGGTTAACCAACCTCTGTTTGAGTAAGGCCATACATACAGTTTATTTCTGTTTCAAGAATTGGGTCACAATTATTTGTGGATGCAACATTGTGTCGTTTTAGAAAGATTTTTCGTTCATATTACAGTGATAGATGATTTTATCATGAGAATATGTCAGGTCATGACATGATTTATTATTGAACACGCGTTCGGGCTCGGGGTCAAAACAAGACATGTATTTTATTTATTCGGAAAACATTTTCCTTATCGCTTACCAAAAATTTAATCTGAAAATATTCTTGAGTAATTCATTATGAACCTAAAAAATCCACTCGTAAGTACTGACATTTTTATTATGCCGCGTAGGTACCTAACACAGATAACAATCGTATGGAAAAGTAGAAACAATGTAACAGAAACTTGCCGTTTCAAATTGACGCTATTCACAAGAGTAACTGTATCTTCTTGTGTCCCTCTTAACCTTATCTCCCAACAAGACCACTGGAGCTCGATATTTTTAAACTAATGTTTTTATTGGCAACTGATTGTAACATTGAGTTTTGAAAAGTGAATGTAGAGAAGTTTTACAAAGAAATTCCTAGTGATGACGTCATCGCCATTCACGGCTTAAATTACGGACCGCTAAGTATACCTTTCACTTACTCCAAATATCTCTCTGTCTTGAGCCGGTTCTGGTTCTATCCTACTTTTGGCTATCATGAAATTCACACAAAAGAATCCAAGTTATACGCCTGCATATCTTACTTAGTTTTTTGTGTTCCTGCAAAATACACAATTGGCATTTGAATTTCCTTACCTGCCATCAAGTTGATGGGGCCCATTCTGCAGCACCACGTTGACGAGCGCCGGCTCAGCGAAGGTCACGAAGCCGAAGCCCCTGGAGCGGCCCGACTCGCTGTTCTTCATCACCACGCAGTCGATCACATCGCCGTAACGCGAAAAGTAACGCTGCAAATTCTCTTGAGACGTCTCCCATGACAGACCACCGACGAACAGTTTTCTGGGTCAAAAGGATTTAAATACAGATATTTTATAGCACTTAGGAAATACTTATGCGAATTTAATCTAGGTTGGCTTGTCCACTACCGCCTACCACCCTAGATATAATGACTTTGCGATCTTTAACGCATAAAAGTACTTTCAATGTCAAGTTTATTAAAATCACCTGATGACGTGTCCACATGTAGCATTTTTTTTTTTATCTTAATTAATTTCAAACTTTGCTATGCGTTAACCATCGCTCAAAGCCATTTTGTCTAGGGCAGTTGATAGGTCAAGGCATATCCTATACCCCTTGGCTTTTCAGAAACCCAGCTCCAATTTTACTGAAAACTTAAGCCGTAAGCTCGAAAACAGCTTCAAGCAGCGAGAAATATTAACATGGAAGCTCGAAATAAACTAAAGCAAAGTGAGAGTGACTTTAGTAATGAATTTTAATGACGTTCAAGTCCTTGACAACAGGCGCGGCGGCGGCGGCGGCGTTCGGAGTCGGACCTTCTGTGAAAATTTTACCGACACATTCGGGTACTGGGTGTTAGGCATTTAGTATTAGAAACAACACCTATTAAAATGTCCCTTTGTTTACTTTTGAATAATTAATATTACAAGTCCTGGCTTTAACTTTTACAGTTGGGTAGTGAAATTGTTATTTTAAAAAAGAGATTTGTTTTGCAGAATTTTATTACCTAGCATTAGAAAAAGGCTTATGTTTTCTTTACTGGAATTCACAATTCTTATCCTGTTGATAAGAATTGTGAAACAGGTCAGGAGTTATTTATAAAAATGAGATTCATAGTGTACCCTGCCCTGCATGACATCATGAAAAGATTGTTTTTTATTATAAAGTGTTTTGTATGAGGTAAACAATATCTAGGTTTAACCAAGCTGTTTGTGATTTGCTAACTATATGTAATAAAAATATAATTTCTCCGGTACACATTCATCAACATATCTGAAAAATAATAGAATTCCTTGTTACCAAGGGCGGTTTGATAAAGTTAATTTAGGGAAAGGTCCATACTATTTTTATTTTATTACATAAAACTTACCTTATCCATGTTTTTACCTTAAGAAATTTACTATTTCCCATAATCTAGTTTTATATATTGCTTGGTCATTTACCGACCTTTCAAAAGATTGCACGTGCCTTTATACATTTTTAAGAATTAAATTTTATTCAATTACAAGATATATACTAGAGTAGGTGACCTAAAAACCTACATAGTAGTTGATATCTACATTAAATTTATTCCAATAGCCATTTTGTTTGTGATAAGGATTGCTTTAGTACTTGAAGTCTACAATTGTTAGTCTTAATAATTTGAATGCTAAACTATTCATTATGAATGTATATTTATGTGAGACAGATACAGTGTAGTAAAGTTCACTGGGGTAAAGTAGGTATTTAGATTAAACTGTTTTCAAGGCTCCCTGGGAAATACAAGTGTAGGTATTGTTCAAGTATTGCACTGAACCGAACAGTGTTTTAATTACTGTGCATTTTAAACCTAATAAGACCTAGATTATTATTTAATTACTGCTAATTTAAATGAGCCACTAAACAATAGTATGACTGTTGACTATTTCTGTTTTGTGCTCGTGATTATAGATCTTTTTTGTTTGTTTTTATTTTTTATTATTATCAGAGCTAATTATCTTTTTTGTATGCATGTGTTTCTGTGACAAATAAACCTATTTTTCTTTCTTTCTTTTCTTTCATGATGTTTCAAATCAGGCTTAATTGCTAAATCTTACTCAATTAAAATATGATTAATTTATAATAAACAAAAACCATTATTTTTTTGCATGAAATAATAAATGCCGGAGCTATTGTGAATAAAACATGACTGTGCTTGTGCATATTATAGTTATCTTGATTTTTTTTTTAAAGTCTTAACTTGATTAACTCTAGTCTTACTCTAAAGCCAATATGTGGCCTTTGCTAGCGACAACTTGCAAAATGAGTCACAGATCACATAAATTCTACTGTTAAAATATTTAATAACTGTATGGAAGTTATAATCAGCAGGTTTATCTAATCAGTGCCATTCTACATAGTCAGACAGTAGTCATTGAAAGTTTTACTCTAGCCTCTAAACATTCATAGAATAATAATATAGTGCTTACTAAGCACATTTACTAAGATTGGTGAAAGTATCCATTCACTTCTTTTGGGTCAGTCATAGTTTTACTTATAAAATGGTTTCTTTATAACAGACCTCTGCCTACTTTATTTTTAATTACACAATTTGCAACCTAATGCTATTACATTTGCATTTTAGATTACTTGTAAAAATGCAAGTGAAATAAGCATACAGAAGTGCAGATGTTAGGAAGTAATTAGTTGAAAGTTAATCATTAGCATTTATTATTATTTACTCAACTTTTATAACTAAATTTATCTACATAATTTCCTGTACATGAATAGGATGCTTTAACAATAATTATGTATCCTAAAGTTAATTAGGCATCTACTTGGGGTACACAATATTGTTTTACCAATATGTAAGCGTCAATAGCGACCGCCCAAAGCGTGTTTACGCGAAAAATAACATTCATCCGAGCAAGCATCGAGGAAAACTGTTTACGAACATGATTTGACGACGCAAGGAACCATATGCAAATGAATCAGCACGTTTCGCGTCTTGTAGGTAAATGAGATCGCGCTACGCGGCACTTCGAACATTGATCTAATAACCTCATTAACAACTAGCTACTCAAAATTTCCATATTTTTTATAAAATATGACGCTCGCAATACCCTAGCGCGAAATCACCGATAAGAGAAAGCAACGATTAGTCACAGAAAGGTTAATTTTACATATTGCGACGTTTCCACATCAACAGCTTTCGAAGTTGAAATACAGTTATATAAACTGCTTCTACGTATATTTTGGCAACGAAATGTGACAACAATCAGAGAAAATATAGCATGGGAAAGTAATAGCTGCCATGATCGTACCACGCAAGTCGCACGGCGAGGCTTGGGGTCGGTGCCCGCTAGCCGGTATAAAGTAAAGGCTAATTGAAATTTTGCAGCCCGCATCTATATCATTTTGCGTGTATTATCGTAAAATCACGTTAACATAACATAATTCATACTTTTAGGGAACAAAGTTGAGTACGTAACGCTACCTCACAAGCCCTGCTGGCTATCCGTGAAATGCGACACACCAAGCGAACATGCCAGTTTGACCTATTATAGTTGGCACGTCGTGGACAGCCTTAAACCACACCAAAAATATGTGAAAACAAACTCACCCCTTCTCATCATCGTCCATGTCTGGATTCATACGCATAACTTACTACTAATTAAAAATAATGGTTGGCACCGGTAAAGACAACCAAACCACACAAGCACAGACCCACACGAATGATTATGGCGGACCAACCATTTCCGCTTTCTCAAAAAAAGTCATGGAAAGGGGAAGTTGTCAATACAAAGCTTGGACAAAAAGTAATTCGTAAAAATGATGAATAACATCAGTTATTTATAATTACATACATTGATTTAAATAAAAAATATTTAAACAGTGACAATTATTAATATTATGATTGATAAAGCATAAAATTTAATTTAAAAGTAAGTAAACACGCAGGATCTCGCAAACAGGTGAGCCTGCCGCCAGGTGGCAGCACAACCTAAAATGCTGCCATATAAATAAATATCAAATACAGTAGATTTTTTTTTAAATTTAGCCAGAAATATTTTGAAATAAAAAATTCTATTTTTTCAATTCAAAAAGTTTCACTTTCATTTAAGTAATATTTATGTAAATTTCAGCTTTTTTAAATTTAAAAGAATTTCTGTTAACAACAGTAACGCCATCTGGGTTACAACTAGTTAAGTAGTACCTAGTCTGACTAGGTAGAAAAAAAAGGAAATTCACGTTCAAGTCCATCAAAACTATTGTACAATAGTTGTTTCACCTTCAAAGAAACTAGCAGCTGTAAATACACCCGCCGAAAGTCTGTAGTCTGCCATCGACGTCGCCTTTGAAATTGTACCTTTAGGGACACGGACAGTGACGGACTTTGTGTGTCTGGGGCCCAGGGTGATAATAGTAAATGTAATAGTAAATGAGGCCTCATAGCCCTGGTATGCAAAATAGCAGGATGCAAAAGAGAGCGTAGTAAACTCGAGAATTTTAGCAAAGCTTACGATTTCTTTAGACCTTTCATACAAAAATAGGAGATACCTACTTTTGCAGAAAAGTTTAAGTATTTTTAGAAGAATGCTAGAGCGAAGTGAGCTCAATAATTTTAGCACCTCGCCCGGAAAGGTAAGGTTTTCTTTTTACCATTCATACAAAAATAGGAGATAGTTTGTTGATTAAGGGACTAACCACACTTATTCAGCTCTGTTCAGCTTTTGGCCATAGGAGACAACGATTTTGTATGGAGATGCGTACGCATCCGTTCAGCTTTCCGGATGCGTACACATCTCCATACAAAACTGGTGTTTTCTATGAACAAAAACTGAATTGAGCTGAATAAGTGTAGTTAGTCCCTAATGCAGAAAAGCGATAATGTAGGAGAAAGAGCGAGCGGGGTGCAAAATATTTCGTGCTCAATAAGCGCAAAAAAACTTGCACCCCGTCTCGTTGTAAAATTTTCTTTTGATCGAATACTTATGTAGCGGCATCTACAACGGCACATGCGAGCTACGCGTCAGACTGACGTCATGCAAAATCCTGCATCGCGCAAGCAGAGTTTACCGCGCAACTAGCATCTATACAAAATCCCGACATCAATCGTCGGGCAGTTGCCCACCCAGGCCCTGATTTAGGGGAGGGCATCCGGGGCAACCGCCCCGGGGCCTCCACAAAAGAGGGGCCCCCACAATAGACTTCGGAAAAAAAATCTATCAAATTCCGATGAGTAAACCCTGGTAAACAACTTTTCCTTTTATATTTTTTTTTCGCTGTTTTATACACGATGTGTAAGTACCATGGTTAAGGTACCTTGCCCTTACTGCCCTATCTAAAAAATCCAGCCTGTTTAAAAATGATTGAAAAATGTGGACAAAAAAAGTATCGTCTGTTCCACAAAATTTTCGGGGCCTACACATTTTGGTTGCCCCAGGGCCTCCACACGCTTAAATACGGCCCTGTGCCAACCAGACACAACACCCGTCTGGTCGGAGGATCCTCCCTTTCCATAGAGTATGAGTGAACTTCACACCCTGTTCCTCATACCTCTATACTTACATAAATAGAAGTTACTTTAATTGCCAATCATTCTACGGCGTTGTTTGGAATATGATTAAAAAATAAATTTCGAGATTTGGGGGACCCCAAAAATTTATTTGAGGAAATTTATTTTTGGAAGGACTTCCAGCACCGGGGGTCCGGGATGGACTGACCCAGCTACCCCCACCCTTCACCTTAGTCCGTCAGTGGACATGGACTCCCTCAGACCCCAAATTATGTAGTCTTCGACAGTTTTTGCACGCAAAACAGAAGCTCTTTTTTTGTGGAAGCACAGGAACTGCCAAGAATTAGTCTCTAGGAGTAGGAATAAGAGTTGTGTGTTTGTTAGTACAGAAGCAAAAGGAAACTTCACGCCTGTATTCCCCGAAAGGTTGGGCAGAGGTGTACTTATAGTACATCCACATTAAATTTTTTATTTATATTTATTTTGTTTTACAGTTTTAAAATTCGTAATGAATAACTGGTGCCGTCGCCACGGTGACAGGGATATCATCTTGTAAAGTTAAGTGGAAGGGAAAAATCACTTGAATCTGTGAACAAAATAAAACCTTAGTCAAAAATCTTCTGCCATACTCATGCAGAACAAGTGGATATAGTTGATAAGCACCAACCATATCTACTTGTCTTGCTGACCAGACAGTGACTTTACTCTAAAGCTGCTGCCGAGCAGGCGGTCGGCAGCAGGTTTAAAGGCTATTCTAGTAACAGTTTTTTTTTCTTATTTCCAATGATGAGGGATGAGGAAGTTATAGAACCTGTTACACATTTCGTTTGTTTAGAATAACTTGATATAGGTACTCACCCTAAAAATATATGATATATCCACCATAGGGTCTATTAGATTTAAGCTAGAAGGTATTAAATGAGGAATTTCCATATTAAAGAAGCAAATCTCGGCTATGTTTGGAGAAAATTTCTTGTACTCCGTTTTGCACATTTTTTTCTCCTCATCTGCCCATCCCGACTGAACACTATACCGTATTTTCTGAAAAGAAAGGAATAACGTAATAAAAAGCATGAAAAGTTTAGGTGTACGTACTTATATAGGTATATTTAGGTGTAGGTCGGTACTCTACCTGTAGCAATATAACGTTGACTTTTCGTATTTTTACTTTCTTCTCGTTAATAATTGTTATTTCGAAGGGAATAGTCTGTTTAGGTGCAAACGCCTTGTACGTTTTAATACAAATTGTGAATTTTCCCGAATTCCGAAAAGTTTTACGAAATTCGTTGAAAGAAGGCATCTGAAAAACATTTTTTATTAGTATTTTTACTGCAAATATACATGCTAAAAACAATGTTTTCACTTCGGAATACCCACCAATAATTCTTCAACATGATTCAAATTGATGTTTCCTAAAACATTGAACGCTGCCTTTTTTTTAAGTTTATATGCGGGTTTACTTTTTATTTTCACAGTATAAATTACTTTGGCAATGGAACTTTCAAAAGACGACGGCAAATCTGCTGGCAATGCGAAGTGGAACGGGTATTGGTGAATACCGGCCGGTAGTCTGCTACCTGTAAAAGAATGTAACGAAGACTATAATAATAATATAATTGTCTCTTATGACAAGAATTAAGATGAACTTGATGTTGGTGGGCCAATTTTTGAAATTATTAAAGTACTGCATCATGCGTTGATACGATGAGTGAGACTATGTGAGCGTGGGACATTATAGCAGGCTCAATTATATCATCTTAATTAACAGAGAAGCTTCACAGAAGGCAAGATTGTTTAACTATTTCTTTATGTTCTTAACTTACTTACCATTGCAATAATCTCTGAATATGTCGGTCATTAGCAAGCTAAGAACTTTCTTCTTGCCTGAATAGATTTTAATGTACGGCATTGTTGCCATAGAACGAGTCCACTGAGCTTTGCAAGTTCCCGTAACTTTAAGATCAATTCCTGAAACACACAAATCAAAACAGTTTTAATTCTAAAGTTATCCAGTATTTTGAACTTAATGCTAAAAATTTAATAAATATTTAAAAAAATTACTTTGGAATTTCTGGTCATTCTTCAATTCCAATATAACAGTTCCAGTCACAATATCACCTGCATAAAAACTTCCAGTGGAATCACTATTAAAGTTTATGGTGCATGCCATAGCAAATCCAAATATTATTCAATAAGTAGGTATTACGTTCACTACAACAACAAAATAATTTACTCGGCCTTCTACATAAAACATAATTACTAATAGCTATCGGTAACTTGATAACCCCGATATGTAGCAGATAACAATGATGACAGAAGATAATGACTCCCGAATCGGCGATGAATTTATGTAGCTGCAGAAATTGATTTGATGTCGAGGTTGCATGACTATTTTGAAGAGGATGGGGTTGATTGGATTATGCTAATTGAATACGCTTTTTGAATTTTACATCCCATATGTGACAAAAACTAAAGCTGGTTTCCTCACAATGCTTTAACAGAGTTATTTGTTCTTATAGGTAATCATTCTAATCTAGTGTGTGACGTTATTGTAATGTAGGTTCTTTGCTAATAAAGCCCAGACTAGAATTGAAATACAAATAATCTCAAGTCGAGTGGTGCTGTTCGTGAGCGTGACACACAAACATACGGATTACAGATCGATCCATGTGAATAGTGGTCTAAGGAATAGTCTGAACTGAAAAAAATTGTCAAAACCATTTCAAATAATATTTAAGTTCCAATTTTGTAGCAAAATTAAAAAAAAACTTGTAATGAAAATTAAATAATGTGTGGCGTTACATTTCTGAACGAACACCAATGACACTGACAGCTAATGACATTTTGCATTATTGAAAATCGGAATTTCGTTCGTGGTGATTTTTCCGATCGGTTCTTCGGCATGATTCGCATAATAACTGCTCGATCGTTTTGTTTAGTTGTGCATTGCTTATTTTCGTAAACGAATATTTGGAATAAGTGCGTTTCACTGTAGTTTATTTCTCTTTATGCGTCGTAAGTAAATTGTGATAGGTTATGTTATGCCCTTTACCTTTTCAGGGTGAAAAGTAAGTTTGTTTGATTTATGTCGTATAACTCTGATAATTCTCTGTATACTTATGTATTTTAAGAATTTTGGTATTACGCAACATGCAGCTTTAGTACTACAACAAGTGTTGGTAGTAAGACCTTTTACGAATGTCTTTGCAAACATTTTGATTACACGAATCATGTTTCGGTTTTTCTGCAAAGTCGCGAGTGTTGACCTCATTACAGACAAAACATATAAGTTCAAGAGATAGGTATGTTCGAATATTATCATACATACAGTTGATATGATATTTAACTTGTAAATTAGCCTTTTCTTCCAACTTGTGTTTTCTGTAATAAAATGTTATCAAGTATGTATGTACTTTTAGAACATGTTGGTAGCAGTTACAAAAATTAAAGGTTGTGGAAATCAGTGATGTTACTACATTATTAAAAAAAAAAAATGTAAATTATTAATTGACTTTAATGTAATCAGCTGAACAAAATAAAAAGCTTTAAAAATTTCATCATTTGAGCCTCATACTGAACATTAATCTCTAAATAAACTAGCTCAAAGCCTAGCCTATTGGCTGCAATGAGTGGTTGAAAGGATTATTGCCACATAATAGGTACTGACATTCTATTTAGCAGTTTAATTGGAGATTCTAAAATGTTATCACTGAATATCTCACTTCTCAAATTATTCTGATTGTTACTGGGTATTTTTTTGCCTGCTACAGTTTATAAACTTCTGGTTTATTTCAGTCCACATACATTCACATTGTATCTACACCCTAATTGCATAACACACTATCAATCACAATCTGATTCATTTTGAAGGAAAATGCTAATCCATTGCTTCTTATGTTCGAAAAATTTGTATCCTCAATAACGTAAATAATGCAATGAATGTTGCTGAACTGTCAAAATGAAAGCCTGTCTTACTAAATTACCCTGCTGGTCTGAAATAGAAATCTTGCCTGGGAGGTAATCTATTGATTCATTGAGTTGTCACCATTGAAATAGAAGAAGCAAAAATTCTACCATTACTTATCTGTTTTATGAGCCCTACCACTTTACTGCTCAACAACAAGGTGTTAAACCTCATTATGGAGCAGTAAAACATTAACAATGTGTTCATAAGTACATCTTTTAATATATATAAAAATCTTGTGTCACAGTGTTTGTTATCGAACTCCGGCGAAATGGCTCGACCAATTTTTATGAAATTTTTTGTGTTTATTTGGTAGGTCTGAAAATAGGTTGTAAAGTATATTTCACACCGCTGCGGGTGAAACCGCGGGGCGCACCTAGTAATTTTATATTATTAATTATATGTTTTATGGAAAATATGTATACTACTTAAATTAGGTAGTTGATTTCTATAACTACAAGTAAAGTACTATGCTGGTGTGGTGCAGAACAAACTAGCATACAAAACTAAAAATAAATAATAGCATTTTTGCAGGTCTTTTGTTGTCTGTGTTCAGAATTAATAGTCTGTTTACTAAACAAATAGTTCTTTTTCTCAAACATTTTAGATTTCAGTCACCATTTTACAGAATGTGTTGATAAATATGCTTTTTGTAGATATATGGATAGTTTATTGTAGGTACATGAATAACAAAATTTCATCAAGCCTTCATGTCTGTGGAGATTCATGTTTGGCATAAATAAGCCTTATCAAATTATGACTCTTTTCTTGAAAACTTGTTTCTCTACCTTGGATAATTCTCCTGGATTGTGTACACATGTTGACAATCACAATTACCACATGTATGACACATAACACGTACTACTACATAATAATTTAACCTCTTTTCATTATGCAGTACATCTATGAGTATTAGTCTTTGAAAATAATCTGGATAACAATCAAAGTCAAAGTCAAATCATTTATTTCAAATAGGTACATAAAAGGCACTTTTGAACGTCAAAGTTTAGAAAAAAATAGAATTGATTCTAGTTGCTCCTTCCAAAAGGTAGTTTCGTATGGAGAAGAATGGGCAAGAAACTCCACCGTTACTCTTTTAAAATGTTTGTAGGTTCACATTAATTATGTAATTATATGTGAAGATGATGCACCTAGAATAAAATTACTATACCATAATAGGTAAAAAGAATTAAATATAATGCAAAGACAGGTAAATCAATTATATGATAGATACATGGTGCTCACATATTTACAAATATTGGAAAGTAGACGATGTTTCCAAAATTTTAACAAGTATTAATTTAGTGTGTGAGTTAAAGTAGTTCTAATCTTTTTTCAAGGTAATCACCACGGCCATGGACCCGAACATTTATGCTCTGGTCCTAGACACCTTGAACCGTGCCACCAGTCAGGACACGGAGGTGTTGAAACCGGCTGAAAAGAAACTACAAGAATGGGAGGTGGAACCTGGCTTCTATTCTGTTCTCTTGGTAAGTTCCAGCTGGAGACACCCTGGGCGTCGGGAGTCGATTGCCGACTCCCGGCCACCGTAGGCGCGGGCTTGCGGACGGCGAGCAATGGGCAGCTCGCCGTCCGGTAAGGACCAGGCCCGGGTCGACGGCGCGTTGTGTTCCACGCGCGCCTCAAAGAGATGTCAGCAAATAGACGGGGTCCGATAGGACCGATGCCTGCCGGGGTCGCGGATTGTTCGAAAGAGTTACCGTGGCCCTGGCGCACAGGCAACTGAAGGAACACGGGTGGGTTTTAGTCAGTAAGAGTCTGACACGCCCTTCCGCTCCGCCCAGAGCGGGAGACGTCATTTGATGATTTCCCACCCAAAAAAAAAAAAAAAAAAAAAAAAAAAAAAAAAAAAAAAAAAAAAAAAAAAAAAAAAAAAAAAAAAAAAAAAAAAAGGGGCATGGTTCCAATTGGTTGTTTCCTATGGAGAAGAGTTGGAAACTTGACATGATTACTTTGAAAAAATAAGTACCCTAAAAGCTCAATCTTTATTGGAACTAACTAACAGTGCAAATGTAACAGTGACCCAAGCCTCCATATACTTTGATCATCGCCCGCTTATCTTCATTTGCCCATTTTGATGGGGCTGCCACAAAATACAAAACTATTCAGGTCACCATTTCAAAACAATCCTTAGGGGCGCGTTTTTTGACACTAATATTTTTCCCTGTTATGTATGCCCTTGAGTATGTTCATGGCAATTGTGGCAAATTTTATTATTTATTAATATATTGAACAAGGCAACAGGCAATATACGCATTCCTCTTATTTAGATAAAGGCGCGGCTGCTCGAAAGTACTTGTAGTTGCTTACATAGACTGCAGTCAAAAAATTATGTAACCAAAATAATAATAATTGTCACTACCCTTCACAGAATGTACTATCAAACCATTCGATAGACGGCAACGTCCGATGGTTGGCGGTGATGTGCTTCAAGAACGGCGTGGACCGATACTGGAGGAAGAATGCTCCCAACGCCATCAGTGATGAAGAGAGGGTCAAGTTGAGGCAGGGACTTCTCACAACCAGTATCTTGAGTGAGCCAGTCGCTCAAATTGCTACACAGCTTGCCGTTTTGATTTCCAAGATTGCTAGGTGAGTTTTTAGCTTTAAAGATGTTTGTGTGTAACTGTTGAGACCGCTCTTCTCAACATCGCCGGACACAGGCGGTAGTGTACGAGGGGCGCGGGGACAGCGGGGAGTCAGCCGGCCGACGACGGCTGAGCGCGGGCCCCCGCACCACACCAGTCAGCTGTTGCACGCATCCACGCACGGCTGCGCTTGCGCGTTTTATTAACGTCCTTGTAATTTCATATTTTAAATTCAACTTTTTATTGCCATTGTAATTCGTCTTTCATGTTTTTATACTTATTCTTGTTATACAGTCCACTATCATTTTCATTTTGCTCCACCACGACCTATCGTCGCGATCAGTAACCCTGTAGTTTCTGATCTTACCATGGGGTTCCATGATCTGTCAGTAGAATTATTTATCAGATATTTTATTAGGCCTCCAGAACAGTTTCTCATTGATTAAAAAATACAACATCAGGCAAATATATAAGTTGACTGTGTGACTTTCATGAATGGTTTCAGAGACACGGGTAAATCTCTTCAGTTGCTGAACCCTGTTCATGTTTATAGGAAAATTGATAATCAAGCAGTGTATTCTGTTGCTTGTCAATCAGACAAAAACATGCTGCTTCTTATGACAGCGTCAAGAAATATGAAGATTGCCACCTACCTAGGGTTTTACTTCACTACTTAAAACACGTCGTAAACAGCTCTTTATTATCTGACTCCCAGGTTTGACTGCCCAACAAGCTGGCCAGACCTAGTCCCAGAGTTAATGGGTGCACTAAAAGCGCCGCAACCTCTGGTACAGCACAGATCTCTGCTCATCTTCCATCACGTCGTTAAAGCATTGGCTTCCAAGAGACTTGTTGGTGATCGACGCACATTCCAGGTTAGTTTTCAGTTCTTTTGGTTTAGTATGGATTCTTTATTAATTATTCTCTGGGGCGTTCTTTAGGAGTATAGTATGAGGTCTGATAAGTCGAAGGTAGGATAGCGAACCTTCCTTTGTAGTTTATTGTAGTCCATAAAGTCTTAACTTTGTTATGCCACAACATGCTCTTATCTATGACTGAGTTTTTTCCCAAACTTTAAGAGCTTGTCTTGTAGTAACCTGATTATTGCTTTGATCATATTGAGGCTGCTAAACGTTAGCCTCCTACATTAAATGGCTACTGTGCCTGAAGAATTGTCACGCTTTTAAATATAGTACATTTAATACCATGGTTGGGGCTACAACCAAAAACATTAAAGAAACATAATAGTAATTATTAAAACCGCTCGCTCGCCCATCTACAGGAACTGACCAACACAGTATACTCCTTCATCCTGACGCTCTGGCACGAGAACACGGAACTGTTCCTCCGCCACATTCAAGAGGGGGCCGCGACGGAGCTTATCACTGAACATCTGGAGAAGGCACTCCTATGTCTCAGGATACTGAGGAAACTAACAGTGTTCGGGTTCAAGAAAGCACATGAGAGCCAGGATGCTATGGCGTTCTTGAATGTCGTGTTTGACCGAGCTAAGACCAGTTTGGAATGTAGTGAGTATTATTATTTTTATGTTTATGAATTACTGTGTTGTTTTACTTGACTTGTAGTATGTTATTATTGCAATCACTGTCAAGAAAGATGGATTACCAGGGACTTTCAGTCTTGACCACCCTAATCCGATAACATCATATCACAGGACTCTGAAAATATAATAAAATAAACAGTAAAATAGTGATGTTGAAATAAATTACTTGACTTTGTAACCGCTTTTTTACTATAAGTGGAACTAATTATTATTATATAGTTAGCAATATTCCGTCGCATGATTGTAGCGCCGCGTCTTCGAGACTTCATTCGTGAGACGGACTTTACCTAGCATTTACTTGAAACTGCTTTACAAGTATACATAACAACGAATTAGCCTACCTTTTGACTAAAACATAAAAAATATCTTCCAGGAAAACTTCTAAAAGGCAGAGGTATATACCCACTGGAGCTTTGCGAAAAATTCATCATACATTTAACCAAGGTTGCCCTTGGGGTGTTGTGTGCCCAGCCATTCTCCTACGTGCCTCTGATCAGGCCTTCCTTGGAGTTTGCACTGTATTACTGCTTTACCGAGCAGGGCATGGCGCTGATTTATGAGAGGTTCACGATACAGTGCCTAAACATTGTGAAGGGAATTCTTCAGTGTGTGGAGTATAAGCCGCCGAAGGGAATAGATCAGGTTAAGGAGCCATGTAAGTATGATAGTGTTATATAAATATTTTACGCAATTAGTGTACAAACAGTAGTTTTGTAATCTTTACATAGTATAAAAAAAATCGCTTTTTTTGTCTGTACGCTTAGATCTTTTAAACTCCGCAACGGTTTTAATGCGCTTTTCATCAATAGACAGAGTGATTCAAGAGGAATGTTCGTATCTATAATACAAGCATATTATAGTAGAGAAAAGCCGAGAATTTTAAGGATTTGTAATGTGATGTCTGATCGGATTTGTAATGTGATGTGTGATTGTGTTAAGATATTATAGTTTGTTGTTTCACTACCTTTTACTACAGTTTCCTTTACGCATTTCTTGTAGTAACACTCACAGCCCATCAAATGAAGATTGAGGTCCTAGACGCGAACACCCTTTGCCACATGTGTCGACACCTGGTCTCCCACTACTTCCTGCTGAGTGCTGATGACCTGGCACTGTGGGACGCTGAGCCAGAGAGCTTTGCCACTGACGAGGCCGGGGAGTCGTGGAAGTATAGCTTGAGGGTCAGTGGCACTTATTTATTGCAGACAATACAAATCTTTACTAATAATAAAGCTGAAGAGTTCGTTTGTTTGTTTGAACTCGCTAATTTCTGGAACTACCAGAAGGATAAAAAAAAAAATGCGTTTTGATAGCCCAATTCTTGAGCCTTCCTCAAGAATTGTTAAGAAGAAGATCTAGGCTATTTAATGTCACGCTAAGACCCTAAGGAGCCGAGTAAAAAGAAAAACGTCGAAAACAACAGAACGAAATATACTCCGATCCTTACAATGACATACACCAACCTTGAACAGATTTTCTTAGATTTTTCTTTGAGATTTACAATGAGAGCTTATATAAAAACTGGTTTTGAATAATCTTTCCAGGTGACACAAAAAATATAAACGGCGAAGTACCCAGGTCTTATTAGGATAAGGAGGATATAAACTTTAAAACCGACTCTTATTTTGTAACTGCTACAATAAATAGCACAGGCTGTCCTGTGTAAAAAAATAAAAATAAAGGTTGTCCGATGAGGCCCCAGCCTGCGTCGTAGCTGAGCCTGTAGCCTTAAATTCCCCTAATAATAATCATAATATAAACATTTCGATCCAGCCTGTTCCCACTTGCTGCCCTCTCTCAGTGACGCCCTAAGCCGAGATCCGTACCCCACATTGGGTGCCCTTAGCGTGCGGTCATTTAAATATAAGTTTAGTATTAAAATTCGCTCCTGGCTGGAGGCTTTTCGAGTAAAATCTTAAGGCACCCACAGGACAGTTCGGTTAAGTAGCCAAGAGCTCAGTGGTCACAACTACGAGCTGCCATTTCAACAGCAAAAAAAAAAAAAATGTGTAGGAAAAGTATAGCTTGGCTTTACAACGCGCAGTTAAAGTTCATATTTTTTTCTCCCTCTACAGCCGTGCACAGAAGCGTTATTCATGGAACTGTTCCAATTCCGGAACGTGTTAGCTCCGGAACTGGTACGACTACTAGCGACCCTGCAAACGCAACAGATATCTCCTGACGATCTGCCTGGTATACTGAAGAAAGATGCTGTTTATAACGCCGTCGGACTTGCTGCCTTTGATTTGTATGATGATGTAAGTATATCGTAATAGGGATGATGATATTTATTTTTTATTTTATACTCTATGAAATTTTGTTTGCAAATAACTGCTAGACAAAGACGGCACTACATAGAAGTGACGTCACTACTGTGTAACTTCATACTAGCGCCATACATCGTCCGTACCGCGCGACAAGGACGGGAATAATCCCTTCCAAAAACTTTTAGAGCGTGCAGCTACACGCTCTAAAAGTTTTTCTCCATATTTCCATCGATATTACAGATTTTCTCGATTATCTCATTTTACTATGCCTTATTTGAAATTACATAATTTTTTCAAACATTTCTAATATTAGTCATCATCCCTATTACACTCCCGGACTCCTAAATCGAGCCACCCTGCATTTTTTTTTGTAAAGGGTCTGTAATTTTCAATGGTTTTAAATTAAAATTTGTAACAATGATTACACCAAAATGACGGCCAGTATGTCGGCTTCAAAACTATATAACGGGTGTAAAAAACACTTAACGAAGCCGAGAGTAACTTGTACTCTCCATCATTGTAATTTTTTTTGTAGTAGACCATCAATATCTCCGTAACCAGAAGGTTCCGGAGATATTGAAGTTCAAAATTCCAATTTTTACTGTATTTTTTTTAAGAAAGCAAGTTATTAATGATATAATACAACTTGAAATACCCCTACGATCCCTGTACCGTTGCATACACCTAAAAACACAATATTTTACGTGCGTTACGTTGCGCACTACCGTAAACAGCGATTTTACACACCAATAATAAAATTCGTTTCCCAGCGATTATTGTCGTGCTATGTTACTTAGTTTGATTTACAGAATACGTAGTTGGCGGCTGATGGGTATTTTTACACCCTGTATAAACTTTTTCTTTGACACAATCATTATTTCGAAGTTTGAGCTCTTTATACCTAAAGTGGAAATGAACGGTGGCTCGATTTAAGAGTCCGGGAGTGTATTTATAGCATGTATTGAGCATTAACAAAATTGAATTAGGCAACGGTTTCGTTGAAGTATGGTGGCTGCCATATGGCGGTCGCAGTGATGACTGTCATGGAAATGATGGCAGCAGGGTTTGACTTTACGGTGTCCAAAAACCTATATATGAAAACACCAACTTACAGTACAACTATTTTTTTAATGTCCCTCGGGAATCATCGCATTTCCGAATACAAACGAATGCTAATTTCCATGCCCATCAATTATTACATTAATCGTGTATAATAATTTATAGACATGTAAACCTATGGACTTGCCATACCTATAAAATTAGCGTGCATACCTAAAAAAATCGGGCACTTAAGATGGCCGCCTTTCATAGGGTTGTAACTGCGAGTGCAAGAGAGCAAGCAACCGTTTGACAGCACATCTACCAATCATCTACCACAAAAGTCGGCACTCAACATGGCGACCGGTCACGCATAGACATGATTTTGACGTCACACAAAAGTGATGTCAAATTAAGTCCTTGACAAACATTTAGACGTATCTCTTTCCATACGCAGCTCTTGATTAGTTAAAAAGAAACAAGACGCTTTGTGACATGTGTATGTCGATATGATAGATATTTGTATAACTATTCTTCCTATAGTAGAATATGCCATCTCCATAGTTTCCCTATCTCAATGTAATAATTTGAATTCATAACTAACTACTTTATTCTTGTTACGTCACAACAAAACAACATAAATAACGTTTAAGTGACGTCATTCGCCGGTAAATTGCGGACGCTATGTGGGCAGCCACCGCTCTTCGAGAAAACTAGCTTTAGCGAAATTTGGCGTTGATAAAGTGCTGAAAAATCTAATGTTTATTGTTCAAAACTGTCTATCTGGAGTATTACCATAACTTTTTTCCATGTAGGTTGACTTCGACGAATGGTTCACGAATGTCCTGAGTCAAGAGCTAAAAATCAAAGACAACAACTATAGAATAATCCGAAGGAGAGTTTGTCAACTTATTGGTAAGCAACTTCAACCGAAGTCTACATTCACCAACTGACCAAAATTTCGATGTTTTACTATTATTGTTATCCATGTTAGGTCAGTGGTGCGGTGTTCGCGCATCACAATCTCTCCGACCAGCAATGTATGCGTCATTACTGGAGCCTCTCAGTAGAGTAGACGAGGATGCGGCTGTCAAGTTAGCAGCAGCCGAAGCCTTGAGGAGTACTATAGATGACTTTAACTTTGACGTGGAACAGTTCGCGCCGTACGCTCCGCATGCGATCTCTGCGCTTTATGAACTCCTGGTACGTAGTTGGTTGTTATTTAGTATTTTTTTGAGGTTTGTGTGTTTTTATTACCGTGTTGTTGTCTTGTTTTTAAGAAGTTACTAGTGTCTAAAATAAAAGAATAATATGACTTGTGTCAACCCAACAAAGTTTTGAGGTATGGGCAACCGCACATCATATTTGTAACACTTGAATTACCAAAACCACCTTTAGTGCTACGTCCTTAAGCCGCTGTCAATGTAAAAATTTTACAATGAACGTTCAGTTGACTGTACGGTGGAGATCTAAATTCTTACGTTAATCAGTTTGCACGCTGTACGCCGCTTGCCCTTGCGTTTTATAAACTCCTGGTAATCGTCATCATGGTCACTGACATCCCTAGACGTTGCAGGCGATTACTTCCACGCAGAAAAATCAGAGAAGCTTTAACCATAAACATCTCATCATAAAATCTTAATTCCAGGTGGAATCCGAAGAATGCGACACAAAGATGCACGTCCTGCACGTGGTGTCGTACGTGATGGAGCGCTGCGGAGCGCGCGTGGCGCGCGGCGGCGGTGCGGGCGCGCTGTTCGCGTACCTGCCGCAGCTGTGGGCGCACGCCGCGCACGCCGCGCACAACATGCTGCGCGCCGCCGCGCTGGCCGCGCTCGTGCACCTGCTCAAGGTGAGTACAACATTGTGTGGACCATGATCAATATTACTGGAATGCTTGCCAAAGACAATTAAATAAAAAACCGTATAACGCACACTGACATATCCATGCAATATCGGGCGGAAATTCCCTCTTCACACTCTACATTTCGCTACATAAAATCATACTCGATTACACTTCGCGGAAAAACCCGGCGAATCGCTCTCCGATCTAATTCGTTTGCGGAGGGCAAACAAATAACTATGCTCCTCTAATCCTCTGCTCGCATGTTGACAACAGCGACACGACGTCGACGTCTGATGGCCAGGTTGCATAGCTAAACCTCAAAGGAAGCACTGTTTTGTTGTAAACCGCAAAGTTCACCGTCACAACCGCGACGATGTTAGGTATTAGAAGACTTCTCGCCAATGAAACACTTGCCACGCAACGTTGGTTGTATGTGACCACAACCAACAATTCCCACCAAACCACCCAATTTCAATTCTAACCCACACTCTTACCCTCAGGCCCTAGGCGAATGTCCACCAAACATCCGACCCTGGATCCTAAGCGTGGTCAACGAGTCTACCAAGCTCACAGAACCGGCACACGTGTATCTGTTAGAAGACGCGTTGGAACTGTGGCTCGCCGTGCTCGAGACTTCACAGGCTGCTGACCCGGCTACCTTGCAGCTGGCTGAGAATCTTTACCCAATATTAGGTAAGTAGCGGCAATAGTAAAATATTCAGACCAAAAGTTGTCTGTGCCTACCTGCGAGTGTGTGTATCTGCGAGTTAAAAGAAGCAGTCTCTACATCGTAAAAAGTAATGAAGTAATTGTTACTCAAGTATTTTGTTACTACATTTATCTAATAATAATAATATTTTCCAGTAATGGTAAAAACGGTCAACTCATGCAATTAAATATAACGAAATCATACCCATAAATGAGGCAAGCATAGACTATATTCGTTTTTCATATGGAAACCCTCATGGATGGTTAGAAAATTGACTTACCTACAGACCACGGAGAGACTTCGGCGGCCGCTGTTACAACAAACGCCATACAATACAAACGTACATTTTTTCTTGCACTATGGTAATGACGTAGAAACTGGCGGCTTTGAATGGCGTCCGTGACAAGTTGATCGGTTAACGCACATTCGGCGCCACGAATTTTAGGTTCGCGCGAGCCCTCTGAACGTAGGCCCCAGAACGAAACCGCGCATGGTACAGTTGAGTGAGAGTGAGAGAGTTCCCTCGGACACCTATATTATGCATACTGCGCAGCCATTCGCTGCAACTTCCGAGAGCTCATAAAATTTTGCGCGAACTATATTACTGCCGTCTCTAGTCGCTGCCCTGGATTTAACTAAAACCGCACAGTGGCCGTCCTTAGCACACAAACACCCGGCTCTAGAATCTCGTGAAACGTTACTATTGTACCTAGCCTTCTTTCACTCTTCGATCACAACTTTGCGCTACTTCTTGCCAAATGATCAACTAAACTTTCAATTCTTCCCCAGAACAATCTTCAGAGCACCTCCGAATAGTAGTCTACATAATGCAAGCCTACACCCTGCTATGTCCTGAGGAGTTCCTCTCCGGCCCGGGAGGCAAGTGCATGGCGCTACTCGAAGACATGCTGAGTGACATGCGGACCGAGGGCGTCATCACAGTGTTGAAGATGGCAGAAATCTGCATCAGTGTCACATTCCCTGAGAGGAATGCGTTCTTGGGAGTTAAGGTCATATGGCCGATTCTAATTAGGGTTATACAGTGAGTATTTAGTTTTATTTTTGCTGCTTTAGAATAGTGTGAACGGTTGACCAGGAAATGCACGTCATAATCATGTTCTACCTGCCCTCGTCCCAGGTTACGTGGGGTCAGTGCAACACGTTTTCTCGTTCCATTGTCTCCTGTCAACCATTACGCTATCATTCACTCCCTTCTCTTTCGTATCATTCCTCACACAATCCAACCATCTTTTCTTTGGCCTTCCTCTCCTTCTCCATTCATCAACATTTATATTCATCACTCTATTCCACAGACAACTTAGCCCCGTAGACACCTCATTAAGAACATTTTGTTCGAATATATTATGGCCAAAAGTCAGGGGGGGCCGAGGTGCAAAGAGAGCTGTGATTGGCTATTTCAATGTCACATGTCATACGTCAAATGACTCATAGGACGGCTTAGGGTTGGTATGAGACTCGATATTTTTATCGATACGCATTTATGTAAGTACTTAGATTTATTTATCTATTGAAAAAGGTACACCGATCAAATAAAATCTCACATTATAGCACAGAGATACTACGTATAATAATTCGTTATACCTAGTATTTATATCTAGGTATACTTTATTCAGGAAATATTTTTTGAATCAAACAGAAAATAGTTTTGGAGAAGCACGTGCCACGTTTGCGCCAAATTCCATGCACTGAGTGTATTCATTATACACTCAGTAACACTCACTAATATTAAGTGCCAAAATATTTCGGGAATTAGGTAACTAAAGTCGAATTATCGACTTTAGTTACCTAATTCAGATACTTTAGATATTAATCTAACAATATTGAAAAGTGACCCACCAACGTTGGTACAGCAGTAATAATTAAAATTCGTCGTTTCTTTTTGAGTTCAAAGCAATCCGTAGTAAAATGAAGGGAACATATAACACTGTTTGTAGTGGGACAACAATTTTCTTCTCGTTTTGTAGCGCTTATACAAATTTTCTTTAATTCTAGGCATTTTGGAAACCTTTAAAACAAAATAATGATTATTTATTTATTTTATGTTTGTGGTAACATATCGATATTCTATTTATAGATTTGTTATCGATTCAGCATCACTAGTAAACTGTTACCGATGATAGAGCGAGATAGTAATATATAAATTAAAACGTGAAAGAAAGAGATTTTTCAAAAGACATCAACGAGCGCTACTGTACCTTTGCATTTGTTTCGTATTCAAATAATGTCGTTAAATTAAATTTTGTAATTATTTTAGGCTTTTAAATAACTTATCGGTGAAATGAAATGAAACCTCGAAGTTTTGCTACATTTTCCGCACCATTTCACCGCACAATACGGCATTTTGAACATTCTTTTCGATTTTTAAAACCTTAGAACAATAACTAAAACACGTCAACATTCAGTAACGGACTGACTGGCGCTTCCTAGACGAGTTGGGGGCGTGGCCATCACATATGAGGCCGTAGAGCTAATGCTTGGCGAGCGCGGTTGCCCTCCTATGCGGTGTCTACGGGGCTAAGTTGTCTGTGCTCTATTCACATGCATTTCTTACCTTCTCATCACATGCCCATACCAAGTCAACCGATTTCATTTCAACTTTTCTGTCACTTTCAAACTTCCCCTATACTAATTTCTTACTTTATTCATTTTCGTCACGTAATGATGGAATAACAAAAATACTGCGAAGAAAATACAACAGAAAACAGCTGGACTTTTTGTGAAGGAACTCGTCCGGTCATTATTTATACCCATAGATTTAGTATATACTACTAGCGTTAGATTGACAATGCAAACGAGAAACAGCATAGTCTATGCGTACGTTAGAGCGAGATAGATAGACGAGATAATTCACGTACACGCTATCGGCCTGTATCGGCCGACGTCAGTCATGAACGAAATAGATCCCGCTTATTTTCACAAAATCTCAGGTTTTAAAGTGTTTAGTAGACGTGATTAATAATGGTCACGTGTGCAGTACCTGGTTGTAACTTATCTAAGAAAGAAAACCCACAGAATTATTAATATCACACGTAAACAACTGGAATGATGTTGTGTTTTTTGTTGCTAAATGCAATGTTTTAGAACTGCTACGATTTTTTTTACCTACCTACCTTCCTTACCTACCTTCCCTACCTTCCTACCTCCCCTACCTACCTGCCTACCTACCTACTCTACCTAGCTGACCCGTCAGGCGTTGTCCTGTCAACATTTTTCCTTTGGGGTTTTCCTATTTTTTTAACCACCCCAGTAAAGAGCGAAACAAAACAAAAAAAAAACAAAACAAATCGGTCAAGCCATTTTTGAGTTTTAGCGAGACTAACGAACAGCAATTCATTTTTATAAAAACATATAGATAATAACAAATACGTGAAATCCCCCTTTTTCTAGCGTCACTTTTGTAGACCTAGAGATTGACACAATACGTCGACACTATCGATTACGTGATGTGTGCATCGACTAGTGCATTAGTGCAAAAAATCGCAAAGAAAATTAAAAAAATATATGCGAGCTGTGCGTGACCGTACTTTACGGTGAAACCAAAGAAGAATCATGGACACATGAAGGACGTAGGTGGCCTCATTTATCATTCTCAAGATGTTTATGAGATAGAAACGGTCTGAACGAGTTTTCTGAAAAGATATGAAAGGGAAACGTGTAAATAAAGTAATAAACGTTTAAAAATGAAAAATATGTTTCGATATTTGGTAAAGCCATGTCTTTTGTCCTGTAAAAACTTTTTTAACATGCTTGACATTCACATGTATGATTCGCCAGCACTATCCAACCATAGACACTTATAAATAAAACTAATAATAGAACAATATTTTAGTTTTACTCGTTCCTTTAAAAATTTAGTTAGGTATTCAATTTATCCATATCTGCTTCAAATCAGGAGACACGAATACACTGCAATCTATATCGATAATCGAAGTTGCGGCAGTTAGTGAGAACATCACTATTTGTCTCCTACACAGGCACAACACACACACACAAAGCTCTAATTTGTTTTTGGTCTCGCCTCACAAACGCTAGTATATACTAAATCTATGATTACCTATATTTCTGTCGCAAAGCAGCATAGCTGTATTTCGATTTCAAGGAATTGGCTGCCGGTGAGACTGACATTTTTCACCTTTGTTTATAGGATAGCAAAGCGAAGTGATGACTCTGGTATTTGTATATGTCGACAACCATGGACACATGCAAATACCAGAGTCATCACTAGGCTGGCTGGCTTAAACTGGTTATAATATTGGATGACCATCTACTACCAGTTTGACATAGCCTTGCAATTTCGATACATATCCATACCCTAAATATAAAATAAACAGGTAATTTATCAAATTAAATTTCATTCGAAAACATCCATCGGTTGTTACTAAACTTCAACCATATCCAACGACCCTGGTTACTTATCTCTTTTGGTGACTGTACCTAATATTTGCACGCCTTACTTGGCAGAATGATTGTGATAATACCACTGACTTATCTTAAGATCATTTATAATGTACACACGGCTACGTATAAAACTATACATTTCCAGTATAAGCTGACCTCTCATTGTACGGAAATCCTATACAATGCGAGATCAGCTTATACTGGAAAAGTATAGCGTGATATGTAGCTGTGCGTACATACAAAGCACAAATAATTGAATCTTCTTCCGACAGCTGCCTCCTCGAAGGCGATGACCTCCCAATGGTCTTGTCTGTGCAACTTTGCCTCGTGTCCCGCGTGATCCTGCTGTCAACGGATCTGTTCTACAAGGCCATACAGGAGGCCTCCAATGGCGTGGCTGAGTACGACTCTGATCCGGCCAAGTTATTGAACAGGTTCCTACATGTTTGGACCGAGAAGATGAATTTAGTAACGCAGGTTGAGAGGTGGAAGGTTGTTGGTGAGTTTTGAGTTGATTTTTAGTTTTGTTTCAGGTCTCAGTTGCGAAAAATATGCCTAAACTGGGGTCTTAGTATGAAAGTGTAAAAAAAATATATCAGAGGTATTTTAGTTTCCAGCAAAATATCTCAATACCGAAGTGTCGATATTACAGAAATAGCATCCACAAGAAGTAATGAATTTAATTTGGAACTGCTGTCTAAAACAGTAAATCTTACATATCTGAAAACAAAGAGATCACTTTAGCTATGACTTCACGGCAATCTAATGAAGTCTGTTAGATTGCTCTCGCAAGTTATCAAGCTCTTTTACATTAAGAGGGCTCTTCCCGGTCCGTCTATCGGCAACGCGAGCATGATTGAAAAGCCAGTTGTTTCATCCAACGCAATGATTGAAAAAGAAGTAAGAGTGAGAACGCGATGACATCGAACGAAAATTGGCGCACGGAGATTTCACAAATCTTGATCCAGGAAGTACGTGTTTTTGAAATAGTCATGAATGTATTAGAAAAAAAATGGTCATTTAGAATTTTCATTCCATGTGTGAGGTTTCTATAAGGATGTTTTCATTACTTTTCCAATATTTGCGTACATTATGAATGGCCTAAGTTCAGATCATGTTTGTGCAAAAATGTTGATTTTCAGACCTCTTTACTGAATTTGATTCTCAAAAAAGTAAACAAAAATAAATAAATACGAACCTCATAAACCACAACATATATGTGTGTTTAAAAAAAATTAAAACGCTGTAATCACGACCGAGTGTTTGTATGGGAATTATGACGGGTTGGCAGCTCTTAAGGTAGCAGGAAGGTGCAGTTGGGTCACAATTAATATATTAAAGGTTAAATCCGTCGTTACAGGTCTCGGTTTAGCAGCTTTATTGACAACACAAAACGCGACAGTATTGCAGCGGTTCCCTGCGATACTACTCAACTTGGCAGAAGTGTTGAATGACGTCATGAAGGCGGAGGATAATGGCGCGTATATTGAGTAAGTTTCCTGTCTTCTATTCCTACCTCGTTACATTTATGAAGTTAAAGTTATGGTTTTCGCGCATGAGCTGCGGCGGCGCAGCCTTGTAGCCAAGTGCATGTTTCTCTGAAGTAGTCCGTCTAACCTCACGTTGTACTAGCGCTCTCCTGGCGCCGCCCGGCTCGCGGCCCGCGTCGCCGCTGGAGGGGCGCGGGGGCGCGGCGCGCTGGGGCGAGGCGGGCGGCGCGGCCGCGGGGGACACGCCGCACGAACTGAGGCGGCGCAGCCTTGTGGCCACGCATCCTGCGCACACTATTGATCTTAGAGCTGTTACACATCACCAGGTAAACTATTCCTCACTATATTTTATGTCCTATTTGCTGGAGTGTCCTAAGTGCCCGTCAACTTGCACCTTTGATGACATAATGAATGCCAATGACGCCCCAATCAACGTGGCCATCTATGGGCTCGAACAATATAAAAGCAATGTGCCATCGACACGGAAAGAAGAAGACTATGATTATTAAAATGGACAACAGCACTACAAACTGCCAAACAAGTAACAGACTTTAGGGATCTTAAGTCATTATAACCGTTTCGGCTATTAGCCTCCGTTTGCTCATAGAATTTTATCAAAATTCTGAAGCTAGGGTTGACAGCACTTGCGACGGGCGTTCAATGTATTCTCGGAATGAGGGTGAGTTACTAATGATGTGCGTAATTTGACCAATTAATTAATTAATGACATTATCTAAAGGTATAAACGTAAAATTTCATATAGTTGTTTTCGTATAGACCCATTCCCCTATTGCCGATGTTATCGAAACTTTGAAAAACTGTTAAAACCTATAATACAAGCAAAAGTCGTACCAAACCATCAATTTACCTTCAGGGAAAAACACTCTATGATAGACCAGGTACACAGGATAACTAGCATAATTAAAATGACACTCGAAAACAAGCAATTTTGCGCCACCGTATTCCTAGATATCGCGCAAGCTTTTGATAAAGTTTGGCATAAGGGTCTGGTATATAAACTCAGACGCATGCTACCTCCAGAATTTGCAGACATTCTAGAATCATATGTAAGTAACAAAATGTTTAGAATAAGGCAAGAGGATACATATTCCGAGCTAAAAACTATAAAAGCTGGGGTCCCACAAGGAAGTCTGTTAGGCCCATTCCTGTACAGCATAGCATATCACATGTGTATACATGTGATATGCCAGAGCTGGAAATCAACACCATTGCGACCTTTGCAGGTGACACCGCTATTATGGCTACCGGATCAAGCCACAAAGAAGCAGTAGATAAAGTTCAACTAGCTGTTAACAAAGTTTATGACTGGATACCAAAGTGGAAGATCGAACTGAATGAGTCAAAATCAATTCGTGTTAACTTCACTAACAAACACTGTGATTACCACCCAATCTATATGCCAAGGCACTTGCATATACATATATCTATATGCAAGTGCCTTATGCTAATACAGCCAAATACCTTGGCATAACTCTTGATGCCAAACTGCGTTGAAAATCTCATGTCAAAAAGAAAAGGTAGGAACTCGACATACGTTAAAAAGTATGTATTGGTTACTCTGAAGGAAATCCTGCCTATCAATACATAATAAAATTATATTATACAAGCATATAATGTCATCCAACTTTGGGGCTGTATTAAACGAAGTAACGTTAAACTAATCCAACAAGTCCAAAATAAAGTACTCAGGGATGCTTGAATGCACCATGGTACATTAGAAATGACGAACTCCACCGTGACCTTAAAATGGAACTCGTCACCACCGTCATTCAAAAATTTGTTGAAGCCCACGAACATAGACTTCACCGACATGTGAATGGGGAGCAATTCAGCTGCTAGACAATACGGACATAGTGCGTAGGCTAAAGAGAACTAAACCATATGAGTTAGTGTAGTGTATAAATAAATAGTGAATGAATAATGTGTAAACAAAGGTTTTTATTAATTTAACAGACTGTAAGAAAGTGCTATGGAATTGTGTGAAAGTGCAAATTGACACTATTCTTAGTTGTAACGTAAACTATTACGTAAAACAATAAGTTAAAGTTAAGTTGCTTATTTGTCGTATTAGGCTTGATTGTAACCAATTATTAAGATCTTTAGTTCTTATTAATAAAGGAAAAAAAGGGTCGTGATCATTAGTTTGATAGTTATCCTTAGTCAACGACAACTAGAATGGCTAACGTGACAATGTTGAAGAAAGTCGAGCATCGCACTGTTATTAAATGTCTAACCAAACAAGGAAAAAGTCAAAAAACTATTCACGAAGAGATGGTGGCTGTTTACCAAGATTCTGCACCTTCGTTATCTACGGCTCAAAAGTGGTCAATTGAATTTAATAGGGGCAGAGAGAGTGTTGAAGACGATACCCGCTCGGGCAACCCGGTTACTGCCTCTACGCAAGAAAACGTGAAAAAAGTTGAGAAGCTTATACTGGAGGATGCCCGAATGAAGATGAAAATGATAGTAGAGATGACCCACCTCTCCGTTGGTACCGTGCTCACTATTCTTCATGACCTTCTTTACCTTTCAAAAGTCAGTGCAAGATGGGTGCCGCGCATGCTCACGGCGCCTCAAAAACATGTGCGAATCGAGTGCTGTAGAGAGGTTTAAGAGTTCTGTTGTGAAGTTCCATGAAACGTGAGTTCATTATTATGACCCTGAAAGTAAGCAGGAGTCCATGCAGTGGCACAAGAAGGGTACTGCGCCCCCCAAGAAATTCAAAGTCGTTCCGTCTGCCGGATAAATCATGGCCACAGTGTTTTGGGACTCAAGGGAATTTTGTTGATTGAGTACACAAAAAAGGCGAAATCATAAATGCAGCATCCTATGCATCCACTTTACGAAATTTACGGGAAGCAATTAAAGAAAAAAGGGGTAAACTGACCACCGGTGTGTTGCTTCTCCACGACAACGCCCCGGTCAACAAGGCGTGTCTTTCCAAGGCTGCTATGCAAGATTGTGGTTTCGAAGAAATTAACCACTCACCCTAGAGCCCGGACCTAGCCTCAAGTGATTATTATTTGTTCCATAGTTTGAAATTAGACCTTCGTGGGAAACGATGAAGAGCTCAAGACGGCAATAAATGCGCATTATTCAGAGAAAGATGAAAGTTATTTTTTACAGGGTATTGAAAAGTTAATTTCGAGATGTAATAAATGCATCGAGGTAATGGGGGTTACATTGAAAAATTAAAATAATTTCATTTGAATTTACGTTTTTTTTAATGCTGATACCGAGAATACATTGAACGTCCCGCGTATTAATCACTATTACCAATGGCAAAGAGTATATGCAATGCAATACAACTTTTTGTCCAGCATGCCAGTTATTAAGGTTAAATATTTTTTGCGCAACCTTTGAACTATTTTCTATTATAAACATTTCTACCCTCCGCCGGTGATGTCAACCGTTCTTTAGAATCCACTAAGAAGTTACTACATAGAATACGAATCGTCTAATAGAACGATTTCCTACAAATAGTTACAAGCTTGTGTAGCTATCATGTTAAGAACTAGCCTTGTAGCAAATGATACGCAATAATAAACTGTATTTATATCGGAACAAAATCCCATTTCAGCTGGAAACACTAAAGAACCAGGTTGGAGCAGAAACCTTCGAACGTCTCGTACAGTCAACCGACCAGGAGACACTGCAGCAGATAAGAGAATACATACCGCTTTGAATGTAAAATAGGCTTATCGAATATTATATAACATGGTTCTGGTGGTGTTAGAGTGAGTGACGAAGTACTGCAAAGTTAGGAATGGTTTAAGGCCGAGCTATGGTACGGTCAACAAAATAGTTGGTTAACTCGCCCAAAAGTGTAGTTGCTTGACAAACATTCTGTGTGTAACAATAAGTCAATCAATCAATATAATTATATAAAACACAAAAATATTTGTATATCCGTTATAGACTTGGAAACCATCCAACTGATGTGCCCCAAACCGGTTACCACCAACCTGATACTGACCTGCAAATTGCAAAAAACATAGAAAATTCGAATTTCGCGGGCTACCCTGACTCTTTCGCCTTAAGGTACGTCTTAAGGTGCATGCAGTTCAGAATTACACGAGTAGTCGTGTAATTATGAACAAACTTGATTCACAATAGTCAAATGACTGTCAAAATAATAAAAATTGATTTAGTTGTTGTTAATTCAGTCAGACAATTACAGAAGTTAACATGAGTGGGACTTCGATTCCAAAACCACGTTTATGTTTTTGAGACACTCCAGTCTTAAAAAAGTCCTCACTCTACGACCATCAGTACCGAATTATAATTATTGTAACTATGCTTTTCTATCCCATCGCGTAAACTTGAACTCGCCCGAGCTATTGTTTATATTTGTACATTTTGTAACACTTATGTTAAAAGTATTTAAAGTTGAATTTCGCTTGTATAATGTAAACGATTAATATGTCATCGAATTGTTTGGCTTTTATTATGGTATTCGATTTGATGTTCTTTTGTTGTTAAAGGACGTTTAACTGTTCACGTCTCGCACAGACTATGTGTAAGCGCAAATAATAGGGAGTATTACTGCAATGTTCTGCGTCCAGAGTGCAACACTAGCACAAACCGTAAACAGTTTTTGACAAGTTCTTGAAAGCAGTTTTTTGTGATCATCCTCTTTTAAATGTCCGTAGGATGCCATAATATCACAGCAGGTACAGGTTTTTTAATATAAAACTATTATAATTAAACACGTTTTCACTAATTATTTGTTACTAATAAATATGACATAATGTATCAAGGTGGTTTGTTTACGGTTTGTGTTAGTGTCGCCCCCTACGCAGAGTTTTGCGTAATGTTCGCTATTCGAAAAATATCGCTCAACCCTTGGTTTTTGGAAGCCATCAAGTTCCTAAACATGCTATTAGAACATGCCAGCGTCATTTTGGTCAAAAAGACAACAACTACCAACAACCAATATTTTTTGTTGACAGCAGATTAAATCGTCGAGCGCGTAATCGATCGCGCGCTCTTCTATATGAATATTACATAGTCGCGTAATCAATCAAGTCTCGTTCATACGTCAAAATTCATACAAATTATCGCGTCAATTGCGTACTCGCGCAGCGATGGCTTTTTGGGTAAGGACGCGGGGTACAGCTTTCAAAAACCGGGGTAAGTCAACAGCCATGACATAACTCCAATAAAAATGCAACCGTTAACGGTTGCATTTTTATTGAATCACTAGTTGTCCCGGCAAACGTTGTTCTGCATTTTCTTTTCGGTATGAAATATATTACGACCTATTCTCATACCTACCAAATATACCTACATAAAAAAAATGGTCGAGCCGTTTCGGAGGAGTGCGGACACAAACACCGTGACACGAGATTTTTATATATATAGATAGATGTCATGGCTGTCAATATTGAGAAATGTAAAAAAATATTTGTCCTGCATGTTCTTAGAACTAACATTAACGAAATACACTTTATTAATAACCGCAATAACATCATTTTTGATATTTGCTATAAAGTATGTGTTTTTATCTTGTTCATTTATTTTAGCCTTATCATAATAAATATTTGATCATGAATATGTGTATATGTGATATAATTACTATTTCCTATACTATAGCTTTAACTATAGGAGATGTCTAACATATTTAGATCAGATGTCTTATGCAGGTATTCTGTGTTATCGTATTCTATGTTTTAAAAAGTTCAGTTAAAATTTTCAGAATTACAAAAGAAACGTAGGTCTACAAAAAAAGTGTAGATAGGTGTAAATGGCTCATAAGGGTTGCCTTCGCATCTGGCATTGGGTGACGTCACCCAATACGCGACGCTGACGTCGCGTATTGGGTGACGCTCGGTGCAAAAATACTCTCAAAATTCAATATGGATCAAAAGCAAAAATATTTCAAGTACTATCGAGATTTGTTTGCCAATGCAGCTTTAAAAGTAGGTAACAGGATAACAGAAATACATAGAAATGAGGTAACACAAGAATACCTAGAGTTAGAAACATAGATTATATTGCACACACTACTACTAATTTACGTCTAGATATTAATGTTTCTTTACAATTCTTTTTTCTGTGTGATAGGAGAACGTTTGAACGCCGAAACAACTGAAAATCGAGCATTACTCTGATGTTATTTATACTATAGTGGTGATATCAGGTTGAAATCTTGTAATCAATATATATAAAACACAAAAAAAAAAACTACCTATGTCCGTTATAGACTTTGACACCATCCAACCGATGTGCCCCAAACCGGTTTCATTAGAAAGGCAGTAATGCGAAGATGGTTCTATACCACTTTTTTTCACGGTATTTTATTAGCGTAGTAGCACACGTCGCGTATCCGCTAGTTTAACGATATCTGATCGTTCAATAAAACGTTGATTGGAAAAAATGTGCATTTAAAAGCGAATTAATTCAAATGTTATCATATTTCCGCAATATATTTCGGTTTGGTCTAGGAGTCGCTAGTGCTGCTGCTGAAGCATGTGGTCCCGGGTTAGATTCCTGGGTCGGGCAAACTTATTGGATTTTTCCATCTGGAATTTCTCAGTAGCAGCCCGGAGTCAGGATTTGTATCCGGTTGATAGCAATAGGCTCTACCCCCTAATACTTAAACATAACTGGCGAAATGTGGGTTTACTATAGGTGCAACTCTGCCTAACCCTTCGCGTAGTGCAGGCGTGATGTTATGTTTAAAAAGTCGAATCGATATCAGCGGTATAGTATTTTATAATTAAAAGAATCTACAGCGACTGTTCACAAGCATTTAAAAACATGTCGAATATTAAAGTGGCGTTAAAAAAACCTCTTTTAATAATGGCCTTTAAAATATTATAATGATAAAAAACCTAAACTAAATATAACGAAAACTGAACCATAGAAATGTTTAATCAAAGTAAATAATAGTTGATATTGATTTGCTACGCTTAAGAAAGTGTGTGTATACGAAAGTGTTAATAAATAATAGGAGAAGGATTCGTATTCTTCTCATGTATGGCCACTTCATAAAATAATAGGAGAAGTATTCGTATTATTCTCATGTACGGCCACGTCATAAAATAATAGGAGAAGTATTCGTATTATTCTCATGTACGGCCACGTCATAAAATAATAGGAGAAGGATTCGTATTATTCTCATGTACGGCCACGTCATAAAATAATAGAAGGATTCGTATTATTCTCATGTATGGCCACGTCATAAAATAATAGGAGAAGGATTCGTATTATTCTCACGTATGGCCACGTCATAAAATAATAGAAGGATTCGTATTATTCTCATGTATGGCCACGTCATAAAATAATAGGAGAAGGATTCGTATTATTCTCATATATGGCCACGTCATAAAATATTCGTATTATTCTCATGTATGGCCACGTTATAAAATCATCTATTTTGGAATTATTGTGACATGAGGCGTATATATGTGTAGTACTTGAGTTAACGAGATCTTGAATCAGACTTTCCCTTACCAAATATAAATCTTATTTTCCTGAATTATTTTATAAAAGCCACAAAAATATCAGCATATAATACGGATCCTTAGAACATGGTTACATTATCAGTAAAATCAAACAAATACCATTTAAAGTGCTAAGTTTTTGGTAAATAATGTATTGTATTTGTCTAACTAATAATTACTGTAAAGTATGTATGTACTATGTACGGACACGACTTGATTCCATGTGTGTGATTGTAATATATAAATATATAATAATGATACAGGATGGCAGGGACATCGACGCGCAACTTGTTACCATGGGTTCTGTACATCATTTTGAACGCATTGAAATTTTTCGTCGGTTATAAAAAATAAATTAGCTGTTCAGTACATTTTGACCGCGTAAGTAATGCACTTCTCTATGAAATTTTTAACAATTTCTACGCCGTTCCTAGAATCATGTGTTGAATTTCATGGTTACAGTTTACGCGTCGCTGTCCGTGCCATCCTGTATACTGATGCATATTTTTTTAACGCTCGTATGTATAAACTTAGCTTGTAATGTACGGGAGTAACCTGTATAGTGGTTTTATTGCACTGGAATATATGTTATTGTATTTATGTATTGCGGAGATTTTTAACGTGGTGGTCTTTGGCTGCTGTAGAAGAATTGCTATTTGCAAACCAGTCAACTAAATTAATAGTCCGTACGTCACGCTATGGTCGTTGAACTTGAATTGAGCTCCAAATTAAAAATACTGTTTTTATTCAAAAAAAGATTTAGAGAAAGAGCAAATTCATGTTGCTTGAAAAAAAAAAACGAATACTTATATTGTAGACTAAACACGTTAAAAATCTTGCTACAACTTCCTTCGCTCGCTCTATAGAAAACCAATGATTATACTTTGTTTTATAGAACTTAATAATAACTAGAATTATAACGTTAAAGCCATCGTTCGTAAACAAACTTGTTTCGCTCTTATTGTAACTTATTTAGAGTTTATAATTGCCAGACAGATGGTGTTAGCCTGAAGTAACACGTTGTTAAAATTTTCCTTAAATCTTTAACTCCTTTAAAAGTCAGTGTTCCTGGTACACCTATGTTTATTAGTTTAAGTAAAATACAAAAATAAATGCATGATATGGCAGCACTATTTCATATAGATAACCAAACATTATATTTAAAGCTAGCTTCTGCCCGCGACTTCGTCCGCGTGAAATTTCTTGTTCCCCCGACCCACCCCGTCGCATCGCATCACCTGCTCGCGCTATTAATTCGTTTTCGCTTACCGTTCTTTCTAAACTTTTATCTTTTTGCTCGGCGCCTAAGGGTCACAGCGTGATGTGTAATTCCAGAGATTCGCGCGTTCAAACAAACAAACTCTTCAGCATTATTGTTTATGTATATAAGTTTTGAGAAACAATTCCTTCCAAGTTGCAGCACTTTTTAAACATTTGTTTTAAACGTATTTTCTGCATATTTTACAGCTTAATTAAAGACGTATGTTTTATTATATAAAAATACAATGAGTGTTTGTGCTTGTGTGAAATTTTGGGCAATATCCAGGAACGCGGACATACTGTTAGGTGAATGAATCTATTCAAAATTACCTCCCTCTTCCTAGTGTAGGCCTTCCAGGACGTCTAGATGACTAGTCTAGTGTATATGACGCAATGACTATCCTATTGTTAGATCTAACGCAAATTATTGACGAAATAAATTGTTTTACAATGCGATTGTTGTGTTTTATTCCAATCAGTGAGTTCCTACCTTTTCAAACTACTTACTTGAAAAATGAGTTTATAGTGAGTGGTCTATCAGTTCCTAAAACTATTTATTTACAATATACTCGTAACAACTACTTAATAATAACCCGAGTTAAAGAAATGGTGCAAAATGGCTCGATTGCTTGCGTGCCTTGATTAACTCAAAAATTGGTGGGTATAGGGGATATATTTAGAGGAAAGTACGGAATCGCAAGCGAAGTGCCCTCCCACGGTTCTATTAAAGTACTTTTCACTAGGAAACAAAATGTCCTCCAAAATGACGCGCAACGCTCAATCTACGTGACGCTGCAACGTTGCCCTTTGCACGCAACATGCTGCGCAACATCTTGAGATCCATTAACGTGACGCGGAACGCCGAGACCGAGCATTGGTGTTGCGCGTCAGTGCCGCGCTATTTCTCGCTGAAAATATTAATTAAAATCTTCTTCTCTTCTTCTTCTCAATGTAGTAAGTAATTCCGCATCCACCACCTCCGTTTTCGATTTCGTTTCGCTAAACTGCTCGCAATAAGTATATACGCAGCAGTAATCGCCACAAGTTCTTCGGGCGACATTTTTATAAGCACTGATTAGTGTGGGCTGCAAAATGTTCAGCGACATATTTCTCGGGACATTCCACGTAGTTGCTGAGAGACATGTTCCGCAACATGTTGCTCCATTTGTCTCCTAGTGTATCCAAGACTTTGATATAAAAAAACAATTGATTTTTTCCGGCAGTTGACATGTTCGCCCTAACCCTTTCCACTTGTCCTAAGCTAAAGTCACGATTCACGGTCAGTGTTCGCCGTTGTTAAACTTAACTACGAAACTGAATGCAAACTCATTAATTTAAATGTAATCCATTTAAAGTTTCACGATAACGCAGAGTGGCGATAACAGCTATAATTTAATAATTCTAATGGCTGTTATCACCATTACGAAACCGATGGAGAAGTTATGGGTCTATCTTATGTATTTCTACCATAATTTATGAGGAGAGAATGTAACATGATTATAAGGGGCTGATTTTTCAATTGTCTGATAACGTTTTTATCGTCGTTTTTAATTTAACATGTTTAAATATTTGTATGCCAGTCCATGGCGAAACATGTAAGATCATAATTCTATTGATAAGACCTTAATGTACCTACCATGTTTTAAAGAAAAAAAAAACATATACATATTCTATTCTATTCTGTTATTTGAAAAATAATTATGTCAGTTTGACATTATTGCTATACGAAAGCTGTCAAACCGCAATGGTTATTGCTCAGATAAAAATCTGACCTAGAGATGTTTCTCATACTCACAAACATAATTGTGAACTAAACTAAGTTATACATTATCTAGGTACCTATTTGCTACCAAAAACATGAAAGTCACAAAAATTATACCTACCTATATTAACCGCTAGGAAAAATATTCCACTGTCTATTATTGAGCACAGACGTTACCAATTGGGGGTAAAACTAGTGTCAATAGAGATGCTTAACAAATGCCAGCATTTTGTTACGCAACTTTGATATTTATAGAATGCCACATCGTCGGCTGGAGACCTGAAGAGCTAGACGAACTTTTTCGCGTAACGATGAATGGAGAATCGATATAAACCAATAAAAGTCAAAAGTCACTACTGAATGTTACTGAAGAACTAAACTGACTAAACGATAACTAAATAAACTACGAATCTTAAGCTACCATTTCTAGCCGAACCATTCATTCATTATTATGGTACTTATCATAATGATTAGGTACCTATAAGATTATTTTAGATACGTGTAGACAATAATAAGTATAGGTAGATACAAAGCCTACAAGTGTGTATGAAAATAAACAGACAAGCTAAAATCTAACCCTCCCCAAAGCATCTTCAACAAAATACCTAAACTCGCAAGTTTGTTGCGTTTTATAGTTCTCTCAAGATCTTGAGAAAAATCTTCGCGTAGCAAACTAGCTTAGTTTATACGCTCGGCGAGGTCTGAAGACTCGTCGAGTGCTACCCGCCTAATGGGGATGCATTTTAAAGGCAGAACTTACATGAAGGTTGGCAGCGGGCCACGAATCCAAAGTTGTGGAAATCAGGACTCGGCGAAAATTGATTCTGTGTTAGCTGATTAAAGTAGATAGTGCAGCCTGGGATTTATTGACTCGTTTTTGGGGCTACGTTTTGGTGTTTTGAAAGAGTGCGGTATTTGTGAAAATGAGATTTGATAATGCACTCACTAATACTTTTGTGCTACTATGTAGCATGCTTGAGGGGCTCATTGCAGTCGTATCTCGTGGCTAAGTAATAACACCTGCACGGGTCGATCGCCGGTTAAGACACGCTCGGATCCCTCGGTGCCTCGGAAAGCACGTAAAACTGTCGGTCCTGGCTGAAATTTGTAAATCTTTGACAAACATTACGGGTAGTCAGAAGTCTGAAAGTTTAACAACCAGTCTTATCAAAGAGTATCCGGTATCGTATTATCCAGTAACTGGGTTTTGAAGGTCAGATAGGCATTCGCTCCATGTAAAGTACTGGTAGGCATTCAGCTGCATCCGGTTAGACTGGAAGCCAACCCCACTGTCCCCAACATAGCTGGGAAAAGGCTAGGCAAATGATGATGTCACAGCATGCTTGTATTCCAGCGGGGTAATTACGTAACACACTAACAGTATGAATGGGTTTCATTTTGACAGTTCAACAACATTCATTGCGTTATTTACGTTGTTGAGCAAACAAATTTTTCGAACATATGAAGCAATGGATTAGTAATAGGCTTCAAAATGATTCAGATTGTGATAGATAGTGTGTTACGTAATTAGGGTGCTGGTTTAAAACTTACTTTTTTAATGATACAAGAACGGTTTAATAAGATTTTGCAAGATATTTGTAGCACGACGACATGTTTCATTATCTCCACTTTTGGAATACAATTTCTGTAATCTCGTAAGTAGTTCTAAGTAGAATATGGTTTTCCAAGTTAAAACAATTCCATTTTCGCGTTTGTTTATATGCGGAAGGCTGCTAAAACGACAAAGTTTTCTAGAACAAGTTACTTTAGATCATGGTATAATAATATACTTCGCCAGGTATAGCATTCCGAGACACGGTGGTCATAAGTCATAAGTCATTTATTTCATAACAATATGGAAACATTGTGTTGAAAATAATATAAAAATAACAAATTGCAATGAAATTAAATTAAAAATAACAATTAATACGGATCAAAATTCATTAAAATACATCAAAAACGTTGAAAATATAAAACAGTAAATGTCAATTAAATTACATTAACATTACAATAATAACAAAATATAAAAAATTACAGTGAAATCAGATTAAAATTACATAACATAAAACATTATAATTAAATCAGATTAAAATATTTAGAAATGTCAATAAATAAAAACACTAATAGTCAATTGAGAATTCAAATACAATAAGATTATAAATAATAAATGTCAAATTAAATTATATCAAATACAACTTTACAATAATATTACCATGTCAAATGTCTTCCATGAATTCATTGATACCATAATAGCCTTTCCTCAATAAATGGGCCCTCAATTTATTTTTAAATAAGTTGACACTGTAAATACTTTTCAATTCTATGGGCAACTTATTGTTTAAAATTACTGATTGATATCGTGGGCTGTGATGCACAACTTGCAATTTCGGTTGAATGTTGTTGGGCACATCTTTCCTACGTGTACTAGCTCTAGTAATTCTCTGCTCATCGGTCTCAATTTTGTTCAAGTTTTTAACAAAGCTAGTCAGTAAAACCAATATATAGCGGCATGGCACTGTTAAAATATTTAGTCTTATGAAATGCTCTCTACATGATTCCGTCTGTTTCATGCGGAGCATTGTCCTAAGAGCTCTTTTTTGAATGACAAATGCCATTTGAACATTGTACTTGTAACTGTTGCCCCAAAATTCGATGCTGTATCTGAGCTTGGATTCTACCAAAGCAAAGTACACACTTCTAAGTTGAGGCAACGTTAAAACTTCTCTCAGAGTTCGGATAGCGTTACATGCCGAGCTAACTGATTTAGTCAAAGCTAATGTCTCAACCTTCCAATTTAAAAATGTATCAATGTGTACACCCAGGAACTTGACACTATCAACTATTTCCACACTGTTTTTACAAGAAACAATGTCCAACTTAATGTCATTCCGTACAGTGGGCTTAAATAAGACACATTTTGTTTTACTTACATTAAGTTTCAGATTATTTGTGCTAAACCAGATTTCTAAAGCTTTCAAAAGAGCATTGATCTTACATTCCAATTCTAGTGTATTGTCTGCCGAAACTATTGCATTTGTATCGTCAGCAAAGATAATTAGTTGTGCGTCATTAATACGTTTTTTGATGTACTCAACTAAATCATTCAGGAATATAATAAAAAATATTGGACCAAGAACGGATCCCTGGGGAACACCACGGCACACAGTAGCTAGATTAGATCTATAAGTTTTTTCTTCTCCATCTATTACGGATTTTATCTCTACATACTGCCGTCGGTTATGCAGATAAGAGCCAAGTAGTTCCAAAACATTCTCTCTTACACCATAATGTTCTAATTTGGCCAGGAGAATACCATGGTCCACTGTGTCGAAGGCGGAACTGAGGTCTAGAAAGATACCAGCTACTTTTAGTTTATTATTTAAGTTACAAATAATATTGTCTATTAATGCCTCAATAGCATCGGAGGTTCCTAGTGATGTTTGGTAGCCGAACTGTTGATCACGTGGGTGACACAAGCCTACGTCATCACTGCTGTGTTACCAGTAGTGTGTCATAGTGACTCCCCAACCGCCTTTATTACCTGTGCGAATCCGATAAATCAATGAGGTTTTAACTAACAATTACGTCGATATAAGTTTAAATTGAATTGTTTCGTTTGATTAGAAAAACAAAACGACAATTTAAATGCTTGATATATATTTTTTAACAGAATGGTGACTGAAAATGTTTCCATACTTCTTGTTTTGTTGCAATAAAGTGGCAACTGGATAGTGACGTAAGCTTGTGTCACTCTCGGAGTGCCAGACCTTGTTTTTTTAGAGACCATGCTTTAGATATTCTGCTACCAACATTTACGAATTTAATTTTAAAGCTGTCTAATGTTGAGTTATTACCTAATTTAATTAATAAGTGTTAAATAGACAGGATAATTTAGCATGCTAATATTTAGCCACACTGAGCAATTGATGATTAAGAAGGAAAGAAAGAAAATACGTTTATTTGCGGGCAAAAAAACAGATTAGAACGGCCTCGTTGGTCAAATCGTCTGAGACTCTGCGACAACTAATCATTGGGTCCAGCACCCTATGCATAACACACCACTAATCAGAATCTGAATCATTTTGAAGCCTATTGGTAATCCATTGCTTCATGTTCGAAAAATTTGTCTGCTCTACAACGTAAATAACGCTATGAATGTTGAACTGTCAAAATGAAAGCCATACCTACTGTTAGTGATACACAATTACCCCGCTGGGCTCGATTTCCAGTTCGGGGATTTTTTTATAGGGAAATTTATGCGTGGTTTTATACTATAGGAGAATTATAAGTAGGTATGACAGTAGGTGTTAAAGTCTAGCAAACGTTACCGGCTATTTTTCCAGAAAGGCAACGACGGGTCTTCTCTCAATTTACTGGGCACTTTTATTCAACAGTTAGCAGCTAGGTAATGTGACCGTCTGCACATTATTGTCGCGTACGGAACAATCAAATTCTAGTTGGCATAATCATGTGGCTCGTGAGAGAGTGTAGGTAACCTTAGCCGGTGTGATCACGAGCTGGTTGTTAGCTATAACGAATGTGTTAGAGCTAAAAATGATAGCGGATCCAGCGGGGTAATTACGTAACACACTAACAGTAGGAATGAGTTTCATTTTGACAGTTCAACAACATTCATTGTGTTATTTACGTTGTTGAGCAGACAAATTTTTCAAACTTAAGAAGCAATGGATTAGCAATAGGCTTCAAAATAATTCAGATTGTGATAGATAGTGTGTTACGTAATTAGGGTGCTGATTATTCTGGATTTAGATATTTCTTGGCGTTAAAAGTTAGGAAGCTTCAGGCTTCCAATGAAATCATTAGATCAGATAATTAATAAGGTATCTTTGTTTTGAAATAAATTTATGCTTCTTTTGGGATTAAAATCAAGGTGTATCTATAGCAGAAGACTTATTAGATTAACAGAACTAGCAGTAGCAGCAGTTTAGCAGAAGGTTTTTTGTTTAATTATCAAACATGATAATTTTATGAAACCTTCTGCTAAACATCCAACCTTTCCCTAACTATCCTGTAGATTCTTAGATCTATCAGGTTATAGAAATTTGGATCTACCGGCACCCTAATTCCGTAACACACTATCTATCACAATGTGAAACATTTTGAAGCCTAATACTAATCCATTGCTTCATATTTTCGAAAAATTTGTCGGCACAACAACGTAAATAACGCAATGAATGTTGTTGAACTGTCAAAATTAAAGCCATTGATACTGTTAGTGTGTTATGTAATTACCCCGTAGGTTATAGAAACTTAGATCTACCAGCACCCTAATTACGTATCACACTGTCTATCACAATCTGAATCATTTTGAAGCCTATTGCTAATCCATTGCTTCTTCTGTTCGAAAAATTTGTCTGCTCAACAACGTAAATAACGCGATGAATGTTGTTGAACTGTCAAAATGAAACCCATTCCTACTGATAGTGTGTTACGTAATTACCCCGCGGGTTATAGAAACTTTTGCTATCCCTATATACCTAAGGTTTTAGCAGTTTTTTATCAGCTGTTTGGGGATTTATAAACTCTTTATCCCACGTCTCTACGTAATTTTCGTAAAATTAAACCACAAATATTCGCATAGCCTCACACCACAGTTTTATCTTGAAACTCCGATCCGGTCAGCATAGTCCCGATGAATAATAACAACATATTTATCAGAACCGCTCGCATTTATCACCAAATGATATTTATTTCAAGGGTTCGTTACGCGCCGGCTAATTGCCGCGTCCCCGGACCGGCTTCCGTCCATAAATTATTATGTGGCACAAGTAGTGGGCTTAGCGTGTGGTTGATTGACTTTTGATCATCATCAAGAAGGGACTCATATTATTCTGGGCTTCTTAAAAGGAAGATGGAATGCAACATCGACGATCTTGCAAGAATGACGGAGATGCTGGCTAACAACATGACCGTTTATTTTGGTCTTCCTTTTTTATGTTCTCCTGCTAGCAGCATTGCGTTATCTGTCAGTGTTGATTTTTTCCTATCAGTGGCTGAAAGCTTTGGGTGGAGATGAAATGAGGATAGTGGATGTGGAATATTGAGCACTTATATGCCTACTATGTCTCCAGACTAAAATTGGATCTTTGGTCAGCCATGATCACAGGCATGCATGACCGGTTCCGTGTCCGAAACGCATTACTGTAAAAGGAAGTTGCTGCATTGATTCAAATACCTACTCCATCGGGGATTAGCGGCTCGTTTAAAATCGCTGTCGCCCATAAACCCGCTGCAACCACATCTTATGGCACACGCCCCCGCGACAGCTCCAAGCTCTCGTGTTGCCAACGCCATTAGTTTTGTTTCTTGTAGACTACTCCCGGATAACCGGGACTTTCTCAAGAATAAATTAGTTAATGAACCGGAGGAATATTACTCTACTGGTTGCACAGTGGTTATTTGATAAAGGTGTTGTTATTTATGCCCTGTTGGACCCATGTTATGCTTATATTACAGCCGCCTGGCTTGAGTAACTCAATCATTTTGGTGCGTACCTACGGCGTGTGTAATCGGCGGGATTAACCTTCAGCCGTGTTCTGTTATCCTGGTACTTTGTTTCGCTGTTAACCTGGGGATTACCATGCTTAAAGTAAATTACGTTGATGAAAAATTTCGTAAAATATTGTTGAGAGGACTAGCATATACAATCAAAAGAATCAAGCCTCAATAGGTCCTCTATTTGTTACTTAGGTGTGTTACTCCCGTCACAGGAGATACCTCCCACTCCCGAGGGCCGTGCTGTTTTATCAGCAAATTTGGGTCTGGAGCTAGCCAAGATCAGCGGTCTGGCTGGCCTTTACCGTACTCCTCAATATAAAAATGATGTAGGTACCTTTTCTCGTTATGAAAATATGAAAAACGATCTGTTGCTGGCTTTTATCGCAATGATAAATGATAAATGATTTTATTTCTGTAAGTAGGTTTGAACAAACACTTTTACACGTCAAACATATTTTAAAAACTAGATGAGGTCGGCGTTTCCTATCTGACTACTCTGAGAAGAAAGGCCGAAACAAACTCGGAGGTCACAGTCTCTTATAAAGTCCAGACATAATCTTGGTCAGATCATGTGAAGACCATGTAGATTTGTGTCTGAAATAGTCTTTTGAGGAAAAACCACACAGATTGAGTGGACCTGTCCAGTCAGTGCACGCATTTGTCAGTAATCGTGTAGCTCAACTCAGAACTTAAGGTGCTCAACGATTCGACGAACAATACCAAAGAAAAGACACTTGGGTAGGCCACAAAAATTACTCAAACTGCCAGACCATGATTAAAATTAACTGAGGAGCAAAAAAAAAGCAACAATGACCCATATAGTCTTCACATTCACAATAATTAAGTAACCTTAGCTTTGCTTTTCAGTCTTCCAGATCTCTAGTCCCTAAAATAGATCAGCGGTTTTTTGTAACAAAAGTTAAATTAAAACAACCAAGTTTTATGTTAAATTTCCCGTTGATTGTTTAAATTTTAATTACCCGTGGTCGTTCCAACTCCTTTGTGGCCACGATCGTAACTTCATTTTTATTCGAATAAATAGAAGTCCACAAAATATTTGTGGTAGATATACCTACCTACGATATTTTGTTTAGTTTTCTTCTTTATTAAAGAGAATTGTCACGAAAGCCCGCACAGAAAAGATTAAGACATAGTTTCCTATAAAAATAAACCTAAACTTCGTCCTCGTGCAACTTAAGTTTTTAAAAGACGCAATTCAAGTTAGTCTTTTAAATGTTTAAGGAGCAGTCTACTGTTAAAAATAAATTAAACTTTTAATAGGACTGAAGAGGTTTCGCTTGCAATACTGATGTAAATGAGTAATTATTATTTTTAAGTTTCTGGTCTGACGTTAAAAGAAAAGTAGGTAGGTAAGCAGATTATCTCTTGATTCGCTTGTTGCGAGCCTTCATTTACATTTAGCTTGGGTTTTGTTGCCTCCATTATCCGGTTGAATGTTTTCCATCTGTCATCATTATTGGTAGGTATCTTTAGACCTTGTCAACCCGCTGCCGGGCATAAACTTTCTCCCTTTCGCATCATTCTGTGGCTTAATGTCACTTGATGTATGCATACTTAATTTAAATTGATTTTATCAACCACACAAATTACCTAATTTATCACCTAAATGATTTTCAGACATCCACCTCACTACTTTAACTATTGTACATGCCGAGCTGTAAGTTTTTCAAAAATTATACAATTAAATTAAGTAAAATTAAAAATGAGCCACCAAAAGCTTCTTTCCGTATCATAAAAAACTGCAATCTGACCATCTCTTTGCATAAAACAACAAAAAAATAATTAAAAAGTCGTATACAGCAGCCGAAAGCCTTCTCTTAGTAATTACATTGCCCCTTCCTTGACGCTAAGATTTCACGCAGGGGTGATTTAAAAATAAAAGGCCCCCAAGTTGCCTCTTCCAGGTCTATTTAGTAATCAACAAAATTGTATTGTCTAGTGTAATAAGCGTTTTGTTTGTTTAAAAATAAACAACTTTGTGCCTCGGGGACGGTGGCCCTCATCAGTAAGTTGTGCTGTGTGATGAGATTAGCGGGGTGAGGTCGCCAGAATGTAATAAAATAATAATTAATTTAGGGGTTAAAAACAGGGGGCGATCAATGCCGATGATCAGCAGCAATAAATAAATAAAGCATGAAACTTTGCACAAGAGTTCCTTTTATATATTTAATGAAGGTGAGCAAAATTGAAGCATGTTTGAATATTGATCTCCTGAAGGGGTTAAATAGGGGTGAACGTTTGTATTTTTATTGTGTGTATATATTATTATTGTGCTTTTAATTTGAGTTTGAGTTTGAAGGAGTATAGAAGTTCGTTTTTCTGATGGGAATGCCATCGGGCAAACGGCTTGTTGAACTAAAATATCCTTAATATTGTCTAAAAAGACTTCCACGACTGGCACAAATAGTTTTAATCTGTAAAAAATATTTTGTCCGGATTAAAAATCAGACAAATGCCACTGTTGAAGACACATTTAATCTTAGCTTGACTTCAACAAGTAGAAGGTAAAAGTACCTAAACAACAGTTTCCCTTACCTTTTCTGCCGTATATTGTCTATAGTAACATTTTCAGGATTAAAAAGTACATTACTAATTAAAACTATCACAACATGAATCGCTGTCTCCCGTTCTCAGTTCTCCCCATAACTTGTATTTGCGTTTATTCTTTGCTTAAAAACTTCTGTTAGCGAAGTTATCTCGCTAAGATTGTTGTCCTTCAGCTATGTAATCAGATTTCATGTTCACCGCATCTTAATTCTGTGACGTTGGTCCTTGTACGAAAGGATTTAATTATGGATACCGTTTTGGCGTTGCCGCGGTGTAGATCCGAAGAGAATCTTGAGTGGTAGATTAGAGTAATTGCTTTCATTGTGTTTTTATTTGGCAAATTTTTTTCAACCTGTTTTTTCCCATTGCTAGGCAAAACTCTCCCCCATAGGTTTCCATTGTTCCTTGAGCGTCGCTTTGTCCGTCCAATCTCCTGTAAACTTATCTAAGTCTCACGCCAGCGTTTTCTAGGCCGTCCCTCGGTGGTGACTCTAGTCTTCTGCTTCTGCAAAAAATACCAAACAATAAATACTTATGTAAGCTACCCTGTCTGTTCAACTGATAACTTCTTTGGTGCTGCAATCAATTTCCAGGACTACATCGAACTGCAACAAATTCTATTTCTTACATGTATTCTTGAAAAAGACATCATTAAAACTTTCTGTAAACCTGCAAGCCAACATATTATAATATAATCCTACTAATATCCTACTTCCTACTATATATATATATATATCCTACTATTATAAATGTGAAAGTGTGGATGTTTGTTACTCAATCACGCTAAAACGGCTGAACGGATTTGGATAAAATTTGGCACATAGGTAGACTATGACCTGGATTAGAACATAGGATACTTTTTATCCCGATTTTTTATTGATATTATTTTTATCCCGCGGGGCGCAGCTAGTATTTATTAAATAATAATAAAAAGTATATTTATTTTTCTCTTCACAAATGTTCAGTAGTAGTGCTTAAAATTTATAATTTATATTTGATTTTTTTTGGAATTTATTTATATTTTATAATAATTTCACACACTAATTATAATAATTTGTAATAATATTTTTTTTTTTATAATAATTTGACACAAGCTCTGTAAACAATATTAGAGAATTCCCTGGCTCCTGCGCTAGTATTTACTGTACTACAGGAGCCAGTTTTCCCCCTTAAATATTTATGACAATCTACACGATACGAAATAAAACTGAACTCTCACAACGAATAACGTACTTCAACTACACACTGTTTTCCAGCACTCTTATCAGTAACCTGTCAGTGGTAACAAAACATGTGAATAGCGGAAAAGGGAACGTTCCCATTAAGTATTGATGCCGTGATGCACACGCAGCGCCAGGTTCCAATTAAATAGGAGTAACAAATCGGTGGTTGGTGACGCGTTCCTTCTGTGTGACGCCCTTCATTTGTGTGAGGTGCTGTCAAATATTGTGGTTAGGTTAAGGCGGGGTTGATGGGTTGATATTTATTGGAGATTATTTGTTTTCAACTCGTTCAATACACTTATAGCTATATAAGATGCTTTTCGCCACCAACCTGATTTTTCAAGATATTTAACGAAGAATTGCACAAATGTTAACCAACAGTCGTCCCTGTCAACGTCGATGGAGTGCCTCCATAAATTCATTAATGGAAAAATACAATGCAATTGCCTTTTGCAAAGTGTTTCCTTAGCAGTTCAAAGAATTTACCCAAGGGCCAAAAAAAATAAAAAGGTATTTGATACATCTTTTGTAAAACCAATCTAGATTTACAATCTTCAGTTATATGAATGAGCAACGCATACAATAATACTATATTAAACACACCTGACTTGGATAATAATATATTCAGCGATAACCTACCGGGATTCAGAAAGAAAATTACGCTATCCTTGCCCAGCTGTTTTTAATTTTAAATTTTGTGTTTGTTTGTTACCTGTCTTATTTACGTTAGTCTGTATTAGTTTATTTTGGTTTTAGTTTAGTTTAGTATATTAAATTTCAAGGCAGCAATATATTGTAATCAATGCTATGTACGGCATAATTGTTATGTACATTAGTCCTTTAGTTATTATACATTATTATTATATAACTATTTCATATTTATCATTTTAATATATTATTATCATTATTTTATTTCTAGCATTGTTTTAATTTATGTAACGTGGCTGTGCTTCTTTAAAATAAATACAAGAAATTTGTAGCAGTGTATCTAGTTGTTATACTTACAAGGTGAGTTGGTGTGTTTTCTCATATACACGCCATTTATATTTCGGCTTCTTTGGATTTTTCGTGTCGGCAGGAGTACAAGAGAAAATATTAGTTACCTGCAGTGCTAGTGGAGCTGCAACCTGAGGAGGCCTTGGCTAAAAAAATACGAATTTAAACTTTTTTTTAACTCACTATTTCTTGACATATGTTTGATGCGATACAAGCGTTGACATTTTTAAGTATTTAATTTTGTGAATCATAAGACATTCTCGAATGTTTATTTTAGTTTGAAAAAGAAAAAATAAGTTAAAACAACTCATTCTTCCAAACTCGTCAAACCTGCTCGAATCCGCAAAATATTTTCAAACCACGAATCTGAATTTTAAATGACTCTGAGTGACTTCCCCTTAACTCGCAATTCCTATGGGGGAATTGGTGGGCACAATCTTACGTGTCACTGGGGGCCGTATCTCACACCATCGTGAATTGACGGCTATGTCTATGTAGGTAGGTGTACTGCTTTGAATATCTTGGGGTTGGGTTAATAGAAACTTTTATTCGTTGTAGCGTTGTTTAATTTTGCCGATAATGTAAATTAATAATGTCAGTTTCGAACACGTGTAGAAAAAAAATACTCTACATACCGTCAAACGGGGTGAATAGGGATGCAGGGGTGAATCGGAACGAAACGTTAAAAGGGATTTTAACATTGAAATAATGTAGTTTGTTGCCAATAAGGGCACTTAATCGTTAATTATAATACAGTAAACACATTAGAGTCCTTTTTGGCAACAAACTATATTATTTGAATGTTAAAATCCCTTTTAAAGTTTCGTCTCGATTCACCCCTGCATCCCTATTCACCCCGTTTGACGGTACACTGTTTTTCACACTCTTCTTAATAACTAATAATCTTTTTATAGATTTTTCGAGGTTTCCTTATCATCATCATTCACAGGCTTCAACCCCTGCATCTGCTGGGCATAGGAGGCCTACAACTTTGCTTGTGCCAATAAAATTGTGTAATGATTTTTCCAGTGCTTCCTATAATATCGGACTGAAAATAGTGCAACGTTTATTTCTATTATCTACTTTGGTATTAAATAATCAATTGAAGTTCATGCATTTATACTCAGCAGCAGGCGTAGCATGACGCTTTCTATTTCTTGGAAGACAAGACATAGCTATTTCTATACAAAGTGAAATTTCATTTCTCCATTTTTGACATCGCACCGTAAAAATCCGTCTAAAATTCGTAATTTTGTCTTTCGTTTCTACCGATCGTTGTCTAGGTCCTTTTATATGTAGACTATTTCAGAAGAAAGTTTTCTATCCCAAACGTCAAAATCACACTGACAACTGACAGTTGTCTAAGGTAGTGAAGACAATTTGATTTTGAAATCGCCATGCCAAAGACAGTAGAAAACTTTTTACTCGACGGCCACAAAATATAAAAATAGAATGGAAAAATGGAATTTTTCACTTTTTGTATGGAAAATGTGAAAAATTATTACCTACATGTTTAGTTTTAGGAGTTTAAGGGTTTTATAGAGGGGGTCGAAATTTTCATTATTTTTGCAAACACACCATTTTCGAGATATACTTAAGCAAAATAAAAGAAAAACGTGAATAAACTACTGAATTTCGTAAAAAGTGCAGTTGACTCTTTCTACTTTGCTGCCGTCGACAAAACCCGTTTCTATAATGGTCATGCTACGCGTGCAGGAATCCCGTAAACCTCACAATAATTCCCGCCAATAACCACAAAACATATAAAAAGTAATGAGTGTTGGTGTCGTTAATTACCTCTCGTGGATCCCGGCTCAGCGTGACGTCACTACTTCGTGGAGCCGATGAGCTTAAGTTTGTACTTTGTGGTTACAACGATATTACTCAATGGAAGTGACCCCTTAATTGGCGTTAAATAATTGTTATTATTTTACAAGGTGTTCAGAAGTGCCATCAAGAATAATTAATGCAAAGCCGCGTAATGAAACAGCCTCGAAAGGGTGACAGGTCCGACACTGAACAAAAACAAAATGACACGTCTTTTTAGCCTTAAGTTGTCAATATAGATGTCACCACAGCATTATAGCTAAGCAGTGTGGACTTCGATTAATTCCGATTATTAATTTTGTTTTTACAGAGTCTGTAACACAACGGCGATATCAACTCAAACTCAAAGCATTTATTTCAAAGAAACCAATTACAGGCACTTTTGAATTGTCAAGGGGTCAGTCAGAAAGATGAAGCTAGTTGCCTATTCCAAAGCGTAGTAGGTACCTATGGAGAAGAACGGGCAAGAAACTCCACGGATATAGATGACAACCTTAGATGTAATGGTGTCTGTCTGCAATTATAGACACCATTGCAATTGCATCTAAAATCCAGTTCAAAGGGCAAATGTGTTAAATGAAATTTCATTTAACACATTTGCCATTTGAACTGGCACCAAATATACTTTCTTGGTTAAGATTTTTCCTCAGAAGTTCTGGAAATCGTCCTATTAAATCTGCCTATCGCAGTCCATTGCTAGACATTAGCCTCTCCTAAAGATAGCGCTACCAAACCACGCGCTATCCTTGCCGATTCGAGTTCCCCATAAAGGACTTGACTAGAATCTCTTTACATTTACAAACAATTAGCAACGTATCTCTTCCAGCAGCTTTAGCCAATGTCTTGTTGATTAACGAAAGCGAACAAAGTTAGATCAATAGTTGTAGCTATATGTATTACCTAGGTGTTATTAACTAGTTGTGTTGAGGTAAACTTTTAATTGCTTCTGTTTGGGACGTTTTCGTGGGTCATCGGGGAGGTAGGAACTGTCGAGATAGGGAAATGTAGTGTTCATTAGAAATTTTGAAAAGGATTTGCTTCTGGTTCGGAATTTAATTGCAGCTGTCAATGATGTCATTAACGATTAAAGAGGCGGTGGCAACAGAATCTAATTGTGCACAAATTACTACTTTTAACAAAAAAACGCGCAATAAAAAACAACTCATGCAAAGGATAAAAATAATTAAAACTTAAATAATAGTAACATTATTATAGCTAATTATACTGTAGCTTACTTACTTAACTGAAAACTTCTCCGTAAAGAAAGAAAGAAACAAAATAAATTTGTTTGAGCCGGGTCATAAAAAGTCATCTCAACATGCATTCAGAAACCAAAGGCCAATCTCTTAGACTAACTTCTCTACAATTGACTACTCTTCATCTATAATAAATTATAAATGATTGTATTTCTGTAAGTAGGTTTGAACAAACACTTTTACACGTCAATCATATTTTTATAAAACTAGACGAGGTCGGCGTTTCCTATCTGACTACTTTGAGAAGAAAGGCCGAAACAAACTCAGAGGTCACAGTCTCTTTTAAAGTCCAGATATAATCTTGGTCAGATCATGTGAAGACCATGTAGATTTGTGTCTGAAATGGTCTTTTGAGGAAAAACCACACAGATGGAGTGGACCTGTCCAATCAGTGCACGCATTTGTCAGTAATCGTGCAGCTCAACTCAGAACTTAAGGAGCTCAACGATTCGACGAACAATACCAAAGAAAAGACATTTGGGTAGGTCACAAAAATTACTCAAACTGCCAGACCATGATTAAAATTAACTGAGGAGAAAAAAAAAAGCAACAATGATCCACATAGTCTTTACATTCACAATATTAAAATAATAATCATATATTCAAAGTAGCCTGAATGAATAACATCCCTCAAGCTAAATAAACATCAGTCTGCAATACCGTTACATCAGTATTAACGTGCTATGCAACACAATATACCTCACGTGATAAGAGTCAGTTTGCTTCTTAATCCTAACTTATCTTCCCATTGCTGATTCTCGTCACGACAGACGATATATCCGTATGCATCGATATGGGGGCTGACCACCCATGTGGGAGCTGTTTTTGGGAGCTCAAGGAGACATGGGGTAATTGATGCGAGTTTGATTTTATTGAGATTGTGTAATCAATATGTTACGGATTCCTGACGGTCCTGATGTTGACTTTTGGCCTTGGAGTGTCTTGCCGGCTCTTCTCCATAGAAAACGACCAATAAGAACCGTGCACCTAGCTTCTGACGGTTCATAATGAGTTCTTGTAGGCCTATGTGTTCTTTTTTGGAGTATTTTGTTTCGAAGATTCAGGATTAATTTTCTTTCGTAATTAAGATGAAAGTATAGAGGGATGGGGAACATGGTGTAAAGTTAATTTATACTTCCATAGAAAAGGGAGAATTCTCCGACCAGACGGGTGTTGTGTCTGGTGGGCAACTGCCCGAAGATTGATGTCGGGACGTTGTATATAAGCTAGTTGCGCGGTAAACTCTGCTTGCGCGATGCAGGATTTTGCGTGACGTCAGTGTGACGTGTAGCTCGCATATGGCTTTGTAGAACGCTCTAAAAGAAACGATCCATGCATGCAAAGTACAGTCACCAAATGAGATAAGTAACCAGGGTCGTCGGGTATGGTTGAAGTTTAGTAAGAAACCGATGGATGTTTTCGAATGAAATTTAATTTGATAAATTACCTGTTTGTTTTCTATTAATTCAATTACATTTTATTCGAAAACATTCATCAGTTTCTTACTAAGCTTCAACTATATCGACGACTCTGGTTACGTAGCACTTTGGGTGACAGTACCTTTTAAAAAGTTGTTTTTTACAACCTCTACAAGAAAATAGGAGCAATACAAGTAGCTCTTTTGCCCAGAAACGCTGGACTCAAGTCAAAAAATTAAAAACGAAAATTATGAAAAACGAAACGAAATAAGCATCAGCACGTTACGTTCGCAATCATGAAAATAATTTTCAATGCGCAGAACGATTTCCTTTCAAAGTTAACACAGTTGATTGGTTAGTTATCGGAAAAATGTTGAAAGCGACAGACGAATGATTTTAAATTATTAATACGTCAACAGCCTGCAGTTTTTCCAATAAGGTTAATGTATAAATGGCCTAAAGCTATTTAGGAACCAATCAGCTGTAAGTGTTGCTTGTCAAATAAATACCGAGCATAGCTTCCCAGTGGAATATTTTAGACGATGTTTTGTTTTTTGCAATTCGATGTCAAAAGCATTGGTGAATGTAACTGCACTCACTTTTATTGCAGCTTAGAAAATGAATATTAAGGGGGAAGCGCCAGGGTAGCCCGCGAAATCCAAATTTTCTTACGTTGTTTGCAATTTGGAGGTCAGTATCAGGTTGTATGTTGATCTAAATATGATTCGCGGCCGTAAAAAATATGTATTTATAGAATTATAATCACAAAAATCCTCAATACATCTCTATTAGTATATTACCCTATTGAACGACATTTTATGAAATCTTGACATTTGAGGCCAATTCTAACTTAAGGAGTTATATTGCTGATTCTAATGATTATAATTTTGTAAAGCCATATTTGTTACGGCCGCGAATCATATTTTAATCAACATACAACCTGACATTGACCTATGAATTGCAAAAAACCTAAGTCAATTTGAATTTCGCGGGCTACCTTAGCGCATCCCCCTTAAAAGGCAGTTGCGCTTACAATAGATAAAATACTATATTATTCAATAGTTGACTATCCTTTTCTGAACAAAAGCTTGCCTTCGCGGCCACTTTTACATTCTAGTCTAGGGAATTGGAGACTGCAGCGTCAGCATTTTCTTTAGCCGGATACTTCTGGTGCTTCAAATGAGTACCTACAACATTCTATAAAAATATCAATCAAAGAATGCGCCACAAACCATCAGATATTTGCGTCACATAATTTATTAACCCTCAAGCATCGTTCACGTCGCGTCACGTTGTCACGGCGTCATTGCGTCACGGCGTCACGTAGTCAGCTCGGATGACCGGGCGGCTTTAACGACCCAAACTTAGAGTTGTGAGCGCCAAACATTTATTATTTAAACACAATCGCGACCTAGCCCCTACTAACGAATAGACGGCAGTTTTCAATTGTGTCCGAATTGAAATGTCGTTGTGGACTGTACATGAACACAATGTGTACGGTTTCTTGATGTCCACTGCTCCTATTTCTTGAATCAGAAGTTCAGAAGTTATCGGAGGGTGTCGGAACGAAAGGAAGCGGAATTCGAGCGTAGTTTTGTGGATTGTCCCGAATTTTCTTCTTCAGATGTGAGTTTTAGGTACTTTTGTGTTAGTTAGTTACAGTTAGCTATTATGACGTCATTTATGTTTTGTTTTAATGACTAAAATATATTATAGTATTATTTCAGATAATTAAAACAAAAAAAAAAATATCTCAAAAAAAGGTAGTATAAAATTACAACCCATCCAAACAAATTAGTTCGTACAATGTTACAATGTTGAACTAACCACAATCTTCTAACACCTCTGCCGCCCTAGTACTCACATATGTAACACCAACTTTCCATTCTTTTATAACACTGATACGCCGAGACCACGTACAACATTAAAACTAGTTCTCAAGTGAAATCTATAGCCTTCTTCATTGTGAAAGACGATAAAACTGTCTGAAACTGCAGCCTCTGATGTTTTTGTTTCAAATGTCTGATCAAATCGACGGATTATACGGTGAAGTTGCTGCCAAGGCTTGGAGATTGAAATGTATTCTTGGAGAGGAATGTTTATAATAACGTTAACTACTTCGATGTACGTATGAAGCCACCGATAAGAGAATAATGAATAATGTAACTTTGTAAGGATGTAGAATTATAAAATCATGGATTATGTTTTTGGTTAGGAAACAAGCTGGCCGCCTACGTTCTGGCCACTTGGAAAGTCATCACCGCCGCGTTTATGGACATAATTTTTAAGTCTTGTGTGTGTATTGCCATCAAGAAAACGCAATAAATACTAAATTGTGTTTAGAAATTTTCACGAGTGAATTTAGCCAAAAGCGTATCTTCTTCTACTTGGATTTAATGACAAGAAATCTTCACAGATTTCACGGTTTTATATCGCGTTGTATCGTAAGTTTGTGTAATCCACGGTTAGGACGGGTTGTCGTCAAACAAGCGCCCATAGTAGGGTCACATTCCATGGAACAAATTTCACAAACAACGGGGTCCCCAAACTTTGTTGTTATTAATTAAGAGTTATACTAAAAATAGTTAAACCGTTTAGATACTGTGGTATTTTTCATGTCCTCGTTTGTAATATTTTTACAGATTTTGTTACTAAGCCCTGGTATTTTTCAATTTAAGTGTTCAATACTAGTAGTTCTTTTTTGTAAACTGGAGGTTTCCGACTAGTTTAACTGCACCGGTTAACCAAACTTTGTATAATATGTGTCGACATGTATAATTTGACGTTCAAAAGTTCCTTTTGTAGTATATTAAGTAGTCTGAAGGTATGTCAACATATTATCTTAGTTGTATGTGAGGGTATGTGGTAATAAATCAGTGTATAACCAACCTGCGTGTGTTTTATTACACGGTGGCAGCGGTGTGCCTTTTTAACACTTTTTGCGAGTTAAAACGGTCTTGAACCTATAAAATATTGTATCTTAGTGTCGTGACACATCGTATTTGTAAAACGGAGAAATAATAATGGAGCACGCACGTCCTCCAGCAGAATTATTGCTCGACGGCGGTCCGGCCGCGCGTTCGGACGCGTGGTACAAATGGCGGAAGCTGTTCGAAGTTTTTCTTAAAGCATCTGGAGTGAGCAAAGAGCCTAAAGAAGTCCAGGCTAGTTTGTTGGTTAACCTCATTGGAACAGTTGGTTATGAGGCATATACAACGCTCACGTTCGATGAAGGTGAAAGTGAAAACGACATAAATTGTGTATTGAAAAAGTTTGATAAGTATTTTGGCATAAAACCAAACATCACAGTAAGGCGGTTTAAGTTTTTTACACGCAATCAAGAAGACGGCGAAAACATCGATCAATACGTAACAGCATTGAGGGTATTGAGTCAGCAGTGCGAGTTCAGTGGATTGCACGAGAGCTTGTTGCGAGATAAGATTGTGTGTGGTATTGTCAACAACACTGTGAGAGATCGACTTCTTCGCACAGATGATTTATCTTTAACAAAGGCGATACAAATCTGTCAGGCGGCAGAGATGTCCAAAGAAGAAAGTAAGTGCATCGACGGCGCATCAGCGGGTGTGCAGGTGAATGCAGTTCAAGCCAGTAGCAGCGCACGAGGCGGACGGCGCGCTAGAGGACGGCGAGGCGGCGGAGCCGCCGGGCCGCGGCCGGCGCGCACCCAACCTGGCTCCTGCGAGCTGTGCGGCAGCGGGTGGTGTCTCGGTGGTGAGCGCTGTCCGGCACGTAACGCCTTGTGTTATATTTGTGAAAAGAAAGGTCATTTCTCGCGAGTGTGTGAGCAAAAGAAAGTAATACGCAAAGTGTTAAATCTCAGTGTAGAAACCATAAATAGTGACCATGACGATGATGACAGTGATAAAGAAATGTTTTATGTTAATACACTGGAAGAGGACAAACAACAATGTACGAGGGTCATTCAATAAATACTTAGCCTACAAAAAGTAAACGAAAATTTTGGAAAAGTGGCAATTTATTTTTCAACATAGTCTCCTTTTAGTTCGATACACTTAGCCCAGCGATGCTCCAACTTTTTTAACCCGTCCGAAAAATAGTTTTTGTCAAACTCTGCAAAATAGGCCTCCGTGGCGGCGATGACCTCCTCATTCGATCCATATCTATTCCCGGCGAGTGATTTTTTCAGATTAGGAAACAGAAAGAAGTCACAAGGGGCCAAATCTGGAGAATACGGTGGATGGGGCAGCAATTCGTAGCGTAATTCGACCAATTTGGCCATGGCAACGGCAGACGTGTGAACCGGTGCGTTGTCGTGGTGAAACAGCACTTTTTTCTTCGCCAGATGGGGTCGTTTTTTATTTAATTCGGCGTCGAATCGGCCTAATAAATCGGCATAGTAAAGCCCTGTAATTGTTTTACCCTTCTCGAGGTAATCGATGTAGATCACACCTTGTGAATCCCAGAAAACGGTGGCCATAACTTTTCCGGCCGATTTTACAGTTTTCGCCTTCTTTGGAGCACGTTCCCCGGTCTGGATCCATTGTTTTGATTGCTCCTTGGTCTCTGGTGTGTACCAGTGGATCCAGGTTTCATCGACGGTCACAAAACGACGCAAAAACTCCGCTGGATTCATCTTAAACAGCGCCAAACACGTCTCCGATGTGGTCTCACGGTTGCGCTTGTTTTCTGGTGTGAGTAAACGCGGCACCCATCGCGCCGACAGCTTTCTCATGCCGAGTTCCTCGTGAAGAATATGATGCACTGTTCCTTCTGAAATGCCTACAGTCTCAGCTAGCTCCCGAACCTTCAATCGGCGATCTGCCAATACGAGATCATGGATTTTTTTAATGTTTTCCTCCGTAGCAGCTGTTTTCGGTGCACCTGGACGTGGTTCATCAAAAACCGACGTACGGCCACGTGCAAACTCGTTGAACCAATTCTTGACGGTGGCCATCGATGGAGAAGAGTCACCGTACACAGCATCCAAGCGCTCTTTGATTTCGATGCGCGTTTTCCCTTCCAAAAATAGGAATCGAATCACCGAACGATATTGCTCTTTTTCCATTTTTGTAAAACCGATCGACACGTTCGCTTCCATAAGTTGTCAAATTAAAACAAATGAAGGGATTGGAATGAAAATTTGAAAAAAGAATTAAAAAAGAATGTGCTACACTGTGGTAAAACTCTTTTGAAACTACAGCGCCCTCTGGCGATGAGGCTAGGTACTTATTGAATGCACCTCGTAAGTCGTCAATGGAATGGATAGAAGTTGTAAAATGCAAAAAAAAACATTTCATTAAAAATTGATACAGGATCAATGATTAATGTTATCTCTAAAGTGACATATTTAAACTTAGGATTATTAATAACAGACCTTATGCCGTTCACAAAACGTGTACATTCCTTTACAGGTAATCAATTGCCAATTATAGGTATTGGCAATGTGCCGTTTGTATTTAATAAAAAACGATACGTGTTGCCATTTGTTGTTGCTGATTTAAACTGTCAGAATGTACTCGGTTTGGAGGGTTGCAATGCATTAGGATTAATAAGTCAAATTAATGCAATAAATATTGATCACTACTATGATTTGTTTCAAGGACTAGGAAAATTACCCGATAAATATAGTATCGTAGTGGATAAAAATGTACAGCCAGTTGTTTGCCCAACTAGGAAAATTCCTTTGGGACTAAAGGATAAATTGTTGGATGAGATACATAGAATGGAAGAGTTGGGCGTAGTTAGAAAGGTTACACATCCGACCTCTTGGGTTAATGCAATTGTTTTGGTCGCGAAAAAAGATGGCAGCATTCGTGTTTGTTTAGATCCACGACCTCTTAATCGCGCTGTGCGGCGTGCGCAGTACTCGTTGCCGACAGTGCCCGAGCTGGCATCGCGCCTGCGCGGTGCTACTGTATTCAGCGTGCTTGACGCTCGTTGCGGTTTCTGGATGGTTCAGATAGATGACGCGAGCGCCGACCTTTGCACGTTCAGCACGCCGTTTGGTCGGTACCAATTTCTACGTTTACCTTATGGTATAAACTGTGCGCCAGAGGTATTTCATGCGAAGCTTAGGCAGCACTTAGAAGATTTAGAAGGCGTAGAATCTTTTATTGATGACGTAATTGTTTGGGGGCGCACTATGGATGAGCACGACCTGAGATTGAAGTGCCTCTTGCGAAGTGCTAAGGATATCGGTGTAAAATTTAATCGAGAAAAATGTAAGTTTGGTGTATCGGAAATTACTTACTTAGGTCACAAGTTCGATGCAAACGGAATGCGGGCAGACGACTCAAAAGTCAAAGCTATAATGGAGATGCCGCATCCGACCGATAGGAAGGCTCTGGAGAGATTTTTGGAATGGTTAATTATTTAGCAAAATTTATACAAAACTACTCGGAGAGTGTGAATGTACTAAGGTCGTTTTTAAAAAAGGAAACGGAGTGGTCGTGGGAATTCCAACATTCAGAGGCTGTAGACAGGTTAAAAGTAAAGCTTAGCACCGCACCGGTGCTGGCGCTGTACAGCGACAGTGAGCCGGTAGTGCTGTCGGTGGACGCGTCCAGTGTCGCACTGGGCGCCGTGCTGCTGCAGGGTGGCCGCCCAGTGGAGTTCGCCTCACTCACGCTCTCCGACACCCAGACCAGGTATGCACATATAGAAAAAGAAATGCTGGCTATTGTATTTGGGGTCGAGCGGTTCAGGCAGTATATTTATGGCAGGTCTGATATCACCGTGCATACTGACCATAAGCCACTGGAAGCCATATTTAGCAAACCATTAGTTTCAGTCCCAGCCCGGTTACAACGAATGATGATGAGAGTGCAAGGATACGACTTTAAGGTGGTATATACGCCGGACAAATATATGTATATAGCGGACACGCTATCGCGGGCTCCTATAAAGGAAATTATGCATGACCGAGTATCTGCAGAAGTTGAAGTACAAACTTGCTTTTTGTTAGATAATGTGCCATTCAGCCAACCCAATATGGAAGCCATAAAAAAAGAAACAGAGTTAGACTGTGACAGCAGATGGTTAATTAGGTATATTAAGAACGGCTGGCCTAAAAATAGGCGTGATGTGAACGAGAGAGTTAATGTTTTTTGGCCATATCGTGAGCAGTTACATTGCGTTGACGGTATAGTTTTCAAGGAGGAGTGTGTGTTTATTCCACGTGCTCTACGAGAAAACATGCTATCTCGAGTCCATGAAGGACATTTAGGTATAGACAGATGCAAGCGGCGCGCGCGTGAAGTAATGTTTTGGCCAGGAATGTGCGAAGACGTGGAGCATGCGGTGCGATCGTGCGCGGCATGCGCTCTGCATGCACCTCGCCCACGCCGCCTGCCGCTGCTGCAGCACAGTGTGCCGGCACTGCCCTAGCACAAACTAGCTTCGGACTTGTTCGAATATAAAAATAAGAATTACATTGTTTTAGTCGATTACTTTTCTAACTATGTTGAGGTCGGGCAGTTGTCGAGTATTAGCTCTAGACAAGTTATAACTTTTCTGAAAGAGCAGTTCTCGCGGCACGGTATACCAGCGGAGCTAGTGAGTGATAATGGACCGGCTTATAGCTCACAGGAGTTCAAAAAGTTTATGTGCGAATGGGAAATACGGCATGAGACGGCATCCCCGCATTATCCACAGTCAAACGGTAAAAGCGAAAGAACCGTACAGACAGTTAAAAAATTGTTGAAGAAGTGTTTGGATTCGGGACAGGATTTTTACTTGGCACTGCTAAATTTTAGGGCTACACCACGCCATGATATAGACTCACCCGCACAGATTTTAATGGGTAGACGTCTTAAAACTAGGTTACCAGTTAGTGCAAATTTGTTAAAGGAGAAAGTAGATAACGATCAGAACTATAAAAAAATAATGATAAACAGAAAACAAATTAAAGTAAATTAGGACAAAACGGCGAACACACTAAAAAGCCTATCATCAGGTAATAAGGCAACTTTAGTCAGTAACGGCGACAGGAAACCGGTAACAATAGTAGGACGTGCATCACAACCGCGCTCGTATATAGTAGAAGACGAACGCGGTGGCCGCTATCGGCGAACACGAAGTCAGTTGGTTATGCGTACGGCAGGATCAACAGAAAGAGTTGGAAAGTCAGCGAGACAGCCAACAGACAATGTAGGTATAAGTCAGACACCAAGTGTGGTGATGCCGACAGGTGTTCGTAGACGTAGACAAAGGGCACAGGCTGGAGTTCTAACCCAAGCGAATAAAAGTCCAGCTGGAAACAATCAGTCGGCTCCGTTCGAGGACAGTGGTGAATATGAAAGTCCAGCTAGTACTCGCGATCATTCGTCTACACCTTCGCCATTAGCGGTGCCTATTGAAAGGTCTAAGGAAAGAACTGTACGAATGCTGACCAATCTTTTCTTAGGTCAAGAATAAAAAGGGTTACAATTGGCTGGGAAATAAACATAAATAAACATAGAAAATAATAAAGTATAAATGTAATTGATAATTAGTTATGGATAAAAAGACAATACCAATTAGTTACACTAGTGTAATAACAATTGCTACTCATCCAGAAAGCCGCAACTGGCATAATATTATGTAAGTGAACATAGCGTTTATTTAATGAAACAGTTAGTACGTTCAGCAAACAACATTAATTTTAGCATCAACGTTAGTTCTTTAATTTTTTATGTATTTTTTTTTTGGCATTATTTTCTTATAAGGGAAGAGATGTAGTATATTAAGTAGTCTGAAGGTATGTCAACATATTATCTTAGTTGTATGTGAGGGTATGTGGTAATAAATCAGTGTATAACCAACCTGCGTGTGTTTTATTACACCTTTTACGTGCTTATTTGAAATAAATGATTTGACTTTGACTTTGTCCAAAAATCAGCTAAGTTATTAGAGAGTTGATTTAAATGGTTGGTTATTACACTAATATGTTATTTTTAAAGAGGCTGATGTAAGCTGGTATGTATATATGTTTAGAAACTACGCTTGAAACGTAGGTGTTACGAAATCCCTTGCTAATATCAATTAGTACTAATGTAATGGGACTTAGACCCAGGCGTATCGTCTTACAAGCCAGATCATTGATAACAGCATTAGGTCACTACGGTGGAGGGTCAAACGTTATAGTTAGATAAGCTGTGATAAAGGAAACTATTCCTCCAACTGTGGTTAAAAAGAAGGACTAGTGTACGATTTCTGAGGCCTTCAATAAACAATCAATAGTTATTGATTTCACTAAGTTATCTATTTAAGCTAGGTTCTTCTAAGATGAGTGCTAATCGCAATTTGTCAAGATTTACTTGCATTATATGTAGATTAAATAAACGCGGCGTTAAAAATATCTCAGAAGCCATAGACGACATAGAGTTAAGGAATAAGGAAAGGATAAGAAATTTTTCGACTCGTTGTCGTAACGAGCTGAACTATAATATAATTTTTTATCTACTTCACACGATGTTTACGACTTGACAAAACATAGATATTTCTTATACATTTAACCATCCGGAATAAATTATTTAAATGATAGTGAAAACCGCATCAAAATCCGTTGCGTAGTTTAAAAAAAACAATGAGGTTGCATAGACAGGCACGAAATGAGACTTTAATTTATAATATGTATAGATAGATGCTGTGGTAGACATATTAGCCACTCAGCACAGCAGCCAGAGGAAGACCAGCATTGGCATTCATGAAGGCTCTTTTATTGGACTAAGGAATTACAACCAGCGGATGGCAAGCAGTGGCGTAAATAGCCTTTTATGCGCCCGGTGCGAGCTGCTATAACCGCGCCCTTGAAATATTTTCTAATCATAACCGGTTCTGACAATAAAATGGATTGTCTATAAAATACATAAATCTATCATCCAAAAACTAAGTTTTTGTAAACTTAATTTTTTAGTACTTGGTAAAGTTTTGAATAAGGAAGTTCAAATAAATTGCGTTTATAAATAAGGTGAAAAAACGTTTATTCGAAAATATTTGTCAAAATTCACAATTAGACAATACACAAATGCCATCAAATACTGATCAGTACAGATAGTAAGGATTCAAGGCAAACCGTAAACCTTACTTAAAGATTTACTTACGCGCTTTCTTCATTGCGAAGCCCTCGATTACATTGTCATACGACAGGAGCCGTGCTATGTCGCGTTCAATCGTTAAAATCGCTAGGCCCGATAATCTCCAGGCACCGAAGGTTCCGTATCCGCCCTCCGGATACGGAAGCAATTCAGGCGGAGCTGTACGAAGGTTACAGAGTGGCGAAGACCGCTCTTCGAGCGGAGATCCTGCGGGCCAGGGGACTGGTCCGCCAGGAGTCGCTGGGGACTCTGAACAGGGACCCGTGGGGACGCCCATACAAAATGGTGCGGGAGAAACTCCACCCATGGGCTGCCCCCCCGACGCAGAGTATCCGGCCACAGCTCGTGGAGGGCGTGGTGAGCGTTCTGTTCCCTTTGCGAGGGGAGCTTACTCCCCCGCCCATGGCTCCGCCTCCTGCGGTGCCAACTGTGGACTACACAACCGACGATGACCACGTTGCTCCTGAGGTGACCGAGGTAGAGTTGAGAGCGGCAGTAGGTAGGCTGAGTGCCAAAAATACCGCCCCAGGACTCGACGGCTTACCTAGAAAAGCTTAGGTCCTGGCCTTGGAGGCTCTCGGGCCTCGACTAAGAGGGTTCCTAAGCGCGTGCTTGGAGGGGGACCAGTTCCCACTTCTTTGGTAGATGGGGAAACTGGTCCTCATTAAGAAGCCGGGGCGCCCTGCGGACTCTCCGTCCGCTTACCGGCCCATCGTGCTGCTCGACGAGGTGGGCAAGCTCTTTGAAAGAGTCATTGCAGACCGCCTCGTCGGGCGGCTGGGGCTGGTGGGTCCGGATTTGGCGGAGAGACCGTATGGTTTCCGCAGGGGGCGCTCTACGGTGGACGTCATCATGCGCGTGTGAGCCCTCACGATGGGGGATGCTGTGGCCAGTGGTGGTGTCGTCTTGGCGGTGTCTCTAGACATCGCCAATGCCTTCAATACCCTGCCCTGGAGTTGCATCAGGGAGGCACTCCGGTATCACCGGATGCCGACTTACCCATGTCGTGTAGTCGAGGCCTATCTGCCGGATAGGGCCGTTATTTACCCCGGTCACCAGGGAGAAGGGAACCGGCGAGAGATGTCGTGCGGTGTCCCACAGGGATCGGTCCTGGGGCCGCATCCGTGCGACATCGGGTACGACTGGGTGCTGCGAGCCGCCCTCCCTAGTGGCGTCAGCGTGGTGTGCTACGCTGACGACACGCTGGTCCTGGCGCAGGGGAGGTCGCACCAGGCGACGGCTGAGTTAATGACACGCGGAGTTGCGACAGTCGTTGAGAGGATCCGGCAATTGGGACTCGAGGTGGCCTTGCACAAGTCCGAGGCCATGTGTTTTCATGGTCCTCGGAACACGCCACTGTCGGGTTCCCGAATAACTGTAGGAGGAATTCACATCGGCGTCGAGTCGGCGATGAAGTTCCTGGGACTCGTCCTCGACAGCCGGCGGAACTTCGTGGAGCATTTCCGACGTTTGGCTCCCAGACTGGAGCGGGCCGTGGCTGCCTTGAAGCGGCTTCTGTGCAATCTAGGGGGTCCAAACTATGGATTCGATGTGCGCTTTAAGTTCAGGATCGAATTTTGAAATCATATCCTCGGCACTTAAGAAAACTCCAGATCCTGATTCTCCAATATGCTCATGAGAGCTTCTGAGAGGTACATTATTTTCCGCGCAAAATAAAATTATGCTAGTACATAGTTTTAAAATATGTCCAAAAACGAGTCGAAACTGTCGAGTAACTCGTAACATCAACATTTACGATTATTATTACGATCTCATCGTCTTTAATATTGATAACATTATTTATTTGTAAGAAAAATATACGCGGACGACGCGACTCCACACGTGTAACTAAATAAATAATAGGGATTGTTAGTGGCCCTGGTCTGGTCATTTCTGCGCCCCTCCAGGGTCTGCGCCCTGTGCCTGGGCACCGTTGGCCCCGCCCTAGTTACGGCACTGATGGCAAGCTTCCGCAGCATCGTCCTCCTGTTCATAGATAACTGAGACTCATACATTAATAATGACTTCTGAAATGGTTATGGTCTCCTGTGAATGACCATTAATTTATATCGGTCTTTTGGAAGCCCAAGTGGGTAAGTAGATGTTAATTTCTCTTTTTGGTTTTGTTATTTTTATTAGGGAATAGGCACTAGGCTTTTGGCTACTTTGTATTAGTGTGAGTACTTTGTGTTTATTGACAGCACAGTTGGCGCAGTGGTTAAGCGATTGACTGCTGCGCTGCTTATCGCGGGTTCGATTCCCGCACGGAACGAATATTTGTATGACCTACAAGTAGTTGTTCCGGGTCTGGCTGTTTGTGTATGTGAGTTTGAATGTTTGTAAACGCACCCACAATACAGGAGAAAATCCTAGTGTGGGGCAACGTTTTTTAAAAAAAAAGTAAGAAAGAAAGATTGTATAATGTGCCTCTTATTTGTGCAGAATATTTTATTTTCTTTCTTTATTTTCTTCTTTCTGGTTAAGTATGAAGATTATGAAAATGTTTTGCTTAGTCGCTCAGCAGCATTTACGAGAATACTATACTAGTAACAAAAATATTGGCTAATCAAAATGGACGATAGCAATTCTGACTGATCAGGATTTTCTAGACTAGACGTATCAAAGAAAAACCTTCAAAACACTTGTAACAATCTTCACTGAGCAGACCGTCTAAATGTTCTTTCTTGTAAATATTAACTTTAAAATTTATCCAAATGTTTTTCTTTGGAACCGGCAGACAAAGTTTAAACGGGCGCTTAAACCAAGATTTTATTTTCATCTGTAATGCGTTTTTTGTAAACTAAAACTATTTCATTTTATTATCGAATTGGAATATTGGAACAGAGCCAGCTCTGTACGGAATCATTTTTCTGAGATGGTTCAAGTTATTCTTAATATTTTGCCTCGTAAGATTTATTGGGGATAACATTTGTTAGTTTTGACCAAAAATATACGTACTTGATATCTTTATGATGGCTAAATATGTAGCTACGCGAGTCGTAGTTACCTACCTAAATTATAATATTATAAATGTAAAAGTTTGTATGTTTGGATATTTGTTCCTCAATCTCGCGAAAACTGCTGAACGGATTAGAATGAAATTTGTCACACAGATAGTTTATAACCTAGATTAGCACAGGATATTTGTGACGATACTTTTTTATCCCGGTAAATGACAACCACGCGGCCAAAACCATGGGAAAAAGTTAGTGATTCAATACTTTTATGCCTTTAGTGATTCACATATTTATTTATTGGTTCAGTAACGATTGTTTACACTGAATATATCCTAAAGGTAACAAGCAAAATGTATATGCAACAGTGCAACAATCACTTACATGTAAACTCTGCATGCATAAAGAAATTGTACATAAATTTATAACATTAATCTAGTTTTAAATTACTTATCTAAAGGTCTAAATAATTAATATAACAATATAAGGTACTTAAACACGGCTCCTTTTAAGCGCAGCAATGAAATAAGCAAGCAACATGTGGGTACCTTATGAATAAAAAAATAACAGCCTCATTCAAAAGATTGTCTATGTAAACGTATGCACACCTCCATTCATTTAACTTTAATTTTATTATAAAGACATTTCTTCTACATGTCGCATATTATTTTCGCTATAACTCGTATAGAATCGTAAATTTTCTGATCGCATATTCAGTGTCCAATAAAAGTGATGGCGGTATGACGTCAAAGTATCAATAATATTGAAATGGGAATTTTTAAAATATTACTCTGTATCGAATAAAGACGACTCGTGACGTAATAAAGTGTCGTGGCGAATGTTTTTGACTTTATATGTGTTTGGTGACGTCATTTCATGTCAACTTCTGAACGGCTATTATTTTTTTAATTTCGTGGCCTCGTAGATTAAAAATGTTAAACTTATAACCTACGGGTTACGAAAACTCGTAGCACGTGCGTAGCGAGTGTGCGTAGACCGTAGCGCGTAGGCGGGCTCCGACTATTTTATTTTAAGAGTTCGTTATCTTCGAATGCATAAGGTTTATCTGATACATTTTGAAAGATACGAAAAAAAATTACTGCGAACTTCAATTTCTTGTTTACTGGGTTGTTTATGACTTACAGCGATACAATCCCCAAAAAGTCCGTGACTAATAAAGTAAGACCTTATAATATCAGGCGAAGATCATAAGATCAAAAGCATTCCGTCATAAGTAAGTACAAAAGACACTGAATTTATTACACATTTATATCTACGAACTCAAGTCGACACTTGCAAAAGCCCAAATGAAAAGATCTCCTTTACAAAATGCGACTACAAAGAAATGTGACACAATCCCAAATAGGTCTAAAAGCGTCAGAGAAAAGGCAATAGAGTAATTACGTTTGACACAAAACTTTAGTTGCAATTGCTGGGGGAAGAACGGAAGTGCCGACGCTCGTTTGCCACTTCCTTCCGCTAGGGGGCTCTCCACTAGCAAGCGGCCGAAAAAAATATCGATACTACTGTAACGATACTCGACTTAGTTTCGATATGCGAGACTATTAACGTCATTGTGTTAACGTCACTATTAACGGCAGTTTCTTTTGGAAAGTCTTTGGGCCTGGACACATCATCACGGCGCGGCGCCGCCACCGTGAAACGGCACGACGTTGTACCACGCCACGGCGTCGTGTACGGTGCGCCGGCGCCGGCTCAAGGTGCACCCGCTCGGGAGTAGATATTTTGCTGTCGCAAAGTTCGTACGTGTTAGTGTAAAACTTTTTTGTCCATATAATCTCCAATTCTCTGGGTATTATCAGCCACCTTTTTTTGTACTAACACGTAAGGACTTTGCGACAGCGAAACATCTACTGCCGAGCGGCTGCGCCGTGAGCCGGCGCGGCGTACCGTACACGGCACCGTGGCGCGAGATGACGTCGTGCCGTTTCACGGTGTCGGCGCCGCGCCGTGGTGACGTGTCCAGGCCGTTTGTCGAGTTTGAGAGTAGAAAAATTGTTTGTTTCTATTTTAGATTTTTCTAACCTATTAGAATCGAATGTACGAGTACTTATTTCAATGATACACACATAATCTAGATGTATGAATGTAAAGGAAGCAAAAGGAGTAGATATGTAAAGATCGTAACAGGTGGCGTTCTGAAGATTCTGCCTACCCTCATCTAATAATAATTAGACTATATCATTGATATAAATACTCGATACCTGCTGATACAGTGCCAGTGAGTAAAATATCGATACTTTTAGTTTGATACCCTAACTCTACTAGAAATGTGCTATAATAACGAACGGGAAATATATAGGGCTGTGGCCTGTGTGTGATAGAAGGAATTTTATGTGCGCCTGTACGCCTACAGTTTTTGTTTATGTATGTATTCCTAACGGTTCATGTCGTCCTGGTACCTCGGATTAGATAACATTTTATTGGTTGTTTTTATGTTGTGTGTACAAGAATTATTTGAGGGTAGGCTTTTGTCGTCCTCGTAGACTATTCCGAGTAGGGATGTGTTGCTGAGGGTCACAGGTTTGGTAGACGGCCTTGTACTTATGTTAATACAAATAGTTATGTGGTTATCAAAGCAGTCTTTTATTTCCTGCCAAATTATCTTTGTGTTAAGCCCCAAAATAACAAATTTTTGTTACTAATCATTTTAAGTTATAAATTTTCCCAAAGTAATTTATTAATACGATAAAATTATATACACTGGATAAACTTCTTATACTAAATTAACTAACACTGTCGTGTTATTCGCCTTTCATTCTTCATCTCAACATGACCAAACAATCTAAGCTACACTTTTAAATTTTTGTCACTACATTCTTAGCGTTTCCACTCACATCTGCCTTGTATCAAAATAGAATTGGAATAAAATGACAATACTATAAAAAAATTATATCCTAACTTAACTAAAACTATTAATTAATAATTGTAAGTTAAATTCGAAATGAAAAACATGCCTCAGGCAGATCGTTAAACCGGTAAACGTTCACACGCAAAACTAATTTTTATTTGTGGACATAATTAATGTAGGTATGAGGATCCCATTCAAATGTATTGGTTCTTCCCTAAATAAACCTGTATGTACCACATAGACAGGTATAATTTTACACGTAGTTAGGTAATGTTTGGTAAACTATAAAAATCGACCGTAAATCACTAGGTAATTTTGAGTTAAACAAACGAACAAGTAGGAATAAGTAGTTTCACCGCTTTTAATCACTTAAAATTATTCTAAAACATACCACACTTAACAGAATTACCAGCCTCACTTTTGTTTGACAAGCCCTCGATCCATTTTAAAAGAGAATTTCATTCATATCTGCATTCTCATGCAATCCCAGTCAACTTGTTGAGCAAAATATTTTTCAATATGAAACGAGTGTTACGCATTACTCGGATTGAATTCCAATTGAAAGCGATTGGGAATATGACAGACAATCCAGTAATAAATATGCTTATTGTATATGCGCTCGCATTTTTATTATTCGTATTTTCTAGAGTGCATTTTGAGTGGTTAGTATGGAGTCGGTAAAGCCTGGATTTTGTGTATATTGAGATTTTATTTAAATGCAGCAACTACGGAGTATGGCCAGAAATCTTTCAGCAATATTGGGGGCGAATTGACTCCCCAAGACGCGCCTAACGTTGGTATTATAAGAATCGTCGCTAGTAGGAGCTCTTTTAATGCGCCCTAATTTGCCATAATTATGTGTTTGTACATAAAGATTTCTAAGTAGGTATTCTGCAATAAGTGAGTACCTAAGTACCACATTCCTACGTGCGAATTCAGTAAATGCCTATCCAAAAAATCTCGTAAAAGGAAGCACACCTCAAAAATTACATTCACCCCTTAAATTATACGGCTTAAATTCCTTTCAAGAGTGCTTAGAGGCGGCTAGATTTCTAAGACACAGGGCGGTATTCAGGCATTCAGTGTAAATCTTGTGAGCGCGGGAATGCGGGCCTGTGTCGGCGCCATGACAGTTTTGCAATTAGGCGTACCGCAAAATGGCGGAGCCGCGAAATTATCGCGCGGTTCGTAATGCTACGTGCAGACTTTGGGAAGGATTTCAACCAATATTGGATGTAATTTCGAGTTAATATTGGTTTTCCACTATATTGGTTAATTTACATGAAATTAATTTAGCATAGTGGGCGATGTTGGTTTAGGTTTGCTTAATATATTGCAGACTGTTTTAAATATACCTACAGTTTGAATAAGTTACTCTTGATATTGAGAATTTATAACGGCCACAACTTTTAACAAAAATCGGCCTATGTGAGTCGTCCATTTTATTATTACTCTCTTTCTCTCCTAGCAACCAAAAAACTTTCTGCTACACTTTTCAGTTCAACTTCCATCAACTCTAAACGTGTCACAAACATGGCTCCAACATTGGCCAACATGTACCCGTGGCACATCCGCAGTGACTTGTAACTTAGTTTCAGCTGAAGTATCAGCCGGCTGATTAAGTGACTTGCATTCGGCAGTGTGGCTGATTTTGTCAAAGCAAATTGCCTGCCAAATATTTACTTACTTTGTAAACTAAGTTTAAGTTAAATTGTAATTGTTTAGGTAGCTTTTCAATATCGAGAGCGTTTTGTCTTGCTGTAGAATCTGCTAAGTAAGAAAATGATAAAGTAGATAATTATAATTATGTAAGTATAGGTAGTATATTTTCCGACGAAAAATTTAAAAAGTTAGAGATTTACTTTCTACTTTATTCTATTAGGTGATAATAAACTTTGGGTCCAGACTCAATCCCAACCGTTTTTTAACCCCCAAAATCCTAAAAGCGAAAAAATGTAAATTACATTTCCTTGGTTCACAAGAGGCTCGCAATAGGCGTAAATTGCTCCTTATTCGATCCGAGCCGATCCCGTTTCGTGGCTAATGGCATCAGAGTGTAGGTAAATACTGGGTAAATATATACTGCGGCTTTTACCGTATTTGAATAAGATCTGCCGCGCTCCGATCGACGTGTTGCGAATAGTTCTTGTGAGCTTTTCGTTTTGATGGTGTCCTGGTACTTATGGATCGATATTAGTAAATCCCGATTCGTCACTAAACTTAATAAAAATCTTAAATTCATTCATTCACTGACAGGCAAGACACGACTTTATTCGCTGCTGGATCTAGAAGCAGGAAACTTTGCGCAAGGATTCCTTATATAACGAATGTGAGCACTAAGGATTTTTTTTAAGGTTCGTCATTTTTACGGTTGGGAAATCCCATTGAGTACCGGCTTGCAGTCCATAAATAAATCCCGAATTGGCTCCATCATAAAATGTGGAGATAAATTATTTGTCTAGAGTTTTTCAACAAGAATTTTATTTTATAAAAAAAAAAAAGAATTTAGATGAATTTGATTAAAAAAATATTGTATTAGAAAGAGTAAGGTTTGGCAATTATGAATGAAAAATGATATCGGACAAATGTCCACCACGACCACGCTCACAGATGTCGATTCTTTCATCAAAATGTTCAATAACTTTTTGGCAAAATGGCGGGTCTATTTCGTTAATCGATTCAAGTTGCGATTAACACCACTGGATTATTTTTTGTGGGGCTATGTTAAAGATAGTCTATATGGAGCCACTCGAATCGATAGCAGCCTTAAAACTCAAAATCCGTGACGCGATTAACGAAATAGACCCGCCCTTTTGCGAAAAAGTTATATTTTGATGAAAGAATCGACATCTGTGAGCGTGGTCGTGGTGGACATTTGTCCGATATAATTTTTCATTCTTAATTGCCAAACCTTACTTTTTCTAATACAGTAAAAATTTGAATAATTTTCATCTAAATTCTCTGTTATAAACAAACAAATTCTTTGTCATAAACAAAGTTCTTGTTGAAAAATCCTTTATATTCAGCAGATGACACAGGCTGATATTATTAACTATTTTGGTTGATTTTCTTCAACATAGAGATAATCTTAGACTTGTAATTTATTTGGGAATTTTTCTCAGAAGCCGGCTATACAGAAAAACTAAAAAAAACATAACATGTAGGTAAACTGCTGTAAAGATCAATTACCCTTTCATTGACCAAATCAATTCCAATTAAACTCATGAATGATTGAGGTAAATAGCTGTTTAAAAGCAGTTTCACGATCGAGTTAGTTTCAACGTGTCCCTTTGACGGTTCACGTAACCGCAGCCGATGGCCGATACCGATCATACAGCGTGCTCTGCGGTCTCACAACTTTAACGCACTAGACTGTAGTTTATGTGGGCTATGTCAGAAGTTTAGAGGTTAGGATAAACGACAGGAACAGTACTCAACTCTTCAAGTTCAACTCCTTTACTTACGGCTTTTGTAAACTGGATTTTAATTCACATTTGTTACAGTTGTAATGGCTATCATGTCATTTGGTTTAAACAGGCTTTTATTGTTATATATGTCGCATCATGGGTGGCCGAGATGCGAAACATCGGGTCTTCTTCACGATCCGACATAGTTTAGGTAGGTGCGGGCACTTTAGTGGGTACTCGAACGAAAAGATAATTCCAATTTAAAATAACTTTAATAAACTAACAAACGAAATAAACACGTGCGTCGGAAACAAACACGTGCGTTGGTACGGAGCGTTTGCCAAGACTGTCCGAGCTCGACTGTCCATCATAGACTGTCGCCACACTCGGTCTCTCCGCCAGTCCTTGCTGCATCTCCTCCACCGACGATCGTGTCCAAGCGGTAGGGCTCGCTTGCGTTTCCGATCACATGATTATTCGTTTACGAATCGAATTGTTAGATGGCGCTGTCCGCTCTACTGTGGCGCCATCTATCCACGACACGGCCATCCTTGACTAGCACCCGTCCTCGGGTGTAGTACCTGTGGACAAAATATGCTCAGAGAGTAAACTAGCTCGGCTATCCTGCCAATACCTAATAACTAAGGTAGCTCGGCTATTCTGCCAATACCTAATAACTAAGGTAGCTCAGCTATCTTGCCAATACCTAATAACTAAGGTAGCTCGGCTATCCTGCCAATACCTAATAACTAAGGTAGCTCGGCTGTCCTGCCAATACCCAATAACTAAGGTAGCCCGGCTGTCCTGCCAATACCCAATAACTAAGGTAGCTCGGCTGTCCTGCCAATACCTAATAGCTAAGGTAGCTCGGCTGTACTGCCAATACCCAATAACTAAGGTAGCTGTATCTCATTGCTACTTTATTTCCTCTACATCTAGGTACAATAATCAACTCTCTTAATTTACAGTGCCTTGTTATTAAGGTTTCGCACACAGTACATCCACACAACACTCATAATCACTAGAAAAGGTCCAATCAACAAGTTCAACCAAAGAAATTCAAAACAAATTGCATAAGCATTGTATACCCAACTCATTTAACTCCATTACTGTCTGTGCACCAACACAGGCTAGAATGGCACCAACGATTCTTTGTAGACCCATCGCCGCATGCGCAGCACACATGAGGTGCAGCCAAGACCCATCGCCACATGTTACTCATGAGGTGCGGTCAAGACCCATCGCCAAATGCACTACTACGCATGAGGTGCGGTCGAGACCCATCGCCACATGTGCTTACTGCACATGAGGTGCGGTCGAGAGACCCATCGCCACATGTGCTTACTGCACATGAGGTGCGGTCGAGAGAGACCCATCGCCACATGTGCTTACTGCACATGAGGTGCGGTCGAGAGAGACCCATCGCCACATGTGCTCACTGCACATGAGGTGCGGTCGAGAGAGACCCATCGCCACATGTGCTCACTGCACATGAGGTGCGGTCGAGAGAGACCCATCGCCACATGTGCCCACTGCACATGAGGTGCGGTCAAGGATTTTGAGTATGAGTAGACAAGCCATTCTTAATCAGAGGTGGTTTCACTACCACTGTCCTCAACTATAACATCGTATTCTCAAGGAACTTGGTGATCGGGGATCTTCCTGACACAATCATGGGAATATTTGTAGGTTCGCTTAGAGTCAAGCGCCTTTAGTAGGTATCTATCACCGTTTAACACCTCGTTAATCTTAAATAGATCCTTGAATTTAGAATCTAATTTTGTCTGATTCCTTTCCTCATTTTCTATTAAAACAATCATTAAGAACAAACTTAGAGACTTGAGCTTTTCTTTGGTCAACTTGATTCTTATCGTAATTAGCATTTTTCTCAATATTCTGTGTCGCGTGCTCTCTCATATCATTTAACTTAATGTCAGTCACATCATCATCAGCGGTCACTAAACTAAGCGGTCGTGCTACCCTTTCTATCATCAACTCGAGGGAGCTAGATTTAGTCACCCTATTAACAGTAAAGTTCATAGCCAACTGAACCTCCCCTAATGCGTCCTGCCAAAAGCGGTCACGACTGGTCTCTACTGCTGTTAACATACTCTTAAGAGTACTCATTACTCTTTCGACCTGCCCATTAGCACGACTGCCTCCAGTGGCTATCAAGTGCAACTCTATATTGTTAGTACTACAGAAAATAGAAACATCTTTGCTAGCGAAACAACGACCTTGATCTGCTACTTTACGTTTCGGTGCACCAAACAACGCTATACAGAACTTAATAGCACAAATACTACTGCTACTGTCGATATTAAGTGAATGACGAAGCATCACAAATTTTGTAAACGCATCGATGACAAATACGTACTCCATGATGTCGTTTTTACCAGACAATTTTATTTGGGTTGGGTCTGATTTGGCCGTTCTCAACAACAAAGCCTAACTATTCAACCCGTCGCTTAAAAAAACGAACACTTATCAAAATTCAGGGACAAACCAGCTTTTGTCAATTTATCGAGTACAGTGCGAAGACGGACTAAACTTTCCTCCATGGATGATCCTATTACTAAAATATCATCCATGTGAGAGACAGTATAACTATAAGCAAGGTCACCTAAAGCTTTAATTACTGCACGCTGATATACTGAGCTTGCATTCTTCAAACCGAACGGCATGGTCAAATACTCCCTTTGACCGTCAGATGTGACGAATGCAGTGCGCTCTATTGATTCAGGATGCACTGGTATTTTATGGTAGCCTGATAACATGTCAAGGCACGTGAACCATGTACGAGTAGCATTACCTAACCTTAACACAAGATCCTCTATCATCTTCAGTAGAAACCTATCCGACACAGTGTTATCGTTCAGTTCCCTGTAGTAGACACACATACGGTCTGAAGCATACTTTTTCTTAACAAGCAACACAGGATCAGAAAAAGGCGAACAACTCGGCCTAATTACACCTGCTTCCTCTAATCACGAACTTTTGCAGTAGGTAACAACTTCGCGTTCACTAGCACTAAGCCTATAAGGGCGATGATTAACAGTACGACTAGGATCTAAAAGCCGACTTTGCAACTGTCCTGTTGTAATACGGGATCTAGTACACCATTAGAAAACGAAGATAAGTTTTCTGATAAAAGATCAATTAGCCAAGATCGAAACTCTGCCGGAACGTTAGTATTCACTTTCTTGAAATCAATTTGAAAACAAGAATCGCTTTCGAGCTCCTTTGAAACATGACATAACCTGACAATCCTATGACGACACAAAACAACACTATCAGATGTCAGCTAACGTTAAATCTCCGATCTAAAATCTCACGGCCAGTCAAAATATCATTTTTAAGAAAACTATCCGGTACAACATGAAATAAGATCTCTAAACGCAGATTGTTAATCATAATCTCAGATAAAGCTTGTAGGGTACTTTGCGCACTACCATAACCGATCCCCGTTAAGTTTACATTTTTATTTGCACACTTGCCAATAAACTTCGACGCAACACAATATTTAATGATAGAGCATTCGACGCCAGAATCGTAATAAAATGGACATGACTCACCCAGTATTCATCAGTACACTGCTCGGATTGCCGACATATCAAACTTCAACGCTTTACTCGCTACTCGCCGCTACTACAGGCGCTGGCTCGGACCGCCTGGGCCCTCTGCCGTACTGGCACCTTCATCATTGCTTCGTGGGCATCTCGAAGCAAAATGTCCGGAGTTGCCGCATCGAAAACAGATGGTGTCCGAACGCTGCTTTGGTCCCGCAAAACTTTACGAATTGATAGCATTGGATGCCTTGCCCAAGGTTATGATCAGCGAACTTCCATGAAGTGGAACTTCCGATAAGCACCGGCCCGCTGTAGTATGCTCGCATGTGCAGGTGCTTATCCAGGTCAAATCCAGGCAAAGAAATATGCTCGGTACCTGCCGGACCCTTGATGGCTTCTATCAGAGACATCATATTCTGATGTTGAGCCGCCAGCAGCGTACGAAGTAAATTCTCGCCACATCGTGACGTCATTGCTCCATTCTCCATATTTTCTTCAGCTCGAGTGTATCCCAATTCTGATGTCGCATCATGGGTGGCCGAGATGCGAAACATCGGGTCTTCTTCACGATCCGACATAGTTTAGGTAGGTGCGGGCACTTTAGTGGGTACTCGAACGAAAAGATAATTCCAATTTAAAATAACTTTAATAAACTAACAAACGAAATAAACACGTGCGTCGGAAACAAACACGTGCGTTGGTACGGAGCGTTTGCCAAGACTGTCCGAGCTCGACTGTCCATCATAGACTGTCGCCACACTCGGTCTCTCCGCCAGTCCTTGCTGCATCTCCTCCACCGACGATCGTGTCCAAGCGGTAGGGCTCGCTTGCGTTTCCGATCACATGATTATTCGTTTACGAATCGAATTGTTAGATGGCGCTGTCCGCTCTACTGTGGCGCCATCTATCCACGACATATAGAAGAAATATTTTAACTCTGCCGTGTATATATATACTTGAAATATGCAAATTCGCTCATAAACACCAAGACTTTTACACTAAACGAGAAGACATACAAACAAGATACACACTCCGACACAAAACACGACTCAACCTGCCACAGTCCCGTTTAAAAATGTATTCAACAAGTCCTCTGGTTATGTCAATAAAAATATACAATATGTTACCAGAATCCATAAGAGAAGAAAAAAAAATCCATTTATTCACAAATAAGTTAAAAAAGTTATTATTGACCAAATGTTATTACAGTGTTGACGAATATTTAAATGATAAATCTTTAAAACTTGAAAAATAATTTTTGTAATGTTAATATTTTTTTTTTTTTTATGTTGTTTTTTTGGTATAAGTTAGATTATAAGATACTTAAATGATAAGCCCTCTCCACATAAACTTACTTTTGCTGTGCCCGACAGGGTCCACGATTGTTTCCAAATAAATGTTTACCACCTAAGCCTACATTGTGGAATGCAATAAAAGAATTGAGTATTGAGTATTGAGTATAGATTCTTCTATATTTTGTGAATGTGAGAACGTTGTAGGCCTAACTTGTAGACTGTAGATTTGTAGACCTTTTTATATGTTGTTGAGTACCTGTTACTTGTTGATAGGCCTACACTGTCCTCCCATACCTCTCAACACTGTAATTTGAAACATTGTAAAAGCTCCATAATTTTAAAAGAGTAACCGTGTAGTTTCTTGCCGGCTCTTCTCCATAGGAAACAACCAATTGGAACCGTGCACCTAGCTTCTGACGTTTCATAAGTGCCCCTGTAGGTTTATATGAAATAAAATATTTTGATTTTGATTTGATTTGAGTAAGGTAATACTTTCATAAAATGTCTATAGAAAAAAATAAATGCTGAAATGTAACGGTACAGATGAATGCTGAAATATCAAGTGTATCAGTTTTCATTTTCTTTACACGGTTTGTAATAAAGAGTAGGCACTCTGTTCATTAATTCGTTATTTCTATTCATCTACTTCCTGTAAAAAGAAAAGAGAAACGAGTAATCAAACTCTTTTATTACCTGAACCGAACGTGCTTTTTCAGTAGGACATCTTTCATAAATAATTCTCAAGCACTGTATGTAATAATTCGTAATATGCGCAAACATACATTAAAAACGAAGTTATTACGGTTCGGCTCAGCAACTTGAGATAAAGACAAAAGAGAGCCTTCTTTATAACTGCAGTATGAATATAAACGACGTTATGAATCGTTTTAATTGTAACTAAACTCATAAAGTGTACGAAAGTGCGTTCTGTGTCCACAAATTTCTAGAAATTCCGGAACATTTTGCGGAGAAGCGGTTTTAATGCAAATCAACGGGGGTGTGGTGACTATGTTGTAAGGCTACGTAGGACAAAAAACTAAGTCTTTTTTGAGCTAATTGGTTTATTAGCTTCGGTGTTTTCAAGCTGTTTTCTTTACCAACTGCTAGAGCATATCATGTTCTGCCTAGTCTTTTCATAACCATTCTTGGGGCCGGCTTCAAGTAATCGGATGCAGCTGAATAGTGAATATAGTATTTTACGGGAAACGACTGCCTATCTGACCTTCACAATCCAGTAACTGTGTAACACTATACCCCTTGGTAAGACTGGTTGTCAGACTTTCGGGCTTCTGACGACCCGTAACGGCTGTCAAAGATCCACGAATGACAGCCGAAGCCAACGGCTTAACGTGCTCTTCGAGGTACGGAGGGGTGTCGGTGTGTAAGACTGGTCACCCATTCACGGACCGACCGCGGCAAGCGTAGCTTAACTTGATACATTGACCCGTGCGGCTGTTATTAGTTACTCACAAGCCACGAAATATGTAATTTCATACATTCGTTTTAGTTTTGTTCCGGTTGCCTATGTTTTGGTATGTGTGTCGTTATAAACAGTTTATTATAAAAACCTATGCTTAATTAATTCTTAATTAATTATTACTTCTTTTATTAGTTCTTATTAATAATTACCTTGGCCAGAGGCTAAGCATTGCCATACAACGTGGCAATGTCGCCAGTCTCTTGGGTACATTACCAGTCAACAGCGATGCGGAGGAATTATTCGACGCCATTTTTTACTTTGTTAAATGATAAATGATTTTATTTCTGTAAGTAGGTTTGTACAAACACTTTTACACGTCAATCATGTTTTTTAAACTAGATGAGGTCGGCGTTTCCTATCTGACTACTTTGAGAAGAAAGGCCGAAACAAACTCAGAGGTCACAGTCTCTTTTAAAGTCCAGACATGATCTTGGTCAGGTCATGCGAAGACCATGCAGATTGGTATCTGAAATGGTCTTTTGAGGAAAGAACCACACAGATTGAGTGGACCTGTCCAGTCAGTCCACGCATTTGTCAGTAATCGTGCAGCTCGACTCAGGAAGTCAGGACTTAAGGAGCTCAACGATTCGACGAACAATACCAAAGAAATGACATTTGGGTAGGCCGCATAAATTACTCAAACTGCCAGATCATAATTAAAATTAAATTAGAAAAAAAAGCAATTACCCACATAGTCTTCACATTCACAAAATTAAAATAATATAATACTTTACAAGTAAATACTCATGTTATTGTAATATTGTGTTAATAGTTTTTGTTAGGTTAAGTTATTATATTTTAATTGTAAATACTATTGTAATTTAAGACGAATTAAATATAATATTAATAGATTGCTTTCTATCCTAATCCTAACTTCCTAACTATCCTAACTATTATTATTTATTATTTTATTTTTATTTTTTATTCATATTATAAATGCGAAAGTAAGTTTGTTTGTTTGTTTGTTACCTTTTCACGCCTAAACCACTGAACCGATCATCCTGAAATTTTGCGTATACGTTGTCAGGTCTACAGAAAAGGACATAGGCTACCTTTTATCCCAAAAAAAAGTACTGTTCCCGAGGAAAACAACAATAATGTTCTTATGATAATAGATGGCGCCACTTGTCTTTCGAATCATGATTGAATTATATTATTATAGAAACTTTAGTGGTGTGTTAGGAGCCTTTTTATTTTTATTTAAGTACCTAATTCATTTTGTGAGTCTATAGTGTCGATAGACCGGTTTTTCGTCCTCCTAACTATAATTGCCTGAACCACCCGAATTGATTGTCAAATTCTAAATTAACGCGAGCGAAGCCGCGGGCAAAAGCTAGTAATATATAATGCCAATATCAATAAACAAGCGTGTAGTTTATCTTTTATAGTTTCCAAAGTGTGGCAAACCCAGCTGGATTTGTTGCATTCAAAACTCAGTTCTGCGGCGTTGTACTACTAAGGTATTCGCAGTTTGAGCTAAACTTGCTGCCGTAAAGTGAGGGTTGGTGCAGAGCATTAGCGGTGCATTAGGAGCGAGCTTACTTTTCGTTTAGTTGCTTTTCTAAACTCTGTATAACAAATACCACTTTTGTGGGAAAAATTGTCACCATAACAAAAATTACTGTCAACGACTTAATTGTTAATTTCCATTCTAGTCGGTTCAGGTCCTCTGGATAGATCTGGTAAAGCCATTTTTTTTTATTTTACATCATCATACGACTTACTGTTATTAAGGTTTTCGCACAGACCATTACAATTTTACCAAACGATTTTCGAGGTACAATGATATAACATACATGTTCTATATAAGGATTGGTTGACAATTCCATGGCTGATATTTACCCAAAAGTCTCTTAGAGCACTGTAAAAGAAAAAAAAAGGGTGTTCTTATTCCAAACTCGCTATTAGCCTCTATCTTAGTGCTCTGCTACATATTTGTCAGGTGGCACGGTGTGTATGTTGCGGCACTCGACTGGTAATGAGGTTCACATCGCACGCTATTGATATTTGGTACATTTGAATTGAGCCACGACTGAAAATGGGAGCTGTGCTCACGTAACGGCTTTTCCAAAAGTCAAACTTCCTTGCATAGGAAATAACTCCACAAGCCAGTGGAATTTTGGAGGTCACGTAGGCAGTTGTTCCATGTAAAATACTGGCATTCAGATGCATCTGGTTGGACTGGGAGCTGACCCCATCAGAGTTGGGTATAGGCTACGCAGGTGACGATGACTTTCATAGAGAGTAACTTGCTCATCCCACTACGCGTTGACGCAGGAATGATAACGTTTAGCATGGCTGCAAAGGCATTTCCTTGGCCTAGGTAAATGTATCTAAGCCTATTCGAGTTCACTACTGACAGTGATGAATTTTTTTGATGAAATCAGTATTAAATTCAAGAGATTTTGAAACGCTTTTATTAACTTCACTTGTAATTAAACGCACCCACAATACAGGAGACATTCCTAGTGTGGGGCAAAGTTTTAAAAAAATAAGAAAAAGCTTAGACTTATCTGTATTTTTTTATTTTTTATTTTTATTAACAAACAATGTATTAAAAACTAACAATCAGTGGTCATCGACAGGATCGCGACGATAGCTCGTGGTGGAGCAAAATGAAAGTGATAGTGGACTGTATAACATGTATAATAAGAAAAGGTGAAATTACAACAGTAAAAGGTCGGTTTAAAATGTTAACAAGAAATTAAGGACGTTAAAAAATGCGTAAGCACAGCCGTGCGTGAGGCATGCAGCAGCTGAATGGTGTGGTGCGAGGGGCCGCACTCGGCCGTCGGCCAGCTGACTCCCCGCTGACCCGCACCCGCAAGCGGTCTCAACAAAAATCTAAGAAGTAAATTTTACCCCACATCTAATTGTCGTATCGAAATGAAACTTTGTATGTATATGTAGTTCGGATGACAAAACTGTAATTTGGTGTCTTGGAGCTGATCTGATGAGGGAAGGTTCCACTTTCCACTACCTGGTGGAAAGTGGAACCCTTCAGTGGGTATTAGTAAACCCCTCGAGTTTGGGCTCATATGATTTGCTTTGACGAGTCCAATACATTAGGCTTAGGCAACGAGCGTCTGATGATGGAGCCAGGACGTGGATAGTGGAACTCTTCAGTGGCTACTAATCAACCTCTCGGGTATGGAGTCATATGATTCGTTTTGATGAGTCCAATATATTGCATTTGGTGTCGGGGTCTGATGATGGAGCCAGGAGGTGGATAGTGGAAGTCTTCAGTGGCTCCTAGTAAATCGCTCAAGTCATAACTTCGTTACTAACTAACTGACTCGACTTATTAACTAAATGAAGAATGTAGTACTAAACTAAAAAGTTAAAAATCTGTACTTAGTTAACAAAAAAACTAAAAAACACGCTTTTATCACGCACTATAAACTATAAAATAATTAAATTGACTTGTATTAGCTCTTCTTTATTGATTTTTTTTTATATAAACGTTGCCCCACACTAGGAATTTCTCCTGTATTGTGGGTGCGTTTACAAATATTCAAACTCACATACACAAACAGCCTTCACAACACAAACAGCTTTTATAACCAATGATTAAATCAAAAAGCGTGGAGCGGTTTTTTGTTGTGTGTACTTTTAATTAATTTAAACAAAGCCATCCACGCTATTTGATTTAATCATTGGATCAGCAGTTGCGTGTTTAGCCAGTTTCGTTGAATTAGAATCAGTTACCAAATGTTAAAGTATCTACAAACCATTCTAATTTGAATCTTAAATGGGATAAGTATTTACAATCCATCCCTCAATCCACTTGAAAATCGAGGACTGCCTTTGTAGTTGTGAGAAAAAATACCTGTATGAGGACATACTTGCTGCTCCTGCAAAGCCCTCCTGCTGCTCCTGTAAAGTCTATAATATTGTACTGTACAGTAATAAAACTCCGCAACTTTTCCGTACCCCGCACGTGCACGCCGCATGCGCCAAATGACATTAGTATTCCTTCCCCATTCAACGCAGATAAATATCCAATAACAGCCTGTAACTGTCCTATTACACTTGTTATTGAACTAACATTATGCCCACCCAAAATCCTATACAAACCACATTGTATTGTTATAACAATAATTTCAGCCTTAGTTAACTTTAAAATACCTACCGTCGGTTCTTTCATTTGCATCTTTCAACTTGTAAATTCTGCCCCCAATAAGTAGTCTTCTCTCGTTTCGGCACTAAGCTGCCAACAGGGTAGCTGGAATGATTTGTGTACTCGTAATAATAGTAAGTTCAAGATTAGATGCTCCATTCTTCTTCTTCGATGATTTAATGGCAATCAAGATTTTGCTAGCCTAGATATTACAGATACTTTTGTGGTACTTCAAAACGAATCCCTCGTCAATGCTGAAATAAAGATAGGAAGCTTTAAAAGAAACTATGAAAAATCTCATCAAGCCCCAGTATGTAAAACGAGAAAGAATGGCAGCATTCCCAGAATTTCATTAGAAAGCGGAGTCACTAATTACTTCGGCACTTCAATCGAGTCGCGCTCGGGAAAGGGCCAATTCATCGGATTCTAATTAGAAAAAACTTATTCTGATCCTGCTACGGAAGTTCCGGCATCATTGTTTTAGTCGCATTCATCCTCACTGTTTTATTTCTTGCGCCATTATCAGCCTTATTTCATTAGCGATAAGAAACTTTCAGGTGGGAAGGTTTTATTGGCTCCAATTTTAAATGAGCTGAGATAAAGTCAAAGTTAGAAAGTTTAAGGTTTACTGCGCATCAAGTGGTGGTTTCAGTTACTTTATTGTATTAATTAATTAGCAATGAGTGCTCAATAAATAAATATGTCTTCGACTATAACTGGCACTTTCTTTTTTTTGGGTTTGTATTCGTCATATAACTTCTGCCGCTCTGGGCAGAGCGGGAGGGCTATGTTAGACTTTTACTGACTAAAACCCACCCGTGTTCCTTCAGTTGCCTGTGCGCCAGGGCCACGGTAACTATTTCGAACAATCTACGACCCTGGCAGACATCGCTCCTAGCGGATCCCGTCAATTAGTGCTGACATCTCTTTGAGGCGTGCGTGGAATACAACACGCCGTCGACCCAGGCCTGGTCCTTATCGCACGGCGAGCTACCAATTGCTCGCCGTCCGCAAGCCCGCGCCTGCGGTGGCCGGGAATCGGCTATTGACTCCCGACGCCTAGGGTGTGTCCTCCTGCGGCAAACTACAACTAACAAAAACTGGCTGAGGTGTAAGTACCTAAAGGCACATGACACATTTCAGATTTGTGTCTTGGATGATCAAGTATTGCAGTCGTACTTAACATCAGGTGGACCGTGTCGGTTTGTTTGCGATTCAAGATCATACAAAATATTGACCTCTGTTAAATCCAACAAACTGCGGTTGCCTACCAATGCCGATGATTTGGTGATCATTGGGATGCTCTTGTTCACCAATGAAATACTTACGAGAAAAGTTTATCTACAGTGACAAGCACGTATTTAACGAAACAAAACAGTACATATTTACTTTCTATTTTTCTAGTCAAGTCTGCGTGTTTCTTGAATACACGATGAGAGAGGATGAGGGTTATAAAGCTAGTTACACATGCAATGGTCTAAACAAGCTGGCTTTGAGGCAGATCAACTGTGCTTGCTTACTTGTGAACGAGCCTTAGATTATGTTGTAAATGTGGATGTGGTATGGTCATCATCAGTTATATGTTCTTTGGTATTGAGTAATTTTACAGACGAAAGACTTTGCTCTAGTATTTTATAGAAGACGTTTATTTTCAAGGGTTGTTACGACGAGTATTATAATATATATATACTATAATAGATATATAATATATATTATAATAGTAAAGTAGTAATTATAGTATTATAATACTATTTAATAGCACAAATCAATACATCATTACATAACATAACATCACGACTATTTTCTCCGAAGGTTTAGGCAGGGGTGTAAATATATTACACCCACATTTCGCCAGTTATGTTTGAGTTCCACAAAATAGGGGCGAGCCATCGACCATTTAAGATTTAAAATGGAAACTAGGGTTTTGCCATCTGCTGCTTGGGCATAACATTATCTGATGCAAACAGGCGACCTGGATTTTTGAAGTTATAACCACGAAAAGTTGGTTCCACTTGCATGCATGATTTACAAAAGTCTTCAGAAATTACTGAATTTTTGTTACGCATAAAAACCACATCTAACATTCCATTGTTTTTCATTTTCATACATCATCTACAGCAAGCAAAACACGTAGCAGCCGTTTGTTTTCATACGCGCGGACCACTTTCGGGCCGCGTCCGAATTGTCGGCCCGACAATATGACCACGTCCTCACGAATAAACCTCGGACGGTTTCCGAGAAATATTGGATTAATATAGGTATTTGTTGTTGATATTCTACTTATTTTTTGGACACTCATTCTCTGTAGCGGTGACAGCTGGATGATTTAGTTTAGCACTTTTCACTACACAGCAATATCATGCAATTTTTTGGCAAGACGGAATTCTTACTCTGTCGAAGCAGAGTATTCAAAAATATTATAGACTCATTTGAGTGTCGAGTGTGAGATTTCCGTGGAGGGGCCACGGAAATCTTTAGTAAAAGGCGAAAGATTTATGCGTTCTGAAGGGAAACCAGAGTTAACAAAGTATGGGTCGCCCGAGTTTATGTACTCGGCGCGGTAACGAAACCATAGCGCGATTCAAAAACGAGCACCAATTGTACAATGTCATCTTATCGAGCCGCCTGGAAACTTTTGATATCTATTTGTGAGATCGATATGCTGACGGTGTCATAATATTGTATATTTTTATAATTTTAATACTATTAGGTTTTAATTTATATATAAAGAAACTATGACGTCATTAATATTTGACCCAACAGCTACAAAACATCAATTCACAGAAGATTATTTGGTTCCCAGGAATTTGGAATTGGAATTGAGAATTTGGGATTGAGGAGCAATTTACAACCATGACCTATTCTCAACATTCTACAACTAAAATGCCATATTTTATTTTATTTATTAAGGGATAATAAACAACTACAACATATATAATACACAAGGTTAACAAGACTTTAAGTAGTAATGTTGCAGTCCACTGCATTATCTGCAGATAAGACATTTAAAGATCAGTGGTTGCCACTAGACGAGCATTACCAAATTTAACAAATATTTTGAAATAAATAAATAAGTTGCTATAAAGCTAGCTATAGCTACAAAACCAAATCAGATAAGATACAATTTCATTTACTTAAATTATGCAATAAATAAAAAATAATAAGATTACAATTAGGATAAAAAAAATATAATATTAGATTTAAATTTATTTTTCGAGCATGCAAATATATCAATATCAATGAAATTTTAACTACACATACATATGTATGGACGTGATGTATTTATAAGGGTTCCGTTTTTGCCCTTTAACTAACAATAGCTACGAAACCCCAACGTCCACCCATGACCCCAATGAAACTAGTTGAAAAGAACCTTCCATTCCTTTTTTAATGTAAACAACGAGGAACTTTCTAAGTTGGCCGCAGTCAAAAAGGCATCGAATCGAAGTTAGGAGGCGAAAGGCGAAAAACGGGAATCTGTATTTGATGAGGCAAGTCTGTAAGTTATTCATTCCGGTACCGATTGAGGAATAATTCTCGTGGGTCGGTTACGGTACAATGTGCTATGGTGTGTGCATCGCCTTATTTTATGTGAGTTGATTTTTATGAGGTACGGTGTGAGGAAAAAGTGAGTGTGTTTTTCATGGGTCTGCAGATATTTGATTTTGCATTCCATATATTCCAAGTCACAAAAAGTGACAAGTCTGTGGTCCCTTAATCAAAGTTGCGGTGAAGCTTGGGGCCAGTCATACAGTTGTCTTTAAGATGGGTATTTGATTGTATACCGAATATAGTTTTAACAGTTTGATGGTTTAGTGTTTCGAAACAAGTTTTTTAAAAGAGGTGATAGAATGAGGGGGAAATGGGGGATGTATTCTATTCTATGTAATGAGGGGACTTATCGCAATCTCTGTCAGACAACCTTCGGATGGACAATAATATGGATTATGTATCGAAATGCAATTACTTACTTGGTTCTCTTATAATATGTATACTCCAACGGGATAATTACGTAACACACTAACAGTAGGAATAGCTTTCATTTTGACAGTTCAACAACATTCATTGCGTTATTTACGTTGTAGAGCAGATTTTTTTTTTTTAACATATGAAGCATTGGATTAGCATTAGGCTTCAAAATGATTCAGATTGTGATAAATAGGCAGATATGATAGAACCCTAATTGCGTAACACACTGTTACGCAATTCGGGTACTGTTTTCAACGACTCAATTTGGAAAAGTGCAATAAAATGAGACGTGGTAATTTAATATCTTTTATGATTTCCTTTCTTTGACTAAACAAGTGGGATGGAGTATGATAAGATGAGTATGGCAATGATAAGGCATCTCAAGACATTATGAAACTGACTTAGATTGATCAATCCATCAGTGGCAATCATAAACAAAATATAAAACAAGCTAAAACAGGGGTCTTTTTTTTTTTTTTTTTTTTTTGGGTGGGAAATCATCAAATGACCTCTCCCGCTCTGGGCGGAGCGGAAGGGCGTGTCAGACTCTTACTGACTAAAACCCACCCGTGTTCCTTCAGTTGCCTGTGCGCCAGGGCCACGGTAACTCTTTCGAACAATCCGCGACCCCGGCAGGCATCGGTCCTATCGGACCCCGTCAATGGTGCTGACATCTCTTTGAGGCGCGCGTGGAACACGACGCGCCGTCGACCCGGGCCTGGTCTTTACCGGACGGCGAGCTGCCCATTGCTCGCCGTCCGCAAGCCCACGCCTACGGTGGCCGGGAGTCGGCAATCGACTCCCGACGCCCAGGGTGTCTCCTCCTCCTGCGGCGGCTAGGGGCGCGAGGGCGTAGAGATTGCCTCTCCCTCTCGCGCTCCGCCTCCTCCTTCGCGAGCATTACTGCTTCGCAGAAGGAGGTGACGGCTTCCCATTCCCTCTCGCTCCGTACCATGGCCTGAACCAGGGCCGGACGCGAGAGGTCGCCGCCGCCGATCGCCGCCACGAGGACACGGCGGTGCTCCGCCCAAGCCGGGCAGACCTCCACCGTATGCTCCACCGTGTCCTCCGGTCGATCCACACAATGGTAACACCCGGGCGTTTCCTCCCGCCTTATCCGAAACAGGAACCTCCCGAAACAGCCATGTCCGGTGAGGACCTGCGTCAGGCGGAAGGTGAGGACGCCGTGGCGCCTCTCAAGCCACTCCTCAAAGAGGGGTCTTACCGCCGCAATTGTGGCGTGCCCTGCGCTGGGTTGCAACAGTCGCACTCTCCATGCCGCCATGAGATCCCGCCGGAGCTCTGTCCGCTGTGCCGTGATTTCTCGCGGCAGCGGAGTTACGCCCCGGCGTTTCGCCTCCTCGCGCCACTCCCAAACATGCGCGAGGACCTTTGCCTCCAGATCCCACGGCGGAAAACAGGGGTCTGAGGTGTCATAGCTGAGAAATTAATTGCTCTATAAGTTAAGCAATCGTTAAGTAATCATGAAACAATCAATTAGTGGTTTAATTAATTTACTAAATAAATCGTTTTAAAATCTGTTTGATTGGGACACGACAAACTAGTCAGACTAGTCAGTGGCTACTTCCTGTAGGTACTGGTAGATTATGTAAACATAGGTATTTTATTATTATGCATTATAATGTATTTGTAAATTAAGAGAAATACGTTCAAGAATGTTCATTTATTTTTCCTAGAAAATACAATGACGAATGAAATCGATGAATTTATTTCGTTCTAAAGACAGGTTGAGTCGTTAAAATATTTCTCAGTCATATGCGAAACGGTAATTGAGACGGACATACACCTACCTATGTGTAATAATTTTTGTGCAAAAATATTAACTGTATTACTTGTGAAAAAAGTTGTGCGAAAATGTTTAAATCAGTGATTATAAAATTATGTTTGATCGGTAAGGCAATTTGAATATTGTTAGTGAGATAACAATCATAAGTGTGATAAATGATAATTAACATGGCATCTATAACATTTTGAACATAATCTGTTACAGCGTTATTGATTCACTTCTCAACCGGGCAACGAAATGAGTCAACAAACTCTCAGGTACCTGAATAATATTTTTATACATAGATAACTCTTATATAGAAGTCATTAATTCATACATACATTCATTTACTTAATAACGCACAACCGCTGGGTCTAAAAGCATACAATTTTGCACAAGAGTTCCCTATATGGCGACACTGAGCACTAAGGAAGGAATTTTGAAAATTTACCCCATGACGAACTTCCATACAAAATTACTATTTAATAAATCCTATTAAATTGAAATATTGTATAGAAGTTCTTCATTTTTGCCGATGGGAAACCAAACGCCTTATACATTATAAGGCGTTCGATTTCCCATCGTAGTGCTAACTCAATATAGTAAACTAAAGGGAGACTGGGCTAGACAGTTATGGTTCGAAATTACCACTAGACTAGCCAACGAGTGTAGCCTTACGACGAGGCCCTGCGAAAATAGTGGGCATAGCTAGATCAAAAATGACATACCTAACAAGAAGTGCCCTGTATTATTTCTAAAGTGAAACGTCCCGAAATAGAAATGATCTCCACGTATCAATCAAGTATCAATTCTATATTAGTAAAATAAACCTTTTAGTTTCAGCCTCCAGGAATTTTACCACCGCTACCGATGTCTCCTTTGCCTTCAACGCGTGAACCGCTCCCAGAAATCCCAAATGAAGCTCTAACAGATCCTAATGGACCATGCGCGCCGTATAATCCACCTATTCCAGACTTCAGGGCTCCTGGTAGAAGGATCAGCGAAGTCAGTAAGTACAAGTAAGGCCCACCCGCTTGCACCACAAATCACTAAACTCATTTAGCGCTAAACGAATTTACAATATGGTTCCTTTCTGTCATTCATTAAGACAAGACAGAATGTTTAGCGCAATATTTAGTGATTTGTGATGATATTTTAGTGATTTTATTAGGAACTAGTTTCTACCCGCGACTTCGTTCACATGGAAGTTGTAAGACACCACAATTTACTATAATAACAGCCACATTTTAATAAAACTTGCCAGTATACTTCCTTTGTGGTTTTGGTCTCAGCGGCCAAAATATGAAGAGACCATGGTCTAAAAAAACAAGGTCTAGCATTCCGGGAGTGACACATGCTTACGTCACTATCCAGTTGCCACTTTATTGCAACAAAATACTAATTATGGAAACATTTTCAGTCACCATTCCGTTAAAAAAAAAAAATATAGCATTTAAATTGTCGTTTCGTTTTTCAAATCAAACAGAACAATTGAATTTAAACATACACCAACGTAATTGTTAGTTATAACCTCATTGTTTTATCGAATTTGCACAGGTAATAAAAGCGGTTGGGGAATTATTTATACTCAGTACTAGTAACACAGCGGTGATGACGTAGGCTTGTGTCTCCCACGTGACCACGGTGTCTCGGAATGCTATACCTGGCGAAGTATTTTATTATACCATAGAAGAGACTAAAAGGGTCAGGACTGATGACGCGGGAGTAAGCGACGGACTGTTTTCCGGGTGAGAAGCAGCCCGTCCCGCCACAGCCTTCAGTAGTAATTTCCCATTGCTTGCGAAGTTTTTCGTATTTAGTGAATTAATGAACTCCTGCGTTCCTGTGTATACTACCTAATGGCACAACAGTGGTACACTGACTGATGCTTTCTTACAGATTATTCATGACGTACAGCTATCACTAAAATAATATAACAGTAGATTGTAAACACGGGATTTCTCATAAACAGTCAGCTATCCATAGATATTTATTTAGCTAACCTAAGATGACAGAAGAGGCCTAAACTTTATGTTTTTCTGTGTACGTTTTGAGAACTATCATAATATAGTATTTAACACAAACTAAAAAACGGAAGCATAAAACTTATCAATTGTTGGGAATCGAACATAGGTTTGGAAAGCAGTCGTCGAACCGCTATTTGCTTTGTACGAGTAGAAAGTTTACTAAAATTGCCATTCTTATATTATGTCATCATGATTGACTGCTTAGCTCCTTAAAGGTATAGCGGGATGATAAATCATTTAAAAGATTAAATTTGTAACTTCTGCTATATTCGTGCCCTATTCAGTCCAGTGATGTAATGTAATAATTCGACTGCTGTCACACACTGATATATTGTGTTCTCTCTCATCTCAGTCTCATTTCCTACGAAATGTATGGGAAGTCTTTTTTTGCGATTTCTGTATTTTCTAGTAGGTACTCAAACCTCAGTTGGTCCGATAGAGTTTTTTTATCCTTATAAGAAACAGCGGGGTAATTACGTAACACACTAACAGTAGGAATGGGTTGCATTTTGACAGTTCAACAACATTCATTGCGTTATTTACGGTGTTGAACTGACCGATTTTTCGAATATAATATGGAGCAATGGATAAGCAATAGGCTTCAAAATTATTCAGATTGTGATAGATTGTGTGTTACTTAATTAGGGTGCTGGATATATTGGCATCAAATTTTATTTTTGTGAAACTTGCTTTGTTTTGTTCGTATTAGAAATTTAATATTAATTTATTCTCCCAATCTGTCTCTGAGGATTATGAAAAGAGCAATGTGATAACACTATTTTTAATGTTTCAGAATGTTACGAGTACATTTGGCAAGTGAAACTTCGAGATGAAAATGCCAAAAGGCTAGAAAAGTGTGAGTTTTTTATAAAGTCAGGGATTTCAAATGAGTGAAGTTCAGTGTTTTGGAACTGTTCTCAAGCAATGAAGTGATTCGTAATAATCAGAATAATTATGTATAACACTTTCTCTAGGTCGTGAAATTATGCCCGTTCCTGGCATCATGGGAGGTCATACGACAAAACGAGGAGAGTTTCCGAACATGGTAAGAGTTCTTTAAATTCATACTTCTTATTTCAAGCAGTCACGCAGTAAATAATGTAAATATACAAAAATACAAAATACAAAAATGTTTATTTCTTGACCATAGAAGAAATAAATAAAATATAGAATATTATTCTCCCTAGGCTGTATCGCCATTCTACCAGGATGCCATAATTTAAAAATCTGTTGTTGGTAAATGGAAGATTGCCAGTAGTTGCCAGTATTCCCGAAATTGTGTTTTGTTTTTAGTTGCTAATATTAATAATATTTCATTTACCAGGGCGCCATAGGCTGGAAGCTGGTGATTGGTACATGGAAGTTTATGTGTGCCAGTAGTCTCATCAGCTCCAAGTATGTACTGACGGCTGCTCACTGCTCCAGGGCATCAAATCTGGATACCACAATTGCCGATACTGTGCCCAAGATCGTCAGATTAGGCTCTAGTAATATTCTTGACTATGTAAGTTACTATAGTGTGTTTCCTTTAGTAGACTGAAATCACCATATCGTTTTCAGTGTGGTGATATTTTCTTAAGGCTTTTAAAGAAGGTGGTCTGTTTATATTCCTTTGTTCATTAGTAAAAGTCTTTAAATAGACTCAAACTCCGGACTCAGGTAGGCCGAAGCAAAGATAACCTGCTTAGGTGAAGATTCACAGATGACTCTACCCAGGAGTGTCAATGTGGTGCTGTTCCACAAACAATTGGGCACTTAATATGGTGTCCAGCATGTCCTGTTGTCTGCATACAACAGGTGTTGATGGACGCTACTGAAGGTGCCAAGCTCGTAGCCAAGTTCTAGGCTGACTGTATAAAGATTGCCATCAACACGCTAAGACGAAGAATAGAAGAAGTTTACATCCCATAAAAGTCCCGTCATCATGATTAGAATTCCTGATACGGTTCATTATTTGATGGATAGTAACTTGTAAAGGCTTATCTGAATACTTAAGTTTTATAGTACAATTGCTGGAACAAAATTTATCACAGCTCTAAGGAAGAGAATAAAATGATACCATTTATAGATTCATAAAAACTTGAGTTTTGGCGTAAGACCAGACTGTATTTTTATTAAAACATCGGTAAAACAAATCCCAGGACTTCTCTTAAATTGTTCTGAAAGATATGTACCCATGACCCTTCTCGCTTGTTTTTTGTTTCATTGTATCAAAACTGGTTTAGGTAAACATATTAAACAATCAGTCATACAGATATAATTATCCGTATTTATAACTGACTATTTTTAATGTTCTGCGGCCCTAGTACCAACACGCGGAGCAAACGTAACGTAAATTTGAACTATTTTAAAATTGAAAATACTCGTTTCGCATATAATATTTACTTAGTTTTATTTTTTATTTATTTATATCTATGGGCGATACGATTGTGCTTGTCGAAAATTTTTACCAAAATGCAATTGGGTAGTTTTATTTACGATTACAAAATCTTTCCGTTTATTTTGCGCGTTCGTGCTCTCTGTAGTCAAAATACTGTACCTAAGATCAATCTTTATCTTCTCTAGGACAAACACGGCATCGCAGCTTACGACGTGAACATAATCGACGTGATAGTCCATCCTAACTACAAATCTCCGAAGCACTACTTTGATGTAGCCCTGATGGAGCTGGACCACGAGCTGATGTTCTCTGCAGACATACAACCTGCTTGTCTGTGGACCAAGCTTGATATTTTCATGTTCAGTACGCGGGCTGAGATTACTGGGTGGGGGGTTGTAGAGTCTGGTAAGGATTATTTTTAAGACTGAATCTGGCGTTTCTTCTTTGCAAATATTAGCGTTCAATTATTATTAGAATTTTAGTTTACGATTGAGTAAGAGATTTTTTGTTTTTAGATGTTATAGTTTCACCCTAAAAGTTAAATTAAACTTACTGGCCTATCTGTTATGCGTAGGTAGGTCGGCCATCCAAAGAAGTCAATGTTACTATTTGTTGCTGATGTTCTTGCTAGTATTTTAGTCATCAAAATTTAAAATAAATTCTCAATTTTTTCGACTTCAAAAATTTCTCTCTTGTTCTCTATACGTCAGTATCATTTGTTTTTATCTGAAAATTCACCAGATTTCCATATTTGCAAGCTTGCCTGGAAGTTTAACCTAACTACTCACTCGTGTCTCTTACGTTCGCTAGGAAGTATACAGACATCTCCAGCCGATCTATTCTGTAAAATTCTCACCGTGAAAACATAGGTGAAGTGAGCTGTCATTCCGACTGATGCAAGGGCTTGCCACTATTGACAACTCACTCCACGCTCACTTCGCCTAAGTTATCACGGTGAGATTTTTACAGAATAGATCTGCTGAGCTCCTAACAGCAGAAGTGGACATCATAGACTCTGCTACATGTAACGGCCTGCTCCGAACATCTTGCAACAGGAACTGGTGTGGGCTGAAGGAGCATCAGCTTTGTGCTGGCAAGTTGAGAGGAGGAGTGGATGCTTGTCAGGTAAATTATAGATGACAATTTCAAACATGCTGTTGGGATTACTAGTCTGATTCCGATTCTTCTAAAATACTTATTTTTAGAAAATGAATATGTGATAATCACGAATTGCGTCATACATCTATCGTGTACAACACTATGTCGTCCGACCTAGAAGATACTAGACAGCAACTATGTACATACTGTTGCCATAGACAACTAACGCAATCTATCATCATCGTGTGGAACAATCTGCGCAAACGCCACCCTGCAAGTTTTTACATCACAACTACAGATGAGATGTTGTTGATGTTGTTGTTGTTGTTGTTGTTGTGGCGAGATGTTCAGATATTGTGCACACATGTTTAAATTTTGGGTTTATAAGCACCAGCGGCTCACTCTAATTTCGATCCAGCCTGTCACATCTTGCTGTCCTCCCCCAGCGACGCCCTAAGGCGAGGTCCGTACCCCACAGGGGGTGCCCCTAGCGTGCAGTCGCTTAGTAATTTATGTAATTCGCCCCTTTTTGGAGGCTTTGAGTTCGCTTAAGGCAGCCACAGGATAGTCCAGTTAAGTAGTTATGACCTCTCAAGGCCGACTTTGAGATGCCATACCTAAAAAAATACTCAGAACAAAAGTAAGCCTCGAACTTAGCTCGAGCCAGCCCCCACCGTTGAGCCTGTAGCTTTAAATTCGTCACTAAATAATAATTCCGATCCAGCCTGTCCCTTACTGCCCTAGCAACGCCCTAAGCCGAGGTGCGTACCCCACAGGGGGTGCACTTAGCATGCAGTCGTCTAGTTTGTAAGTTTTTTAAGCCCTGGCTGGGGGCCTTAATTTATTAAGGCAACCACAGGCAAGCCCGGTTAAGCAGCCGATAACCTCCTAGGTTGACCTGCGAGAAACCATTTATAAAAAAAAAGAACAAAACTCAGTTCACTAGCTAGAGGTTCAGAGTTCGGTAGCCATGGAGCCAATTATGATCATAAGTAAGCCTAGTTCCTGTTTCGATAGCCTAGCAGCCTTCAGGAACGAATCAGTTAGGGAGGCTTGAAGAACGTTAGCCACGAAGTCCCTTTCATCACCTCAATTAGGGTTGTCACAAATAATAATAATTATAGTAACGTATAGTGCTAAGTTACCAATAAATTAACATACCAATTCAACGAGGCTTTATTTTTACAACCAGCAACCCTACAGAATTATCTTTAAGGTTTTATTGTGATGGTTGCGAAATTATGTCGTTAGATAAAATGTGTGGACGATAACATAATAACTGCAAAATGTTTGTCGTACATGATCCGATATTTTTGACATTATAATCCATCTTCTGGCCATCTTAATTTACCAGTATAAGATTAGGTATCAGTTAAAATTATATTTATTTCTTCGTTTTTGCCCAGGGTGATTCCGGTGGACCTCTTCAAGTAAAGATTCCTCTTCCAATCACGACGCAAGGGAACATGAACTACGTGGTCGGCATCACCTCGTTTGGAATAGGCTGCGGATTGCCAGGGTTACCAGGAGTGTATACTAGAGTAGCTAGTTTTGTGGACTGGATTGAGAGCAAAGTGTGGCCGGGACAGTCTTAATTGAGGAAGTCAGGAACAAAAAGTGACATTTACGCATCCGCCTCGATAGTTTTTTTTTTTATTTGGACTCAAAACCTTGAATTTTATCATCAAAAACATTGAATTTCTAAACAGATTTGGTTCAATTAGTGACTTATTTTATGAGAAAATGTGACATTTTATCACCAGATTCAATCAAATAGTGACATTTACTTCGTGTAGGATCAAAAGGTAACATTTGAAAATTATTTCATTAAATATTTCCTATATTTATCAATATAATTTAGTATAACTTAATACATAAAAATTGGCTATCTAAACTGTTACTGCCCCTAAAAAAAATATAATTATGATTTATTATATTCCACGTGCATACCCATATAATAATACATTTAGGGTGCTGTTGAGGCTTCCACCCTATTGTAGTGCGTCAGGTATGTTCGCCGACGCCCACACTGACGACTATTTTGCAATAATGCGTAAGAAGGTGGCGTCGATGACGCGCAGAGTGGGAGGAAGCACCAACAGTATCTTGAGGGTGTTTGCTGAACGGCTGGATGGCCCTACCATGGGTAGATTTATCAAGCTTCATGTATTGCATGGGGCTTGATGAAACTATTTTGTGTGTGATTTAATTTTAACTTTTATTTTGTTTTTGCTTTCTACCTTTACTAACATAGTTTGTAAGATAATTTTAGTCACTAACATAATGTGGGCCTATGTAGTCTGTAAATAAAAGATTTTTATTTTTATTTTTTATATCACATTTTTCTCGGTTCCTGAGAAAAAGAAAAAGTGTAAATGTCACTTTTTGTTCCTAACATCCTCAATTATGTTTTTTTTAATAACTTTTTTGTTAAAAATGTTGTGGAGTTGTGCAACTGTTGTATATTTGACGAGTTGTTTTATGCATCTATCAGGATGAATGGTGCTTTTGATGCGATGTAATAATATCTTCAAAATTTTTGGCATTTTTCCTTCTTTTCTCTTGTTTTTTGCTTTGCTCACAATACAATTTGTTATGGGAAAATAATGTTTGAAGCCTTTTTTTTCAAGATGTTTATCCTACTAATATTATAAATGTGAAAGTTTGTGAGGATGGATGGGTGGATGATTGTTACTCTTTCACACAAAAACTGCCGAACGGATTTGTATGGAATTTGGAACACAGATTGTTTATAACCTGCATTAACACGTAGGATACTTTTTATCCCGTTAGTCCTTGAGATAATTTCCGACCTCCACGTGGGCGAAACCGCGGGCAAAAGCTAGTGTTTATTAAACAGGTAATAAATTGATTGTTTATCGCAAAAGTTAATTGTCTTCACTAAAGATATGAGTCATTAAATATCCTTATCTATATATTAATAATTACGATGGAGAAAGTTTTTGATTGATTCTAATATTAAGATATATTGTTCCTGTTAGATTGTCAGACTAATTACAATTCAATTAATTTCTTTCTATTGACAGTAATGGTCGTTTACATCTTTTTTTTTGTTAAATAAATATACGTTATTGAGTAAGATGAAATGTGTTTGTGTTATTATTTTTTTCTACTTTATAGGTGAGCCCTTTGAAAAATAAAATTGAGTTTGCTTTTAAGTGGTAGTTTAAAATGCCATTGTCATTATTTTGTTATTTGAGATAATTTAAATAAGTGCGCTAATAATATCTCTAGACACATTACAGTATTTACAAGAGGAGAAACAAAAGTCCCAAAGGATTCCGAGGTAAATAAATGTTTTATTTCCCAAATTATACAGGGTGGCAAATTGTATGGACAAAATCTGCTGTTTCATACAAAAGTGCCAATAGAAAAATGATTTATTATTGGCACTTTTGTATGAAACAGCAGATTCTTTTTAATAATCGACGAAAAATTACAACGCAGGGGCGTCCAGAATCATGTACTGAATCCACGGTAACAGGTTGCGGGTCAATGTCCCTGCCACCCTGTATAAGTTTATGTAGGCAAAGATTCATAAGGAAATAAATTCTTATGATGAATCTTTAGAGCCGAACTCAAAATTATTTCTCAATACTGGAAAAATCTAATTATAAAATTAATATAATTGTCTTACAGCGTCACAAAATTGGAGCAAAATCTCAGCCTCTTCCCTCTATTCTACCGTTAGGGCCTCACCCAAAGTCATTAAAACCTCAGTCTTTCTTATTCAAGCCAGATAGGTCGAAGCTTAGGCTAACTGGATTGCCTCCTACTCTAAGTCTTCCTCTTGTTCAACAAACCAAATCTCCTAAACCCACAAAAATCAAGATTACCACTCCTATCGCACCATCTACGCCTCCCACGACAAACGACTCTCCAGACCTGGAAACGAAGACTCCAGAACTGACTAATCTCCTGGTTACGACACCTCGAGCATCTCCAACGACGACCAGACCACTTGTCACTTCAACTAAAATTCCACATTGGAAAGCAAAGTCTGCGCCACCTCCTACATTATCTGGGCCTCTGATTCTAATATCAAAGCAAGCTTCTGCTCGACGCAGTGCTCCAACACTTTTGAAAAAACCTTATAATCCCTGCGCACCTTTTAAAAAACCACCTTTGCCAGACTTCAGGGTTCCTGGTAGAAGGATCAGTGAAGTTAGTAAGTGTCATCTTTGTTTTGTTTAGTTGGATTAATTCTGTTTTCTTTTAATTTTCTCTGACCCGCTACCGCGTGGTGGTGTTTATTTAGTGAAATAAGTAGCTCTCGTGATAAATAAGCACTTTATTCATGTTTTAGAATGCTTCGACTATATTTGGGATCTGAAAGTTCGAAATGATGAAGCGGAACAGGAAAATGAGTGCAAGTATCAATCAGTTTCACGTTGATTACAAAAAATACTGTTCTTAGATTCTCCCTTCAATATTTTTCATTTTATGATAAACTGGTGTTTCTTTAGGTGATGCATGGAGAGCGAGAGGGGGAATATCTTCGTATATCATTGGAGGTCATTATACATTTTCGGGAGACTACCCTAATATGGTAATATTTGCTGTACCAAACATTAAAATCAATACAAAAACTACGCAGCGACTAAAATTGGCAAAAAAATTATTGGTATAACCTTTTACATTACCAGGGCGCCATAGGATGGAAAGCTGTTATCGGAACGTGGAAGTTCATGTGTGGATGTACGTTGATCAGCCCCAATTTTGTACTGACAGCTGCCCACTGCTCTAGTGCATCAGCACTGGATACAACCATAGCGGATGTTATTCCCAGGAACGTCAGACTAGGAGACAAGAACATTCAGGATGTTGTACGTATGAAACCAAGTCATAAGTAGAAGCGACGGAGCCTATTTTGTGTACTATGTAAACGTTCCATTATGTATCTTTCGTGAATATCGCTACCTTAAAAATAATCCCCAGGTGAATGGCACACACGATGCAAACATCATCAGGATCATCACCCATCCAAAGTATAAATCCCCGAGGAAATACTTCGACATAGCCTTGATGGAGCTTGGCCAAGTGGTAAAGTTCACCATGGACATACAACCGGCTTGTTTGTGGACTAAGGACAGTATTACCAAGTATGGTGATGAGGCACAGGTCACTGGCTGGGGCGTTGTGGAATCAGGTCAGTATTTCTTTCTTATCTTAAGAGTCGTCAATGAGAGTTAATCGATCTTCTTATGATATCTCGCCATCTTTCTCGCAAAATTGATGCATTTATGCAAAGGGCTTTGCAACGAAAGATAGAATTTGATGATTTGTTATCTGCTATACAGGCAGCGTGAAAACATCTCCAGAGCTTCTAGCAGCCACGGTAGACATCATACACTTTAATGAATGCAACAGACTGCTTCGTCTTTCCTGCAACAGAAACTGGTGTGGTATGCAGCCAGATCAGCTGTGTGCCGGCAAGTTGGGTGGAGGGGTTGATGCTTGTCAGGTAATGGTTCTCAATATGAGGTTGCAAGTTATCGATGGAGTGGATGGTAATGGTTTTTTTTTTCTGTGGTCACTTTTTCCTCACACGTTTTTTACCGTATAAGACTATAGAAGACTTTTATGCCTCTACATTTAACGGGGCTTATGAAAATTTTTATTTTTAAAGTTTAGAACCGTTTTCAATGTAAGTGAGCATAAATGTAGCGCAGCTAACCGCTTTGAAAACCTTTAGAGTAGAGTTACGTAAACACGGTAGCAGAATCGTGGGAAACACAGATTCCTTCGGTTGGAAAGCATGAATATGTTGGATGAAAACACTTCGGTTGGAAAGCATGAATATGTTGGATGAAAACAAACAATTCTTTTGATATTCTGTTTTTTTTCCAGGGTGATTCCGGAGGCCCTCTCCAAGTAAAGATCCCGCTTCCAATCGGCAGTCAAGGGACCATGCACTACGTCCTCGGAGTGACGTCATTCGGCGTCGGCTGTGCTCTGCCAGGATTACCAGGAGTCTACACGAAGGTGTCCAGCTTTCTCGACTGGATCGAGAGCATCGTGTGGCCCGGCCAGAATGGAACAGCTCCAGCTGTACGAGATGATGGACCCGATTTGGAGAGATACGAAAGATCGATTAAACCTTCAAGTTTATTTGACTACGTCTAGCAGATAACATTTTTATTTTTCGTAATGTTGTAATTTTTTAATGTTTTTAATAAGTGAGTCTATTAAATGGCTGTGAAATTGAATTTATATTTTTCAGTTTATTTCATTAAAAGTGTTATTTTTCGAGTTAGGATGGTGGCGTGGATGGTGGTGGGCGTTTATGTATTCAGAAAAACAGCACTTGAAAATAAAGTACCTACCTATTGTCTTTATTGCATCGGTTTTTAGATCGACTTTGTCAATGGTCATAATATTAAACAAAGTCTCCTAAACAATTAGCCTTAAATTAAAAAAACCCAAAGAAGAACGTTAAGCTACATCATCCTCTTCCATCTAACTTATCCTAACTTAGTTTAACTTGCTTCTAATAGTCAGCGTGCGACGCATTTCTTTTAAAAGAACCGACAAGTAAGTTAAGCGTTCCTTCAAGTGTTCCTGGTTATTTGTCAGTTCCGGGGACACTACTGCAATATTCACGGGCAATGTTTCAACGGGTTCCGATAGATAGCTTCGAGTCGTTGTTCGTAACTGTTGTTTGTTTTTGTGATTTGTATCTAAGAGTTGCAAAACGAATTGCAATAAATAAAGTAGTAATTGCAGTTTTTGCTTTATTAATTTTATTCTGTATGCCTAAAGTAAATCAGTAGATCAGCCGGTCTATTCACGGAATAGATCTGCTGTTATAAGTAGCAACATATCATCCAGAATACGGGCATTAAAAACAACTATCTAACTCCATAACTCTAAACAAAACAAAGAAACGTTTCACAAACATAACACAAAACTAAATTTTGAATCAAGAACGCAAGTAAAAATAATTAAAGTTTAAATTCTTAACCCCACTGCAGCTGCCTGCAATTGCATTACATCTGTTCGCAACTGCAGGTTTAATAAAATCCCGTTCGCGCACACTGCGTGCTGCGGACAGCATCTTGATTTAAGTCCCACTTGGATAAAGAAAACGTACTGGTTTATGGCGGCACTAAAGGGTTGTTTAGTCCTTTACTGTCGATGGTAAAGTGCGGCCAAATAAACTCTTTTATTTAAAATCTGCCGGCTGTATTCTACAATTATTTTATGGTGAAGTTTATTGAGCAATTATTTTGGATTGAAGGGTAATTTTATTGAACATTGTTTTGATTGAAGTTTGTTATAAAGTTACAGCGAGTTTAGTTCTTGTTTAAAAAAAAAAACTAAATCAAAATATTTTATTTCCCATTAACCTACATGGGCACTTAACGAAGAAGCTAGGTGCACGTTTCAAATTAATCGTTTCATATGGGGAAGACCCGGTATAAAACTCCATGGTTACGCTTTTAAAAATAATTGGCTTTTAAATGTTTTCAAATTACAGTGTTAGTAGGTATGGAAGGACAGTATAGTCCTGTCAAGAAGTACCAGGTACTTAAGGGGACTACAGGACCTAAACGTACGTTTTATAATGCCTAAAAGTACATGATCCACTGCAGTAAATAAAATCAGAAAAATATGTGATATTCTTCAGGACATATGGTAGTTAGATAGTGTGTTGAAAACATAATACAACTAATTTGATACGATGGAATAAAATCACGAAGATACCTCTATAAATTTATTTTAACGATTGAAAACCATACTAATATACATGCAATCATTCTGATTATTTGTCAGATTATTCTACAAGCAACATATTAACGTAATAGTGTTTTAATTTTTTAGTCCAATCAATAGATTTTTTGTAAATAGATAATTGCTTCATATTTTGCAATAAATTACCAGCGTTGTGTCATCGCGCTTCTCTTTCTTTTCTATGCAGTCTGACAGTGACCGCGCTTTAGCTGTTGTCAGCCCCTTAATTAAATAGTAAATGGTCTACAAATCTACAGTCTACAAGGGCTACAACGTTCACACATTCACAAAATATAAAAGAATCTTGGAAAGTATAAAAAAGAAAAATAAGAAAAAACACGTGTGGCACTCGGGGACTGCCGCGGTAAAGTTATTGCATAGTATTTTTTATCAACTTATGCAATTATAATTTTTTTTTTATTTTTTATTTACGCAGTATTATTTTTTCTTTGATATTAATTCAAGTACAGTCGTACCATATACATACACGTTAAGCGAACGCTCGGCCGAGCTACATGGTAGGCGGAGTGGGGGGTGTTAGGTTTTATTTTCGTTACGGAATTTCTTGATTCGGTCGCCGCGCTCAAAGCCCGCGATAAAAGCTATGCAATAGCTTAAAAATAATAAAAATAAAAACCTATTTAAACTAAATGACATGATTGTCATTACAACCACAAATAAAGAGTTGAAATTGGAATTGTAGTTAAATAACGTCAAATAATGGGAAGATTATGTCAAAGAAGTACGTAAAAATTAAAATATAAAACATTGTAATTGGGAGCACATAATAGACATTTACATAGTTATGCCGTTAATGAGATTTTGAAAAAGAAAACTGTTAATACAGTTAGGGATGATCTAGCAAGCTTCGAGAGTCTTGGAAACATGCTGGTCCTGCTCCATAGGACAATCTATAGGCTGGACAACATCAAACTGGTTGGTAGTTTAATTTTATAATTTATAATTTTTATGACATTGATGGTTACATTATGTACTTAACTACTTTAACTCACACACTAAATTAATACTTGTTAAAATTTTGGAAACATCATCTACTTTTCAATATTTGTAAATATGTGAGCACCATGTATCTATCACATACTTAATTTACCTGTCTTTGCATTATATTTAATTTTTTTTACCTATTGTGGTATAGTAATTTTATTCCAGGTGCATCGTCTTCACATATAATTACATAATTAATGTGAACCTACATAATATTGTAAAACATTTTAAAAGAGTAACGGTGGAGTTTCTTGCCAATTCTTCTCCATACGAAACTACCTTTTGGAAGGGGCAACTAGAATCAATTCTATTTTTTTGTAAATTTTGACGTTCAAAATTGCCTTTTATGTGCCTATTTGAAATAAATGATTTGACTTTGACTTTGACTTTGTTGTTCTCAAGTTATGGCGTGACCAAGGGAAATAGGGATTCATTTTTATATATGTAGATAAGATTTAATTTGGAAATAAGCAACACAGGCAGTTTAAAAAAATCCAAGTGATTATTACCTAACTACTTATATGCAGGTGGAAGAAAATATGTGAGATATCATACATATTTACTTACTTTACTCACTTATTTTATTAAAGTAATTTTTTTTTCCAGTAGGAAGCAGATGAGGCAAAAGTTATTGGTACTTAAAATAAATGAGAAGCCAAATAGATCGCAATTTTGCTAATAAATATTTTATAGATATTCAACTTTCGGGAAACATGATATACCTACCAGAATTTAAGAAAAACGTGTAAATTATAAAATATATATAATAGCAAGGGTTTGGTTGTAAGATAATAGATAATTAAATATAAGTTAAAAAAAATGAATCCAATGAAAATTAAACTCAATTGAACATAATACACCCAAAATACGAAATAAAAAGAGGTAAATTAAAAATAGTATTCTTGAAAGGAACGGGTATTAGTGACCCTATTATGGGTATGTCAGGGTCACGATGGCGTCCCGGAAATTTGGGACACACAGTAGACATGGGGACGAGCGATTGTCGCCCTATATTATGATATTAATGGAATTGGGGAAATAATAGGCGAAAATCTTGCTTAATTTGGTGTATTATTGGCTCAATAGTCTTCGATGTTGAGGTTGAGGGATCGGCATAGTTATACCCACTGACTTGTGTTGAACCTAAATTGCCAACAGCATTTATTTTGCGTCAACTTTTTATAACCAGCGTCGACAAAAGCAGTGACTGTAGTTTATTGATATAAATCACACGCACACACATAAAACAAAAATTGCTGAGACATTCTATGCTAATATTTCAGCATCAAGTCAACACGCCAACCTTTTGGTTACACCTCAAAACATATTCATGAAAAACACCAAAAAATTCAAACATGGCGACAGTTTCCTTTTACAAATTAACGACGTCTCCAGGCATTATGACGTCACCTGACATGCCTGTCCAATCAGAGGATCCCAATGAAAAATGGCTGCCAACATTAATACGGAAAGTTTTCTTGATAAATGGGCGCGTAATAAGAAAGGAATTGGATATGAATTCGTAAAAATGTAATGGTTGAAGACCAAATTGATTTTTTATATTCAATTTTATTGGCATTAGTGAGTTTAAACTCCATTTTGTCAAAGGTCCCAACGGTTTCATCTGATATTATGTATTCGGGCGCCGACAGTTGCAAATTCTGCTATTAGAGATTTTAGTTTGAATTTTGTTGTAATTATTAGCCGTGAGCCGTGATTTGGCTCGCGTTACCTCTCGTCAGCTGGAGCTGATCGCTAGTTTATATGGAAATTAGAGGACTTAAAGGGGTTAAGATAAATATGAGTTAAAGTTCCTACCCTAGTTTGTACAAACAATTTAACGCCGTTAGCAGGATTTATATGCCTAGTTGGTAGGAAAATATTTTCGTATGTTTACCTAGTTTGTTTTCATGTAATCTTGTCTTGTAGTTGTTCACTTTTTATATGATAATTCAGACTGTACGTCTGTACTTCGAAGTGTAAAATATCGATGTATTAATTGAGAATTTTCATAATCGCGATGTACGGAACTTTGAAAGAATGTCTATTCAAACTTCGAAGTTCAGTCTGACATTCTTTCGAAGTTCCGTACATCGCGATTATGAACATTCTCAATTAAGTACATCGATATTTTAAACTTCGAAGTTCAGTAATACAGTCGATAATTCATTTGATTCTCAATTCTAACGAATAACAAAATACTTATTTTAAAGCAGACTCTAGATTCTCACTCCGTTTATCTCGAACCGAGCACATTTCAACCCGGGTAAATCTTTTTCAAAAATGTAACCCTCTTTTGACACAAAGTATTACACTTCAACATGACAAAAGGATAGTTCCTATCGAACACATCGCACGTATATCGACTAAAATAATCTCGTTCCTCTTCTAAAGGCCCTCTGAACAAAACAGTCACTACTCTAAGTGCATTTTATTCCGTCAGACCCTTTGAGAAAGTCCTGAAATAGCGACCATTTTGTTAGACCCCTCTAAGCAGGGTCTAGGAGACATTTCTTCATTTTTTGTGTAGATGGATGGGAGGTCTTGTCATACTGGATTGTTCCTAGTACACAGTCGTTCGCGAGAATTGGTTAAAATTCAATTATTCGTCCCATTATTCGCGTGCTCAAAGTTTGGAGTAGGGCCGGACCACTTAGGACGTTTCGTTCATGTCGAGTGCCTTGCTCTGATTCGGTTTAATCTAACTTTAATACAGGCTTTTATGCTATAAGTTGTACAACCGAAGGAAGGTAAAGTACCTGTGTATAGGATAAGAACGATCTTCAAATGTGTCTCTTAGATTCAGTGGAAATTTTCTCAAGTGCTAACACTGCGTTAATACTATTAAAATGTTCCTCATCAATAGGTACAGTCATCAAAAGAGATAAGTAACCAGGGTCGTCGATATAGTTGAAGTTTAGTGACAAACCGATGAATGTTTTCGAATAAAATTTAATTTAATTAATAGAAAACAAACAGGTCATTTATTAAATTAAATTTCATTTGAAAATATCCATCGGTCTCTTACTAAACTTCAACTATATCCGACGACGCTGGTTACTTATCTCTTTTGGTGACTGTACACACACACACACACACACACACACACACACACACACACACTACATATACAAAACGTACACATATTTAAATTGAAATGGTAACGTAATATCTTATTTTCCCTATATTCACGCTGTTCTCCCTCTGGTATGTCTGACACGGTCACACGCGTGGTTTCATTTTGTCACTTACAATTTTCCTCTTCAAAGGAAGACAAGGCTCTGAAGTGTCTCGATATATATTATAAATGTACACTCGTAGGCATGGTTTGCAGGATATCGCGTTAAGTGATTAAATACAGCTAACTGGATGTTTTTTTTTGACGACATATAATCTAACAAGCGACCCACTACTGCTTCGCATGGTTTTCACGGCAAAACAACGAGATTTCTTTATTGTTTATGTAAGTCTAATATTAATGTACTTTACACATAAATTAGGCCGGCTATATAAGCCGTTGAACCGATGACCGTTGGGGTAGACGTGTTCTTGAGTGGACACCGCGAATCGGCAAACGTAAGGTAGGCCGCTCTCAGGCTAGGTAGAGCGACAATCTTCGTAGGGTGGCTGGTAGCAGCTGGATGAGGGTTGCTGAAAGTCGAGTTGAATGGCGTGCAATAGGAGAGGCCTATGTCCAGCAGTGGACTGTCTGAAATTGTCTAAATGATGGTGAAACCCGCATCAAAATCCGTAGTGCAGTTTAGAAGAACAATGTGGGCACACAGACAGACACTAAAAGCGACTTTAATTTATGTTATATTGTTGTTAGTTGTAGTTATAGTTAGTTATATGTGTATGTGTGTGGTGGCCAGATCTTAGAATTGATCATTTCATGAAGTGTTCGACCATTTCAAGAAATGGTTGAATTTCATTAAATAGAACATCGACCGTTGGTCATATCATGTTGTGGTCTGGCCAGATCATTGAATATTCATTGTTTGACGATATTAATCGTTCGTGATCTTCCCCCACCTAATACTCCCACTATCCCACCAATCACGAAAGAAAGTTTGGCGATTTTTTTATCGAATTGCCCATTTCATGAAGTGGAACCATGGATACCCTGCATTAGTGATATGGCCAAACGTCGACTGATGTATCATTAAACGTGGACATTTAAACGGTATGGCTAATTTTAGCTGGCCATTTCATGAAACACAACCATTTCATGAAATGACCGAACACTTCATGAAATGATCAATTCTAAGATCAGGCCACGACTTAAAGAAATAGAAGACATACACAGAAATGTGGAGAATAAAGAAAGAAGCATCAACACATCCGTTAAATGTCTCGTAGGAGTCGTCACTCCTACGCACATAGGAACTGTCAAATATGTTGTATCTAGTACTTAATTGTCTTATCCCTAACTCAATAACTGCAAAACATTATACATAATAATAATATTCACTTATTACGTAAACGTTGGCATTATGAACAGCCCGCCAACTAGGCGGCTTGAGTGCCGAACTTACACAAAAGACTTGAAGTTTTGACTCAAATACCAACTTGGGATCTTAGCGTCGGAAGCAGTGGATTACAGATCCACTACTTCCGACGCTAAGATCCCAAGTCTTGTCGCAAGTACCGGCTGTAGTCGATTTTAACAGAATGTTCGTAGGAGGTAAATAAAATTAGGGAAATCAATGACGTATATGGTAATACATCATTGAAGGAAATAGGGTTTTTTTTTAAAAGAACCTTGCCCTATTTATTACTTTCCATATTTTAGGTATTGTAAATGTGTTTAGCTACTCTCATATCGTAAAATTCGAATTATACACTTCAGTTTATATTGACATACTTTATAAACAGCACTGACATTTTAAAAATATAGTCATATTATAACACTTTATCTCTAACAAAATATTGTTAAAAAAATTTTTTTTATTAATACTATACAGGGTAAATCCAAGAAGTTAATGTCACTACTAAGGAGTTTCCATCAATATTTTTTTTCTAATGGAACGCGTATGCGTGGCGCGCCATTTTTATAGCATTACAAAAAAATTTGAGTTCAATTTCTACTTGTCTGTGGCAGCGCCTGCTTTAGCGCATGCGCGGTGATGTGCTGAGTTTTGACGCCATTCATACGTTTTGTTGCACTGAATTTCGTGGGAAACTTTGATCTTATATTTAGTAGGTTCAATCCCAATGTATGAGAGTAGATAAAGTAGTGTATGAAACTGACAAATGCGTGCACTGTCTGGATAGGTCCACTCAATCTGTGTGGTTTTTCCTCAAAAGACCATTTCAGACACAAACATACATGGTCTTCACATGATTTGACTAAGATTATGTCTGGACTTTAAAAGAGACTGTGACCTCTGAGTTTGTTTCGGCCTTTCTTCTCAGAGTAGTCAGATAGGAAACACCGACCTCATCTAGTTTTTAAAATATGATTGACGTGTAAAAGTGTTTGTTCAAACCTACTTACAGAAATAAAATCATTTATCATTTATCATTAATTTATCATTTATCAATACTATTCAAAACCTCGCCTACTACGGCTCGGTTTTTAAACCCACACTCGTGTTTTAATACCCCTCATTATACAACAGTTTCATAAACAACTAATAAAATCGCAAACACATGCACAGCTGTAAAGATCCGGAACAAGTCGAGATTCTGAATATAATTGTCAAGATTTCATTTTACATAACCTTTTGCTAAATTGTAGCTTTTTGTATAGAGAAAAGCTTACACATACCTTTTTGGCCTTTATTATAATTCTTGTTAACAGTAGATGCAAGATTTAAGGGAGAATCTTAGTGGGATATAACGAGTTAGCGTAGAAAGTTTTTGTTAGGTCTCTATTAAAATTAAAGTCACGTTTGCACAAGAGCTCATTTGTGTCTTTACAACATTTTCCTTTTACATAATATTTTTTCCCTTAACAAAGAATTATCAACTGATATTTAATCTCTTATTCCTTCCCAATCCCCAGAGTACTCACCCTTAAAACACGTACATACCTACCTACTCGTACTTGCAAAGCGGCCATGACAGATCAAGACGCACATTCACATAATCATAATTCATCTTGGGATACAGGCCTGTACCCCTTTTCATAGACTAAGACCATTGTATATAAGCGATACTCTTGTACCAACCTACTTTCTTAGATCATCATCATCAGCCTTCTTCTTCTTCTTCTTTAGGGGTTTTGGTTTCCGCACTTAGTCCTTCATGTGGACCATTGTGCGTGGGCCATTGTGGCGGCCATCGGTGGTTATTCCAACCAGCCCACCTCCCTCCAGAAGTTGATTATATATCCTGGTCTGCTAAGAGCATCTGTGTAGGATCTGGGTGCTCCGAGGGTTTGTGTCCTAATCTGGATGATGCCTATGCATTCAAAGAACACATGCGCAACGGTTTCCTCAGCCTTCATTCAAGCCCTGCATAGAGGACTGTCCGTTATGCCTATTGTGTGGAAGTGTTTGTTTAGCGAGCAGTATCCCTTGATGGTCCCCGTCACCAGGATCAGGCCGTTGATCCAGGCATATAAACGCCTGGTAAGCTTGCCATCTAAGGATGGCATAGCTGCCTAGCCTTTTCCCAACTATATGTTCAGGTCAGCTTCCAGTATACCCGGATGCTGCTGAATACCACTATTTTACATGGAGCGATTGCCTAACTGACCTCTGCAACCCAGGTACTGTTTAACACTATGACCCTTGGTAAAACTGGTATACGCTTTGGTAAGATTGGTATAGCCCTTAGTGAAACTGGACCAAGTTTCTTAGATAATGCCACTGAAATAGGTAATCACCCAATGGTCATCACTCTGCTATTACCCCGTACACCCAAGCCAATACACATTGTCAATGATGTGACGATGACAACACACGTTTTGGCTTGTCTAGCCCTATAATGTTCCCACACTGATGAACATCTCTGAATCTATTGAAAATCTCCCACTTGGACATGAGTTGCCTTGGCTTACCTGGAAGTCTTTAAATATACTCCGGATCTAGGTTGGCCGAAGCAAGGAAAGCCTGCTCAGTTGGAGATTCAATGGTGACTCCGCTCTGGAGTATAAACGTGGTGCTGTTCCACAAACAATGGAACGTTTAATATCAGGTCTAGGGCGTCCTCTCGTCGGCGAGCAATGGGCAGCTCGCCGTCCGGTAAGGACCAGGCCCAGGTCGACGGCGCGTCGTTTTCCACGCGCGCCTCAAACAGATGTCAGTATAATTGACGGGGTCCGATAGGGCTGATGCCTGGCGGGGTTACGGATTGTTCGAAAGAGTTACCGTGGCCCTGGCGCACAGGCAACTGAAGGAACACGGGTGGGTTTTAGTCAGTCAGAGTCTGACACGCCCTTCCGCTTCGTCCAGAGCGGGAGAGGTCATTTGATGATTACCCAAACAAAAATAAATAAAGGGCGTCCCTCGTCTGCACGTTACAGGAACTGAGAGACGCTACTGAAGGTGCTAAACTTGTAGCCATATTCTGGGCCGACTTTATATACATTGGCATCGCCATGCTAAGAAGAAGACTGAAGAAAATGAACAATCATTATGGCTTTAAAACATCATAGCACGGCTCCAGGAGTTTCGCTTCTGCACAATCTTATTCTTTGCCCTCTTTTACGATTAACCTCGTCTTTCGTAATTATTTTCCGAGGGTGTCGCACCACTGAGTTATCAATGTTCCTAGCGTTACTCATCTCATGTGGCCTTTAATATAGAGATATATGTTGAGGGAATTATTGAACTTGTAGATGTGTTATTATTATAATGTAACGTGTTACGTTTTTAATATTTATTTGTTAAGTTTTGTACCATGCAGTCATCATCATTATCAACCTACAGCAGTCCACTGTTGGACATAGCCCATGCAGTGCATGTCTTTAAAACATACCAAGTCATTCGAGTTATTGTCAAAGTTTGATTTCTTTCGATAGTTGGAAGTTTGTTTCCCCTCACAGTTGTATAAAGATTATCTACGACCTCTGATATTTTAAAGACTTAAAGTAGATGCCATCAGTTACCAAAGCACATAAACGAACTCGCCATCTCCCTCATACATTACGAGTATTAAGTCGTCATTAAATAAAAACCCTCTATGTTTCTTGCAAGTCAGTTACTTCTATAGAATTACGTTGTTATATTCCTCGGAGAGGCTCAAATAGCCTCATTTTGTTGCGAGAGGGAATTAACGAGCAGCCGCCGAGAAAAAAAAAAGAAATATGACGTCACTTGACGCCTAGCGATAATCAGCCTGTACTTTATCGCCCAGTTTGAAGGATTCCTAAGATATTGTTTTTGTTATTACATTTTTCTCGGTGAAATATTCTTGGTCGGGCAATATTTTTAAGGTCAGACTTTTTGTCAGATTAGCGCAATTTTAGCGTGCCGTAAATTGTGCTGAATAATTACGCTGTGTTAACCTTGGTGTGCGATATTAAAATTTTCGCGAGGTGCCTTAATAACATTGAGTTTTGAATGGCTGAGATTTGTTCTCCCGCTTCATTGTGTTATGGGGCTAAAATAATTATAATTAGTACCTAATTGGGAAGAGAAGGATATACAAAAGATGCTCAAATATTCTTAGAGCGACTCAAGTAAAACGTTACCAGCTTTCTTACAAATATAAAGTTAAAAAGACACATACTCGTACCTCTAATATGGAAAGTCTTTCTTGTAAACATTTTGAATTGCATTTACAATACACGTCATGTTTTCTGGCATTCTCATTTGACTGTGCAGGTGCAGGGAATATTTTTAGTGAACAAGGATAACATAAAACATCACGATATGTAACGTAACATAATCCCCAATACTTTAGTTAAATAAACTTTCACCAACCACAGTTTAATCTAATATTACCTGAAATACAACCATTGCGAGCCGCGTCCCCAAAACTCAAGTGAGACGGATATTTTTCTAAAACTCACTTCAACTTAATTCCGTCTCAAGACTTTATGCTAAGAACTTGGGCGATAATTTCCAAAAGTTCTTTAGATTTTGGGTACTTTACTTTATAAATTGTGTTGCAGTCCTTCGCTAAATTGTTTTCGTATGTTTCAAAACGTTGAGATAATTATATTGAAATTAAACTTTATTGTGTCAAAGTTTAAACAATATTTTGTTAGCATTGTCTTCGTCGGAATTAACGAAAAACTGGTGTTTTGGTTCGTCCTTTGTAGTAACTTGTCCTTATAAAGATCTTTCGGCCAAATGACTCTTTTCTCGAGGGCGTCGTTAGGCCACTTACGAGATTTATCAAAGGGATATGTAGTAGTATATTTACAAGTACACTAATGATAGAATGATGAATGATATTTTCACATAATTAGGTATGAAAAAAGTTGATAAAGTGATTAATTTAATTCATCATGCATCATCATTCTAAGCCTTTTTGCCACCCGTTGCTGAGTTACGGCCTCCTGTTTTTTGTGCTTCCCTGGTATAGACTAGCCGGATACTCGGATAGCCGAGTATCATCCCGCGGGCATTTGTAAGTCATCGTCCATTTCTCGACAAAATTGATCCACAAAATTCAGCTAGATTCGATTTAAAATAAACACCATAACTTAACAAACTTTACCCCCTAAAAAATTCTCAAGACCCACCAACTAATTGACAATAAACTTTTATTCAAGTATTAATTGAATTTACCATACACCTGCTGTGTCCTTCAGTGTCGCAATAAAAAGAAAAACTTTCCACCATTACGGATATTGATAATGTCTATAACGGCATTATAATGGAAGGTTTTGTTCGAGCCCAATGTTCTATGCGTGACTGCTTCCATGTTCATTATTGTATGTCATCTGAATTACTTGAGTAGCCATTTTGATAGGTATTGTGTTAAAATTCGGATATTCTTTAACGTTTTTTGCACATTGAAGCTAAGTATGCGATATTCTTTTTAAATGTGAAGAAAAGATTATCCGTCAAAAAGGTTGGCTGCAGGATTAACTATCCAGGATTCGCCCTGGAAATTTAAAAAAAAATAGTGGTAAACTAGCCATTAAACTACGATAATGTCGGTCTAGAAAAACTGTCAGTGTTTTTGTATGAATTAATAGAATTTTGTAAAATTATTCAAGTTTCAACCCACAAAAAAATACACTATACTATAAACTAGATACCAGGAGCGCATATAAAGGAAGGTACTTCACCCAAACCACCCAGTATCACCGCTTAAGCCCCTCCCTTGAATGCCAGTACAGTCGACAAGCGAAATTAACAGCAGTCGGACATGGCTGTCGACCCATGTCAGGACGCGAAATCCAAACGATATTGCGCGCACCTATTTATTTATACCGCATACTTACTGTACTGCGTGTGATTCGCTTTTGTTATTGTTTGTTACCTTTTGAAACGGTCAGAAGTTTTGTGAATGGAATGCTGATACTGCTGGTAGGAATAGGTTTTTGAGTTATGTAAAAAGATGTTTGAATTTTTCTTACAAACTGTCTATTGAAAATAAGATATTTTTAGACACTGGTTTTGCCTTTTAGTCTTATGTACCTAAACTACATTAATTTTCAATCAATACGGTTTAAAATACCCCAAAGGAAAATAGCTGGATTTTCGGTATGCGGCACCTTTTCACTTGTGTATATGTGTTTGAAGGTCTTGGATTTTTAATTAGAAATTATCATAGGCGTAGAGATCATCTACCGCAAGGCTGTTAGGCTTTCCGGAAACATCGTTGTAGTAGTACTTAAACCCTCTTGATATTTCTATAATTGTGAATATCCTCCTAAATTCAATCCCAAAAAAGGGTTCCAAGTGAATTAAATGCGATGAAAGCACCAATAATATCGGACAAACGCGCAATCAATATCCACTCAATGCTTAGTGCGAGCATGAATATGTCCGATACAAGCGTTCTATGCGTTATCGCTGCGACGGGCTATGTACGGGATAGATGTGTATAGGCTATGTATAGCAGTATTATAGCTGCGTGTATATAGAATGGTTGTTTGGTATATTAGTGGTATTTGGTTAGATCTGGTTAAGGCGAAATGAGATGAGAAAAAACAGGAAGAAAGTAAGTATGACTCAGTCCGTGATTACTTGATTCAAGAAAACAAAAATATCTTAGCATAGGTATTATAAGGTCAACGTATACGATTGGTTTTTATTATCGGTAGACCTATCAGAACAGAAAACATGAGATATATAATAGCAAAACTACTAAGATAAGATGTGAGAATGTGATGTGTGTGTGTGATGTTTTCAGAAGTGGCATATTAGTGTCTACTATCAAATGTTTTCCCATCGTGTCAGGTCAAAAAATTTAAAGCCAATTTGCAAATCAGACACATTTCATAAAATAAGTGAAGGAAAGAACCACATTCGTAAAGACAAACTTCTTTAAGACAAAACCAAAGCTCGAAATAAGCAATACGCTACAAAAGCTACACCAAGAAATACACATGAATCACACAGATTAATCTTAACACATATAACTTACATCTTGCCGACATCTACCGACCAATGTAAACCAGTCTACCGAGACCTCCCATCGTTCTTAATCTTAACAAATTTTCGACCAGTGCGAGTATGATGGAGTAATTAAAGAGGTCTGAGTTGATTGGTCGGCCTGTAGCCGCAGTTTTCTCGATTAGGTCCTAATGGCGTGGAAAGAAAGATTAAAGTTTGTGACGACTCTTGGATAGCAAAGTTCTTGGGACATGTGTAGGTTTGTGAAAGATGGGAGTCATTTGTTTTAGATATATAATTTGATTTTAATCTGTCAGTTGGTATAATCTGACGTAAATTTATGATCAGAATGCTCATCGGACTTTTATGTCTTACCAGCCATTTTCAGCTTCGACTAAACTAAGTTTTGACTGAAAAGGTAAAAAAAAAGAAATAAAAAGGTAGTTGAAAGAGGATAAATGAGACATATTTTGAGTCAAAACTTCAATAAATTCCTATATTATTTTCATAACCACTTCATACGAGCGTAATTTGCTTTATTATAAAGTAGTTTTTTACAGAGTTTGCAAAGTCTTTGTGGAATTATGAGAATAAATCTTACAATGGAACACTATTATGACTAGAAATTGTAATAAATTATTATTTTTGTGAACTTTTTGCTAACAATTTGCTAAAGTATTCTTAAGTCCACTAAGGACTTTGCAAGTTAACTTTTTCTGCTATCTAGACAGATTCATTATCATCATTATAAGTGGTACGTATGTAATTTTTTATGTATTTTCCACTCGCTTTTTCAGTATTTCAGGTTCTAACAAATATTTATTCTAGATCTTTTGTGTTTGTCTAGTTGTCATGTCGTATTTTGAAATCGATTTTCTATTTGGTCAAACGCGTCTTCATTTCAATTCATGCACCGCCCAAGTTTTTCAACATGAAAAGATTCTTGCACTCCTAATAAACAAACTGTCACACTTATAACTTAGCTACCAGCACCAGTTATTGGCGGGAATTATTGTGAGGTTTACGGGATTCCTGCACGCGTAGCATGACCATCATATAAACGGGTTTTGTCGACGGAAGAATAGACAAAAATGACGTTCCGTGAAGACAGTACGACGGCAGCAAAGTAGAAAGAGACAACTGCACTTTTTACGATATTGTGTAGTTTATTCACGTTTTTCTTTTATTTTGCTTATATCTCGAAAATGGTGTGTCCTATTGCAAAACTAATGAAAATTTCGACCCCCTTTATGTAACGCTTAAACCCCTAAAACTAAACATGTAGGTAATAATTTTTCACATTTTCCATACAAAAAGTGAAAAAATCCATTTTTCCATTCCATTTTTATACTTTGCGGCCTCGAGTAAAAAGTTTTCTACTGTCTTTAGCATGGCGATTACAAAATCAAATTGTCTTCACTATCTTAGACAACTGTCAGTTGTCAGTGTGATTTTGACGTTTGGGATAGAAAACTTTCTTCTGAAATAGTCTACATATAAAAGGACCTAGACAGCGATCGGTAGAAACGAAAGACAAAATGACGGAATGTAGAAGGATTAGTGCGATGTCAAAAATGGAGAAACGAAATGTCACTTTGTATAAAAATAGCTATGTCTTGTCTTCCAAGAAATAGAAAGCGTCATGCTACGCCTGCAGGCTGCTGGCGTAGCATGACGCTTTCTATTTATTACCTCCTGCAGGCTGCAGGAGATAATAAACATATGAGTCATAATTGCCCCGTAGGTATTCATCTGCTAAACAAAGTGAGCCCGCTAAGAATCCCATTATGAACGTCGGTCGTGCTGGCGGCCGCAGAACTTTCGTATGCAAAGGCTTTTAGCCGATGCTGTATAATGTCTACGAAATATGAGGATGTACCTTCAGAGGTGGTACATACGGGATAATTGGTTGGTAAATAAATTCGTTATGTTACTACTTTTTGTAGGCGTAGTTAACTCTTTAACTAACTACCGACAACTAGCTTCCTATCGACGCAAGGCGAAAGTTGCGGAGAATCCATTGTTTGACATTAATAAGCCACGATTCCTACACAGCTAAGCATGACTTTATTATTAAGCGCAGAAAAGGATGGTTGTTAAAGACATTATTATTAGATACCTATCACCATACATACTTCTAAGGTCAGTCGGCACATAACAGAACTCCTTTTCATTCCCTTCTCACAATCATCTGATATCTGATCGCATTTGTGGACAGCTATAATATATCTGTGTGCAGAGGTCTTATATTGTGACCCTTGGTTGTGCTACCAAATAATTCCGCCCGTGTGTCAGCACAACGAGGCAATATGTCTTGATAAGTGCAGAGAGCAAAGTTTGGGTCGCGCGGTTGCACATCTTTTATGAGTGTTTCGCCCTACCACCTCATATTCTCTGTCGCCCTGGTCATGTCGTGCAATGATGTTTATTTACTTCGTAGTTTTGTAAGTGCCTTTTCAGTTTTGGCGTCGACATTGACACGAAATAAGTTTACTGGGACAAGAAATTACTTAGGCTTTAGTGAAGTTTGACGCAAATGCACTTTGATGTTGCGTTTCTCTCCTTAATTATGCATTTTTGTGAAACCCTACTTAAAGTTACATACTCTGTTAGTTTGATCCTGCTTGATATTACTATACTAGCTTTTGACCGTGACTTCGCTCGCGTGGAGATCGGAAATCATCTCACGGGAACTTACTACCGGGATAAAAAGTATTCTATGTTCTAACCCAGGCATGAGTTACAACAGGTCTATCTGTGTCAAATTTCATCGAAATCCGTCCAGAACCATGTCCAGTCTACAATCCCCGCTGTTAGGAATGAAAAGGTAAGACAGAGCATTTATAATATCAGTATGGATTTATTCCAGGTCGAGTCATTGAACAAAACCACTGTGAATCGATGGTATTCGGCATTCTAATTCATATTTTATTTCAGTAAAATTGCAACCAATATGTGTCATAATTGCAGCGTCATCTATCAAAGCGATACGCCACTAGTTGGTTGAAAGATCACGCTTGTGCTTAAGTAGTCGGTTTGTGAACAGTGAGCGCTTGCAGACAAAAGCCGTGTGACAACAGTTGATGCCGTTGACAATTGCACAAAGTAGTCAACGATTACCGGTGTTGATTGCCTGTTGTCATGGTTACGTAAACGTTATTTTATTTTGAATTAAGTAAAGAATCATCTTTATTCATAACAGGGACGATTGTGGGGTGTTGTGTGGTCGTAGAGAACCTATGGGATATTTAAGCGTTTGTCTTTCGAAATTATCAGACATCACAAAAGATTTTTATTTCTTAATTCTTAACATCTTGTATCCAAATATCCCGAAAAACTGAAAACTGAAAATCAAGCCGACAGCAAATGTTTGTCGGTAAATAAATAAAGCTAAGCACACATACGTTTGTATACGTTTGTCTATGTACGTGAATCGTGCGTGTGTACCTCGCATTAGCTGGACAAACAATGATTGTGTCTTGTCACTTGTGCAAATATTACCATTTCTACGTATGAGGGGGTAAAAATCAGGACATAGTAATGCTTTTTGTTTTTCAATTTAGGTAGATAAATAAGGGTGGATTTTGGAAATCAGATTTTAAGAAGAAAATGTTTATTAATACAGGCGTAGTAATTGAAATGACGCACATAATTTTTCAGTCGTAAAGCATATTATGCTAAAGCTACCTGTCTTCAGCAGCTCAGCCGCGAAAAACAGACAAGAAGATAGCCGTGCAGATCTGTAAAATAATATTAGTGTAAAAACTAAAAAGTATGTACCTAGATAATGCACAAATAGAGATTTTACATTATTTTCTCTTTGACTTCCCTTAGATCAGCCATAAATAAAATCCCAGACTAAATAAATCAGTTACAAAGGAACGGAATTTTTATTAATTTAACCCATAATAATTAATAGAACCGAAAGGAATATCATATCGAGATCTCAAAGGAAAATGAACGGAAATATGTTTCTTAACGATTTCCTGGTACCAGGATAGAATAAAGGATACAGAGTACTTTTTGTCTTTAATAAAACTGCGTTGAATTTTTTTTATTCGTTTTATTAGGGAAAGTTATTATAGTGAAAGGGGTTGAACTTAGTTTAAGGTAATGGGTTGATGTATCAAGTAATGATGGTGGATACAAGTTGGCCAGTTTTTACACGACTGCGCGACGCAAAGGAGTATAATGTATTTTTCAGCCTATGTATGTATGTTTGTTCCTTTGTGGCGTTCTAGAGACCAAACGCGTGGGTTGATTTTTATGATTCTGACGTCAATCGATTTGTCATAGTATTGTGAGTGTGATTAAAGACATGACAGTACTTAATCAAAATTCAGTATGGCGACAACCAGACACCATATTTTGAAATAGAAAAAAAATAAGTCGACAAACTATGTCAAGTGTGGTATCGTTGAATAGCTCTTTGGAAATCAGTTTTAGTTTTTTCTAATCATTTTTCATTTTGCATGACCATTTAGGATTTATAACGATGTAAAGTTGGTTAGCAACCATTCTCACTTACATTTTCAAAACTTGTAATAAAGCTGCGATAATGTTCTTATATAATCGTACCAACGGTCTTATTAACGTGAAACATAATAATTAGCTATAATCCTAATTCAATATAATTCTTAAAATCGAGTGACAAACCCGGAATGATACTGCTTTGAAAGATAATAATTTAAACGACCGTTACCTAATAAATCTCAAAGAAAAATAATCCTAACTAAAAGGTGTAAAATAAAAAAAGTAAATCTAAAACATCAAAAAAACCCGACTGCGTAAAAATTGAACTTTAAAAAAGATGGAAACAAGATCACATATTTTTGTCTCCAATCCAACCCAATCTGCAGTCGGAGGCCTTTACTGTTAAAAAGCTGCCTCCGACTGCATGAGATTGGGTGTGGGATTGAAGACAAAAATATGTCATCTTTTTGAAAGTTCACTTTAGAATAGAATAGAATAGAATAATATTTATTTGCTTAAAAACATGGTATAAAAAGATGGTGAGATACAAAAAATAAAAAGAGCATACATGTTACGCAGTCGGGTTTTTTTTTTAGATTATCTTTTTTCCTACTAAACATAAAAAGATCATCCACAATCAGTCATGTTGATGTAAGTTTAAGCTGCATTTGTTAAGGTCAAATCTTTGGATTGGTGGCTACCTATCCAAAGATTTGACTTTAACAAACGTTTCTTTATATGCATAATCATGGTTAGTTTATATGTAGGGATACAAATTTACCAAAGATATTAATTGTTTTAAAATGACAATAAAAATACTATAAAAGGTTTTCTTCCACTTTCAGCTTACCTACTCTGTATTCAGGGCCGAAGAAAATAAGCAATTAGGCCGTGGATAATTACAATTTTAATTGCTAATTGCCGCCATCTTTATAGACCGTCCTATTTTTCACAGCATTAACTGGCTATTTGAAACATTTTCAGGTGACTAAATTATAAAAGTCATCTATTGAAATGAGATATTTTTTGCGAGTATTAACTCGCAAAAAATATTATTATTAATTAATTCGTTATTTTTTTTAATTTTTAGAATATTAATTCTAAAAATTTAAAAAAATAACTTCACTTTGGTGCAAGTTTACACTTACCTTCTAAGTAGTATGCAATGAGATGACTCCGGAAAGCAAAGTTAATTAAACTATTATTGTCTTTTTCTACTTCTGTCTATTAATAAAATACAGAAATATCAAATCAGTACCGCAATATACAGGGTTATTGGTTATATATTGGCAATCCCTTAAGGGATGTGGAAGAGGTCATTTGCAACCGAATGCCCCTGATGACCCCTATGCAAATGTTAATAAATTTCGAGTAATTTGCCATTTTATATATTTTTAAGATATCTGGTATATTATTGTATCTCGTTGGACAGCTGAGAAGTTGTACATGCTTTTGGAAGATTCTGCCGATAAAGTAATTCCGTGTTTTTTTGGAGAAATCGACTATTTTAGTCAAATAACCTGCTCAAAATAATAGAAAATTGGAAAGATTTGTAAAACTATTAAAGATAATTGTAATTTTATGGTTGATTATTATGTATTGAAGTGGAAGCCGATAACAATAATAAAAAAAAACATGCATTGTTTTTTTAAAACAAATTTTCAAAGCTGTGTACAGTAAAAAAAGTCTAATTACTCGAAAATGGTTGACATTTGCATAGGGGTCATCCGGGGTCATTTAGTTGCAAATGACCTCTCCTATACCTATCCCCTTAATGGATTGCCGACCTGTAACCAATAACCCTGTATACGAGGTAGGCGCTACATAAGAAAATAAAATGCAATACTGAATTTGATCTATTTATTTCAAGAGGACGTGCTCACTTTTACACTCCTTTCACATAACTGTTGTTTTATCAAAACAATCGCCACATATTCAATTTTGAAACTAATTCTAAATTAGCTCGAGTGATCGAATGAAACCAGAGTCGTTTTTCTACCAGTCTGCACATTGTAAGGTTCCCTTTTGTAGACAACCTTTGCAGGACCTACCTACCTACGCATAGAATGTTAATGCCTTCTTTATGTAAACTAAAAATTATGTAAACTACTTACATCGCAAAGCGTAGATTTAAAGGTGCTGGCTCCCGGTCTGTAATCTCCATTGGATTAGCACATGAAAGGGGACCCGCTTCGTTTTCCATCAATCAAGATTTTATTAAGATTCTCAGTTATATGACTTTTTGTACTTACAATGGATTTTTTGATTTTTAAAGTATGTTTTTAAAACAAAATTGAGGTTTATCAAAGGGAGTTTTGTTTTAGCTGTTTTAAGGACAATAAAGCCGTTTGTCCACCGGTAGTCCGGCACCGTCAACGGGACATCAACGAGAACGAGATGACGGCGCCGAAGTGGCGATGTATACCTTTACTATGGCCGCTTGTCCACCGCACACAATCTCGTTTCTCGTTGACGTTCTGTTGACGGTGGCGGTGGACAAACAGTGTAAAGTCTATCCATCTATTTATGGAGTGTACTAAGACAAACAAGGAAAGAGAGACACTGTTGAGTAGAATAAAAGTAAACGAATATGATATTGGTCCTTATCTTAAAGTTTTAGCGCAGCCTTCACCTGAGATAGCAAACCTACTTACTGATTTGTTTAGACATTAATAATGTATATTGTATTTGTAGATGTAGTTTAGAATAGTTTAAGTTATGATGAGGCTGGCACGCCATTGTGGATAAAAGCCTCCTACAAAATTAAAGAATACAAAAAAAAAAAAAACAATTTTACAAAAGTAAATATGTTCTTTTAGAAACAGCGACTTCCAGGTCTCTTAATCGCCAAGACCTTGACCTCCAAAATACTTCGATACAGATGGTGTCTAGGTAATTGAGTACAGTAATTTTATTCTAGGTACATCGTCTTCACATATAATTATAATTAATGTATACAAAGTATTGTAAAACATTTTAAAAGAAGTCTTTTTGGAGTTTGTTGCCCATTCTTCTCCATACAAAACTAAAAATTCTAATTTCTTGTAAATTTTGACGTTCAAGATTGTGTTTTAATGGCCTACTTGAAATAAATGATTTGACTTTGACTTTGAGTCTACAGGCATCCAATCAATGGATGTTTGCATTTACACGAAGCAATCCTGTCAGTAGGTGTGTTGGTCTTGAGACTGTAGCAGCCACACGTGGGCCGGATTTTGATGAGATCAGTCAAATTCCGAACTTTATACATCGTGATACCAACTTTTTCCTTCATTTGAGCAAGCATTTTATAAGTATTAAGATAAATCTATCTATCTACTTTTTTTTTTTCCTCTTCTTTTTTTTTCTTAAAATCACTACATAATAATATATTATTTTTGTATAATATATCTTAATTTCCATAAGGGTTTATAGTGTCCAAGTGGCAGTAGAACACTGACTCCTAAGTACCAGGTATTCATAATTTGGGAGTCAGGGTTTCAAATTTGCTGCCGGGGTTGCGGATTGTTCGAAAGAGTTACCGTGGCCCTGGTGCACTGGCAACTGAAGGAACACGGGTGGGTTTTAGTCAGTAAAAGTTTGACACGCCCTCCCGCTCCGTCCAGAGCGGGAGAAGTTATGATATCCCACCCAAATAAAAAAAAAAAGGATTTCAACTTTTGTGCGCCTTTAATTATTGTGAACTTTAGCTAGATATTCATTTATTCCGGAAGTGTTATGTGTACTTACATAATTATGATAAAGAAATCTTGATGTTTTGTCTAGTCGTAAAAACCGTGCCAAGTAGGGGCGCGGCGCTAGTTATCTGTTGACCTTATCATAAGGGTTTATATCGCATTACTGTTAATTCATGACTTTACATAATACTTAGCCGTTTAAAATTGAATACTCTCAAATAAGTGCGTATTAAACATCTACAAGCAATAAACGCCAGTGCGAAACGTCAGTATGTGACGTTATTGCGTTATTATGTGATTTACGAGCTTTTGTCAGATTAAAGTTAACGTTAACGCGCGCGTTATGTCGCGTTCATGCATGTAAAGTTACATTTGAATAGATTTTTTATGTTAATAGTTTTTGCAGATAGTTTTCATATTGAATCCAGAATCTTAACAGTTAGTCAGTTAGAAAAATGCTTAGGTGGCAAAGATATACATATTTATAAAATTACCCTTCTCCTGGGCCTCACGACAGTCGGATAGCCAAAAATAAAAGTAAATACCGTCAAACGGGGGAATAGGAACGCAGGAGTGAGTCGAGACGAAACTTTAAAAGGGATTTTAACATTGAAATAATATAGTTTGTTGCCAACAAGTGCACTATATCTTTAATTATAGTACAGTAAACACATTAGTGTCCTTTTTGGCAACAAACTATATTATATCAATGTTAAAATCCCTTTTAAAGTTTCTTCTCGATTCACCCTTGCATTCCTATTCAACCCGTTTGACGGTACATACTTAGGATTTTTTATTGAAAAAAAAAATTACTTAAGTCACAAGATTAAACCATAAGCGGAGGAACATAGATATACCTCAATATAAAGATTAGAAGTTCATTAAAATTACAGGACTGTAACCTATTTTTTTACAATGTTATATAATAAAATACGAGTTTTGTCATTGAAATCGAATGATTGTTATATAGTGAACGGTTTTCCTAGTAACAATAATACCCAGTAAAAAGAAATTCCTTCTAAAAATAAAATATATTTATTCGCAACAAAAATAAAGCTAGCAATAAAGGGAGCGACACGTCGCCGGACAACCGCACTCTTCCATTTGGTCGGCAAATTGCGGTTTTACGTGACCTACGACAAACTGAACGCGTGATGTACGCGCATTCGCGCAGTAAATGGAGGGGTTTTATAACCGTAATATGTACTGGCTAGTCGGTGATGTATGCTGCGCAAATGTTGAACCGGGAATCCTTATTTATGTACTAGGCGTCCATAGGCCTGAAGAGTAAGTAGGCTTCTAGAAAATAGGAGCTTCCTCTATTTTGTGTGCTTATAGTTTATTAACATGGCATCGGTGTGTGGTCTGAAAGATACAGCGAATAGGCCACGATGTTTTGTAGATAATCTGATAATGATTCTCGAGTTTGTGGTGATTCTTTTGATAACGTTGTTGAATAATATTTTGCCTGTTTATATCTTTATCGCCTGCTGGCATCAAGCGGATTTTTGCGACCTTCACCAGGCCATCAGGCCACGTTATGGAGGAACTCTCCACGCTGCTGCTACGCGGTACGCATTGTCCACTTCAGAACCTTTCGGCCCCATCGCCATCCAGTGCCTTAGATTTCCATAAGCACACTGGGAAAAATAAACACTTATGGCGAAAATTTTGCATCTTAAAAACGTGTCGACGGGTCCCTATAAAATGCAAAACAGACTGGACAATACTTAAAATTCATACCGCACCGACGTATACAAATTGCAATAAACTTATACAAAAATATTTTCGCACGTAGGTACTTGAAATAAAGTCCGCGTCCAGTCCAGTGGCAAATAGCAACGTTCGCAGTTGACACTCGGAACAAGTTCCAAGTTGTCGAGACCATGCTATCAAGTATTTAACAAGTTTCCCTGAAAGAATAGTCAACAGGTGCCCTCGGGGAGCGCGCAACTAGAAAATATTAACAATAGCTGCGACTACTACTTTATTGTTATGGGCGCCTAGTACATTAAATGGTTCACGGAAATTAATTGCATAACAGTAGCTGGAGATTTTTTTTGCCTATTTAATCTGTCTACCTTATATTTTCTAAAAGGCCATTACAACTTCTGATTGGTGAATGTAACAATGGCATGCAAGCTACTTGCATACTTTTGTGCAAGTTCTTCAAGCATGTAATACACATGTCCATGTGTATTACGTGCTTGAAGGAAAAATCTAAGCATAACAAAATGTTAGAATGCATGCAAGTTAAAAACTTTAAGTGTGTTTGTATACTCTTGCAATGCAGTCGTGACTTATCGTGTAACCCGCCCGGGCTAAGCTGTAGTCGAACACAATATAATCGACACTTTCATTGAATATGAATTCCTAGTAATATTTCATCTCTTGAATAGTGCATCTCTTGTTTATTGCATCTCTTGAATTACGATCCACACATGTACGTTCTGGTGAAAAGATTGGCTGCTTAAAATTGGTCATTAAACTAACTGCCCCAGATTTCCACATTTATAAACCTTTTATAAAACTTGACGTTATAAATACAAAAAAAAAAGATATACCTATTAAAAGATTTCCTATACAGTTCTTAATCTTCAAATCTTAATACCTGAAGTAATACTAAACTAACCCATACATCAGAACAGTCATAAGTCGCAGACGTACTCGTAGTACCTACTCACACAAGTTTATACGAGAGATTTTAGTGTCGCCGTATATAATAAAGCCTTGAACACATTCAAAAAGTTTCCTCGCAGCACTTACCTTAACTTTGAACGCATGATACGCGTTAAGTAGTAAGTAACTCATTGGCTTGTAGGTATGGATGGCTGTCACACCGAAGAAAAAGATGAAAGTGAAAGAAAAGAGACTATGTAGCGTCTGTGTGTGTGTTTTACAGTGGTGCTGTGTAGACCCTCAGTGCGCATTCTTGCCACTTATGGTTTGGGTTCTGAAATGTAGTTTAATGCCTATTGTGTTCCCATTGCTAGGTCACAAGACTCCTCTCTGCGAGAAAGATGCATACAGCTTACTGTTATAAACAGCTTTTAGATATTAAAATTTTAGTAGACAATACAAATCAATTTCAAAATTGACCTAAACTCGTTGAATAGCTAATCCTTTTACTGCGGCATAAAACATTCTCATATAATGCTTACTCAGGGGTGGGTTCAAACCGTGGCGGCGATCGGTGGCGGCGATCTCTCGCGTCCGGCCCTGGTTCAGGCCATGGTACGGAGCGAGAGGGAATGGTAAGCCGTCACCTCCTTCTGCGAAGCAGTAATGCTCGCGAAGGAGGAGGCAGAGCGTGTGAGGGAGAGACAATCGTTGCGTCCTCACACTCGCAGTCGCCGCAGGAGGAGACACCCTGGGCGCCGGGAGTCGATTGCCGACTCCCGGCCACCGTAGGTGCGGGCCTGCGGACGGCGAGCAATGAGCAGCTCGCCGTCCGCTAAGGACCAGGCCCGGGTCGACAGCTCGTCGTGTTCCACGCGCGCCTCTAAGAGATGTCAGCATAATTGACGGGGTCCGATAGGGCCGATGCCTGCCGGGGTCGCGGATTGTTTGAAAGAGTTACCGTGGCCCTGGCGCACAGGCAATGGAAGGAACACGGGTGGGTTTTGCTGTAATTTATGCCGGTTAACTTATTAGTTAGTAAATAGATACAAAATGTGTTTTTTTTTTAAATTCTTATGTTTTTAATATATTCTATTTGATTTTTTTTTATGTTCCTTCTTCGATACTGAACCGGCCGGGTTCAGTATCAGCAGGTTCAGTATCTGAGCTATGGCACGTAATTTAATTATCATGTTGTATAGTGCTTAAACGAGAGAGGAAAGAGATCCAGTATTTTTCTTCGTAAATTCCATGCAAATTTTTAATCGATCGATACAGCATCATCTTACAATACGGTGTAACACACCCCCGCATTTACCCAGCCCGTACAGTGCGCGAGCCGTGACGTCGCATACATTAGCGCTCCCCGACGCCAGTTGTGCGCAACTCGGATTAAATATTAACCCCCGCTTAACTTTAATAAGCCGACGAACAACATGGATACCGTTTGATAATTTGCCCCAGTTATAATTATGTGCTTTTTCGTAGATGTGTGTTTGTTTTATTGCTTTCTGCAATAGCACGAACTTGCACGAATTAGCACGAGCATGTTATTGCCCCAGAAGGTTAAGGTCGCGAAGGTAAAGATTTCATAAAGGTCGATGGTAGTCATTGGCTGCAAGAACCCTGAACTGGCCAGTAAAATAAAACAACGAGAAAAGAGTGGTTGGATCAAATCAATGTACTGTTCAATTCTGGTGATTAAATTGATAATACGCTTCGTGATAATTGGAAGGTCCATGCATCATTCGAGCATTTGCGTAAGACTTAGAACTTGAACATAAATATTTCTAAATAAATTATGCGTAAAATATACCCAGAGAGGCCAACTTAATATCAAAGGAGCGCTCTAATGCTCTGCCATTCCAGTAGTATGGTTCCCTAGTACTTTTCAAAAATAGGTTACTCCTCAAAGTTGTGGCCATTGGCGATCGGAACGGGCACAGTCCATTCCGTTTTCTGTAATCCGTTTTAAAGTTTATCCATTTTTAGACGGAACTTTAAAACTATTGTATGTGTAAGTTACTGGACTTCCTCTTAAGGACTGCTTGAATTGTCGCTTTGACAATATTATGAACAAGGAGGTGGGATAAGACTGTTGAAAGTCCGTTTGATCTGGAAGAAGTCATTGAGGTGACTGTTGACCTGAGTAATTTCTGACTACTATTAGAAATGTTTGTTTTATTCTAAAATGTAATGATAAATGATAAATGATTTTATTTCTGTAAGTAGGTTTGTACTAACACTTTTACACGTCAATCATGTTATAAAACTAGATGAGGTCGGCGTTTTCTATCTGACTACTCTGAGAAGAAAGGCCGAAACAAACTCAGAGGTCACAGTCTCTTTTAAAGTCCAGACATAATCTTGGTCAGATCATGTGAAGACCATGTAGATTAGAGTCTAAAATGGTCTTTTGAGGAAAAACCACACAGAATAAGTGGACCTGTCCAGTCAGTGCACGCCTTTGTCAGTAATCGTGCAGCTCAACTCAACACTTAAGGAGCTCAACAGCTCAATAGTATCGTAGGTGTACTTCTTGTCTCTATTCAGTTTCGATCGAGAAGGTTTTAAGATAAAGCTCTTCGAACCTAACTTTCAAACCACAACAATAAATTAAATTGCGTCCTCATCAATATTATTTCCCAGGTCACTACCAATAATGTATAAAAGCCGCTTCCCACGATTCTATAGTTCCTCCCCTTCTATCCTCCTCTGTTCACGTACAATCACACAAAACGTCAACACACGTCTTTTTACGTCTCGCTACAATAAAGGAGTTTCCTTTTGTTATTGTGTTTTGGAGTTGACAGCCAATCAATGGCTCGCCCACGAAATATGGGTGAGTCGAGATGAAAAAAATACTTTGTTTTATTGCCACGGTGAGGCCATAGTAAATACAGAACAGTAGCGTAACTGCAAAGAGGCAATCGTAAGCGCACGTCACTCAAACATGCATATAAGTACACAAACCAAAGTCAAAAGTCATTTATATTTTATGCCAAGGGGTTCGTACCCTCAAATTCTCTCAAACGAGTTTTTATTTGAAGAATTGTTTGAGAGTTTCTTTATTATGTTCCTACAATACAATAAAATACCATGCAGTGATAGTGACCACATGATTATTTAAATTAAATTATCATGACTAAAAAAAAAAAAACAAAATTATCAATTAAATTGTCATGCATGTTGAGTCAAGAGTATCAATCAGCCTGAGGATTGCATGACGGAACATACTCCCGCATTCTATGCCTGCCCATTATTAAACATACAAACGCACTTCGATACAGTACTTACTTGCTTTAATAGCAATGTGCGAATTACTTACACTACTGTTTAAGGGGCTCAGTGGCTTCTTTGACGTATTCACATGCAGCGATCAGTGAATGTAAATAAAAAAGTAAGTAAGGGTATCTAAGGGTAGCGCGGTTTGTATAGTATTATTGTGATTGTGGACCACGTAGTTTGTAATGTGTTCGGAAGTTGGGTCAAAGTAAGGGTAAGGGTTATCAGCGAGAGAAGGAACTTCGGTGAACTATGAATGCGAATTTGTTGTTGGTCAAAAACGTACGACAAATGGGAACGTTTTCATAATTTCAACGTAATGTTGCGAGTAAAAGCTCCTACAAACAGGCGCGACATAAAGGCACCGCCTGTCGCGCGACGAGCGGTGCCTATGGGTCGCGTGCGATTCGCGTCGCGTGTCGCGCCTGTTTGAAGGAGCCTTTAGGGTTTTTAACGTAGAATTTGATCGTGTTTTGAAAAAAGTACACTGAAGGCTACTGGACACGTACTAAACAGTTAACATGACTTGTTGTTAAATTAATTGACAGAATTTTAGACTTATAGCTAGTTTTTAGTTCAACGCTGACGTCACATTCAGGATTATTTATTTCTAGATTTTGCCCGCGGCTTTGCCCGCGTGGAGGCCGAAATATATCCCACGGACCCACGGAAACGTACTACTACGTACTGTGTGCCAAAGGAGATCGTCTTTATTTTTCCAAAGCAAAATTAATACTAATGATTGAAATACTATTATGACATGCAACCCTAGTACTTTTTGTTAGGTTTCTGCTTAGAAATTGTGCACAACATATCGTGAACAGAAAACAAAAAAAAAAAACAAAAAAAAAAAAAAAGTTTTGAAAATATATATATATATAGATTATACTTTTAGTAAGTATAATCCATATATTTTTTGTGGTTTAAAACCATCTTCGCATCTAATGAAACCGGTTTGGGGCACATCGTTTGGATGGTTTCAAAGTCTATAGCGGTCATATGTAGAAACAATTGGTTTGTTTTATTTATATAGATTAAAACTTCATGTAGGGACAGCAGTTGGTACTTAAATGGACTTATTACCACAAAGCATTCTCTACCAGTTACCCGTTAGTTACTTAATTACAGCTTTAGCCACACAGCAGTAGCAGCTTTCACGTAGTTTGCTGCTTTCTTCGGAAAAGTAATCCCAAAAAATCCTATTGAAAATACCCTGTGACGTAAGGACCTTCTAGTCCCTTAATTTGCAAATGAACGGCCTAAAAGGCACATTTAGCCAACATTATTCGCAGCTAGGTACCAGGTCTCCATAAAACTGACATACCAAATTAAAAAATATCGCCAATAAAGGCCCAGCTCTTCAATAATGTTACAATTGTAACATGCTATTTTAAAACCTTAATCGGAACTTACTAGGGCCATTTATTACTTTTACTTTAATCGAAGAGGACTCTTTTACGAACCTCGTTACGCAAACTTTATTACTGTAGGTAGCACATAAAAGAGCCAGCCATGTGAAATTAAACTTTATCACGTAAAGCTTAAAGTTGAGAATGTGTTTTACAGTCATCAAGGTGTTCAAGTTAGTAAATTCGACGTTTATTATGTAAGACATCTTGATTAGATCGTCACTAGATTATTATTTTGTTGGATATTTAATTAATTGTCATGTGAAGGTGAAAGGGCCTTAAAAGTGACCCCTATGTTCGTAAAGGGTTTATTTCTGAAATGCAGTGTTAAAATTAATTTAGAGTTAAGTGCCATATAACTTACTGCTACTTAAAGCAACTAATTAAAACTTATATGCGCGCCTAAATCCGTCATGAGAACAATTAATGACGTTAATAATCATTCATATCAAAATAAAGATTCCTGATATTTTTGTCAACCTGATGTTTGAAAAGATTCCGATAAATTGAGAACCTCCTCCTTTTTTAGAAGTCGGTTAGAAATAGACAGTCAGAAATCTCGTTTTGAGATACCGTGCCTAATGGATCATAACATAAGGAATGCTTTAAGAGGCAAGACTTGTCAAATATAATCACAAATATAAACCAGCCATAACCACGATAAACCATTATATATAACCATAGTATATATATAGGGTAATAATCTCGAGGTAAAAACCCACAGCGAGTCGCCCTTCAATAACTTAACTAAACTTAAACTAAGTTCCCAACTTTGATCAATTTATTCTATATGAGAAGACGTAATGTGAAAATAATAGTATTTGACAGAGCGTGTTATGAAAAACTCCTGTTTTTGGAATTAGCCTTTATCACTTTGATTAATTAAAATTATAAGAGTTCAGTTGGTTCCATCGTTTTTTAAGGACTTTAATGATGAATCAAGTGTGGATTAATTTATGCAGTTTTCGTGAGTGAGTGAATATTTGATGGTCGATAAAGAATAGAATAGAATATAATACTCTTTATTATGTACACCATACAAATTACAGATATAAAATAAAGAAGGAAAAGAAGATAGAAAATACGTTTATTTGCGGTAAACATGACGCAAAGAAAAAACACACAAACACAAAAAAGAACGAGTTGGAGGAAAATATGCGTCACATCCACGCAAAACGGCTATCGCTCAGCATAATGCTACGACCCTATGCGAGACAGAGCCCCAGCGCTGGTTTTCAGCGATAGCCGGCGTTGACGTGATGACGTCAACCAGTACAGCATATGAAAATAAAATAAAAACAGGAAGTAAAATAAATACACTATACCTAGTTCAAAATGTATATAAACATAAAATTTATAAAGTGGTAACATTCTTAAATGTAGATAAAGGTGACGATGTAGGTGATTATGTGATAAAAAGGTTACAATATTAGAGCTAGCAATGATTTATTTTTAAAAACACTGTGGTAGAATTGCTTAGGTACGTTCTGAGAGCGTTTCGTGTTTTTAGACATTATTTCTTTTGTGTTAATGTGCCGTGGATACTTACATGGACTTCCTGATCTCGATTTTTAGGATGCAGTTATTTTAAACTTGCTATGTAGGGAATGTAGGTTGCTGTTTCATGCATGGGCGGCCTAAACTAGACAGAAGTGCAATAATAATTTTCACATGATTTGAACAAAAATATGAAACCTGCCAAAATCCTTTCACCCCCGGACACTTAAAAAAATTACAGTGGACCCTCTTACATGAATAAACATGTCCTGTAAGGTAGAAAAAAATGTTCGGCTCAAAGTTAGCGGGGTACCATGTGTAATAGCAATGTTTATGTGTCCCGGCTTCGCTCGCCCCCGTAATTTATGAGTTGCCATAAAAGCGAGTTTTAGGTCGCTTTACTTGGCATGATTTGCATTTTTTTCTTTGGAACACGTGTTGATGGTCGTATTTGCATATCAGAAAACTTTTTTTTTTGTAATTTTCTGTTTTTTCGTTAGCATAATATTAACATGTCGGATGGCTGCATGGCGGATTTTTTCTTGTTTATTTGCGAGGGCGTTTTATTTGCTTTTGAAGTTCCTAAATTAATTTTAGTCGTTTTATTTGCTTTTTCTTTCAGACTCTCCGTGGATGTATGAACTCCTTTCTTTTATCCTTTTCCCACATGTTTGAAGCATTTCATTATAATACAAAACTATTCAAGCTTAAGAGCTATCGAGCTCACTAATAATGTTTTTATTTAAAAGAGTGTCCGTGGAGTTTCTTGCCCGTTTTCTCCATAGGTACCTACTACGCTTTCGGTTGGGCAACTAGCTTCATCTTTCTGACTGACCGAGCCCTTGACAATTCAAAAGTGCCTGTAATTGGTTTATTTGAAATAATTGCTTTGAGTTTGAAGTTTGAGATTGACTATTAAGTCTGCTTATTTCACGTGTTTATTCTGGTGTGTTTTTGGTTTGGTATTACAAACATGTGACACATGTTTGACAGCACAACATATCATGGTTTGACAGTAGGAACCTAGACCTCTGTTCAGATACCTCCTTCTGCGAAGCTGTAATGCTCGCGAAGGAGGAGGCGGTACGCGTGAGGGAGAGACAATCTTTACGCCTTCACGCCCCTAGTCACCGCAGGAGACGTCCTGGGTATCGAGAATTAATAGCCGATTCCCGGTCACCGTAGGCGCGGGCTATCCGACGGCGAGCAATGGGCGGCTCATCGTCCGGTAGGCCAGAGTCGACGGCGCGTTGTGTTCCACGCGCACCTAAAAGAGATGTCAGCACTCACTGACGGGGTCCGTTAGGGTCGATGCCTGCCAGGGTCGCGGGTTTGTCCGAAAGGGTTATCGTGGCCCTGGCGCACAGGCAACTAAATGAACACGGGTGGGTTTTAATCAGTAAAAGTCTAATACGCCCTCCCGCTCCAATCAGAGCAGAAGTTATGTGAAGATATCCCACCCCAAAAAAAAACAGCCTCTGTTCAGAATCATAAAGCTCCGGTTTCGTAGAAAAGCAGGGGGTGGGAGCCACATAGTGTCCGCAATTTACGGGCGAATGACGTCACTGAAACCTTATTTATGAAAGTAAGTTGGTGTGTTTTCCTACAGAGCGTTTTTTGACGTTGTAAACTCAAACTACGGTGACATCATTTTCATAACAGCTGTTGCTGCGGCAATTATTATAGCGGCCACTATTCTTCTTGGAAACTGCATGGTATAAAAAAACAAGTTCTTGCATTCCGGAAGCGACACATGCTTACGTCACTATCCAGTTGCCACTTTATTGCAACAAAACACGAATTATGAAAACATTTTCAGTCACCATTCTGTTAAAAAAACAATATAAATCATTTAAATTGTCGTTTCGTTTTTCTAATCAAACGAAACAATTCAATTTAAACATATACCAACGTAATTGTTAGTTAAAACCTCATTGTTTTATCGCATTCGCACAGGTAATAAAGGCGGTTGGGGAGTTATTATTACACGCTACTGGTAACACAGCGGTGATGACGTAGGCTTGTGTCACCCACGTGACCACTGTGTCTCGGAAAGCTATACCTGGCGAAGTATATTATTATACCATGGGAAACTGTAGCTTTAGTACACCTGCATAACCAGTTAATGAAATATCAATGAGGCTCCTCAAGTCACGTCTTAGTATGGAACTCAGTTAGTTAGGAACGTGTTCCGCTTCACCATTCAAAGTGAGCCGCAAGTGGCGTGTGCGATTAAACATGAAAATCATGCATCTGTTAAGTGCTGGGCTGAATTGGACTAGGAATACACCTGTGTTTATTGCTGTAGATTAGTGAGTAAATGATGAATGAGGAAATAATAGTAAAATAAGGTATTAGGTAATTTTGTTTTCCCTTAGATTTTCTTAATTTTTTATCTTTTCATAAATAGAAAGATGGATACATTCGTTTATTTAGCGGGGTACCATAATTATGTTATAAATAAAAATAAAAAAGCCTATATTCTACTACCTACTTTTAGAATTTTTTAATATATGGTATTATATAATAGTGTGGCTCACGCTTCTAAGCAGTAGTCGCCTCTTTCACGTAGGCCTCCCCCATTTCCTTCCACTAATTCCTGTCTGTAGCTTTAGACATCCATCCTGTCCCCCCTTCTCCGAAAATATCTCTTCCGACCTTTTCCTTGGTCGACCTCTACTTCTGCTTTGGTTTTTTGGTATCTATTCAGTTACTTTTGTGGTCCATCGACTGTTTTACAACCTGCAGACATGGCCAGCCCAGTTCCACTTCAGTAACCTGCCTAACGCCCTTCTCGATGGGAAAAACGTTTCCTTTCCTTTCTAGCCTCACCTTCGCACAGCTGTTTGAGTACTTCATCTCTACGCCTTGTTGCAAAAGAGAATTTCAGATCGCGCCATGTTTTAGAGTATCGAAGGCTTTTTTGTAGTAAATTGAGCATAAATATTGTTTTTTTTCTGTATTCCTTGATCTTTTCTATTATCTGTGTAACAACATGGATGTGGTCTAAAGTCGAATAACCTTTCCTAAAACCCGCCTGTCCGTGCGGTTGTTGATCTTCTAGTGTTACTGAGAGACATTAAACTAATAGGCTGGTAGTTGCCTAAATCCTGTCTGTCACCCTTTTTATGTGGTAAAATAATGGTCGATTTAGACTACTGCTGGGGGGTTGCTCCTGTGTCGAGTATATTATTGAACACTGCTTGAAGCGGAGCTTGTAATGCTACAGAAAGCACTTTGTTATGTTGTCTTCTCCTGGTGTTTAGTTTGATTTTTGAGTACTTATTGCTTGCCCGATTTCGCTTTTTGGTATACCTGGGGTTGAGGAACATTCTGGAAGCTTAACCATAAGCATTTTCGAGTCTTTAAGTTCGTTTTCCCCAGGTGCATAGAGGTCTCTGCAATAGTTTGTAGCTTCCTTTATTATACCTGGTGTTTTGGTAATAATGTTTCCTGCTTTGTTCTTTATGCTCTCTGTCCACCCTTTCTGAGTTTTTTGAACGCTTTCCTTATAGCCCGTATGTAATAGCAATGTTTATGCTGTGTAAGTCTGATGAATACCTCCTTTTCATACAACTCTGGTATTTGACAAAAAAAAACTCGTCATATTTCGGAACCCATAACTTTATTTTTGGATTTTTGCCACGGGGCCCAAACGGTACAGACATACAATTTTACTCCTGTAATTCCTCTAACAAGAAAACCCAATTATTCCATAAATGACCCCATAAACTACTGACCAAACCACACGACCATAGGGCTGCCTCCCAATAAACCATTGTCGCTAGATGTGCCACCCCTAACTGTGACGTAACACTAAGGGTGGGTTCTCATTTATTATTCTTTTTTTATGATGCATAAATTCCACCGCGCGCTGTAATCGGACCTTGTCTTTCACAGATCTGCATATTTTTTACGCGGTTCCCATTGGTTTTCGGTGTGTTATGAGGAAAAGTGAGTAAAGTTGGTAAAGAACAAAGGGGACTTTTGGTTTGTGCGAGTAATGTCGGGTTGCCCTAGTTTTCGTTGAGAATTCTTTTGAAAATAAATTTAATTTATCCTTGAAATTGTTTGGGTTATTCCAGTATTCATTTATGAAGTAAAAGGCACGAAGATGATTTTTCAATTATCATATTAAACCTGCAAAAAGGCGTTTAATAAATAAATGACAAAAATAATAAAGCTGATGTACAGATTAATCTGTTTCAAGTTAACGAGCAGTAATAAATATAGTTTTAATTTGCTTTTGTTTATTTTATTTTATTTTTACTATTTTAAGAAAGCCTACAGACACATGTAAATGGTAACGAAGTAGTAAACAACTGACAATTACTAAATACAAGCATCTACATATATATAAACCTTTTTATCCATGAAATAAATAATATGTTTGTTATTTGACTATTTCTTTCTTTCTAACTCCATCTTTTCTCTCTATATTCTCCTAGTCTATATTCTTTTATTCCTTTATCAAACTGAAATACCAGTAGCTCAGCAGTGCAGAGAACAGTCGATTGCATCGTGCAGAGTGTAATGTCTGTCTGCTGTGTGAGAAACTACCGCCGCTGTACGCCTGGTAGACAAATCGCTCCCTCAAATGGAAGATTACTGTAAAGCCGGTGTGGTATCACACTGAAGTGTAACGGTATTGGTGTGATTTCATTTTTACGGTGGAGAAGGTCGACTGGTTTGGGTTGACCAATGTCTTTCTACAACTATGTTTGTGTAAGATGTGTGTGCCAAGATGGTCTACGATCAAAATGTCATATAGGCGTTATTGGTAAGTATATTCCAGTGAATTAAACATGTATTCTGTATTGATGGGCTAGTTTTTATTGGCAAAGTAGAATTAATTGACAGAAAAAAGAAGAAAAGAAATTGACAGATCTATTAATCAACAAATGTTATTAGTCAATTGGCGAATTTTTTACCGATAAGAATTTAAAGTGATAATATGACATCTCTGTAATCCTAACTTGTATTAGATTATTTATATTTAAATTTAACTGTATTGACCTCGAACTTGACGAATTTATAATCCCATTTTATTAAAACTGACAATAAGTATTGTATTGCCTATTTCCAATTATTTACTGAATTTCATTTTGACATGGTAAACTTGTACTGTTTTGATTGAATGTGTTAATAATATATTTTGTATGCGTTTTTGTTATTATAGCTTACCTAAACTGTTTGCATGCCTTAGTTAAGGTAGTTAGTGTAAGGATTATTTTAAACTTAACATCTGTAACTTGTACCTACTTTCTGTGCAAATAAAGAATAATTCTATTCAGGCACAATTAGTTGAGAAAGTCGATTCATGGAACATACTTAGCTGCTACACGGAAAATGGTAGAGAACCTATCAATGTTAACCATGTTCTACTTTTAAATTTTCTGATTTGCTGTTGATATACCAAGTCTGTATACTTTACTCAAGGCTGTTTTAAATGAACATGTTACACTTCTTCAACTCAAAAAATTAATCAATTACGCTCGTCCCGTCACTACGGTGTGATAGTCAGCCCAGTTAAGCCTACCTCCTTAGATATCCTACGGCGCAGAGTGAGGCTAGTTTAATTGTTTGTACTGCTCGTTTTATGAGCAATTCATGAGCAATTTACTTGACAGTTCCGACGAAATAAGGTGCCGAATTGCTAATGGATGGTGCTAAGCTTAAAGTATTTTTGAGGCGTTTAAATTTTACTTGAGCACTTGCGATTTTATTCAGGATAGGACCAGAATTAATGTTTATTGGCGCTTGAGGTAAGAAAGTGAAATATGGTTAGTTTGTAAATATTTTTATTTTGGAAATCTACACGAGTAAAATAGAGATACAAATGGCAGTCAATCTTACTGAATGTGCACTTTTATATGTTCTAACGTGACGCTATTATCGTGGAGGACTACGTCCATAAAATGTTTATATATACGTGTATAACATTGTCGTGGACGGAAATTTAAAAGCGTCTTCATATATTTCCATACATTTTACTTCCCTGTATTATCGTGACGTGGACGGGGACGTTCACGACAGTACCGTCACGTTCGGAAACATAAAAGTGCACAATGGCTAATCATTTTACAATGTGACATTAAGTCGCAAATATGAGGGTAATAAAAGAAGGAGTAACAATCCTATGCACAAAAACAATTGAACAGCTAAGGCAGCATAGGCCAAACAACAGACTCGATCCAGTCGAGATACATGGACACTCTGGAGTAGATCCCGGGCAGGTTGGGCAGCGCGCAGCCGATGCCGAACGACGTCACGCCGACGATGTAGTGCATGTGGCCTTCCGTCGTGATCGGGAGAGGAATCTGTACTTGGAGAGGTCCACCGGAGTCACCCTGAAAAATAAATTGATAAGCATTAAGCTAGTTAAAAGTGACACCTGATAGATCTAGGTTGGTGACACTATAGTCACAACCGTTCTGGAATCAAATAGACATAATGTGTGTGATAAAAAGTTACTTCGCGTAACAATTCGTTCTAAACTTTGACGCTGTGTTCATTATATGAAAATTCAAAAAAGTGGTCTGCGTCGTTTTGGTTTGTAGCTCTTTAGTTAACTTTAACTGGTTATTATTGCTATTTAACTATAGAGCTATGAGGAACAGGGTGTAAAGTTCACTCAAACTTCCATAGAAAAGGGATCCCGGGGGTCTCCGGTGTTGTGTCTGGTGGCAACTGCCCCAAGTTTGACGTCGGGACGTTATATATATACTATTTGCGCGGTAAACTGTGCTTGCGCGATGCAGGATTTTGCGTGACGTCAGTGTGACGCGTAGCTCGCATTTGGCGTTGTAGATGCCGCTACACCGTTACCCCTCATCCTTCACATAATTGATTCTCAAACTTAAACGCGTTAGAAAACAATTTCAATATTGCCACAGTCACCTGACAAGCATCAACTCCTCCCGCCAGCTTGCCAGCACAAATCTGATTGTCTCTGACGCCGCACCAGTTCCTGTTACACGACGGCTTCAGCAGCCGGTCGCAGATTGTGGTATCTATAAAGTCTACAACTGCGGCTTGCAGTTCAGGGGAGGTTGTTCGGCCAGCTGTAACATAGAGGGTAACTGGTAATCATTAAAGCAGTTGATGTAGATCTGAAATTATCCTAATATCAAATATGAATACTCTTGAAACTTGGTTTGTCAGGAAGCTTGGCAGCAGGGCGCTTCCAAGCTTGCTGATATATTATTAATTTGAACACACGAGATACAAAATATTGCCTTTCGGATCTCTATGTAAAAGTAAGTACCAAATATTATCGTCACTAATATTTGAAAGTTTATCCAATCAATTGGAAATGGTTATTATTTAAATAAAATAATATATATTGTGATGGGCGTTCTAGTGCATAAAATCGATCTAACTTAATGACTATTAAATAAAGATAAACACATTGTAACGAGGCAATTGGGAGCCATTAGTTATGGTATTGGACATACAGGATTATTATCATTAGACTGCCATGCAAATTGCAAAACTGTAGCAAGGAAATCAATTTCTGATAATAAAATAATAATTTAAAAAAAGTTTGTTTCATCAACTTATATAAATTACATAATTATCACCTTTTAAGCAAAAATTTGCTTGTATTAGGTGATTCCGCTCTTCCAGTTTACATTGACTATATAGAGAATAAACAATAGATAATTTTGAGAGCATGCCAAAGGTTTTTAGCAATACAAAAAATTATATAAATAAGGAATAATGAATGCGCACAGTGTTATGTGTGTGTGTGTGGGGGGGAGTATGTGTGGGGGGGAGTATGTGTGGGGTGGCGGTGTGTGTGATCTACATCACTGGGTGTGATGGTTGCTAACATACTTTAGCTTTCTTCATCATCATTCTTCTGCTCGTATCCCAATTTATTTGAAACCAGCGCAAAATGTTTTTATCTCCCATACTTCTCTATTAATAATACAAGGATCTTCGTGATACAGGGTAATTCTAGTACTAGGGCCAAAGCACTTCTTTGGCACCTAAGTGCACATTACATAAGATCAAAGAAGAATGCTAAAAAAACCCCAGAGCGAACAGATATAGGATGTACCTCAGAGTTTTAGTGATATTTAGTGATATCATTCTATAAATATTTCACTTTAAGATTCGATGGCTAAATGTGTGATATTGTGCTATTTGTTTTTCATCAGGGGTGATTATTTTTCTTTAATATTCCTTCGATTTGGGTATACCCGACGATAAAAATAATTAAATACATACATATAATCATGCTTATAATCCCATAAGAGTAGGCAGAGACTGCAGATTGTCTAAATCAACTATCCACAGTCTCGCAGAAAAGCGGCGAAAAGTGTGCACTTTTCGCCACTTTTCTGCGAGACTCAGCATGACGAGTGGCGAACCCTGACGCCACCGTTTGAATTTTAAGTCTCATCTAAGTCTCATGGTCGACTTTTACGTCACGTCGAGAAGAAGGCGTTGGTACTATTCGTAACCGACTACACACGCCTTAAATACATAAATACACACATATATATATATATACACACGATATAAATACATTATCTAATAGTGTTATTACACGTATTTATATCGTCGGGTATACCCAAATCGACGATACCTTAAATAAAAAAAACAGCCCTGATGAAAATCAAATAGCAATATCACACATTTAACCATCGAATCTTATAGTGAAATATTTACAAAATGATATCATTAAATATCACTAAAATTCTGAGATACATCCTGTATCTGTACGGTCTGGGTTTTTTCATCATACTTGATTTGCATTCTCCTTTGTTTTTAAAGAGATTTACTGTACATACCCATTCTTGTTGTAATAAAGATTGTATTTATTTATTAGTCGTCATCTCGGTAGTCACCTTTTTTCTAACCATATCATCTTTCACACTGTCCATCCATATTTTCTTTGGTCTTCCCCTACCGTTATAGACATTCATACTTTAGCCTTTTTGTGTCTTCAAAAACTAGAGGACAACAACAAAGCAAACAAGATGTAAAAATAAGATAAGATGTGAAAAGAAGAGTACCCGGGCGAAGATATGACAGAGCTTTTGAAGAAGACTAGACGTGACAAAGTAACGCCTTACAAAGATTACTACCGCTTTACAAATTAGGTCATATGTACGGCCGAATATAGTACTTTCGAGATAATGCTAGTACAAAATAAACCAAACAACATCTTACTGGTTTCTACAACACCCCACCCAGTGAGGGTACCCTCTGTCCCCAGGCTGCTGGTATTGAACCTGGTCCACAAACACGCTGGCTGGACATACTTGCTGAACACCACATGGTCTTCTAGCTCCATCAGAGCTATGTCGTAGTACTTCTTTGGAGGGTGGTACTTCGGGTGCACTAATATGTTGATGATCTTGGCGTCTGTAGGTAGGACGCCGTTTGTGTACTACAAGAAAATTACGAATTAAATTTTTGGGAAAACTTACCTACTTGTGAAATGAAAGAGACCGTGTTCAAAGCCTGAGATAATATGTATATCATCAAGAAACGTCTTCTATGCTACATAAAGAATGAATGAATGCCAGCTTATCGCCAAAGTCCAGTTGAGATGGTGCGATAAATCAGAATTCAAATCTGGATGGACGGATAGTTTTAATACGCATACAACTAACCACATCAATAATATTCTTGTCTCCCAACCTGATGATCTTCGGCACAGGATCGGCAATAGTTGTGTCTCTGTCAGAGGCACGAGAGCAATGACCCGCCGTCAGCACAAACTTGGAGCTGATGAGGGAGCTGCCGCATTTAAACACCCATGTGCCTATTGACGCCTGCCAGCCTATGGCTCCCTGGTATTTTGGTTTAATAAGTTGAGTGTGTAAGAACAAAGAAAATATAATGACAGAACTGCTTCCTTTTATGGCCACCAGGTATTTTATTAATTGTAGTGCCAATCAAATAAGATACTAGTTTCTGCTTGTGACGTCTCGTTCGCGTGAAATTTCTTATACTCCCGACCCACCCCATCGCATCGCATCACCTGCCCGCGCTATCACTTCGTTTTCGCTTAGCGTTTTTTCTGACTTTTTTTCTTTTTGTTAGGCACTTAAGGGTGGCGTGATGTTAAATAGCCTTCTTCAAGAATTCTTGAAGAAAGCTGGTAGTTTTAGAGATTACCCCCTACATACAAACTTACAAACAAACAACCAAATTTTTCACCTCACAACCTCGGAAAGATTCTGTTTATCATTCGAAATCTGAGTGCAAAAGTGCATTTTATCCGCTAGCGTGGAAATAATTTTTAAATTCGAACCTTTCTATTCAATCATTTTCTATACCATACCACTAGTCCACTGAAAATGCATTTAATACGTATTTCATGTCAGTGCGCCAACCTCATTTTTAGAATAATCGCACTGGCCAGGACGCCGACTGAATGAAAAAAAAACTTTTTAAAATTTTCTTCTCTATTTTATTTATTTATTCAAACTTTATGAACAAGTGAAAAAAAAAATACTGTACAAAGGCGGACTTAATGCCTGAGGCATTTTCTACCAGTCAACCTTAAGGTGATGCAAAGACAAAACATGGCAGGTGCAAGATGAGGGATAGATAACTTGAAAAATAATAAATACTAATACTTAGATACATACATACATACATATAACGAAAATAAACTTAGTCAAGAGAAATAACGATAGGTAGAGGAGAAAACGAATCCTGCAAATCAGCGCTGGGATGATTCTGCCAACTTCTGACGAATATGTTCACCTGCCTTCACTTTAAAAGATAACCGACTGGTTGCCGTCCTGATGTCCAGAGGGAGCGTATTCCAAAGAAAGAACGCCTGGACAAAGAAAGAAGAGTGAATGAAACCAGAGCGGTGAGAAGGACATCGTAGAAGACGATTGTTGGTGGAACGAAGATTTTTACTATGCGCGGAGCATAAGTATTGAACATGTGAAGTGAGGTAAGAAGGAGAAGTAGGTTTGTCGAGACTATAAAACAACAGACAGAGCCCTCAACTCTCTGCGCTGACGAATGGGTAACCATTTTAAAAGCAACCGGTGCGCGGACACATGAGCGTACTTACGAGGATTGAAAACGAATCGAATGCAGTTATTTAGAAAGCGGTCAAGTTTATTGAGGAAATCAGCATTCAGGTTATAGTAACACACATCACCATAGTCTATTCTATTCATTTTCCATCGTTTTAGTTTCATTTTTGATAAAATCGGAGGAAATCATAAAATATGAGCGAGTCCAGCAGCGACGAAGATATAAATTTAACACCTGCAGAGTTAGCGTAAGCGGTACATAATGCCGAATAGAGTTTTCTTCCGGAAAATCGCGCGGAAAGTGTATAAAAGCGTACGATTTGTGCAATGCCTGAAGACATTGACGGCACGGTTGGCGCAGTGGTTACGCGATTGACTGCTGCGCTGCGTGTCGCGGGTTGATTCCCGCACGGAACAAATATTTGTATGAACTACAAGTAGTTGTTTCGGGTTTGGCTGTTTTTGTATATGAGTTTAAATTTTTGTAAACGCACTCAAAATACAGGAGAAATTCCTAGCGTGGGGCAAAGTTTTTAAAAAATAAATAAAAAAACAAACAAAAACAAAACATTCTAAAGGCGCGAAAACGTTTTCAGAGACTATAATGCTATTATACGTCATTGAACTATCTAAAACCAGGAAATCAAGCATACTTTGGAGCATTTACTTTAGCAAAAGCCATGATCAAAACAAACAAATATATACACATCGAAAAATATTCCAAACTATGGCCTTTTAAAGAAAAAGTCAAGCGGCCACAAACCAAAATAGTCTAAGATTTTCTCCACTACTAATATTGAGCAGTTTCTCAACGAAGCGCCCGACTCCGAATTTCTTGCTACAAAAGTAAGTATTATAATATGTATATGATATAATGTGTATATGTTTGTTCAAAGTCGGTACTTTTATGTGAAACTATGTATTTACTGTCTTAGTATCTGCTGTAAAACGAATTTTCTTCCTTTGCGGTAGGTTGTCCTCATTATTGGCATTAGTGGGGCGTGCCCGACTAATGAACTCACGTATCTTACAACGAAAAACGTTGAGAAGCATTCAGAAAAATTGCTGCTGGTTAACTTATCAAAAACGAAGATCAATATTGATAGGAACTTCGTGATCCGCGAATATGTCAAAATTGTAAATAAATATCAATCGATCGATTTTTTTTGCAATATCGCAAATGATAATGTGTTAGACAGCCTATGGGGAGTACTAAAATTGGTGGTTTGCCACTAGAAATTGCCACTTGCCTTGGACCAGAGACCAGACTAGAGCAATACACCGGGCATTGTTTTAGGAGGACGTCGGCCACAGTTTTGGATGGGATTGGGCGCTGACCTGACCACGCTTAAGCGTCACTGCGGCTGGAAGTCCTGTACCGTGGCATAAGGATAAATAGAGGACTCTATAGAAAACAAGTCACAAAATATGCAAGGGCTTCGTTGGAGGCATAATTTTAGAACAGTCTTGCCCAGATCCTTGGACTCGTCCTTCAACTTCCAAAGACAGCACGATAGAAAATCGTTTTGAATCGCCTGCCAATCCGTCCGTGTCTCCAACATTCACAATGGAATCCAATGAAATCGAGCAATTTTCCACAAATTTGCCAAATAATTTACCTAATACACAAGTGACAGACAAACAGTTCCAAAAAAAAAAAATGTAACTTTTAATATTACCAAGTGCAGTAATTTTACTTTTAATTTTTAAAATAAATAAACATTCATTTAATATATTATTTACGTTGTTTTTCTTGCACCTAGCATTTTCCTCGCTGTAGGTTGAGGTGTTTCGCTCGGCAGCAAAGTTATTCTGCGTCTAGTACCTTTCAAACCCTCGCTACGCTCAGGATTCTATATTTGAACAACTCGCTGCGCTCGTGGTTCAATCCTAGAATTCTTCGCTTGCTCAGGTTTCAATACAAGTATTTGGGCCAAAAAACAAATTTGCGTAACAAATAACTATTACCTCTTTATAATATTAAGTATAGACTAACCATGTGTGGAAATTCGCCTGGTTCAGTATCCCGCCCTCCACCATTTTCATCAACGATAAATTGTGTTTTTGTTATCAGTTCTAAACCACCTGCCAAAAAAGGAGTACCAAATTATTAGCAAGCCCGAGCCTGCCCAAGCCTCTCAGAGTGTGCCTGATGGGATTTCCCATCAACAAAAATGATGAACGAATAGGGGATGAAAGTTCGTTAATTTTGTTTGTTTTGTTCTTTTTTAAGCGGTTGCATTTTTGAAAATCCTTCCTTAGTGCTCACTTTCGCTATATAAAGAACTCTTGAGCAATATTTCATGGTTCTAGACCTACCGGTTTGTCAGTGAATGAATTTAAGATTTTTGTTAAGTAGATCAAAATAAAATGAATGTACGTAATAGTTTTACAAACGTATATTTTCTATTTTGTTAAGTACCTGGTACTTGTTGACAGGCCTACACTGGCCTCTCATACCTATTAACACTGTAATTTGAAAATATTGTCTATGCCAATTATTTTCAAAAGCGTAACCGTGGAATTTCATGCCGGCTCTTCTCCATAGGAAACGACCGATTGGAATCGTGCACCTAGCTTCTGACGTTTCATAAGTGCCCATGTAGGTTTAAGTGAAATAAAATATTTTGATTTGATTTCATTTGATAAGTTACTTCTCACTTACATTCAAGTGATCTCAGTTGCCTCTTATGTCTAGTTTCTAATTCCCAAATATATTCATAGCATTCTGAAATAAATAAAAATACGGATTAAAATGAATAGGTACAATTCACATAATATTGTTGGGTAAATGATAATTGTTCCTAGTCAAAACTAATCCTAACTAATATTTTTAATGCGAAAGTAAGTTTGTCTGTTTGTTTGTTACGCTTTCACGGTAAAACAGCTGAACAGATTTGGATGAAATTTGGCACACAGATAGACCATGTCCTGGGTAAGGATATAGGCTACTTTTCATCTCGCATCGCAGACGAAGTCGCTGGCCACAGCTAGTATTATAATAAAGAGAAAAGATTTGAATTTTGTATGTCTGACTGTTCCGCTTTCATGCTAAAACACCTAAACGGATTTGGATGGAATTTGGCACATGGGTAGACCATGGCCTGGATTAGGGTATATTATACTTTTTATCCCGATATTCCCTTGGGATCAAGATTTATGTGGGTGAAACCGCGGGCCACAGCTATTTGATATAAGGATAGATAAATGTCTTACTTCTTTCACTGACCCGTCGTCCAGTAGGACTGAAGTTAGGTTTTGGTGGGTTGTAAGGTGCGCAAAGTTCCGTATTTCTTTCATTTGTGACTAAAAGGTCCGTTGTAGGGGCTGGAACAGTCTGGAAGTGTTTTATATGAACTGGGGTGTAGCTCAGAATATGGACCTTGATAAGATAAGATAATAACTATTTTGTAAAACATGAGTACACTATGAAAGGTCATATAATTAATATGAGGTGGCTACATGTTTTTCCATTTATGGCGTATAAAATAAGTTGCAGTAGACAAACGATACAAAAAATAATTACAATGTCAAAATTCGATGTTAGGAAGCTAAAACATGAAACTAAATGCGACATCTTTTACAATATAAACTATTACTTACAGTTTGCTCAGGAGCTACGTATCCCCAAACCCATTCTTCACTCTTCTGGAAAGAATACAACAAATAATTAAATATTGACTTCAACGTTCGCATTCTTAGTAAACATATTATGTATACTATCGTGAACTGGCGATTTGCCCTGCTGTGCAAGGTTTTTGGGACCTGCATTGACCAAACATTTGTTATTTTCTTAATAAATGTACCTTTATTATTTATTTATTACTAGCTTCTGGCCACAGTTTCGCCTGCATGGGTGTTGGTAATTATCCCACGGGAACGTGCTACCGGGACAAAAAGTAACTTATGTCCTTCCCCAGGATGCCATCTATTTCCTTGCCGAATTTTATCGAAATCCGTTCAGTGGTTTAGGCGTGAAAAGGTCACATACAGACAGAGTTACTTCCGAATTTATAATATTAGTATGGATACATAAAACCTTTCGGAACAAATTCTCAGAATAATGGTGAAAACATAATATTATAAATCCGTTGAATAATTTAGAAGAACAGCGCGGTCACATAGACAGACACGAAAAACGACTTTAATTTGGAATATGTATAGATAGTAAAGATGTACAATTAGTTAAAAACAAGATTAACTTGGTGTCACTTCAATAATATTTTATAATTAAATTAAACTTACAACTGGCTCAGGATTTTCATATCCCCAAACCCATTCATCGTTTTCCTGAAAAAAATTATAAAATAAACACCAAATAAATGCCCAGTGTCCATATGATTTAAAGACTCAGCCAATCCAGTTTTAACTGAACATACCCAGCATACCTAACTTTAGTCATGTCTCAAAAAATAGTCATAGCTTGCACTTCGTTCAGAATCATCCACCATAATATGTGTTTTTGGTTGAAGTATTCGTAAAGGCTCCCGCAGCCAGGCGCGATGCGACAGTGTGACACAAAGGCGCCGCTCGTTGCGCGAAGAGCGGTGCCTTTGAGACGCGCGCGATTCGCGTCGCGTGTCGCGCCTGTTTGTAGGAGCCTTAACATCATAATATTACACGTTAATGAATTTGTGTTTTTTTTTTGACCAGATTATTTTTTTTTTGTCAGTTTATAGTAACTTATTTATTTATTTTTAAACGTTGTACTAGTGTTACTGTTCGTTTAGTGGCACCCGCTGATTATTATTTGTTTTTGCTATATATTTTTATATTCCATGTTGTAGCTGTTTACTATTCCTTAATAAATGATATAAAGTAAAATAAATAAATAATATAAGTAAAATAAAATTAAAAAATATTAAGTTCTTAATGCGATAAAACTCTTGCAACGTTATGCCATTAATAGACAAGAGGATATCAAGAATGCTGACGTCATAATGCAATGTACTACACGATGTTAGAACTAGGGCAAGCCTCTTCTCTGGTATATGTCCGATATGACTCAGTTTATTTATATGTACAATAATGAACGTTTCAACTTTTACATAAACACGACGAAAGTCAAATTTTATATTATTTAGAAAGACAAGAAAAAGAGATAACACATTTTGTACCATGTCTACACTTTTCAAGAACTTGTAGACTGTTTATATAATTTTCGGAAGGAAGAACGTCATATTATGTTATAGCTTTATCGTTTGGATTGAAATGTATGCAGTCCAATTAAGCCCCATACTCATAGGTCTCTTTTAATGTTTTATGGTGTAAAGAGTATTCTATTCTATTCTATGATTTACTATAAAAGGTTAAAACTTACGTTTAATTCAGTGGGATTTTTAATGTAGTAATTATTTCGGAACCGAAGTTGGGCCGAAGATACTGTAATAACAAATAAATTTAGTTTATTTTATAAAAATAGTTTTCTACATGCTATTGTGCCGGCCACAAATGATATAATTTGAATAAAAGCGGGTAAAACGAATAATTATGTAAATCATAAAATAAATACCAAAGAACTATTAATTTATAAAGTTATTTGAATTGAAAGATAATCAAATTAGAGTGTAAATTTAAAAAAATAAATATAATAAAATAATAATATAATAAATATAATAAAAAAAAATACCTGTCATAAATAAACTTAATATCACTATGTAGCACTTGATACCTTTTTCACTTTCATTCATGTTGTTAAATAACAACTATTTCCAATTTCTGATATACATAATAATATTAAGTTTACACAATATTTGATATACCGATAAAAAAAAACAAACTGAAAATCTAACACTATGGGCCTTTGTTGTCTGAACATAAAATAAATATTTATTTATTTTTATGTCGCTGATATACGTTTGTATCACACAAACCACCCTTTAAGAATACGAACATTACCTCATGGTATTTCAATGCTAACTTTGATGATAACGGATAACTCGTTGTCACCACGAAATAATATTGTAAGTTCAGAAGTTCCACTTGTGTCAGTGTCGGTATCCGACTGGGATTGGTCTACAGTTGACAACACTTAAATAAACTTTTTATTTGAATACTCGGTAATGATATATCCATAATTGCTGTGTTTCGGTTTGGGGGGTTAGGGTACCGGTGTAATTACAGGTACTGACACATTTCAGCTTTACCTCTGGGGTGGCAACGCATCTGCGATTTTTGATGCTGTATTTTTAATAATGTTCACATTCCAATATTCTCAATCTCAATCTGTGGAAACCTAAATTTTTTACGAGTTTTTGACATTGATTGTCGCTGATATAAAAGAAAGAAAGAAAGAAGGAAGGAAAGAAAGAAAGAAAGAAAGAAGGAAGGAAAGAAAGAAAGAAAGAAAAAAGTGCGCTGTGAGAAGATATATTGACTCGATTTTGAACGTTTTTAAAACGGGAATTGACCTTCTGGTACTTATGTCACTTAGCATCAGTTGAGCCGTGGACTTGTACGTCATCTAATAATATTATAAGAAGCACAATAATGTAGGGTTTTTAAAATAATTTATTATAAACGTATACAAGCTGGAGACGACAATTCGACAATAATTTTAACTGTGTATATCTAATGCTGTTCCCAGTCTGCTTACGAAAATTCAATCAAATAATATGTATCCAATACGTTAGTCACTATAGTTAGTCAAAGTTTGGCAAAACACAGTGCGCGCATCACTACTATTTACTCGTAGTTTGTTTAAAAAAATCACTTTATATTTCGATGTTAGGATTTATTTGATAGTTTCAAAATACTCTTATGCATTAGTATTGCCAGTGTTTTCATTTATTGTCGTATTGTTGTCTCCACATTGTGTAAAAACGATTCATGAACTAGCATAAAAATATACATAATACAATTTTCAACAACACGTAAATTGTTACACTCGAACGTATTGATTTTCCACAGCTTTAGTTTGAAATCGGAAACGATAATCGTTTATTTTCACAAAAGTCACTGACGCCAAACAACAGACTCGATCCAGTCCAGATACATGGACACTCTGGAGTAGATCCCGGGCAGGTTGGGCAGCGCGCAGCCGATGCCGAACGACGTCACGCCGACGATGTAGTGCATGCTGCCTTCCGTCGTGACCGGGAGACGAATCTGTACTTGGAGAGGTCCGCCGGAATCACCCTGAAGAGTTTATCGTTTTAAATGTTTGTTTCTGGATTAGTAAACCAATGCAAGTAAAATAACGCATGTCGAATAAGGTTTGGTAACAGGGCTTTAGGCTTTTGGTAATCAATTTGTGTAGACCTAACGATAAGGGGTGAGTTTATATTGAAATTCAATTTACACTAATTTTGTCTACACATTTTGCTTTCCGTCACTGGCTAAGAACAGTTGGGCTAATGCACTGAAAAAGCCTGTTGGTTGGCTCGCACTTCGTTCGTTAGAAGAATAATTTAAATTTTATGAGGGTAACATATAGCCTTTTCATGAAATCAAATTAGATAACTAAACTGAAACAATGAATTCAAATTGTAAGAATTACCTGACAGGCATCGACTCCTCCCGCCAGCTTGCCAGCACAGATCTGGTTATCTCTGACGCCGCACCAGTTCCTATTACATGACGGCTTCAGCAGCTGGTCGCAGACTGTGGTATCTATAAAGTCTACAACTGCGGCTTGCAGTTCAGGGGAGGTTGTTCGGCCAACTGTAACATTTTGGGTTTGTAATCCCTTGTTAAATTGCCTCTATGAATGAGGTTGTCAAAATGGTCAATGCCTGTAATATTTGAACACAAGGGCGAAAAGTATAAAAGTTGCCTGTAGAAAAATATATGTAACATGCAAATTATTATCATCACATTGCAAATATAACAATGTTTGTCAAATTAATTTGCTAAAGTTATTTGTAAAGTAACGATCTTGTAATTGTATGAAATCGATCGTACTTAATGAGCACTATATAATGAAAAATACGTTGTAACGAGACAATGAGGGCTTTCGCGCTTGAGTTCGCCGCTAGAGGCGCTAGTGTAGAGTAAGGTCTCTAGATGTCAAAATATGTACTGAACGTTGACTGTTTTCGGGATTTTTTATCACGGATTTTAACGAATGATTCATAAGAGCTGTAATGGTTGTGCCATCTTGATTAATTATTGCTTAAGATTTTAAGTAAAAAGTTAGGATGTAATTTGGTAGCACTTGAAGGAAGAATAAGATTTGTCTGCTTCATGTTTGCCAATTTTTGGAACATTCTAATCTAAATATTCATTTGAAGTTTTAAAATGTAATAATATAAACATACTATGAACATACGGATACTTAAACATATCCAAAACATCAAATAAAAGTACTGCAACAGGACCTTACTCGACAGTGGCGCCAACTGGTGAGCACAAAAACGATAACCCCCATTGGTAAAATTGAAAAATGTTATCACCATTAGTTAGATTATTAGATCCACATGGTAATCAGTAAACTTCCACACAAATTGCAAAACTGGAGCAAGGAAATCCTTTTTCAACGGATCCCAGAATGACTGCAAAATTACTAGTAATTTCAACCTGTGTTTTAGACTAATTGATAGTACAAAACAAACAGGGTATGAAAAGGACATAAGGAATACTCTTGTGTGAACATGACAGAGTTTTAAAAAGAGATATTCTCACGGGTATGAATACTAGTACTACTGTTAACCTGCATCATCCCACTGCTGGGCAAATGCCTCTCCCCATGACTTCCAGCTCTTTCAATCCAGGGCTAAAGTGGACCACTGGTCATTTGTTTTCTCCAGCTCATCCTGCCATCTTCTACGAGGTCTGCCGCGATACCTTCTGGCTGTGTCAGGGCTCGACGTTGTGGTTATTTTAGCCCACAGCTCATTGGATATACGGCAGACGTGGCCAGCCTAGTCCCATTTCAGCTTAGCGGCTTTTTGAGCGACGTCGGTACTCCGTGTTTGGGAGCGCAGTGTGGTGTTGCGAATTTGGTCTGTCAATTTGACACCTAGAATACGGCGCTCTATTGCACGTTGGTATGAATACTAATACAAAGTAAACCAAGCAACTTCTTACTAGTTTCCACAACACCCCAACCAGTGAGGGTAGCCTCTGTCCCCAGGCTGCTGGTATTGAACCTGGTCCACAAACACGCTGGCTGGACATACTTGCTGAACACCACATGGTCTTCTAGTTCCATCAGAGCTATGTCGTAGTACTTCTTCGGAGGATGGTACTTTGGGTGCACTAATATGTTGACGATCTTGGCGTCTGTAGGTAAGACGCCGTTTGTGTACTAAAACAAGAATGAATATAATGTTCTCGTGAAAATATAAACATGATTAGATATTTTGTTTATTCATCCATAAAGATTAAAATTCAAGACTAAAAGAAGCCTCTTATGCTTCAAAAAATATATCTTAATAAAAGCATACAAAATAAGGTGTACGCGAAAACCAAATGAGATGGTAGAACAAACCTCTGTTTGGGTATGCATGTAGGGCTGATTAAATAAGACATAAAACTGACCACGTCAATAATATTCTTGTCTCCCAACCTGACGATCTTCGGCACAGGATCAGCAATAGTCGTGTCTCTGTCAGAGGCACGAGAGCAATGACCCGCCGTCAGCATAAATTTGGAGCTAATGAGGGAGCTGCCGCATTTGAACACCCACGTGCCTGATGCCGCCTGCCAGCCTATGGCTCCCTGGTATTTTGGTTAAAGCACGTAATAAATTAGAACATCAGAAAATTATGAAAATAAAAGGAATGAGAAAACTAATGAAAATGAGAACTGTTCTATTTGTACACCTGCTATTTTATGGCTCCCTGGTATTTTGGTTAAAACACGTTATAAGTTAGAAGACCAGAAAATTATGAAAATAAAAGGAATGAGAAACCTAATGAAAATGAGAACTGCTCTATTTGTACACCTTGTATTTTATGGCATCCTGGTATTTAGTTAACAAGTATGTACTTAATTATTCTTTTTATCTTACTCCTTACCTTGCTTCACTCAATAAAATTTTCATGCTAATGTATTTATCAAGTTAACAACAAAAAGATTCTTTCCAAGTAACAAAATTCAGTGAAAATAAGGGTCAGGCGGTAGATGAGGCAAGGTGCTAAAAGACACTCACCATGTGTGGAAACTCGCCAGGCTCAGTTATTCGTCCTCCAATTGCGCCTAAAGGTGGGCTATAGTTTGGATCAGAATTTTCCCATTCTCTCACACCTGCAAAAATAATAAACAATCATACGTTACTACTACACACTTGTTAGGGTCGGCATGATTTGGCATATTATATGGATATATATGTCCGGGACAAAGCCGATCGGGTTAGTTCGAATTGTGCCGAGCCGACCCGAACATGATTGAGCTAGGGTAGATGCCGAACGGAGTTTGGCGATCCACATGAGCCGAATGAAAGCCGAATATGTGTGATAGGTTTTGCCTCTGGTCGGCTTTGTTGTTCAACAAAGACTGCCCAATCGAATATGCCGCTTACCCGAAAAAGTGTGGCGCTCTTTCGTAGTAACACGTAAACTGAGAAAACTTCCTTCCTGCTACAAAATAAAGGCACTGTCGAAGTCGAATTGTTGCAATGGACGTGTAGGTGACTGTAGATGTTTAGTATAGTTTCAGTTTTATAAAAAAATAAATAAGGTGTCACTTACATTCTTCTGATCTTAGAGTTCTTTGGTGTCTAGTGTTTAATTCCCAAATGTATTCGTAGCATTCTGTAACGAGGGAGAAAAATTTAAACGAATCATTTTAGAAACTTTTATTTTTATCTGTTCATATATATATATATATGTATAATTATTATATTACAGCTTAATAACACAGCTTAAGGATAGATAAAGAAGTTAGGCGAGGATTTATTTCTTTTTACTTTTAATTTTTTTTGGCCCTATCGGACCCCGTCAATTATGCTGACATCTCTTTAAGTCGCGCGTGGCACACAGCGCGCCGTCGACCCGGGCCTGGTCCTTACCGGACGGCGAGCTACCCATTGCTCGCCGTCCGCAAGCCCGCAAGTTAGGCAAGGCTAAAGTAACAGTAAGCAAGGGCTTCAATTAATTGCAAAAAAAAACTATAGTAATTATATGAAACCTTATCTCATAATTACATTTTTTTTTGGCCATGTTCCCAGTAGCTAAGAGAAGAAGTTTAAGGGCTTCATGTAGAACGTTGTAGGCCTAACTTGTAGACTGTAGATTAGTAGACCTTTTTATATTTTTATATTTTATTGAGTGCCTGTTACTTGTTGTCAGGCCTACACTGTCCTCCCATTATCAACACTGTAATTTGAAACATTGTAAAAGCCCCTTATTTTTAAAAGAGTAACCGTGGAGTTTCTTGCCGGCTCTTCTCCATAGGAAACAACCAATTGGAACCGTGCACCTAGCTTCTAACGTTTCATAAGTGCCCATGTTGGTTTATGTGAAATAAAATATTTTGATTTTGATTTTCATTTTGATCATGTTTTTTTCGTCGGAATTCTTCCGAACATTAATATAATAGCCGTGATCTGAGTTCACTTCCTTCCTAGCTATACCTATCACCTTTCATACAGCCCTTATAGAATAGGTGGCGTGAAAAGTATTGGTTGAAAATATTAACTTACTTATTTCAGAGATCCGCCGTCCTGGCGCACTGAAGTTAGGTTTCGGTGGATCGTACGGCGTGCAAGAGTTCTTAATTTTGTCGTATGTCCTGTCCGGATTAGCTGGAACATTCTGGAAGTGTGACGTAGCGTGAAGATATGTTTAGGATGGTATAGCAGCAGCGGTGAGGTTTTGTGAAAACTCAGGTGTTTAACAGATTGTGTTGAGAATTTTTACAATGAAAAACGATGCGTTAGTTTTAACGAGCAAATTATGTATTCGCCATCTTTATTCCAACATTCAAAGAGAGGGGTGTGGGAACAATATTTTAAATTAAACCAATCACGGTCGAGAGATTAGTATGACGTAGCGTGTGGTATTGTTTCTTGCCTCGAGATGTCACTATCAGTCCTTAATGTGCATTTATGGATTAAGAGTTCACAATAGATTGTAAATAACCGAATTAACTTTATAACTTACATTTGGCTCAGTGACTACGGCGTAACCCCAAACCCATTCGTCCTCCTGCTGAAAATATAAAAATGATAATTTTTCCAAAAATAAAATTTTAAATGCCCATAGTCTCCGGTTTTCGGCCAGCGGGGTAATTACGTAACACACTAACAGTAAGAATGGGTTTAATTTTGACAGTTCAACAACATTCATTGCGTTATTTACGTTGTTGAGCCGTCAAATTTTTCGAACACAATGGATTAGCAATAGGCTTCAAACTGTGATATTCAGATTGTGATAGTTTGTGTGTTACGTAATTAGGGTACAGGATTATAGTTATTTTCAATAATTCGGACGGACAAATACTAGTATATACAACCCGTTTTAGGGGTCCACAATGACGTGTAAAAATAAAATAAAATCAATAGTTGCAATAAGATTATAATTTGTCAACAGGGTGGCAGGGACATCGACCCACAACCTGTTACCATGGGTTCAGTACATGGTTCTGAATCCGCAGCGTTTAATTTTTTCGTCAGTTATTTAAAAAAACACGTGTGGCACTCGGGGACTGCCGCGGTAAAGCTATTGCATAGTATTTTTTTATCAACTTATGCAATATTTTTTTTTTTTTTTTAATTTATTTAACACGTTGGCGGACAGTAACGACCACAGGCGTCTAGGTAGCTAAAAGTGATACGACAGTACGCCTGTCGACGTCTGAGTTTTTACTTGCATCAAATCAGTACGCCACACGACGACCGATTTTCCATAATATCATAAAGAACGGCATGTTGTACTGTCACCACACGTATAATTACGACTTTCGTACTGTCACTACACTGTTTTCAAAAATTCGTCAAAGAAAGTACTTCCACGCACACATTCATATTTTTATAGTCCCCTCCCTACACACACTACGCTCGTGGGCGTCGTAGTTACATACGATCAGTCGCGTACTGCGCCGCTTCGGTGATCTTACGTGTCGCTACATGTTTTCGCGCGCAATTGTTATTTAGAAAGTGAGTACTGTTTGTTTTCAATGTAATTTTATTATTTTATGCATACTAAATAGTAATTCAAGTCTAGTTGCATATGTAAACAACGTATTTACGTTGCTAATGTTTGTTGTGAACACGATTTTGTTGTACTAAATTTGTAACGAATATTTTTGCAGATGTCGTCTCGAGACTCGTTCGAAAAAGAACAAAAACGACTTCAGGACCTATTTGATGCAGCTTCTACCCCTGAATCGAGTCAAGACCCATTTGCTGAAGATGGCGAGTATGGATCTGACGATGAGTATCAACCATCCCGCGCCGAATCCACGACTTCAGAGGATGAAACTCAGGCCTCAAAAACAAGACGCACACGACAGATTACAGCTGCTATATCATCTGGTGAGTCAACATCCTCTTCGTCTAGTGATGCAGATGATGATGCTGACAAAACATCATGTTCTGACTCCACTCAACTCGACGGAAATCGTGAAAATATTGAGGTCACACGAAATACTGATTGCCCTGTAGACCTAATACAAGAACCTGTTCCATTGATAACTGGTCTGCCTTCGATTGACGAAGAATACCCTAACACGTCACTAGAGCCCTCTAATCAGCTAAACCCTGTCAGTGTTAGTCCTAGGAGATCAGAAACACCTGTCATAGAGGAATTATGGTCTGAAACGGTAACTGATATACCCGATTTTAATTTTGATACCTCTCAATGTGGTGTAACCGTGAATGTTGATAGCATGAACCAAGTTATTGACTTTTTCCATCTTGTATTCCCACAAAGTTACATAGAATATCTGGTAAACTGTACTAACAATTATGGAAACGCTCTATGCAACACAAATAGACCTCATACCAGACATAGCCGCAAAACAGTATATCGTGAAACCAACTGTGAGGAAATGATGAAATTTCTTGGGATTACTCTTCTCAAGGGTCACATAAAATGTCCTAAACAAAGAAGTCCCTTTTCATTATCCGATGCACTATATTATCATCCCATATTTAGCTTTATAATGTCAGGACGACGATATGAGCAAATTTTGCGCTGCATCTGTGCATCGGAATTAGATGCAAAGGGAGAAAATAAGATTGTGAAATTCATTGATATGTTGACACTAAACTTTCGTAAAATTTACAATGCTGGTGAAGAGTTGTCACTGGATGAGTCGCTTCTTCTGTTTCGGGGTCGATTGATCTTTCGTCAATACATCAAGTCGAAAAAAGCTCGCTATGGCATCAAATTCTATGAGCTCACTACATACGATGGCTATGTGCTAAATGTAAAGATGTATTCGGGAAAGGAAGCGACAACACCAAACATGGGTGAGTCTGAGTCTAAGACAGAAAAACTTGTTATGAGGTTAATGCGTCCATACTTGCTACGCGGACATCATCTTTTCATGGACAATTTCTATAATTCTGTGAAATTATCACAGAAATTGGTTGACCTGAAAACTCATTGTACTGGTACCTTGCGTTCAAATCGTAAAGAAAATCCTAAAACCATTGTAAAGAAAAAGCTGAAGAAAGGTGAACACGTGTGGGCACGCAAGGACAAAGTGTATGTTTCAAAGTGGAAGGACAAACGTCCAGTCTTGATGATTACCACTAAGGTACATCCTTCGATTGTGGAAGTGAGAAATAGATTTGGCAAGACCAGATTGAAACCTGCAGAAGTTGAACTTTATAACCGATACATGTCCGGTATTGATAGGTCCGATCAAATGGTATCCTACTACTCATGCCCTCGGAAAACGATAAGGTGGTATAAAAAGGTACTTTTTCACTTTCTGGATATTGCGGTGTGGAATGCATACTTCATATTCAAGAAATATAAGAAAAACAATGTCCACTCATATCATTACGTAAACTACCGAGAGGAATTGATTAAGGTAATGATTGGGATCAGTAACCTGAAAATAAAAGGAATAGACATGATCAATAAAAACAGCATTCATGATAACAGGCGCTTCCGACCCAGTACTTCATCTGCTCCTCAACCGGAAAACATTTCTGTAACTGAAAATTTAATGAGTGGTCACTGGCCAGAGCAAGTACCGTCTCGACCTGGAATAAAGAAAAAGTTTGCCTTCCTAAAGTGCAAAGTTTGTACCAAAAACAAAATTCGAAGGGAAACGAGTTATCGCTGTAAAGGGTGTCCAGATAAACCTCCATTATGCCCATCTTGCTTCGAAATTTACCATAAAAGTATAAGGACTGATGAATAAAGATTTCGGAATCAGTACTGTTTAAATAGTACTGATGCCAAAATCTTTAATCACTATAATTTTATATCTTATTGTTTAATAAGTTGATTAGATTATAACAATAAAACTGATTAGAATATAACTGATTGTGATATCCAGTTCCTTCCGTACAAAGTTTATGACTGATTATAATTATAATAATGTTAATTTTAAGAAGATTTCATCTGCGTTTAGTTTACTTTAAGTTTTTTGCCATTGTAATAATTACATAGAAGTAACTGTAAGTGATTATGTTGTTTCTTAAATAAAACTACGTTTTGACTAATTAAATCTACTTTTTATTACCTTTCTATCACACACAACACTGACGCCGGAAGACGTAAGTGCACAACGCATAGTATTTTGCGACATATTTTATGACACTACGGATATAAGCGTATACGCCTAAGACCGTACTGTCATATCCCTACAAATAAAAATACTCTATGTGACAGAACGCCTTACGACGTTTACGCCTATATCCGTTCTGTCATATCATATGGTTTTTTAATCATGCGTTGTGACACTACGCCCGTGGGCAATGTATGAAAATAAGTAGTGTCTCAGTAGCTGCAACCAGTGAGATAGTACTGTCCGCCAACGTGTTAAGTATGTAGTATTTTTTTTCTTTGATATTAATTCAAGTACAGTTGTACCATATACATACACGTTAAGCGAACGCTCGGCCGAGCTACATGGTAGGCGGAGTGGGGGGTGTTAGGTATTATTTTCGTTACGGAATTTCTTGATTCGGTCGCAGCGCTCAAAGCCCGCGATAAAAGCTATGCAAACGCTTAAAAAAAAAAGCTGATCAGTACTTTTTGACCGTAGGTATTGCACTTTTCTAAGAAACAGCAGATTTTTTTTTTGAAAATCCGTCGAAAATTTATTCGTTAGGGGCTCTAGAATCATGTGCTGAATTCATGGTTACTGTTTGCGTGTCGATGTCCCTACCACCCTGTATAGTCGAGCCGTCAAGTAAATATACGTTTAAGGAAATTATTTTAATGACGCACGCGCTGCCATTAACCGTTTACACGATTGCCGCACTATGACATCAGAGTGTAGTACTCGGTACAAGGACTCGGGCAAGCCCCGTCTTAGTTCCGCCGCGGTATGATTAAATTTATTTACATACACACTAGTCATGATGAGCTTCAACTTTTAGAAGAATGTGTCCATACATACGACGGAAGTACAGCAATAAATCAGAAATATATAGTAAAAAAAGAAAGGAATTTGCATAACTCCGCACTTTAACATTAACCATTTAATATCAAAGAACTTCAGGTACCTTTATTTTGTTGCATGATAGGAATATTATTTTTCTATTTATTTGAAAAGCAATGTCCACAGGGTATGTCTATTGGTCGTGATATACCAAGATATTATTGTTAAGTTTTGTATGGAAATAATAATACATACACAACAAAAAACAGAAAACAATATTCTCACGGATGTGTGATAGTGAGTTGCAATTCTAAATGACATTTAACACACTAAACTAACGTTCAATTTGCGTTGACACTATACTATACTCCATTTGAAATAAGATAAGAAATTTAAATAAACCTTTTTTACAGTCCGTTCAACCGATTTTGACTTCTATTCCATCGGTATAAGGTTGGCATCGAAAGCAAAAACGTGGTTAAAATACCAACTGTTTACTGCAGCTGCCGTTTGTCATGCCATCAACACAATAGGAGTCAAAATCGGTTAAACGGACTGTAAAAAGGTTTATTTAAATTTCTAATGTTATTTCAAATGGAGTAAAAGTGAATAAATTATGGAATATCTTTATATTTTGTCGGTCAGGATTCTCCAATGTTGAAGTAAAACAAATACAGATCTCTTGTGTAGTGTACATAAGTTATTAATAGACTATTAAATGCATAGCGATATCGTCAAGGTAATACCGAGGAAAAATATCAAGAAATCACTGTCATACGTTCTTGAATTTATTGTTGCGGTCTTTAAACCGATTTAAAGCATAGCATGGTTACTATAGGTGCATCAAAAAATTGGTTGCGTTAATTCATAGACGCGCGAAAAAAAAAGATTGTTCTTTGTAAAAAATGGTCCAAAAATTTCAATCTGATATGCTTATTGATACTTTTATTAATTACCTATATTCCTACGAACACTAGCCTCAATAGCAAATGCTAGATGTAGATACTAAAGGGTTATGAGTGATCTACGTTTTGGAATGGGCAACTAGCTTCAACTTTCTGTCTAACTGACCGACTCTTTGACACTTCAAAAGTGCCTGTAAATGGTTTAATTGAAATAAATGCTTTGAGTTTGAATTTGAGTTATGCAACCCAAATGTGATGACTAGTTTTTAATCATTTTAAGTTTTTAAATTTTTTAATAGTTTTTGTTAGGTTAGGTTATTATATTTTTAATTCGATAGTTTGTTAGTTAATTAAGTTATTATATGACTAGTTAGGTATGTAAAGCATAACATTAACTATTTCATGTTTGATAATTGCATTTTCAGTAGATAGGTGTGAGAAACAAAATAAGTTAGTATTTATGTTAATAAAAAACTTACATTCCTATTGTTATAATCATTTTGGAATCGGTGTTGGGCCGAAGTTACTGTAACAAAAAATTACTTACTACATTATCTATAAATAAACCTAAATACGACAAAAACCTACCCATAGATTGCACAGCTATTCATTTAGGTAATTATATTTTTAGCAAAGATTTTTTATCAACATTGTAGGTAACATTGGAAACATACTGTATACCTACAGGCAATTATTAATCAGTATAAATAAATCGTTAGTAAGTACACAAAAAAAATCTTTCTTTCTTTCAATTAAATATAAAGGATGATACAGGTATTCCGTTATTTCAATAACATGTATAAATAAAATACCTGTAATTAAAAAACTTAATATCACTATGTAGCACTTGTTTGTAACTTTTTCACTTTCACTCATTTTATTTTAATATCTTTGATACATTTTCCTTTAATAAATTACACTACGAAATAAATAAATCTATGAACAAGTTAGTAAACAGTCTCTATAGCTCTAAAATGTGAATATACGTTTGATGCACACGAAAAACCTTTAAGAATACGTATATTACGTCATCGCAGGAGTTTTTACGCGAACTTGACCGATGATGGCCGGTAACTCGGTGCCCAATCAAGGTTAGCGCAGAAGTTTCATTTTAAAAGTGTCTGAAGTAAATTTCAAGCTGAGTTTTTTCATTGTATTATTTCACTAGAATATTTACATATTTTTTCATGGGTATCGTTACGTGGTTATTTTGGCGTGTGACTAAAATCATACCTAATGCCGCCATCTTGTTTTTCAAGAGTATTTTCGAAACAATTGCACATATGGTTACCAAGAGCACCTCCTCTCAACGTCATTCGAGCGCCAAAAGTTCTTGTAGCACTGTGTGGAACATTCTGCCTGAGAAAACAGTGTTTTTTATAGTACTTAACCTTCTGTCTGTCTCTCGTTGTGACCGTACGTCTCGCGGGACTGAGCCCGCCTTATTTGCGGCGTAGTTATCTCGCGATATGTCTCATTTCACACCTTAATGTCTACCTTTGCTTTTCGTAAGTAATTTTTTATGGGGTCATAAATTCCGAGTAGAGGCAACTTGGAAAACTTTTTTGGGGAAAAATGGGTGTTTATCTGTTAACATAGATCATGACGATTTGCGCTTACTGTATTGTATCGGGGTGTTGTTTTGGGAAGTTTAATGTTGGAATTATTATGAGCATTTTATGTAAATGATAAATGATTTTATTTCTGTAAGTAGGTTTGTACAAACGCTTTTACACGACAATCATATATTTTTAACTAGATGAGGTCGGCGTTTCCTATCTGACTACTCTGAGAAGAAAGGCCGAAACAAACTCAGAGGTCACAGTCTCTTTTAAAGTCCAGACATAATCTTGGTCGGATAATGTGAAGACCATGTAGATTAGTGTCTGAAATATCTGAAAGGTTAGGCTTTGTGGTTTGTGATATCAAGCAGTGCAATTATTCAATAAGCTACCATTACACTTAAAATATTTGATTTATACATCTGCATTTAAAACAAAGCTTCAAGAATTCTTACTTAAGTGTCTCTACTCGGTTGATGACATTAAATATTATGACCATGCGTTTTTCTCCTGTCACCTTATGTAGAGGTATGTTACTAGAGCCGACTGAAATTATTGTTTTATGTATGTTAAGATAGAAAGAAAAGTAGTTTTATTTTTAAAGAAACACGTGCATACAAAAAATATAATTAGTTCTAATAATACAGAAAAATAAAAACAAAATAGATCTACAGTCACGAGCACAAAACAGAAATAGTCGTCAACTGCACGTCATGAAACATTACACACAGAGACACATTATTTTTAAATGACAGTAGGTATCTATTATTATTCCTATTATTTATTTGAGTTGATATTGAAATAAATGTTTAATTTGTTTATAATTTTTAAATGACTTCTATTCTTAATTTTAATGACTTGACATTGAATATTTTTTATTTTTTATCATGACGTTTATTTGGATCATCATGTTTAAAAATTAACAAAATATTGTACATTTTTAAATGTGTTTCTTGTATTATGAACGTTTTTTTTTAATTTTTATTACATATAATGATTTCAAACACAATGTAAATAGTTTGTGAATAAATTGAATTCAGATTGATTTGATATTTTAGGGGAGTGGCAGGGATTCACCGTAGATAATAAAACTCCGTATTCCAACTGGGATGAACACTGAATGCATTTATTTCCGAAAGCCCTACTTATATATACATTATCAATGGTAGCATCTAGTCCTAACAGATATCGTTTACAAACGCTCGACCAATAGCAACGCGCCGCAGGGCGAGCCGCGCGCGGGGCGCGGGGTGCTGTTTCGCCGCGGCACTCAGTCGACGCGAAGGTATAAATAAGGGTGACGCGCAAAGCTCAGTCCCACCGATCCCGACCAACCCCCCTCCACAAGAGTGGTAACGGACTGGAGGAAAGTAAGCGAACGCCTGAAATCCAACACGTCCCCCCACTTAGACTCTATCCCCGACCTCTTCGACTCTATCGCCGACACGACGGCCGCGATCGGCTCGTTCACAGAACACGTACAATCCGTCCTGAACGATTGTTCAAGGGAAGTTGCGTAGCGGAGGCACGTAACACGAGCTGGGATAAGATGCTGAGCGAACTAGAGCCCACCCACCTGGCATTCTGGGAGCTTCAGAGGAAACTCAAATCCCGAGAAGTAGCCCCCATGCCCCCCCCTGACCCGCCCAGACGGCACCATCGCTTTCGATGATGCCAACAAGGCCGAGTGTCTTGCCGACAGTCTAGAGGCCCAATGCTCGCCCAGCTCTCAACCAGTAGACCAGGCCCACCTGGAAGCCGAAGTCGAAAGGAGAGCTTCCCTTCCCCCCATAGAAGACCCCGAGTTTCCTCTGCCTCCCGTCACTCCCGACGAAGTGCACGAGCTCATCAAGGGTCTCAAGCCCCGCAAAGCCCTCGGTTCAGACGGTATCACCAATAGGGTGATATAGCTCTTCCCCGCTCACTTGATCATGCTCATGACCACCAATTTCAATGGTGCCATGAGCAATAACATCTTCCCCCAAACGTGGAAACAGGCCACTGTCATCGGTATTCCCAAGCCGGGCAAGCCTAAATCCGCTCCCTCCAGCTACCGCCCCATCAGTCTACTCAACGTCCTCGGCAAACTCTATGAGAGACTTATTTATAAGCGTCTTAGAGACTACGCCGAGACGAAGGGTCTCATTCCCGACGAGCAGTTCGGTTTTTGAACCCAACACTCGTGCGTGCAACAGGTCCACCGGATCATCGAACACATAAGCGTCGGTTTCCAACGCGGTTCTTTGACCGGTGCCGTATTTTTCGATATAGCGAAAGCGTTCGACAAAGTCTGGCACGATGGCTTATTATATAAGCTATACAAACTTAAAGTGCCGGATCGTCTCGTGCTCATCTTACGAGACTTTTTGTCGAATCGCACGTTTCGCTATCGCATCGAAGGAGCGCTATCCTCCCCCCGCCCCATCCGCGCCGGAGTCCCTCAGGGCTCCGTGCTCGCCCCTCTCATATTCACGCTATTCACCAGCGATATCCCCAAAAGTAGAAAGGCTCAGTTGGCTCTGTTCGCCGACGATGCTGCCATTTACTACACCGGCCTCGGCCACGACACGATCGCTCGCACTCTCCAAACCACAGTCAACCAACTCGGTGACTGGTTTAGAAAGTGGCGAATCGAAGTCAATCCCGACAAGAGTCAAGCGGTTTTCTTTTCGAAACCGCGACTCAGACCCACCCTCCCCCGGTCCGATCTCCATGTTCGGCAAGCCTATCCCTTGGGAGAAGCGAGCCAAATACTTGGGCGTCGTCCTCGACCAGCACCTCTCCTTCTCGGAACATATAAAGCAGGCGCGCTCGCGCGCCGCTTTCGCTCTCGGTAGGCTCCATTCCGTCCTGAATGCACGTAGCAAATTGTCACTAAGGTGCAAATTGCGCATTTACACAGCGTGCATTCATCCCATCATGACCTATGCGAGCGTAGTATTCGCACAAGCGAAACCCCATCACATCCATAGGATGCAGGCCGATTATTTCTTAAGTTGGATGTTTGTCGTTACAAGAATAGGATGTCGGAGGCAGATTCTCAGATTCGTCATTATACCTACAGCGCTGTCCGTATGCATACTGTCGCCGTTATGTATAATGTCTTAATCAAATTCATGATGCTTCTGATCGCATCCATTTCGTCAAGATTTATATGTTAGGGTAACCATGATTAGCACCGCCGTGTCCTCCTGGCGGCGATCGGCGGCGGCGATCTCTCGCGTCCGGCCCTGGTTCAGGCCATGGTACGGAGCGAGAGGGAATGGGAAGCCGTTACCTCCTTCTGCGAAGCAGTAATGCTCGCGAAGGAGGAGGCGGAGCGCGTGAGAGAGAGACAATCGTTGCGTCCTCACGCCCCTAGTTGCCGCAGGAGGAGACACCCTGGGCGTCGGGAGTCGATAGCCGAGTTCCGGCCACCGTAGGCGCGGGCTTGCGGACGGCGAGCAATGGGTAGCTCGCCGTCCGGTAAGGACCAGGCCCGGGTCGACGGCGCGTCGTGGTCCACGCGCGCCTCAAAGAGATGTCAGCATCATTGACGGGGTCCGGAAGGGCCGATGCCTGCCGGGGTCGCGGATTGTTCGAAAGGGCTACCGTGGCCCTGGTGCACAAGCAACTGAAGGATCACGAGTGGGTTTTAGTCAGTAAGAGTCTGACACGCCCTTCCGCTGCGGGAGAGCGGGAGAGGTCATTTAATGATTTCCCACCCAAAAAAAAAAGGGGTAACCATGATTATTAACAAGTTTGGCAGTAAAAACTGAGTAGTAAACTAAATTTTAATAAAAATGAGTCAAAACAAATATTTAAAAGGGGAATTAAATAAAGATTAAGCAGTAAAATAGCTTAAGGGGCACTTACGTGTGGGAAGTTAACAAATCGGAATTAGTGGCTAAGAAATCTAACTTAGAAGTAGCGCTCGCTGGCCGCTACCGCGGCACCGCTCGCTTCGATCGCTCGGTTCGCGCGCGATTGGTTACAGTTCTAACCTAACCTAACCCATTTGGTCGGGGTGCCCTGGCTTAGTTACTGCGAACAGTTCCAACCGAACCATGAACTGCCGAACTATTTACCTAACTACCCATTCCAACTTTTTACTGCCCATTAATTTATTACATTTCTTGAGTATTTTTTGTATTGACATTCTAAGATGAAATAACCGATCAATCTTGTTTTTATTCATGTTAATGGTTTACTGTCACACTAATTTATCAAACGCTGAAAAATAAAATAACCTACCGTTTAAATAACAATTGTAAACTTTATTACCCTTTTTTTATTAGCAGGAGTCTGCCGAACTCCAGTTTGCATGGACAGTTAAGCGTGTTTTACGAGCCGGGTAACCTTCAAAACTTTTTCTCTAGTCCACGGCTTTTTTAATGATCCCGTTTGAGATTCGTAATAATTATTCAATTGATTATAGTAAACGTCTTTAAAATCACTTTTTTCTTGTGGCACGCACTTTTTTCATCTTTATTTTCGTAAACAAATGCACTACTTGACGCCATTTTTGTTGTTTTGTTTAGCAGCACCTCAGGTGGTAGAAAAAATAACTAGTTGTATCAATTCGCCTAGGCATTATGTATACGACGATGGAATCATCAATTGCATTTCAAGGACTTTTACATAATGTCTAGGCGTTATACATTTTGCCTTAACCATTATACATAACGCCGCTAGTATGCAAACGGACGGCGCCGTATGTACAATGACGAATTATGCAATCTGCCTTCGACATATACACCATTTCTTTTTTTCTTAAAATAAAGAAAAACAGTTGCTCAATATCAAAATACAAGAAACAGATCACACACTCGGAATGCAAGCCATTTGTTGAGTATTGCAGCGGGCGATACAAATTGCCCTATCGAAGGCAGATTAGCACAAATCCCCTTCACGGTAAATGGAATACCGAAGCTCGACGAAGCTCTCCGAAGGACACAGAAATGTGCCGAAGTAATATGAATTGAGCCGAAGCCACGCTATCCACTTTACCGACGTCCTCGAGGATTTTTTTTATTTAAATATTGGTTTTAAGCTTTTTCGCTTCATGAGTGTTAGGAAAAATGAGGACTGTGTACGGCTACGGGAAACGGTTTTTGAATTGATTTTTCTGGAAGCTTCGATTGAATCTGAATAGCGCGTTAGTCTAACGCTGTCGGTATTTTCTGAGGGATTCGCTAGAAGAGTCTTTACCTGTAATGATACTTTAGAAACAATCTTTTACAACAATCACATCTTGGGCAGACCGAGTGCCTTATATTTATTTAACTCATGAAGATGTACTTTTACAAAAGACTATCGTGTTACCCAGTAACTGGGCTATGAGGCCAGATAGACAGTCGCTTCATGTAAAATACTGGTATGCAGCTGCATCTGGTAAGACTGGAAGCCGACCCCAGAATACTTGGGAAAAAGCTAGACAGAACATGATGATCATTATCCTTCATTATGTTTTATAAAAATAAATTATATTTTTAAATAATCTATATATATAAAAATGTATCCCTATTTCCCTTGGTCATGCCATAACTTGAGAACGACATACCGATTTCATCCATCTTTTTTTGAATATCTTTCTAATACTTTGTAGAAGATTCTTACGAAAAAAAAAATAAGAAAGTTGCGAGATTTATGCGGGTGAAACCACTGGGCGCAGCTAGTAGAATATAAAAATATAAAAATAGTAAACTACCGGTATCGGGAACAGGGTCCAAGCTACAGGATCTAGAGAGAGGAGCTTCCTAACAATGCGAGCCCACATGGCGACAACCTCGCCAGCCCACTCCAGATGCTTGATTTGTTTATCTTTCTCGGCTTTCACGAGGTTCCCGTCATGCGGGACCGCTATCGCTACCGCGTCGCTCTAGTCGATCCACCACCACTGCATCAGGCTTATTGGCAACAATAGTCCTGTCAGTGATGATGGATCCAGTAAAATGTGATATTACCATTTTCGAGAACTGGGTCGGGCACATACCTGTAGTACGGCACTTCCGATTCCACAAGGCTATATTTTAGAGCAAGTTGTTGACGAATAATTCTGGCTACAAGGTTGTGTCTATGAAAGTACTCTTCATTTGCTAGACGAGAACACCCGGTGATAATGTGTTTGATTGATTCTTTTGGACGGTGGCATGCCCGACAGATGTCAACCGTGACATCTTTCACAATAAATCTCCGCATCATAACTTCGTCCATAATGATACAGACAAAACCTTCGGTTTCTCCAAAGAGGTCACCGAAAAACAGCCACGCTACGGACGCTAGTTGATTTACGTCAGGTCCATGTAGGGCCCGAAAAAAGCGTCCGTGAAGCTCCTTCTGCCATACCACCCTGCAATCATTAGTGTCAAGCACTACAGGCTCGCACCAGTTCTCTTTAGTCAAGGAGAGCAAGGTGAGGTCCTTGTCCACTGCGACCACATGTCAATGAATCCCCACGTTGGCTTCTAGAAAATATTCCCTGAGAGTGCATGTGGAGGGTCTTAGCGCTTACAAAGCCTCGACCTCCACACTTTCGCGGGATATACAGTCTCATTACCGATGACCGTGTGTGATGCATTCGATATGCAGTCAGCAACGTACGGGCCCTCCTATTCAGGGTATTGAGTTCGGTCTGAGTCCATTTGAGTATGCCGAAAGAGTACACCAAACCGGCATGACCCAACCGTTGAAAGCGCGCACCTTGTTTCCGCCGGATAGAATACTATTAAATATTTTCTCCGGGCGGCCAAAGAAGCGGTCCTTCAACGATTGCTTCACGTCAGTAACGATGCCTAAAGTTTCCGACATACCCAAATATGGTATAGGTTTCGGATGCGGAGAGTGGTCTAAGGTTTATGGAATCCGAGAGTTGGGTTCCTACGGATTTCACAATCTCCCTGTGCTTTATATGCATGACCGCCAAATTCCATCCTGATGGCGCTACTGAAAGTTTCAGTTACTTCAATGACCGTTTTTACATCCATTTTGAGAGACAGACATGATAGAGTTGGTGTCTATATGTTTGTTGATTTTAGCTCTCAAAATGGATGTAAGAACTTTATAGATCGTTAGTAGACAAGTGACCGGTCTATAATTTTTGGGCTCCGTAGTACTACCTGATTTATGGAGCAGGTGGGTTATTCAAGACGTTCGTGGCGCAAGTACCGAATTGTTACCTGTCCGTCGTCATGGAAAAAGACTTTTGGCCGCAGGAAGTGGTGTTCCGTCGCTTCCGCGGACAAGTACCACAAGGCAGCTTAAGGACAAGCTAGTGTAGTGCTACTAACATAGTTTTAAGCTATTTTTTTAACACAAGTTTTGTTTTATACTTTATATATGTTAGTTTGTAAGGTATGGGCCATTTTGTCTGAAATAAATGTTTTATTATTATTATTTATTATTCCTATCGTTAGGAACTGAGACAGCAACCCTGACTCTAAGGCTGACTGAAACTCAGATGCCAAGCGGGCGTGTGACCTTTGGAACCGAACCGAATGATTATTATTATTATTTGAAGCCTGTGTTGTCCCACTACAGGGCAAAGGTTTCTCTTCCCTCTTTCAACTTTTCCCGGTCTACTACGATTGCGGGCAAGCCTTTAAGAAGAAGTCCAGCTCATAGTTTTAGTCAGTAAAAGTCTGACACGCCCTCCCGCTCCTCCCAGAGCGGGAGAAGTTATTTGAGGAATTACCATCCAAAAAAATAAACCCGCCTTCTCTTTCTGGGCCTGTCGTATAGTCGTTTCCTGCTATTTGGGATCCGCCAAGTGGTGGTTTTTGCGTATTGCTGCTCTGACATGCGATAGATGTGGCCACGATAATGTTCTTTAACATAAAAAAGGTTTTGTTCCTTTATCTAGGTACTAGTTTCCGGAGTAGACTAGCTATAGTTATCTAAGAGACGGGTACTGTTCTACTTGTGGAGGTTTTTGTCCAGCTGTGGGCTTAGACTTTCACTACGCTACCAATTGTTGCAGAATATTACAGAAGTTACGCCAAACACATAAGATTTTTGTTGACCAGCCAAATAATAGGCATTAGTCATGCGCCCTAATTGCGTAACACATTTTCAATCACAATCCGTGAGGTTCGAAGGATATTGCTAATCCATTGCTTCATATGTTTGAATAATTCTGCTCAGCGACGTAAATAATGCAATGAACGTGGGTGAACTGTCAAAATGAAACCCATTGCGATCAATCGTCATTTTGTGTGTTATGCAATTACCCGCTGTTACTACCTTTCATTCACAAACCAAAACGGATGAACACGCGTCCATAAATTTCCTCTATTTATAACCCCAAATTGATCGCCTCAGTATTTTATCAAAATAATATCACTAGCCGTGATAAACGCCACAGCAAAACATCACATAATAGATCCACTCGGGCTGGGTAAGCTGAGCAATTTGTCCGGGTAGCGACTGAACATTTGTTCGATATCCTATCAAGTCCCCGGTTATATACGGATAAAGCTGTAACAAAGAGAGATTACTTACAATTTCTAGTAAGAGCCGGTAATGCTGCGTGATTAAATTGTTCCTTTAAAGGGTTCATTTTGTGAATTCTTTTAACATTTTTAGCAGTCGGTTAGTTTTGAATTCACTCTGCTCGACTTAGTCTGCCTTCACCGTCATATATAAATCGGGATTTTAAGGCTCCTTCGTCGTCTGTTTGGTCGAGTACTTTTACATCTTTAATATGGACATCCTGCATGCTTTAGTTTATTTTGGAACAATTTTCAATGAATATTGCACGAGAGTTTCGCTTACAAAATGGTGAAGTGGACGATGAAGAGCTGGGAAAAATCATTATATGTAGAAGGCATCTTTAATGTTTTAAACCACATGTTATGTTCTGCATTTCAGTGTTTCTAATCAAATAATGCAAACTCCATAACATCGAAGAATTACTTAATAGAAAAATCATCAGAACAATACATCGAAGTACTAGGGGCACATAACAACAGCAGAGCAGGTGTGTTCAATTATGGAAAGCACTTGTTGCGCGCCCATGAAACTGAGTGGACCGAGTTAAGTGTGGAACTTGGCTTGTAAAGCCTTCATAATGCAGGCAATGCCGGAGTTAGTTCTTTGAGAACCTGACGCCCTGGTACCTACGATTTAATCAATGCATTAGAAATGTTAGAAATCTAAGTTTCCAAGTGATCGAATTTTAAAGTTAACTAAATTCGAAATAGGTGCATATATATAACTTTATCCTGCCAAATGTATTTAATAAATCAGCTGTATTCATAGTAGGTAATTAGTTATGCTGGACATTTTAATTTATTGTGCTCAAGTGATAAATAAACAGATTCTGAAACTGTATCCCTTCAATAGCTTATGTGACTAATTTTGGGAAATAAATGATTGTAAACAAAATACTATGATAAATATTAATTATAAAAACAACCCGGCTATCGGGCCCCGCAGTAAAACAAATATTATTGTTCAAATGTCTAGTCAAATATTAAGGATTAACTTGAACACGTTTGTTCAAACTATTAAGATTAAAAAAAAAAACTCATTAGTAACTTTATGATTTTTATTAATAGGTGATAAATTACAATATACAAGCCAACACTAACATATATATATATTATGTACGAGCATATATGTTATGTTTCTATACTATATTGTAATAATAAGCTAAATTGTGTTGCTCTGAAAAGAGAATAGTTTTATTAATATTAATATATCTACATTTTACATCAAAATTATATTAAAAAGAACATAATCAAACGTAAACCTTACCTGAAAAGAGAAACAAGATTTAAAGCTATTATTTACAAAGACAAAATTATTTCGGATAAAATCACGCCAATTTTATTTCCCTGTGCCACTTTCTGAACAAACTTTATAAAATCATTCGAACTTTGAGTTTAAGAAGTCAAAATATAGGCATAGGCATATCTCCTAAAGTGGTCCACCAAAAGGTGTAAATATGTTTTTGTCGAACGAGAGCCACCAAATCCACCAATGGTATCTATAATACTATTTCAAAGGGGTAAGTAGCGGACCTTAGTGGGGCAAAAGTCCAAATTTATATTTAGCTCAAGATTTGTTGTATATACAGATTGCACAGGCGTCACAGATTCTTTTTATATTATATGTTAATTTTTTTTGCTACATAAAACGGTTTAATTTATTTTCCATTTGATGTATTACTATATGACAGTAAAGATAATGTATGTATCTATATTTTTTTTACAATATTCCTCAGTCAATACAATCTTCTACTTTTTTCCAAGATTTTTGTAGTATATTTTATCTTTTATTCTTAATTTATTATTATTTTGTTTTATCTTTTAATTTTTTTCTTGATCGTTTTGGATGTCTTATTTAATTAAGTTGACAATGATAGTGCAGAGATAATTTAATTAAGTACTCTAAAAAATGTAAAATAAAATAATTAAATTTAAATTATCTCTGCACTATCAATACTCGTAAAAAAAAAAAAAAACTTGACAATTTTTAAACCTTAGTCTTGATTTTCGTTCGTTTCGTTCGTAATCCAGGATTTCTGCTTACAAAAACTGCTTCTAAGTTGTATTTTCTTGGAGAATATACTACTTTGAAATTATACTGAGATATATAAAATGTGAGGTCCCCTAGTTCTTTATCTGTCCTAGCCTTAATATTCATTTTCTCTACAGGCTTTTTTTTGTTTACGGTTTTCTCGCATCATAATGCGAGAAAACCGTAAACTGTTTTCCCATGAGCCAATGTTGCCAAAAATGTACTGCCTCTTTTATTGCTAAACACTCCAGCCTCCAGATATATAGCCTTTTTCTGTTTTGGGTCTTATTCAGTTCTTTAGAAAAAATATTCACAAGGTTTGTCATCTCAATTAAGTTGCACCTATTTCAAGACAGCACCTATGCTCTGTATACTAGCATCCGTATAAATTTGTATCGGCAGATCTGGGTCAAAGATTGTTAAAATAGGTTTTGAACAAAGCAACTTTTTTATTGTATCAAAAGATTCTAGATATTTTTCTGACCAAATAAAATTTTGACCTTTTCTTATCAAACGATGTAACGAATCTAATATAATTTATACTTATGTTTCACACATATTTTCCATAAAAAAAATATTTTACCCAGAAACTGTTGTACATTTTTTTGTGTTTTCGGGACAGGAAAATCTTTTATAGCAATTAAATTATCCTTCAGAGGAGCAATAAAATGTATTATTTTTTATTAAATGTCCTAATTATTTTACCGAATCCTGTGCAAAGTTACACAATGTCCTAAATCCTTCCTTTGAAATTGCTTCCAATAATATTGATAAGTGTTTAACATGTTTTTCAAACGTTTTAGAAAATATCTAAATGTCATCTATGAAATCACACAGTGTAATCCGATAGTCCATGTTTCCTTATAATGCTACTTAATACTCGCTGAAAAATCGCAGGAAAAGTTTTTAAACCAAACGGTAAACAGGTCCATTGAAAGTGCCCCTCTTGAGTAACAAATGCGGTTTTTTTCATATCTTCTATTTTCATAAGGATCGACCAGAATGTTGAATTTACATCCAGTGTTAAGAAGAATTTACATTTTCTTGTTTTGACCATTAAATCTTCGATTAATGGAAAGGGTTATGATTGAGGAACCACAATATTATTAAGATTGCGAAAATCTATACACAATCTTGATCTTCTGCCGTCTTCTTTTTTAAATGCCAATGTTACCGGAGCAGCAAAAGGACTATAAGACTCTTCAATCAGTTATTTTTCTAATAATTTAGATGTTTGTTGTTCTATTTTTTTTTAAATCATCAATAGTGCACCTACAACGCCTTTTTTTTGCTACATTATTTAACGATTATTAAATAAATATGTGCTTCATAGCCATTCACAGTGCCTATATCATATTTATCATTAGCAAATAGTGATTTATATTTGCAAATTAATTCATCTATTTCCGACTGTTTCTGAAGGTCTAGAATGCTAGATGATTAAATGGAATATGAAAGTTTGACACGTCTATGGGCTCATTAAAGTTTATTTTATAATCATCATTTTTCTCCAAGACATTCACCGTATTTCTTATATATAAATCTTCTTCTATCTTTCTACTTGAAAAGGCGGGAATTATTTTTGTATTATTGGTAGTTATGTCATTTTGATTATCTTTCTTTTTTATACCGTGGATGTTTTGTGAAATATCTAATTTTTCATTTTGAATTAGTTGAAAATTTTCTATACAATCTAATCCAATTAAGAAATTGTAATCGAAATTCTCTTCATCTATCACAAAAATATTAACATTCTTCTCGATTAAAAAATCTTTAATGTTATTGTTCCTATAGATTTTTTCACAGCGTTAATTGTTCTTAAGTTTGCATTTATATTTTTTTATTGGGTCATTATTCAAGGTCAATAATCTAGAATTTATTATAGATACATTTGATCCTGAATCATAAATTCCCAGAATTTGTAAGGCTAACATTTATTATTAATTTAATTTTGATTAATGGTACAATTATTAGATTTTTGATCTACTTCATTTAACTCCATTTCTAATTGAGAATTATTAACACTCCTAATTTGATTTCTTTTTTGTCCATCATTATTTTTATTCTTGAACCAACATAAAGCTTTAGGATGATATCGGTATCTTTTATTTTCTTTTTCACAGATTCTGCATGGTAATCGGTCTTTTTGTCTTTAATTTTTTTTCAATAATCTTTTTATTTACTTAATGTTCTAAACCTCTGATGTTATTATATAAATCTTCAGTTTCCTTTAAATTATTCCTATCAATTCTATCCACTATGAAATTTGGTAGACTCGTAGCAATCTGGACAATTAGAGTGGGTTTGTCCATAGATTTAATTATCTCCAATAATAGTGTTTCTTTTTGTAAAGCATATTCTAATAATGAGCCCTGTATATATTTGAATATAATTGCATACCTGACTGGTGACCAACTTTTGTCCCCATAAGTTTCACAAAAGTTATTTTTCCATACTGACCATTCTGAATTTAGTGTGTGCTTTATAAGCATGGAACTGTACCAGTCAAGACATGAATCCTCCATGAAAAAACTAAAAACTTCAATTTTTCTAATGTTATTATTACGAGTATCTATTCCTAATCGAGTACATTCTGCTTCAAAAATGATCATTTATTGGGATACATTTGACGTTTTTTTTGTGAATGTTTCTATTACAAATTTATCTGACAAACTTCTTATATTATAAGATCTAAATCTTATAATATAAGAAGTTTGTCAGAGTAATTTGAACAACGATTTTTTGAAGAAATATAATTCTGTATTGTCTGTACGACTGCTGGCAGTCGTAGCCTGTTGGTGTGTTTCTGGCATAATCTCCTTTAGCATATATCCCTTAAACTGCATATTTCCATCTTCATGTACATAAACCTTATTTATTTCTGATGTAACCGAAATCCATACTCGTCCTTTCTCATGTCTCCTTTTCAGTGTAACTTTAACTTTTTGAAAAACTTGAGTTTTAATAACTGTATCTTGCAGTCTTACAGGTTGAAGTTGTTCCGGGATTAAAAAGGTATATTTATCGGCATCGGTAATCGAAGTCATGCAAATTATATTTGTTTTAGGAGCTTCCCTCGTTTTCACAACAAATTCGAATTGTAATTTTTCCATCGTGTACAATAGCTGTAGAAATCGTGTTTTATAATATATTTCTATACTATATTGAAATAATAAGCTAAATTGTGTTACTTTGAAAAGAGAATAGTTTTATTAATCTCAATGAACCTACCTTTTACATCAAAATTATATGAAATAGAACATAACAAGCATAAAACTTACCTGAAAAGAGAATCAAGATTCAAAGCTATTATTTACAATTACAAAATTATTTTCTATATTTTCACAAGATCAAGGAACATATACTCACCTGCACAAGATTGTCATTTTGGATGTCATCTTAATTTGTACAGTTCTATTGTTTAGTCCATAGAGCTAGGTACTAAACATAGTTTGTGTACATCATGTTAAAGACTATGCGAATGAAGTAAACCTTCATTTACATATATATATTTTTTACAGGAAGATATCATAGGGCATCAAAAAATTCATCCGCATCGCTGTCAATGGAATAAGTGCCCAAAACGCTGACAGAATTGCCACATTGGATGGCAATGCAACTTTATGATTGATGCAACTTAGTTCAGTCCTATAGTAATTGCAGGATCTTCCAGACTACCGAGAGGATAAATCAACAAAGTGCATTTAAGTTATTTACAAACGGACTGCGAAGTAACGAACTCTCCAATTATATTATGACCAATCATTTATTGGAAACTCGTCGAAAGCGTATTTCATGTGGGCAACGGGGATTCAGCTGTCGCGGGATTTAAAATCCCGGGGGATAATCCCACCGCGAGTGGACGGGGAATGCCCATCCCGCTTATTCCGCATCACTTTATCCCCCGGTTTCATTCGCAACGATGTTTATTTAGTGATATCGACAAGACTTTAATAAAAGGCGCTGATTGGGGTCTTTCCGAAATTGATTGGCGTATTCATGTACCTAAAGGAAAGGTTCTATATTTCCATCTTTTTATAATTTTCGAGACCAAAGTTTGGCTAATACCATTACGATTAGTTCTCTCCAGTTTGTGTTGCTAAGTTTCTGTTCAACTTGGATTTAGACCTACATTCCTAGTCTTCGAGTTAGGATTTAACTTTCACTGAAGATACTCTTGAACCTTAATGACTTTTAAAATTGAAAGGGTCAGTAATGTCAGTTATAGTAAGAAAGACAACCCGGTGAAGGTCGAAGGAATTTGCTGCATATGGGAAGCGTTGGACTAATGATTGTGGCGATACTTGGGGGAGGAGGTCCAGCAGGCGACGTCTTTCAACTGAGTGATGGTGGAAATAATAAAGAATGATGACCCTGGAAGCTATAGCTGGAAAATTAGGAAATCTTCGAAGTCAAAGCGGCCTTAATTTTGATATATTAGATATTCAGATAGAAATATATTAGATATTAGATTACAGATAGATATTAGATATTTAGATATTCAGCTACAATATCAACAATCAAAAAATTTAAAGGGTCAGTAATGTCAGTCATAGTAAGAAAGACAACCCGGTGAAGGTCGAAGGAATTTCGCTGCATATGGGAAGCGCTGGATTAGTGATTGTGGCGATACTTGGGGGAGGAGGTCCAGCAGGGGACGTCTTGCAGCTGACTGATAGTGAAAGTAATAAAGAATAATGACCCTGGAAGCTATAGCTGGAAAATTAGGAAATCTTCGAAGTCAAAGTGGCCTTAATTTTGATATCCGCATTCAGCTAAAATATCAACAGTCAATCATAACAAGTTAAATTTAATATAATAAAAAAACCCTGACACACACAAACACCTCTAAAAACGGCTGAGCAGATTGTCTTCTTACTTCCTCCCCCCCCCTTTTTTTTAGCTAAGGACTCTCCCAATCAAGTCACCTTTAAAAAAAAACAAAAAAAAACAATACCAGTTCAGCCGTTTGAGCGCTACGATGCCGCGGACAGAAACACAGATACACACATTAAACTTATAACACCCCTCTTATTCCGACAGGGGTTAAAAATTGATATAAGGTTCGACGGCAGATTTGAATTGATTAGTTTTTCAGAAACCAGGGGTTGGTTGGTGTACGAAAGGTCTTATGCATAATATAATTTATCCGTAAGTAACCTATATTTCTTTTTCCATTTTCATACCAGCTTTTCCATGTACAAACAATGCTCGTTAGATTTCCATGAAATGATGGTGAAATTCGATTAAGAAGCGCTTTTTTGTATTACAGAAACATTATGTAGTTTTCATTTCAAGCACTCTTAAAAGCTCGAAACAGCGTAAAAAATGGTTTTTAAATTGGATCGTTTTTTATAAAGTTCTTTTGTTTTAATTTAATGGTTGAATAAATTCTTTTAAGTTTTTGGTGTGATTGTAGCATTTTACCACTACCTTGGGGTCAGCTTCCAGTCAACCCGGATACAGCTGAATACCAGTATTTTACATGGAGTAACTGCCTATCTGACCTCCCCTTGGTAAGGACTGGTTGTCAGACTCGGGCTTCTGATGATCCGTAACGACTGTTTATCCATACCATGCTATGCTTATAATTATAAATGCGAAAGTAACTCTGTCTGTCTATTTGTTACCTGTTCACGTCTTAACGGCTGCACGGATTTCTATAAAATTTGTCACACAGACAGATAATGACCTAAGTTAGGATATAGGATACTTTTTATTCCAGTAGTACGTTCATGTGGGATAGTTCCCGTACCCCACGCGGGAAAAGCCGCGGGCATATGGTAGTTTACTATATTTATTATCTACAGAATGTGAATACTAAACCTATATTATAATCTTATGGAAGATCACTACTAGCCCTCTCCAATCGTACGTCATTTAACTGGATTCTGGGTTACTCTAACCTATACAGGGTGACTTGTAATTTGACGTATTCCTTCCAGGACGTGATAGTGTGACCCATTTGCAACAATTGAGCATCCCATAAAGCGCAGGCGAAAATTCTAAGGATTCGAGAAAAACAATATTCAGGAATTAAAAAATAAAATAGTATTCGTCACTAAATATCACTTCACTCTAAACTCTCAAATTCAATGGCCTTCATTACATTACATAAGAACTGAATCCCATGAATTTTCGCCTAGGCCTTATGGGATACTTAATTGTTGCAAATGGGTTACACTATCACGTCCTGGAAGGAATACGTCAAATTACAAGTCAACCTGTATATACCTACCTACGTTAAAATTACTATTTATCTGATAATGTGGATCTTAGTTTTGAATGCTTTTACTCGTATGTTTCATTGACACCGCGGCTAACGAAGCTTTTTTTTGTAATGTCAACTTGTGCATATTCATAAGTCGATGTATATGTATCCGATTAAAATGAATCGTTTGCTTGGATCGTTATGAATTGGTTTGTGCAATGTCAATTGTGCGTCGAAACGTAGCATTTATTACGTTTTATCTCATTTGCATACTTATGTAACGAAGCGATTTAATAATATTTAAATTTTAATGGATTTATATTAATAAAGCTTGTGTGAAATTCGGGATTAACGCGAAATATGGTGTTGTTTACATGTGTCGTATGATCTTTTTCAGAAGTGTTTATATATATATACTATATTTGATTACGAACGATGTATGAACATAAACGAAGCAAAAGTATTATGTAAAGATCGTAGTAGGTAGCGTTCTGTAGTTTCTGTCTACCCCCATGGAAAGAAGGCGTGAGTTTATGTATGTATATTTGATTACGTTTTTGAATTGTTTGTCCTTTTTTACCAAGTAAATGGGAATAAATTACAACTAAATTAAGTAATAATAGTTAGAAGTACCCGAGTCAGTTCCGAGGTGGCTCGCTAGGGGGCCATAACAATAGATAATTAATTGTGTGTCATTAGCGATGCTTGACTAGTTAAGAGACAGTTTATAATTGAGTTGGATGCACCTTCTGTCATTCTAAAGGTCATAACTCATTATAACAGCACCGCTCCGACACAGCAAATGACTTGTTATTCAAGTTAGAATTTTAAATCAAATGCATTAAACTAAATTTTACGATGGCAATACAGAATAGTGAACAGCTCGTCACACGTCGCGCCGACTGCGAGCTATAAGCGAGCAGCCCGCTCCCCGGCGAAGGAACGCGCAAGCGGTATGCACACCGGTATGCCACCTTTTTTTTTTTTTTGGGTGGTATATCATCAAATGACCTCTCCGGAAGGGCGTGTCAGACTCTTACTGACAAAAACCCACCCGTGTTCCTTCAGTAACCTGTGCGCCAGGGCCACGGTAACTCTTTCGAATAATCCACGCCCGTCAATGGTGCTGATATCTCTTTGAGGCGCGCGTGGAACACGACGCGCCGTCGACCCGGGCCGGGGCGGTACTCTGTTCCGCGGGCATAAATTGATTACTGCTGTAGATATAGTCTTCTTGACATAAAATCACAACTAAGTATTCAGCTTTCCAGAAGTAATTCAAAAACAGAAGGTACATGCACCTGCAAGCCTGGAACACTATTAAAAGAACCTCTGATTGTGTCTAATCTATTAATAAAATCTAAACTAGGAACAAAAATTAGGTTCCCTATCCATTTGCATAAAATTTTAAGACCTAATATAACTTAGCATAATTTTGTTTGGCATAATTATATTTTCGCATAATATAATTACGCATAACAGCTTACGCATAATTTTTTTAAGCATAATTTCTCTTACCATAATAATGATTAAGCATAATATTGTACAGCATAAATTTATTAAGCATAAAGTTCTAAAGCATAACTTTTTTATGAACAATTTTGTGGGTTTTTTTTTCGCTGTAGGTAGCATGAAGCAAGCAAGCATACAGCATGCAAGCAAGCATACAGCATGCAAGCAAGCATGCAAGCAAGCATGCAAGCAAGCATGCAAGCAAGCATGCAGCAAACAAGCAAGCATGCAGCATGCAAGCAAGCATGCAGCATGCAGCAGGCAGGGTTTCTGTCACGGCTCCGGCGCTGCAGGCCTCCGGCGGCCCCACGCATGCTAATCGTCGCAGACGGCTTTCACTCACCACCGCAGCTTCGGCTTGTTGGCCGGCTTCGCCGGCCAGCCTCAGCCGCGGCGGCTCGCTAGCAGCCGCCTGCTCCTCAGCCCGCGGGCCGCCTCGCCCCTACCCGCCTACGCGATTTTAAATTACACTCTAGGGGTAGGACAAACAAGACTACGTGGAGTCGGTTTTGCAGCAATTCGGTTCTGTCACTAACTTTTGTTGCACAGCATATAAAATTTTTACCCAACAATATTATGCTAATAGGCATTAGGCCTACTAACGTTATGCGAATCAAATTTATGCCAAAACAAATTAGTCTTTAAGATGATTATGCCAACATAAAATGTATGCCTAAAAAAATTATGCCGAAGTATTATTATGCCAAAACAAATTGTGCCAAAATCGTTATGCCGAAGTATATTAGGACAAAGAACATTATGCGAAAAGAAGGGATCCCCAAAAATTACTATGACATCAGCTAAAAGGCAATTCATTTTGGTTTACTAACTGCTTGTACTTGTAACTAACATCTAACATATAAACATGAACACTAACAGTATCATATTAATCTAACATATAAACATGAACACTAACAATATCATATTAATCTAATATATAAACATTAACACTAACAGTATCATATTAATATAACATATAAACATGGCCACTAACAGAATCATAGTAATCTAACATATAAACATGAACACTAACAGTATCATATTAATATAACATATAAACATGAACACTAACAGTATCATATTGTAGCGGCATCTACAACGCCACATGCGAGCTAGGCGTCAGACTGACGTCACGCAAAATCCTGCATCGCGCAAGCAGAGTTTACCGCGCAACTAGCATATATACAACATCCCGACATCAATCGTCGGGCAGTTGCCCACCAGACACGACACCCGTCTGGTCGGAGGATCCTCCCTTTTCCATAGAGTATGAGTGAACTTTACACCCTGTTCCTCATACCTCTATAATATTAATCTAACATGTAAACATTAACACTAACGTGTCATATTAATTTAACATATAAACATGAACACTAACAGTATCTAATTAATTCTCGTTTGCAGTTATTTTCTATAAATTTTTTCGTACATCTATGTGTAACCGCACGCTAAGTTTCGGATATTATAACGACCAAATTCGCGGCGGCGATTATGAGTTAGATGTCAACCAGCCCGACTCGTTGGCACCAACTATTCCAATACAAACACGACATCCTATCGTGTTTGTGAGAAATTTATTGTATGTCTGACTATACTTACCGATTAGTGATCTAAAATCTCTGATTAATCGGTTCGATAAAGGGTTGAAAGAATATAGTATTTATCAAATTGACACCCTTTGCCGTGATAACAAGGCAAATTGATTGTCCAGTACTAACCCCACAAGGTCTGCATTAAGTTCAACTGTATCATCACAGTTTTTAATTTTAAATTTATAATAATGCACACTTGCTTTTTCTATTCACTTTAGACATTCGCAGAATAGTCGACATCGGCTTTGCTTGCCATAATAAAAAATGGAAAAGAATAGAAGGCAAATTGTCGTGCTTAAATGTCAAAAATCCATTTCATACAACTGCCAAAGAATGACAGTTGTGATTTGAATTTACGGGCAATTTAAGTTGGTGATCAATTTGGTAAACAATTTATTTGCCTGACTATACCTAATTGTGTTAATTTATTAAGAGGGCGCACACGGGTCCACTAGCACCACTCCTTTAAAATAATATTATCTCGTGACTAAGAAGGAATTTTGAATAACGGCTCAATAAGCACCCTCGATAAGTGTGTCTAGAATTTTGTAATACTTTTTATAAACTTTCATATTGAGACACTAACACTAACTGGATATTGAGACTCCGTAAGGACTCCGCTCGACTCGCAACGCAAAATTTCATAGAAATGCTTCCACCGTGAACGAGTAAGCGAAGCGGATTGAGCGAGTTAAAATGGGTCCGCTGTGTCATTGTGTCGCGCACTAGTTTTGAAGTTTTTCTGCTTACACCCCCGCCCCTTCGCCATCCCTGCCCCTTTACTCGCCCGCTTTCGTCCTTTGTCAGTCAGTTCAGGACGCCTACGCTTGCGAAACGACGTGGAGCTGTTCATTGAAGCAGTGTGCGCAGTCTGCTCCTCCTCGCTCTTGGCTGCTGTCAATTGAAGGCAAACAACTCGCTCATCTAACTCCTCTCATTTCCCGCCTAGCTCACTCCTCGAAATTCGCCGGCAAAAGAAGGTAAAACCCATTTTTCACTGAAACTCTTTCTTAATGGATGGTGAGGACGATTTACTCCTTTCCGCTTAGCTATTTCCCACTCATTACCCTTTCGCAGTGGAAGGCGGGCATAAAACTGATCAACGTTCTCGTAAGGTGATTGTAACATTTTTAACTGCACCCACTTGCATAGATATAGAGTGATAATATTTTCATTATTGTTGGAACAGTTCGAGGCAGCAGTTGGCAGTTGGCACAACTGTCCCATCCCGACGCCGCAGGCATTTGCTCTGCACTCGATTGAAACAAGTGCTTTGTTGACTTGAGATGTGGCGAGAGTTACATGATGTTATTATTATAGAAAGTAAATATCAGATATTAAAAGCAGTTTTAGAATTTTTTAGCGAGAGTGACATCCGGACCCTTCTTTATATTCCAAAGTATACGTGGCAATTACAATTTTTTTTTTAAAGCATAGCCGAATCACATACATAACGCTTATGCTAAAAACAATCTTAATAACTAAAGGACTAATGCACATGCATAGCGTTCATCAATATATATTGCTGCCTAGAATACCTTATTTCATTATCAAACATTAGTTAAATTGCTGCAGTTGTACCTATTAAACCATCCACAGCCTAGATTCCAATTCATAATCCTATTTACTGTCGTATTTCTGGTACTAGTGTACAGTACAGTACACTGGAGATATTTTAACTACGTCTCTCGCGCATCCTCAAATAATTTAGCTCGATATGAGGCGGGACAACGGGCTGGACCCTTTTTAATATAACTGACAATGAGAAATATTTGTCTTAAAATGACAAAATTGACACACTGACGACGGGTGCTGTTTAATAAAAGACACTTGTAAGTTTGTCGAATTCTCGGGTTGTCGCCTGTCACCTGTGGGTTTTATTTAATATGCCGCCTTTTTTTTTATTTGACCTCTCCCGCTCTGGGCGGAGCGGGAGAGCGTGTCAGACTCTTACTGACTTTAAACTTTAAACCCCCTGGTTTTAAACTTATAAAAAAAAAATCCCTCCCAACATCACAAAACCGACATTAAAACAGTGAAATACTGTACCAAAGCATGCACTTAAAACGTCCAACATTGTGTATTCCCTTGTTTATGCACGCAACATTCTGTTACATTAGGATTCTGACCACCGACCCCATTCAGACGGCGGCGTTATTGGCAATGGTGGCTGATTTCACCATTGTGCTGATATACAATGATCACGGATTTCGAATATTAACGTTCCAAATACGGTTGTAATTTTGCAATTAAGAATGTAAATTTTTGAGTTCGATGTGTGTTTTCGATTTGTGGATTAAGTTACTGAGTATTGTGTATGTTATGAGAATTTTATTGGTCTGTTTTGTAGAGGAAACGGGAAAGCATCTTCTTAAAGTATCAGGTTTAATGTAGCAGCTCGTTTTTTTTGCCATAAAACTCAAAGCACAGCACCACAAAACAGTTTAGCTCACTACAAAACATTTACCTCGTAATTAACATTAAACTTATCACTCGCAAAGGGCGCAGATAAACCATTATCACAAAGTCAACACGCGATTCTCAAGAAAAAGGGCCATCCAAAATTGATATTCTGAATAAAAAGCGAGGTAATCTGCAGAAATGGTATTGTAGGCTCTCCGTGGAAAGCAAAGAAAACGAATTTATAACCAACACAAAGGACGTAGATAAGCCGCGAGCGAAAACAATTCGAGATGTAGGAGAGATAACGCCGCTACGGGTTTTTGTTGAGATTTTCAAGTTTCGCACAAAGTGGAAATCTCTATAATCGCCTCGGATTCTGATGGCCGACGACGAACCAATGCAACTACGCTCATGGAATTTTGCTTTTATTGTGATTATTTTTGGGAAAAGGCGATGTTGTCATGGAAACCGATATGCAAGTGTGAGCTTTACTTTAGTGGGCTCGTATTCTCGACTTTGTTAGCTTAGATTATTGTTGATTTAATTTTGGTTTGAATAAACATTATTTTTCTTTTGATAAAAACGATTTTCACCAAATACTAAATATACTCATTACTTTGCACCTATTAAACGCATCTGCACATATATTTCTTCTGATCCCAAAGAGCGCCCCTTGGGTAATGATAACTTGATTACACCAAGTGAGATTAATGACCCTTCTTCTTCTTTTCGTGTCGATGATTAATATTTAGTCCGAATGACCCTTAAACTTCAGGCAGATAGAATATAAATTGCCAATTTCATTAATGCGATATGGGATCATTTTGTTTTCTGACCTCTACAAAGTTTCCGTAGCCTTGCGCGGTTTTAATTTTTGTATCAAAACTTTTTTTCTTTACTTTAAATATATAAAATCTCCATTAACACTTTTCATAGGTACCAGGGACCCATGATAAGGCGGAGGTCCTGTTAAAACTCCACTCTGGCAGTCGTCGGGCCTTAACAAGAAAAGTTTCGAGTTCAGTGGACTTGGCGAAGATATAACGAACAACAAGTAAGTTCATAATATGAGATGCATTCAGACTTAAACACGGACTAACAGCCAAGTATTTATCCTAATACATATAAGACTTAAATGACTATTAGATATAATTGTGGATAGTTTGACTCAAATAATCTAAGCTGGACACGCATCATTATCGAAACCGTTATTCATCACGTGCCTTGTGTGTGATGATACAAATTTTGCGCAACTAGCACCTTAATTGAGTAACACACTATCTATCATAATCTGAATCATTTTGAAGCCTATTGCTAATCCATTACTTCATATGTTCGAAAAATTTGTTTGGTCAACAACGTAAATAACGCAATGAATGTTGTTGAACAGTCAAAATGAAAGCTATTCTTACTGTTAGAGTGTTACGCAATTACCCCGCAGTATTTATCGAGTCACGCATGCAGTGGGATTAATTGATTGTCTTTTATTATTTGACAGAAGTGTAACTATCGGTTTAATAGTAAAGAAGGGAGGAGGAAGGGGGGAGTCCAGAATCATGTACTGAATCCATGGTAACAGGTTGCGCGTCGATATCCTTCCACCCTTTATACATATTATATTCTCGTACATATTGTCCTACATACTCCTAAATAACTCTACTCGTCCTGTTGTCTTGATCACATGGTTGGCTTATTTTGGCACTAAGCTTGGTGAAAAACTTAGCCCTCTTTGCTGTGAAAGTATAAGACGAATCTTTGAAATACATCCCTTGTTATTGTTAAAAAAAAAAAACTAATTTCAATCATAACCTTCCATTATAACCACGAAAAATCCATGATACTTTCACATATTATTTATATGTGTAAGCAATTATTGAAATAAACTTATATTATTATATTTTACGTACACAAGAAAAATACAGAGCGTCCGCCATTTGTCAGGTAGGAAAAGTTTGAAGACTTGTTCACACGGCAGGAGTAAGTGAGATAAGTTTCAAGCGTTCCTGATGTCAACTTATTTGCATTCGTGTTTCACTTGACGCGTGTGGACGAGTTCTAAGTGGGACTTAGTATTGGTGTAACTTTAGAATTGGGTTAGAAATGACGTAGTTAGAGATTTGTTTTGATTTTCAAAAGTGATCATTAGTTGAAATGGATTTGAGTTTAGAATTATTAGACTGAATAGTTTTATAGTTCTCATAAAATGGTAATTCGGGCCGTCGAAGAACTTTTGTGGTATTTAAAAGTAATATTTTAATGGGGACATTATTTTGATTTAGATAAAGCTTCTTCAGACTTTCAGAGATTTTGTGGGTAGGTACCTGAAATTGCTATTAAGTGTTTTATCGGGATCCCTTCTTTTCGCATAATGTTCTTTGTCCTAATATACTTCGGCATAACGATTTTGGCACAATTTGTTTTGGCATAATAATACTTCGGCATAATTTTTTTAGGCATACATTTTACGTTGGCATAATCATCTTAAAGACTTATTTGTTTTGGCATAAATTTGATTCGCATAACGTTAGTAGGCCTAATGACTATTAGCATAATATTGTTGGTTAAAAATTTAATATGCTGTGCAACAAAAGTTACTGACAGAAACGAATTGCTGCAAAACCGACTCCACGTAGTCTTGTTTGTCCTACCCCTAGAGTGTAATTTAAAATCGCGTAGGCGCGTAGGGGCGAGGCGGCCCGCGGGTTGAGGAGCAGGCGGCTGCGAGTGAGCCGCCGCGGCTGAGGCTGGCCGGCGAAGCCGGCCAACAAGTCGAAGCTGCGGTGGTAAGCGAAAGCCGTCTGTGACGATTAGCACGTGTGGGGCCGCCGGAGGCCCGCAGCGCCGGAGCCGTGACAGAAACCCTGCCTGCTGCATGCTGCATGCTTGCTTGTTTGCTGCATGCTTGCTTCCATGCTTGCTTGCATGCTTGCTTGTATGCTGTATGCTTGCTTGCATGCTGTATGCTTGCTTGCTTCATGCTTCCTACAGCGGAAAAAAAAACCCGCAAAATTGTTCATAAAAAAGTTATGCTTTAGAACTTTATGCTTAATAAATTTATGCTTTAGAATATTATGCTTAATCATTATTATGGTTAGAGAAATTATGCTTAAAAAAATTATGCGTAAGCTGTTATGCGTAATTATATTATGCGAAAATATAATTATGCCAAACAAAATTATGCTAAGTTATATTAGGTCTTAAAATTTTATGCAAATGGATAGGGAACCTGTTTTATCATCTCGAATACGGTTAAAACTATAGTTTTAGTGGTTACCTATTTAGTAATTAAAGATACTTTGGAGTTTTGTTGATACTTTAAAGATAATGAAAAGTTGATAATTAATTTATGAACAGCTACAAAATATATCCTCCATGTCAACATGAGCCAACGCACTTTTAAATAGGTTTCATTGTTACAATTTCTTACACCCATACATTGTTTTTGGTTGGGAAATCATCAAATGACACCTCCCGCTCTGGGCGGAGCGGAATTGCGTGTCTGACTCTTACTGATTAAAACCCACCCGTGTTCCTTCAGTTGCCTGTGCGCCAGGGCCACGGTAACTCATTCGAACAATCCGCGACCCCGGCAGGCATCGGCCCTTTCAGACCCCGTCAGTGATGCTGACATCTCTTTGAGGCGCGCGTGGAACACGACGCGCCGTCGCCCTGGGCCTAGTCCTTACCGGACGGCGAGCTGCCCATTGCTCACCGTCCGCAAGCCCGCGCCTACGATGGCCGGGAGTCGGCTATCGACGCCCAGCGTGTCTCTTCCTGCGACGACTAGGGGCGAGAGGCCCATAATCTAATAATATATACTTTTCCAGTATTTCTCTTCGAATTGAGCTAGTCATTCGTAGTTTATATCTTCAAGCTCAATCTCAAAACATTTATTTCAAATAAACCAATTACAGGCACTATTGAATTAGCAAGGGCTCGGTCAGCCAGAAAGATGAACCTATAGTTGCCCATTCCAAAGCGTAGTAGATACCTATGGAGAAAAACGAGCAAGAAACTCCACGGACACTCTTTTAAATCAAAACATTGTTACAAAAAATTGGTTACATCATTCATATAGTTGTTATATTTTCAGTGTTCAACCTGCAGTGTTGTCAAAAACTCACCCTGCTTCCATTTAGTGGACTTTGTTTTAGAAGTAGTTACTCGTACGCGTGCGTGAGTAGACATTAATCTTAAGCACTTGATAGGCTAGCCAGTGGCCGGCAGCCTGGCTTACGTGCCGAACTTAGCGAGTCATTAAGACACTGTTCCGAACTAAAATCACTCAAAGTAACAGTTGAGATTATCACGAAATAGTACAGAAGTCCCACTTCGTACCTTTAATCCGTGCAATTAAAGAAACGATTTGAAAATGGCGGCGCTAATCATGCCCTCTCATTTACTCGGTATATTGTGTGAGTGAAAGGGAACGACAGGCTCCTTTTTTGGCAGCCATTTTTATTTCGTAGTAAAATAGTCGTCAGCGGCGTAAATTTACAATTAAATGAAAGAAAATTTAAAACTCATATAAAAAGTACACTTTGTAAACAAGCGTATTACAAATTAGAGGGTTATATCCTAGATAAGAATGCATGGAAACATGCTGGTCCTGCTCCATAGGACAGTCTAGAGTCTAGACAAAATCAAACTGGTTGCTAATTTAATTGTATAATTTATAATTTTTATGACATTGATTTTACATTATGTAACTACTTTAATTCACACACTAAATTATTACTTGTTATAATTTTGGAAAAATCATCTACTTTTCAATATTTGTAATATGTGCACCCTGTACTTATCACATAATTAATTTACCTGTCATTGCATTATATTTAATTATTTTTACCTATTGTGGTATAGTAATTTTATTCTAGGTGCATCGTCTTCACATATAATTATATAATTAATGTATATCTATATAATATTGCAAAAAAATTTAAAAGACTAACGGTGGAGTTTCTTGCCCATTCTTCTCCATACGAAACTACCTTTTGGAAGGGGCAACTAGGATCAATTCTATTTTCTTGTAAATTTCGACGTTCAAAAGTGCTTTTTATGTGCCTATGTGAAATAAATGATTTGCCTTTGACTTTCAACTTTGGTGATTGCGTAACACACTAATAGTACGAATGGCTTTCATTTTGATAGTTCAACAACATTCATTGCGTTATCGCCGTTGTTGAGCAGACAAATTTTTCGAACATATGAAGCTATGGATTAGCAATATCCTTCAAAGAGATTCAGATTCTGATTCATAGTGTGTTACGCAATTAGGGTGCTGATCTTAGGCAATTGAAATATTTGCTATGTGAAGATTACGAATACGCTAGTGGAACTTCTGCAAAATCTGTTGGTTGATGAAGGGATCTTAATTGACTATACTATTAGGGAGACTACCAGTCCCCACTATTGTTAACTTAACAAATTAATCTTAGATCTGAAAAGCTTTTGTGTTGTTTGACAGTTGAGGTGCAATTAAGATGTCTACCAGGGTATCAGATTTGTTAAGAGGTCAGTAGACAATAGGTTTGAGAAATAGAGTTGGTAGAAACAATAATTATTGTTTGAGCAGTTGCTAGGATTATTGTTCTATACTTTAGGATTAAGAATAAAATAGTTCTTTTAGGGCGAATTTCACCATTTTTTTATGCCTATAATAAGTCTTACCCTCAGAATAAATGTAGAATTTTTGGCAGTTTTTCCATACTAGAACCATCAGACGTCAATTTTTATCCACAGATAAAATTTATCTTTGGTAAAATCAGCCCTACGTAATATAACCTCCTTAATATCCGATGGCAGGTTAGCATCGCTATTAAAAATTTAACCATTCCAATGTGATAGGGGATAATATTATTCTATTATGTAAAGAAATAAGCTGCATTGTTACACAAACATTATTTATTCCAGTAAGATTAGTCAGTCAACAATTGGTAAGCGATACGTAACATAACATCACGCCTATATTATCTGAATGATTAGCAGAGGTGTACCTATAGTACACCCCCATTTCGCCAGTTATGTCTAAGTCCCATGTAATAGAATGGGCGAGCCTATTGCCATCACCCGGGCACAAATCCAGACTCCGGGCTGTTACTTAGAAATTCCAGATGGAAAACCCAATAACACTTTGCTCGACCCGGGAATCGAACCTCAACCTCATGCTCAGCAGTAATACTTGTGATCACTGACCAATGAGGTAGTCCGTCAATCAGTTGCCAAACTATTATGGTCTTTATTTACAGAGTTATTATAGAAAACTAAAAAAAAATCTGTTGCTTAACGACGATCATAAAAATATGTCTAAAAAGATATGATCTACAATAAACTACCATTGCCCAAAGAGGCCAAAAAGTCTTACAAAACAGGGCCCCAATACGTTTACCCATCTCTTAAACTAATGGCGCGATTACTATAAGTTATGACGTTACTCATATCTCGATGCCTCATACAAAGAGTGCCGGACAAATCCTGCTATCAATTTTATGAGCCACCATCAAAGCCTACAGGTCAGGTTCAGAGCCTACCATGGAATGGTGGAAAGTTTAAAACGACGAGAGGAAAAAACATACGAACAACCTTTGTTACATCAAGCCCAGATAACACGATTATTGTGTAATAGGCTTAGAATCTGATCTTTTTGTAAAACCAAACACTTGTCATAGGTTGTCATGATGGAAAAATGTTTCATTTTTGATGTATTTAATTTTCATATAATTTTAGATACCTATATTGTTATTGAATGATAGGAGACTAACGGATAACGTCAAGAGGATGAGCAGAAATATTTAGTAATCAATTAATGTCTTCCTACCGCATTCTGACAAATTTTAATACGACCATTTTATTTTCGCTATCTTTGGAAAACCCACGTCAAAATGTGACTTTTTATGGGCGTATAAGAATAAAAAACAGCTTAAATATAGTCCAGATAATAAGAAAAACTTTTTTCCAAAAAAAAAATATCACTACTAAGTGAAAAATAAGTTTAATTTCGGAAGTCGGAGTCTTTGGTTTTGTATTTTCGTTTTTCTCCACCGACTTCTGAAATTAAAGTTATTTTTCACTTGGTAGTATTTTTTTTGGAAGTCGATTGTTTTCTTTTGTAATAAAGTTTTTATTTTTCACTTTTTAGTTGTGGTATTAACTCCACACAAATTCATATACCACTACTTGCTATGTAAATAACAGTGACAGGAAGTCATCAATATACACTAAGTGAATAAAATAAGTATTACAGAAGCTAACTGAAAAACTACCAAAGCAAAGTTAATATTTATATATGATCATCCCTGAGGCATACCCTGTCTATTAAAAAAAGAATTTTCGAAATCGATTCACAGTTGCCGGAGATATTGCGTAGAAACATACAAAAAAAAAACATACAAACGAATTGAGAACCTTATCCTTTTTGAAGTCAGTTAAAAAAGCAGGAGGTGGTCGCAAAACGATCGAGTTATCATAGTAAACTAAAACCGTTTGAAAATCTATGCCGCACTATTCATCTCTAGAGCGTCGAGTTGAGTCTAGATTTATGTCTATATCAAAGCAACAACCCCTGAGACAGTGATTAATTGTAATATCTTTATTTTACGACAATATGTCGCTAGTGTGGGATTTTATAGCCTTTTGTAACATTCAGAGTCAATCTTCTGCAATAAGCATTTTTTGGATCGCTTTAAGAAGATTTTACTAGATATTTCTTCGCATAGAGATGTTTTTTGATGTTACAAAAGCTTTTTTACTCTTGGGTTTCTGTTTTATTCCGATCATTATCAAATGCACATGAGACTGGCATTCTTCTTGTGAAATCGTTTTTGGGAGACAGTCTATCTGACCTCTAAAACCCAGTTACTGGGTAACACAATATTCCTTGGTAAGGCTGGTTATCAGACTGTTAAATAGAGAAACTGAACGAAACTTTGCATTTGGTTTTCTACCGAAATCGACCTAATGTGTGCAAAATGTCGGTACTTACTTCGCTATCTCCTTCCACCATAAATTTTCCCAAACACAAACAGGATTAAGGCTCCTACAAACAGGCGCGATATGTGACGCGAACCGCACGCGACACAAAGGCACCGTTAGTCGCGCGACAGGCGGTTCCTTTGTGTCGCGTCGTGTGTCGCGCCTGTTTGAAGTAGCCTTTATTCCCTCCAGTTTCGTAACGCAACCGATACCTTATTCTTTATACATTGAGTTCATTAGTTGTTCCTGATAAAGCTTCCAGACGTCATTGCGGGATATAGCCTCCGGCAGATTAGGGGTGGTTTTTCTCCGCTGAATATAAGTATATTATGCTGTAACGCGTGGTTTACTCTGTGGGTAGTATGTTTGCCTGGTACCTATTTTGTTTATAGGTAAATCTTTATAGGTTTATAGGATTTTAGTCGTAAATCGGAGGTGCGTTGGTTCATAATGATATTGGGTGGAACCTAGTCCCACAGTAGGACAGTGAAACGCTCGTATAAATCTTTTTTAAAGAACCAATATTGCTGGCTGGTGATTTTCAGCACTTCAGGGAGTACCTATTCTCATAATGTCCCGAGATAAGAAGATGCATATAACGATTTTGTTTTTAATATAATGTCAATTTCTTAAAATAAATAAGCATGAGCCGAGAAAATAATGCTTGACATTTGTGTGCGTGCATGTAAAAATATTACTGCCTTAATAATAAACTCAACAAACAACAATAAATAACACTAAAACAATAACGTCATTGACGTACACAAAACCGGTAAAAGGCGGTAAAAACCGGTAAACGAAGCGTAATAACTGAACGCTTGTGGCACAAAGGGAGACGCCGCTACATGCCCTTTATGAAACCGCTCTAGGCGAACTGTTTATAACGAAGAAAATATAAATTGTCGAATTATAACTAGAGAGAGACTTCTGACGTCATCTCGAATCGGATTTTATGTAAATTTACGGAAAATTTGGGTTGTTATACATACGGTCCTACATATTGTCAGGGAAATTAATTTGTTATCAAATTGACACGCTATACTTATGACAATTTGCTGTGCCATTTCATAACCAAAGCCATTTCATAACTGTCAGAAATTACAGTTTTATCATCATCATTCTCTTGACCTAGATATCCCAATTTATTTAGGGTCGGCGAATACAAATTCAGTTGTTAGTCATTTTTATATTTCATATACAGGATTATTGATTATATGTCGACAATCCAATAAGGGGATGTAGGAGAGGTCATTTGCAACAAAATTACTCCTGATGACCCCTATGCAAATGTCAACCATTTTCGAGTAATTTAACATTTTATACTTTTTGCGGTACACAACTTAGTTTTATTTTTAATTTTTAGAAATAATGCATGTTTTTTTTTTATTATTATCTGCTTCTACTTCAATACATAATAACCAACCATAAAATGACAATTAGCTTTAATAATTTTACAAATAGTTACAGTTTTCTATCATTTTGAGCAAGTTATTTGACTAAAATAGTCGATTTCTGCAAAAAAAACACGGAAGTACTCTATCGGCAGAACATTCCAAAAACATTCCCAACATCTCAGCTATCCAATGAGATACAATAAGATACCAGATATCTTCAAATAAACAAAATGTCAAATTACTCGAAAATGGTTGACATTTCCATAGGGGTTATCAGGGGTCATTCGGTTGCAAATGACCTTTCCTACATCCCCTTAACAGATGGCCGACATATAACCAATAAACCATGTATAATTTTCCTGACTTTAAATACAACAATGAGATATTGCAGTTATATTGAAATATGCATGCAATCTCTTGCCTTTAGCAAGAGCCTCTTGCCTTTTGTAAATTTAAAACCGATTTCTCCACCTTTTATAAAAATCATAAAGTTATCCATAGAAATGAGAATGTCAAACCTGCCCAAGAGACCCATTCAAACCATGTGTTTCGATTGTATCCTTATAAAAGGAATTTTACGTGTGCTTAATATGAAAGAGGCAGTGAATCGGTTTCCTAATCGAAGGACTCTGTCGTCATTTCAGGCGAAGCCGGTATGAATACGAATATCGTGTGATTACGTCACGTGGCGCTGATAGAGAGTGTGTGTACCTCCTTGGGTTCTATGCAGTCCTGCGGGGTAATTGAGTAATACACTAACAGTAGGAATGGCTTTCATTTTGACAGTTCAACAACATTCATTGCGTTATTTATGTTGTTGAGCAGACGATTTTTTCGAACATAATTATGAAGCAATGGATTAGCAATATCCTTAAAAATCATTCAGATTGAGATTGAAAGTGTGTTATGCAATGAGGGTGCTGGTAGCGTAACGCGTACTTGGGACTAAATAGATACTTACGCAGATACCAAACGATATTAATACCGTCCGTGAAGTTTATGTCTGACATCAAGTCTGAAATGGTAGCAATGCCTTTAAATAAACGCATAGAATTGACAACTTACCTTGTTAACTACAAATAGAAATACTTGCTAAATATAGAGCTATGGACAATTCAACAAACAGCTAGAGGCCGATTCCCATAATTCCTTCTTCGTTCTTCTAAAACGAAATGTTTGAAAATTAGATATAATATTTTCGACAGATTGAGACCGAGATTACAATGCGAGTGTTTTGTAAAACTATGAAAATAAATACAAAATTTAAAAAACCCCCGACACAAAAAAGATATGATGACCTTGAAACGGCTGAACCGATTTTGATAAAACATGTCAAAGAACCATACGAGAAAACCTGCTTTCAAATAAAAAAACCGCATCCAAATCGGTTGACCTGTTTAAGAACTACGGTGCCACAGACAGACACACACACAAAGTGGTCAAACTTATAACACCCCTCTTTTTGCGTCGGGGGTTAAAAGTAAATATTTTTACATAAGTCTAATAAACAATGTTTTTATTTTATTTCTTATGGAAAAGCAAACAGTAGTATATTAAAAATAATCGGCAATAACTTAACTTTTAACGTAACAAATATACTACCCACTACATTATCCACAGAATACAAGACTAGATATTTACTTAGATATTTACAAATGAATGGCAAACGTAACTGTAGTCAGGGCAAAATCAATTAAATGCACAAAATAAACTATGTTGCTATGGTACCTTGTGTTACCTTGACACACCTTTGAGAAATTACATTAGCAGGTCCTAAAACGCTGTTTACACCGTTAGGGATAATTGCTCCACACATGATAATCATAAAAGATAAAGGGTTAAATACACATGCGTCACTTATCCTTAATGAAAAGGTGCAGTAGGTAGGGACCTACAACAATAGGCCTTGCTTGCCGGTCGTATGTCTGTGAACATGCAAAAGAGGAGACTAGCAAAAACCTAACGATGGGTTTTAGGAATCAGACATTGTTTAAATTCAGGCTCCTTTTAGCTAAAGTCTGTTAAATAAAGTTAGTAGAACTATTCTAGGAACGAACCAAACCGAGTGTGTCTTTTACGTGTTTTATGAATTTTTTCCGTCGTATTTTGTTCTCGATGTAATCCACTTCTGTGATCCAGCTGAATTGAACACCCGTGTTGTTTTGATGACAGTACAAAGTACTTTGTGTCTATTATTTGATCCAGTAATGTATACGAAAAGTATTTCATTGGGTCTTAAACTTCGATGTTGAAACAAAAATCTTTTCCTCATTAGGACCATATTTAACACGTGTTAAAAAATTGTGTTGTGTCTAACTTACTATTCAAATCTATAGCGAGTTAGCGTCTAAATCATGTCGAAACTTCCACGATTAACCTAGCTTTGTCCTGCTAAGGCGAATGGACAGTTCAATCGCCGGGGTGCATACACGAATGATTTCCAGGTCACTACGCAGGGGGAACCTCGTCTGCGCTTGTTGTAAACTGTTGCTAACGAATCGACTAAGCTGTCGATCAAGGCGCGAATGTCGTTTGTTTCATGGTCTTCCAATCATGTATGGAATTAACCAGTGGATCTAGCACGAACGCACGTTTCAAATTGAAAATAGGTACTCGTTTCTCACATAATATTTTTGCTTAGTTATAAAACTTTATCCATATCTATATGTGACTAGCTGCCCGCCCCGGCTTCGCACGGGTTGCGGTACTTATCTACGGCGTACCCTACCTACCTACCCTACCTACCTACCCTACCTACCTACCTACCCTACCTACCTACCCTACCTACCTACCTACCCTACCTACCTACCCTACCTACCTACCCTACCTACCTACCCTACCTACCTACCTACCCTACCCTACCTACCTACCCTACCTACCTACCCTACCTACCTACCCTACCTACCCTACCTACCTACCCTACCTACCTACTCTACCTACCTACCTACCCTACCTACCTTACCTACCTACCTACCTCCCTAACTCCCTAACCTACCTACCAAAAAAAAAAAAAAATAGATGTTGGCCGATTCTCATAGATACCGGATAAGCACAAAAAATTTCATCAAAATCGGTTAAGCCGTTTCGGAGGAGTATGGCAACGAAAACTGTGACACGAGAATTTTATATATTAGATATAATTGTGTCTGTCGCAAAAAAAAAATAACCAAAATGCTATAAGATGTAAGTTGTATTTTCGATAAAAAAAATGGTTCGAAATTACGTTACGCGTTTGTATTAGGGCTTAAGGAAACAGGGAAACCGGAGGTGTTTTGTATTTGTCTAGTCATTCTCGATTGTGAGACTGATAAGTAAGATAGCGGTGAAAATGTATCAGATTTGTTGCCACTAGATACGACAAGAATAAAAAAAATCCCGCTTGATACAATTGTGTTCGGTACTTGTTTAAAGAAAGTAATCAAATTCGATAATAGGCTTTGCACTATTAATTTTAGTGAAAGACTTAAGATTCATTGCACGAAAACAGTTAATTTTATACAACACATAGCTTGTAATGAAGGTAAACCAACACAATGTTTACACAAGTTATATATGACAAATTTTATACTTGGCGGGGGTAAACGATAGTCGTTTTTGATTTTATAGTGGCTTGTAGAGTAAGCAAGCTGAAGAGGCAGTGGGCTGGCCATGTTTGTCGGAGGACCGATGGCTGGTGGAGCAGACAAGTCCTGAAGTGGCGACTAAGTATCGGCAAGTGTAGTGTGGGACGCCCTCCAGCTAAATGTACCGACGACCTCAAAAAGGTAGCTGGGACAGACTGGATGCGGAAGGCGGAGGACAGGGTGTTGTGGCGCAGCAAGGGAGAGGCCTATGTCCAGCAGTGGACTGCGATAGGCTGAATTGATTGATTGTTTGAAGCGATAGTAGAAAGGAATGAAAACGTTGCGTGCGTTCGAAGCATGCTTTGGGCGGACTATCCTGAAATAGACCAAGACTATAGCCACCCTGGCATAGAGCGTTCTAAACCACGTCAAGACGATAATAGTAGCAAAAGCAACTATTCCAACATAATTTGCTCTAAAATTCAGGGTATTCTGAAAATTCGTGGTGCGTTCACATCAAAGAAATAGTCGAGGAGCTCGCAACTTTGCCCGTCTGATATATTGTTGTCGGGGCGACATTTTCGGGCACGGCTCCACAATGAATATTTTGTTAAGTACATAGCATTATTATTTTAAAATGTTGTTGGTACAGGGTTTATTTAAGAAACTGTATTTCCTAAAAGCTTAGGCTGTAGGTAGATCTGAGTCAAGATTGTCTTTAGTTATGCTATCGCTACAATGAATACAAGGATAGTGCGAAAACAAACGCAACTAAAATTCAAAATTAATAATAATAAAATAATAAATTTATTCAAGTATAAAATAAAATTATGATTTACATTAATTACTATCGAGGAAAATTTTAATTGTAACTGTAATGTAGACCTGCCTGATCTAGGTTTATAAAACCTGTGTTTCAGGCCATCAATTTATATCAAGCATTTAAAAAGATGACAACAATAAATTTATTAAAAGCTTAATTGAAAGTAGACATAATATTTTCAATGACTTAAAGATTAACTAATTGATTATATTATTATAAAACTAGATTATGTAAGATATATTTATGTTTAAATAAATTAGCAAATAATATTAAAGTAGATAAAACGGAGACTATTATAAATTAGGTAAAAGAAGAGACTTATATTTGAGTAGGTAGATAGAAATTTTATTTTAAAATCTCTAGTAGTTTTTCCGTGTCTGCATAATTAAGTTTTGCCAAATATTCCTGTACTAGTAAATTACACCTATTATAAGTTAAACTATAAATCTTTAGCACTCTGTTAAACTGGTTATACAAGTAGGGTCCTAAAAATAAATAAAATCGACTAGCAAAAGCATGTTTAGTCTGAGAGTTAGCACAAACCAAATCTTTTCTTCTCCTATCTGAAGGTACTGGGTTAAAATAAAGTTCAGTGTGTTGGAATAAAACTACATTCAAAACAAATAATTGACGTACTGTTAGCACCTTACATGCCATATAAAGCTGGTGTGTAGGGAATCTAAATGGACGAAAAGTAGCAACCTTTAAAACTGCTCTTTGGGCACGTTCAAGGTGCAGTAAAGTTGATTTAGCGGCACCACCCCAGGACGTTATGCAGTAGGTAATAATAGATTGACACAAAGCCAAATAAACCTGTCTAATTAATTTAAAGTCGGCAATGTTACGTAAATTTTTAAAAATATATATTAGTTTACGTACTCTGGTGCATAATAAATCGATGTGTTTGCGGAAGTTCAGGTTTGTGTCAATCGTGACGCCTAGATATTTAATATGGTCGGCTTTAGCTAAAGTGGGACAAGTGCATGCAATGTCAGCATAATGTAAATTACTATTGTTATGCGCTTGAATGTCTAGATTAGTAAGCGTTGGATTAGTGTTTCTCATTGTAAATAATAGGTACTTGGTTTTGTCTGTATTTAATGTTAAAAGATTGTTATGAAGCCAATTAGACACAGCATTAAAACCATTCTGTGCTACCTCATAGACCTCGGCCTTTGATTTAGCTGCGAACAGTAGAGCTGTGTCATCCGCATATGAAATAATGTCACCCTTTTGGAGTGTCAAATTGCACAGGTCATTTATGTAGATTAAAAATAAAGTGGGACCCAAAATACTGCCTTGTGGGATTCCATAACAGCTATTCTTAAGTTCAAAACTCATGGACTGACCTATTTTTACTCTCTGATGGCGGTCGCTGAGGTAATCAGATAACATAAAAAAAAAAAAATATAAAATATAAAAAAATAAAAATAAAAAATCTATAAAATTGTCTAGAATCTAATAAAAAATTGTCCTGACTGAAGACAAACAGCTTCTTGATTATGACGTTTTAATGTCATCAAGATTTTAGTGCGAGAGAGAGACGGAGATGGACCATATACCTGATCGATAAAAACATTCCTTTTTCGGACTGGATTTGTTATGGCATTAATACTTCATAATATGGCACCAATTTTGTATATATAGAATGTTTTGACTCTGCTGTGCATTAGTACCGTCTTCCTTTTTGACGTTCTGTGGGGACGATAAAAAGGAACCTCTACCGTCGTTTACATTTTCAACGGACTTCAAAAAACCAACAATATACGAACCAAATTCAGTACCTACAGTATTTTTCACATTGAATAGATCCGTCTAATCCAAAGTTTTGTATTTTTATTCCGGTTCAAAATAGCTGAACGGATTTCGACAGTTTTGTTTATTTGCAAAGGTAGGCTTATGTTTAAAATGTTTTACGTTTTGATTCGGAGCAAAGTTTTATGCATAATATAAAACATTGCTAAGCTAGATTACATTATCATCAGTAAATATCCATTGTTGGACACACATGTGGGCATGGTAGGGCAAATAAAATTCAGCATTTTATTCGACAAAACTATATTATTTAAAAATATATAACAGTTAAGTAAAAAAAACACAAACATCTTGGCTCATCATCGTTTTGACAAAAAAAGCAAATTGTTCAAAAAAAAAATATATATAAAGTTTTCAATTCGCTCCTGATACCTACATAAATAAAAAAATATAAAAATTCCTACTCAAACCTACACAGATAGATAAGAAAAGGACTCTGAAATTGTACCTGTCCTAGACCAGTTTCTAGCCACCCTAACCACTCTGTGAAAACTTTTTCTCCCGTTGATCATAATAAGTTGTCAAGAATACTAGGAATTCATCCCCAAATAAGAGTAAAAAGATACATAAAAAATGTTGGACAAATAAAACTCTACAACACGAACTTGAAGATGAAAATGAAAGATATTCGTCAAGTGCATCAGCTGTCCGTAATCACCTTCATCCAAGTTGTAAAATTTTACCGACGACCGATGGTTTAAACAAGGTTCCCGTAGCCTGTAGAGGGGTGCGCGACGAGAGAAAATGCAGATATCTATGATAAATGTGCTATTTAAAATGCGGAAGAATGAGTAATGTAACTCTATCCAAATTGATAGCTACAGAAAAATTCTTAGTGGTATTTTTGATAACGACTTTGATTGCATGCAAAGAGTAAAATCATGAAAAAGAGATCAGAGTAACCTAATATGCCTTCTGAAACAGGGATTGAGCCAATATACATTTAATTAAACAAAGTGCTGGCGCGACAACAGCTCGAAAGTAAACTATCCGTCGGCCGTTTATACAGGACGCCGCATTGTCTTCTATTGAAAATCAAATTCGTCCCGTCCGGACCCCGAACAAAATTAAACGCGAAACGCATAAATTAAGAGGAGTTAAGACAAACTTTCCCCTCTGAAGTTTCATTGAAAGAGGTGAGCTCTTTTGAGGGATTGTTCCTATTCAACCTCAGAAATAACCTTGACAAATTCTATATTGCTGGAAAAAAATTACTAGGAGCTCAAAAGTTCAGAAGCGATAAGGAGCGATTTTCCAAAGCAGTTGAGTTTACTAAGGCAAGGTCTAAGTTGTTCGGGTTGTATGCTAATGCACAGCTCCCATCGGAAAGATTTTGTAGTCGGCCGAATTGGATGGCAAATCATTGGCATATTTATTAGTCTTGGGATTTGATCCTGGTTTCTGGCGCACTTGGGTTTGTTATTGTGGTATCAAAAGATCTTGTTAACATGTCCCGTGTCAGGGTAATATACTCGTTTTGAGGTTTAGCGATAATTAATAATGTTTTGGGATATCTTATTGGATTATATTGACTCAAATATATATTTTCTGTTCGGTACACCTATGCGGTCATTAAGTTGTAAATAGCTCATATTTATGTGCAAAGCTATATACATAGAACTTTAAGCTTTCGTTATAATCTGTTCAAATAGAAGATCTGTAAATATTTTGGTTTCAATAAGTGATAAAGAAGTAATAAAAAACTAATCGTCAACGAATAAAACTTAATACCAGTTTATTGAGTCGAACTCTCCAACCGGGTAAGGAACTATCACAAAATAAATACACAATTCTGAACCGAACCGAGGAATTTACGCATAAATAAATCTGTCGTTTAATATGGTTTATGGGCAGTTTATAACAGCTGGCAAATAATTCAATGTTGCCACTACAAAGCTAGAAGCAATTTAACTTGGAATTTAATTGAATTGCAGATGTGGTTGCCATGTTTGCGACGCCACCGGCCCCTGGTTAATCCGTTATAATTTTTGCCCTTCGATGTTTGAACATAGAAACTAAACGGCTAATTGGAGTGGTGCGCCATTTTCTCCTGGTACTTGGGCCTTATGTATAGCAGTATCATAATCCTGTGTTATGGTTAAAAGATGAGCAGAAACTCAAAATTTTCCTTAGCCCGTTCTATCTTACAAGACCATGATACCGTTCTCAAAGATCGATTAACTTTAATGAACCACCTTACGATTACTTAAGGATGCACATATATCGTGTTTGAGGCCTTCTTAGACAAATGTGTGGTTTGGTGGAGGCCTGCCGCATCGTACATTGATAGTAGACTAATTGCTTAGTCTTTAACATTTATAGAGGGGCTGATGTTGGATGCTCTGCAAGGTATGTAGCAAGAGGGAAGCAGAGGGAAGCTTTCTTGGGCCTTAGTATGACATCTTTATAATAAAGAGAAAATAGTCATCAAAGTGAGTAATAATGAATGACGGTAGGATGAGATTATTCAAAAGCGTAAATACTCAAATTTTCTTATACTAAGTACCTACTTATTCACAGAGACACATTAATCTGAAATCACAGTAATATTTCATGCAATAGTAACAATTGCCGAGTTTTATCAGTTGCTTTTGATAATTTACAGCGTCTATACGTCACAGCCGAGTCTATGGTAGGCGATGAACTAAAACTTAAGAGATTATTCTCGGCCGTGTCTGTCACTCGAGCAAGTTTGCGCGGCGGGCGCTCGAGTTATTCGCACTTTATCGCTAACTTAGCGATAGTGGGTTGGAGACCAGCCGTTGTCGCTTATGTACTCCTAGTAGTTTTATAACGATGGTATTTTGCTGTCGTAAATATGTTGTTTTGGGGGTTGACTTTTAATGGTTTTTTCAGTAACTATAAGTATGTAAACCGATGTTGGTAAACGTCTAGTATTTACTTATTTGTGTGGTTTAAGATCATACCGTCTAGACAGGAGAGATAGAAAGATATTAACTAACTACATTCGAGCAAGAGCAAGAAACAGAATGAAAATAAGCAACAAGCTTTTAAAAGCAGCAGACGGTGTAGCAAACTAACCTAGGTGCTACGCTTTTTGATACTGATATTATTTACGATCTGGTTCTTGCCAATTTTGCTAACAATGTAAGAGAAATATGATCTTGATTCTGTACATGACTCTATATAAAAAGTGGAAAAACCTTACATTATTCTACCCCTTTCGTGCTTTGAAATTAGTGTTAATTTATGAACAAAATTAAATACAACATGAATTAATCACACCATACAAAAGTTACGTCGGCAACATATTCTTAAAGGTCTTTGTTTTCATTTCAACGTGAACAGCCACGGTCACCCAATCACAGAAACAATACAACAAAAACTTTCGACCCACAACTTTTGAGCTTTGTGAATTTGTAACAAAACTTTCAAGGGAACTTTACTAAGCGAATATATTATTCAGAACTGATATTACACATAGATTTGTCAAATTACATTTACGCCAAACTCGCGCTAGTCTTCTAAAGTTCTCGCATTGCAAAGATAAAACTTTCAAGATGATCGTACTCTAGAAACTAGTGGAAAATTGCCACCGGTGTAAGTAGACCCTGCTTTGCCTCCTCCCAATCCGTGAATTTTGAAGGAGTGAGTGGATTAATAGCAAGGACTGGGAGCTCAGAGCTTGCTGGTACCTCCGCAATGTTTATTAACGTCAAGTGGCCTGGCAGCTAATTCGCGCTTGGACTGACAAATTTAATAACAAGTAATGAAGTACATAGAATCGAACACCGCCTGCTAGCGTGCTATGATCCCCGCGACTTCTAGTTCCGTTAGTTTAAAGAAATATAGATAAGGTATCGGTTGAGATTAGATTTTTATTAACCATTAAAATCGACGTAGGGTTTATTTAATGTTCGTAGTTATTACAAACTATCATTAATTTAGGAAAAGAAAAGGGTGGACTTCAGGTTGGCAATTTTTCAAAAGAAGAATTAGGACACACACAATATAACTTCATAAATGCCATTTATATGGTTACGGAGTTTATTATCCTTAGGTCTTACATAATATTGATTTTCACTAAAATCATGTAATTTTCCAAACCACTTCTCATATATAAATCTTGTTAATTTCTTCCTGACTCCACCCCGCAACATAAAGCATCATTTGCATGCATCCCCAAGACATTCTCTCCCTATTGATGGTTAAAAATTCATAACAAATGCGTTACGTGATTCCTGTACAATCTCTTTCGACAATTGTACATTTAAAAATACTTAGATCCCAACTTACGATTCAGCACACGTTCCGAGGAGATATTAATGGAGTCTCAGTGTTTGCACTAGACGCGGCCCGCGGCCCGATGGGCCGCCATTTTAAAAATTCTACTACAATGCAAACACTAAAATGGTCGTTGCGGTGTAAATTCTCACTCCAATAGCTTTTACAATAAGGGTTATATTGTACCGATCTGTTGCTATTGCAAGAGAAATGGTATTAGTTATTATTATTTTTTAAATAAGTTTTTATTAGTTGTTAATGTTGTAATAATAATATTTTTATACTTATTTAATAATAATATAAAATAAAACGTTGGGAAATAAGCCATTTTATACTTCTTAATCTTTAAACGATACAATTAAGCTCCTTTGTCGATTCAAAATCATCCCATATCATAATTATTTAATATATTTTCAAACCTTGAAACTTCATATTTCTAGAACTAGAGTACTTGTCAAGACGAAGCAAACGAGGCCAAACTCGATGGGGTTGCGTCATTTTTACGTCGAGTTCCCATGACCACCTTCCGGCTCCATCATCAGAGCAGCTCCATGTCAATAATATTGCATTATCATCCGATTTAGATATGCATGCAAAATTTCAAGTCAATCGAAAACCGGGAAGTGGGTCAAATTTAACTTGCAAGTTTTGATTACAGACTGACGACACCAGGACAGGTGAAACTAAATAAAACTTTGTGAAAATAAGGAAAAAATTCTGTTAAGGTGTGATTTTGGAGTAGGCGGAAGCAAAAAAATTGAGTAGGTGCGGTTCGAGTCCGCGCCGTGTATTTCGTGAAAACATATGGTCACAACTGTAACCTGACCTTTTTTTTTTTTGTTCCGGGGTGGAAAATCCTCATGGATGTCCCCCGCCCTGGGGGGGCGGAGGGGTCTGTCAGACTCTTACTGACTAAAAACCACCCCGGTGTTCCGTCTCACACCTACGCCGGGGGTCGCGGGAACGTACAAATCTTCCGCAACCCCCGGCCGGTGCCGGCCCGCCTCTGCGGGCCCCGTCCGGTCCAGCGGGGGGAGTGAGGTGTTTGACTCCCCCCGCGACGTCTAAGAGGGGCGCGCGTGGAACACTACGCGCCGCCACCTCGGGTCCTGGTGTATGGGGGGCGACGGACGTCCCCGAGTCCGTCGCCCCTGGACCCATTTAGGGGGGCTGGAAGAGGGCGTTGTCCGCCCTCCGCCGACGCCCGGTGCGCCTGCTGCGGGCCGGGTGAGAGGATGAGATCTCTCGCTCCCTTTCCGCAGCCTCCTTCTGCGAGATGACTGTTTCGCAGAAGGATACCACCGCGTCCCAGGACTCCTCGCCGCCGACCATCGCATTCACAACGGCCGGCAGCGAGAGGTCACTGCCTACTCCTGAGATGAGGGCACGGCGCGGCTCCTCCCAAGCGGCACACTCTGCCAGCGTATGCCGCGCCGTGTCCTCCCGGCAGTCGACGCAGTGGTGACACCGGGCGTCCGGCTCCCTGTTTATGCGACACAGGTACTTCCCGAAGCAACCGTGCCCCGAGAGCACCTGCGTCACCCGAAACGACAGGGAGCCGTGCCTCCTCCCGAGCCAGTGGTCGAGCACCGGCCGGACCGCCTCGATGGTGACGAGGCCGGCGGTAGGGCGTGACAGCCTGTCCCGCCATTCCGCCACCAGGACCTCGCGGAGCTGCGACCGACGCTGCTCCATTTGTCGCTGCATCGGTCGCTCGCCCCGCGCCCGCGCTTCCTCGCGCCACCGGTACAGTGACGCGAGCACCTTCGCCTCCAGGTCCCAGGGCGGGGATCCGGCCAGTGCACAAGCCGCCTCGTAGGAGATCGTACGGTACCCCCTTATGACTCTGACGGCCATTGCTCTCTGCGGCTTTCGCAACACAGCAATGCTGCCGGCCGTCAGGTCAGCCGCCCAGATCGGGGCCCCGTAAAGGGCCATCGACCGCACGATCCCCACGTAGAGCCGCCTACAAGCGGCGCTCGGGCCCCCCAAATTGGGAAGCAGCGTTGACAGCGCCCCGGCCGCGCCCAACAACTTGGGCGCCAGCTGCCGGAAGTGGGGGCCGAAATCCCACCGGCTGTCGAGCACCAACCCAAGGTACTTCATGGTGGGCTCGACAGCGATTCGAACCCCCCCCACCACAATGTGGGATCCGGATGGTGGCGCCCGCCGGGGACCATGAAACACTATGGCCTCCGACTTGTTGAGGGCCACCTCCAGGCCGAGGCGCCGTATGCGGCTCACCGTCTGTGAAACCGCAGCCGTCGTCAGCAACGCTGCCTCCCTGTACGAACTCCCCCGGGCCGTGACCAGCGTGTCGTCAGCGTAACACGTCAGGTCGACGCCCGGTTGGAGTTCGCCCCTCAGCACCCAGTCGTACCCGATGTTCCACAGGAGCGGGCCCAGGACCGAGCCCTGTGGAACACCGCACGACATGAGGCGCTGGTTGACGCCATCGCGTCCCACGAAGGTGACACACCTCTCCGCCAAATAAGCCCCAACGATACGGCGGAGGTAGAGAGGCACCCGATGGTAACGCAGTGCCTCCCGAATACAACTCCAGGGCAGGGTGTTGAATGCGTTGGAGATGTCCAAGGACACCGCCACCACCACCCCACCCCGGGACACCGTTTCCTCCGCCAGGACTCTCACCCGCGATATAGCGTGTATGGTGGAGCGCCCATGCCTGAAGCCGAACTGGCTCTCGTCCAGGTCCGGCCCTTCTCTGCACAAGTGGCCGACGAGGCGGGCTGCGAGTATCCGCTCCAGCAGCTTACCCACCTCGTCTAGCAGCACTATGGGCCGGTACGCGGACGGCGAGTCCGCAGGGCGCCCCACCTTCCTGAGCAGGACCAGACGACCGGTTTTCCACAAAGTGGGAAACTGGCCCTGCTCGAGGCACGCTGTGTAGAGTCCTCTCAGCTGGGGCTCCAGCTCCTTCAGAGCGAGGGCTAATGCACGGCCGTGGATCCCGTCGGGCCCCGGAGCCACCTTCTTGGCCCGGAGCCGCATCACGGCCGCCCTCATCTCTGCCTGTGTCACCTCTGGGACGCTAATGGCGTTCTCCTCTGTAGACTCTGCGGCTGTGGGCAAAGCCATCGGCGGCGGAGTATGCTCCGCTCTTGCCGGGAAGAGGGCTGCGACTACCTCCTCCAGCAGCTCTGGCTGGAGACTCTCCGTAAGTGGAGGCGCCGCGGCTCGAAGTTTCCCCCGAACCGCTCGATAAGGGCGCCCCCACGGATTCCCGTCTAGAGTCTCCAGCATCTCCTCCCTGGCTCGCGTCTTCGCCTCGCCGATGGCCAGCCACAGAGTCTCTTTAGCCGCGCGGTACACCTCATACAGCGCGGCTTCTTCGTCAGGGACCCGACGACGTCTCCTCCGGTATCGGGTGTACTGGCGTCTCACCGCCACGCACGCGACGCGTAACTGCGCGATCGCGGCGGACCACCAGTACACCTGGCGCCTTGCTGACTGTGCGTGGACTCGGGGCATGGACGCGTCGCAAATTCGCGTCATCGCCCCGCAGAACCACAGCGCCTCCTGTTCGACGTCGACGGGTCCGCTCACTGCCGACTCCCGGCCCCAGGCCTGGACAATGGCGGCCTCCTCGAGAAGCTCCCTGTCGATGCGCTTGAGCGACCAGCGCGGGCCGTCCGTTCGCGGGCCCAATGAACTGCGGCCGCCGGCGGTCTCGGCGGAGACGTCGAAACGGATGTATCGGTGATCCGACAACGTCTCCACCTCCACGGCGACACGCCAGTCACGAACACGGCTCGCGACAGCAGGGCTAGCGAACGATACGTCCACTATAGACCCGCCCCGCTGCCGAACGCACGTGTGGACCGAGCCCACGTTCAGGACGACCAGGCCGGTCGCGACCGCCCACTCCTCCAGCGCCTCACCCCTAGCATCGGTCATCGGAGATCCCCACGCCGCAGACTTGGCGTTGAGATCCCCTAGCAACAGCACGGGGCGAGGGTGGAGTCGGCCCACGACCGCACCCAACTCGACAAGGAAGCTTTCGAAGTCGGCGAGACTCTTGTTGGGCGAAAAATACGCCCCAACCACGCCAATGCCGTCCGCGAGGGCGGCCACCCAGCCGTGTCCTCGGGACGGGTTGGCGAGAGTCCCGCCGATGATGGCCACCAAGCCGTCAAGGTCTCCCACCCAGTTATCCCGGGGGGGGACAAAGTACGGCTCGGCGACCACGGCCACGCGAATCGACCACTCCGCCATGCTCTGGAGCAAGAGATCCTGAGCTCTGGCACAGTGGTTGATGTTGCCCTGGAGGAAATGGTAGAGCGCCATTAGGCGCAATCCATCCCCTCCGCACCATTCCTAGGCCGGGAGTCGGCCGAAGGGCAGCCAGGCTGAGGGGGGGGTAAAGAGCCCCCCGCAGCCTTGGCACCCCCTCTCTTCTTGCTGGCGGGCGCGCCACAGGCCTTTCCACCCGCTCTGTGCCCGGCGGGCCTTCCTGCAGCTGTACAGAGGCTGCAGTTTGGCGCCGCGGAGCACTGGGCCGCCTTGTGGCCGGGCTGGCCGCAGCGATAGCACTGCTCGCTGCGGTCCACTTCGGCGGTGCTACCGGTGCCTTGACATTGGGCATGTTAGGGCACGGTGCACCGCATAGCCCTGGGCTGCAGCAGTTTCACCCTCGCCGCAACCCATCCCACCAACAAACGCCCACCGTCAGCGACCTTGTTTGCCGCCGCCACCGGGCACCGCACCCAAATCGTGCCGAGCCCGGAAGCGTCGGCGCGAATGTCGCCCGTCCGCACATCGTCGGGCGGACATCCACCGACTCGGGTGACGGCCGCCACGACCTCAGCCGGGGTCGTCGAGTCATCCAGGCCACCGACACGCAGCTCAGCAGTCTTCATCGGCCTGGACACCCGGACGTCTTCCGGGTTGAGGACCTCCCTGAGCTTGGCGGCCAGAATGTCCGCCTTTTCGCCGCTAGAGGCACCTGACACCTCGAGCAGCCGCGCCCCCGTTAGCGCCGGCTTCATTCTGAAGCCGGACGGTGTGCCTAAGTCGGGGAACGCGACTTTGGCTTTTGCCTGCGTTAGGACCGCCTTATAGGTAATGCCCCTTTCGACGGCTCCGGGCTGCAGCGTAATCACTACAGCCGCGGAGCGTGGGGCTCTGACCCTAGGCGGTCTGTGGGCCTTCTTAGGTGCCGGTGTCGGTGTTCCAGCCGGTGCCAGTGGTGCCGTCTTCCGCCCCTTACGGCGGCCCCTCTTGACGACCGTCGTCCAGGCCTCCGTGGAAGGCCCGGGCGCGGCCGGATGTGGCGCAGCCGCCGGTGGCGCAGTCGCCGGTGGTGCAGCAGCCCGGGAAGTGCGCACGGACGTACCCTTGGCGGATTTTTTGGTCCCACTCCCGGAGCGGCTTGTCTCTGCCGCCGCAGCTATTAGTGGCCCCTGCTTAGCGGGCCCCTCCTTTCTCCGCTTGTCCGCAGCGAGCGGTGGGCGGAGTGTTTCAGCCGGCAGGAGCCTTGCCTCAATGGCCTCCATGCGGGCACCCACCATCTTCCCACACTGCATCATGCAGATGCGGGCGATCTTTTCGACCTCCGCATCTGCAATTGCAGGGGTCGAAGACGGGACCGGCGGCGGCGATGAAGTCGACATTGGGGCCGCGACGGAAGAGGAGCCGGTAGCTGCGGGAGCTGCTCTGTGGGCGGCGAACTGCCGCTTGAGGTCCTCCAACTCGGATCGGAGACGGCCGTTCTCCTCCCATAGCTTCGCCGTCTCCTCTGTGCTAGTGCGATTAAGGAGGACCTCAGCCGCCTCCTTTATGCCGTCAGCCGCCTCCTTCAAAGCACGGGTGAATGTGCCCTTCAGGTTGCCCGATTTGGTGGCAACCTTCAGGACGACATCCACGCCGTCCAGAACTTGGCGGCTGAGTGCCACCGCTGTGATGCTCCCCCCGGCAGCCATCCGAGCTGAGCGCCGCTCACGGGCCTGTCGGGCCAACTCGCTGACTTCGTCAGCCGCGACAGCCTTTCGCTGCGCCCGCTTTGCAGCGCTCGCCTCCGCTCTGTTTGACCCTAGCAGGGACACAGTGGAGCCCCCGCTTAGGTCCGCCTCCATGGGCTCGAGGTCGCTCTCGGCACTCTCCACGCGCTCCACTGGAGCTGGCGTGTTGGTCCGGCGTATCGGCGTGAAGCGACCCCGCCCATCGCGCTCCGGCAGCCGAGCGGAGGATCCACACGCCACGATACGACCTCGCCCTCTCTGTGCCGTTGGCACCTTCGCGGCCGACGGGTTCTCGTCACTCGCAGAAAGACTCCGCTTCCTCCGAGATCCTTCCTGATCGGACGATTGGTCCCTGTCGGGACTTGAGCCTCCTCGACTCTTGTTGCCGTCAGTGCCGGCAAGCGGTGTCACCAAGACGCGCAGGGGCTTCAGATTCTTCTGAAGCTCCTTTTCTCGCTGGTCAGTGGTGTCGGCGGTGTGTAGTGAGCCTCCTCGGCTCTTGTTGCCATCGGCAAACGGTGGACATTGGTTGCCCCCCCCAGAATACGATTGGGGGCTTGACGTTCCCGAAGGGAACGTGGCGGATTCTCCGGCTGCTGAGCAGCCGGTACCGCCCTGGGGTAGTTTGTTTCCCTCTGTCTTGTTCATTTTTTCATTTTTCCTTTGAAGGGTGAGGTCCCTAATCTCCCCTATTAACCCCCCCAGCGCTAGCGACCGGATCCCCTCCGGCCATTCATCCCCTCGGCACGCTCGACCTTAGGATTGAGGTAATTTTTTAAAGAGGTTGTCTTCCTCTCCCCCTCCCACTATACGCCTACCACCAACCCTCTGCAATCAGAGGGGGTGTAGACGTAAGTTGGCCACAAGGCCTACCCCTATGACGGAATAGCCGTCCCGCCCCTAGCCCGGTTCCCTTCACCGACCATCTAGGATGATAGGTGATTGGAACCATGACCCTTCCCCGTTTGTTGAAGATTAGCCGCCAGCCCCAATTGTCCACCATCAAAAGCAGGTGGGCAATTGGAGCTGACGTTGCCCAGGGTGCGCCACGAGGAGGCTCTTCAACATGCAGCCCCAACTGTAACCTGACCTAACCTAACAATGTATACAGGCTTCATAAATATATTTTTCAACACATTTGCCCAAAAAATGCATTTACGATGCCTGTATACATTGTTCGAAAGTTAAAAATTACGCACCATACAACGGAACGTGCGGTAAAATAGATACTCACACCTAAGTACTTTTTTTACCGCATACTCCGTTGTATAGCGCTGTGCGTATCACTTACGGATTTTTTTAAATTTCCATAAAAATATATAAGAATTCCACCAAGGAGTTTCACGAGAATAAATAAGATGAATAATCGACCTTCTTGGAAGCGCTTTTGCTCAAGACGTTTGTCTCACTTTAATACTAAAGAGAAAATGAGACGAAAGATTCAAAGGTATAGTTCTAATTTTCATCACGCGCACGTGGCTCCATTTGCAAATACGCTCCATTTTCATATTAGAAACGTCAAAGATTGTTGCGACTTTCCGACTGATATTTTATAAACAGTAATAATAATATGAGTTCAAGCGAAGAATCCGATATTAATATTGTACTGTTTTCTCGCAAATGTGTTGAAAACACACACACGTGCGGAAATTGGTATTTACAAACTCGTGATTATGGTAAGCCTTCGACTTCATCTGGGGCTTACATTCGTCTACTCGTTTGTAAAAACCAATTTACCGCACTAGTATCATAAAATGCATTAATAATTAGTTCAGTTCTGAGCAGATTTGCGGCCAATACGTGACGACATCTTAATTTTTTTTGCTTTTGCAACAGATTTTCTGACGGTTTCTGACACCATTGCTATTGTATTTGCTCAGCACTAAACTTTTTAGGGTAATTCCATTCCTTTTTAACCGACTTCAAAAAGAGGAGGATGTTCTCAATTCAACTGTTTTTTTTTTGGGTTAGCTCAGAACTTTTTTTTGGGTGAACCGATTTGGATGATTCTTTTTTTATTTGAAAGCTGGTGCTTCATATGTCGTCCAATTTAAATTTGATCAAGTACTGACTAGTAGTTTTTGCGTTATCATTAATAATGCGTATTTTTTCCACTTAGTTTATATTGATGATGTTCCTGCAACGGTTATTTACATATCAAGTAGTGGTATACGAATATTTGTGGGGTAGGTACTACAACTAAAAAGTGAAAAAATAAAAACTTTTTTACAAAAAACAACCGACTTCCAAAAAAAAACCACTAAAAAACGTGAAAAAGAACTTTAATTTCGGAAGTCGATAGCCAAAAACGAAAATACACAACCAAAGACACCAACATCCGAAATTAAGTTATTTTTCAAATTTTTTTGTGTTTTTTTTGGAAGTCGGTTGTTTTTTTGTGATGCAAGCTTTCCTTGATTGGGATTTTTATTATTTTTGAGCAGATTTACGGCCGAAACGAGACGACGTCTGAAAGTATACTGCTATTGTCAAGTTCATATTAATATTTAACCTTGATTTGGGCAAAACTTCTGTTGTTTCTCTTTAGGTCCTGGTAGTGCTTTGTCAACTCTTGATGACGACATCAGAATCACTATTCTAGCCAAATACGTTTTGCGCTATACTACTGGGAATTTAGACACAGTGAAAAATAGAGGGTCGCACCGCATGCGTGTGCACTCACAGTGTGACGTCATAGCCAAATTATATCGTTCCATAAAAATTGTTATAAATATGACCTTTTTTTTTTTTTTTTTTTTTTTTTGGCTGGGAAATCATCAAATGACGTCTCCCGCTCTGGGCGGAGCGGAAGGGCGTGTCAGACTCTTACTGACTAAAACCCACCCGTGTTCCTTCAGTTGCCTGTGCGCCAGGGCCACGGTAACTCTTTCGAACAATCCGCAGCCCCGGCAGGCATCGGTCCTATCGGACCCCGTCAAATTTGCTGACATCTCTTTGAGGCGCGCGTGGAACACGACGCGCCGTCGACCCGGGCCTGGTCCTTACCGGACGGCGAGCTGCCCATTGCTCGCCGTCCGCAAGCCCGCGCCTACGGTGGCCGGGAGTCGGCAATCGACTCCCGACGCCCAGGGTGTCTCCTCCTCCTGCGGCGGCTAGGGGCGCGAGGGCGCAGTGATTGCCTCTCCCTCTCGCGCTCCGCCTCCTCCTTCGCGAGCATTACTGCTTCGCAGAAGGAGGTGACGGCTTCCCATTCCCTCTCGCTCCGTACCATGGCCTGAACCAGGGCCGGACGCGAGAGGTCGCCGCCGCCGATCGCCGCCACGAGGACACGGCGGTGCTCCGCCCAAGCCGGGCAGACCTCCACCGTATGCTCCACCGTGTCCTCCGGTCGATCCACACAATGGTAACACCCGGGCGTTTCCTCCCGCCTTATCCGAAACAGGAACCTCCCGAAACAGCCATGTCCGGTGAGGACCTGCGTCAGGCGGAAGGTGAGGACGCCGTGGCGCCTCTCAAGCCACTCCTCAAAGAGGGGTCTTACCGCCGCAATTGTGGCGTGCCCTGCGCTGGGTTGCGACAGTCGCACTCTCCATGCCGCCATGAGATCCCGCCGGAGCTCTGTCCGCTGTGCCGTGATTACTCGCGGCAGCGGAGTTACGCCCCGGCGTTTCGCCTCCTCGCGCCACTCCCAAACGTGCGCGAGGACCTTTGCCTCCAGATCCCACGGCGGCAATCCGGCAAGGAGGCTCGCCGCCTCGCAGGAGACCGTGCGGTATCCCCGTACCATCCGGATGGCCATGACCCTTTGGGACGCTTTCAACCGGCGGGCTGGCCGGAGCCTTAGCGAAAGCGCCCACACCGGTGCCCCGTAAAGGGCCATGGACCGCACGACCCCCGCGTAGAGCCTCCGGCAGGAGGCGTTTGGCCCCCCCAGATTGGGCAAGAGCCGCTTCAAAGCAGCCCCGGCCCGCTGCAGTCTGGGAGCCAAACGTCGGAAGTGCTCGACGAAGTTCCACCGGCTGTCGAGGACGAGTCCCAGGTACTTCATCGTCGACTCGACGCCGATGTGAACCCCTCCTACCGTTATTTGGGAACCCGACAGTGGCGCGTTCCGAGGACCATGAAAACACATGGCCTCGGACTTGTGCAAGGCCACCTCGAGTCCCAACTGCCGGATCCTCTCAACGACTGTCGCAACCCCGCGTGTCATTAGTTCGGCCGCCGCCTGGTGCGACCTCCCCTGCGCCAGGACCAGCGTGTCGTCAGCGTAGCACACTACGCTGACGCCGCTAGGGAGGTCGGCGCGCAGCACCCAGTCGTAACCGATGTCCCACAGATGCGGCCCCAGGACCGATCCCTGTGGGACACCGCACGACATCTCTCGCCGGTTCCATTCTCCTTGGTGACCGGGGTAGATCACCGCCCTATCCGTCAAATAGGCCTCGACTACACGACAGAGGTAGGTCGGCATCCGGTGATACCGGAGTGCCTCCCTGATGCAACTCCAGGGCAGGGTATTGAAGGCGTTGGCGATGTCTAGAGACACCGCCAAGACGACCCCACCCCGGGCCACAGCATCCCCCGTCGTGAGGGCTCGCACGCGCATGATGGCGTCCACCGTGGAGCGCCCCCTGCGGAAACCAAACTGGCTCTCCGCCAAATCCGGCCCCACCCGCACCAGCTGCCCGACGAGGCGGTCTGCAATGACTCTTTCAAAGAGCTTGCCCACCTCGTCGAGCAGCACGATGGGCCGGTAAGCGGACGGAGAGTCCGCCGGGCGCCCCGGTTTCTTAATGAGGACCAGTTTCCCCGTCTTCCAACGAAGTGGGAACTGGCCCTCCTCCAAGCATGCGCTTAGGAGCCCTCTTAGTCGAGGCCCGAGAGCCTCCAAGGCCAGGACCCAGGCTTTTCCAGGTAAGCCGTCGGGTCCTGGGGCGGTATTCTTGGCACTCAGCCTACGTACCGCCACTCTCAACTCTACCTCGGTCACCTCAGGAGCAACGTCGTCATCGTCGGGTCTGTGGTCCGCAGTTGGCACCGCAGGAGGCGGAGCCATGGGCGGGGGAGTATGCTCCCCCCGCGAGGGGAACAGAGCGCTCACCACGCCCTCCACGAGCTGGGGCCGGAGACTCTGAGTCAGCGGGGGAGCCCATGGGCGGAGTTTCTCCCGCACCACCTTATATGGGCGCCCCCACGGGTCCCTGTTCAGAGTCCCCAGCGACTCCTCACGGGCCAGTCCCCTGGCCCGCAGGATCTCCGCTCGGAGGGCGATCTTCGCCACTCTGTAACCCTCGTACAGCTCCGCCTGAATGGCTTCCGTATCCGGAGGGCGGATACGGAGCCTGCGGTGCCTGGTGTACAGGCGCCGCGCGGCAACGCACGCCTCGCGCAGAGACGTTAGTTCCGGCGACCACCAGTACACCTGGCGCCAGGCGCGTCCGGGCTGGACCCGGGGCATTGCCATGTCACACACTTCTGACATGGCCTCCCGGAACCACTCTGCCTCGTCGGTGATGTCAGCAGGCCTGTCCGGTGATGACACCCAGGCCTGCACGATCGAGGCTTCCAGGAGGAGCTCCCGGTCCAGCTTCTTCAGCGCCCACCGCGGACCACTCGGGGCCTGTCGGACCAGCGCGCTCGAGGTCTGGGCGGAGACGTCAAACCGGATGTACCGGTGGTCGGAGTACGTCTCCACCCCCTCCATGACACGCCAGCCAAGGACACGCGGTGACAGAGCGGGGCTGGCGAACGAGATGTCCACCACTGACTCACCCCGCATCCGCACACACGTGGGGACAGAACCCCGGTTTAGGACGACCAGGCCTGTTTCCAGAGCCCAGTCCTCCACCATCCCGCCCCGTGTATCCGTGTACCGAGAACCCCAAGCCGTGTTCTTGGCATTGAAGTCCCCGAGTACGAGCACGGGCAAGGTATGGTACCCGACGACGACGATTCTCAACTCCGCAAGGGAGTTGTGGAACTCGGCGAGAGTTCGGTTCGGGGAGAAGTATACCCCTACCACAACAATCTCCCCGAACCGTGCTGCCACGCAACCCCGTCCTCTCTTGACTGCCTCAAGCGACGGGGTACCGGCGGCGGCCGACGAAATGAGGGTCACTGAGCCGCTCAGGTCCTCCACCCAGTCATCCCTGGGCGGGACAAAGTACGGCTCAGCGACCACGGCGATGTTGATCGACCACTGCGCCATGCTCTGGAGCAACAGATCCTGAGCAGCGGCGCAGTGGTTGATGTTCGCCTGGAGGAGGCGTAATGGGGCCATTATTGGCACTCCATATCAGCCCCCTCCCGAGCCCCCTGTGAGGGCCCTGCCGCAGTGCTTGCGGCGGCTACAACGATGGGGGCGGCAGCGGCGGCGGCAGTGGCGGCGGGTGCGGTGGTGACGGCGGTGGCGGAGGGCTTGCCCCTGCCCCTGGCTTTGGCGGGTGGAGCGCAGGCCTTACTCCCAGCCCGGTGACCGGCCGGCTTGCCAGCTGCCGCACATAAAAAGCAGTGCGGCGTGGCATTGCACGAGCCGGCCTTGTGACCGGGCTGACCGCAGCGGAAGCAGTTATTGCTGCGGTCTACCTCCGAGGTGCATTGCACTCCCACGTGGTTGCCCACCTGGCAGCGGAAGCACCTCAGAGGTCTGGGTTCCAGCAGTTTCACCTGCGCAGAAACCCAGCCCACCAGGAGCCTTCGGCCCTCCCCGGCAACTTTCCTGGCCGCCGACACGGGGCAGCTCACCGTCACGGCTCGCATCCCCGTGTGGTCAGGACGAATGAGCCCCGCTCTCACCTGCTCGGCAGAGCACCCCCCAGTCCTGACGACGGCGGCCACCACCTCAGCCTCCGTCACACAGTCGTCCAGGCCCAGAATGCGCATGTCGATGCACTTGGTGGGCCTGGACACTCGGGCCTCGTCCGCATTTAGGGACGCTCTGAGCCTTTCGGCCAGAGCGTCAGCGGTTGGGCCACTCGCCGCACCGGGCACCTCCAGCATCCGGGCCCCGGTCGCAGTGACCCTCACCCGGATGCCATTGGTGACGCCTAGCTCCTGCAGGTTCACCGCCGCCCTCGCCTTGGTGAGCACGTCGCGGTAGGACACGCCCTTCTTCTCCGCTTCCGGCTGTAGTGTAATCACTACAGCTGCGGACTTCGGGGCGCGGAGCCTAGCCGCGACGCTTCGCTCTTTGCGCCGCTGCCGCCTCTCCTTCCTTTTGGCCGCCCTAGATGTCTTGCCCGCTTTCCTCTTCTCTCCGGCCACTTGCCATTCGGCGTCGGCCGGAGGAGCATTAGGAGGCGGGGGGGGCGGCCGTCTCGCCGCCGGGGCTGGAGCCTTCGCCGCCGGGGCTGGGACCCTCGCCGCCTGCGTAGCCACCCCACCCTTCTTGGGTTTGGGCGGTGCCGACTTAGCCAGGGGCGGCTTCGCGGGATCTGATGCTGGCCCGCCTTTCGACCGCCCTGCCGTTCCTGGCTTGGCCGCAGCGGCGGCAAACGATACCTGCCGGCTCGCCGCTAGCGGGGGGCGCAGGACAACGGCCTCCAGAGCGGAAAATCGGCTCTGGAAGGCAGCCAGCTCCCGCCGCACCAGGGTCAGAACCCGGTCTTCTGCAGGCACCGGCATCGGCCGGCCCTGCCCATGCTGCGCCCCCGCCTCTGGTACTTCTCGGGGGCCGGCTGCCCGGAGGCCGGCCAAGTCCGCTCGGAGCTCCTCGTTCTCCTTACGGAGAAGCTCCATGGCGGCTGTCAAGCGGGCGACCTCAGCCCGCATCTCGGACATTCCATCCGACGGAGGCCCAAGGTGGAAGGCCTCCGCTGCCGCCATAATAGAGGCCGTGGCAGTGGGTATGACCTTGTCTTTAGAGGACTGAATCCTCTTCAAGGCCACACCCTTGATCGCAGCTACCACGACCTCCTCAAATTTGGCCACCCGCTCTGACTTGGAGGCGCCAGCGGTGTTCGACTCACCGCCTGACGACTCGGAGATGTCCACCCTGCGTTGCGTGTCCTCCGTGGCGAGCCTATCAGCTCGTTGGTCCGGCTCGGCTGGGCTGGTTTGGCTCTGCTCGCTGGCCTCCTGAGCAGTGAGCCCTCTGCCCGCAGCCTTTTCGCGAACGCCACTCCGCCGACAGATCTTCCCGATTTTACGGGCGGAGCTCCTCCCGCCATCAGAGGATGACCCCTGGCCATCCCCTGGTTTGGGGCGCTTCTGGAAGAGCCTTCGGTTCTTCAAAGCATCTCCCATTACCACGCGCTCCGGGCTCTTGAAAGAGCCCCTTGCGCCCGACGCAGCATCGGACTCCGATGCCGCATCGCTCCTCTCCTCTCCACTGCTCTCTTGTTGGTGTTTTTTGTTGTTATTCGGTTCCATAATTGTTCCCACGAGTATGGGGGATCTAAAAGGTCATTCCCAGGTTCACCCCCTGTCCCTAGGCAAGTGTTCATTTGTTTCCCAACCAGAGGGTCCACTGGTACTCTGGCTGGGGGTGCGCTAACGACTGATGCGCCACCTACAACTGGAAAGTTGTAGATGACACTACTCCTCAGCCATTCATACCCTCGCCGCGCACCAGAACTTGATATTAGAGGAATTTTTTATAGAGGTTATCTTCCTCGCGGCCCGGGCGGTTAAGCCAAGACCCTCGACCCCCGTCAAAAGTCAGAGACATGACGTTGACGATCTTCGGGGCTACGAGACTAACGGTGGCAGAAGGAGCAGACTCCTTCCTGCCTGCCCGGCGGCAGGGTTAGTGCACACCGAGCCCGCTCTTACTCCGCCGCTGTGCGTCTCTGCTTAACAGAGATACACACGTTGGAGCGTTCCTCCGACAGGATATTAGCGTACGGGCAACAAGACCCCTTAGGCACAGAGTACCTAATGGAGAGTTATTGCCCGCACCCCAGGGTGCACCGTCCCGAAGACTGGCCTTTCCCCCAGACGCATCCAAGGGAAACTCCAGCCCACGGACACACGGGGAGGTTTCCTGTCCTAGCACCCCTTATAAATATGACCTGTCTTTTGAATACTCAACCATTACGCTAGCATTAAAGGTCTCATAGTTATTAGCGGTTGAAATCTTACATGTTTTTATCGGTCAGAAATATTGAAATCACCACCAGTACACCGAACGAAAAGACGTTTTCACGTCAATAATAACTGGCTCCGCTAATAATAGATTACGTCGAATTTATATGAAAAATCACTACTCTTGTTTCCTGACAAGGAAAATATACCAAAAAACTTTTATAGTTAAACCATTTTCCCGTCTTTGATAAGTATATAATTCGAGATTTCTCTCTCACATTTTCCTTTTTCCTTCCAAATCTGATAAGAAACTCCATTTCCATCTGACAAGATTACGTGAACCGTTAACAAAGCTATTAGAATTAAAATCGTATGAGTGGAATGTACAAAAACCATAGAACAGTCGGTGTCAGTTTGGAACGCAGCCAGTCTCATGTACCAGGGGCACATAGCCGGGACGCCGTGTTTTTAATCACCACTGCCACGGACGGGCTGACATTGAAAAATATTTTTGTATAGATTTCGTACGTACGCTGTGAGGGTTCAGGATTGTAAATAATTAGGGTTTTTGAGCGGTTTTTAGAAGGAGCTAAAAGTATTTGACTTTTTTACCAGATACAGGAAGGAATATCTATGGGCAACTAGCTTAATTTTTCTCACTTACCGACCCCTTGACAATTCAAAAGTGCCTGTATTAAATTAGAAATAAAAAAAATTAAAAAAATGCGTTTTTCGAACACTACTTTCGTCACTTGATATTTTTTTCAAAACAGGCAGTAACGAAAATAATGGCAAATAGAAAAATAAAAAGTGACTGCCTATTCTGGGCTTTACCTAAGTACATGTTAGGATCATTTGGCTAACTGAACACATTGTTCTATACGTTTTCAACAAACAAAGTACCTATTTTGTTTCTTTCAGAACAATGAGTAGTACACTTTCATAATATAACTAACTGTATTTTTCTCTCGCCTCAGTTGCTAAGTCCGATCGGCTATCTGTTGAAAGGCCTTTAACAGATTATTCTGTCTTAGACAAAGCCACAATCCCATTCCGAACTCATTAGTATGAATTTCTTTGCATGTTGACTACCACGATTTTAGCAGAAAAGCGTATTTAGGATTCAATCCACTCTCTGAGATGGAGCTGGAAAAACAAAACTCGGAAAACTGTAAAAGATTAAATTGTTATTGTTTTAATTAATAATATTAATAAGGATATTGCCATTACATTTGCACAACGTGGAGATTACGCTAACCTCACTAGTTATCTTTTTATTATGGAACAGTTCCATATTTACTGAAAGCTAAGTCCAGTTTTAATTTCATCGTTATGGAAAAATGCACTTTGGTTGATTAAAGTTTTGTTACAATTTCAGATTGTTGCATGTAAGTTGGAACTGTCATTAATGAACTTAATTTTATTATTCTGTTGAAAGTTTTCAGTACCGTTGTACATAGATTTAGTACAGCAGGTTTTCACTTAAATTTTTGTAAATTCAGGTCAATACTTAGTCGAGAACGTTGCTGCAGTTATAAATAAAGGACTCGACATTTTTATAAACAGATTCACGTTGTATAAAAGCCAATTACGAAGGTGACAGCCGGAGGACTTAAAAAAAACCAAAGTTATTTTATAAAGGTTTTTAATAAAGGCAAAATTACAATTAAACTTATGTTAATTTCTAAGTCTATATTCGGACGATGCTAGTACCGAAGTGCAAGTGAAAAACGATTGCTTATTAATATTCCAATTCTACTGATTCCTACACGTGGATGCGGCATCAGCAGTCCTTGAAGTAGGTGAACGCCCGGCGACACGAGGCGTTGATTTGATGATTCGGCAGGTGGCACGTTGCAGTTTTATATGGAAACGTCCGATTGACGTAAACAGCTAATCATGTCGCTATTCAGCTGATTTGGTGTAGGCAGGGCACGTAACAAGCCTGTTTGAAAGTATATTATTATGTGCTGGGCAAAAGTATTTACCTAATACAGTGGTGTTCCACTAACGATGTGACACCTAATTTCGTGTTCTGCATGCCCTGAACACTACTGATGGCGCCAAACTCGAAGCTGAGTTCTGGCTTCTGGGCCAACTCAATATAAGATGCTAAGATGACGCTGAGAAGATGTGCAGTATGAATACGCGGGATTAGGCCGAAATATAAAATTAAAAATATGGGTACCGTCAAAGGGGGTGAATAAAAATGAAGGGGTGAATCGAGAAGAAACTTGCAAAGGGATTTTAACATTGAAATAATATAATTTGTTCCAAAAGTGCGCTTAATCTTTAATTATAATACAGTAAATACATTAGTCCTTTTTTGCAAAAAACTATATTATTTCAATGTTGAAATCCCTTTTAAAGTTTTGTCTTGAATAACCCCTGCATTCCTATTCACCCCGTTTGACGGTAACTAAGGTAATATTTTAAGTCTAATTCATTGCTTACACTCCGTTTACACAAGTAACAACCTTCACACTATTTCCGGCCATCCCCTTTACACCCCATCTTAAATGTAAATTTTACGATCAGATAAACGCGAGTCTCTGACACTTCAAAAGTTGTATTTCTAGAGACTTTTATAAAACTAGTAGCTAATTGAATTGCTAAATTACTTATTGGGAAGTCGAAGCGAGCCAGAATCGAACGGTGATCGGTCAGTGCCTATGAATAATTCAGCAAAGAGTAAATAGCTACTAAACTCGGGGGCTAATGTCGGTGGAGTGGAAAAACGTCGATGAAATTTTGTAGTTCGGGAAGTGAAGCAGAATTTGCTAGTATTTTTAGTTTCGTATATCGATATGGAAGCGGAAATAAATAGAAATAGGATATGGGTTGAACGAGGTATTGATTTGTTTGTTGGTAACTTGCAGTAGCTTTTGTGCGATCCGTGGGCGCAGCACGAACGCGCGGTGTAAACGTAATTTCAATCCGAATGATTTTAAATTCCAAAATACCCGTTTCACACATAATATTTACCATAGCTGGGCATCGTTAATCAAATAGTTAACTTCGTTAATCGCTAATCCGTTACTAAAAAAGTTAACTTCGTTAAACGTTAAAGCGTTACATTTCGGATGATTTGTAGCGGTATCTACATCGCCGCATGCGCGCTTCACGTCACACTGACGTCACGCAAAAACCTCCATCGCGCAAGCAGAGTTTACCGCGCAACTAGCATATATACAACGTCCCGACATCAAAACGTCGGGCAGTTGCCCACCAGCCACGACACCCGTCTGGTCGGAGGATCCTCCCATTTCTATGGAGGTTTGAGTGAACTTTACACCCTGTTCCTCATACTTCTATAGATTTAATGGAAGTTAACGTTAATCGTTAACTAGTGACAGAAATTGCTTTTTATATGTCGTTGTGTTCGTGATTTACTTATAAAAAATATTGGATGTTTAGGCAGGACATGAAAAATTTATAAAAGAAGGGTGTATCATTAGAATTTATAATAATTATTATTTAGAGATCAAATTCAAATCAAAATAGAGTTCAGAACGTGTTTTTCGGGGCGCGGCGCGGGCCGCGCGTTGTCCTTTTGGCAAATAGTAGGTACTTCATTAACGATTAACGGACTTACGGCAAGTTAACGAAAGTTAATGAGTTCGTTCACAATTATTAAATTTAACTTAAAAGTTAATCCGTTACTCGAAATTTTAACTTCGTTAATTAACGGATTAGCGGTCTTGTGTTCAGCTTTGATATTTATTAAGTTTTAAGACTTCATCCATATCTATGGGTGAAACTAATTAGGCTTGTCGCAAAAATTTTAACCAGAATGCTATAGGATAGTTGTATTTTTGAATTGTTGAAATGTTTAGATACATCTCGCGTTCGTGCTAGAGGCTCTGTAATTAGTAAGTAGGTATAAGTTTTGATAATTAATAACGACAAAAATCTATAACTTCTCAAGTGGGTCAGTCTCCATTATTTTTACTACGTTATTTTTCTTCAGCGCCAAGTGCAAAGGTGCCAAAAATCATGCCCCTTGTTCATATACGTACTTAGTAAATAAATTATCTTTATAATAATGATATAATAATCTTTATTGGAACAAAAACAGCATTTAACAAATTAATTGCGTACGTAAATAGCCTAACCTACATTAGTTACAAAACTGTGTCGCAACTATTAACGCCCAACTCCATGAGGAAGATAACAGCAAAGCTAAAAAATTAAAGTTTGTATGGAAGTTGGTCATTTTGTCGATAGAAAATCTCATCGGTCACATGGGTTGTTTCTTTATAATTTTGCTTTAAAAAACCTCCCAGTCCTCACCTATTGGCATAAAAGCAACAAAACTCAACTGTATGTAATATCATGCCGAGCCACGTCGAACCAAAGCGTCGATAAGTTTCGAGTCCGCCTCGCCTTCAGCATGATCTATCGGTGCTATTAGCATACATTGAATACCAAACTGTTTGAGAATTTCGTTATTTTCTGGACATAGCTCTACAAAGCCAGAAAGGAAATTCATATTTTTTTTTAATGTTATACAAAGTTAAAATATAGAATAGAATAGAATATAATAGAATATTCTTTACTATGCACACCGTAAAAAAAAAAAAACAGTTAAAAAAAAAACAAAATAAAAGAACCAAACAAAAAAAAACAACAAAATATTACTTGTTTAAAGAGAAATTGAAACAAATTTGATAAAATAATGTTGATGTCCATATTGGCAAATCGACTTTTTTAGCTTAGTTGTCGGCAGGTACTTACTGATACGAGTAGTGAATCTAAAATCCGGTAACAGAATTTCGTAGATCGTGCAAACCCAATAACAAATGTTGAAAGCCTAGAACCATCAGATTGTGTGGCTGTAGCCACTTGATTTGTTTTATATGGCCTGCAAACTTAAAAAAATTGGAATATCCAAAAGTGCACGCCACATAATCTCATTCAATTTTATAAAAAATAATCAAAAAACGAACGAAATGTCCAGTCATATTTTTATATTACTAATTACAATTAAACTACATTGAATTATACCGTGATTTTCGTAAGGATTTAGTTTTCGATAATACTGAAGCGTTTAAAAAAGAACTGACTCGATTAGTATGTTTTTCGTGAGTTATCGTGACCACTCTAGGATCCATACATACAGACACACGGACGTCCACAGAATAATCTTTTTAAATAGTTTTTTTATTATTTTAAATAACAAAATGTCTTTTGAAAATAACACGAGTGTTGAAACTAGTGTTTTTTCTTGACATTTGTGTGTGAATATTATTCTACAAGTGCCATATGAAGCAAATAGAGACATTTTTATCTCAAGCAATTACTTGTTCTTTGTAAGACGAGAGTAGAGCACTACCTCACGCGCTTCGCTTATGAGGCGTGCAATTCAACTCAAATAATGTATTTCAATTAAACCATTTACAGGCACTTTTGAACCGTCAAAGAGTTGGTCAGTCAGAAATATGAAGCTAATTACCCATTCCAAAGCTTAGTAGGTACAGTCAGCAAAGGAGATAAGTATGCAGGGTCGCCGGATATAGTTGAAGTTTAGTAAGAAACCGATGAATGTTTTCGAATAAAATAAAATTAAATTAATGAAAGAAAACAAACTGATAATTTATCAAATTAAATTTCATTCGAAAATATTCATCGATTTTTTTACTAAACTTCAACTATATCCGGCGACTCTGCATACTTATCTCCTTTGCTGACTGTACCTATGGAGAAGAACGGGCAAAAAACTCCATGGACACTCTTTTACATCAAAAATATTGGTTACATCAACCATGTTGAAATTATACATATACAACGTGTATCAGAAATGTGTGGTCACATTCAAGGGTGCAGACAGTAGTTTCGGTATTAAATGTTTTTGTATGTAACCAAAGAGTGTATAATCAATCTCAGAAACAAAACTGTAAACGATTCTACGATACAGAAATAATTCTTCAGCAAGGTTCTCAAATATATAGAGTGACTGGTAATAGTGACCGATACTTAAACACATGATTGTAACAAACAACTTTCCCAAAGAAACGATTTAAAGAAAAAAAATAACGAATGGTAAAAGTGGAATAATTTTGTTTTTAAAAAGGGTTTAGTAACTAAATTAAATTACGGCTGATGGTTTATTATTCTTGTTAGGTACTCAATATTCTATTGGGGTGAATAGGGTAACGTGCTTAGTAAAAAAAAATAACGCGTGGTAAAAGTGGAATAAATTTGTTTGTAAAAAGGGTTTAGTAACTAAATTAAATTACGGCTGATGGTTTATTATTCTTGTTAGGTACTCAATATTCTATTGGGGTGAATAGGGAAACGCGCTTGGTAAAAAAAAAAAACGTTTATTTGGGAAAGTTGGTTGATAAGAAGAGTACAATCATGTGTTTAAGTATCGGTCACTAATTACCAGTCGCCCTATATATCAAATATTGGTAAAGGGCCTTCCGAGGAAAGTAATTAAAACAAATAAAAACATACTTCGCCAATTTATTAAGTCAAAGTTTACATTTTAAACACGGGTTTAATGCTAATAGCTACAAAGTCCGTGAAACTAAAATTACATGAGCTGAAGACTAATTTCACTACGTTGTTGATTTTGGCAAACTGGTATAGTGGTACACTGCAGATAGTCCAAATTTGATATTACACAATAAATTACTGTTTGATAAGGGAAAGTGATTACATTTTTTAATTAAATTCAACCCACTATCCTTGGGCTTTGTAATTAACTTACGTATTATTGATTTTGTTATTTTAAAGAAATTGCTTGTAGAATAAGTTTAAAGATTTTTGTGGTTTTCAGAGCCCCGTCAAAGTTAGGTAATGTAGTTTTTGGATAGGTATATTTAGGACGAAAAATATCTATTTTGCAATATCAAAAGTAGGATTTACCAATTGTCAGTGTGGTTCAAATAATTTATAAGGCTATTACGGCATTCTACAACCATATGATAGTTTAGTACATTCTTATTACAGATAGATATATATTGATTATGTGTAGGTATTTTTGAGTACAATCAGACATATTAATAGACGATTCGGAATAGAAAAACGTTTAACACGATAACATTACAAGTTAGCAAAATAATGAATTTCATAAAATATAATCAAGTAAAGCAAAAAACAAGAAATCAAACGAGAGTCAAAAAAAATTAATTGCATTTAATTTAAAAATAGAGGAGAGTAAATAAAATCATAAGCTTATTTTGAGTGACATACTCCTACATTACAAACTCAAATTTAAAAGACACTGAAAAATACAACAACAAGATAATAATGCTACAATTTATAAAAAAACGTTACGCCCATTATTAATATCTACTAACCCTAACAATATATAACATAACATCACACCTGTAATCCCCAACGGGATAGCCAGAGGTGCTCCTATAGTACACCCAAATTTCGCCAGTTATGGTAACCCTAACAATGATGAGCATAATGATTCCTCGTAACTACAAATATTAATTATCACTAACACAGCCATGTTTTGTCAAAGAAAATGTTTACTTCCAAAACATTTGGTAACATTCCTCCCATTTCACCGTCTTTGGCAACGAAGCTATTATAAGTATCACTTTACTAAAGTATTTTTAAGAAATTCTCTAGCGGTGCCCTAGGGGTGCTGTTTTAGGACCATTACAACAATGTTTGGTACTTTCAAATGCTTTATTAGTTTTGCATTAAACTGGCAATTGCTAATTAAAACTTCACTAATTGAGGACACATTTGTATTATTACTAGCTTTTGCCCACGGCTTTGTCCGCGTGGAGGTCGAACATTGTCTCACGGAAACGTGTTATCTTGATAAAAAATATCCTGTGTCCTAACAAACTTCTTGGTATATCCGTATGCCCATCCTCCCCCATCCTCGAGGACCTGGGGTGGATCGAATAATCTATTTTCCCACCCGCACGCAAAATACGCGCATTAACGTGGAGTTGCGGACACTAGCCCGTTTACCTATTACCTATGCCCATCAAAATCCGTTCAAGAAACAGACAGATAGAGTAATATTCACATTTATAACATTAGTATGGATAGAAGACATTTTTCGTTGTTGAAAATCAATATAATTTCCTGTTTGAATAATTCAGCATCCCCAACATCTATTGATTCAACATCTCCCCAATTACCGTCCTTTTCTCTTTAAAAATGTTATCTAAAAGCGAGACAATAAGATAAGACAATAAATTATTACTGTACTGTATCAAAATGAGGGAAAGAACAATGTATTACCTTCCTTCTACTTCCAACTTAAACACTAACTTTTTACTTGAAACCTTAAATTACTTACATTATAATATTACCATACAATTCACAGCCTATTTTGGCTTTACAACGTCTAATTATTAGGATAATGAATATTTTAGAGGAAAAGTCTTATTTTATAACTAAGATATTATAAAGATTGTCGACAGACCCCTCACTATAATTTTAGATGTTTAGTACAGACTTTAGTTTCAAATTCTTCTTGTTAGTTCCTTTTGGAACTAAATTTTGAAAATAGGGTTAGTTCTAAAGTAACAGTAAAGTTAATTTTCGATTTAGTATGAAAGGCAAAGATTCGATACAATTGTCAAATTAAAATTCTCAAAATCTCTGAAGGCAGACATAGTACTGCTGTATCAAGTCAATCTTACTTATATTACCAACAATATTTAAGAAATTCTATCAAAACCACCATTGACTATACCGCTCCAACTCCTATACCACTTGAACTCTCAAGATCTCACGCATCTTCACACTAACCTTCTTCGTCTTGATGAAAACCTTCACCATGTTTCCTGATGAAAACCTTCGCCAGATTTATACCTTCACCTAGGGATCTCCACTGTCTACAGGCAAGAATTGCTGTTGGGCGACCGAAGACAGCATCATATCGATAGGCTTGGTGTCATCGTACAGCGATGGTGCTTCACAGAGGATGGCAAAGGTACCAACGATGGAAGCAATGGTGAAAATCCAAAGAAAGAGACGATCGAGCACCATGGCCACAAAGCCCCAGTCTTGATCTTCCTATTAGAGAAAACAAAAGAAAAATCTATGAAATTGGACACAATCTAAGGAGTGTGCAGTAATCGTTTTCTGTGTTGAGATTTTCCTTGTTTTATTGAGATGGTCCTAGTAAGAGTTGAGTATTTTAGAAAAGTGGGAACGACCCTGAAGAATCATCATACTGTTAAAATATGATTCTTCTTAGATTTAACAGTTTGATTATAGCTATACTCACAGCATTAAACTCATCCTGCCTCTGCATGTGATGCTGTATAAACATGACGTTATGAATCGCTTTCTCCAGTTCAAATGGGTACTTCTTGCGAGGAGCCACATCACTGAGAGAGTCATCAAGTCCTGACATAACTGATGGAAGACCGTTGTAGCCAGCACCAAGGCTGCCTAGAGCACCAACAAGGCCGCTGAACCTATTAAAAAGTATTGAAATATTCGTCATCAAATCTCGATGTGTTGAATGATAGCCGAACTGGCTGGTATCTAATAATTTTGTTTAATTAGAACCACGAATCAAATAATGTTAATGAATATATTCAAATATAAGGTACCAGCGTTATTTAACATGGTTTTGAATACTAATGATTTTAAATATTAACTGTTTTCACTAACCTGTTAGTAGCTGTAGTGGAGTGTAACCCATTGCATCCTCCGGGTAAATGATGACGTAGCGAATCAGGGCTAGATGCATTTGAGTTCGTCTGTTCAGCAGCCGCCAGAGCATCTTTAAATTTATTCTTATTCTTCATACTTCTCCCAGCTATCTTCTGTGCTGCCAAGTCCCTTAACAAGTCTTTTGGCACTCTCATCAGTAACAGCTTCGGAAGTTTCGTTATGAAGAATTTCCGAACCCAAGGCGCCATCTTGTGTGTACTTGGCTTGCGATAGTGAACGTTCAGTATTATTATAGTGATCACTACTGACAATCCTACCAGTAACATAGTGAATAGTAGGTACTTTCCCAGCAATGGTAAAGCAAGTGAGGTAGAGGGTATAATTTCGGAAATCAGTAAGAAGAACATGGTTTGGGATAGTAATATGGAAATGCTTAAAGCAATCTTCTCTCCTGAATCAGCTGGTAAGTAGAATACTAGGACTGATAGGTATGAAATGCCGACACAGGGAACGATCAGGTTTACAGTGTAGAATAGGGTTTTTCGTCTTAGCGTGATGTTGAAGAAGATATCTGAAACAAATAGCGCTGTTAAATACAAACATAGTATTTAAGGTGTAACAAAAGAGGACCAAACAACAAAACACCCTGTTGAAACTTGAGGCAGTGGCATAAGAAAATACGATTTCAACCAAACGGTTAATCAAAACAGTTGATCTTGAGATCAAGGAAACATAAAATGAAAGTTTTGATAATGTAGATGAAGAATCAAAGAAAATAAAACACCAATGCTTAAGCAATAAATATGACAAACTGGTATCTGTGCACATTATTTTGTCTTAAATTCTACTAGGACTGCGTAATGGTCAAGAATCGCAACATTTGGAAGTAAATTGTCCTTATTCTAACATATTTCAAGTTGATGGTGTCATTATATCCATTTGGCTGCCATCGACGACTTACAAATAAAGAACACCATACAAAAACCTTATATCTACCGATGGTGTTTTTAGCGATATTTTGGAATTTGGAATATTTCGTTTCTTGGTATTTCTTATGTAGTTACTTTTTTAACAGATACATTTTTAATATCTAATAAACTATTAAAAACAGTCACCTCAAGAAAAATATGATAAAAAAAGGGAAGCCATATTAATATCAACTTAAAAATTAAAAGTAAGGAACAAAAATATTTCAAAACACACCTTATGATTTAAAACAACAAAATGTTTTAATAAAAACCTCTATTTGTAAAGTCCAGAAGACATAGAAACGGACAAAGGATTTAATTTCAGTCTTTGTGAAGAATCTTATTGTCTAGACTAGTATAACACGTTACGGTCGGTTACTGTACTGAATGAGGTTTTCTCTAAGAATATCCAGTGTTACAGAAGGATAAACCCCTCCCGCTGACCGATTTGTTTGTTTTCGTTGTTCAAGTTTCACAGGATCTCGAATTTATCTTTAATGCCAGGCTTAATAGATTAAATGGTATTAAATGATAAAGTTTTACCGAGTTTTTACCGCAGAGTATATTTGTTCTTCGTTTTTCGTTTTTTAGGAGGAAAAATTGTTTCTTGTAGCTACAAGACTTGTATTGTTTTGTTAAGTGCAAAGATGAAAGTGTACGAGGCAACATTAGAGTTACAGAAGTGATTATTATGGGAAAGAAAAAATAGCATTTTTATCAATAGCCTAGACTTCTTTCAAGTCATCAACTATTTTGCGGCCTATTAGAGTTTAAGACTCAGTAAGAGATACCTATCCAAGCTTCAACGCTGTACAATTTGTCTTTAGAATTCAAAATGTAATTATAACAATGAATAAATTATTCCAACTTCATGATGAGAAACAAGCTAACTAAAGACAATTCTCCGAATGCCTCTTGTTCTTATTATAGACGTCAGTGTCCTAGTAAGACACCAACAATTATCATCAAAGAATCGAAAGGGGATTTCTAATTTGACGGCAGTAAGTCCTCCGAAGAGCCGGTAGTAATTACAGACTACTCCGAGCAAATTGCTTAGATTTAACTAGTCATTGAAGATGTTACAATTAAGTTGGAATTTGGTGGGTCATAATTCTATGATTACAATTGTAACTCTAGATGTTTTTGGAAGACATTCTCTTGGTTGTTTATTTTGAATGTTTATGGAAGAATGTGATCGTGATTGTGAGATAAAAGGTTTTGTACCATTGTATCGAAAACAAATAAAAAAATCCTCTTCTGCTTATTAATAGCAATCCGTTAAAACTTGATCGTAACCATTACTTTTCAAAATTAAAACCATTTGACCTCATAATAAAAAAATTAATCAAACAAGCCGCGAAAGGTGTGGACCGTAAAAATGTATCAACGAAAAAAGGTTGAAAATCTCCAGAGGGCCGTTAAGCTGAAATGAAAGGGGTGTCATTATGAACTTCCAAATGTGTTTATCTAAACGTGAAATATACGGTTGTTAAATGGTGAGCTTCGTAAACGAAATTACGTATGCTGTGTAAGGACGGGCGTGTCATCATCCGACAGATGGGCATCTGTGACACGTGAATAACAATGACTGGACCCAGAGAATATGGGCTGTTAAATCGTTAAGATGTATGAGGACTACGAAAGTGGAGGAGAAAAATATGTTGGGACTCTTTGGGTATAAACTGGTCTTTGTAATTTGGGGACATCTGTCAGTTCTAAAGATGGGTCTCATTTTGTTTGGAGTTTGGAGTGACTTACGGTTGGTATATGCATATTTGTATCTTGTCAACGTTGGCTGTTTACGTTTTTCTCTGTTGAGTATATTTAAAACAAAAAATTTGATGACCAGTAACGGTCGATATGTAAGTCATTGTGATTGTGAGTGATTTGTTTGTCTAAACTTCATTATTTGTATGCTTTTTGAAAATATTAAACCAAAGGTGTCGATAAAATATTCCGTAAAATGTAGTAAAACTCATAAAGAAATTTTTCAAAGTTTATTTACTTTACGCCAAAGAAAAATACCAGTATAAATACATTTACTTTAAGCGAATTTTCCTCGTTGAAGTATCAGTGTATTCTGTTCATATAAGTGGCTCGTGGCTTGGTAAACTGCTTGATTCTCTAACAATTGACTATAAGTGCATAAAGACGGGGTTTCTATAGGCATCAAGTGGTCCTCTCGAAAGCCCTTTGTACGTACAAGCTCCTTTATATCTCTCGTGATTCTGACACTTGAGGCTTTTTTTAATGAGTTTTGTTTATCTCGTTGGTGTATGATGTTATTGAAGTTAAATCGTATGTAGCCTTTTGTGATTGGATTTAATTTTAGGTTTAATTTCCTGAGAAATTGGATCTTAATCAAAGTGAAAATCAAGTCTACTAAGCATGGTGATTATGTGATTCCTACTTTTCGTTGTCATTGGGAGGACCTACCATTTTTGAATCAGACTATTCTGTTTTACAAATTTCTGCATCTGTGATTTGTATAACAGAATTCTTGATGCTACAGTCTCAATCTACCTTCTCCAATACACTATCAATCTCTCTCGTCCCAAAACACAATAAGTACATAACACATTAACATGATAAATTAGAGACATCAAGCGCTGATCTGCATTCAGTGCCTGTACTAGAAGACATTACCAAAACAACCGTTTAACCTGTTCAGAGCGACATAGCGGCAGTAAAACTCACTAATTTTGCATAGATAAGAGTTTTCGCCGTTCCACGGTAATTTACAACGTTCCCAGATTAGCGTCGTACGACGTCTCTGGGAAATAAAAGGATTGTCTGAAAAGATGGCGGTTTTAGTCAAGATTTTGTGGCTTTGGATGCCAAGATCTTGATTGGGGTTGATAAGGATGTCTTGGTTTTTATTGCTTTTATGTTCTTTGATTGTAAGGGCTTTTGTTTTAGGACAAGCCTGCCACACTATCAACCACTGTTACTCCTGTTAGCCAGAATCTACAGTGACGACCAACCAGATAATCGCCAAGTCATTGAGTCCCAGAAAATAAGTGTCACTGATTCTTGAACCGAAAGAGTTAGAGCAATTCTACTTGGTAATAGAAATACAAAGTTTCAATGAGAGCTCCACTAATTCTAATTATAAGTCAAAAAGTTTTAATTGATTCATACCTTTCAGTCTTCATTATCTAACGTACAACACATGTTCTCCATTGATTGAAAACATAAACGTTATAAACTAGTTCAGACCATACAGAATCTCTTGTATCAACAAAGATTAACTCTACAAGATTTAATACAAATATTTGTTATATTTTCTCAAGAAGTTTCTATTCATAGGAGAAATAACACTTTACTGAAGTTGGTAACCCATATTTGCGAGTTTGTAAGCATATTATCCAATCAAACTTGGAAACAAGTAATTTATTTAGTTCTAAACTTTGATTGGATTTATATTGAAGAGTTGTTGTGTAAAATCCTTTTTAGATTTTTTGTTTTAGGTTATTTTTTATGAAGCTTTGAAGCAACAGGTATTTAGAAGTTTGTGTGGCAGTTAGTGGTGTTGTATGTTCTGAGTTAAGCGATATGTTAGTATACATTTTTATTACGTCGCGGTCGTCCATCTTGTGACTGAGCGTGGTGTAAATAATGTGTAGATAATTACCTAAATACTCAAAATTTGTGTATCTGAAATTTTCAGAGAGCTTCTTGACATTTGATCATTGTACCTATACATAAATATTCCAAGATACACAATATTTTTCTCAACTTGAAGAGTTACCCGTGAACGAGATCTCAGACTTTCTTTCATAGCTTCTGCTTGTTGAAGATATTTTTTCCAAACGAAGAGACGAAGTTTCTTTATTTTTCAATAAAATATAATAACATAGAATCGATCTTCAACTTACCAGGGTACGGTTCTTGGCAGCAAGGGTAGTACCTCTCGTGTCTCTCCGCTGGCACTCCCAGGATGTCCCACTCCACTGAAGGATAGTACTCCCGCAGGTCGATGCCCACATCCACCATGTCACCTTTCTTCTGATTGATGTGCTTCAAGTCAATCTGTGGAAGAACTTGAAGAGTCAATATGGGATTATTAGGCGCATCCAAGCGAGAGACCTAGGGTTGTACAGGAAAGTGTCAAAGTTCTCATTGTTCCGTTTCGAAAAAGGATGGTGTTATTCGTTTTGTAAAGCTCTGTTACTCTTTTGTACTGGTGTGTGACAGTAGTGACATTGTCAATTTTCTATACTGCCCCAGGCGAATTTTACCAAACACAACTAACTTCCAAAATAAAAAAGTTTCTATATTTTATTCTTTAGTTGTGGTATCTACCCCACACAAATTCGTATACGACTACTTGATATGTAAATACCAGTGACAGGAAGTTATTAAATCATCATCAATATATACATAGTGGAAAAAATACGCATTATTAACGATAACTCAAAAACTACGGGTCAGATCTTGATCAAATTTATATGAGACCACATAAAAAGCACCAGCTTCCAAATAAAAAAAGAATCATCAAAATCAGTTCACCTAAAAAATAGTTCTGAGGTAACACAGATAAAAAAACAAATACTGTCGAATTGAGAACCTCCTCCTTTTTTGAAGTCAGTAAAAAATATGGACTAACGACGAATAAAAGGATGACAGCCTTCAGTGTCTTCCTAGGACTCGAAAGAATAGAATAGAATAATCTTTATTATGTTCAGCTCAATATGAATTTCAGTGCAGATCAGCACACAAATGAAGACTTAAACGATACACAGTATTTCCCATATGCAATTTTACAAAGTGACCGAAATTATGTTTTCAGAACTTTACAATTAATATTTAATAGAGTTCTTTCTCACAACACAATAATGAAAATTAGACTTCCATTAAATTTCTTTAATGTCATAACGCTCCAAATATTTTCCTTAATACAAAATAAGGTTTTTTTCAGTTCTGGTACAACTGATATAAGTCTTTTAATTCCCAATTTAAATAAATTAAGACTCGAAAGCAGGAAATCCAGAAATTTTTCCTAGATCCACAATTTTTGGTAGTCCCTCTGTGCGGAGAGGAAATTTTGTAGACAGCTACATACGACTTGCCTTTTCCAAAATACAGCATTTTGGGCAGACTGCCCAGATATCTTCCTTTGTTTCTACACGAATAACACATAATCACAATTTATAAGATCTTACCTGATCCCCATCGTAACTCCAAGATCCGAACTTCAAGAAGCAAGTCTGCTGATCAAACGGGAAGTATCGCACGTCGATCTCACACGACGACTTGAAGATGGCTGGAGGGGTCCACAACACCTTCCCGGTGTGATGCAGGACTGCCTTCGTCATTGTTGTCACTACATATTCGCCGTCAGCGCTGGGGGAACAGAAATAATATGTATGGTGTGCTTACATAGGCAACTAAAGTTGCGCAATTCTTAGCTATTTTTATCATCATCATTTCTGTTACTACTGGCCATAGGCCTGCCCCAAATTTTACCACATGGACCGGTCTAGTGTTGCTCGCAGCCAGCAGATCAGATTCCCGAAATTCCTATACGTATAACCTTGGAATTACCATCCATTACTTGGTGTTGCTTCACATTGTCAAGAATTGTGCATGTTTACGCTCAAAGGCTTTGTTTAGACGAAACGTGTATTGACACGTGATAAAAGGAATCAAAGGGAATCAATGTATTTGTAAAGTAAGTAGTTGTATTCAATACTTGCATGTCTAGACGTATCGCGCGATTGACTTTCAGAGTTAAGATCGTTTTGTATTCAGCTTTCTGAACAAAATCCTAACTAATATTATAAATGCGAAAGTAAGTTTGTTTGTTTTTTACGCTTTCACGCCGGAACGGCTGAATGGATTTGGATGAAATTTGCACACAGATAGACCATGACCTGGGTAAGAACATAGACTACTTTTCATCCTGGATCGCAGACGCAGTCGCGGGCAACAGCTAGTAAGCTATAGTTAATGTATTACATAGGAGTATATTTTTACTGAGAGGTTCGTTTTAAATGAGAGGACAATCAACGGATATGTTACTGTAATTTTTTCCTTCATATATTTGAAACTTGCCAAGTAGACTATCGCTGCATCGTTGCTAGTGCAGTGAAGTTGTCTACTCCCTCGGATACCATGGCCTATCTTGCAGTAAGAGACAAGGCCGGATATCATGCCACGCCTCCGTCGGGCTCTTGTCACCAGCAGGTGCCAGCTGTTTCAGAACTTGAAGCTGTTTTAGAGCTTGGCGTGCGACGATGGGAAGAGACCAGACGGAAAGACCATAATTCCTTGGAAGTTCGGCAGGCCTTTGGTGTGGGATGTAACATGTATCGACACCCTTGCGTCATTCAATCTTCCTAGTACGGCGGGCTGTGCTGGGGCGGCTGCTGCAGGTGCCGAAAATCTCAAACGGGAAAAATATTCCAATCTTATTGAAATATGTTCGAGCCGTTTGGGGTTGAAACACTAGGGCCATGGGGTCCGAGTGCCCACTTGGTTTTTCGAGACATCGCCAAGCGGTTGGTCGACTCTTCACGTGACCAGAGGGCTGGCCTATTTTGTGGCCAAAAGAATCAGCATCGCCATACAACGTGGCAATGCTGCCAGCCTTTTGGGCACCTTTCTTGTTGACAGCGTTGCGGATGAATTTTTTGATGCCCCATGATTCTTTTCCTTCTATTTTTTATACATGTACATTTTATTAATATTATTTTAAGTCTGTTAGCTAGTAGCTAGTAGTTAGTTAGTATTTATATTATGTAAAAAATATAGTTTTAGATACATAATTAGGTCGACAATTAACATTCATTTAGAGAAGAACAAATTCAGTGTTTGTTAAACTGAAACCAGTCCATATTAAAATCAATGACTGGTCAGCTACTACAACTAGACGTTGACGATAAATCAGAACTTGAAAACTATGATGATATTCAAAAACCAAGTATACCTACGAAAGATGTTGCTTTAAAAGAAGATGTTGTGACAAAAATTGCAAAGAGTATGCTTAGATGGTTTGGTCATGTTGAGAGGATTAATGAAAGGCGGCTAACAAAAGGTATTTACAAGGCAAATGTGAGTGGAACCGCCGGAGGACATATAGTGACCTTATTGGTGATGTTCTTCAGAAAGGTCAGGTGCGTAGTACTCGTAACCGGCTTGCATGTATGACCAGATGTATGAACGTAAACGAGGCAAAAGGCAGATCGTAGCAGGTCGCGTTGTGTAGTTTCTGCCTACCCCCATGTGAAGAAGGCGTGAGTTTATGTATGTATGTAGATGTTGCATTTCTTACAATACCGATCTCACAACAACTCGGTAAACAAAGCACCCATCGAACCACTGTACATACTCTGCAATGTCCACATATTCATATATTATGGTACATTATACTTCAGTGTAGTGCGTTGCCCAGTTTATGACAGCCACCATAAACCTATCAAAAGGCAGCTGATACGTGAAGGGACGGTACGGTCCGAAGAAGATAAGGTACAAGTTACGGGAGATTAGCGGGATTTGAGAGATATCGAAAATGATACAGCAACTTATCATGTCATTCATGGAAGCAGTCATGAATTAGAGAAATTTATACTAGGGAAGCAGCTGCGTGAGGAAATGTTAATCTGTCATCGTAGAAGTGTTCTGTTTATATCAGCATATTTTTTTATACTCAGCGGGGAAGGTGCAACAGTAGATTAACTTTCACAATTTTTTAAACTGACACCAAATAAACAGTTTTTTTATATCAACTAACTTTATTTCAGAGTATTGATTACAGAACATTCATATTTGTGTTCGTAAGTACGTATGAACTTTATTAGTAAACCACAAAAAGAAAGAAAAAATTAAATCAAATAGACACGTGGAGCGCGATCTAGTGTCCAAGAAAAAGACTTAACCGGTCTAATATCACTTTCTTTTATAATTCAAAATTCTATAAATTAGAATAATAGACTAGACAAGAATATTATTCTTGTTTTCTATATAGTTTAGTTCATCATTCTTTAACAGTTCGTAGAATTTATCAATCAGCTAGGTCTGCTAATCAAAATTCTTGAATAGTCCACTATCACTGACGTCACACAATCCCCATTCTTCATGGGAAGAATATTACCTCGTTCTTCCACCTCTAAAGATCTATCAGCTTATCTTACGCAAATATTACCTCCATTCTCTCAAGACTTAAGCCACTTACACAGGGTCGACACAGCGTAAGATTAGTCGCACGTGCGTCTCTCATTCGCCAGCCATGATTAATCGTTTGCCGGCCTGTTTTGACACACCATGATGTATCATTCGCGAACGCTTTCTTGTCGATATTTCGTGCAATCAATTAGGTTAAGGATACATTGCCTACTTTGTTCGAAGTCGCGACTTGTGAACACAAACTTGATGTTTACTTTCCTGTTTTTATTTCTTTTGGCTGTCAAACTGTGTTTAGGAGATGATTAACATGAAACCAGATATTGACGGTGCATTGTCTACCTTTTCAGAACTTTACTATGGTTTTGGTCCATTATTCCCATTCTTTAAAAGTGATAACTTATCACAATTCCCTTCCTCTCAGACTGCAAATAATTTCAAACATGACGCGAACTCACCCTTCCACGATTACACTTTTGGCACACCCATCGCAAAACAAACGCTATGGCAAGAAGCTATCAAGATCCCTGTATCTAAGTGGAACGCATGTACCGTATGATTTATGGGCTCCTGGTCCCGAGGCGACGGACCACCATGCATCATGGGATGGGAATTTACTGTCCATAACAACTGACTCGTTAAATCTCAGCGTTTCCCCGATTTGAGAGGTTTGCTTGGCTGATTTTATGGGGTCCTATGGTTTTTGTGGCGTTAAGACTGGATGTTTTGCGGCTTTAAGATACAATAATGAATATTCAACACGAAGCATAGTTTCAACAGTACTGCATGTTTTACGCATATCCTGTGAAATTCTGCCGGCCAAATCACCGACCAAGTAAACTAGCTATGTAATCCAGCCTGCTATGTTAAGCCTGGTTATGGTTAGTGCAACGAAGTTAAAACGAGTCCCATCATACACCAGAATTGATGGCAAATTAGATTGCATAGGTTTTTAGTAGAGCCGTCTTATATCTAAGCAAAAATCGAACATAAATATAAAACACATTTAATACAGTTTTGTTAACGAGTGTACGATTTTACGATCTACAATATCGCGAGTTTCCGACAACAAACGCTCTGTACCATGAAAATCTCAGAGTCAAAATCAACACGGCGAAAAATTCCCTTCAAATTAATAACTCGCAAATAACTCCTGAATTACAACATGGCGAAATATTTTAATCAGCGAGCACGAGCATAAAGCCTCTGCAATTATGGCATCTACAGGCAAGTTCCGTGGTACAACAATTCAATTTGGTGCAAGCTAATGTCCGAATGTTGGACGTGTAAGTTTGGCGCTGTGAAATTAATTTCCTAAACGTATTTGAACGAGGCGTATCGGATGTCGCTTGTTGTGTAGTTAGGGCACCTATGAGTCCTGTAATGCGGGTTTCGAGTGTTGTTCTTGCTGCACGTTGTTTTATAATTGAAGTGGAATTTAAATTGAGTCAGTCTAAATAGTGTGGTCTCGCAGTTTACTACTACTTACGTTTACTGCTACTGTAGCTAGATTAAATTTGTTTTTTTTTCGTTCGTAAATCCTCATGGATGTCCTCCACCCTGGGGTGAGTGGAGGGGTCTGCCAGACTCTTACTGACTAAAACCACACGGTGTTCTGCTGCTATCTTTAGCCGGGGTGTTGGAGTGTTGCGCATTTCGTCACGCTCTCCCAGCCAGGTGTTGGCCTGCATCAATTTATTCGAACCCCGTGACCCTCAGCGGCCGCATACGGCTTTGTATCTGGACTGTCAGTTGTCTGTATCAATTAATGTTCATCTCAGATTTCTATGGGTTCCCCCGTTCCTGCCCATGACGTCCGAATGCAGTGGTCGATCAATATCCAAGAATTTATGTAAAAAGTACTTTAAAGTAAAGGGAAATGATCGATTGAACTGCGTGTATGTACTAGATAGTATTATTTACTTACTTGTTATAAAGCACGATGTCAGGCAACCAGATATGTTCCGATGGCACATACAGCTCTTTCACTCCACCATACTCCAAGGGGTCCCATTTGAACTTGTGGTCTTCCCACTCCTAAAAATATGACTCTGGTTAATATGCTAATAATTATTTTATGCAAAAATTGTTCTAAAACTTTTATTTTGCATAGTGTCACACTGTGTCCATTATTTGGCAATATTTACTTCAGTCCTTAGGTAGAGTTTATTTACAACGTGTGACTTTTGAGGTCCTTGGGTAAAGCCAACTTAGAATAGCTGTTTATATATTTTAATTTTTTCTTTGTTAATTTAAATTCTAGTTTTGCACCTAAACAGTCCCTAATTCTCGTGCTTAATATAAGACAATCAACTTATTATAACTCAAACTCATCTAAATATTTCAAATTATTCCTGCAACTAAAATACATTTAAACCCGATGCGATGCAATGCTTTTTTTTTTCAAACCACCCCTGTAAAAGATCGAACAAAACAAAACAAAAAATATTCAAATCGGCTACCCGTTTTTGAGTATAAGCGAGGCTAAAGAACAGCAAATGGTTTTTATATATAATATTTGATCATCTATAATGATAACAAGGGGGCGCTGATACCTATAATTACAAGATATTAAGTTATCTTAGCTTAGGTATTGGCTGCAACTCTAACATACAACTTTAATTACCTTAGGCCTATTTCTATTATAAACCATATTTTTTGCTTGAAGGTGCAAATAACCTGTGTATATTTATTGATTAAACAAAGTCATCGATATAATAGTATAAGCGAATTTCTTTCTCTCTAAACAGCAATGTGTTAAGTTATCACACTAGTGGCACTAATCAAAGTCCAGAGTTGAGAACACATCAGAAACCGGACACCTGTCTACCTATTTCAGCAATTCCATTTCTGAACATAGGCCTCTCGCAAATTATGTCTGTTCGTTAGGTCTGCAGCGTGGCGCATGCAGTCCGTCAAGAATTTGCATGCATCTAAATAAATTAATACAAAGTTACTCACGTGCTCCAGCCATACGTTGGTCGTTAGAATCTGATCTTTGAGGTTCTGAAACAAGCAGAAAAGCAAAGTTTTGAACTCAGTACGTAACATTATTGGCAGATGAAATAAGAGCCGATGAAGTTAATTAACTGCATGTTGTAAGCAATATCAAATCGCGTGTTATTTACCTTATGACTCATGTATAACCTGCTATCTTCTTACAGAGTACACCATAATAATTATCAGTTGCCATTGCTGAAGGCAACGCAGAAACATGTCAATGAACGGCCAAAAAATATACCACAATCACCTTTCTTGGTAGATGGATTGGTACTCCTGGTACTGTCCGTATCCATGATGGTGAATATGTTTTGAGTATAATTATGTTGACCCTGATAGTTGAAAGCTTTGGAAACCTGAAGTAACAACGCCTAAATTAACCAGAATACTTTTCTGTCTATGGTGCTGTTGTCGCGGGCCTTATCGGAATACCAGCGCTGCGGAACTTATTTTTTAAATATCGCAGCATTATGCTGAGATAGGAGCCTTTTTGGCCTCGCACAGGTTTTTTACTAGTTCATTGTTGTTTTTATTGTTAATTTTGTTAGTTTTAAATGCTCCTTTTTATTATTATTTTTATTTTTACTCTTTGTATTTCCTGTGCGTGTCCCAAATAAAATATTTTTCTTTCTTTCATTCTTTCTTTCAAAAATATATATATTGCTATTTATTAACCACATACTATACTGACTATCGCTTGAACTATTATGTTTATATCCTACATAAAAATGCCACTACCACGTTGAAATGCACCAGGAGTCCATAAACATGACGTAACCACGCAAAAACTAAATCAAACAGTATAAATAGATTTTTGATCCTTTGTACAAGTTATGTATGCAAATCGATTGTCGTAAGTTGGCCCTCTGCCAACGCGCGGCCATCAAACTGAATAGCTCACGGTGCTACATTGGAATACCAACTTTGTACCGTTTAGCCCCTGATTCATGGCTATGTGATACAGGCTATTTTGTTGGGGTTAGAATTTTTTGTGTGGCCGTTTGTGGGTGAATGTCATTAAAGTTTAAAACTGTTTTGAAATTGGATTGGCTTTTTGAAATGTTGGATAAACTGGAGTTTTTTTTTGGTGGAGGTGCGTGAACATTGGTTAGGAAATAATAGTAAAAGGTTCGTAAGGCTAAAAAATAAAAAAATAATATGTATTTGTTTATTTATGGCAACTAGACCCAATTGTTAGTAACATTGTTCTTAAAAAGCATTAAAATAAAAATGAAATTAAATTATAAAAAAATGAAAATTTTATAAAAAAATATTTTTTATGAGAATGTTTAAATTTTTTACTGAATCGTGGAGGTCAGATAGGCAGTCGCTCCATGTAAACTATTGGTATTCAACTGCAATCAAACTGGAAGACTAGTAGGAAAAATTCGATTCGATTCGATAGTTGGGAAAAGACAAGCAGGTGATGATGAGAATGTTTTTTTTTACCGAAATGCTTTTTCTAAAATGCTTAGCATGTCTTAGAATTCTATATTATAAATAAATTTAGAAACTCCTATCTATATACCGAAATATACACACTTGCAAATATATCAATGTGTGCACCTTACATAGCCTGCTTTATCCTAAACAGTCTAAGTTGACGATCAAGTCGAACTATTCGAAAGTGTCAATATCACAAACATAAATTTGTGGACACAACTGCAGCTCAGTGGGTGTTTCGTGATGTTTTATTTTAGAGCCACACGCGTTAAATCCTGTGTTAGAATATCAGTTGCTCGAAAATTCAAATTCACCAAAACCTGATGACTATGCGGTGAAAACAGAAAAACATTTGACACAAATGGCAGCGCAATGATTACTGGCATCTAGTTTTAAAATATTTACAAGGAAATGATGTTCAAAAGTGTTTTAAAAGATCTACTTACAGAAATAAACATCCTTTTTTTTAAGCGATTGCATAGCTTTTATCGCGGGCGTTGAGCGCGGCGACCGAATCAAGAAATTCCGTAACGAAAATAAAACCTAACACCCCCCACTTCACCTACCATATAGCTCGGCCGAGCGTTCGCTTGACGTGTATGTATATGGTACGACAGTACTTGAATTAATATCAAAGAAAAAAAAATAGTGCATAAATAAAAAATAAATAAATAATTATAATTGCATAAGTTGATAAAAAATGCTATGCAATAGCTTTACCGCGGCAGTCTCCGAGTGCCACGCGTGTTTTTTTTTTCACTAGTTACTCGCTGTCGGAAAGGAAGATTTTTATAATCAACGGAGCAACGATTGTTACGAATTAAAAACGAAGTTCATTTTAAAAATTCAAGCCTTCAATATTTCTTCCGCGTCTTCTATTCTAAAACTTGATTCTCCTCATGATAAGTAAGGAAATTCCTGGAAATACGCACTTCTCCCAGAATCCCTTAGACCGAATTTGGCTAATATTTCAAGATCTAAATCTCGGCGTAGCGTCGTAAAGCCGTGCGCACATATCCTGCTTTAGGTAATCGTTATGAATGTTATTCTACTAAGGGACCCGATGTTAGGGCTTAGGGTATGAGGCAAGGTAAGATTTGTGTGAAGGCACCTTAATGTTTAGGGTGGAATGATCTTAGCTCTTATGCGGTCAACTCAAAACTAAAAACAAACAGCATTATTTAAAAAAAAAGAATATTTTGTAAGATCTATGAAATGTAGTCGACTTAAGAATTTTTTCTTTTTTTAAGTTAGTTAAAAATATTGGTCCACTAAGTACAATTTTACTATTCTTACGTATGAAGCTACGTCGGGCCTTGATTTATGATTCTCTTTAAAGTATCAGCAGGCTTATCATGACGCTTTCTATTTCTTTGAAGAGTAGACATAGCTATATACAAAGTGACATTTCGTTTCTCCATTTTTGACATCGCATCGTAAACATCCTTCTACAATCTGTCACTTTGTCTTTCGTTTCTACCGATAGTTGTCTAGGTCCTTTTTATGTAGACTATTTCAGAAGAAAGTTTTCTATCCCAAACTGTCAAAATCACACGGACAACTGAAAGTTGTCTAAGGTAGTGAAGACAATTTGATTTTGTAATCGCCATGCTAAAGACAGTAGAAAACTTTTTACTCGACGGCTACAAAGTATGAAAATGGAATGGAAAAATTTAATTTTTCACTTTTTGTATGGAAAATGTGAAAAATTATTGCCTACATGTTGAGTTTTAGGGGTATCATAAAGAGGGGTCGACATTTTCATTAGTTTTGCGATAGGACACACCATTTTCGAGATGTAAGGAAAATAAAAGAAAAACGTGAATAAACTATTGGGACACAGGACTACATAATATTGGCCATCCAAAGTATGTTGTAAAATACTGATATATAACAAAATGTAACATTAGTTTTCAAAGACATTAAAAGGCTGTAAATGTAACAAGCCCAATTTCTATTAACCTATGCTATCTAGTAAATGGAATAAGCCGAAATGGCCGTCTTAGCACCGTAATTTTCTACGGGTCAAGTGAGTTACACATATGAATTTAAGCAAATAGAGCTAATTGTAAACCTATTAATTTAATGGAATGCTTGAATAACCTTAATTGTATTAATTAACACAATAACATGTAGTTAATTATTTAACAGTTCATAAATGTGGCTACAATAAACATTTGAAATTAAATGTGTATTGGCTTCTCAATTATTGATATCACGATTCGTTTGGCTTTTATTTGGAGTACAATGTTATTTATTTTGTTAACAATTATTGTATTTACTCAAAAATTATTGTAAATGTGGTCATTATTTTGAAAACCTTATTTGAGAAACGTTGACCTTTCTGCGCTACTAGAATAGGCGCCAGCAAAGTCATTGTTGGTGAGTTTTAGCTACCATCAATTTCGTTTCAAAATTCATCATTGTCGAGTTTTGTTTAAAAAATAGTCAAGTGCAAAAATATTTTATTCATAATTTGACTGTATATGTACAGGCAGTACAAACATCATTGCCTAATTAAAATATTATTGTTTTCAAAAAGCCCGGTGAAGAAACAAAATTGCGGCGCGGTGAAAATTTTAGCAATTCGCCATAATGTTTTCCATAAATTTTCATGATATTTAAAATAAAATTGTAAAAAGAACTCTTCAAGTGACGAATCCTCTAATTCAATGTATTGAACACCGCCGGTCATTCAAAAGGAAGAAAAATTAGTGATTGAAAATTTATTGCCACCGAAGTCAAAGGAAAAGTACAAACTTTCCTACGAAATGTTTGCGCAATGGAAAATCGACAGAAAGTCAAAGTCTTTATCGGAAAATATTTTTCTAACTTATTTTAACGACCGTTCAAAAAAGATTAAGCCGTCATCTCTCTGGAATACTTACTCCATGCTGAAGTGCACGGTTTTGGTGAAGCACAATTTGAACTTATCACAACCTGACGGGTATGCTGAAAATACAGTCAGACGGATATAAGTGTAAAAAACAACAGGCTTAACAGGACAAAATGTAGAAAAGTTTATAAATTAAACCCCCGACTCGTGAGTTCTTGGCGGTAAAAGTAAGTGTCTGTAACTTTAGTGCATTCTTTACCTCTAAAAAAATATCTGTAGGTAGGTCCTAATAAATGATAAATACCTAAAAATTATGTTTTTTGTTGCAGCTGGTCTTTGTTTTCGACATTTACGATGCGTGTAGATGTACCGAAATTGCAAATATCTCAGTAAATGATATAGAAACTCACAACAATATCATGATGATTTCTCTTCGTTACACTAAAACCAAATTAGATCGAACCTTCGTCGTCCGTGACACCTTATTTGCCGTGGTACAAAAATATCAAGCACTTCGTCCTATTGATGTAAAAACAGACATATTTTTTCTCAATTATAGAAACTGCAAATGCACAAAACAAGTAAAGGGAAGGCATAAAATTGCACAAATGTCCAAAATCATTGCGACATAATTAAACTTGTCCAATCCAGAGCAATTTACAGGTCATTGTTTCCGGTGATCATCAGCTACTCTGCTTGCTGATACTGGAGCCAACCTAATAACATTAAAACGGCATGGTGGATAGAAATCTGACAGAGTGGCCGAAAGTTAGTAGAATAATTAGTCGAAATTATAAGTAAAATCACAAATGAAATCAGCAAAATTATGAACTTGAAACCAACAACGTCTCACCAAGAAGCTTGCACATCTGCACAAGAGCCTGTTGAATTATCAACCGCTAGAGAGATGACAATCCGTGATGAAGAAATGATCTAACAGTCAAACACCGCAATAGGATTATCATAAACTATAAGTAATATAAATCCTGGAAAGGTGGTCCTGAATTTTAGTAACTGTACTTTTAACAATTGTTAATTTAAATAAATTCTTAGTATACAAAGCTGGGTTATATTTAAATTACTCGCATGGTTTGAGTAAAGCACTATACAAGCCTTGGTCCGCAATTATTGCTTGGCTGGCCACGCTATGCTGGCCTTCAAGCTTGGTCATCATTGCAGCCCTTGCTGTCTGCGCTTCAAGGGCTGCAATGCTGACCGCGCTGTGTTGCGCTACGCTTTGCTTTTGGCCATCATCAGCGCTGTCAGCAAAGCAGTCATTACAGACCGCGGCAGTAATGTACTATTGTGTATTTATATAATAAACATTATAAAACAAGAAAGTATAAATATTTGACATTTTCTGCCATTTAGAGATATGAAGTGAGAAAGTATGAATGAATAAAAGAGTTTTTAAGTGACTGTTTTGTAGTCATCGATAGAGTTTATTGTAATGTAAGCTCTTTTCTAAAATTCTGCTGTCAGGAGCTACATTAAAATTACTTAATCAATTTATTCCAGAAACTTAATCAAACATCTCATAACCCAGGCAACATTGCCCCGAATATTGCTCATTACACCGAAGTCAATCCTTACACAACGTCTCCACCAGTTAAATTGCTCAATGAATATTCCACAGTATCCCGAACTAAGGAGATGACACACAGATCATGCGCGAAATCATGCATGAAGTGGAATGGACAAGACTCAATGCAAGTTGAGTAATCTCTCCTATAAACCTGCTGGATAATAAAGAACCTTATCGTCAATATATACGGTTGAGTTTACGGTGTTGGTTAAAGAGGAAAGTTGGGTAACATTTGTGTAATTTTATTATACGTATTTGTCACTTGAGTGTTACCCGGTGTGTTGTAAATGTATTTGTTTGTTCTGTGATGGATCTGGGAAAAAAATAATGATCTGGGACGAGTGAGTGTGACCTAATTCGAGATTTACATGCTCGAGTGGTGTTAATTTTACCAGCCAAGTTTTAAGGATGAAATTAAAGGTAGACAACAAAAAACCTAGGAGAAAGGTAGTAGTGGTCAAAAGAAATGAAAGAAAAAGATTATAGTAAAGTTATTTTTACTTGACTAAGAATAATACGACTTGAACCCAGTCTTGGCGTTACTGAATGATAGATATTTATAACTGCACCCACGTAAAAACACTCATCTCTAGCGAAGAGAAACAGTTTTAATGAATAAAAGAAGCCACAAAAACGGAACAGACATTTTAACTTACAAAGACTAAAGTTGACAACGATAGAGCAACACAAAGTCTTAGAGTTAATTAAAGGAAACGTGCCACCGTAGTGTATGTATGCAACGAGCTGTTGGCTTGTTACGGCACCGGTAATTAACATCTCAGTTGGAATCACCGGTAGCTAAAGCACTATCGCTATTATCATCACTATCGCTAATATTAACTATCATAGACAGGTCTGGGTGTAATGAGGAGCTATTGTATATCCTAAGTTGTATCGTATTGTACCGTTTATCAGACGGTATTGCAATTTCTGGGGGCAGATTTTGATTTAGATTATTGGAATATTTCTTTAGAGTGTTTAGTCTGTGAGAATGGTAATAATGCAATGAATTTTGGTTTACAGAAATGAAAAATATCTTATCTTATAAACTATGTTAGTATATACTTAGAAAACAAAAGAAAGAAAAAAAAGGTGATAATTTATATCGACCACAGATAGTTTCATCAAGCCCCATGCAATACCTGAAGCTTGATAAACTTACCCATGGTAGACCCATCCAGCCTTTCAGCAAACACCCACAAGATACTGTTGGTGCTTCCTCCCACTCTGCATGTCATCGACGCCACCTTCTTACGCATTATTGCAATGTGGTCGTCAGTATGCGCATCAGCGAACATACCTGACGCACTAGAATAGGGTGGAAGCCTCAACAGCACTCTAAAGGTATTATTGTATTGTATTCGCAGGGCATAGTTTGTTTTTTAGGCATGATTAGCCCAAAGGCTGCTATGTGATACTGACTTTGCTAACCAAGATACAGAAAGAAAATCGCTATTCGATGAATGTGAAATAGAAAAAGCCTCGCAAGTTTTTCTTGATTAGCAATGCTGTTGTTGGAAAGAATAGAAAGGATAAAATTTTAAACAAACTTACAGAACAACCTAGGTATTAGGAAGTTAGTATATTTGGAGATTACGGAAATTTAACAGAAGCAAACACACAATAGTCAGCACACATTAGTAGCTGCAAGCTTCAAATCCGCATTTCTACTGATCGTTTGTAGCGTCGACGTTAAAAGCATTTTGTTCAAGTTTTCTTCATTATAAAAGTGAACGAGAATTCTGTTTCATGTTGACCTAATGTTTCATGTTAAGATAAGCATGATGTATATAAGGTTCAAAACGTAGCTTCATGTTTTGAAGAAGTTTCGGCTACTGGCCTGTCCCCTCGGGAAATAACGGAGCTAGAAGCTGTACCGATTTATTTCTCGATTTCTAAAATCGCACAAAATGCAATAATGCAGCTAACAGTATTGGTCGTATGTTTTCAAAAGGGGAGGTAATTTAAGATTGGCTTTTGGGTTTTATATTCAAGATGTATCGTACATTACAGATAGTTGAGCTTCCAATGCATTTTTATTAAGAAAATCTCTTAGATTATATGAAAAATTATTAAAAGGTCATAAACTAAAGAGATGTCTTAGTTTAACATTAAGCAGAACCAGGCTACAGAAGATTATAAGATGATGACCAGGATATAATATCTAAAAACCAGTATAAGAATGAGGAAATTAAAAAACATAAAGGAAGAAGATTTTTTGAGGATTTCGCAATTAAACTAAAGTTATTAGTACTAATAATTTCATAATACTAATACCCAATGTAAAATAAGTCGTTAAAAATCAGAACTTAACCATATATATGGTTGAAGCAACTGTTTCTGCAGTCACTAATGAGCTTTGCCTTTAAGCTAAGCACTCTGGCAGTGAGCCAGAGGACACTACGGAAGAAAAAATCTTTTCAGTTCTTATTTTGATCAGTTTGGAAGTAACTTTACTTGAGGAACATTAAAGTGCTGGCGGAAATGCAATTTAAAATTGATGATACGAAAGATAGATAAATATATGAATGATGCTGTGGAAGACACAACTAAGGAATCAATGAAATATTTTCATGCTTCGTTTCCACTTTTGAGTTCAATACGTCTTTTAAATAGAAGTACCTAATTCAGTCTATTATAAATCCCTTTCTCATTGGATCTCGTGTGAGTCTTTTGACAATTTTCATCTCCAATGTTTTCTTAGTTATCTCTTCTCCTAAGTTCCCATCAGACAATTCCATCAAATCAATCGTTGTCAGTGTGAACGCCCCGTAAGTCTCAGAGGTGATTTGTCTGTAACTAGGTATTTTACAACACGACATCCAGACATCGTTTAACGTTTTACTGTTGTCATTTCTGTAAAACGTGTTTCGCTTACACAAAATTGAACAAGACTTTTGTATTGTCAGCAATTTCGTCTGTTTTGTATTGCGACGACGAAAATACGATGGCTGTGACGTCAGCGAGGATATCAAGTTCTGGATGGAGAGTGCTTATTATAGTATCGTTTTTTATTGTGAGCATAGTATCAAGTGTACGTTTGCCTTTTTTGAGCTTTGTTGGGTCACCTTTTTGAGGTTAAATGTATTTGGGTTATTTTTATTGCTTGGTTTATGAATTATTCATGTACTTATTGCTTGATGTATTTTACCAACATTTGTGCTTTGGTAAATTGTTTTGGTAAGTCTTACAGTTTTTCTTTGTCAAGGCTAGTTGCTTTCTTTCTTTAGTTTACTTTTAGAGTGCCTACTTTACGATTTTCTCGAAAAGCGAAACTAGAAATATAAAACCAGAAAGAATGCCTCTACACAGAATAAACAAGTACTACCGCATTCAGTTTATTCACTGGTTTTAAAACCTACAACATTCCCAGCAGCGTTTATCCACGTTATTCCACCCACTACACAACATTCTCGCACGTATTAAACTTTCACGAAAACCAAAAATACTCCGAACGAGGAGATCAAACCAATTTCAAAAGATTTCACGCACGCAAACTCCAGGTCTGAATGGCTGAGTCATAAAAACGACATAAAACCGGTTCAAACCGGCCACGAGCCGAGAAGACCCGAGAGCTGACGAGGATTGCCGAGGACAGCCGAGGACCATGCAGACCGATCGAGAACAGCTTACGTGGCCGAGGCATAGTAATTAAGAGTCCCCCGCGCAGACTGTAAACGTCAATTTTATTTCAATTAAGGACCCTTTACAACTGAAGTCGTTAGTGACTCGGTTATGCGCAAATAAAATTTTCTCTGCACTAGCTCGCTGTTTGTAGTTCCCAATTGGAAAGGGTTTATTTAGATACATGCATTTTTTTGCAATCTGTTTTGGTGCCGAATAGTTGTTTTATTTAACTGAATATATTAGTCTATATATCCACATTTTCTAAAGCTTCTGGGAAATTACTCATTTATGTTTACTATAAATGAGGTGATGAGAGCTCTATCGACATTATAATTGACGAAACCAACACTTAGTAAGGTACCACCCACCAAGCATTTTGGATTGATTAACACCATCATCCACATTAATCTTCCCAGGAGGTTACCTTCACAAGATGTGTCTGTATTTCAATCTTGTACATGGAATGACCACCTACTCCACACTAAAATAAGTTTAACTAGTAGTAGATAAATAAGGCAATTTCGAAAATGAAAGTTGCCAACTGAAGCGATTGCCAATTCGATACGGCGTTAAGACATATTTGTGTGATTGAGGATTCCAAACCTAAAATTGTATAAACAAAGACGACATACGACACATTTTCAAGCACTAAAAACACAATACATACACAATACGTCGTCAGAGACTCTCTTTGTACCCATAGTTAAAATTCCACCAACGGACTAACTGCTAAGGCCACCCCAGGAATTCGCCCGCTCACTAACTTTCCACGTAGTTTAAAATGATAATAGTTCGGTCCTTACCTTTTATCCTGTTATACCTTCATTCTTTAGAATATATTTTTAATGAGACGTTTATATGTTTTTTTAATTGTAACTAGAGTTTAGTAAGTTTTTTTGTCAACTTTATAGAAATCATTTTTCTTTTTGCACATGTTTGAATGTAGAAGATGAATGTTATTCACGTAAAGGATGGTTTAAACCATGGTGGTGATGGTGCTTGGGTGATGGTGAATGCTGTTTCTCATAAACAAATTGTACATACACCTACACACTTTATTCTTTCTATACTCTTTTCTATTCTGCCCATTTCGTCTCTGATATGACTAAAACAGCCCCTTTAAAGAACAAATTATGTTTATGAAGACATTTTTAATCAATACACAGCAGGTAACTCGTCAGAACATACAAGTACCTATTATATATATCGTAGCATTATGCTGAGATAGGAGCCTTTTTGGCCTCGCACAGGTTTTTTACTTGTTTATTGTTGTTTTTTTTCTTTTTCTTTTTTATTGTTAATTTTGTTAGTTTTAAATGCTCCTTTTTTATTTTTTTAACTCTTTGTATTTCCTGTGCGTGTCCCAAATAAAATATTTTTCTTTCTTTCCTTTCTTTCTTTCTTTCTTTCTATTCTATTCAATATACTCATAGTGACGACGGCATATTAAGTTCTGCCTATAAGTTCCCACAGCTGGGACACAGGCCTTTTTGAGAGGAACTGGGCCGTAATCCACCACGCGGACACAGTGCGGTTTGATGGATGTCACATATCTTAAAATTTTTGGTTCTTGGACATGCTGGTTTCCTCAAGATGTTTTCCTTCACCGTTTTGAGACCAGCGGTGATGAATAATTGAATCCATGTTCAGGGTCTATCTGAGTTCGAGCCTACAACTAGGACACCAGTGCTTTCAAATCTCATTAGACAAAAAACGCAAGATAAAAGAAAGAAGCTTTAACACATACTGGCTGAACAGAACAAAAGAGAAACCAGGTAACCGAGCAAAGAGGCTGTAAGTCTGTGCTCGTTCATTACACGTTGGTAATTAAACTTGCCTTACTTGTTTGACCTGCTAACGAACTGACACTGAATACTTGTGAACATACACGGCGCTGCTGTACTGGGAAAATAGAACATGAAGAGGTTAATTAAAAACTGGGCGATATTTTCGATAGTTACCAGAGAAAATGTTTCTGCAATACCTATTTGACAATGTCGTTAACATAAAAATATGGATTTTGAAAGAAAAAATCGTAATCTTAAGGTGCACTCATCCATCCACCCGAAACCCGAAGAAAATGTTCGAATAGATGGATACTTAATTATACGCAGTGTATTACATGAATTGGGTCTCAAGTGTTTGAAATTATGATGTAACTTTGAAATCATCATGTTTTTCATGGTATTGCCTATTTGTGGACTGATCTAACATAGTCAATGTTTAGGGGATATAATGTTTATTGGGTTCAAGTCCTGCGATTTGTTAGTTTAGTAAAAGAATAAACTTTTTACAAATGAAAGTTTTTTGTATCCGTAGTTTTTAAGTGGAAAACCAACCTAAGCTTACCAATTAAAAACCTAGTAACCCCTACAGACTTAGAATGCGGTGTAATCTTCAAGATCAGGTTGGAACTTCCACAATTTATTACTGTAATAAATATTCGCGAACTGAACTTGAGAACTAGACAATGGATGCGTTTTGATATTCCTTGGCTTGCATTTCTGTACGAAATGAGTGCCAAAGTGAGTGGCTTTTTCAATTACCTTATCTAAGGAACTACGATGTGTAGTTTAGGTTGGAGTATATCAAATCTCACTCTCGACAAACATGATTTCTTTTTGCCATATATTAAGACATTTAAGCTAGCCATACACGGGCAGCTTGAAGCATTCGGGATCGACTGCTTCAAGCTGCGACTGCATAGTGAACTACAGTCTTCTATTTACATACATACACGGAACCGCTCGAGCAGTTGTGACTGCTCCGGGCGGTCAGCAGCACGGTGAAATTTCATCGTGCGGTCAAGCAGCGACTGCTTGACCGCAGGCATACTCTGACCGCTGGAGCTATCAACTGTTCTTGCGCAGCTGCACTCTCCACCCGCGCTCCTCATTCCACGTCGCGTGCGCTTCCCGATTGAATGTTGCTATTGATTTGAATTTGTGACTTGTCGACAAGTTGACATTGACTGCACGAGCGGTCCATGTATTTTGTTTACTGACTAACTACTGCTCGAGCAGCCCGTGTATGGCCGGCCTTAGGTAAGTTATTTTCCAGGATCTACATAGTTCCGACTGTCTTGCTAATATTTCCATAACATAACAAAACATAACATCACGCCTGTATTCCTTGAAGGGTCATGCAGAAGTGTACCTATAGTACATCCACATTTCACCTGTCAATATTTAATCGATAATAATAAGCCAGGATAAGTAGGTACCTATCCTTTTTTTTTTTTTTTTTTTTGGGTGGGAAATCATCAAATGACGTCTCCCGCTCTGGGCGGAGCGGAAGGGCGTGTCAGACTCTTACTGACTAAACCCACCCGTGTTCCTTCAGTTGCCTGTGCGCCAGGGCCACGATATCAAAACTGAGGCCTCTCAACTACAGCTTGCTTTATTAACGAGACAGTCATACCTTATAGCGTAGGTACCTATCCTAAAGATCACTTCGGTGATAGATTATAACCATTAGGTTTGGTGTTAAGGATGATCAAGGGAATGTCAAAATAAATAATTACGGGTTCGGATTTCTTATGTAAATTCAGGGAAATTAGTAGTTTACCAAATTAAATTGCTCGTATATCAAAACAACTGTCACCTTTGTCAGTTGCATAAAATGTCTACATACATAATTAGCCTATAATGTTCCCACTGCTGGGACATAGGCCTCCACTCTTTGAGAGGGAATGGGCTGTAATCCACCACGCGGGCCCGGTGCGGGTTGGTAGATGTCACATGTCTTCGAATTTATGGTTCTAGGACATGCCGGTTTCCTCACGATGTTTTCCTTCACCGTTTTGAGAGCAGTGGTGATGAAATTATTTACACAAAGTAAAGCGCCTGCTTGGGTTCGAACCCACGACCTACGACTCGTAAGTCGGGGCCGATATCACTGGGCCACCACTGCTCCATAAAATGACTATAACACGGCTAATTGATATAGTGTGTCAATTTGTTTAACAATAAATTTCCCTGACTTTACTTATGTTTGTTGTTTTTCTTCTGACTGCATTTTAACTTTGTTTCTGTTTCAAAAATGTTGCTAATGATGTCCATTCTTATTACTCATTAGCATTAGACACGGTAATTAAAGGTACCTAGAAGTTTAGGAAGGAAAATAAAGAAAAGCATTTCGCCATGTTCCTGAAACAAACCGAGTCGTAAAGTGCAGTGGGTGCTTTAATTGGAAACTGTTTAAAATTGGGTCGTTAGTAGTTACCTATTAAGCTGTTACGATAGTACCCACATAGGGTATCTTTTTTTAATTATAGAATGAAAAATTTCTTCTAAATTCTCTTGCTTTTAGCCCATATACGCGCTTTATTTCCGTGAGGTTTTTTGACAGCGCACTGGATTCTCAACTCTTGGCTCAATTTCGAGAGTTGGAAATCCGGAGCGTGATGTAAATAAGCACCGCGTTTAAAAAGCTTGGTTTAAATATCAGGATCAGAGATATCGTAAAGGTATCTACGCACGAAGTCGTGGAGCCCTTTACTTTTCGACCTTTTATTACCGTCAAGTATCTGAAGCAAAACAAATATTATTTACCTACCTTTATACATACCACCGTTTATTGCTAGTCTATAAGCTGGTTTCCAGAAAGCCTTCTATTCGACCCATTTGCCACGTTGAGGACGAAATAATCGTTTATATTTATTTCAAACGTTACCATTCAAAATAGTGTATCGAAGTAAACCTTTGCAAATATACGAAAATATTCTCAAATCCCACAAAGGACCGCCAACACTTAACACAATTTTCTTAAATCTGAACCGGATTGAACCGGTTAAATCCCAAACAAACAAGATTCTTAAATTCGTCTGTTTGTGCGGTTAATCCCTTTTCAAATGTTTAAGTAGGCCCATGAGGGTTATCCATATCCGGAGCACCTGTAGGACTGTTGTCATGGTTACCAGCTATTAGTGCTGAGTTGTTTAAGAATTTATTGATTGATGATTTTAAAGGAGACTACTGTGAACTGAATTTATGGTTTTGCAAGAATCGTAGACCTGCGGAGTAAATGCGTAACACATATTAAAAGATAATTGATCGCAATGGGTTTCATTTTGACAGTTCACTCACGTTCATCGCGTTATTACGGTTGCTGAGCAGACGAAATTTCAAACTTATGAAGCAATGGATTAGCAATATCCTTCAAAACTCTAGGGTTGTGATTGCAAGTGTGTTACGCAATTAGGGTGCTGACGCAACTACTTAATAACTTTGGTTTTTTAATGCCAATAAATTTTTTGTTGTTGCCAATGTCTTTCTTTTGTATGGGGTGAAATAAAAAACTATAGGAATACCTCAGGCCGTACCTACGAATAAAATTAGCTCATCAGCAAGGTGTTAAACTGGCTGTTCGCAATTATTATGCACCGCAATGTTATCTTGTTATTGTCATTTCCTCTACCTCAAATAACAGATTCAGGGCGGATTAACTCAATTAAATTGAACGCAATCAGCACATCTATAGAGGTATGAGGAACAAGGTGTAAAATTCACTCATCGTCCATAGAAAAGGGAGGATCCTCCGACCAGACGGGTATTGTGTCTGGTGGGCAACTGCCCGACTTTTGATGTCGGGACGTTGTATACATGCTAGTTGCGTGGAAAACTCTGCTTGCGCGATGCAGGATTTTGCATGACGTCACTGTGACGCGTAGCTTGCATGTGGCGTTGTAAATGCCACTACACATGTAAACCACGTTCAAGAGCAGTCAAGGTCATCACTGTTGTGTAATATTGACACTGACAGCTCTTGAACGCAGTTTAGATGTGCTGATCACGTTCAGTTTCATTGGTGAAATTGGAACTTAGCAACCGATTAATATAGTATTTCACAAAACGGGGACAGTCTTGCACTATTCGTTTCCAGCAGGCGTAGCATGACGCTTTCTATTTCTTGGAAGACAAGACATAGCTATTTCCATACAAAGTGACATTTCGTTTCTCCATTTTTGACATCGCACCGTAAAAATCCTTCTACAATCTGTCATTTTGTCTTTCGTTTGTACCGATCGCTGTCTAGGTCCTTTTATATGTAGACTATTTCAGAAGAAAGTTTTCTATCCCAAACGTCAAAATTACACTGACAACTGACAGTTGTCTAAGGTAGTGAAGACAATTTGATTTTGTAATACCCATGCTAAAGACAGTAGAAAATTGTTTACTCGACGGCCCCAAAGTATAAAAATTTTATGGAAAAATGGAATTTTTCACATTTTGTATGGAAAATGTGAAAAATGATTACCTACATGTTTAGTTTTAGGGGTTTAAGTGTTAAATTAAAGGGGTTGAAATTTTCTTTATTTTTGCGATAGGACACACCATTTTCGAGATATAAAGAAAATAAAACAAAAACGTGAATAAACTACTGAATTTCGTAAAAAGTGCAGTTGACTCTTTTTACTTTGCTGCCGTCGTACTGTCTTCACGGAACGTCATTTTTGTCTATTCTTCCGTCGACAAAACCCGTTTCTATAATGGTCATGCTACGCGTGCAGGAATAGTGTCGAATATTGATTACAGTTTGCAGAAACGCCTTTTGTCTTAATACATTCCACGTTTAACCAAGACACAAAGTTGACAAGTTTCACTTATAAGTAACTTCAGAGGCACCTGTTTCCTTCAAACTGGAACACACAACTTTCATTGGCAACAGGAATAAGTGAAGTGGTTGACCTTCGTGGAAATATCTCACAACGAGCTTCATCACTACCTACCCTGTTACTGAAATTGCTGGGGTGTCGCCTTAAATTATGCATAGCTAACTCCAATCTTCATTAGTTCAAGAGGTTTTAGATGAAGCCCACATTCAAAGACAATTTCATAGTATTTAGGGCTGATATTTCAATTGTTAGATAACTTTAATCTGAAGAATAAATCCGCTGAGTTTGACATATTTTCTAGACAAAGCTTTAGACGTCAGATAAAAGTGATCTGACGATTGAAACATCAATACATATTTTTGAACTGTCAAGAAATCAGTCAGTTTATCAGGGAATAATCGTCATGGAATTGCTACCCATCGTGTAATGAAGTAAACAGACAGATTTCCCACATTTTTCTCAACCCAAATAAAGTAAAATATAAAGGCTATCTGAACAACAGCAATTTTCCATACCCATACATTATTATTTGAAGATATTTACTAAATATTTGATTAGGCCCATGAGGGCAGTCCACATCGCACCTGTGGAACCCTCCGGTTGCTATGGCAACCGCAGGTAAGGTTGTTTGCGGTAATCAATATACCATAGACATTCGCGCCATTTTCCTGTTATGGATGAATAGATTTTTGTGCGATATGAAGGGAATTCGGAGATTGTGGGGTTTCTTTTCATTATTATGTATCGAAGTATTTATGCGCCTTTTGAGAAACAATTTATTCACGTCATGTATAATTAACACACTTCCTAAATGATTTATTTAATCCACTCCTAATTCTTATTATTATTTATTTATTAATTAAGTAGATCGTTCTTGTGTTTAGAAGAAACTGGACACAGCGAAAATTCTAGTCCCCACACTAGAATACCCTACCCTGAATACCCTGAATCCATACTCTTCTCAAGTCCAGGAATTGTGGAAATCTAGCACCTTAGGCTCCTGTATAATATGTTACTAGTTTTTTTAATTGATACTGTATAGTCCTCCAGACCGTATTTCGGCCATGGCAACCAATCTCAACGGAAACTAGCCTTCGGCGCGGGAGATACGCGTATTATAGAGCACAAGTGTGTGCGCAGACACAGGTGCACTCTCTCGTCCCCCATTTTCATAGTCCGATGGGACGGCAATCCGACATGACCGGAGAGAGATCAGGCGCAAGACCAACGTGTTTTCTAAACCAAATAAAGTATTAGTTTTTTTTTTTTTTATCAAATTGTGGTGTTCATGCATTGGCGTGAATTAAACAGCCATAGAAAGTGACGGAAGTACGTCAGGCTCATTCTGAGCATTCAGCCCTGCTGGAAACCTTGTTGATCAGTGAATCAAACTAATACCTATGTTATAATTCTTGTATAGAATGTACTAACACAGTAACACGAGAAAAGATTACGCAGTGGATTGTAATGGAAGCCCGTTTGCGACATTATGAATATAAAAACCGATGTTAGTCTTATGCCATGTTTTGTGTAGGGCAATTTCTTTTGGAACGAAGTTCCTTATCGCACGGTACGGACTTGGTGGATGGGGGCTAGGCGAAAAAAAGTGTAAGAATTTTCCGTCACGAGTTTCCGTCACGACCCTTTATTTGTTTGGTTGGTTGAACGCCTGGTTGGAATTAAAAAAATCTTTTTGCGTTGGATAGTCCATTTATCGAGGAAGGCTATATAACATTTAGGCTATATAACAGTACGCTACGACTAATAGGAGAGAAGCATAAATGAAAAATGTTGCAAAAACGGGAAAAAGATATTCCTTTTGAGAGCTTCCGTTGCGTGCGCTGCGTAAATGGTTAAAGTTATGCAAAAATCACGTATTACGGAATTGTTTCCCAATAAAAAATTAAAAAAAGTCCGCGGCAGCATATCTATCTTTTATGGTTGACTCAATATAGCCCTTTTTATGGTAATCAAATTTGTTTCATGGATGTTCTAAATATACTACGAAAGGAACTTCATTCCAACCGAGTGTTCCACGACACTCACGCATTTTTTAATTCAACAGCTTTTCCCACAGCTGAACATCGTCCTTTTTCAACAAATGCAGTAGTTGCAAGTCCACTGACTAACCACAAGCCTTGTAGCTGTCACTGCGCTCAATTGTCGCTAATGAATGAGACTCAATTACTTTTTAATTGTAACCGAACTTAATAAGATCGATCCAGATGAGGGGTTACTAAACTTTTTAATCATGCTGAGGTACCGTCAAACGGGCTGAATAGGGATGCAGGGGTGAATCGGAACGAAACTTTAAAGGGATTTTAACATTGAAATAATATAGTTTGTTGCCAACAGGGGCACTTAATCGTATAGTAAACACATAAGAGTCCATTTTGGCAACAAACTATATTATTTCAATGTTAAAATCCCTTTTAATGTTTCGTCTCGATTCACCCCTGCATCCCTATTCACCCCGTTTGACGGTATACGTTTAAGTATACATATTAAGCACCTCACCGTGTATAAATAAATGTAGGTGTGAATACGTCACAGGGGTCACAAGAAGTTGTGTTGCTCCCTCACACCCCATAAACTTTTAATGAGTACCGCATAGTGGTCAGACGCGTACTTAACAAGTTTTGTAGTAAAAACTCCAACTGCTTATACAACTTATGAGGTGATCAAGTCCATTTAAGCATACATATTATAATCAATGAGGTATTCTTTGTAGGTTATTGCTTGTCATGCGTGATTTAAAAAACTGAAATAGGTAATATTGAAATCCTATCCTCTGTTTTTGTCTGCAGGGTCTTCTAGTTAACCATCTAATTGGGTGAAAGATTGTTTTTAGAATAGAATAGAATACTTTTTATTATGTACACCATAAAAATTACACATATAAATGTGTGTGTGTATGTGTGTGTGTGTTTTCCTTGGGTTAAAAAGGTAAGAATAAATCAAAGATTCTTTATAGTTATATTGTATTTACTTAAGTGCAATTTGTGGTCGCAGGTATTTATTAGTACCTAAATTGTTTCGATGAATAATATAGATAAAACACAGGCACCTGTTGTTCTAAGTCAAAACTAAACTAGAACTAGACAGGCTAAAAACTCACCCTGTATTTAGAAATATGAGCCACTGTATTTAGAAATATGAGCCACTGTATTTAGAAATATGAGCCAAACAATCCCAATTCAATGCCAATTTCTCAGTAGTAGCCCGGAGTCTGGATTTGTGCCCAATTGATGGCAATAGGCTCGCCCCCTATTACATGGGACTTAAACATAACTGGCGAAATGTGGGTGTACCTCTGCTTAACCATACGGGGAAACGAGGCGTGATGTTATGTTATGTTTGTGAGCCAAACAATACCCTAAGTATTCATCTCATCTTCAAATAATTTATCATCCTACTTTGTCACAATAAATTAATTTACGATTGAACGTAATCAGATACCTCAAACTTCGTCAAGAGGTTTGTGTTTCTTAATTGTTACAAAGAACTGAGGTTTATACAAAAAATAACTTGTAGTACTTACCAGATCAATCAGCTGTGACAGCCTCAGCCCAAGTTTCACCAACACTGTGTTATTGTTTTTATCAACAGGACGTATCAACCTATTATAGTTACTCAGAAGATCGTCGTAAAGGCGTTTCGCATCAGGATTACAATAACAAACGCCGAAAATAAACAAAAAGATAAGAAGAAATGTCCGGGACATTTCGCAATAACACTCAAAATTATTGTCACCATATACCACCAACGCTGACCGAATCTATATAGGTTATGTTTTAAACGGGGTAAGAATCCTGAATACAACAATTTAGAACTCAAACTTGATCATTGTTATTCAGTTATTTCGATTTGTACGATTGGTTATCGCCAATAAGTGAAACAAAAGCGATTTTTTCGTAAACGTAATTTTGACAGCTACGCCCGAGAGGCTGCAGCGATCGTGGCGCCCCTACTGGCGGGAAAACGGTGTAATCATGGCGTCACTGCGCCGACTCCGAATAAAATTTTATTGGAGGAATGAAATATTCGGTATCGTCGAAACGACGGCTCATCGACGTTTAATAATAAAATTTTCTTTGTAATATCTGTTTCAAAGTTTGAATTTCTCTGTTTTTATACGTTCCATCGTTAAGGAATTCCACTTTATTTAGTATCTCCTAGCTATACTATATTATATTCGAGAACTTTGAAGGTTTTAATTTGGAATTTTATGAACTAGGTAGATTTGAGAAATATTACATGACCCACGAATTTTTTGTCGCGGAATAGATTATTTACAAAGTTGGTATCCCGGATCGATGCGTAGTACGCATGCGTGCTGGTCCATTCATACCTTGTACATGTTTAGTGCCTCGCTAGTATTAATAGATGGCGCTGCGACCAATTAAATTACAAATGTTACGGTGGCCTGCGTGTTTAGATAGGTCGGGTTGACGGAAGTTACGCAGCTGTAATAAATGTAGGCCTTTCAGAGGGCAAGTACGTGGCGTTGAATGACTTAGTACAGCTCTTGACACGAATATACGAACACTGCAAACGTATTCATGGATGTAAGTACTTGGAAGTGGTGTAAGTCCAGGGTTAGCTTATAATTTCTGACTAGATATATAATTAAACCAACACGGTTAAATATTTAAAAAGCTTGGTGGTTTAAAACGAAGCGTTAACCAAACAAGGCATCTAGTAGGTAATTACTTCACTTCAAACATTACGTCTAGGTAGGTACTAGGCTGGCAGGATTGAAGAGGAGATCTAAAAACGAGCCAGTCACCCTCAAAATTAGAAATTTTATAGTTTAACCGTATAAAATACGTAGTGACTGAAAGTGAGATCGCTTGAAGTACATACCGGGTTTCGAGCACCAAAAAGGTTTGTCGGTAATGTGAACATAAAACGCGGGAGTTTCCAAACTTAAACGAAAAAGTTTTCGCATTTTTCAAATGTAGTATTGTCGTTACGTTTTTGTCGCGTCGAAATTGACTCGACAGTGTCGACTTTATAGACTTGCGGGGTTTAGTGTGTTTTCGAATTTCGAGATTATGTTTTGATTGCGTAGTAAAATATAGGATTTATTTTTATTTGTTGTGGAGACCGGGATTGAGGCAAAGGCGGCGGCCCTTTGAGCCTTTATTTTGTATTCGACAGTCTATCCCCATAAATCTCGAAAAAATACGATTATAAGTAATATTTATTGTGTTTTGTTTTTCAAACGCTGACTTATTTTCACGGTATAAACGTAAAACCTACCAAAGATTCAAAATCTAAGTTCTTCTACAATGGATTTCATAACATAACGTTTGTCACAAACGGGGGTATCTAAAAGCAGTGCGTTATGTCAATTTAGACAAAATAAACTGAATTAGTTCAACACGAAAAGACCAGAGCCCAAGTATAAAAATCTAAACTTAATAAAAGCATAGAAAATAAGAAATACAACACATTAAATTACACTTTCCACCAAATAATTTTACCCACTCATAAAATAATTCATAAAAAATAATTTTCCTTCTTAAAATGTACTCCAAGCTACAATCAATTACCACAATGGTCCCCGAGGGTAGGCAGTATTATACTTAAGTTTGAGGGTAGGTGCTGCATTGCGGTACCAGTGTCTGTTCCTACGTACATTTTGAATTATGTATAACAAGAATATCCTCTTTGTGAGCCAGAAATTGTGACAGTTGCAGTTATTTGAATTTGGAATATAAGAACTTTGGGACGATCGTGTGTTGTTTCTTTGAAGTTCTTCTTTCCTGGTAGTTTTGTGATGATAGATCGTACCGTGGTGAGAAAATAAGCCAGTCAGCAAGGTGAGAGACTAATGAATACTAATAAAATTTATTCAGATTATAATGAGGTAACAAAAGGTAATTTACAAGGCAGATGTGAGTGGAAACATGGAGGGGACGTCGTAGGAGGACATATAGTGACCGTATTGGTGATGTTCTTCAGAAAGGTCAGGTGCGTAGTACTCGCAACCGGCGTGCGTGAATGACCACCAATGACCAGATGTATGAACGTAAACGAGGCAAAAGGAGTATGTAAGAATCGTAGCAGGTGGCGTTCTGTGTGCTTAGTGTGAGTTTTTTTAACTTCACCATCGCGTTAGAGTATACTCAGATTTACATGGCGCTGAGTTAGCGCCACCTGGTGCCATACGCGAGAACAAACGATTGTGAGTGTAGGTTTATTATTTTACTTTGTAGATGGTGACGATCGATTCCCACTCGAAAGTGAGCTCGTAAATTAGCGTGACTTCGTGTTATCGCGAGTGTGAGTTACAATTTCGACAGTTTTGACAGCTTGTTTGAGAAACTTGTTCACTTTCGAATAAGTAAAGTGTTCACTGAAGGATTTGTAGTGAGAGCCTTGTGAATGTGGTGAATTATCAACATAATTTTATTTTAATTCGTTGTGTGGATTAAAGATAACTATGGCATCACGTTTATATTTTGTTCGGAAGATGTTTGAGACCGCTAGGTCACAAGATGAGTGTAATTAGGTACATATCCTGTGTTCGTGCAAAATCCCGTACTTCTAGCAGTCCCCTAAGAGGTTTTCCGGTGGCCAAATTTAAGAGAAGATATCGGCTTCCGAAGAAAGCGGTCAGGTTTTTTATGCCGAAAACTGAGACAGCTGGCTGGTTTAAAGTCTTCTCAACGGATAACCTTGGAAGATAAGGTACTTAATATACTCGTATCATAAATTCATAAATGTCGCCGTCATAACAAATTGGGACAAACTTGTCTTCATTTTTAACCGACTTCAAAAAGGAGGAGGTTATCAATTCGGATATTTATATTTTTTTTTTTATGTATGTTCGGGCATAACTCCGTCATAATATATACAGACGGATTTGCAAAATTATTTTTTTGTTTGAAAGGGTATACTCTCGAGGTGGTCCCATTGTTACCAAGTCTGAATCCGATAAAGGGATCCCATGGAAATCGAGGGAAATCCTCAAATTTTATAAGCACACCAATAGCGATTTGGGAATTTTTTATAGTTACTCTTGCTTTTGCTCTCGGAAAGCACCATTCTGTGAAGTGGAACTGATGATGAAGACCAGAGGTGGCCACCGGAACTACTCAATAATAAGTATTTCACGGGTTGCGATTCGATTACTTTAATATGGTTGCTAAGCAATTTTTGCTCGTAACAATACATATGGTGAAATAGAGCTGATGGTGGCTTCACCATCAGCTCAGCTCTTTTTCAGGAGAACTCCTCAATAATTAACGCATCGGAAAAAGGAATATTTCGTAAAGGCAACAATTTAAATGCTCACCAAAATAATTTTTAGACACTAAGACTAAGTACCAAGTAAAATATGTTAACTTCAAATAATATAAACCCACTCTATACCGAGGTGCCTAAAGAACAACGTTTTAAGTTCCAAAATAATTATACACTCATCAGAATAATTGTAGGTGTTGTATTTATATTCCTTTTGCCTACCAAAATGGATGAATGCTCACCAAATCTTGTTTAAGTTGCTCACCAAAAATAAGTTTGCTTCAAAATGTAAGGGTGGGATAGGATGCAAGAGCGAGCGAAGCGAGCTCGGGACTTGGGGCACCCCGACTCGGACAGGTTAGGTTAGAAGGGGATGGCGGGGTCTGAAATACCCCGCCATCCCCTACGTGGTATTTTTTTTTTAAACTACCCAGAAGTAGGAGCCCCGCCGAGTGGGGCTCCGACGACTACGCCTTATAAATAAAAAAGGAAAATAGGTTAATGTCTAGAATACTTTTTGAAACACAATTTGGTGAGCATTTATCCATTCTGGTGGACACAATTTGGTGAGTATTTCGAATTTTTTGGTAGTAAATTAGATACTTTTCTGGTAGGCGTTTAAACACAAGCCTTTTGTAAAAGGTGATGAGCAGTTGACATTAGGCTATTGTAACTTAGATAAATTAATAATTGAATCACTAAAAAGTGAAAAATAAAAAACTTTGTACAAAAAAAAACAACCAACTTCAAAAAAAGACACTACATAGTGAAAAATAACTTTAATTTCGGAAGTCGGTGGCAAAAAAACTTTCACTAAGTAGTGACTTTTTTTGAAGTTGGTTGTTTTTTTTTTTGTAAAAAGTTTTTTTAATTAATAGAATCCAATAGTAATGCAAATCACACTAGCTTCAAACATACACGAAACATAAACAAACAAAGTCGTTATAACCAACACAATTTTTATATACAGCCGCTTTCATTATGAACACTGAATTTAAATGTCATTCTATTTGGTCGGTTTATCGGACGACGCGTACGCGACACCAACATAAGAAAAATAATAATCGCAATTCACTGTGACCAAACGCGTATTGGATGGTTAGCTTTGATGGTAACTCGCACTCGCTTGCATACGGTTATCGATGAGTTTGCCGTTAACTCGATTTACTCGACGGTGAAGTCATTCGTACGATGTTGTTAAACTCACACTAAGCATACTGTAGTTTCTGCCTACCCCCATGGGAAGAAGGCGTGAATTTATGTATGTATGTATGTATATGCAATGAGGTCCACTTGTTAGTAAAAAAAAAAGGTAGTTTATATTAGTACTTAATAACTAAAGAAGATCGGGTCCGGTTTATAACCGTTCAGAAGGTAGGTACCTAGTACCTACAATGTGAAATCACTCATGCAGGCAGAGTTTTAAACACAGTCATTTTGGTTTTTCTATCAATGTCAAAGTTAATGTTTCTTTTTCTTAACTTAGGTCGACATTGAAGTGGCAAAATGAATTTGACATTGATTTGTGAATTGGTGCCTGTCTGAAGTATTTCTGAAACCATTATTGAAACGAAACGGTGTTAGATTGCTTCAATCATCTTCAATGGTGAGTCTTTAAACCCTTTATAGCTTAACTAGCGACCCGCCCCTGCTTCGCTCGGTTATTACGACTTGACAAAATATCGAGATACTTAAGTTTAATATAAGGTTTAATATATACACATAAACCTTACGGAAAAAATCTCTAAATGATGATAGAATACCCCATCAAAAACTGTTGCGAAATTTAGAAGCAGAACGCGGATACACAGACAGACACGAAATGTGACTTCAAATTATATTATGTATATGTATAGAATAGATTTAAAACATGTCTGTTCTTACGTCATGGCCTTGCCTAACAACAAGGGGTCTCGCAAAAGTTTATTTCGTAAATGTAAATAGTTTAGAAATGAGCAGTGCTGCGACATTTCGCGTTGGTCCCTTGGGGTCCAGAACTCCAGACTCTGTTGGTTAATGAGCTGAATGTATTTAATGCAATGCGATTTGGTTGAGTTTGGGCTGAGAATATTCAAGTAAGGAACCCCTTGTTTTAAATTCTTTGAAAACGTATACCTAAAAAAGAAAATTAGAAAAAAGGTTTGATTATGAAATGTTTGTATGTTACGCTGTCACGCTAAAACGGCTGAATGGATTTGGATGAAATTTGGCACATGGGTAGACTATGACCTGGAGAAGGACAGAGGTTACGTTCTATCCTGGATCGCAGACGAAGTCGCCGGGAACAGCTAGTTATAAATACTTTAAGCACGAGAAATATACAGATGCAGAGATGACAATGTTTACTTGTTATTGTACCACTTTCTTACATTGAAATTATTGCTGAATAACTTACGTGCATATTTACAATTTAAGCCCATAAATGAAAAAGGTATACCATAATCGGATCCAACCTAAACTAGGATAAACCTGTACCTGCCTGAGGTATCCTAGGTGCTAATTTTCTTATTACATAAATATCTAATTCCTAAGATTATTACGAACTAATATGAATAACTGTACTAATATGAACTAATATTAATTAATATTAATTTAGGCTTTATCGCTACCAAGAAAGAAAATACAGGTATTATCTATTAGTCGTTACCATTCAGAACCAGTGACTTCTAACGATAGTGTTTTAGTCCGATTCTTATATTATCATCATCATAATCACCCTATATTCGTCACTGCTGGACGTAGGCCTCTCCTAGTGAACGCCACTGAGCCCGTTCCTCTCTCTGGCTCTCCTCATCCAGTCTCTGCCAGCCGCCTTTCGCAAATCCTCACTCCACTTAGCCGGCGTGCATCCTACGCTACGTTTGCCTAAACGCGGTATCCACTCTAGAACTCGTTTTCCCCCAACGATTGTCGGTTCTGCGAGAGATGTGACCAGCCCATTGCCACTTCAGCTTGCTTAGTATTTGGGCTATTTCGGTTAACTTGGTTCTCTAGCGGATAACCTCGTTACCGATTCATATATATTTTATGTATATTTCTTTGACAACTTTATTATTAACGTTATATGGCTAACAAGATTACACAACTAACTATTATTTCAATGACGATGATTTATTTGTTTGTTAATGACTAATTAACTATAAAAATAAATACAAAATACAAACAAAAGACACTTAGGCGTCGAAGTAGTAGTCCACATTGCTGTCATCCGGAAACGCGCCCAGGAGACTGGCAGTATTGCTACGTTGAATGGCAATGTTAAATTGCTAATCCTTTGGCCTAAAAACGAGCCAGCCGTCGTGAAATGATGACCAATAGGCGAGAAATTTCAAAGAAGACGCGAGCGTTTCGACCCCAAATTTTTTATAAATTAAATTTAAGACTCAATCATAGCAGTTATTACTTAGCTTAACACAGGACAGGGTGGCAGGGACATGGACGCACGAACTGTAACCATGGATTCAGTTCATAATTCTCCACGTTGAAAATTTTCGTCAGTTTAAAAAAAAGCTGTTACATATATTTTGACCGCGTAAGACCGCGCACTTTTGAATGCAAAAGCTGTTTTTTTTTTGATAACCGACTAAAAATTATAACGCAGGCGCGTCCATAATCATATACTGAATCCACCACGGATATCGAGGGATATGGCTTGGAGGCGTGGCACATGTCGCCTCTGTTAGGTCATACTGACCCAAAATACGCATGACTCAGTGAGCATCGTTTAGTCAAATGTTTGCATCGGAACGTGTAGTGTGATATCATATTTTTACAAAATGCTGAATTGTTCCGTCCTTATTTGCAAAAATAGGACAATTACAACAAACCTTAGGACAAGTGGCGTGTTTTATCACCGGTAAGTAAAAAATCATTGAATGAATTACAATATTTAAGGATTTTACAAATTATCTGGTTGTGAAATATTTTTGACATGAGTCAGCTTATTGCCTAATGATTGACGCATGTCAAGGCAACGCATTAGTGATGCGCAGCGCTGAGATGTGGATATCGATAATTGTTAGTTATTCTAAATCAAAACTTATATTAAGAACCTGCGGGGTAATTACGTAACACACTAACAGTAGAAATGGGTTGCATTTTGACAGTTCAACAACATTTATTGCGTTATTTACGTTGTTGAGTAGACAAATTTTTCGAACTAATGAAGCAATGGATTAGCATTAAGCTTCAAAATGATCCAGATTGTGATAGATAGTGTTACGTAATTAGGGTGCTGTTTTAAAAGAATGATCATATTTTATTTCAGTTTCCCGAAAGATCCAGAAACTAAAAATAAATGGATAGATGCAATAGGCAGAGAAAATAATTGGTTCCCCTCAAACCAAAGTGTAATTTGTTCTTCCCACTTTCAAGAAGATTGTTTTAAGCCGTCCGCAAAAAAACGCAGGCTTTTTGAGTGGGCTGTACCACACTCAAATTAAGATACATATTTGAAACTGTAAGTTAACTTTTATTGCATGTGCAAAAATTTTAGGCAAACCAATTGTCTTCATTCTCCAAAACTATATGTGCTGCTGGGAATTTTGTTGCGCCTCTTCTTCTCCCCAGCTAATGCACTAGGAAGTGGTGAAGGGCGGGTGTTTTTGGAGGGACTGTCTTATGTAATACATGATTGAAAAGTCTTACTACTCTATCAATGAGTTTTTAGATGATAGAAGCATAAAATAAAATGTCCGATCCACTTGTTATTATATCTTGTTTACGACGTTACTTGTTTGAAACAGTTTTATTTAGTTTGTATTTTTTTAAGCCTAATTTGGACGCCTTGCAAGGCAAAACATAGTGACACAACGTAAATTTTATACCATGTACCATATTACCTATGTTCAACAAATAAAGTACTTTAACTTTGACTTTTGACTTAATTTTGATGTTCAAAAAGTGCTGAGTCTCAGCCTAATTTGAATAAATGACTTTTGATTTTGATTTTATGTTCAATAAGTATCTATATGAATTGTTGTTTTATGTGTGATAGTTGAATCATTTTAATTTAAAGTAAGAGAGAAACTGAAGAAACTGATTTCCTTAAATGTTATTAACAAACGAAAATATTATATTTTTACTTGTCTTGTTGTTATTGGTGTTTTAATATTCCACATCGAAAAGCAGAAAAAATAAACGATAAAAAAATTCGTCCAAAACACACCTCCTTTTGCAGTCGCTTTTCATCGATATTTTTATCGATCACATATTTATACCAACCCTCTTCCCTAGTTGATGCTACAGTTACATGTGTGCATTCAGTGACTGTATCTATACTTTCTAGTGCCCGCCTCTTTTGAGCATATGTGCAATAAAATAGCACAAAAGTGTTACGCATATTTTCTTACTTGTGTGCGAAAAAAGCATCATGTGTGCCGTATCTATTTCTTTTGTTTATGTGTGAGTTTCAGGAGTGGGGAAAAGGTGGCGACACTTAAACTTGAGCAAATATAGAGTAAAGGCATATCTCTCGGATATCTATGGAATCCACGGTAACAGGTTGCGCGTCGATATCCCTGCCAGCCTGTAATTTTTCTATACGCTAGTTGCCTTCTCAAGTAAAATTTGCCTTAAGCAACCAGTCAAATATGGTAAGGTAAACGGTTCGTTCTCTGACGTAGTAACCGCGCGTAGTAGGTAAGCGATTACACATTGATAGAAAACCTGTGTATTATTCCGGTCAGTCCCAACCTTACATACCTTAATCATTGAACAGGGTCCTACCTAAAAACATCAAAGTACAAAAATAAAGCACATTTTTATTACTATCCGTCGCTCTGACCTTAGGCAAAGAATAAGAAATCGTACAGAAGCGAAACTCATGTAAAGTCACCAAAAGAGATAAGTAGATAGCGATAGTAGGTAGTAGATAGCGTTGCGTGCGTTGTGCGTATGCGTTGTGTGTTGTTGCGTTGAGTGTGTTGTTGTGTGTTACAATGTTGTTTGTAGCATTCGAGAGGTAGTTGTTGAAAATAAGTGCTGTTGACGATAATTTCGTCCGAAGTCACAGCATTTTTCTGAGCAACGACCTGTTCTTGCACAGATGCGACGCACTGCTTAAATGTTCTTATTATTGTTATTTGTTTGTTACAAAAGTAGTCATTTTTCCACACTGCAATCGGCATTTTGTTTTTGTTTTGATCGTTTGTTAGTTGTCATTTGCCAGTGTCGTAACACAGAGCAATGTGTATTGTCTTTAGTCCCAGGCCCTAGCATCAAACAATAGACAAAATTGTCCAACTTTTATAGCTTGAATGCGAGGCTTTTGGCTATTTTGTATGTGTCTATTAAATTAATACCATTCCCATTTAATATTATTGCCATTTGTAAGGTGCGTTTTGTTTGTGCAGGATAAACTATTTTTCTTTTCTTCATTTACCAGGGTTGTCGGATACAGTTGAATTTTAGTAAGAAACCGATGGATGATTTTCAATGAAATTTAATTTGATAAATTAACTGTTTTGTTTTCTAATATTTACATTAATTTTATTCGAAAAGGTCCATCGGTTTCTTACTAAACTTCAACTGTATCCAACGACCTTGGTTACTTATCACTTTTGGTGACCGTACCTTCTTGTCTCGTGTATGGCAGCTGTTGCTGAAACTATCACTTACTAGTCCTCACCAGCCCTCCGTTTGCCAAAGCCTTGTCAGTTTTGTCCAAAACCTTGTCAATTTTACCGATGATTGAGAGAGGAGCAAGGGTACCTTGTTACCTAGTAACGGGGTTGTGGAGGTCAGATAGGCAGGCGCTCCATGTAAAACACTGGTATTGAGATGTATCTGGTTAGACTGGAAGCCAACCACAAAATATCTAAGTAGTTGAGAAGAGAATACGCTGGCGGGTGGCTGGCTAGTTGGGAATGGAGCACATAGGCGCCGATACAGTCCTGCACCCTAATTACGTAACACACTATCTATTACAATCTGAATCATTTTGAAGCCTATTGCTAATCCATTGCTTCATATGTTCGAAAAATTTGTCCGCTCAACAGCGTAAATAACGCAATTTATGTCGTTGAACTGTCAAAATGAAACCCATTCCTACTGTTAGTGTGTTACGTAATCACCCCGCTGTATTGATCGTATCTAAATGTGTTTCACCACCTCGATTAGCCCCGATCGGCTTGTCCGATCATTCAATATGTAAGCATGTTATAACGTTCCGTACTTCGGACGAGAGGGTCTACTCTCTAAGTCTGTCACCGAAAGTACGGACCCAAACGAAAGTAGTCGATCCGTCAATACAAAAACACATCGCGAGGAGGGACAACTGTCAAACGTGTTGTCATTAATTTTTAGTTCGGACTCAAAAGTAATCTGATGTCCGTAGGTGATGCGGAGCAGGAAACGTTCGTACCTTCGGCCGTAACTACGGAGTAAGTGCATAAGGAGTAGATCCCGAGGAACGGTCGATTACCCTGGCCAATCAAGTCCGATCGTTTAGGCGGAGGAGCGATCACAAGTCGAAACTGTGGGTATTTAGAAGGCGTTCTTAAAACTTTCGCATCTAACCGTTCTTATTCTTTGTTATTTTATGTGGGTTTAATATTTCAGAGCGATTCGGCTCCCTGTGTGAGTATCGTGTTGTAACTTGTCCCTACACTTGCTGGATAGACGATACTATCAACGGGATCGTCTTCTGATATTTTAAGTAGTACACTTTTTGTATTTTGTGTTTGGGAATTTTTGGAATATTATTTTGGTGGTGTGACTGAGTGGTTTAAAGATGTATTGAGTTAAGGGCCGAATGATGATAATGCTAAAAGTTACTAATGTCGGACATGACATTTGGACACGGTGTAGAAAAATCAACTACTTAAATAAAATTCTAATTAAGTCTATCTCTGTGTCAACACTGTATCTGACTGGCACCAAATAAAACTGCACTGGAATGCTTAAAATGGAAAACGAAATTGCGTGTTCGGGAGTGACATGACTGCCACCGAAGATTCTCAGAATAGAAGCAATAATGGAACCGTAAAACGAAATACAGGATCAAATAAAATTAGCTAGCGAAACTCTGCCGACGTGATGGGTATCGATGTCTTAACACGATATATAAATAAAAAGGATTTGTAGTATTTTTTTGGGAGTCAACGACCGCTGGTAGTTTTGTTACTTGAAGTATGAGTTGAGAAAATCTGTTTTATTATCTTCTATCGTGTTTAGGTATCGATACCCATTACGTCTGCAGAGTTTCGTTAGCTAATGTAATTTGAGTCTATATTGGATGGCGATTATAAACGGTCAGCAGATGCATCATTTAATTTCATTTAAGCAAAATTATTTTTAAACACCGTTCCTAATCGTATTGATTTTAAGAAGAATATATTTCATTCATTATAATTCATCCAACCAAGATAACGCTAGAACTTGGTCTGGAATCATATTTATAACAGAATTTGGTACCTTTGCTAATACGTAATAATCAGGACCTTTCTTAGTAGTTAGCTGCTTTTATAATAATATTTAATGTCTATCTTCTATTTCATTACTATAAACCTCAAACCTATACTAAAATATCTTACCCATTACCATAATATTCAAAACCATTCAACAAAAAACAATCTTCCCACCTGATACTTTGCTTATCCCTTCCACCAAAAGCCAATATCTTGAAGAGATGACAGCACGTCAATATTTTTATTTATGTCCTCCTCAAATTCATTCACGAACGTTTCGTCATATATTATTCAAGTTTTAATCTTCGCCCACGATAGTTTCTCTGTAAACGTGGATTGGTCTAAGAGCAACGAATATTCTAATAAGTTTCTCTTGAATTTATTTTGAGTAGAAACTTTTTATTTGCGTTTGGGGAATTGAAGAAGTGGCTTTCTACGTTTATTTAGTTTTTTTAGATAAAGGTTTTAATGGAGACGAACTGTATGTTTGTATAGCTATTGTTCTAGCAGTGTCTTTTTCATTATATGGGATATCTGTTTCATCCATTTCGTTTTCTATTTTTTTTCGTATGATTCTTTCTAATAAACGTATTAGTAGGTGACACCTTTAGATGAACCAAAGAGTGAGTTTCATATTTTTTGGTAGAATCCGTATTGCTTGAGTGCATAATAAGTTTTTTGTTTTAATATATTATTGTATTTCTTCTAATAAACGTATTAATAGATGACACCTTTAGACGAACCAAAGAGTGAGTTTCATATTTTTCGATAGAATCCGTATTGCTTGAGTGCATGATAAGTTTTTTGTTTTAATATGTTATTGTATTTCTCTTTGCCAGAAGTTGTTATATTTAAAGTGCTAAAATGAAATAAGGCTGAAATGCCTGTGTGTTGGACTCATCATCAAAATCATCATCATCATCATCATCATTGGCAGCCTTGTTCCTCCCACTGCTGACTATAGGCCTCCCACTGCTGACTATAGGCCCTTTTGTGCCATATTTTAAGCTTTTATCTGCTAAATATCTTGATGAGATTCAATCACGTTTCTACGGGGCTGTCTGTTTAATCTTTTATCGTAAGTACAACGCAAAAGTTTTGATACATCTTTACTTGTACCGAAGATTACTTTTAATATTCAAAATACGTCACATTCTACCGTATCCAATGCGCACGATTCGCATAACATGTTTCGTTTCAAGCCCTTGACGAGGGTTCTCTATTTATCATAATATCACGCGCCGTTGTCAAGGTGCCTACTACTCTTATTAGTTTTTGGCTACTGTTTTATGCATGAAAGAGCGCTGTAATAAACGTGATACTTGTATCGATATATTTACGTTATGTTGAGCGAAACCTTTTCGAGCATTTGGTATTAAAATGATGTTGATCGATTTTGGACATTTGCTGTTTATTGATTGTTCGATTGTTGGGAATTTTACATGCGAAACGGGCACCGTAGGTACACTACAGTATGTCTATCTCACGAAGCGACACGTGCTTAACTTGTGGCAACTAAGTGTGCAAACACGCTGTGAATGTGTAGCGGTATCTTAATCGCCACATGCGAGCTACAAGTCACGCAAAATCCTGCATCGCGCAAGCAGAGTTTACCGCGCAACTAGCATATATACAACGTCCCGACATCAACCGTGGGGCAGTTGCCCACCAGACAAAACACCCGTCTGGTCGGAGGATCCTCCCTTTTCAATAGAGTATGTGTGAGCTTTACACCCTGTTCCTCATACCTCTATAAATGTATGCGTGCAGAGGAGTAGAATCAGCACAACACACACGCTTACACACACTTCTGACTTCGCCATTGTCTCGGTCGGTACCGAGAGCTCCTGTGTGTGTCACACACATTCACAGCGTGTTTGTACAGTTGGAAAACACAAGTAAAGCGCGCGTCGCTTCGTGAGATAAAAATACGATACATTTGAGGAATGGGATCGCATACTAAAGATAAGATAATCATCTACGTACTGACCCAATCTTAGCTATTTTGAATTCGTCATGGCATGCCTTTTTTAACCGACTTCAAAAAAAGGAGGAGGTTCTCAATTCGACTGTATTTTTTTTTATTTGTGTTAGCTCAGAACTTTTTTCTGGGTGCACCGATTTGGATGATTCTTTTTTTATTTGAAAGCTGGTGCTTCACATGCAGTCCCATTTAAATTTGATCAAGTAGTGAGTAGACGTTTTTGAGTTATCCTTAATAATGCGTATTTTGCCACTTAGTTTATATTGATGATGTTATAATCATTTCTTGTCACGGTTATTTACATATCAAGTAGTGGTATACGAATGTGTGTGGGGTAGGTACCACAACTAAAAGTGAAAAACAAAAAACTTTTTTACAAAAAAAAAAACAACCGACTTCCAAAAAAAAAAAAACACTAAAAAACGTGAAAAATAAATTTTATTTCGGAAGTCTGTGGCCAAAAACGAAAATACACAACCAAAGACACCGACTTCCGAAATTAAATTTATTTTTCACGTTTTTTAGTGCTTTTTTTTGGAAGTCGGTTGTTTTTTTGTAAAAAAGTATTCTATGCCTACATACATCTCTTTCAGCCGTCATTCTAGTCACCCCCTTTCTGATTATATAATCTTTTACACAATTGTTTCTTTTGTCTACGTCTACTCTTATCTATAGCTATAAACATTCATGCTTAAAACTATTCTCACGACATGTACCTCATTCCGCAACAGCATCAAATGTCTCGTCGAAGATACTAAAACCATTATTCTAAAACATCTCCTTATCTGCAACATAAAGACAGCAACAAAATACTTCAAACTAGCGAATATAAACACGAAATTATAATGAATCCAAAACATATACTCAACAAAATATACGCTCATTTAAATACGGCGAAATTACACTTGCGAGCAGGCGTAAAATAAAATTATACATACAAAAAGTGTAGCATAGAAGGCACCTGGCTCATGAATAACACACGACTTTGTTAAGGAGCTAAGGACTTGTTCATACGTGGCGGCTGAAGAATGAGGGTGATGGTTCGTTGGTTTTGTAATTGCTGTGGACTGGGTGTGGTTGGCGGTAAGCGGGGAGTTTTGGCGTGACTTAAGGGGAAGCGCCGGGGTAGCCTGCGAAATTCAAATTCAATTCAATTTGCAGGTCAGTGTCAGGTTGTATGTTGAATAAAAAACATGATTAGCGATCGTTACAAGTATGTATTTACAGAATTATAATTATTAAAATCATCAACACAACCCTCTAAGTTCAATAGCATAATACTGTTCCTGTTCAAACAGTACCGCAAGCAGCGTTTAATGCATTTCATGAGTAATTAATTCAATATACAAGCAAGCGTGTAATTCCAAGTTCCCCGTTGCAGTAAAGTTTGATACTCAAATAGCGTCAAACGCTCTGTTTGTGCCAGTCTTTAGCGTTTGCCTAATTACGGCTAAGGAGCGGTTCGATCTTCGACTTGTAGAATCGAGTTTCGCAAAATTCCCGAGTTGGTAATTGGCCAAAACTTTTGCACGCCAGTGTATTTAAGGATGTTTGCTGAGTTCACTTCGTGTGTTACCATTTTATTGGCAGTTTGTGCATGTATTTGGGTGAGTGATGTAGCGCTCTATCGTGAAGTAGTTTCTTTTAGTTTTACTAGTGCTGATCAGAACTTTGCTGAGTTCGTTAGTATGTAGTAGGGACTTATGTTTTTGTGGTAAATAAAGGCATAAAGAGAATACCTAATAGATTATTACCTGCATACAATTAAGGCTACAATTTAAATGCTCACCAAATAATTTTTAGACCCTAAGACTAAGTACCAAGTAAAATATGTTAACTTTAAATAAAATAAACCCACTCTATACCGAGGTACCTAAAGAACAACATTTTAAGTTCCAAAATAATTATATACACTTATCAGAATAATTGTACGTGTTGTAATTATATTCTTTTTGCCTACCAAAATGGATAAATGATCACCAAATCTTGTTTAAGTTGCTTACCAAAAATAAGTTTGCTTCAAAATGCAAGGATGGGATAGGATGCAAGAGCGAGCGAAGCGAGCTCGGGACTTGGGGCACCCCTACTCGGATAGGTTAGGTTAAACCACCCAGAAGTAGGAGCCCCGCAGGGCGGGGCTCCGTCAACTACACCTTATAAATAAAAAAGGAAAATAAGTTCATTTCTACAATACTTTATGAAACACAATTTTGTGAGCATTTATACATTCTGGTGGACACAATTTGGTGAGTATTTCGAATTTTTGGTTAGTTAAATAGGTACTTTTCTGCTAGTCGTTTAAACACAAGCCTAAAATTAACAGACTGACTAGTCAGGGGGACTAGTCTGAGCCTGACTATACTTTATAAAAAGTACCTAATGAGTCTTCCGGGCTCGATTGCTGTCAAAGATTGGAGTAGTAAGTATGAAAGGTTATCGATATATCTGTATCATTGAGATTGTTGACAAACCAGCATAATGGAAAGAAAGCATTACGTTGGATTTCTAAATGTCTAATTTCGTAACTCCAGCACCTGGTAAAGACTAAATAGGTCAACTGTCCAAAACACAAAGAGATGACACGAAGAAAGAACGACGAGACAGAACCATAGACCCAGAGACCTAAACATGAGACCAAAAAGATCAACAACAAAAACAATAAGTAGGTTTCCCCACAGATCCAACCAGCCAATAACAGGCAGCTAATATAATTGACAGGATTAACCGTATATTAAGTAATTACATATCGAATTAGGCGACCTGTCAACTAGATAAATTTGCCCGACCCGCTGAAACGTACATCAATTATTAATTGCGACAAAGATAATTAGTTATTTAACGAATAACATGTGTCTGTACTGGTGTACATCTAATTAATGTAATTTATTGTTTATATGACTAGGTTTGACGGCTATAGTACCCGCTAGTGAAGATATGAAGGATGTGAAATAGAAATACACACAAACATACTTAAAAACATAACAAAGAAAAAACACATACACTTATTAAACACATACTAAAGAGTATTCTATTCTATTCTATTCTAGAAATCATTTATTCGCTATGATGTATCAAACTCAAACTCAAAGCATTTATTTCAAATAAACCAATTACAGACACTTTTGAATTGTTAAGGGGTCGGTCGGTAAGAAAGATGCAGCTAGTTGGCCATTCCAAAGCGTAGTATGTACCTATGGAGAAGAACGGGCAAGAAACTCCATGGATACTCTTTTAAATCAAAATATGGTTACAAAATGTATGTATGTAGTAGCTATTTAGATAAGATGGATTTTTTAATATAGTCCCAATATATTTTACCTCAGCAAAACATTATACAGGGTCAAATTAAATGAACTAGAGAAACTCCGCAGACGTGATGAGTATCGATATGGAAATACGATAAAATTAAAATTATTTGATGGTTTTGGGGGTTCAACGATCGCTGGCAGTGTTGTTACGAAGTACCTACGTTATGAAGTTTGAGCTGAGAAAATCTGTTTTCTTTTGTTTTATCATGTTTAGATATCAATACCAATAATGTCTGTGAAGTTTATACAAAAAAATAAGGGATTTTTTAAATTGATATTTCAAGTGACATTTCTAGCTGCGGTTGATGACCCCACAAAAAACAAAAATTAAAGTAATGAATTTTTTGTGTTTTATCATGTTGAGATATCGATACCCTACCCTACTAGCTAATTAATTAGTTAATTTGACTCAGTATAAACAGGATTACAATATGTAATAGAAACATATAGAATTAAAGTTATGAAAACAAAACAATTACAATTTACCTACAAACAACAACAACTACAAAAACATACTGCTGGAAAGACATGGCAATTGCAGTTATTGTAATAAATCATTATAAAATGATTAATTATGTATTTTAATAAGTTTGTGTAGATACATAACGAAATAATAAAAATAATAATTTTATTTCAGAAAAAACACATTTACGGTTCACAAAAACCATTTTCCAAGTAAAAATAGAACATTAAAAGAAGCGTATCGCTGGTGTCTGTACTAATGAAAAAATCATTGTATCACAAACACCAGCGCCTTCCAAACATGGCGACATTAACAACATTTTCAGACGTGCTAGATGTGGAACTTGTAAAAAATATATAGAAGTAATTTAAAACACATACGTGCTACCTTATTTTTACCCGACTACGCCAAATCCAAAAGAGGATAATGATTGTTTTATGTTTGATGAGTCCTGTTCATCGCATTTGCGACTTGGATGCAGTGGTATGCTTATACAATCAAATAATTATAAACCTTGTTTTTAAGGACTGCAAATTTAAGTAGAAATTCATCTTCTTTCGGATAAGCACACATAAAGAATAATTCTTCTTTCTGCCTTGTGTAGCGAACTAACTTTAGTGAATTCTTATGACAAGTAGATCTTTTAAAAGTTAATTGGAAAACAGTGAGGATAATAATATAGCTTCCGCCAGACCACAGTGAGCATAAGCATAATCAGCCTATAATGTTCCCGCTGCTGGGACACAGGCCTCCTCTCTGTGAGAGGGAGTGGGCTGTAATCCTCCACGCGGGCCCAGTGCGGAATGGTAGATGTCATAGTGGTGATGAAATAAATAACACAAAGTAAAGCTACTAGCTTTAATTAGTGTAAATAATTTCATCGCCATTGCTCTCAAAACGGTGAAAGAAAACATCGTGAAGAAACCGGCGTGTCCTAGAACCAAAAATTCAAAGACAATGTGACATCTACCAACCAGAACTGGGCCCGCGTGGTAGATTACAGCCCATTTCCTCTTGAAGAGAGCAGGCCTGTGTCCCAGCAGTGGGAACATTATAGGCTGATGATGCTTGTTATTCAAAATGAAATGAAATTTATTTGCAAGAATTGTAGTACATACAGATTGTCGGGATTTTTTAAACAGTTTCTAAAACAATTCGCTAGAACTAGCATGCAAAATTATTGTTACATTAATTAAATAAATGAAGCTAGTAAAATTGGTACATAAATCATAGTTATTCAATTTAAAATGTCAAGTATTTGTCAAATTATGTCATTAAGATCCAAGATGTCAAAGCTCCTGGCTGGTTTCTAACTTACGACCTTCAACTCCTAAGTCATGGTCTTTACTATTTTCCACACCGAGACCACAGTCATTTTAGAGAACCACAGAAATAACGCTGAGGTAAAAATATGCATTTAAAATATTTATGATAGCAGTTCCTCGCATTTAAAAATCCTCGGCATTACTCGCAGCAAAGAATATATTTTATAAGCTGAATAAATCACATATATTCCATCAAACCCATCAACGAATCCTGTGGTTAATTGTAATACAATTTGAGCTTGGATGTTGCCGCTAGAAAATGAAATTAAAAAGCAGAGGGCTGTGGTGAATAATTTCAAAATGCTGTTTAAAAGTTTTTGTGACGTAAAGTTGCGATGTGCAGCGAACTTTATAATTAAATCAGTGTTTTTTTTTTGCTATGTAGTTTTTTGCATAGTAAATTAGTCTCTTCATTTATCGTGAGTAGAAAATAATAGTAGGTACCTACCATGGAATCGTGTACAGGCATCAGAATCCCTGCGGCTTCCAACACTGTACAAATTCAGGTATCATATTTTAGTATTATGCTATTATTGGTATTACCTTTGTATTATGACCAAAGAAAAGAGTGATGGAAGGAGTGACTGGTAGCTTGACAGTTGACAGAATGGAAGAAAAAAACGTGTTGCCCCCAACTCAAGCAACATGGAACAGGAAGGAAGATGATGACCCTTGTATTGTTATGAAGATTACTAAACGTGTAGATCTTGATAGAAATAAACTGGGTCGACCAATATTACACCCAAAAAAAAACTATTTTACCAAAAAACAACCGACTTCCAATAAAAAACACTTAAAAGTGATAAATAACTTTAATTTCGGAAGTCGGTGTCTTTGGTTTTGTAATTTCGTTTTTTGCCGCCGACTTCCCAAATTAAAGTTATTTTTTACTTTTTAAGTGTTTTTTTGGAAGTCAGTTGTTCTTTTTGTAAAAAAGTTTTTATTTTACACTTTTTAGTTTGTGATACCTACCCCACACAAATTAAGTAAATAACAATAATTATTATAACATCATCAATATTTACTAAGTAGTAAAAACACGCGTTATTAAGGATAGCTCAAAAACGACTAGTCAGATATTGATCAAATTGTATGTAATGTATGGGACCACATGAGAAGCACCAGCTTTCAAATAAAAATAAAAAATCATCAAAATCGGTTCACCAAGAAAAAAGTTCTGAAGTAACACATAAAAAAAATACAGTCGAATTGAGAACCTCCTAATTTTTTTGAAGTGGGTTAAAAACAAGTGAAAAGGCTATCGTCCACGACGCTACTCAAAAGTAATGTGTTACAAACTCAAATCACTGATAAGTAACCAGAATCTCACAGAACTAGTATTTCAAGTGCGGTCCGTAAGTGGCGAGACTGATTACCCCGTTATTACTTAATTTGTGATTGGCTCGTCGTGGACGATTGGCCTTAATAAACCTATTTTTCTTTCTTTGTTTCTTACAGAGTGTAATAAAAAGTTTAAACACTAATAATTTTTACAGCATAAAAGAATTTACTGATAGGAAACATTATTTATCTAGGACTACACATTTTATTTAGTCACTATTAAGTATGACATTTATTTAATTATTGACTACTAGATACTTCTTGACATTGAAAAATAAAATGGTTAAAATGATTTTCCAATATAATAATTTTGTAATATTTATTGTTATTCAGCATGGTATTTTGAGAGTAGATTGTTAATTGATGTGTAAAATTTTGCATGTCCAAGTAACGGCAGAGCATGGAGAACATTATCAAAACATGTATAACATCTATACCCCTACCCATGTTGACAAAAAATAAATGATTTGATTTGTAATCTAACCTTTAATATTTGCATGCTATGATATAAGCAAAACGTCTCATGCTCTATAATGTATTTTTAAAACAACTTTATACTCCATGTTTTATATAAATAAATATTATTTCTATTTCAATTTGTTTTAAGCTATTGCATAGCTTTTATCGCGGGCTTTAAGCGCGGCGACCGAATCAAGAAATTCCGTAACGAAAATAAAACCTAACACCCCCCACTCCGCCTACCATGTAGCTCGGCCGAGCGTTCGCTTAACGTGTATGTATATGGTACGACTGTACTTGAATTAATATCAAAGAAATAAAAATACTGCATAAATAATTATAATTGCATAAGTTGATAAAAAATGCTATGCAATAGCTTTACCGCGGCAGTCCCCGAGTGCCACACGTGTTTTTTTTTTACTCAGTAGGTAATCTTCTTCAGTTCCTTTGCTGCCCATCCTTACCTCACCTATGTCACAGCAGTTAGTTGCATCCTCTTGATGATAATATATATGCAGTGCTACTACTGACACGTTATGTTTGCAATTTAAGCCATGAGACTGCATTGCGGGTCTGCCGTACTTAAAACTCGCTATGCGAGATGTTTTCACTGATTTATGTTTGGTACACGGATTTTTTACTATTTGTAGTATCTGGTTGGTTTGTTTGTTTCGTCGTGGTTGTGGGGAGCCGCATCTGGTTGTTGAAGGAGACTGAAACAGTTCCTGGTTTTTTATTTTCACTTGTATTTTATTACTAGTATTTCTTAATAGTATTAAAGGGTGTTATGAGTTTTGTTTAAGGAAATAGACTGCGCAAATTAGGTTTTCACTGGACTTCATTTACCTGCAGTAATATTGACAATTGTTTTGAATTTTTGAACTTTTTGGCTCCAACATAATAGTTTTTAGAAGTAAACCTCTGCCAGTTTTAAGTTAAAAGGACGATCGCTAGTTTATTTAAATTATAGTATCCTACTGCAGCCGTCTTTATAGAAGAGTTAGGACTATTCTTGGATTATTGAACTGGTTATTACACAGCTAGATTTTGCGCAATTCGTTTTTACAAACATTGACACTATTAGTTACTTTTTAACTTAACCTCCTGAGTACCAGAGATACTTTTTTTGGAGTTTATTTCTGAAACTCTCGTATTGCACTGTTAGGCTATTACCGAGCATGGAAAAAATATTTTAAAAAATCCTGAACCTGGAAAACTGGTTTTTCACTATGTCCTACACAAAGTACAAGGGAACTAAATAAATATGTGATTTATAAAGGACGTAAAATATTTCTGACTTAGATGTATGGCATAATGAGGAGATATGGTCATCAAATAATGGATTCCAGGTATGTATTAATTAGTTTTTATTAAATTCTTCAAAATCAACAGGAATTAAACTTTTCTTCTTAACATATTCTCAAAAAGCTTAAACTTAAACATACAAACTTGCAGTAATTCAATGGTAGGAACATTAGAGATCAATAGTTATTCTTATATCAAAGTTTTATAAAAGCTATAATTAACAGTCTTCATGAAAATTTGTAAAACAGTTACGATTAGGCGTAAAACATAGATAAATATCGCATTTTTTACAAAATACGGTAGTTTTTTTGTCACAACCATTCTTTCTGCAACGCCATTGTTTTGTACCATATTCTGGCAAATGTGCAGCACTTTTGCTACGGTTTTCTTTGGAAGGAACTGGCTTGATAAGAGCCTTGCCTTTTTTTATACTTTGGTTCAAGCTCTTCGTATTCAACTTCACCTTCATCGTCATCGTCACATTCTTCTTCATTGTCATTGATAAGTTTGGTACCCAAGTTCAGTTTGTATTCTCTCATTTGTACTATATTTTTCTTTGGTGTGCCCTTCTCTGTTTCTACGATCCTATATTGCAACCAAGCGTTTACCACACAAAGGTCAAAAAGATGAGAAATCACTCGAATTTTCCACTTTTTAGTTCGATTGCGCGATGGACAAACAGAAAGCATCCGATCAGCGAGATCGACGCCACCCATATTTTCGTTATACTTTTTGATAACGTCTGGTCTCCTCACTTTTTCATATGCTCTATCTTTTTTTGACCACCGCTCGCATTCATCGTGTTCTTGATCGTAATAACAAGTAGACATCATAAGAACAGGCTTATTATCAAGCCACATTGTTACAGCGAGCTTACGGTCTTCTCTTACTTTTACTTCAATACTTCCTCTCGCTTTTTTTTTAAACGTTTTTTCGTCAGTCAGTACACAGTTTTTAGGGACTCTATTTTTCATAATAGTACCTGTGCCATGAAATCCAAGTCTTAGTAATTCATCACAAAGTTTAGTCGTGGTGAAGAAACGATCAAAGAACAGTAAATGTCCTGGAACTAAAGTCCTTGTCATATGAATTATGGCAGCTTCTCCCAAACAAAACCCTTGGTTGATTAAGAGGGGGAATGTAGTATCTCCCTGGTATACTGCCATGTCACAAACAATACCTTTCGGTGAAGCTAAGATGAAAACTTTGAGGCCTACTGGGTTCGGCTTGTTAGGACAGTACTGTCGCATTGGGCATTTTCCAGTAAAAGGTATAATCATTTCGTCTATACTCATTTCTTGTGGACGAATTTGTTCGTGACACCCGGCTAATATGCGATCAAGTAAAGGCTGAACTTTCCAGATTTTTTGTATTTTATGTTCGGGCGTCACTTCGGAGTCATAGACGCATTTCAGTCTGAGTCTAATAAAAAAAAATCTGTTCCTAGTCATAGCTCTTGCTACTAACGGAACTTTCCATTTTTCAGACCAATACATAGAAATTTGTGGGTACTGCAATGCGGACATGATCATGGTGATACCAATATAGACCTTGAGCTCTTTTAAAGTCAGTCCCATGGATTTACCGGTCTCTAAAACTTGTGTTCTATTGGTACAGGTTACCATCTGACTTAGAATATCATCATCTATGTATTGGTTATAAAATTGGTACCACTCCCACTCCTCAGTATTTTTCTGGATGTAGGCAGGTTGCATTAAACTATTGATTTTTGAATCTAGTGTATCGTGTGTCCAAGTGTCTTGAATGCCAGCAATATTTTGTCGATTTCTAATAGCTATCTGTCGAGTGGATAATGATTGTGAGCTTTCACCTGTACCACGACCACGACCACGACCCCGCCCGCGCGATGTTGTTCTTGCACGACCTCTTATTCGTGGTTGGTACGATGAAGTAGAACGTGTGAAGTCTGAATCGTCTGACATTGTAGGAGAAGCCACAGGGGAATTCAAATCAGTTTGATCTTCATCCGAGTTACTGGAGTCACTATTACGGTGATCACGGGCTGTTTGGTTGTATTCTGGTGGAACGAACGCCGGATCTTCATCTGAATCATCTCCGGAATAATCGAACTCGGAGTCGTCCAAAGCATCGATGATGGCGTTATTTGTAAGCGCTAAAAAAACATAAAACTTGATTAAATCGTCAACGTACTTTATACAGTACTTGGGAAGACAGTCGTGAAAAATATTGCTTACATACTTTAGTACTTCGTAAAGGACATAGAAATAAATATCAAGGTTACAGGACAAACATTTGAAATTTTGTAAAAATAATATGCTAAGCCATTAGTTTGAACTACCATTGCGTTGTTTTACGCAAAAAAAGATAAAATCAAGCAAAAAATTTACGGATGAATATGGATTTACTTACTTTTGCGCAAACGCTCGCTCGTGCGATCACCTTCCAACGCCATTTTAAAAAGAATGACTTATGATATTTGACGTTTTAATTTTTTTGACGTAAGCCTAGAAGTCACTAGATGACGTTAGTAAAATATTTTTGTGCTGGCAATTAAAATAAAGTCCACAGATTTTTAAATCTCTTACGTACTATGAGGAGTACAAATGTACGCAGGAGGTTAAAATAGATGTTAAGCTTTAGGCTCCTACATTTCGAATAACATAGAACATTTTCCAGTAAACTGTAACACCTACCCGTTTCGTTTTCCAATCTCAACGTTTGTGTAACGCAAGTTCTACAGCTCAAACGTAGTTGAGATCCCTTTCTTAAACAACTTCCCATCAGATAAGCAGCTGACAATGTTTATCAACTGTTCACGAAGTTCAGAACTTTCTAGCATAATTATATCCCATTAATTTGAAAATCAGAATATACAACATTTTAGCATATTCAAGTTTGTTCTCGTAAATAGGTATAAGAAAAATTATTGACGTGCTATGAAATATACGCTGTAAATATAAAAAAGGGAATGCCTCTTGGACAGACGCATAATAATAGTACAATTAAAAAAATATATAATAATATAATGTTGGTAGGCAGCAGACACCGTATGCGCATGTATTTGCAGGGGCATAAATGATAAATGATTTTATTTCCGTAAGTAGGTTTGTACAAACACTTTTACACGTCAAACATATTTTAAAACTAGATGAGGTCGGCGTTTCCTATCTGACTTTCTGAAGAAAAGCCGAAACAAACACAGAGGTCACAGTCTCTTTTAAAGTACAGACATAATCTTGGTCAGATCATTCATACTCAAATACCTGCATCCAATTGCGTAACATACTTCCTTTTACAATCCGAAGGATTTTGAAGGAAATTCTTAATCCATTGATTCATATGCTTGAAAAATTCGTATGCTCGGAAACGTAAATTACGCAATGAATGTTGTCGAATTGTCAAAATGAATGGCATTGCAATTGTTAGCGTGTTACGAAATTACCCCGCTGAATAACATACTTGACAATAATTATTATTTTATCTTAATTTGTGTATGATTTGGCTGGTATCTAGGACTAACTAAAATCTTTACCTCAAAAGAACATCCTATTTTTAAGTAAGTTAGATATTTGTTGCTGATACCCCGATATACTGTTAGTCACAATCTCTAGTTACCTAGGTACATCTAAGCTGGGAACTGCGGGGTAATTACGTAACACACTAACAGTAGGAATGGGTTTCATTTTGACAGTTCAACAAAATTCATTGCGTTATTTACGTTGTTGAGTTGAGATATGAAGCAATGGATTAACAATAGGCTTCAAAATGATTCAGATTGTGATAGATAGTGTGTTACGTAATTAGGGTGTAGGTGCTAATGTTCAAGCTTATTCTTGTCCTACCTACATAAACTCACGCCTTCTTCTTATGGGGATAGGCAGCAACTACAGAACGCCACCTGCAACGATCCTTGTATACTTCTTTGACAACACGCGATCTGCGAGTACCACGCACCTGACCTTCCCTTCGTTCCTTCCTTTATCCCTACTTTTGCATTATTTGCTCTAGGCCATAATACAAACCGCCCTTATAACCAGCCCACAATATATAATGTATGTACAGCTTCCTCATCCGAATGATATATATGGAAATAGTTGGAGGGGAGGATAATGTTTCCGAACCATAGAAAACTCAACGAGACTTCCTCTTATGTATATAAGTAAATACATAAAATTATTTTGTTCTCCATTAAATTGATTGGTTTGTTGTGATGTCAATTGTTTATGCTCTGCCCATCATAAAAATCTTCGTTCCACCAGCAATCGGCTTCTACGATGTCCTTCACACCGTTTCTGGCTTCATTCATTCCTATTTCTTTATCCTGGCGGTCTTTCTTTGGAATGTGCTCCGTCTGGATATCAGGACGGGAATCAGTCGGTTATTTATCTTTTAAAAGTAAAGGCACGTGAGCATATCCGTCTGGAATTGGCCGATACATCGCAGCGCTGATTTGCTGGATTCGTTTTCTCCTCTACCGATCGTTATTTCTCTTGACAAAGTTTATTTGGTTATATGTATGTATTAGTATTTATTCTTGTATTTAATAGTTATTTCCGAGCTATCTATTCCGTATACTGCACTTGCCATTTTTTGTCTCTGCATCACCCTTTTTTTTTTTTGGTGGGAATCATCAAATGACCTCTCCTGCTCTGGGCGGAACGGAAGGGCATGACAGACTCTTACTGACTAAAACCCACCAGTATTCCTTCAGTTACCTGTGCGCCAGGCTCACGGTAACTCTTTCGAACAATCCGCGACTCCAGCAGGCATCGGCCCTATCGGACCCCGTCAATAGTGCTGACATCTCTTTGAGGCACGCGGGCGTCACCCTAAGGTTGACTGGTAGAAAATTCGTCAAGCATTAAGTCCGCCTTTATGCATTATTTTTTTACTTGTACGTAAAGTTTTAATAAATTAATTGTTCCTATTACTTACGATTTGCTAGAAAGATAGTGGTGTTATAAGACATCCGGTATAGTACCTAAATCTCAAATCATTACGGAAACTCTAAGTAATTTAAAATGATAACTTAAATGAGTATGTTCTTGGACTACTAGTCCACAAGATATTAAGTATTTTTTTTTAAATAATACCAAGTAATTTTTTTTTAATTCCATATAATTCCATATGGTAAATCCAAGCGTCTGAATTTAGGCATCCACATTTTTCTTATGTAAATATTGACATATTGACGTAAACAACATGCTTAGCAAAAGTTTTAGTCATTGCGTTGAGACATCATAGGCGGATATTAAAAGGAAGCCAAAACCCCTCATTCATTTGTGTGCGATAATCATAATATTTATCGAATATTAATTGAATATTTACTTTGTAAAATAGTATATTATTTTAATTATTGTGAATGTAAAGACTATGTATATCATTGGTTTTTTTTTTCTTTCTTAATTAGTTTTAATCATAGTCTGGCAGTTTGAGTAATTTATGCGGCCTACCCAAATGTCCTTTCTTTGGTATTGTTCGTCGAATCGTTGAGCTCCTTAAGTTTTGAGTTGAGCTGCACAATTACTGACAAATGCGTGCACAGACTGGACAGGTCCACTCATTCTGTGTGGTATTTTTTCCTCAAAAGACCATTTCAGACTCAAATCTACATGGTCTTCACATGATCTGACCAAGATTATGTCTGGACTTTAAAAGAGACTGTGACCTCTGAGTTTATTTCGGCCTTTCTTCTCTGAGTAGTCAGATAGGAAACGCCGACCTCATCTAGTTTTAAAATATGATTGACGTGTAAAAGTGTTTGTACAAACCTACTTACAGAAATAAAATCATTTATCATTTATCATTGCTGAAAGAGAAATACCAATTTCACTGTTTCAACCTTTTACTCTACAAAAAATAATAATGTTTCAATAAAACGTTATTAGTCAAAAAGAAAATCATAGCAACAAATATCGAGGGACATCTTGGATTGAAAGTAATTCAATTTGTTAAGGATAGGAGTCGGTGGGTCGCGTAATGACACTTCCGAGACAGACGGGATGCACCTGCAACCTGCACCCGCAGTTACGAGAAATAACTGAAATATTTACAAACTTGAGGGATTTTTACTTAGTTTTGTTATGGATGAATTTAAATTTTTTAACTACGACTCTGTGGAAAAAGTGAGAATTGAAATGACGGCGTGCGGAAGAAGAAATTCTTTTGTTTTTGGACCATTTTCTAAAACGGTTTAGGGCCCGTTGTTTGATACATAGTTAAAAATTACCATTAGCCAATTTAACAATTAGTCACATGATATTAGTTAAAGTTTAACTACTCTGTCTACGAAAGGTTAACTTTCATAGCAAATTGTCAATTTTTTCAAACTATAGTTAGCTTAACCGTTTGTCAAACAACATACTTATGTAATTGTTAAGTAATTGTTAGTTTAACTAACGTGTTTTAACTATTAGTATGTTTGACTACTGATCAAACAACGGGCCATTATTAATAGGAAGTTTTGCTAAAGTATCTGTTCGATTATAGGTCGTTTTGCTTCTAGAAATTTTTTATATGGAAGCGAAAAAGACACGCTGGGTATTGGGATGAGGGCAAGAAGGTTGATTATGTTGCAAAAATTAAACAGAGACCCCTAAATCCCTGAATCAATGAAAAACATTAAGCGCTATACAAAAAACACTGATCTATTTCTGTGAATCGTTTGATGTTGACAGAGACGTGGAATGATGTTTTAGTTATGTAGTGCTTAGCATTTTATCATTTATAGTTAAAAAATCGTTTTTATTTGCAACTAGATTTTGTGTAAGCGGGGTTGTATAAAAGCGCTTTCGAGGCAGATAATAACTATACAACTGTATTTTACACACTGCTCTGAGGCTGTTGAAGCAATGAGGAATGAATTTCAAAGTCAAAGTATGGTGTTGACAGGTTTTTCCTGTTTTAACCAAAAATCGTAAATCCTTTCTGACTAATATCCTAACTTCCTAACTATTCTAACTTCCTAACTTCCTAACTAATATTATAAATGCAGTAAGTTTGTTTGTTTGTTTGTTATCTTTTCACGCCTAAACCATTGAACCGATCATCATGAAATTTTGCATATACGTTTTCAGGGGTAGGTACAGAAACGGACATAGGGTATCTTTCATCCCGCAAAAAAGTACTGTTCCCGAGGAAAACAACAATAACGTTCTTATGATAATAGATGGCGCCACGTGTCTTTCGAATCATGATTGAATTATAACCCGAATTGATAGTCAAAGTATAAATTAACGCGAGCGAAGCCGTGGGCAAAAGCTAGTTATTATCATAATTGCTTGAAAGTGACGAATCACAATAAAAAGTTTCGAAATTATACTACGATACAGTTAGAAATTCAGCGTACATTCTCTTAGATAAATCCAGTATTACGAGTATTGTCGCGAGCACTGTGTGTAGCCTACGCTTAGGGAACCAGATTAGCCAAAAACTACACCAGCTAAAACATCAACCTGAACCCCATTTATCACACTTAACAGCAACAATTAGACACAAGCTAAACACCGACGACACATAACGAGAAAATGCAGAAGGGTCTCTTCTTCCAAATTAATTTAAGAGGGCGCACAACGGTCCACTAGCGCCACTCCTTTAAAATAATATTATCTAGTGACTGAGAAGGAATTTTGAATAACGGCTCAATAAACACCCTCGGTAAGTGTGTCTAGAATTTTGTAATACTTTTTATAAACTTTCAAATTGAGACACGAAGCAACAAAATACGATTTGGAGGAATGTGGTCGCTTTTCTTTAGATCGAATTTTGTTGCTTCGTGTCTCAATATGAAAGTTTATAAAAGGAATTAGAAAATTCTAGAAACACTTACCGAGGGTACTTATTGAGCCGTTATTCAAAATTCCTTTTCAGTCACGAGTCACGTGGTAATATTTTTTTTAAAGGAGTGGCGCTAGTGGACCGGTGTACGCCCTCTTAATGGTTGAGGAGTAAGAACATATAAAAACTGAAGGATTACCTACCACCCTACAATATTTGACACTATATATTTATTAAAAAAGAAAAAGTTTCTTGTATAATATATCAATGAAAATAAAATAAATTTATTAAGGTATTTTATTTTTATTATTTGATGTTATAGCGGAAATTGAAATACACACTCTGTGAAAATTTCAACTGTCTACCTATTACGGTTCATGAGATACAGTCCGCTGACAGACAGACGGACGGACAGACGGACAGCGGAGGCTTAGTAATAGAGTTTCGTTTACATCCGTTGGGTACAGAACCCTAAAAATGGTTGAGAAGGAAACGCCAAAACAAGTGAAGAACTTAAAGACGTCTTTTATTGGATTATATGCCAAAGGATTTTTCCTTTTTCTTGTTGTAGAATAAAATCAGCTATTACATGATCAATGGCACCTATTGCATGTTCAATCTCGATCACGATCCTGGCTCAAAATCAATGTTCTCGATCCAGATTTGCAGCATTTATACAGTCAATCTTGAAGACTACTCGAGAATGCCATTGATATTTTTGTATTTTAGTGAGCCATCCTGCAGTGTTTTGTTTCTTACAGTTTTCCACAAGTAAAACTATTACTTACATTTAAAGTATTTCTCATCTACAACTAGATTTTGATGGTCCCCGTCCTGATTAATTGTAGGATAAACAGGTGCCATGTCTCGAGCTTCTTTTCTTGAAAGAAAGAAAGAAATATATTTTATTAGGAACACGCACAGGAAATACAAAGAGTAAAAATAAAAAAGGAGCATTTAAAACTAACAAAATTAACAATAAAAAAAAACAACAATAAATAAGTAAAAAACCTGTGCGAGGCCAAAAAGGCTCCTATCTCAGCATAATGTAGCGATATTTAAAAAAAAATAAGTACCGCAGCGCTGGTATTCTGATAGGGCCCGCTGTGATTTCACGGACACACCTACGGACATCTTTATATCCCACTAGGATTATTAATAAATAAATAATAATAAAATAAAATATTAATAAAATGTTATAAGAAAATAAAGCAATAGAAAATTATTTAGAAAACAAAAATAAATAAATAAAAATCATGATTATTTATGGCAGTGAATAAAGATCGACCCACGCCCGACGCTCCAACATCACTTGTCTATGTTGTAGACTATTGTTATAGTCTGTGACAAGCGTTTCTTCGCAAAACTGCATAAAAAAGAACGGTTTTTATTTTTCGATCTTGCGTTTCAGATAGTTTTTCAGTTTGTATGTTATGGACCTTCGGCACTATATTTTGCTTTATCACACCATAGTTTAATTTTATGCTAATCTGCCGCTATCTATTTGATTTGCGAGTGCCAGCGCAGCGGAGGGGTTGTAATCAATTTGTAACCGTTGACTTTGTGTGTTTTCTCGCCAATTGCATTTTAATTGATCATTACAATTGATTTCGTGGTATAGGTAATTTGGAATAGATTGAAGTTACAGATTTTTTGCTACTTAATTATGTGACGTTTTGGGGGATTTGTTGACAGCATTACATTGAAAGCAGCGATATAAGAATTAACATTGGCTTAAAAACTGATAAAACCATATATATATATATGGTTTTATCAGTTTTTAAGCCAATGAATTAGTAACAGCTAATTATGAATAAAGAAACCGTTCGTGTATTAAATTTTTTACACCAGTTTAATTCAAGCAAATTTGACCCTAACACTTTAAAACATATGAACCATATAAGTATGCTTATTATGTAAGACATACCCTTATTTACGACGCCACTAAGTTTTCTAGTCATCGTCGGTCGGCCTGAAGCTAAGCTATAAAAATATCCCGTACTTAGGGGTTTGCTCGAGTCTTCAAAATAAGGATTTATCCTAACCGCCTCCGATACACACTCGGAATTTTAAATCAAGCCAAGTCATGCTTATCTATGAGTGGAAGTAAAATATAGAATAAGTAGGCTTTCCTTAACTTGTGGCAGGCTATTTAGGAAAATAAAAATGTAGTGAAAGCGAGTACCTATATTATAGCGGAATTAACATAATAACGGAGTTTAACATATTGGTATTCAGCAATCCATTGCAGTTTTAAGATAAAACTTTTATAGTAGATCGGCCAACTGCTAAGTTGAAAGCGATTTGAACCGTCTGAATAGACTTTTAATCAAATTGAAATTAAAATTCAAAGTATTTTTTGTTGAACAACGCAGTTGTTCAGTCATTCATATAAATAAAAAATGAATAATTAATAAATAATTAATTGTAAAAAAATGGACCATAAATTGAGCCCTGGGGGATCCCTATTCTTACTACAGATCCGGGTGATCTTTTTCTTTTATTAGTTCGGGTTTGAGAATGACATGCAATCCTGTACGATGTTACCTCAAGTTACTATGCCTAGTTTTGATAATAAACCTTATAAAACCTGCCATCCAATAAACGTCCAGAGTAGATTAAGAGATTTACGATTTTTGATGTATGGACTACATAAAAGAGACTTTGACCTTTGAGTTTGTTCCGTCATTTCTTCTCAGGGGTAGTCAGATAGGAAATGTGGACTCCATCTAGCTTACTTTTTATATATGACGTGTACAAGTGATTCCGATATCCTATTTACTGAATAAACAATTTCATTTCATTTAAGATAAGATAATATCATATTATTATATTAAGTATGTCATGCATTATATTATATATATGTCGTAAATACGTTAAATCAATCGTTTGACTTTGACAAATCGGGACGTCAGCGCCGCCAGGTGGCGCTCGACAGAGTCTATAACATAACGCTTGACCAGAGTTAAAACAGAGTAGGTTGTTGGCGGTTAAGCAGTGAAACGTTTAGAAACTGTCGCGCGTTCCGTATAGTTGTGGCGTGTACCTACAGTGTCTGATTCGCTAGTGTGATTAATTTGTTCTTAGATTATAATTTGATTTGAACTGCAAACGGTTTTTCTATTGCGCAATAACCAACACTTCCCATAGTACGCCCACAGTAGTAAAAATATGGCCGATAATAACGAGAAAGACGTACCTTCTCCGTCATATATTATTAACATTAAATTATATCATAGTCATGTTTTGCTTTAACGGCGTAAAATATAAATGGGTAGTATAATTTTATTATTAGGTAGTAAACATGAAATAATTATAAATTTATCCATTATTGAAAGCAATTAACACAACGAATTAGAACTTAAAAATTAAAATGTACTATAGAATGTCGTCATCAACTCGTCATAGAAATGTATAATAAAATTTGCCAATTAAATGTAGCCATTTCAACTTGGCAAATCCTTTGAGGAGATTGTTAAAGTTACTCTGTTAGAAAGATTACTGTACTGAGGATATTGCTGTGGCCAGGTTTTTCCCTAAACCTATTAGGCACTTTAGTTTCTATCGTACATGCCCCCAAAACCCATAAAAAACCCCATGACCAATACCGAAAAAAGCTACCAATTCTACCAAACGCAATAAATATTGTGCTCACTCCCGCAGTAGGTTAAATCGTCCTTAAGGATAATTTATCTCAGACGGAGCCCTACGGCCCTGAGGCTGCGGTCCCAATGCTTCAGCCCGTGTTTGCGATGACATAATCTGGGATCTTGAGAAATTTACGTAATTCACGAAAGTCCTTCCCGGTTTAATGTATGCGTTGTAAAGCTGCAATTGGCCGATGAAGATATGGTTTGACATTTGTATGTGTGTGTGTGTGTGTGTGTGTGTATCTTATATCTTGCTTGTTTGGTAACCAAAAGATGTACGTTTTTGTATGATATGACAAGGTATATCGTACGGTATGTCTTTGTACCGCAGTTACAAATATTATAAGTACTTATTTTCCCTCGAGTTTTTTAGGAAGCGACTTTGCTAAAAAGCCATGAAATCAGTGAAAAATGGTTAATAGGGGACTGTTGATAGGGATGGATTTTATTAGGCTGCTAATATAATTTCCCGGAAAAACATAAAAACATCACGACTGTTTTCCGCGATGAGTTAGGCAGATGCCGGTGTACATCCACCAAAAGAGATAAGTAACCAGGGCCGTTGATATAGTTGAAGTTTTCTAAGAAACTGACGAATGTTTTCGAATAAAATTTAATTTAATTAATGGAAAACACACAGGTCATTTTTTCAAATTAAATTTCATTCGAAAACATCCATCGGTTTCTTACTAAACTTCAACTATATCCGACGACCCTGGTTACTTATCACATTTGTTGATCTTACCTCTAATACACCCATAAAACCCGGAAAAACTCATTCACTTATCATCACCTATTTTGTTTACCTCCACCTCTCTAAGAACTGCGTCACACCAAAGCCTATAATGTATGCCGCCGGTCCGTTCGGAAGGTCCTGTTTATCATAATTTCTGGCAATACAGCGCTTCTGTCAAACAATACACGATATTATTGGGTTCGTAGCGTCGCATGTATTATGTATGAAGATTCGGAACGCACTTCTGAGGATGTGCCACTAGCTAGGCGTCGTGTGACTATGATCAAAGGTTTTCGAGGGACTCTGTTTTTAAACTTTGTTTTTAGACTTATTTTTTATTTTATTTATTTATTTATTTAACCATTTATGTACACACATATATAAACAGACAAGAAGAAAGGAACAGAAAAATACGTACAAAGGTGATGCTTATTTCTAAAGAAAACTCTTCCAGCATACCTGCGATAGGAGAGTATATTAAAGAGATGTAGACAACGTGTGTAAGAGTAGAAGGGAAAACAATATACATAAAATCTTAAATAATTTTCCAATTTAAATATAAACATACAATACATATTTACATGACATATTTTATTTATTGATTTACATGACATACTTATGATATTGTAGCGGCATCTACATCGCCACATGTGAGCTACGCGTCATAATGACGTCACGCAAAATCCTGCATCGCGCAGGTAGAGTTTACCGCGCAGGTAGAGTTTACCGCGCAACTAGCATATATACAACGTCCCGACATCAATCGTTGGGCAGGTGGCCCACCAGACACAAACACGTCTGGTCGGAGGATCCTCCCCTTTCCATAGAGTATGAGTGAACTTTATACCCTGTTCCTCATAACTCAATAATATTTTTGATGACATTTAAAGAGAAAACGGTCTGTGAATGTGAGTAGCATGCAGGCTAGACTGAATACATGATTATTATTTTAATATTGTGAATGTGAAGACTATGTGGGTCACTGTTGCTTTTTGTTTTTTTTCTCCTTCTCAGTTAATTTTAATCATGGTCTGGCAGTTTGAGTAATTTTTGTGGCCTACCCAAATGTCCTTTCTTTGGTAATGTTCGTCGAATCGTTGAACTCCTTAAGTTCTGAGTTGAGCTGTACGATTACTGACAAATGCGTGCACTGACTGGACAGGTCCACTCAATCTTTATAATTTTTCCTCAATAGACCATTTCAGACAAAAATCTAAATGGTCTTCACATGATCTGACCAAGTTTATGTCTGGACTTTAAAAGAGACCGTAACCTCTGAGTTTTTTTCGGCCTTTCTTCTCAGAGTAGTCAGATAGGAAACGCCGACCTCATCTAGTTTTTGAAATATGATTGACGTGTAAAAGTGTTTGTACAAACCTACTTACAGAAATAAAGACCCCCGCAGGCATCGCCCTATCGGACCCCGTCAGGGTGGAGCCACTTGCCGTCATATTTAAAGTACACGTACCACCTACCGGGGAACACGACGACATTGATTGATCAAAGCCAATTTTCATCACTGATTTGAGTTGACATCTGCCTGAATGATTACCAAACTGCGGGTGTACCTAAGAAGCCTTTAACCCTGAAACTATATCCCTTTACCCTTTCGTGAAGAGGGTACAATAAGGAGCACTTATTAGTTATACGGGGTATTACGGTATTGCCCAATCTTATTACGTTGAAAATTGAGACGATTGTCGATGAAACCTTAAACGTTTTTAACCCTTGTTGATTAATATTAAATTACAACAAGGATTTGCTTGTTATTATGTTATAATAATGTGGTTTATCATGTTTTGAATCCATAAATTGACGGCATGAAATGTTGATTATTAAATTAACTGATAATGCAAAACTAGCAGGTAAGATCTGGGATGACCAAATTTTTAAGCAAAAAAGATAACCTAGGTCTACATATAACTAATTAAGCAATTGAAAACTCAAATTTATTTAATGTAATTACGACATAATTATATAATTTTATTTCTGTCGTTAATAATTTTAACCCCAAAGAGGAAATCATTCAGTTTAGTTTAATGCTTACAATTACGTAAACTTATCATTCAGAAAGCGTATAGAATGGACCAGCACCCTAATTACGTAACACACTATCTATCACAATCAGATACATTTTTTTTTTTTTGCTAATCCTTTGCTTCATATGTTCGAAAAAATCGTCTGCTCAACAACATAAATAACGCAATGAATATTGTTGAACTGTCAAAATGAAACCCATTCTTACTGTTAGTGTGTTACGTAATTACTCCTCTGGTAAAGAAAAAGTCATATAAAGATGCCACTGATTTCAAGAATGGCCGTCAGAATGGATGTTTTAGCCACCATGACTGCAAGCCTCGACTCCATCCATCACGAGAAATTCTAATGTCAGTTTACCCAAAATTACGGACTGAACTGTAGCCAAATTGAGCACGTTACATACGTCATGGTATTAGGGATCGCTGCCACTAGCTTCGGGCAGGTCATTAGATACCCTTCGGTTTAAGTTCATATATCTTGAGCCTGCGTGGTAATTGCGTAACACACTAACTGTAGGTATGGGTTTCATTTTGACAGTTCAACAAAATTCATTGCGTTATTTACGTTGTTGAGCAGATAATTTTTTCGAACATATGAGGCAATGTATTAGGAGTATCCTTCAAAATGGTTCAGATTGTGATTGTTAGTCTGTTATGCAATTAGGGTGCAGGTTTCAAAGACCTACGCCTTAGGTATTGGTTTTAGCTGTTACTAATGTGTTCACAAATTGCTTTTCAAGTTTGAATTAGATAACAGGATAGTTTTTCATTAATTATTTACTGATTGTTTTAAAGTACCATAGTATTTAATTATATTTGTTTTAGTATTATTTAAAAAGAAGGAGGCAAAAGGAGTATATAAGGATCGTAGCAGGTGGCGTTCTGTAATTTCTGCCTATCACCATAAATTTATGTCTGATGTATGTGTAATATACTCTCATTAGGTAGTCATCAAATGTGATAAGTAACCAGGGTCGTCGGATATATTTGAAGTTTAATAAGAAACCGATGGATGTTTTCGAATAAAATTTAATTTGATAAATGACCTGTATGTTTTCTATTAATTTAATTAAATTTTAGTCGAAAACATTCATCGGTTTGTTACTAAACTTCAACTACATCGACGACCCTGATTACTTATCTCTTTTGGTGACTGTACATGACATAATATGCTTCAGATTGTTCACCAAATCGTCACTACTTAGCAATTTCATTTAAAACTTTGCATAGAAAATCCTTGATTCGCTCAAAATTCACCAATTCCTAAATTTAGTATTCATTATTTAATAATAATAAGTTGATTTTATAGTTTATTAAACCAGCCAAGAATTAAATTTATACCGTGAATATATAAAACAAACATAATATTAATTTATATCTTGTTATTTTAATTAATTTACAAAAACGTCTCAATAAATCTTAGGAGGTGACTTAAAATAACTTTTCAGCTTTTAACCGATACTTGAAATGTAGCACAATTTCGCCCCTTCATTAGTGTTTTCTCTTAAAACTAGTCAAAGGCGTCTACCAAGAAAAACAAGACTCTGGTTATGTTTAATTAGAGTCAGCTGACGGAAACTGTGTTTACTGAGTCGTTCCAGATTTTGTGGATATTTTTTTAAAATAATTACGTGGGGAATATTAAAGTCTTATTTTTTTTAGCTTTAAAGTTGGTACCTTTTTGTTTACTATGCTGGAAGATTGAAAGTGTGCTTGTGGTGAGGTGTATTTGTAATAAGCACTGATGCTAACTATTCTTTTTTTATTCTGTTGGGCAGAACTGTCTGTCTAAATTGTATGATTAACAATAGTGTTGAGTCACTAGTAACACTTTGTATTTCTCCAATTGCATGTCATTGGGGCCAGCGGGGTAATTGCGTAACACATAACACACTACAGAAGGAGTGGCTTTCATTTTGACAGTTCAACAACATTCATTGCGTTATTTACGTTGTTGAGCAGACAAATTTTTCGAACATATGAAGCAATGCATTAGGAATATGCTTCAAAATGATTCAGATTGTGACTAATCAGTCACGCAGTTAGGGTGCTGGGTCACACTCGACATCTGCTCTCAACCAGCCATCCTTTTAGACTGTCTTCTTGTCACTCCTGCCAACTATTTCTGTTACGTGCTAATAATTATTGTTTTTTTTGTTATTTTAATTTTTTTTTTAAATTTTTTATTAGCTTTTGATTATAATTCGAGTTAAATAATGTTTTTTATATGCACCTGTTTCTGTGACAACAAACCAATTTTGTGTTCTTTCCATCCCACGAAAATTATCGTTTTACCTATCCTGAGGACGTCCTAAACTGGGTTTGCCGGTCACACAAACACGTAGCTAAAGATGGTATTCATATTCCGATTAACATTCTATTAATATCACCAAACGATGGTCACCTCACATACCTCTCGTTACGTCTCCAGAGTTGTATGCTCATAGAATCGATGCCTTCATATAAACTCGACGATTTCGCGAGGAACCCGCTTCGGAGAGTTTTAACGGGATCACCCCGCGAAAGTTGTTGAATATCATGTTTATCTATACGAAGTATTAGAATTATTATGGATTTGTTTATGCGAATATTTAGAAGTTTTGGGGACTTTTATCATTTGTTTTTAATTATGATAATTTGAGCCTATGATTCTCGTAGTGAAGCATAGGTCTCTGATCATACCTAGAACAAAGTTAAGAGTAATTTTTTGAGTCAGTAAGAAATAAAACAGAGGAAAATATCTTTTAGGATTACTGTTTTATAGACTACTGTAGATAAAAACACTACATGATGAAAACTCACCCATCTGAAAATGCCCTATTTCAGTAATGGACATTGGATAGACATTCATTGGCGGGAATAAGCGTCGTGTCATCATTATCGGTAACTCTATTGGCTAGCCTTCCATCTTTATTAAGGTCATGACACTGAAAACTCAACAAATAAATAATACAGACACACGTTTTAGAAATAAATCACAAGCAATCAAAATATAAGAAAGGAAATAATATTTAAATACGTCGCCTAATTTCTCACAAAATGTGACAAGAAAGTCCCATAATCCTACAAGAAACACAGGCAGAACTTTCTCAAACGCCGCCATCTTGAATTAGGTAACGCGAGCGCAAGTAACAGTATTTTAATTAGATTTATTACTAAATTAAAAACAAAAATATCTCCCCTAAATGTAAAACTTCGGGACCATCCGAGCCTCTTGAAGCTGTAAGAACTCTTGGAACATTCATCTGTAGTTAAATAAAAAAAAGTTTTGCCTCCCGTATTAATCTGCAGGCAAATCAGATTCATACCCGGGAGGCTGAGCCACATCTGGTCAGTTAAAAGTTGCCAGTAAACTGGTATGAATACACCGCGTAACTTTGTTAACAATGTAGTGTAGGTTATGAGAGGGAGCGGGTACGCGAGGTTAGCTGTTGACAGTGACCTCGTAATTACTTTAAAAAAAAATCCCAGTAAATTGAAACTTGAAGATTGAAGGTGGTCAGAATTGGGAGCACCTTAAAGGACTTTAAAAAAATAAGGGTAGTAATAAACGCAAATCAAATAAATTACTTTTTGTATCAAAAAATAATCCGAATTCCAATCAAAATTACTAATTGCACAGCAAAATACTCAACTCAAAATATAACTAAATAAGCAGCAAATTATATTGATGACGCACCGCTATCTACTAGGCGAGGCCTTCTATTTCTGAATGGCAATAATAATAAGGCGTAGTCGACGGAGCGCCGCGTGACGGGGTTCCTACTTCTGGGTGGTTTAAAAAACAATAACCACGAAAGGTTTGGCGGGATCATTCAGGCCCCGCCATCCCCTTCTAACCTAACCTGTCCTAGTCGGGGCGCCCCAAGTCCCGACCTCGCTTCACTCGCTCTTGCATACTAAATTCTCCTAGTACAGTAAAATTGCATTTTTTACCGATCCCGAGTGTATTATGTATGTACGCTCTGGTTAATTTTCTGTGCAGTCAGTATTTAAATCATGGAAATAAATTGTTAAGTGATTATTTATTTGATGTGCAATTAATAATATCCAATAAATAAAAGTAATTAATTAATTATTTAACTATATATTGAGACATGTTTCAAATTGGGATGTTATTCACGCACTAACTAATTAGAACTTAGACTAAACAATTATAACCTTTCAAATGTGCAAGCTCAGCGACCACACGTGCTGGGCAAAAGTGCTTATACACGCAAAATCTGTAAGGGCTGTGGTTCCATAACTAGGTTGAAACTATCTAACTGTTACATAGACAAATATACCTCGTTGTTTTATAAAGTGCAAGTGACGACCTTAGTCACGTACTCGTAGTTAGTTAGCGAGTGAGTGAGTGCCCTTGGGGTGATAAAGCATTTACCAGGTCGACTAAACAAGGTCACACAATTATGGAAGTGTTTTATAGGCACTACTATGGCACTTGTAGTGAATGCCTGTGTTATTTATTTAATACTGTGATGCACACTGGCACTAGTCTATACTGTTTTATCGTTAAGAAATTGGGTTTAGTCTTAATTAAACAGACATTTTTTTTATTTTTTTATTTGTAAAAGTAAAGTTACAATTAACAAACCACAGTTTTTTCTTATCAAGCCATAACTATCATAGCTGAGAATGTAGCTAGGAAGGCTTTTAAAAGACATGAGAAAAATGTTAAATAATTATATAACCTTCTCAACCCGCAGTCGCTCATGACTCAGCCCACATCCCAAGTGTATCCAAGTCCGAGACTTCATACTTTGTACCCGTGGCATCATTCCGCGTTGTTAGTACGGGGAAATATGAAAATATCATGTTATTACAAAGTTAGTTTGCTTATATTTAACAGTGAATAATAGTTGACTTGAGACGTTAAATTATTTACTTTACTAACATAGTTTTGGGAATTACCATTTTAAAGGTAAATTGTTTTGTTTAATTTTGTTATTGTTGTTCATATTGGAGAATTATTATTCTTGTAATAGTTGTAGTCCTAGTATCTTGAGTAGATTGAGTTCTTTGATAGGTCCTATAAAACTCAAACTCAAAGGATTTATTTCAATTAAATCATTTACAGTAACTTTTGAATTGACAAAGACTTGGTCACTTAGTCAAAAAGTTGAAGCCAGTTTGCCATTCCAAAACGTAGAACTCTATGGAGGAGAACGGGCAAGAAACTCCGAGGACACTCTTTTAAATCAAGATATTACAAATTCCTCAATCCAATTCCAATTTCTTCTTCTTCTTATTCTTCCTGGGTACATTATTCTCGTTGATTATCTATGTGAGAATAATGTTTAAAAAAAGTGCGAGTCGGACTCGCGCACGAAGGGTTCCGTACCATTATCCATAAAACGGCAAAAAGCATCATGTCTTTTGTATGGGGGCCCCCTTAAATATTTATTTTATTTTGTTTTTCGTATTTGTTGTTATAGCGGCAACAGAAATACATCATTTGTGAAAATTTCAATTGTCTATCTATCGCGGTTCTTGAGATACAGCCTGGTGACAGACAGATGGACGGACGAACGGACACACAGCGAAGTCTTCGTAATAGGGTCCCATTTTTACCCTTTGGGTACGGAACCCTAAAAATGAAGAAAAAATTCAAAATATAAGCTTACTCGTAAAAATAAGTCGTGTCAGTTCAGAGATGACCAGCGCAACCTATGGCGTCCGTTCACGAACATGACGCGTGGATCAGCACCATCCAGCTCAACCATTCTGTAGGGAACCAACTGATCCAACACACGCGCCACCATTAGTGAGACATTTAAGGGTGCATGATACTATTGATACTTTACATAATATTGACATAATAAATGGAGCCATGGTTCTCACATTTACAAAGTAGAAAAAATGCTTATAAATTATACAAAACTATAGTAACAGTGTATTTGAGACATCAATAAAATTTTACTACCAAAAAGCAAAGTTTAATATCTATTGAAATAAAAAAATAAATAAACATTAAGTGCGTAATGTCAGAAAAATAAACGGTAGCATCGACATATTTTTTTTTACTGTCGAGCCCAAATGGCTGTTGAGTAGGACCAGCATTTAGCCAAGCATTTTTGTCTACGATATAATCATCCAACTTATAATAAATGCTTGTCTAAATAGTGTTCGTTTAATGCATGTTTTAAATTTCTTCTCATTTAGTTGAAGAATATCGAGGGGTATTTTATTATAACATTTTACACAGTACCCCATAAAGGAAGTATGTACTTTAGACACTGAAACGTGGTTGATCTAATTTGTTCCTATTTCCAGTGTTGAAATTATGCCTGTCACGTAAATTACTAAAAAGATGTTGATGTTTTCGAAAATACATAATGTTTTCATATATATATGACGGAGAAGGTACGTCTCTCTCGTTATTATCAGCCATATTTTAACTACTGTGGGCGTACTATGGGTAGTGTTGGTTATTGCGCAATAGAAAAACCGTTTGCAGTTCAAATCAAAATATACGAGTAATTTACGAACAAATTAATCACACTAGCGAATCACACACTGAAGGTACACGACACAACTATACAGAACGCGCAACAGTTTCTAAACGTGTTCACTGCCAACCACAATCTCTGCTTGTACTCTGGTCAAGCGTTATGTTATAGACTCTTTCGAGCGCCACCTGGTGGCGCTGGCGTCCCGATTAGTCAGTCAAACGATTGATTTAACGGATTTCTGACATATTTATATATATTGACAAGGTACCGTCATGATGTTAATAAATAAACGATAGATAATTCTTTTTATACTGACATACCTTAAAATGGGTAAACCAAATCTGATAAGGAAGGTGAAAAATCTAATCTGGTGTTCTACTCAACCTAGCCAACTTTTACTTTACCTTAAACTTGCACACCATACTATTTCTCTTCTCTTCAAGGAATTTCTCAGATTCATCAACCATGATACCAGGAAAGCAGTACTTAAAAGAACCACACCTTCATCTTCCAATGTAAGACAAGTAGGAACTAGTGTTCTCATAAAGGGTGAAGAGTTGAAACCCGATACCACAGTATTCTTAGGCATAACTTTGAATGCCAAGCGTCAATGGGATCCCCTTAAAGACAAATTGACGAAACAGCTTAGCTTTGCAGCATACGCCGTTATAAAAATTCATGATTTAACTGATTTAGAGTCAGCCCGTTTAACATAGGTACTTTAGATATTTTCATAGTGTGATGAGTATTCTGTTGTGGGGAGATACCGCCGATATTCAGTTTTTTTTGTTTTACAAAAAAGGGCAATTCATTCAATTTATAAATTAAGTCCCAGACACTCCCTCAGAAACAAATTTAAAGAGACTAATATAATGACTGTGCCTTCTCAGTATATTTATGAAAATCTTTTGTATGCACATAAACATACAAATCTTTAAAAAAATACAGTGATATCCCTAATATAAATACTAGGAACAAACACAAATTGGTTGTTCCTACAACCAGGCTCAAGAAAATAGGTGTCTCGTTTAGATGCCAATGTATACGTTTTTAAAATAAAGTTCCTAGGTACATTCAAAATCTAAGCATTAATAAAATCTTTTACAAAGCGGAAACTATGCCATAAAGCCTATTATACTGTGAAATACAATATTGAGGACAAAAAGGCTTGGGATTGAGCTGCTCCAATAAATTTACATAGTAAAAGTTGTTTTTTTTGTTTTATTTTGTTAAATATTTCAGACATGAATATTTATTGTAAAAAGTATTATATTATTTTAATCATTGTGAATATGACGACTATGTGGGTCATTGTTTCAGTTTTTATCACGGTCTGGCAGTTTAAGTAGTTTATGCGGCCTACCCAAATGTTCTTTCTTTGGTATTTTTCGTCGAATCGTTGAGCTCCTTAAGTTCTGAGTTGAGCTGCACGATTACTGACAAATGCGTGCACTGACTGGACAGGTCCACTAAATCTGTTTGGTTGTTTTCTCAAAGACCATTTCAGATACCAATCTACATGGTCTTCACATGATCTAACCAAGATTATGTCTGGAATTTAAAAGAGACTGTGACCTCTGAGTTTGTTTCAGCCTTTCTTCTCAGACTAGTCAGATAGGAAACGCCAACTTCATCTAGTTTAAAAAATATGATTGACGAGTAAGAGTGATTGTACAAACCTACTTCAGAAATAACATCTTTATCATTTTATCAAACAAATTGCTTCAAAATAAAGGTAGGAAGCACTCATATTTACAAACCAACATTTTTGATCCACACGAGAACTTCAGAATATGAAGTCATTATTATGTACATATCTTTGAGTTATTCCAAGTTTTAAACCGGGAGCATTAGCTCATTAATTCTGATATCTTAAGCGTACAATTCCTTTTGTAAAGTGTCTTATTGGAATATGAGTAGACATGCGACAGAGACCGAGTTTATGATCTTGCTGGCGAAAGGTACCTGCACTACTGATTGACACGAGAATGTTTTTGTGATGATAACAACACAACATGCCATACCACTAACGTCATGCTTTATTTCTCGAAGGGATAGACAGACATGGATGTGTCTAATACACCAACATTGAGCTGTTAAGTTAGTTCAAGTCTCATATTCAGGGTGGATTTTTTCCTTTTTAGACAGTCTCCAAAATACCGTTTTATTTATTTATTTAAACTTTTCGCACACAATTACGTACAAAGGCGGACTTAATGTCTTAGGTATTCTCTACCAGTCATCCAAGGGTGGTGTAGAGATAAGATGGCAGGTGCTCTGTTTGACAGGCGTCAATAAAAATAAAAAAAACACGTGTGGCACTCGGGGACTGCCGCGGTAAAGCTACTGCATAGCATTTTTTTATCAACTTATGCAATTGTAATTATTTTTTTATTTTTTATTTATGCAGTATTTTTTTTTCTTTGATATTATTTCAAGTACAGTCGTACCATATACATACACGTTAACCGAACGCTCAGCTGAGCTACATAGTAGGCGGAGTGGGGGTTGTTAAGTTTTATTTACGTTACGGAATTTCTTGATTCGGTCGCCGCGCTCAAAGCCCGCGATAAAAGCTATGCAATAGCTTAAAAAATATTAAATAGATAACATAATTAATTATAAATAAAATAGGTATACAAGTACCTAAATATGTTATAAACTTATAATACTCATACGTACATACTTACTATAATATATACCTTTTTATATATAATATATATACACAAAAAGGGAAAGAGGTAATTGAGATGACCGTTTTCCTGTAGCTACAACGATTAATGTATATGTCCTTACTTCTCCGTCTCAAAATCTACCCTGAATAGGGGGTAAGTTTATTCCCATTAACTGGGCACACATCCAGACTTACGTAAGACTGCTATTCAGAAATTCCTGATGAAAACCCAATAACACTGACATGTCCTAACTTTTTTTTTTTTGTTTCGGAAATCGTCAAATGACCTCTCCCGCTCTGAGCGAAGCGGAAGGGAGTGTCAGACTCGTACTGACTAAAACCCATCCGTGTTCCTTCAGTTGCCTGTGTGCCAGGGCCACGGTATCAAACCTAAGGCCTCTCAACTACAGCTTGCTTTATTAACGAGACAGTCATACCTTATAGCGGCGCAATTGCATAATAATAAATTTGGGATACTTAACCAGCTGCTTAGCTTTTGTGTAACCAGCGCTGGGGCTCTGTCACGTACAGGGTCGTAGCATTATGCTGAGCGATTGCCGTTGTGCATGGATGTGACGCATATTTTCCCCCAACTTGTGCTTTTTGTTTTTCTCTGCGTCATATTTACTGCAAATAAACGTATCTTCTTCTTTTTCTTTTGTTCTTAAAAAAAAAACGATGTACCTTTAAAAAGTTACAGGTCGAAAACTGCCAGCAGTCCGAAAATTTCGAGGTTTTTTGAGCATCACGCAGTTAGCGCAGGTCTTTCGAAGCTGCAAACTTGGTTTTATACTATTGGTATCTTTCCTAAAAGCATCCCAAAAATTCAGTACAGTGCAATTTTTTGCGACCTAACTCGATTTTGATGTCTATGGTGACAGTCGTATCAAGCCTCTGTCAGATATCTCCTCATGCCGTTACAACGAACAAATACAGCAGAATGTAATATTTTATATCTAAACTTATTCATGACAGCTTCAAATAATGGAGGCGTAATTTGGCTTCATTTGTCAAAGCCAGGCTTATTAAATTTGTGTGAGAGTTTAAATAGATGTTCTTGGATATGTTCGTAATTAGGTCGTAATACTTTCGCATATTTTCAGTAATTTGCTGTAATTATGTACATGGTCTTGGTAGGTTACGATTTATCCACGTATTAATGCTAGTGGCAGGTTATCTGTTGGAGGCAAGGGTGTATTGTTCAGAAATTCTAGCCCACTGAGTCAGCTTTAAATCTAACCGGATGCAGCTCAATACCAGTATTTTACATGGAGTGACTGGCTATCTGACCCCCACAAATCAGTTACTGAGTAACACGATAAAACTTGGTAGGACTGGTTGTCAGACTTTTGGGCTTCGGACTACCCGTAACGACTGTCAAAGGTCTACGAATGACACCGGGATCAACGGCTTCACGTGCTTCGAGGTACGGGGCGTCTCGATACGTAATGGACAGTCACCCATCCACGGACTGACCGCGGCAAGCGTAGCTTAACCTTCGATCGACCCATGCAGCTGATATCGTTTTGCCACGGGCTCCTGATATTTAATCGCCAATCCTTTAAAATCCGTCATACCTTCTGGACTTGTGGAAACACACTACCAAACACACACACACACACACACACACACACCCACACCCTAACAAACACACATACACCGCAACACACATATATACACACACGCATACTCCTTTTGTTTATATCTTTGTTCGTAAAATATAAGTTAATGGTTATTTTTATTCAAAATTTATTCAAAATTGAATAGTTTAAAGAACTACCCTAGTTGGTCCGGATGAAGGTGATGGTGCTCGTGATACAGGGTAATCCTAGTACCAGTGCCAAAGCACTCCTTTGGCACCTAAGTGCACATTACATAAGACCAAATTTCTTTTTAAGGAGATTTACCGTACCCATTCTTCTCGTAATAAAGTTTTTTTTTTGACTCATAGCAACCATAATGCTTGCTCTTTTTCACAGATTTTTTTGTGGTTTTCGTATTATGTAGCTTTTATTTTGCGATCACTTTTTATGGTAATGGTCGCTATTACACTATATTTATTGGAATATATTATTGAATGTTAATAATATACAATAGGATATATCGCTTTGACTCCTTTATTATTGTAATACCCAGCAATAGTATATTTAAATGTATAGGTGTTCTATAACAACACAAAATGTTTCTAGGAATTGTATGACCAAAATGAAAAATCAAAATATTTTATTTTACATAAACCTATATGGGCACTTATGTAAACGTCAGAAGCTAGGTGCACTGTTCCAATGGGTTGTTTCCTATGGAGAAGAGCCGGAAAGAAACTCCACGGTTACTCTTTTAAAAATAAGTGGCTTTTACAATGTTTCCAAATTACAGTGTTGATAGGTATGGGAGGACAGTGCAGGCCTGTCAACAAGTAACATGTACTCAACAAAATAGAGGGGTCAACCTGTACAATTCCTAGAAATATTTTCTCGGTAAATGGTTATGAGGAAGATCTAGATGAGACTCACACATACCAGGGAAGCATAGCACAAAAGGGATGAGGCTTATACTCAGCGGTGGGTGGAACAAGGGTGCCAAAGATGATGACGATAATCAAATGGCTAAAAGTTTCCTCAATTTTCTCTAACGCAAGAGGCGCCATTTTGTCGATCGATATTATTTAAAATCGCAAGTACCGCCTTTGATTGAGATTGTTTCAAAAGTTCGTATCTTTGTTATATCGTTGACAGTTTCATTTAATTCACATACACAACATCCGAGAAGGGTGGAGGCAGCTGTTATTGACTGTTGGGGTATATTAATTTAAAGGTAGGGTAAATTTGACATTTGCACTTTATATTTGAGATTGACAACCAAACAGAAAACATTTTGGTGTCGTATAGATGGCGGTATTCACTTTCACTTTCCACTAATTACACACTTGTATTCTCTAATCTATCTATTTAAATAAAAATAAAATATTGTTCATTGGTAAGCGCATCACTTGATAACGGCTGTACAGATTTGGTTAATTTAATTTTTTAAATGTTTTTTTATAGTCCTAATACGGTTTTTAGGGTAAGAAAAATTGGCAAAGTTGCCCGTACAATTGGGAAATTCGGCAAAACTAAAAACGGTTTCTTATGGAATTGACCAGGAGAACATCTGTAAGATCAGTTAGTACAAAAAATAAATTTGTGCCGATTACTGCACATCAACGCCACATTGACAATCTTTGATGAGCAAAGTTGTTTTTTATGGAAATAATAGTATCATAAAATAACACTAAGGGCGAATTTCACCAATAAAACTGAACGCAATCAGCACATAAACTACGTTGAAGGGCTGACATATGCGTGCACTGACTGGACAGGTCCACTCAATCTGTGTGGTTCTTTCCTCAAAAGACCATTTCAGATACCAATCTGCATGGTCTTCGCATGACCTGACCAAGATTAAAAAGAGACTGTGACCTCTGAGTTTGTTTCGCCCTTTCTTCTCAGAGTAGTCAGATAGGAAACGCCGACCTCATCTAGTTTAAAAAACATGATTGACGTGTAAAGTGTTTGTACAAACCTACTTACAGAAATAAAATCATTTATCATTTATCATTATCATTTGTCTGTGTCATTATTTTCTGTTGAATATTGACACTGCCAGGTCTTGAACGTGGTTTAGATGTGCTGATCATGTTCAGTATTATTGGTGAAATTCGCACTTAAGCGTCTCGTATTCATCCAAAACTTTTAATTCCCGAAATAAACATAACATAAATAGTTGCGTCTGTATTTTGAGTCGACGTCGAGACTGCGAGAAAAGTTTTCATCCTAGAAAATATATTGTACCCATGAGATAATGGAAAAGCCAAGTTTCGTGAGAACAAAAAATCGTAAGGCCTTGGTAGTGTACTTACTTATTTTTACAGTATTTTACTTAAAAAGGTAAGCAAAAAACTGAAGTTTTGATACTAGGTCTGTCTTGTAAAGGTCAAACCAAGAATCTTTTACAAATAGGTACAAGTTCTCGTTATTTACATACTGGTGATCGAAATTTTCCAATGTAAACTTTGCTTTTCATAGCTACGAATGAACATCGGAATTTCAATTACAAGACTTGTTTATTTCTCATTAAATTCCTCAAGGGTCATACCCACATGGAAGGAACATCGGGTTTCTAAATCCTGATGACTAAAACGAGCCGTGCGATTCTCAGCACATTCAGGGGCTTCAATATTCAATACTTTTATTGCATTCCACATGTAGGTATTCTTAGGTGGTAAAATTGACCATCTTGGCTTCTTGGTGGACTTTCTTGGTGGTTTTCTTCTTTGTGTTGGTGGCGCTGGGGCTCTGTCGCAGAGGGTCGTAGCATTATGCTAAGCGATTGCCATTTTGTGTGGATGTGACGCATATTTTCCCCCAACTCGTTCTTTTTTGTATTTGTGTGTTTTTCTCTGCGCCATGTTTACCGCAAATAAACGTATTTTCTTTCTAACTTATAATTAGATCTTATGGATCGTTGTCGAGCACAGCAGTGAGTTAGGAGAGAGGAAGCATTTGTTTGCTTAAGCCGCAGTATACACACCTGCCTGTAACTAGCACGAAATAATGAAAGTAGCTTCCATGCCATTGTCATCTACCTAACCATTTTCCAACTATTTTGTGGTCAGGTTCCAGTGTAATCGGATGCAGCTGGATACCAGTATTTTACATGGAGCGACTGCCTATCTGAACTCCACAACCCAGTTACTGGGCAATACAATACCCCTTGTTAAGACTGGTTGTCACACTTTCGAGCTTCTGATGACCTGTAACGACTGTCGAAGGTCCGTGAATGACAGCTGGAGCAACGGTTTAACGTGCTTTCCGAGGCACGGAGGGTCTCGGTATGTAAAGACGGTCACCCATCCATGGAGCGACCGCAGCAAACGTAGCTTAACCGCATGGCTAAGTAGCTTCCATGCCATTGTGATATGACGGCTTCTATTTGGTAAATGATACAGCGGAATGCAAGCTACTTGAATACTTTTGTTCAAGTAACAAGGCATATGTATTACAGAGCGCCCCCTGCTACGTTTTTTTTTTGGGATATCGAAAACCCACCCGTGTTCCTTCAGTTGCCTGTGCGCCAAGGCCACGGTAACCTGCTCCGATCCTAGCATACTACTTTTGCCTCATTTACGTTCATACATCAGGGACGTACACGTACGCCGGTTGCGAGATATATTTCTTACACTAATCCATATCAAATCAAAAACAACAACAAACATTTATCTGTAACAATTATTAATATTAAGAAGAAATAAAGAAAATACGTTTATTTAGCACAGACTACAAAGCACTCAACACAACATATACCTACAAGTAAAAAAGAAAATAAAACAAATAAAAAGTGTAAAGTGCGTTGCTCGCGTTGTGCGATGTGTGGTATTTATTGGCATTTATTAATTATATAATTTTATCATCATTACATTTTTTTATTAATTTCGTTTATCATTTAAATAATCATTAACTTTCTAATAAGCTTTGTTAAATAAATAAATCCTTAACCTATTTTTAAATGATATAAAATTCGTTGCTTCCTCTATATTATCAGGTAATTTATTATAATATTCTAGGGTCCATACAAAATGCACTCTTTTCAAACATAGCCGTTCTATGGCGTTTTGCTCGTAGTGTAATGACAAGTCTGGCACTTTCTAGTGTTTTATATTTATTTATATTATTTCTAATGTCTAATGCTTGTTCATAGATATACAGTGATGGGAATGTCAATATTTTCAAGTATATAAAATGTGTTTTACAAGTATCTGTAGGTTTTAATGCACATAATGCCCGGATACACTTCTTTTGGGCTTTGAAGACTGTTTCTCTCTCAGTGGCAATTCCCCAACACATTATACCATATCTCAGTGTCGAACCAACGTAAGCGTGGTAAGCAGACAGAAGCGCACTTTGATTTACCACCTTATAAAGCATATAGATGGCATACGAATACTGACTTAGTTTTGTACATACTTCTTCAATATGACGTCTTCCATGTCATGTCTGAATCTATGTGTACTCCAAGAAATGTTGTAGTGTTTATTTTTTCTATGTTTATTTGTGCATGTAGTTAATTTAGAAAAAAAAAATTGTTGAAACTCATTACCAGTGATCGGAATAGGTAGAGCTAATATACCTAAAGTTCAAGAACTGATACAAAGAAAGAGGAGACTTCCCAACGACAAAAAAAATTTTTCGGTATGTTTATTCCGAGTTTCACACATTTAATATTAATGTTTATTATTAATACATTAAACTAATTGAGTTCACTTTCCTTTTTAACCGACTTCAAAAACAAGGAGAACGTGCTCAAAAAACCAGTAGATACGTTTTCTATTGTTATTAATTCAGGTAAAGAAATGGGTTCACCTCATTTTTTCGTTTCCCAGAATAGCCAAAACTTGCTGTCTCTTTGACAAAAAGGTTGAGGGGTTGAGGGGTGTTTCGTATTCCAAGCGTCGATAAATGGTATGAAAAGCTATAAAATTGATATTTTTTTACCTTTACCTTGTTAGTTATGCAATTATTAAAGCTGGTATGTAAATTACATTAGCTTCCGCGTTACTTACATCGTTCATACGAAGATAAGGGTTACCTTTATTTTTTGAAAACAGTAAAAATCGTGCATGCTCTTTTTTTAAAACAGAAACAGGAAATTAATTCGATAGCTTTTTTACTCTATTAATTTTTGTTGTATTTAAGTAATGTTCTGAAACCCGGGCCATTAGTCCCCAAAAAAATGTCGTAAGGCGTCTCCACTTTGTCTCTGTTCTTTTTAGAAGTTTAGGTGTATTAGCTCTACCTATTCCGATTTAGTTATGTTTTTTTTAAGTTCATTCAAAGTTAGCCAGTTACTACAGATGATAGCGTATACTTCATTACATGTTCGTGTGTTATAGGGTCTTCAGATACAACTATCTCAGTACTATCATCAGCGTACAAAACCATGGAGGATTTGATAGATTCGGGGAAGTCGTTAATATAAATAATAAAGAGCAGAGGACCTAAAATACTCCCCTGTGGTACCGTTACAGACTTTTATTGGTGTTCATCCTCTATGTCGATGCAGATGACATCAAACAAATACCCATAAATACCGTTCGCCCATACTTTAGTTCCGAGTTGAGCTGCACGATTACTGACAAATGCGTGCACTGACTGGACAGGTTCACTCAATCTGTGTGGTTGGTTCCTCAAAAGACCATTTCAGATACCAATCTACATGGTCTTCGCATGATCTGACCAAGATTATGTCTGGACTTTAAAAGAGACTGTAACCTCTGAGTTTGTATCGGCCTTTCTTCTCAGAGTAGTCAGATAGGAAAGGCCGACCTCATCTAGTTTAAAAAATATGATTGACGTGTAAAAGTGTTTGTACAAACCTACTTACAGAAAGAAAATCATTTATCATTTAAGAGCCAACCCCCACCCAGTGCTTGTTTTAACTCCACATACGTACTTATATCCTTGAAACTTCACAACTCATCGAAGTTGAGCTCTGTGCGTGAGTAACATTCGCGTTTTATGGTAAGCAGGTAAATAGGCAGGATTTGCCATTAAATACGTAGATGTATAATGAGGTGTTGAAAGGTTCTATAGAAGTAATGGAGCCTGTGGCGGATTAAATTGCTGTAAATTTTATTAATTAGGTATTTTCTATAACAAAGAAGTTGTTGGTGGTTTTAGTTGCCGTTGGTTGTTTTAGTTGTTAGTGGTTGTTTTAGTTGTTGTTGGTTGTTTTAGTTGTTGTTGGTTGTTTTAGTTGGTTTTATTGGTTAGTTGTTTATTTTTGTTTGTTGTCAGTTGGTTGGTGTTTCCGTGACAGATAAACCTGTATTTTTTTGTTTCTTTCTTTTCTTTCATATCATTGTTCGACTGTTCAGCTAGCTGCAAAATAAAGGAACAATAATTATTATTTCACAAACATAAACTCACGCGTTCCTCCGATGGGGGTAGGCAGAAACTACAGAACGCCACCTGCTATGATCCTTCCATACTCCTTTTACTTCGTTTACGTTCAGTACTACGCACCTGACCTTTCTGAAGAACATCACCAATAAGGTCACTATATGTCTACCTAGGGCGTTCCGGTATTATTATTTTGTACCCAATAAATATTAAAAAATACCGGATCGTAGTCCCATTTTGTCAAAATTAACGACACCATTAATCACGTTAAAATACATTGAATCGTGAGCATTCAACGTTGCAATTGGGGCCACAAAAAACTACACACACAAGTTTTTGCGACACGATACGCTTTAGCCCAAAAAAAACGAAACATATCGCTTGTCGTATTTTTCAAATGTGAATACGCAACGCCCGAGATTAACAAATGGATCGCGTGAAAAAGTTTCAGCAATAAATTTAGGTAAAGTCACAAAACTCGGCAACGACACGTTAAATTTTATTACTGCCTCGAGCCTGTGGAGCGTTGCTATTAAACTTGGGATATTATTGAAATGATCTCAGACAAAGGTTGTTATTGCATGAAAATATATGCGAACTTGTGAGTGAGAAGTTTAAGCGCCCGATCAGTACTTCGTTCAGTAATGCCCTCAGAAGTTAGTGCGTGAGAATTGAGTTATTGCTCTCTGTATTGGCCCGCAGTGTATTAAAACGGTAATGTTCGAAGTTAGAAAAATTGTTTATATTATTTTTATAGTAGTTGTAAAACCGTGTCGCTTTGAGTTTAGAAACGGTTGCCGGCTCGCTTCCCGGGAATAACGTCACAGATGACGTAGTAAAATATAATAGATTAAGAGAACTTGCTTCATTTTTGTCTCGTAAAAATGTTGTGCAGTTACCGGTTTTAAAATAATTGGTCTACCGATAGTTTTTAAAATGGCCAAAGGGATTTACAGCAATGAATTCGTTTGCTGCTGCATTCAAAGTCATCATTCAGAACCAACAAATCTATTTAGGATAGTAATTTAGAAAGAAAGAAAGACAATATATTTATTTGCGGTAAATATGACGCAAATAAAAAACACACAAACACAAAAAAGAACGAATTGGGGGAAAATAAGAGTCACATTCACGCAAAACGGAAATCGCTCAGCATAATGCTACGATCCTATGCGAGACAGAGCCCCAGCGCTGGTTTACCGCGATAGCCGGTGCTGACGTGATGACGTCAACCAGTGAAAGAAAATTAAAAATAAACATTAAAATAAGAAATAAAATAAATACACTATACCTAATAATTTCAATTTAAATCATTCATTTATCATTTCATTTTAATATTTTTAATTTTCTTCCGTGGTCGGTCTTTGAAATCGTAACTGCGAGATTATAATTATGTTCAAGAATTTGCTTTACTTGGTATATATAGAATGACAATCGATACTAAAACCTTTTTTCAAATCAAATCAAAATCATTTATTGCAATCCATAATGTACACTTACAGGTGGTAAATAAAAAATAATAGAAACAATTATGGACCCTGTCGGGCACAGCAAATTTTTAAATAAGTTGAGAGAGGAAGAGCGCTTTATTAATTTTCCTTCTTATTAAGTTTGAATTAATTTATATCCTATTATGTATATTTTATTTCTATAAATTTACTTATTCTTTTAATATAATATAGAATATCTATATTATAATCTAGAATTTATTTAGCAACCTTGTTCATGGTTAGATAACAAACCACTTAAACCCTTAGGTAAATACTAAATTGACCATAAGATTTAACTTTATCTATTAAGATAAAGTTGTTAATTATAATTACATAAACCCAATCAAACGTTCTCCTCAATTTATTAATACGATAAGAAGAATCATCCAATGAATTAACATCGTAAAGGTCAAAATATAGCTCCTTCAGATAATATTTCGGCTATTTAATGCTTTAAAACGTTGTAAGAAAGGAGTTTATTGCCCGGGGATGTCCGTAAATTTATATATTATGGGGAAGGCGGGATACGGAAGGTTACAAAAGTTACTTGGCTTCCGATTATATTGTCTTTCTATAAGGAGTATAAAATTAATTTAAGTAGAAGGTATTTTAGATCAATGTCGCTTGTGATAAAAACCATGTGCATTAGTTATCAATTACTATTAGTACATAAAAGCAAGAAAACTGGAACATTTTTTAATTTATAAACTGTGTCAATTATTTGTCACGCGTGTGTACACAAAGATGCATACAAATAATTTTATTATGGTCCAAGAAAAATCGATTCAACCTGTAGCGGATTTTTAACCTTTCGTAGCATTAGCTACGTCGTAGTATTTGCTACGTCGTAGCACCAGCGTAGTCTCGTTGCGTAGGCGTACACGACGTCATATTTTACCCGCACCACTTTGTAAGAACTGAGTGGTATTTTCTTCAACCAATCAAATTTGTAATCTAGAATTTATTTAGCAACCGGGCGGAGCCTAGAAATATTGGCTCACAAAACACAAAAATATAATAATAGCCCGCTCCCGTGAGACGAAACCGCAACACTACCAAGTTACCTCAAAAGCTTTGTATAAATTCTCAACAAAATACTCTTGAAAATTTACTTTTATATATTTACAATCAAGTGGAAGTTGGACAACTATTTCGTGTTCCGTTTGAGAAAAACAAAGAGAAAATTAACGATGAAGAATTCCATTTTATTCGATGCTCTTTTGCTTTGCGGTGAGGCTTACTGTTTGTGTTTGTAGTTTTATATTTATACAGTCCTTTCAAGCTTATGAGAGCCTGGTAACAGGCGCTCTGGGTCTTGGGAAGAAGATATAAGTCAGAATGTTTTTTTTGCTCAAATACTGTAAAAAATGTATTTACTGTTAGTTTTGCACAAAAGGGTTTTTTCAGTAATCTATCAGTTGACAGTAGTCAAGAAGTTTTCAATTTATATAATACTAGCTGCGCCCTGTGGTTTCAGCCGCATAAGTCTTGATTCCGTGGGAATATCGGGATTAAAAGTATCCTATGTCCTAATCCAGGTCATGGTCTGCCTATGTGCGAAATTATATCCAAATCTGTTCAACCGTATTAAGGGGGTAGCGCATGGGCAGCCCGCGATATTCAATTTTTTTTACGTTTTTTGCAATTTGAAGGTCAATGTCAGGTTGTATTTTGATTAAAATATGACTCGCGACCGTAACAAATATGGCTTTACAGAATTATAATCATTAGAATCAGGAATACAGCTCCTTAAGTTAGAACTGGCGTCAAATGTCATGATTTCATGAAACAGTCATTCAATACAGTGATATGAACTTAGAGAGATGTATTGCTGATTCGAATGATTATAATTCTATAAAGCCATATTTGTTACGGTCGCGAATCATATTGTAATCAAAATACAACCTGACAGTGACCTGCAAATTGCAAAAAACGTAAGAAAATTTAAATTTCGCGGGCTACCCTGAAGGTTCCGCCTTAACGCTATAGCGTAACATACAAACATACGAAGAATCAAATCTTTTCTCTTTTTAATATTAGTTTATATTAGCGCGACCCCTGCTTCGCACGGGCGCATTATACTGATGTGGCGACATGTCATAATATCGAGATTTCTGTGCTAAATGATGGTGAAAAGCGTATCAAAATACATTGTGTAGTTTAGAAGAACTAAGTTACTGTACAGAGACTTAATCGACTCGCGACTTAATTTTAAACTACGTATAGATACCGATTTTAGCCAAACATATACATTCCAAGTGTGGTGATGACGTCATACCTTCTATTCAGTAAAAGGCCTTGCAAATCAGTCTACATTTCGTTCACAATAATGATGGTCATTGCTCGAATAAAAGAAAACCTAATAGGAGAAAAGCTGCCTATCCTTCCGCACATTGCAGACAATCAACCAGGACTACTAGGAGCACATCATAAATAAAGAGTACATTTCAAAACTAAAATGTAACCTGGTTATGTTCCGTTGTAAGCTGCTTGTGAACATTCCTCCGCTGCGTTAGGTTGTGCCGGATTTAATCAGATTTATTTTCTGTGTTATTTTCAGAATTGTGTATTTCTGAACTGTAGTGTTCTCTAAAATTAATTTCGCACACGGTATCGAGGTGTGAATCTGCGATATTTACTTAAAAAAAACTTTTTTACAAAAAAACAACCGACTTCCAAAAAATACACTAAAAACGTGAAAAATAACTTTAATTTCTGAAGTCGGTGTCTTTGGTTGTGTGTTTTCGTTTTTGGCCACCGACTTCCGAAATTAAAGTTATTTTTCACGTTTTTTTAGTGTTTTTTTTGGAAGTCGGTTGTTTTTTTTGTAAAAAAGTTTTTATTTTTCACTTTTTAGTTGTAGTCGTATACGAATGTATGTGGGGTAGGTATACCCCACATACATTCGTATACGACTACTTGATATGTAAATAACCGTGACAGGAAATTATTATAACATCATCAATATAAACCAAGTGGCAAAAATACGCATTATTAGGGATAACTCAAAAACTACTGGTCACTACTTGATAAAATTTAAATGGGACCACATGTGAAGCACAAGCTTTCAAATAAAAAAAGAATCATCCAAATCGTTTCACCCAGAAAAAAGTTCTGAGCTAACAAACATTAAAAAAAAAATACAGTCGAATTGAGAACCTCCTCCTTTTTGTGATGTCGGTTAAAAATAATTGGAATTGCTTTCGAAATGTACTGTCACTTAGATCAGAGCAATGCAGAGAATTTCAAAGCTTAACTGAGCACTTCTTTTAGACATACTCGTACTAACTATGACTGACAAAACAAGCGTCACGGTCATTGCAAATATCTGTATCAATCCTTCCGTGGTTAACTATATTATTATACCAATGTTTAAAGTGATACCGATAAATCTGACGTCCTATTATTGTGGCGAAGGAAAACATCGCAAACAAAACTGGATTTACACACACACACACACACACACACACACACACATAACATCACGCCTGTATTCCCCGAAGAGTTAGGCAGAGGTGTACCTATAGTACACCCACATTTTGTCACTTATGTTTAAGTCCCATGTAATAGGGGGCGAGCCTATTGCCATTAACCGGGCACAAATCCAGATTCCGGGTTGCTACTGAGAAATTCCAGGTGGAAAAACCCAATAACACTTTGCCCGACCCGGGAATCGAACCCAGGACCTCATTCTCAGCAGTAGCGCTTACGACCACTGGACTTACGAGGCAGTCTAACTGGATTGAAACCAAAAATTGAAACAGTTTGAAACCCCCAGTGTGAACCAAGCAAGCGTGGTAGATAATCCTCCTCGGCCATAAGACAATCTCGGGACAAAATGCACGATATCCAAGATTTTACGATATTGATGACTTGTGATATACCAAAATGTAGGAAGTAAACAGTCCTAAAAACTGCATCTCTAAGACCATTTTACAAACACAGAATCAACGGCACAGTGATTTCAAAAATGTAGGTAGGTATGTATTCCTTGCTCTGAAAATTGGAGGTGGATAAAGTAAAACATACGGGGGATAAGTTTGAGAGGTGGCGCTTGTTAGGTTTGCTCATCATGTAATTGGTGTCTGTGATACCAGAATACTCTTTAATTCTGTGATTGGTGAACAAAAGAGTCGAACTCTCTACCTGAATCTGTGTTTCCGAATGCATACAACCCGAATCTCTTCAAAGTGAGAGAGAACAGGCTTCTTCTGGGTAAGCTCACTCCATCGTCGACTTTGTCTCTGTCATCTTTGAACTAGACTAGAGCCAAGAGAAAGACCACATTAAAAAAAAAAAAACGTGTGGCACTCGGGGACTGCCCCGGTAAAACTATTGCATAGCATTTTTTATCAACTTATGCAATTATAATTATTTATTTATTTTTTATTTATGCAGTTTTTTTTTTCTTTGATATTAATTCAAATACAGTCGTACCATATACATACACGTTACGCGAACGCTCGGCTGAGCTACATGGTAGGCGGAGTGGGGGGTGTTAGGTTTTATTTTTGTTACGGAATTTCTTGATTCGGTCGCCACGCTCAACGCCCGCGATAAAAGCTATGCAATAGCTTAAAAAACACGTTTATACTCACTCTTTCTATCTGTTTAGACCAGAATATATATGCTACTAAATATTGAGCCTTAACACTAACTTCAGCCGATCTTAGGTAGCTTTTCAAGCTGCTTGTATTGTCACTATGCAGTAATTTATGTACTTGTACACCAAACTATAAACTCATAGTAATTATCACACCTTCAGAGTTCTTCAATTTCAAAATCACTAAACGATGATAATGATGTATTGTGACGAAATCATGATTTGCTGGTCCCGTTAATCAAAAATACACTTACCTTCCCATACAAATGACAATCGCAGCGTCCCCGTCCACAACACGCTCCCCTACATTCGACGTTACTCTGAAAATTGTCGTCGTAATTCTCAAAAATTCAATTTAAAATCGCTCTGAGTTGGGTCAGTCTGGAATATACCGCGGAGGCCGGCCGTACGAGTAATTGGTACCGTCGTGTACGCGATGCATTCAAAAGTCGTTCGAGACGACCAGTTTGTATTTGCTGTACACTATGAAGGAAATTTTGGTCGAGCTTTTGCGGTTATTAAAGAGTTTGAGTGATGAATTCTTTGAGGATATTGACTGACAATGGGTGCGTTTCAATCTCAGTCTAACGCTAAGCAGAGGCGAAAAATTTACCTACAGAGACTTTAATTGAACCGTTAAAAAGTCGAACAGTTAATCCAATGGTTACCTTGCCAAATGCAGGCCTTGGGGCCTATCCAAATGTCCTTTCTTTGGTATTGTTCGTCGAATCGTTGAGCTCCTTAAGTCCTGACTTCCTGAGTCGAGCTGCATGACTACTGACAAATGCGTGCACTGACTGGACAGGTCCACTCAATCTGTGTGGTTCTATCCTCAAAAGACCATTTCAGATACCAATCTGCATGGTCTTCGCATGACCTGACCAAGATTATGTCTGGACTTTAAAAGAGACTGTGACCTCTGAGTTTATTTCGGCCTTTCTTCTCAGAGTAGTCAGATACGAAACGCCGACCTCATCTAGTTTTTAAAATATGATTGACGTGTAAAAGTGTTTGTACAAACCTACTTACAGAAATAAAATCATTTATCATTTATTTATCATTTGCCATCTAAAGTATAGATTTCTATGCAAAGGATCGGACAAGAAACTCCATGGTCACGCTTTTTAATTAAGTTTAAACAACATCTTTGGTTATTTGGTCAGTCGTCTAGAAACTATTATGAAAAGAATGTAATGCAATTTTATGTACTGTATTCTGTGCATTTACCTTACTTCTCTCTGGCCCCAGATTTTAAATATTTCAAGTAACGTAATTACTTTTTTTTTATCTAGATTATCTCACTAATTCCATCATTCACATGTCTATAACAGCACGAAAGGTACATATAACATATTTTTACGCTCTACTGGACAGTAAGCTGAATCCGTCAAAGGTCCAGCTGCGGCAAATCTGTTGATTGTTTTGTGAGAGCCCCTCTGTGTGTGAAATACAGTTTTTTCATACACATGGAGCGATGACAGGCCGATAACAAATTTGATTTATGGCAATCAACCAGTTCATATTTATTATGTTGGTTTAGTGTATCTATATTATTGATTTGAAAATTTAATTTTAGTGCATCATGATATTTTTTTTGGGACACATTTTGAGTTGGAAATTGCATTTGAGTGCGTCATGATCTTTTTTTTTATGTCTATATTATTGAGTTCAAAATAAAATTTTAGTGAATCATGATATTTTTTTTTGGAAAAGTTTTGATTTAGAAATTGCATATGAGTGCTTCATGATATTTTTTTTTGATAAATTAACAAATTCCTAAGTCCAATTCCTTACTCATGTTAGGTACTGTGAGTACTTTATGATTTTAACACTCGAAAATCATTGGAATTAAATTTCCTTTATTAAACCGATATCTACTGATCCGTATTGATATATATTTTTTTCGTTTACGAATAACTTTTCTTCATTCTCAATTTAAATAATACATTACACCCCCACTTAACCCCTACATTTCACCCCTCATTTTTCCAATAACCCTTACTATTCCACATTACTCAGTGCATAAAGCCTGGTTCACACACGAACGGGCGCCACCCATGAGCTACATCGCAATCAATGGGCCAACCTTTGCGTTAACGAGTCCAGACGGTGTACACCAGGGGTGAATGACGGGGCCCCCTGTAATAGATATTGCAAGTTAAGGGGCAGCTGGCTATTGGAGTTAGTATTTAAGGTCGAGTGCAAATAATCAGTTATCGTTTACTCATTTATATTTAGAACTAGGTTCTGCTCGCGTCTCTGTCCGCGCGTTTTAACGCAAAACATATCCAATGGTACTCGACAACAGCGTAGCTTTCTACAAGTGAAATATTATTTTTAATTGGTTGACCAGTTTCGGAGATTACCTCCAACATCCAAACTAACAGAAAAAAAATAAAAGAGCGGCATCGTTGATGCGGAGAGTGAGAGATAGTCCTAACGGCTACCTGAGGGTCATTACTGAACGTATTGAGAGTCATATCTGGAGGCACTGGATTCGCCTACGTATAGGATAATTATTATAGTTTTTTTTTTTGTATATGTGTATCACTTTTTTTTTTTTTTTTTTTTGTGTGGGACATCATCAAATGACGTCTCCCGCTCTGGGCGGAGCGGAAGGGCGTGTCTCTGACACGCCCTTCCGGGCTGTGGGGGGGTTTTAGTCAGTAAGAGTCTGCTCTTACTGACTAAAACCCACCCGTGTTCCTTCAGTTGCCTGTGCGCCAGGGCCACGGTAACTCTTTCGAACAATCCGCAGCCCCAGCAGGCATCGGTCCTATGGGACCCCGTCAATTTTGCTGACATCTCTTTGAGGCGCGCGTGGAACACGACGCGCCGTCGACCCGGGCCTGGTCCTTACCGGACGGCGAGCTGCCCATTGCCCGCCGTCCGCAAGCCCGCGCCTACGGTGGCCGGGAGTCGGCAATCGACTCCCGACGCCCAGGGTGTCTCCTCCTCCTACGGCGGCTAGGGGCGCGAGGGCGCAGTGATTGCCTCTCCCTCTCGCGCTCCGCCTCCTCCTTCGCGAGCATTACTGCTTCGCAGAAGGAGGTGACGGCTTCCCATTCCCTCTCGCTTCGTACCATGGCCTGAACCAGGGCCGGACGCGAGAGGTCGCCGCCGCCGATCGCCGCCACGAGGACACGGCGGTGCTCCGCCCAAGCCGGACAGACCTCCACCGTATGCTCCACCGTGTCCTCCGGTCGATCCACACAATGGTAACACCCGGGCGTTTCCTCCCGCCTTATTCGAAACAGGAACCTCCCGAAACAGCCATGTCCGGTGAGGACCTGCGTCAGGCGGAAGGTGAGGACGCCGTGGCGCCTCTCAAGCCACTCCTCAAAGAGGGGTCTTACCGCCGCAATTGTGGCGTGCCCTGCGCTGGGTTGCGACAGTCGCACTCTCCATGCCGCCATGAGATCCCGCCGGAGCTCTGTCCGCTGTGCCGTGATTTCTCGCGGCAGCGGAGTTACGCCCCGGCGTTTCGCCTCCTCGCGCCACTCCCAAACGTGCGCGAGGACCTTTGCCTCCAGATCCCACGGCGGCAATCCGGCAAGGAGGCTCGCCGCCTCGCAGGAGATATATATCACTAACATAGTGTTTAAGTTTCAGAGTATTACTAACAATCTATAGAAAACCTAGTCTGAAATAAATAATAATTATTATTTATTATTTTACTTCTTTATAATATTGATATTGAATATAGATATGGCTACTTAAATTATTTGACTCGATTACACAGATAATAATATTCAGCTAACTGTTTATCGACAGTTTTATTGGAAATTTGGACCTAATTTTCAGGCTAAACCCGGTGGTTTAGGGAATCACAGTAATTTTGATTAGATAAGTATTCGTTTTAAAATGTACTAGATATTGATAAGTTTAAATGATCTGTCAAGACGACCATCGGTTTGCGTGGTGAATTGTGTCATGATCTACTTAATAAAAATCTTTAATTCACTGGCAGATCATAATTTATGTAACCCTTAAGTGATGATCGGCAAAAAGGAACACGACTTCTTCTAAACAAAAATTCCATCGTCCTGGCTTCCACAAAAAAGTTGTATTGAAGATTTTTTCCAGAACCCTTAAAAGAGGTAGGTACTGAGATAGTTGGTTCTCTCTCGTCCGAGTACCCTAAGTGCTTGCTCTTTCAAAGTAAAAGCGCATTAGCCAACAGGAATTCCTTCGAAAAAGACCTAACAATTTACTGGTGTCTTTTTATTGAACTAGTTACTCTTTGTGAACGCGCAAACGCTTTTTCTCACAGGGATGGGTGTTTGATACGTACTTTAACGTTTTAAGATGGATGTATTTCTATACTAGCTTTTGCCCGCGGCTTCGCTCGCGTTAATTTAGACTGACAATCAATTCGAGCTATAATTCAATCATGATCGGAAGACACGTGGCGCCATCTATTATCATAAGAACGGTATTGTTGTTTTCCTCCGGAACAGTACTTTTTTTTGGGATGAAAGGTACCCTATGTCCGTTTCTGTACACCTGACAACGTATATGCAAAATTTTAAGATGATCGGTTCAGTGGTTTAGGCGTGAAAAGGTAACAAACAAACAAACAAACTTGCTTTCGCGTTTATAATTTTATTATTATTATTATATTATTATAATTATTATATTATATTATTATTATTATATTATTATAGTTAGGGAGTTAGGATAGGATAGTTAGGATATACATAAATAACAGTCGCGTTCTGTGTCTGTCTGTATGTGTAAAACTGATTTCCATCCGTCACCTTACACTGCAGGTCCATTTGAAAACCAGCGTCAGGCACTTGTTGTCTAGCATTTTTGCTGAACCTTGCCCTTTTGGCGCAGCTATTGAGGCACACTTTTCTGCTAATTTCTTACATCGCACTTTACACTTTATACTTGACTTTAATTATTATAATTTTATCTGCTGTAAGTAAGTTTATTATATTGTGTGCCTTTTAGTCTGGGCTAAATAAATGTTCTTTCTTTTCTTTTCTTTTTACACAACTGCGTAACTAATTTTGGTGCCGATTTCACTATTATTTAAAGACTAGTTTTTGCCGGCGGCATCGCCCGCGTGGATGTCAGAAATTATACTACGGGAAGGTACTACCGGGATAAAAAGTATTGTACATGTTAACCCAGGTTATAAAGTATCTGTGTTCCAAATTCCATTCAAATCCGTTTAGTAGTTTTTGCGTGACAGAGTAACAAACATCCACCCATCCATCCATCCAACTATCCTCACAAACTTTCACATTTATAATATTAGTAGGACTTATTTCTGAAGCTTTATATGTATAATAACATTAATATTAAACTTACTTAAAATAAAGACATCCTGATATTTTGCTATCGTAAAAATCATCCGAAGCAGAGTTGGGTCGCTAGTGTATAATAAAATCTATTTTGTATAAAGATCTTCCCCTTAACGAAACTCCATTCCACCTCTTTAGATGAACAAGTTTATTATCTGGATATGTCCAACACATACGCAGCGGTACGTTTATAGTTATCAGTGTAAACGTGCATTATTTTGGCGTCTTATATATCTAACTACGATCGCAGCTACCTATAATCTGTTCCAAAAGTATTCGTTGAAAATGTAAACAAAAGTATTTGAAATCCTACCGATATATACCAATTAGTAGTGCCACTTACAAATTCAGTGCTTTGATTTGATAATTTGAACACAAGCTTAATCCCAAATATTCTTATTTTAAAACACCTTAAAGATGTTTTTCATTTGACAACTAAGGTTAATTTAATAACCTCAATTTTTGTCTATGATTTTTCAATAACAATTTAATCATGTTATTCAGACAATAATTAACCTAGGTAACATTTCTACATTTGTATATGTAACTTAGAATTTTATTGTTGAAAAAAAAATTGCCTGTCACGGGACGCTTAGCAGATGTACATGAAATATTGAAATTTTCCCCGTGACGACATAAGATAGCGTCATACCGATTGCTGTCACGGCATACCATTCGGTCTTACCCTCAACGCGGGCCAATAGAAGTTCCACATCAAAAGTGGTGAGATAAAAGTGGACCCTTCTCCTTAAAGATGAATGTGTATTGACGAAGTTTCAATTTTACAGGGTTTGCTTACCTTTTTATAGTGTGACTGTTCTTAAATAACCCTAAGCTGATAAAATTGTAGTTTTTCCTAATTATGTTAATATTAGTGGTAGAACCGGCTTTCTTTTGAGAGAAAGGGAGCGCGCTCCTCCGTCCCCGCGTTCCTGTAGGGCTCGTCTCCATGCCTGGTCATTTTCCCACCATTTAAGAAATAAATTCCCTTAAACTAAACTGCCTTGTCCCGACTTAGAAAGCTGGGGGCAAGGGGAGGACACAAGGTGATGTTAATATTGGGAATTCAAGGTTAGGAAACATAATTACTTATTATAATTATTAATATGTCGGAAATACTTTAAATCAATCGTTTGACTTTCACTAATCGGGACGCCAGCGCCACCAGGCGGCGCTCGACAGAGTCTACAACATAACGCTCGACCAGAGTTAAAGCAGCGTTGGTCGGTGGCGGTCAAGCAGTGAACACGCTTAGACACTGTCGCGTGTTATGTATAGTTGTGTCATGTACTCGTGTACCTACAGTGTGTGATTCGCTAGTGTGATTAATTTGTTCGTAAATTATTATTTGATTTGAACAACAATTCCCACAGTATGCCCACAATAGTTAAAATATGGCTGATGATAACGAGAGAGAAGTACTTTCTCCGTCCAATATATGAAGCTAAGATTACAAGAGAATATGCAAAAGTATATAATATATTATGATTTAGTATTATAAATGTCGTAATGTCGACGCCCCCCTTCTCGCTGGTGAGCGTTAATATCTGCAATAGAGTCTTGATAATATGAAGGGGGTAAAGGGATCGTTACGCTTGCGCTTAAAGTAATCATTTATAGCTACGTTAATTTATCTGTTTACAACGTACCTACTGTACTGAGACCGGGGACCGATTTACAACGTTTGCCTCCTTGTACGTGTCCTGCTAGACCTAACGCATAGAAACTCTGAGGACACTAATACGATTCTAATAGAACACGTTCCCTAAGCACTATATTATGAATGTCTTACTCAATCCTAAAGACAGAGTACTGCGAAGTCCAACTGCCATTGAGGAAGACAAGTGTTGAGTAGTTTTAAACGCGTACTAATGTTAATGACGCCCTTTCGGGGGCCCATCCCTTTTTTTACTAAGATAACAGAAAACTAGTACAAGTGTACCTTAGACTCAGTCTGTTTCAAAACTCATTGCGATCGTACTTGGTGCACATCGAAGTGGTATTTCGTCACTTCACATTTCCTTACTCTTCCCCGTTTAGAGGATGCAGTGCGGCTTTCAGCGGCAAAGCGTCCAAATTGTCGTGTCTCGATAAATAGTGTCGATTCAGTAATAGGTCTACAAACAGCCGGGTGTGGGTTTTATCGAGATACGGTCCCTAGCGTTCTTATAAGGATTACCAATCCAGTATGAGGCGCTTGGTGAAGTCTACACCCTCTCCCGGAAATGCGCATACAACAAGCCTTACTCAACGTGTTCTGTGGCCAGACCTTTTTGGAAGCAGTAATCATCCCTAACGTTTGATTAAATGATAAATGATTGTATTTCTGTAAGTAGGTTTGTACAAACACTTTTATACGTCAATCATATTTTAAAAACTAGATGAGGTCGGCGTTTCCTATCTGACTACTCTGAGAAGAAAGGCCGAAACAAACGCAGAGGTCACAGTCTCTTTTAAAGTCCAGACATAATCTTGGTCAGATAATGTGAAGACCATGTAGATTTGTGTCTGAAATGGTCTTTTGAGGAAAAACCACACAGATTGAGTGGACCTGCCCAGTCAGTGCACATATTTGCAGTAATCGTGCAGCTCAACTCAGAACTTAAGGAGCTCAAATATTGTTTTATGATGCAATTATAGATCGGTTTTAAAGTCTAGTTTGATTTAGATGAACTGTAAGTATTTACGATTCTGCCTTCCATATGTGGAGCGTCATTTAAGAGAACAGTTGTCAAGAGTCAAGAGCGTTGGTGCTCAGTGTCAAGTATAGCGGTAGGTTTCCCCGTTTCCCTATAACCAAACGCAAATAGCAAATATCTGTCAAGGTACAGATTAAGAGGTGGTTACGTAATACAAGAGAAGATTGCGTTAATTATAAATTACGATACTAAATAATAGTAATTTCACCATGCCGGAATAAATGATCATTAATAGCTCAACAGCGACATCCTAACTTCCTAACTATAATATTATAAATGCGAAAGTAAATTTGTTTGTTTGTTACCTTTTCACGCCTAAACCACTGAACCGATCATCCTGAAATTTTGCATTACGTTGTCAGGTGTACAGAAACGGACATAGGGTACCTTTCATCCCGAAAAAAAGTACTGTTCCCGAGGAAAACAACAATAAGGTTCTTATGATAATAGATGGCGCCACGTGTCTTTCGAATCAGGATTGAATTATATTATTGTAAAAACTATTTACTAATAGTTTTTACAATAATATAATTCAATCCTGATAATCCTGAGTCGTTAAGAGTTTATTTTTATTTTTTATTTAAGTACTTAATACATTTTGTGAGTCTAGAGTGTCCATAGATCGGTTTTTCATCCTCCTAACTATAATTCCCTGAACAACCCGAATTGCTTGTCAACTTCTAAATTAATGCGAGTGAAGCCGCGGGCAAAAGCTAGTCACCTATAAATCACAATACCAATCTCTAAGAACAATATAATGGAAAAGTCCGTAACTACGCTGTACATACGATTACTAACCACTGCAACATGTTTTAGAATAATAGAAACATTTTTTTTTTTTTTTTTTTTTCTAAAGCTTTGACCGTATGTTTTATTTTGCCTAAAATGAAGTTCCACTCATTAAACAATGAAATTATAATATTTACCAGGCTTCTTCCATAGTTTTGAAATATAAAGAATTTAAATTATTAATTACTTTATTACACAGATACTTTATACACAGATAACTTATTTCATAATTCCGATACGCACGCACGGATTGTGGCAAAAATATGCGACATTTATCCACCTTTCAAATAAACCTGGAATGCAAGGTGTGGGTCCACGACTCCATGCATGAGTTTCGTGCGTTCGGACAATCTACGGTTTCTGAAGTGGTGAGTTTATTGTTTTGGACAGTTCAGTGGCTAAAGATTAAATAATGACCCAATTCATCAATGGCAATAGAAGTAGAAAAATAATTAAACACGTTAACAAGATAATAGAACAATATAGAATCCACACTGTTCATGAAGAACCAAATACACAAGCAACTCACACATTAGACACACTTAAACAAAAACTGTCAGTCGTAACAGGCCGACTACAACGATACAAAGCATGTACCCAAAGAAAACTACAAAACAGTCAATTCACCCACAATAAAAAACTTTTCTACCGCAATATTAGATAGGCGACATCTAACGTTCAGGATAACAACCCAAATGATGATAATCATAATAACCCTGACTCAGAGATGTTACAAAACTTCTGGGCAGGAATTTGGGAACAACCAATCGAGCATAACACCCAAGCAGATTGGATAAAAACAGAACTAACAAAGAGCAACACAAATATTCAAGCAATGACATTTGATCACATTTCAACAGAAATTTTCCATAAAGTACTTTCTCGTTTACATAACTGGAAAGCACCCGGTTCAGATAACATTCATAGTTATTGGTACAAAAAATTTACTTCTATCTATAGTTTTCTGTATAATCACATAAATACATTCATCCAGGACCCTAAAACAATACCATCCTACGTAACTTCAGGTACAACTTTTATGTTACCTAAAGATAGTAATGATCTCTCAAATCCAGCAAAATATCGACCTATAACATGCTTGCAGACCTTGTACAAAATTATCACATCTTGTTTATCTGAACTAATATATCAACACATTAACACCAATAATATCTTAGCTGAACAGCAGAAAGGATGTCGGAAATTCAGCCAAGGCTGTAAGGAACAATTAATCATAGACTCAGTCATTCAAAAAAAAGTTCATAAATCTAAAACCGATCTATTTAGCATGTACATTGACTACAAAAAAGCCTACGACTCTGTTCACCATTCGTGGCTTGTAAAATTTTAGAGATATACAAAATACATCCAACTATAGTAACATTCTTAAAGGTAATGATGTCAACCTGGAACACTGTACTAAGACTAACTTCCCCTACTAAAACAGTAGATACCAGCCCAATAAAAATTCAGAGAGGGATCTTTCAGGGTGATGCTTTAAGCCCACTATGGTTTTGTCTTGCTCTAAATCCCTTATCTAATATATTAAACGCAACTACTTTAGGAATCCCATTAAGACATACAACTACAGAAGGACATACTGAGGTTCAAAACATAGAATTAAATCATCTGTTGTACATGCCATGCCATGCATCAACTATACGCCAAAAGTGAGACTCAACTATATGAATTAGCAAACTTGACAGAACAATTCTCAAACGACATTAAAATGAAATTCGGCATTCATAAATGGAAAATAAATTCAATTAGAGCAGGACAGAATTACCAACACCAATACACTTTAGGAACAGGAGAACAGATAGAACCATTAGTGGAACAAGATAGTTATAAATATTTAGGCTACACACAATCACGACAGATACACTATAAAGAAACTAAACAAAAATTAACACTACAATTTCAACACAGATTAAACACAATTCTGAAAACGCAACTATATTCTCGAAATACTATCAAAGCGATTAACACCTTTGCTATACCGGTTCTCACGTATTCTTTTGGGATAATCAATTGGACTAAAACCGACCTAAAAAACCTTCAAAGAAAAATTAATACCACAATGACCAAATTCCGCAAACACCACCCACGATCCTGTCTGCAGAGATTAACACTGCCGCGAAAAGAAGGAGGTAGAGGACTAATTGACATCCTAAACCTACACAATAGACAGATAAAAGCACTTACACAATTCTTTTTTTCAAAAACTGAAACTTCTATTCTTCACAAATTTATAACACACAACGACCAAAAGTTAACACCTCTAAATTTAAAAGATACATCTGAACAGAGAAATGAGAAAATAATCGGCGACAATATTAAGCTTTTGGAATGGACCCAGAAATCTCTACACGGAAGACATCGCCAAGACTTATGCCACATAAATGTCGACAAAGAGGCGTCGAACGCGTGGTTAAATCGAGGTGAACTCTTCCCGGAGACTGAAGGGTTCATGCTTGCTATACAAGATCAGGTAATTGAAACCAAAAATTACAGAAAGTTTATCTTAAAGAATTTAAATAACGACACATGTAGAAAATGCAATAGTTCTCCAGAAACGATTCAGCATATCACAGGCGCGTGCAAGTCAATTGCCCAAACAGACTACAAACACAGACACGATCAAGTAGCCAACATCATACACCAAAAATTTGCACACCAGCACAAACTTACAGATTCCATTATACCATACTAGAAATACAATCCAGAAACTGTATTAGAAAACCCCTCAACAAAACTATATTTTGACCGCGCCATTCTTACTGATCGAACAACCCATTTCAATAGACCAGATATTACACTTATAAATAAGATAAACAAAACCGGATACTTAATAGATATTGCTATACCAAATACACATAACATGCAGACAACAATAGCAGAAAAACTGAGCAAATACTCTGAATTAAAAGATGAAGTAGCCCGACTTTGGCATCTGCAAAAAGTTACAATAGTACCAATAGTATTGTCTACAACAGGAGTAATACCGAAACAACTTCACCAGTCCCTTAATTCCCTTAACATACCTCCAAATACCTACCATCTGCTGCAGAAGGCAGCGATACTAAATACATGCAGACTCGTGAGAAAGTTTCTGCAATGTGAATCAGAAAACCCACATCAAAACATACATACGCAACCATCTTCTGTTCAATCTTCTGCACGTGACCGCACCTAAACCAACTGATAATCACTTGGCTTAGGCCCGTGTTATCGGCTCTTTCCGGCTAGCCGAGAAAATAAAATAAATGTCAAAATAATAATAAAACATTTATTTCTGGAAAAAAAAAGTCGACACTTAAAAATATCTCCTTGGAGGGAATTATATTACAACTCACGAAATACTGCACATATTACCAGTTTCACCTCGGGCACAACTCCTCACAGCTCACAAAACTAAATTATCAAGCTTAGACTACGTCGTTCGCTACCTAACGTAGTCTTAGACCCACTATCAATTTAATAAATGATACTCGATCCCTTACGACACCCCACGAACATGACCGACTTGGTATTCACCCAGTCTCATAACTTCACTAGCCTGGGCTCTCAGTGTCTGTCACTTCTCGCGGTCCTAAGTCAACTGCCTCCACATTTTCGTTATAATTCCCATCTCCTAACATCACCACGCTCGACTACCAGCCCCTAAGTTTTTTGAAACATAGACCCAAAACGCTTTATGTACAGTTTCACAATATTATTTTAAGAGTTTTTATCAACTTAGGGCGGCCAGATGCGGCACTAGCATTGTGAATCTATATTAGAAATCTGATATTTTATTAGTTTCTTTAGAATTTATAGAAAACATTGCATCTTAACTAACGTAAAATATACGTTAATAGCTGACATGATTGCCAGCAATAAAATATAAATGAAATGGGTTTCTGAGAGGTTCACAATTGTTTTACAATTTTAAAGAAATAGGATATCTTGTTATTAATAAGGGTAACGTGTCGAGCTGACAGACCATAAAATAGAGATTTAATGTCGTTCTAAGAGCCCGACATCGTGTGACAATTTTAAAACAAATATAATATTGCTATTAAATAGGAATACGTGACAATAATATACTTTTGGAATAGACCATAAGTATTATGTCCTTCTTAGACGTATTTGTTTCTGGCCTCTGGTATTTATTCAAAAAAATTAAATCAATTTCCCAACTAATCCAGCGAAACTGCGGTTTAAGTTGGGAAATCAATTTACATTTTCAAAAATCCAAAACCGATATTTTCTTTCATTTCAAGCTTTTCATTTCCTTGATCACTTTATCGTTATTTCTCGTAATTTTGGATTTTACTTCAGAAATTATAGTATACAGAATAACTGCAGACAGACACCTACATAACTATTACATACGTCTAGGTTCTAGCAAAATAAGATTCTTTAAAGGTGTTTCACCTTGTTACGATATGCATAGTGCAATTCCCTGGAGTATATCGAGACGCCATTCTCTATTCCTAGACAAGTACTTATCACAATAAACTTACATAAGAGAAAATTGAATTAGAAAGAAAACACGTTTATTTGCGGTAAACATGACGCAGAGAAAAACACAAAAAAAGAACAAGTACAATTTACTCGTACTGTTTTTGAATAGTTGCTTATTAGCATTAATAAGATAATGTTGTAGTTGTAGACCAGATAATAATATATTATGCGAAATTCAGGGAAATAATTTAATTGATTATATTATTATCCATACTTCCATACAATTATGTAGTGGTACCTACATCGCCACATGCGAGCTACGACGCGTCACACTGACGTCACGCAAATTCCTGCATCGCGCAAGCAGAGTTTACCGCGCAACTAGCATTTATATAACGTCCCGACATCCAACGTCGGGCAGTTGCCCACTAGACACAACACTCGTCTGGTCGGAGGATCCTCCCTTTTCTATGGAGGTTTGAGTGAACTTATACCCTGTTCCTTATACTTTTACACCATCATTAATGCGAAATTAAGTCCGCCTGTGTTACCTTTTCATGCCTTAATGGCTGGCTGGACGGATTCCTACAGGTAGACCATAACCTGGGTTAGGACATAGGACTTTTTATTTCGGTGATACGCGAAACTTTTTTGACACAGAAAGTTAGTCCCATCAAAAAGTTATGTAATTTTGAATAGAATAGATATAATACTCTTAATTATGTTTACTATAACGATTACATATATAAAAGTAGAAATCAAAAATGTAGAATGAAATGTGAATTTGTGTGACGAACAGAGATCGGATATTCGGATGTATATTCACCTAAAGTTGAGATGTTAGCTAATATGGAATGCGCTTTTGTATCTAAAAAATTTTAACTTTAACTAACACACTTGCTCTAACACCCTACATAGACATATTTGCGTCGGGGGTTAAACATAAATTTTAAATAAATAAGCATCTGAATAGTTATGCAATCCAAGAATTCCGGGGTATGTTTTTTTATAAATAGTTTGTTTGAAGTCGGTTCCATATTATACACCCGACTAGTTATGCATTTCAGGTTCCAGGCAAACCGGGTTTTCTTTTTTACAAAAAAAAAATATATATTTTAAGAAGCTAGTTCCATACTTTCGTAGCTAAAAATTAACTTTAGGTAAATATGCATCCGAATATCCGATCTCTGGTAATGAATGTGTGAATGTAGAATGTGTTGTGTTTGAATTTGATGTCTAGCTCTTAAAGCTATTTTAGTTTATGTCGTAACATCTCAGTCCCCCTAAATAGCTGCCCACCACTAGAGCTGGTTCCCCACAATTGTGAAGGAGTTTCCTGGGAAATGTCCGCATGAAGTGTTGAGATTAGAACACTGAGAACTTGCTATATCAAAGTTCTCTCTCTGTCCTCGAAGCCATTAACTTTTATTTACCCACCTAGCCAACATATTGGCTCCACATATTTCGTTTGTCTGTCCGTAATTCAACCCCAAGCTACTACTTGAGGATCAAATCAACGTTTTGAACGCATTATTGATGTCTTGAACGTAGGGCGTTGTAATTCGAATAAGCCTTCACAACCTTAACTTTACCATTCGATCATTACAAAATGTACTTTATTGTTTACCTTCTAAGTTTCATGTAGGTATTATTGTTTTCTTGGTATTCAAGCAAGGGAGTTGTATTCTGTCAACAAGAGCGCGACAAGGCTGACACACCTATTTTAATAAAGTATGAGTAGAGATCTGAGCTTCTTTTTATTTATTTGGCGTGTACATGAGCGATTACAGAGATTTGTAAATAAATTATACTCAAGATTTCTTCACGGGTGTTTATAGGATGTTTAAGAAAATCAAGCAACAATAGCTCAAATGTTCAGTACTGGTCCTGCGTTTGAACCCCATTCGTTACACTATTGGTGTAAAATCTAGCACCAGCTCATATAAGAAAACATAAATTGTTCTTTAAACGCTTTACCAAATCTAAACAGCATACGACTTTGTTGTAAAAGTAACTGGTTATTGGAAGAGTCATTAAAACTAAAAGATGTATTGGAGTAGAAATGTTGCTTGCAATTTACTGCATTTACCTATTCATTACTGGAAGAGATTCGCACGTACCAGGGAAGCATAGCACAAAAGGGAGGAGGCCTATACTCAGGAGTGGGTGGAACAAGGCTGCCAATGATGCTGATGATGATGGTCGACTACCAATTCGAATTAAGGGTTGTAATGTTTATGGAAATCTTTTGACCGTTAAGGACTCGTAAATTTAATTAATACTCAATACTCAATTCTTTATTGCATTCCACATGTATTACATAGATGGTTTAACGAAGTAAAATATCTGTATGGACCCTGTCGGGCACAGCAACATTTGGAAAGAGGAAGAGGGCTAAGCAGCAATTCAAACAATTCAATATTATTAAAAGTGATTAGATGAGTTTAATTGGGTGTATAATTATGTATATGTATATATATTATCAGGTTTGTGTATAGTATATCAGTTATTTTTATTTTATGTATTGCACTAGAATAAAATAAATAATAAAATAATAATGTAGGTAATTATTATGAAATTCTTAGAAGTATTTTTATTATTATTAAATTATGTTATTATTTATGTATCCATATTTTCATATTTATGTTTGATTTTATATATTCATATTATATTATATAATATATATTTCATAATTTTTGGTGAATAAGAGAGAATAATTTTATTTTACAATAGATTTGTCATCTAAAAACTCCTTTATTGAGTAGTATGACTTGGATTCCAGAAATTGTTTCCATTTATTAATAAATATGTTTGTTTTGCTTACTTCTCTAATGTCATTTGGTAATTTACTGTACTTTTTTATGGACATAAATAAAGGGCTAGTTGAGTGCATTTTGAGTCGGGATTGAGGTATGTTTATTTTGTTTTTGTTGTGTCGAAAGGTGTATCTTATTTGTGTGTCTTCGCATGTAGTGCAAAAATCTGGGCGTTTTCTAACAAATTTACATAATTCTAAGATATATAAACAGGGAAGTGTGACTATTTTGTGTTATAGGAAGTGTGGTTTGGTTTCTGGTTACTTTAGATATATTACTTGATCTGTACCAGTTTATGTAGAATCAGTTCACCAAGTTTGGCAATTATTTATCACAAAGCAGTTAACGCCATCGCCCAACTTCCAACACTGGATTATAACAGGCTTTAACGATGATGATAACCCAATAAACTGAAAAAATTAAACCGGAGCACTTTGCTGTGAAAATTTTCCGGCACTTCGTGTTGAAATGCATTTACTGCATGAGCCATGTCATGTCAATAGATCGAAGGTTGCCGTTTGACTAAAATTGTGTTTTAACCGGCAGCTATTAAAGACACGGTTTTTAGAGTGATCTTTTATTGGTGAATTTTTTGTGGTGAGGTGGATTATGGTGGCGAAAAGGTTCTCTTTGATATGTCTGCTGTTTTTCCTGATAAACCGAAAGGTTGCACTTAAAAGTTTTTTCGTGGAAATAAGTGCGATCACAGTACCAGAACTGCAGTGAAATATTCTTGTTTGAAAGGTATAGCCATCATAAGCCACTTGGAATTTTTTTTTCTCATGTCTGTAACGTATCGCGGTAATCTCTATAATGTTACTAGTATCCTAAGAAGTAGCATCCGCTTTTCATTTGTTTGCCATTTGTGGTCAATTCCCGTATTTTTAAGAACGTAAGCATTCTAATCCTAGTCTGAATCTTTCAAAGAAACTGGCCAAGTGCGAGTCGGACTCGCGCACGAAGGGTTCCGTTCCATTAACTATAAAAACGGCAAAAAAATCATGTCTGTGGTAGGGCAGCCCCCCTTAAATATTTATTTTAGTTTGTTTTTAGTATTTGTTGTTATAGCGGCAACAGAAATACATAATTTGTGGACATTTCAACTGTCTAGCTATCGCGGTTCTTGAGATACAGCCTGGTGACAGACAGACTGACGGACAGACAGCGAATTCTTAGTAATAGCGTCCCGTTTTTACCCTTTGGGTACGGAACCCTAAAAATTCCACTAATTTTCATACATTTTTAACGCAAATAATTGGCCTTACGGTACCTACGCAATTTGTAAGAACTAAAAAAAATATAAGATTTCTTGAACCATCTCCCAATTACGTAACCCACAGTCTACACTTTCCTACATCACCAAGCTGTAGAAATTTTGTGACTCGTGGAAATTTTCGACGTTTCCAAGCTGTTGGCGCAAGATGCTTCGCTAACACAATTTGCTGAGAACGCCTCAGCTATGTCGCTAAACAGTTTATACTCAACTTTGGGCCACAACGCAAGAATGCATGCAACTTTACTGTCTCGAACCTGATAACCCCTCACTCAGGTTGTTTTATAAAATTTTGTTTACACTTTGAATAAGCTATGTCCTAAGAGAGAAACCATATTTCTTATATGGCAAAAACTGTTTTCAGAATGGAATTTTCGAGTGGCAATTTTTAAAAGACGTTTTATATTTGGGAGTAATCTGTCATTATTTTCACAACAGATTTAAAAATATCTAACTTTCTGGGTTTGGTTCCTATGGATAGTAATGTCAGCCTGCAATTGTGTATGCCTTTTTTGGTTGAGAACAAACTTGCAGTTGTTCTCAACCAACGCGTACGTACAGGATTTATTCTTTATTGATACTGTAAAGACTAACTAAACTAACATATATTGTATTTTCAAAATGGAAGGTACAGAAAGACTATATGGCGCGCGTGTGTCGTCGGTTGCGTTCGTTGGTGAAGTATCGGCCCTTCGGTTCCTCTGATGCATCGTCTAAAAAAACAAGGTCTGGCATTTCGGGAGTGACACATGCTCACGTCACTATCCAGTTGCCACTTTATTGCAACAAAACACGAATTATGGAAACATTTTCAGTCACCATTCTGTTAAAAAATATATTTATAGCATTTAAATTGTCATTTCGTTTTTCTAATCAAATGAAACAATTCAATTTAAACATATGCCAACGTAATTGTTAGTTAAAACCTCATTGTTGTATCGGATTCGCACAGGTAATAATGGCGGTTGGGGAGTTATTATTACACACTACTGGTAACACAGCGGTAATGACGTAGGCTTGTGTCACCCTGTGTCTCGGAATGCTTTACCTGGCGAAGTATATTATTCTACCATGCTATGACGTACGCGTAGCGCATCTCGCGCGCCCGCGCATCCCCGCCCGACGTCTGACACGAAGATAGCCGACGGCGCCCGAACCGCCAGCCACCGTTACCTAACTAATCTATAAATCTATGTATAGATATTATAAATTCAAGTCCGCGTTGTTGTCCTCAACTACGCAACGGAATTTAATGCGGTTTTCACTATTATTTAGGGATTTTATTCCGGAAGATGTATGTGTATATTACGTCACTATACAACTTACATTTAATTAATTAATCTCGAAATTTGGTCAAGTCGTAAAAACCGTGCGAAGCAGGGATGGGTCGGTAGTGTTACTTAAATATAGCTGAAATTATGTACTTAAGATAACTTGGTGCGTGAAAATTCTAACAGGAAAACACTTGTCTAAAAACTAAATTAGCTGTAAATGTGGTTGTAACTGTACTAGGCCCGTATTAGGTACAAACTTTTGAAGAACTGCCAAAATGCCAACTAAAATTCTTACATTAGAGAAAAATACCCGTTCCAAATCTGTTTTATGAAGATAAAGATAAAGATATTTTTTTTATTTTTTTTTATTTGTCACTACATGCGTGTACATGCTAATTAAGCATGCAGGACGTGTCAATATTAATATTTGGTACGTACATGTTTCACCCGTAAGACGTAAAAATTTACAAAAAAATAAAAAAATATACATAACTAAATTACAAAATAAAAACTAAATTACTAAAGGCACTTCAATAATAATTATAAATAATACACATTGATAAGTCAGTAAAATTAATTAATCATAAAATGTCACAAAAATTAAGAAATAATAAATTTTAAAATCCAGCATCACAAATAATTACAGTGATTTGTTAGTACAAACCTTTAATTCATAAAAAAAATCTTAAATCAATCCAAATATCACAGTCATACGTTAAGTAAATATAACCCAGTATTTCCTGTCTAAGCAGATACTTTAAAATTTTAATGACCCACCAAATTTCAGTAATGGTGGGGCGATCGATTCTAGCTCATACATTATGACCGCTGCTCGTTTATCGGTGAAGTTAAAATATAAGTTGGGTCAACCCTATCTGTTACTGTGGTGTCGATGCCAGTTGAAAATCTTTACTATGATAGTGATAGGGCTGTGCTGACGTATTTGTTTATTTTTTTGGAGTTATAACTTGATATTGTACCTATTTCCCGAACCCAGAGATGTTGAAATCGTAGGATTTAAACATCTCTTGGGACAAGACAGTTACCAATACCTCATATTTGATCAATCTAACTAATAACTCAGGGTTCAGCAGTCATTCTTAACACCACTAGACCAACAAGGCAGTTAATGAGGGGAGTTGTATATCTGCATGCATTCATGTTTTTTTTTTATGGTATCTATTTACAGTGCCATGGTGGTTATAAGACAGAAGCATGGAATTAGTATGTACTACGACAGAGGCGAGAAACTCCAGCTATTAAAATTTTGGTTCAATACGACCCGACGTCAAATCAGTGTATCAAAAAACAGACAGGACAGATACTTGCGCGTTGAAAGATAAATTATTTGAAAGCACAAAAGCCACTCCCTTCTCACTAACCGATCAAATGAAACCGTTAAAAAACTCAGTACTATCCTCTGGTCTGTATCTACAGCGCTACCCGCATTACCGTGCAGAGAACCGGCTTGGCAGCCCAACCTCTTGCCATTGGCTCTCCGCCAGTGAAATCTGTTCGCGGTTCATGCGACCCTGGTACATTTTTATACATTTCCATATTAAAAATAAATTTTATTACTTAAATATGTATGTTTTGGTTTAAAGTAGATTAGTTACAATTTAGTGGATGTATTTTCGCCTAAAATATAGGTATATGGTAAAGTTAATAAACTATGTCTAGACATAACAATATTGAATATTTTTCAATACCTTAGATAAGTACTTACTGTTTGGGCATTTACGAGTACATCTATTTATAAGTATATATAAAAATTAATTGCTGTTCTTTAGTCTCGCTAAAACTCAGAAACGAGTTGACCGATTTGATTTTTGTTTTTTGCTTTGTTCGCCTCTTTACTGGGACGGGTTATAAGAAAAATAAATTGGACAAACACAAATGAAAAATTTTGACAGGACAACGTCTAGCGGGTCAGCTAGGTAGGTAGCTAGGTAGAGCAGGTAAGTAGGTAGGGTAGGTAGGTAGGTAGGGTAAGTAGGTAGGTGGGTAGGGTAAGTAGGTAGGGTAGGTAGGTAGGGTAGGTAGGGTAAGTAGGTAGGGTAGGTAGGTAGGGTAGGTAGGTAGGATAAGTAGGTAGGTAGGTAGGTAGGGTAAGTAGGTAGGCTAGGTAGGTAGGTTGGTAGGGTAAGTAGGTAGGTAGGTAGGGTAAGTAGGTAGGTGGGTAGGGTAGGCACATACGGTAAGTAGGTGGGTAGGTAGGGTAAATAGGTAGGTAGGTAAGTAAGGAAAGTAGGTAGGGTAGGTAGGTAGGGCAGGTAGGTACGGTAAGTAGGTAGCGTTGGTAGGGTAGGTACGTAGGGTAGGTACGTAGGGTAGGTACGTAGGGTAGGTACGTAGGGTAGGTACGTAGGGTAGGTACATAGGGTAGGTAGGATAGGTAGGTAGGTAGGTAGGGTAGGTGTTAGATACTTAGTGCTACCTGTGCGAAGCCGGGCGGGTAAAGCTAGTACTTTCATAAAAAGACATTCTCATTGGTTTATTCACAATTTGCACTTCACTTTATTATAGACCTCTAAGTAACTAAACTTTGTATACGATAACAAACAACAACAATGCAATATCATTAGGTGTTATCACGACGTGCCCCAATTACATTCACTAAATCCACATAAAGATTAACCCTACAAAATTAAATTACGAGATCTTCTAAAGTTACGTAAGTTGCTTCCAGTCTCATATCGCAAAAGCAACAAAGCCATGGGTACGTCTTAATTCTCTCCCCGATATTACCGCCCGGAGGCCACTTTTCTAAAACCAATAAATATAATAGCATCGGATATCCTACGAAATAAAAAGCAATCGGTTGAGTTCCATTTCGTCCAATATTTCGTATCGGACTTAAATTTTCTGGCGACGAACTTCGATTTATTTGAGACCAGAGGCCGATTTGGTTTTGGCCGGGCGATTTCGGGTTAGTTAATTAGTTTTAGTTTTTATTATTATGCCTCAAAGATGGTGGATGAAATAAAAGGAATATTTAACTGTGTGAAAGCTTATGCACCAAAAATTTATTATTTTTTTGGGTGGGAAGTCACCAAATGACTTCTCCCGCTCTGGGCGGAGCGGAAGGGCGTGTCAGACTCTTACTGACTAAAACCCACCCGTGTTCCTTCAGTTGCCTGTGCGCCAGGGCCACGGTAACTCTTTCGAACAATCCGCGACCCCGGCAGGCATCGTGGCTGCTAATGAACTATTCCATAGTTCATTAAAGCAGTAATGAATAACACCTAAAGATTTAAAACCGAGATCACATAGGATTTAAGAAACTTGTAATATTGTATAAGGTAACGATGATGAATTGGAAAACCGAATAGTTTTTGAAACGACACAACTGAAGACTATTAAATTTGAAGGGCTAGGCATTCATTTGAGGTAACCTGTTGTTCAAACATTTCCATTATATATAGGGTCAAATTAAATTAGCTAGTGAAACTCCACAGACGTGATGGGTATGGATATCTAAATACGATAAAATAAAAATAAAAGAGATTAGAAGCATTATTTTTTGGATTCAACGACCGCTGTTATTGTTGCTACTTGAAGTATGAGTTGAGAAAATCTGTTTTCTTTTGTTTTATCATGTTTAGATATCGATACACATAACGTCTGCGAAGTTTCGCTACCTAATTTAATGTGACCTTGTATATATTATCTGGAAGTATAAAAAACGGGGCCACTCACACTTGAATATCCATTGGAAATGTTCTTATTGAAAAAGACAACCTTAAGAGACTAGGTTGGTCAAAACTTGCGATGTGACTTAGAGCCCGTTGTTTGATCAGGAGTCAAAGATACTAATAGTTAAAATGTGTTAGTTAAACTAACAATCTGTTAAAAATGTCAGAAGTACGTTGTTTGACAATGGTTAAGCTAACTATAGTTAAAAAAAAATTACAATTTGCTATAAAAGTTAACCATGCGCAGAAACTTTGACAGCTATTGACTATTGTCAAGTGACTAATTGTTTAATTGACTATTGGTCATGTTTAACTATGTATCAAACAACGGGCCCTTAGTAACCCAGTTTTTGTCCACCAAAATTGAAACAGTTCTCTAAGACGGTCATACGCCAGATGGCAATGCTCACGTACCCCCGACGTGGATATATCGCATGCCAAGCCTTCATCACAATGACTCGCCTCTTAGTCTCCGGGGAACGGAGGCGTGAAGAGTAAAATGTATTCCTTCATTTGTTTTTCTTTTGGCAGCACTGTTCGACCACCTAGTTTTGTGGAGATCAACATGCAGCGCAGTTTTATACTAAGATCCACTTGCACCGCCAATCACTAAACACGTTTAGCGTTAAACAAGTTATAAACATCATTTTGTCTCTGTCATCTTCAAACGTTTGACAGAAACAGAATAATGTTTTAAACTCGTTTAGCGCTAAAGGTGTTTAGTGATTAGCGGTAAAATGGGCCTTAGTATTTTATTAACTTTTTATATTTGCTAACATTCGCGCCAGTAGTGGGGTTTGAACCAATAGCTCTATGTATATTTCTCATTCCGATGCCGTTGGCTTATTCTTTATGTGAGTTTGCCATTGCTAATGTTCCTATTAACACTTTAAATTAAGTCAAGTATGCTGGCAATTGGAGTCGCCAGTTGAAACCGTTACGCTCAGTCACCTGAAATCAATTTCATGCCATTTAATATTTTTACCGTAGAGTTTGATCATAATTAGCAACGATGTAAAATATCAGATATATGGCCAGTAATTTTTTTTATGACAAACCTTAGTTACAATGTACAAGCTAACAATAAAATATATAGGTACTAGCGACCCGCCCCGGCTACGCCCGGGTAGCAAAGAATAATATAATATAGCCTATGTCACCCGGAGATAGCATAGCTTCCCAACAGTGAAATAATTTTTTAAATCGGTTCAGTAGTTTCGGAGCCTATTCAATACAAACAAACAATCATATCTTTAATAAAGCGATGCTAACACCAAAAATTGAAAAAGTAAGAACAATTGAATTTCACTGTATTTCGTTTATTACAAAATAAATTTAGGTTATACCTTAGCCTCAGCAACACATGGTGGTTATGCTATTAAATTGTAGCTTATATGAAACGTTTGTATTTTTAACATAGCGCCATCTATTAAATACTTACTCAATCCAGTCAACAGATATCACCATCTGTTAGAATCGTTTGGAGCTAACAGATAATTGTGACTGTAAAATAATAGACACTTTGCAATAAAATAATATTGCGACTATAAACTGAGATGTAACCTATCCTATCTTTCAAGTTGGATCTCAAATTTAAAATCGGTTCAGTAATTTAGGAGTCCATCGCGGACAAACAACGTGACACGTAATTTTTATATATATAAAGATATTATGTACAAATAAATAAAAAAATAAAAGGCGAAGAGCTCATTGGGTATCAAAAAATTCGTCCGCATCGCTGTACGTGCGAAAAGTGCCCAAAAGGCTGGCATTATTGCCATGTTGGATGGCAATGCTGATTCATTGGGCTAAAAATAGGCTAGCCCTCTGGTCAAGTGAAGAGTCGACCAACCGCTTGGCGATGTCCCGAAATACTCGATGAGGCACTCGGACCCCAAGGCCCTAGTTTTTTAATTCCAAACGGCTCTAACATGTAGCTCCTAATAAGGTTGTTATATTTGCGCCGTTGGAGGTCTTTTCCTCCTGCAGCAGCCGCCCCAGCACAGCCCGCCGTGCTAGGAAGATGAGATGGCGCGAGGGTGTCGACGCAGATTGCATCCCACAACAAAGGCCTACCCAACTTCCAAGGCATTATGGTCATCCCTTCTGGCCTGTTTCCATCGTCGCGTGCCAAGCGATTTGGTTCTCAAACAGCTGACACCCTCTCAAAAGGTGACAAGAGCCAGACGCGAGATGTCATAGATGCTGGCGTGCCGTGCCATACAACCAGCGCTCTTGCTGCAGGATAGGCCATGGTGTCCGAGGCAGTCGACTGCTTCACCGTATTGACAGCGATGTAAAGCCCCGCAAGGAGCCCCCACACGAGAACATCTAGCGAGCCGGAATGTGGTGCCATCCAGCATAGTGGATTATGTTGGGTGATGGAAGCACCTGAAGCCAGAAGTCCGACTCCTATTCACTACAGCCAGCAAGCGGGCACGCTCAGCAGTATTGGTAGACGTATTAATGAGTTTATTCCGTACCAAGCGGCTCATCCCACTGTTTCTGGGAAGACGGGTTGTCGGGCTGAACCGTGTCCGGACAACCCACTTTCCAGGCATTCACCGCATCGGTCAAACATGGCACTTCAGAGTCAAAAGGGGCTAAGACTTCTGTGGTTAACTTTTCGGTGCTGTGGAAGTGTGGACCGAGGACAGGAACGCCGGTAGGTTTACACTAGAAATTTTGTGGACGCCGAGCCCACTAAAACGAATGGATAGTGTGCCTTGCAGTCACGTGTGGTCATCCAATGCCATATATTTAATATGGATTTTAGAGTACTTCGAATAATATGATCGACTTTGTCTAAAAGCTGGTTGCTTCGATAAAGAGGAAGAGCGGAAAATAATGCCATATTTAAAATGGATTTTAGAGTACTTCGAATAATATGATCGATTTTGTTTAAAAGGTGGCTGCTTCGATAAAGAGGAAGAGCGGAAAAGATACATAAAATTTGGAACGTAACAGCAATATCTGGTAAGGATGAATGCCGAATGTAAATTAATTTTAGAAAGTCTATCCGAAATTTTGTTAAAATGTTTATTTTTTTCCGCGACAAATGGTGAAATTTTTTAATATCAAATGCAACTGAATGCCAGTACTTTATTAATAGGAATGATAACGTTCATATTGTTTTACATTGGTTTTAATACAACGATATTTTCATTCGCATCACACAAAACAGCCAGTTTCCTAGCTAGCCTATACAAAACTACCAGTTTCCTAGCTAGCCTATACAAAACAGTCACTTTGATAGTAAACAAACACTCCAAGAGACCGGCTTTTTAAAATTTGAAACATTTCTTCGCGATAACTGACAAATGCAAGAAGCTTTTAAATTAAGTTACAGGATCGCCGAAGCGTATGACTAGTGTAGGATTACTATGTCAGTGTCTACACTAATGCATTTCTTTTACTTTGGTGCAGAAGACTAGCAATGGAAGGTGGCGACATTTGTTGGCTAGTTACTTGTCGGATTAAAATTTTAAGGGAGTGTTTTTGAAAATATTTTCCGGGACTGTTAAGTTCAGAAGTTGTGGACAAGGTTTGGGTTTGGACTATTTTTGTACGTGGTAATGGTATTGCTCTTATTGCTTTTTGACTTGAATTTTAACTTAGATACCAAAGAAGCGCGAAAATATTTTTTAGGGTACTCTAGCTTTTAGATTCGAATCTTGCCATGTCCAAATGTTAGGTTTTTAATAGCAAAATGTAATAAAATTTTGGATAATTGTTAACTTTATTGACTGAGGAGGAAAAGGGAGATGGTGCCTGGAGTTGATGCTCTAAAGTAACCAACACACAATTTGTATCCGCTTCGATCAACGATCATTTATTAGTAATGGGTCATAGCTTTTCGCCAGCAATCGGAAAATTAATGTACAAAACGCCTTCGCATGATGGCTAAATAACTGCAGAATGTAACCTAGGTAAATACAAGTAAATACCTACAGTTTTCATTTAATCAATATCGAGAAGCGTGCACTGGCTAGGTTGGAAAACTCGAAATACTAACTAGATTTTTTTGTTTCCTCAATTTTGTTGCCTACAAACTTTACTGATATTAACTGAAACTCAAGGTAAAAGTGAAAATACGAACTGTAAATACTTCGTATTTAGTCAGGTAAGTACCTAAGTAGATTAACTTTTTTATAGTCTTGGACTTACGTACTGCAATATTCGAACAGTTTTTTTTATACAAGGAATGTAGGTATGTATTTCTGCAAATATAAATTGTGTACCTACTTACTTTTTTCAATCGCCAGCCTTTATCCGCAGTTTTAATTAAGATTGGAAACTAACCTCAACAGACTGTTGTGTGTATCTGGCTTACCAAATGCGGTTAAAATATCAAAATTTTCAGTACATGAAACTAACCGACCAATACGCAATTACATAACTTTTCATGAAAAAAAATTACAGTATAACACTGGTATTCTCCTAATGGGAAAGCAGATGTATCTGTAAATAACACCTATTTGTAGACAGTTATGTTTAAGTCTCATGTAATGAGTCGGATTGCTTCAAGAAAATCTTGATGGAAAAATCCAGCCACACTTCATACTAAGAAAAAGAAAAAAAAAGAAAGAAAATTTGTTTATCCTGCACAAACAACACGCACAATACAAAAAAAAAACTATTTTAGACAAAATACATCCACTAATAAAAATAGCCAAAAGCCTCGTACTTAAAACGTTAAAAGTTTGACATTGTTGTCTATTTCTTGATCTTCAAAGACCAAAGACAATAATAGACATTGCGTAATGCGTTGCGATACTGGCAGATGACAACAAAAAACAAACCCAAAAATGGAATGATCTACTTTTGTAACTGCTTTTGTAAACAACAATAATGGGTTACTGTTAGTCACCATCATCCCACTGCTGGGCAAAGACCTCTCCCAAGACTTCCAGCTCTTTCGATCCAGGGTTAATGTTGACTACAGGTCGTTGGTTTTGTTATTGTAAAATGAGTTAGCAATGTTAAATAAAAACTTTGAACCAAACAAAAGATAATAAGCGACCATGTTTATGTGAAATTAAATATTTTGAATTGAACTTGAAAGCATTCTAATCATCTCAAAAGACCATTTCAGACACTAATCTGCATGGTCTTCACATGATCTGACCAAGATTGATAAATGATAATGATAAAAGATTTTATTTCTGTAAGTAGGTTTGTACAAACACTTTTACACCTGAATCATATTTTTTAAACTAGATGAGGTCAGCGTTTCCTAAATGACTACTCTGAGAAGAAAGGCAGAAACAAACTCAGAGGTCACATTCTCTTTTAAAGTCCAGACATAATCTTAGTCAGATCATGTGGAGACCATGTAGATTTGTGTCTGAAATGGTCTTTTGAGGAAATAAACACACAGATTGAGTGGACCTGTCCAGTCAGTGCACGCATTTGTCAGTAATCGTGTAGCTCAACTCGGAACTTAAGAAGCTCAACGTTTCGATAAACAATAATAAAGAAAGGACATTTGATTAGGCCGCATAAATTACTCAAATTGCCAGATCATGATTAAAACTAACTGAGAAAAAAAAAAAGCAATGACCCACATAGTCCTCACATTCACAATAATTAAAATAATATAATACTTTACAAAGTAAATACTGATGTCATTGTTTATATAAAATTCACCAATGTCAATGTGTATATAAAAATTCGGTCATAATATTTGAGGACCATGTAGATTGGTGTCTGAAATGGTATTTTGAGAGAGAGATTATGTCTGGACTTTAAAAGAGACCGTGACCTCTGAGTTTGTTTCGGCCTTTCTTCTCAGAGTAGTCAGATAGAAAACGCCGACCTCGTCTAGTTTAAAAAATATGATTGACGTGTTAAAGTATTTGTACGAACCTACTTACAGTAATAAAATCATTTATCATTTATCATCAAAAACTTCTTCGTAACTCAAAAATACAGTTACATCGTAAGCCGCTACAAACTCCACCTTGTCAACGAAAAAATTTTTCATCGTTCGCCCGGACACCATAAAAACGGTAATGGAAATATCGAGTTACCGAGTTACCGCCTGCAATGGAGACGAATTGATTTCACAAATCAAATAACTGCCGTGCAGCCTTCGACCTAACTCTGTTGTGTCTGAGCCGAGTTACTCAACAGAGCAGTCGACTGCTCTGTTGAGGAACTGGGCAGAGATAAACGGATCATACATAATTTGGATAACTTTCTTGCTTAACACCGTACATTTAAATGAGAGCACCTTAAAAATAACCCAAGTAGCAAAATCGGGTCCTTATAATGGTCTCAAGACTATTTTTTCATGCACTTATAAGATACTTGAAGTATGCTACAAACAAGGATTTGGGCGCAAATATAGGAGCATATATTTCTGTAACGATCTTATAATGAACTTGGATAAAGTCATTAACTCGTATAATATACTTGACGAAAAACAATAGTTTCTATAACAATCTTAGCCTATGCAGTTACAGGCACTAGTGCTTCTATAACGCTTTGACTCCAGTATCTTATGAAACCTATCAATTTTATAATGCGCTTGTAACATACTTGGTTATTTGTTATAAGTACATTATATAGGTATAAACTGTAACGTGCACGTGTTTTGTATTTGAGAAATTTGTTTCTTTTTATATTCCTTACTAATATAAATAATTCCATTAGTATTCATTCGTTTTTAATATGAATACTTTGTGAATATAGTGTGGAAACTGGTGGGGAAGTCAAATTTACTGTGAATATGTACCGCATATTGATTTTTTCTTAACGCCTAGAGCAAAATTGAACATTGTGAAGTTGTTGTTAAAATTTAATTTCAATGATTCTTGTGAATATTCGCCATGTTTTAAAAATGCTCTGCATTGAGTACTTTATAGAATCACTATTAGCAAATTAGTACTTATTACAGTTTTGGTAACTATCACTTCTCCTCTATTTTAAAACAAATTAGGGTTCCTCATGAATTGTTTATCAACCTCACCCGTTAAATCTGACTAAGCTTTGATTATTTTTTCGTCCGTCAACTGTTTAAGCAAGTTTACAAGACTTTTATTTGTTTTTAACAAAGTTCGTGCATCTTTGGGTAGAATGTTTTTAATTCTTTTGTATAATATTATTGATAGTTCATTTGGTGTCAAATGCATTATATTCAATTTTATAGCCCAGCTTTGTATATCTTGAAGTAATTCATGATTCTTTTCAGAGTCTGTGCTTTCTTTTATTTCTGAATCATATTCTTCCTCATGGCCTTTTCTTCCTGTTCTTCATGATTAGAATAGCACTTAACAGGTACAGCATCATTTTCGACGGAACCCTCCATTACATAATCTGTTGCACTTGACTATGAGATGACAAACTATAATTTGACAAAATGGCTGACGTTTACTTACAAAGTACTTGGTCAAGTAATTTGTAAGCATGTTTGCTCTCATAGCGTATTCGTAACATGCTAACAATCATATAAGAGACTTCGACAAGACGATAATGCCAATACTTATAATGTTCTCTGATAAGTATGTTAAAAGTAAATGTATCCTATAACTGTCCTATAAGTTAATTTTGTAGTAGCTATAGGACTTAGTTATAGCAACCAATGCTCTTGAGTATATTTAGTCTTGTGAAATGCATTTATAAGTATATGAGTCTTATAACTGTTCTATAAGTTAAACTTGTATTTACTAGAAGACTAAGTTATAGAAGCAAATGCTCCTGAGTAAATTAAGGCTTGTGAAATGCTACTATAAGTAAAATAGTCTACACCAATGCACTTATAAGAATCTTATAATTGTTAATACACTTATCATATTTTTTTATAAGATTACTTTGCTTGTTGGGAAGTATTTATTAAATCATCGTCATTGGCAGACTTGTCCCCGTATCTATTTCATATGTCCCCTTATATTCCAAAGGTGTTATAAGAAATTAATGGGTAAACCACTTTCTATGTACTTAATAAGGTTATGCAGCAATTATTTCATTAATTATTTTGCACTCTGGGGTTAAATCGCACTGCCATTGTTAGATAATGATAAGATTCTAAACTGTCGCTATTGTATTTGTGATTAGCGTATTTTGAACTCGTAACAGAAATCCTAATTTTTTAAATCAATTCACCTCTCAGTTTTAGGAATACTGCAGTGCGTGAAGTAAATGTGAATATTTTTTATTTTTATTATTTATGTACACACAGTAAAATAGATACAGAAACGGCATATTAGTATTAAGTACAAAGGTACTGCTTATTTCTTAAAAAAAACCTTCCAGCCGATCTGCGAAAGGAGAAATGAAAAAGAAATGTAGACAATAGTGTGTGAGAACAAGAAGAGAAGAATTTAATTTGTGACGTCTTAAACTAGAATATTAAATATACTTACATATAATGCAAAATATAAATAAAAATTACATTTTACTTTTAATACATACACACATAAACTCACGCCTTCTTCCCATGTGGGTAGGCAGAAACTACGCCACCTGCTACTATCCTTACATACTCCTTTTGCTTCATTTACGTACATACTCTGATCATTGGTCTGGTCTGCTATTTTTAATAATTTTTTGTAATTGAATTCCTTCTGTCAGTTTATATTTTATAACGTATATTCAACAAAATACTGAAGTTCTAACTATTGTTCTAGTATAAGAATGTCACATCACATTTCATATTCAATATTGTGTGCTTCGGTAAACCACCAGCGTCTTCTCAGTTCGAACCGACGCTTCCCCGGAGACTGTCAGTGTCAATATCAATAATAAACTATTGAATAATAACACGCTTTGAGAAATTTTATAATTTTAACCTTCCATGACGAGATGCCAAGCTAAAAGCGTTGGTTGAATCCAATCGGTAAGTATGCCAGTTAGGGGTATGGTGGCAATGAATTTGAAAACCAACTTGATTATGTAATTTTGTATGGGTAATTTTTACTCTTGCTCGTTGCTCTTTTCGCTCTTGGCACAGTCACGATGTGCAGCTGCCGACTATTTCTATTCTGTGCTCGTAACACAAATACAAAATACAAATAGTTTATTTTTCTTTACAAGGTTTGTACTACATAGCTAGTGATAAAATTGTCCTTTTAAGCAAATAAATGCCTGTATTAGGACACTCCACTCTTCCGCAACTTAAATTTACATAATGTACGTTCACATACAAAAATGATGCCAGTATTTACTATTTATATAATTTAAAGAAAGTAAAATAACATAAAAGTTCAATTAAATTAACACAAAAAGAATAAAAATAATAATAATAGAGTAATAGACTAATAGATTTGTTTTGTTTTAGGCACTTAAATATAATTTACTCGCTAATAGATTTGTTTTGTTTTAGGCACTTAAATATAATTAATTCGAGTTAATTTATCTTTTTTATGCAGGTGTTTTTGTGGCAATAAAGCAATTTTCATTCTTTCATTCTTATTTGACTTTGAGGCTAAAGAAGCGAGGGAATAAGCTTGTCTAATGAATGGTTGAACTGACACAACATCCATCTGCTAAGCGTGGCAACGGATTAATGTTGTCAATTAATCTGCCTACTCTTTTACCAACTATGTTGGGGTCGGCTTCCAATCTAACCGAATGCAACTGAATACCAGTATTTTACATGGAGCGACTGCCTATCTGACCTACACAACCCTGTAATAAGATATCCCTTGGTAAGACTGATTGTCAGTCTTACGGGCTTCTGACGACCCGTAACGACTGTCAAAGATCCACGAATGACAGCCGGGACCAACAGCTTAACGTGCTTTCCGAGGCACGGAGGAGTCTCGGTATGTAAACATGGTCACCCATCCATGAACCGACCGCAGCAAACGTAGCTTAACCTGATGGATTGACTGTTGTTATTACATAGCCACAAGCACCCAAAGGATTAATATTGTAAGAATATATATTAACATTAATATATTTTTTGTTAGTTGACAGAAAATTTATTCTAAACAATAAAACGTTGATATTTATATGATATAATTTTTAAGTTTTACCAATGATCCTTTGTTTTACACGCCTTAAGAGGGAAGCGCACGGTTGCCCGCGAAATAAAAGTTTCTTAATCTTTTTGAGATTTGTCAGTGTCGGGTATATGTTGAACACATGATTCGCGACCATAACAAGTATGTATTTACAGAATTATAATCATTAAAATTATCAATACAACCCTCTAATTTCATATAATCCTATTGATTGATATTTTATGAAATTTTCATTCAATAAGATTATATGAACTTAGAGGGTTGTATTGATGATTTTAAACATACAACCTAAACATAGGTTGTATATTTAAAATCATACTACTACTTGAAACGGTTGCGAATCATATTTTTTTCAATAGAAAAAAATATGATTTGCGAGCGTATCAAGTATGTATTTACAGAATTATAATCATTTAAATCATCAATACATTACGGTCGCGAATCATAAATATTTTGTTCAACATACAAAATTACCTGCAAATTGCAAAAGACGTAAAAAAATTTGAATTTCGCGGGCAAACTGGCGCTTCCCCCTTAATCAAATATTTTCGTTTTCTAGAACGATGCTCAGTTATAAATGAGGTAAATAATAATTTCATACAGTTTTTTACCGTAGTTTAATAAACCCCGACTGAGCTTCAACCTGATACACCAAAATCATGGTCCCTCTACCAAGTAACCGGCTAATGTTTGACAGTCTATCGGTGACGTTAACGAGCTCTGAATACGTCTACAAAGTAATGGAATATAAGCTTTATGGAGTCGTAATAAGAAATAATCTCATTCACATGTAATGGGGTTTTGTAGGAAAATATCAGAGTATGTGTTGAAGAATTTTGAATAGAAAAGTGAGATGCTTTACCTTGATACTGATATTAACATACAGACGGTGAAGTATCAATATATTAACGATTTTCACTTTATTGCATATTCGTAGGTAACATAATGAAAGACCTCGTATTTGCAAAGACATAAGGTCTAAAATCATTATCACAATCACAAGCATTTCCTACAACATTTGAAATATAAGTATATTTTTGATTTATATGTTAAAAACTATAGAAATGAAACGTTATTTTCGCCATTTGCAAAATCATGGTTTTTTAGTTATTAGATTAATACTTTACCGTCGATATGTCGTATGTCTCGATTCCTATATCCATACAAGTATTAGTTGTTTGTACCAATGGTACCCAATTGGAATGGTGGAATTTGGGCCCTAAAAACGATTAGTAGGTGACTTGTATGGTCAGCAACAAAAGTCTATGAACACTGCTACTTTTACACGAAATATATTCGGGGCAAAGTGATTCGATAATCTGTTTTATATAATTTCATGTAATAGCTAAAAGCTAATATTCTTAAAATTTTACTTCGGTACCGATTTTAATTAAATATTTTTCTCAATAATTAAGGTGTATAAAATTAAAGTGTTCATTGCGGGACGAGCTTGATGCCTACAAACAGGATTGGTCAACACTAGCTCAAGATAGAGAGGAGTGAAAAGGAGAAAGGGAGTCCTTTGCTCTGCAGTGGGACAACATAACCTAATAATAATAATTCTTTTATTGTCAGGTAACTGAGGCTAATAGACAAAATACACAAATTACATAATAACAAACTAATAAATAATAAAACTAAAAGTTGCGTTAATAAATATTGCTTACAACTATGTTAGTAGTACTTCACGTCACTAGCTAATTGTCCTTATGCTGTCCTGTGGTATTTGCCCGCGGAAGCGACGGAACACCACGTCCTGCGGCCAAAAGTCTTCTTCCAAGACGACGGACAAGTAACAATTAGGTACTGGCACCACGAACGCTTTGAAGTTGACGTTGTGGTGCGAAAAATAAAATAAATAAATAAATGACGTCGCTGATTGTACCTCTGAAAGTAGCGTTTGGTCAGATGGCTATATTACAATATCCTAGATAACTGGTAAGTACCTACATATTTCGCTTTCAGTACAAGAATCTCGCATCTTGCTGAACAAGAATGGAATGCACTGTAAACAAGGCTGCAGAACTTTCTAGAATAAATTCCACACGTAACTTAATCGGAACTTGAAACAAGAGGGATATTGATGTTTCGGTTAGGGTAGCCAGGTTCAGCCTTAATCGTAATAAAATAAGTTTTATAAAATGTTAATTGCCACAATTAAAAAATGTATAAATAATATTATTGTATTTTCACAGCATCGAATTACTTATTTGGCTAACTGATTAAATTTTTACAAATAAAAATTTGGGACAAAATAGTGACCTTATTGATGACTAGCTGCGCCCCGCGGTTTCACCCGCAGAAATCTCGATTCCGTGGGAATATCGGAATAAAAAGTATCCTATGTCCTAATCCAGCTCATAGTCTACCCATGTGCCAAATTTTATCCAAATCCGTTCAGCCGTTTTAGCGTGATTGAGTAACAAACATCCAAACATCTACACTTTCACATTTATAATATTAGTAGGATGTTCTTCAGAATGGTCAGGTGTGTAATACTCGCAATCGGCGTGCGTGTATGACCAGATGTATGAACGTAAACGAAGCAAAAGGAGTATGTAAGTGTCGTAGCAGTCGACGTTCTATAGTTTCTGCCTACCCCAATGGGAAGAAGGCATTTATAAATTTTGGTATAAGTGAAGTTGTGTTATGTACTTATTTCTCAACATGGACGCCATAATTCTTCTAAAATACGACATTGAGCAGTGAGGCAGGAAGATCTTCAATCGACTTTTTGCTAACCTTAGAATTAGCCTAGCTAATCGGAAGGAAAAAAAAAACCTAAATAGTAGATACTGTTTGACAGTATGATAATCAGCCTATACTGTTCCCACTGCTGGGACACAGACCTACTCTCTGTAATAGGGCGTGCGCCATAATCCACCACGCGGGCCCAGTGCGGGTTGGTGGATGTCACAACTTACAATGTCTTCGAAGTTTTGGTTCTAGGACATGCCGGTTTCTTCACGATGTTTGCTTTCACTGTTTTGAGAGCAGTGGTGATGAAATAATTTACATAAAGTAAAGCGCCTGCCTGCGTGAAAGAAATGTTTGACTTTATTCGAAAATATCGTTTCGAAAAGAAGTGAAATTAATTTATTTTCTTTCTTTTACCTAGGTACAGTCACGAGCACTAATATGTCAACACTTGGCAACTTTCAATAGCGATTTTTCGTGAAATAACGAATTCAACCTTGAAATGCGACATACTACATAAATCTATGGGTTCGAAAGTACTTTGTTCATAACAACATAAAATTTCATTAAAAAATTAAGGAGAAAATCGCTTTTTAATTTAGCCAAGTCATATTTATTTTTATTGTTATTATTATTTTTATTTTTATATTATTTATTTATTTTTTATATTATTATTATTTTTTCAAGCCATATTTATGCTCGTGACTGTACTACTGATGAAACCTTAAACCCAATATATTTAATCTTAGCCGTAACCGTACTTCACTGAGTTGTCGTAAAGTCCTCACCATTGCCTACTTATTTCTTCGGACGAAGTCCTTCACAAGAACCTTTATAATTCATTGGCGAAAAGCTAACTAAGACTGTCAAAATAGAAAATATTTTTTACAGGCGCGGTACATTATGCGATTCTATAATATGTCCCATATTTGCAATGTGACACTATCTTCTAATACTTTTGAATTTGAAGATAGCATAGGGTTTGTTAAAAAACCCACAGTGAAACTAAACCCCATGGCCGGGTATAAGCAGAATAGTATCATCGAACGACTACGCCTACTCAATTTAATGATCAAAAAGATGGCTGTCAAAACCAGAATTAACTTTCAAAACACAAGTACCTACATACCAACTTCTCTTTATACAAATTTTGGAACCCACGGCTGGCAACCCTGCGTCCGCGAAACCAATTTGCTTATTTCTCCGAAGAAATAACGATTTATCTAAAGTGGTTGTTTTCCTATTAGAATTTGATTCACAATTAAGTTTAAATTGAGAATGCTTCATCAACAAGTCTTCAGTCAAATTAATATTTCTTACCGATATTAGTGAACATTTTGCGAAGTTAATTATAAATATCTGTTGGTGAAGATGGGTTTAAGTGCTATTTGACTTATTTATCTATCACCCACAGCAGACCCTGAGCAGTGAACCCCGCTACAGTTTTGCTAAATGGCAATATTTTTTACCACGGCATGTGTAGGCAACTCACTCGATTCATTTGTACCTACTTAGTTAGATTTAAGTTTCGAATAACGCGCGAATCGAAATGGCAACCTCGCGCGCCGCCACAAAGCATAGTAGATTATGCTTCCCTTGACATGCGCGGTGCGTGATGGCAAGCATGGATGCGTCGTTTACGTTCATACATCTGGTAATACACGCACGCCGCTTGCGAGTACTACGCACCTGACCTTTCTGAAGAACATCACCAATACGGTCACTATATGTCTTGTCTTTTCTTGTTTATCTTGTCTTGTCTTGTCTTGTTTTAAATAATTAGTGCAAAGTAATTGTCCGCAGTGTCGTTCACCGAAACACACAAATCTCCACTACGAAAAGTCGAGCGCCCCACCTGTGTGTGCCACGGCGCAGGCGGCTTCCTTATAACCGCCGTCGGACGCCGAAACAGTGACGTGTATGGGCACAGTATAGTAAAGAAGCAGTATTACGTCTCAGGAGTGTCCTTGAAATAATTACTTATGGCCGCTCGGTAGATAAACACGCACTAGGGTTGCCCACTGATTGTGTCTCTTGGGTTGTAACTGTACTTTATAAGTCCGAAAAATTTAATAAAGGGAAACCCTTGCAATTTGTTGAAGGTAGTATGTCCTATACAATAAAATGTGTTTCTGGCCGCGGGACGCACGATAGATTTTCTGTGACAGACCTAAAACCACGCTGGCGAACCCGCGCATTGAAGCTAGTAAAGGTATTTTTTGTTTCTTCACTCGGGCATCGATAGCATGGAAAAAGAGAGAATCTCACCTACTAAGTACCTGTCAAGGAAGTTATGCTAGCTAAGCTTCTATAAATATACAAATACCTGCTGCATACACAGAAATAAATAAAAATTAAAAATAATGTTATTTACAACTCGCTTCTATTACCTTCACTTGTAACTAACAATGTAATAAAATCTTGAAAGTCAATTTTATTATAGGTTTGCCTTGCCGACTGAGTTGGTAATTTAAATTAAAAATATTATTTCTGGTTTCGATATTGATGAATACAAATATGTATACATGGTACACTGAACAATACAGTCGATAACTTCGTGCCATATCTCATGTAAATAAATGTGCGGGAGTTTTTCGCACCGTCCGCGTCTGGACGTAACTGCGGCGCAGTCGAGTACTGGTGTGCACCAAGATTTCGAAGCGCGTCAATTTTGTATTAAGACGTAATACTGCTTACTTTACTATACTGTGACGCGGTTCCGTTGTTACTGATAAGAATTCTTGTAGAGTGATTGCACTAATACGCGGACCAAAAGGTTTGTGTAGTGATATCGTATTACGTACTATCGATAACTTAAGACTTGCCTACCCTAAGTGTGCCCGCCAGAGTTTTAGTTATGAATAAACATTTACGGCGGGTACTTAGTTTTATGGTGTGAAATCAATTTTAGAATTGCTCCTGTCGTATTGTTGTATTGGCACTGTTCTAACTCTTTTAGTTATTCTGTGTTTAGCAAACAGTGAGCACTCCTACACATTCAATTTATTGCAGCCAGTTCGTTCCTTTAGCCAAAATTTTGAAATAGACGAATGGGCAATCTCATACAGACATAGTCGATTATAACTCGAAACTTAAGTTGGGAGCTTCTTTTCAGCTTCAGAACTTAAATTGTTTACCAAGGCGATGACTGATTATTAATTAATCTACTGCAACGAAAAACAAAATAATCTTCTACGGCTTTCAAGAGTAAAGTTTCGATCAGAATTTTAAGGAAATCACACCTTTAACCCGAGATTTTTTTTTCTTTCTAATTTCTTTTTAATTGTTTCTCCAATTACGGAATTCAACCGGTTAATCGCAGCTATAACCAGAGATCGGATATTTGGATGCATATTTACCTAAAGTTAAATTTTAGCTATGAAAGTATGGAAGCAGCTTCTTAAAATATACGCTTTGTAAAAAGAAAAACCTGTGGTTTTATTTTTTTCGGCTGGGAAATCATCCAATGACTTCTCCCGCTCTGGGTGGAGCGGAAGGGCGTGTCAGACTGTTGCCTGTGCGCCACGGCCACGGTAACTCTTTCGAATAATCCGCGACCCTGGCAGGCATCGGCCCTATCGGACCCCATAAATGGTGCTGACATCTCTCTGAGGCGCGCGTGGAACACGACGCGCCATCGACCCGGGCCTGGTCCTAACCGGACGGCGAGCTGCCTATTGCTCGCCGTCCGCAGGCCCGCGCCTACGATGGCCGGGAGTCGGCAATCGACTCCCGACGCCCAGGATGTCTCCTCCTGCGGCGGCTAGGGACGCGAGGGCGCAACGATTGGGGTGGAAGGGGTGAAGCAACAAAATACGATCTAGAGGAATGTGGCCGCTTTTCTTTAGATAGAATTTTGTTGCTTCGTGTCTCAATATGAAAGTTTATAAAAGGTATTAGAAAATTCTAGACACACTTACCGAGCGTGCTTATTGAGCCGTTATTCAAAATTCCTTCACAGTCACGACATAATATTTTTTAAAGGAGTGGCACTAGCGGACTGGTGTGCGCCCTCTTAACAATTTGATTACCAACCAGCGTACCTAAATTCAAATTATAACTGTCATTCTTTGACATTTGTATGAAATGGCAATAACACGGGTAATTGCGTTGTATTTTAATTTGATAAACTGTCAATTCTGCTGAGTGTACATTGAGGACGAAAGCAGAACATTATTACTTAAAAAGCAAAACTATCTTTAAAACTACTTGCATTAATCTTCGTTTCCTGTGAGAACCGAGCTTGTCACCAAGCGCGATCTGTTATTGATGCACCGTTACATTTAAAATAGTCTTCCACTGATGCATTTTTCAATCCCAAAGGCAACCGGTACATTGTGATCGTACGGCTCTGCTCCTTTTAAAAACGTTTAACAAGAATTAAATGGATGCAAAGAAAGTGTACTTGGAAGCGGTATTCCCATAAACTGGTGTCGGTATGGGAATTGAAGAATAGCGTGGTGCTTTGTCAGGTTCAGTTGAAAACTAGCGTCAGGCACTAGTTGTCTGACTTTTTTGGTGAACTGTACCTATTTGGCACAGCCGCGAGGCACACTTTCTTACTAATTTCTCACAACGCACTTTACACTTTTTATTTGTTTTATTTTTCTTTTTTACTTGTAGGTATATGTTGTGTTATTTGCTTTCTAGTCTGTGCTAAATAGATGTATTTTCTTTCTTTCTTTTTCTTTCTTTATAAACGTGGCTGCATCATCATCATCTGCCTGCCTCTTTCCAACTATGTTGGGGTCAGCTTCCAGTCTCACTGGATGCAGCTGAAAACCATTATGTTATACGGAGCGACTTCCTATCTGACGTCCACAACCCAATAACTGAGTAATACGATACCCCTTGGTAAGACTGGTTGTCAGACTTTCGGGCTTCTGATGACCCGTAACGACTGTCAAAGATCCACGAATGACAACCAGGACCAACGGCTTAACGTACTTTCCGAGGCACGGAGGGGTCTCGGTATGTAAAGATGGTCACCCATCCATGGACCAACCGTGGCAAGCGTAGCTTAACCTGATCGATCGACCCATAAACTTGGCTGCATGCTCTATCTTTTTCTATCAGGTAAACCTGTCACAAATTATTAAAATTTTTGACGTTGTTTAGGATGCCCTAAATGTGCCTTTTAACCATAGGATTGGTTAAGGAGTGGCAAAATCTTCTACTGGACGTGACTGGACTTAAAGCAATAATCTCTGGTTCTTATCATGGGACAGTGGTTCACCAGCACCGACCCTTCAAACCACATCATAGGAATAGACAGGAATAAATAATTAAGTAACTCTTTTATGAGGCGTTTCTTAACTGCACTACTATGAAGCCAATCAAGGCATTACATTCCCATGATATCCTAAAAAAACATTTTTACAAAAAAGAACAATCGACTTCCAAAAAAGAAACACTACAAAGTGATAAATAACTGTTTTTCGGAAGTCGGTGTCTTTGGTGTTGTATTTTTAGTCTTTTGCCTCTGACTTTTAAGGGGAATGCGCTAAGGTAGCCCGCGAAATTCAAATTTACTTACGTTTTTTGCAATTTACAGGTCAGTGGCCGGTTATATGTTGATTAAAATATGATTCACGACCGTAACAAATATGACTATACAGAATTGTAATCATTAGAAACAGCAATACAACTCCTTATGTTAGAATTGGCCTCAAATATCATGATTTCATGAAATAGTCATTCAATAGGGTCATATGAACTTAAGAGATGTAGTGATGAATTTTATGATTATAATTCTATAAATAAATATTTAATACGGCCGCGAATCATATTTAGATCAACGTACAATCCGATATTGACCTGTAAATCGCAAAACACGTAAGAAAATTTTAATTTCACGGGCTGTCTTGGCGCATCCCCCTTATGTGGGAAAAATGCGTATTATTGAAGCTAACTGAAAAACTACTCAAGCAAAGTTAATAAAATTTATATGGGACCACCGCTGAGGCATACTCTATCCATTAAAAAAGAAATTTCGAAATCGATTCATAATTGCCAGAAATATCGCGTAACAAAACAAAACAAATACAGACGAATTAAGAACCTCCTCCTTTTTGAAGACGGTTAAAAAGGAAATGGAAAGGAAAAGTAAGTGTTTGCGTCTAAAAGATTTATTGATAAATGATAAATGATTTTATTTCTGTAAGAAGGTTTGTACAATCACTTTTACACGTCATATTTTTAAACTAGATTAGGTCAGCGTTTCATATCTGACTACTCTGAGAAGAATCCGACACAAACTCAGAGGTCACAGTCTCTTTTAAAGTCCAGACATAATTTATTTATTTAATATTTGATTGACATAAAAGTATGTTGCATTTATATATGGAAACCCTGAATCCTGCGCTAGGTTATAACCTGTGTTACAGGAATCAGTGTCTTCTCCCAGTAGTTTTACAGATATTATGCAAGAAGATTTAAACAATTTTAAATTATACAGTACCTACTTGAGGCTTGATAATCTTGGTGAGATCATGTGAAGACCATTTAGATTGGTGTCTGAAATGGTCTTTTGAGGAAATAAACTCACAGATTGAGTTGGACCTGTCCAGTCAGTGCACGCATTTGTCAGTAATCGTGCAGCTCAACTCAGAACTTAAGCAGCTCAAAGTTTCGACGAAAAATACCATAGGTTCATTCGGGTAGGCCGCATAAACTACTTGAACTGCCAATTACTGAAAACTGAAACAATGACTCAGATAGTCCTCACATATAACTATATATACATATAACTATATAACACTTTTTACAGTAAACATTCATGTCTAAAATAGTTAGCAAAATAAAATACTCGTAAAACAATCAACATTAATTGTGTAAATTTATTGGAGCAGCTCAATCCCAAGCCTTTTTGTCTTTCACAGTTTAATAGGCTTTCTGGTATAGTTTCCGCTTTATAAAAGATTTGAATTGATTAAGGCTCAGATCTTGAATATAGTTAGGAAGTTTATTTAAAAAGAATGTGTACATTGGCATCTAAACGAGCCACCTATTTTCTTGAGCCTGGTTGTAGGAACAACATATTTCACCAGGCGGCGCCCGAATTAATGACACGCGGGGTTGCGACAGTCGTTGAGAGGATCAGGCAATTGGGACTCGAGGTGGCCTTGCACAAGTCCGAGGCCAGGTGTTTTCATGGTCCTCGGAACGCGCCAGTGTCGGGTTCCCAAGTAACGGTAGAAGGGGTTCACATCGGCGTCGAGTCGACGATGAAGTACCTGGGAGTCGTCCTCGACAGCCGGTGGAACTTCATGGAGCATTTTCGTCGTTTGGCTTCCAAACTGGAGCGGGCCGGGGCTGCCTTGAAGCGGCTCGTGCCCAATCTGGGGGGTCCAAACGCCTCCTGCCGGAGGCCCTACGCGGGGGTCATGTGGTCCATGGCCCTTTACGGGGCACCGGTGTGGCGTTCATTGAGGCTCCGACCAGCCCGCCGGTTGAACGCGTCCCAAAGGGTCATGGCCATCCGGCTGGTCCGATGATACCGCACGGTCTCCTGCGAAGCGGCGAGCCTCCTTGCCGGATTGCCGCCATGGGATCTGGAGGCAAAGGTCCTCGCGCACATTTGGGAATGGCGCAAGGAGGCGAAACGTCGGGGCGTAGTGCGACTGTCGCAACCCAGCGCAGGGCACGCAAAAATTGCGGCGGTAAGTCCCTTCTTTGAGGAGTGGTTTGAGAGGCGCCACGGCGTCCTCACCTTCCGCCTGACTCAGGTCCTCACCAGACATGGCTGTTTCGGGAGGTTCCTGTTTCGGATAAGGCGGGAGGAAACGCCCGGGTGTTATCATTGTGTGGATCGACCGGAGGACACGGTGTAGCATACGGTGGAGGTCTGCCCGGCTTGGGCGGAGCACCACCGTGTCCTCGTGGTGGCGATCGGCGGCGGCGACCTCTCGCGTCCGGCCCTGGTTCCGGCCATGGTACGGAGCGAGAGGGAGTGGGAAGCCGTCACCTTCTTCTGCGAAGCAGTAATGCTCGCGAAGGAGGAGGCCCTCGCGCCCCTAGTCACCGCAGGAGAAAACACCCTGGGCGTCGGGAGTCGATTGCCGACTACCGGCCACCGTAGGCGCGGGCTTGCGGAGGGCGAGCAATGGGCAGCTTACCGTCCGGTAAGGACCAGGCCCGGGTCGACGGTGCGTCGTGTTCCACGCGTGCCTCAAAGAGATGTCAGCACCATTGACGGGGTCCGATAGCGCCGATGCCTGCCGGGGTCGCGGATTGTTCGAAAGAGTCACCGTGGCCCTGGCGCACAGGCAACTGAAGGAACACGCGTGGGTTTTACCTTTCGCTCCGCCCAGAGCGGGAGAGGTCATTTGATGATTTCCCACCCAAAAAAAAGGAACAACAAATTTGTGTTTGTTCCTAGTATTTATATTATGGATACCACTGTATTTTATAAAAAAGATTCGTATTGTTATGTGCATACAGAAGATTTTCATAAATATACTGAGAAGGCACAGTCATTACATTAGTCTATTTAAATTTGTCTCTGGGGGAGTGTCTGGGACTTAATTTATAAATTGAACGTATTGCCCTTTTTTGTAAAACTAATATCGTCTCAATATCGGCGGTATTTCCCCACAACAAAATACCGTATGACATCACACTATGAAAATATCTAAAGTATGTTAAACGAGCTGACTCTAAATCAGTTAAATCATGAATTTTTATAACGGCGTATGCTGCAAAGCTTTTGGCTAAAGGCTTTTGGACTATTAATTTTTATGGGGACCCATGGAAGCTTGGCATCTAAAGTTATACTTAAGAATACATTGGTATCTTCGGGTTTCACCTCTTCAGCCTTTATGAGAACACTAGTTTTTAATGTCTAACATGAGGTATCGTAAACTTAATACATTTAGTTTTTTTCTCGTTAAGAAGTAGATTATTATCATTAAACCAGTTAACTACTTTTGCGAGGGCACTATTTACATTGTCAGTAACCAGCTGCTGACGTTTGAGTTTAAATAAAAGTAAAGTGTCATCTGTAAACAACACAATAAATCATGTGTATCCTTTATGAGGTAAGGCAAGTCATTTATATAAATAAGAAATAAAAAAGGCCCAAGAATTGAGCCCTGGGGGACCCCATTCTTACTACAGATCCGGGTGATCTTTGTCCATTAACATCAACTCTCTGAATCTTATCACATTGGTAAGCAGTATGAAGATCCAGAGAGACGTTCCGGATTCCATAGTGGTGCAGTTTCCTGATTAATGTTTCATGAAGAACACAATCGAAAGGCTTGGGTAAATCGCAAAAGATGCCCAAGCATCGCATTTGTCCTCCCATGCATTATAAATATGTCCTAAAATTTCAACTTGATCAGTAGTCGATATTAGTTCGTATTAATAGATCATGTACTATATATTTTTTAATTTATGATAAGTATTGGAATTTTATTGACCAGTGGTGGCCGCGTGGTAACGGCCCTGACTTACGAGTTGTAGGTCGTGGTTTTGAACCCAGGCAGGCACTTTACTTTGCGTAAATAATTTAATCACCATTGCTCTCAAAACGGTGAAGGAAAACATCGTGAGGAAACCGACATGTCCTAGAACCTTAAATTCGAAGGCATGTGACATCTACCAACACGCACTGGGCACGCGTGGTAGAACACTGCCCCCTCCCTCTCGATGAGAGAAGGCCTGAGTCCCAGCAGTGGGAAAATGATAGGCTGATTATGCTTATGCGAAGGTATTTTGTGCCGACCTATTTTGATTAAATTTTTGTGTATATCAGCAGAAACTTGTAAACGGCCTTCAATTTCATATTTTTTAAGAACGCTATATTATGTTAGCTGTTTCTTGAACAGAATAACATAAAATAAAACACTGTAAAACACAGAATCGTAGTACGATATTTCCTACAATAAACACGTGCAAAACTCCCGATAATCGCTAAAAGCTTTGGCAATTTTCATCGCCCTTCCTAATCGAAGCAAATATAGTGGTTCAAACCGAGCTGATATCCCATTATATTCATGGGATTAGCGTAGAAATTAAATAGCCATTTAAGCCCTATACGTTTTAAAGTACGTCGGTACCTGCCTTTCAGTTGGTTCTTTGATATTGTGGGCGTATCAAACCGGTAAGGTGGGTGTGTTTTGTTTCTGCTCCATACAAGATAATTTTCGTTCTATACATAATTTGTTATTTTAATTTCGCTTAACTTATATGTATAGGTACATAGAATGGTGATGTAAATTCTAGCTAAAATTCTGTTTAAATTGTAATTGTGTTTTTGCTAAAATCTAAAAGCTTCTTACAGTTACAACTTCCCACCTTCAAATCCTTAGTTTTTAAATAACATGTTTTCGCTATCAATAATCTACATAATAAAATATCTTAAATTCATTATGTTAGCTTTTGGTTTTATAATGTAATTAAATGTTACTGGATGCAGATAATTTTGTAAATGTTTGTGTAAATTAATTAAGACTTTGCAACTGACTTCCGGTGCTCAAAATACTGACTCAGATTAGTAAACGGAAGTCGTTGCAAACTGGATTAAAATAATATTTCATATTTTATTTCCGGAAGTTGCTTAGCACGCCACCTGGTGGCCGTTTTTTTTTTGTAAAAGGGTATAAAAGCACATGGCAGTGCATTTTAAAAGTTAGTTCCGTGTAGAATAAAAAGCTATAACGTTACGCTGTTCGTTTTCTTGTCCCAATCCGTTCTGGTTTCTTATATCAGAAGTGGGATAATACCTAAAGTACAAGTGAACTTAGAATTAACAAGTTTTTAATCTAAAGCAATACTTTTTTTTTTTCGTTTTATTGTTTTCTATACCCTATTTGTGAGCGTTAAAAACAGACATTGTGGTGAACTTACGGTGTGTTTTGTGTGGTGAACTTACGGTGTGTTTTGTGTGGTGAACTTACGGTGTGTTTTGTGTGGTGAACTTACGGTGTATTTTGTGTGGTAAACGTACGGTGGTGAACGTACGGTGTGTTTCGTGTGGTGAACATACGGTGTGTTTCTAAGTTGAAGGTAGGGTGTGTTACTGTGGTGAACGTTAATCGGTACGGTGTTACTGTGGTGAACTTTAATATGCCCAAACGCACTCGTGATGTGAGTAGTGACTCTTCGACAAGTGGATATTCGTATAGAGAGAGACATTCAAAACGACGAAATGATAAAAAACAGTCAAAATCTAGAAGTCGTACAAGTACCCACAAAAGAAAACAGAAATCTACAAGATCACGCCGAGTGAGAGAAAGCAGCAGAAGTCCGAATAGAAGAACCTTGAATGATGGAAGGTCTTGTGAAACTCCAATACGGCAACCAGGACGCGAGGTTGCTTCTGTAGCGGTTGAGGATTGCCACGTTCCTGAACTAGGACCCGTGGAAGAAAACGGGAGCTATACTGCGGCAACTGAACGAGAGGCAGTGCCAGGACCTTCAGGAGTTCCAGATGGAGGTTTGGAAAGTAACCCACTTAATTTTAATTTGCCAATCAATTTGCTAGATTTAGTGAGCTTTATTTCTTCTCGTGTGAAATCTGATAATTCTTCATTAAAATGTGACAAAAATATAATTCCTGAATTTGACCCGTCCATTAAAAATCAAAGAATAGATACGTGGCTATCTAAAGTTGACGAATGTGCTCATATCTATGGCTGGTCTGATCATCAAACAACCCATTTTGCTTTACCACGATTAGTAGGTCATGCCAAAAAATGGTATGAAGGGCTCAAAACTATAAAATATACGTGGTTAGAATGGCAACATAATTTGAAACGCGCATTTCCTACTGACACTAATTATGGTGCTTTATTATTTGAAATGCTAGAAAAAAGATATAAAATAGGTGATTCGCTCGATGATTACTATTACGACAAAATGATTTTGTTGAATGCATGTGATATATCAGGCAAGAAAGCAGTAGATTGTATCATTTACGGTCTTGAGGACCGGACTATTAGAGCAGGAGCATCGTCAGCCCGTTTTGCTCAACCTGAAGATTTATTAAAATATCTCAAAGATATGTGCCGCGATCAAAGAGAGTTAGTGGCAAAAAATAAATCTAAATCCCTTTTTCCCAATAATTCCACCATAATTTGTCATATTTGTGGTAGGAGTGGTCATCGTGCGAACCAATGCAGGCAATCAAACAATACTCCTTCAGTATGCTTTAATTGTAAACAAACTGGCCATAGAGCTTCACAATGTTCAAAACCCATTATTAGGTGCGAGAAATGTAAAAAATATGGACATAAAACTGAAGACTGTTTTTCAAATAAAAATAGAGAACAAAATAATAACCAAGATAAACGGGTTTTAAGGTCCACTACGACTGACTTAGATAGTTCACAAAATAAATATTACAAAAATGCTTCTATAAATAATAACTCTATTCAAGTTAAATGCTTTATCGACTTCGGTAGCCAATGTACACTTATTAGAGATACATTAGCATATCAGTATAATTTAATAATTAGTGAGAGTTCCTTACCTGTCATTAAAGGGGTAGGAGAGACCCACATTGTACCCATAGGTAAAGCTGAAATATTATTGGCTATAGATGGAGTTGAGGCTGTGATCACTAGTTATGTTGTCGCATCTAACCAGCTACATGTACCCTTATTAGTTGGACAAAATTTCACCGAACTACCAAATATTTTAGTTATTAAGACTAATAATAGTCTAGAGATTTTAAAACGTGATGATATTTGTAGTGGAATTTTGCCTGGTATTGAACATGAAGATAATAGTATTATCAAACTATACGTTTTCATGGATTCTATTGGTACTAACACAGAATTAATTAAATGTTATACTTCTGCAAGTGAGGACTCCACGGTATTTGTTTTAGGTAGCCATCGCAACTATAATAATTGTCAATATTGGATTAAAGAAGGGGTTTACAAGATAGTGGGTAACTGTTGTGATATTCCAATCATTATTTTAAATGATGCAACGCTGCATTTAAAAAAGGATATGCTACTGGTTAGAGCGTATAAAATCGGTTATGATAATAATATCAAAGAATTAAATTGTTTTAGATTACAATCGGATTATAGTCCCTTTGAAGCTAGTGAGGTTAACATTAATTCAGAATTAACGAAAGAAGAAACTGTTAAAGTACAAGGGTTAATATCAGAATATAGGACAACTTTTGCTCAAAATCTCTCGGAATTGGGTTGCACTAATCTCAGTGAAATGGAAATTAAATTAACTGATGGCACCCCTGTGGTTTATAGGCCATACAGATTGAGTTTTAAAGAGCGAGAGATAGTACAAGAAATGGTTAGGGAACTGTTAGTACATGACATTATCGAGGAGTCTTCATCATGTTACGCTAGTCCGATCATACTCGTATCAAAGAAAACTGGGGGACATCGCTTGTGTGTAGATTACAGAACTTTGAATGGTCGAACTGTTAAAGACCACTTCCCACTGCCATTGATAGAAGATCAGTTGGACCAATTAAGTGGCTGTAAGTTCTTTACAACTTTAGATTTAATGAGTGGGTATTACCAGGTCCCTATAAAAAAGGAGAGCAGACACGTCACGGCTTTTGTTACGCCTGATGGTCTGTATCAATTTAAGAGGATGCCTTTTGGTCTGGCCAATGCACCCTCTGTATTCCAAAGGACAATGAACCAAGCCCTTGGGTTAAATTCTGCTCAAGGGTTTACTAAAATTGCATCGGATAAGCCGGCTATTGCTTATATGGATGACCTGATAATACCCTCGAAAAACTTTGAAGAAGGTATTAAAAAATTAGAGAAAACTTTTAAATTGCTTAATGAAGCTAAATTAACTTTAAATATACAGAAATGTTATTTTTTTCAAACTTCTATTGATTATTTGGGGTACGAAATTACGAACGAAGGTGTTAAACCGGGAAAAATTAAAATTGATGCTGTAAAAAACTTTCCAACCCCGCGAAACGTACACGAAGTCCGACAATTTATTGGTTTGGCTAGTTACTTTCGTAAATTCATAGAAAAGTTTTCAATAATAGCAAGACCTTTAACTGATCTTACAAGAAAGAACTGTTCGTGGAGATGGGAAAACGAACAGGAGGTTGCCTTTCAGTCTCTTAAAGATAAATTAATAGAACGCCCTTTGTTGACTTTGTATAATCCAAATTATGTCACAGAATTACACACTGATGCGAGTAAGATTGGACTGGCAGGGATACTCTTGCAGAAAGAAGACAGTCAGGCTCCTTTCAGGCCAGTTGCTTACTTTAGTCGAAAAACTACTATTGACGAACAAAAGTTTCACGCATATGATTTGGAAACGTTAGCAGTAGTAACTTCACTTCAGCGATTTCGTGTATATTTACTCGGATTAAAATTTACAATAATCACGGACTGTAATGCCTTAAGGTCAACTTTTTCTAAAAGAGACATTCTACCACGAATTGCGAGATGGTGGCTGGCCTTGCAAGAGTATGACTGTAGCATCATGTATCGCCCTAATCACAGTATGACTCATGTAGACGCGTTGAGTAGAAACCCTCAAGAAAGTTGCGAGACAAATCATGAAGTAGATTCGTTAAGAGTTTTAAATATTACGCAAGACGATTGGTTACTTAGTGTTCAACTGACAGATCCTAAAATATGTTTTATTAAAGATGTATTAAATGATCCAAAGTACGAAGATATTATTGATATAAAACAAAATTTTGTTTTTCAACGTAACCGGCTGTTTAGAAAAGTTAATGGTGAATTGAAATGGGTAGTTCCAAAGGGGGCCAGGTGGCAAATATGTAAGCAAAATCATGATGACATTGGGCATTTTTCAGTTGATAAAACTTTATCTAAAATTCAAAAAGATTTTTGGTTCTCAAAGATGAAAAAGTTTATTACAAAATATGTCAAGTCTTGCTTACATTGTGCATACGGTAAAATGCCTGCGGGAAAAAAAGAAGGTTTTTTACATCCAATAACAAAAAACGATATTCCCTTTGAAACAGTTCACATTGATCACCTGGGCCCCTTTGTAAAGAGTTCAAGGGGTAATGCTTACTTACTAGTCATTGTTGACGGGTATACTAAGTTTTGTGTTTTAAAACCTTTGCGCAATTTAAGGTCAAGTTTAACTATTAGAGCATTAGACGATGTTTTTACAACATTTGGCTATCCGAAACGTTTGATCTCCGATCAAGGCACCTCATTTACCTCTGATGAGTTCCGAAAGTTTTGCGAGAAAAACCATGTTAAGCACGTTTTAAACGCTGTCGCCTCACCTCGAGCTAATGGTCAGGTAGAGCGCTACAATCGGACCGTGTTAAGCGCGTTAACTTCATATACCGACAAATTAGGGGAAACCAAATGGGATTCTGAGCTGGGTAATATTCAATGGGGGTTGAATAATACAATAAATAAAGGTACAGGGAAAACCCCATCAGAAGCTCTGTTTGGTCGTAATTTAATCCATAGTAGTGAGAATATTATGAATGAAATATTTTTAGACACTAGGCAGTTAGATAGGGATATTAATGAGATAAGAGCCGAAGTTAGCGAACACATATCAAAAGACCAACGTAAACAGAAAGATAGATTTGACAAGACACGTAAGACAGCTAAAATATACGCAATAGGGGATTTGGTAAAAATTCAAAAACAGATAGGTCATAATGAAGGCCAGAGTAAAAAGCTATTGCCTGTATTTTCGGGTCCATACAGAATCTCAAAAGTTTTAGATAATGATAGGTATGAAGTCTCAAGCATACCAGGGTCCAACATTGGTAAAAAGCAGTATTGTAATATTTGGGCTGTTGATCAGATACAGCCATGGATTAGCACAAGTATTAATGAAATAAGTTCAGGATCTGAGTCTGAAAAAGAATGATCAAGTTGATTAGGTAGGTGATAAATGAAAGACATGCATTGTAGAGTATGTAATTGGCTGTAGGTTATACAAAAGAAAAATTGAGTTATATCATTATGAAAATTGATAGAAATTTACGATTTACATTTCTTCATGTGATATGGTTGACCTGAAAGAAAAAAAAAAAAAAAAAAAAAAAAATAATAATAATGCAGAGAATAACATATAATATAATTCATTAATGATTTTTATGATTAAGTTAGTAACTTGAAAGTGAAGAGGAAATGTGAATTAAATATGTTCTTGTGTTAGTCAGTCTATGTTAGAAATAATAAAGATAAATGCAATGATTTAAACGAAACTTAAATTATTAGTATAAAATATTGGTACTACTTAAGTTAAGTTAAAATGAAAATACATAGTAAGTACTTACCAAGAGAAAGAAAAATGGATGATTAGGAAATGGAAGTCGTGGGGTGGTTGGTTTGATAGATAAGTGTTGATGAAGCTCACGTTGAGTGGTCAACCGCCAGCGAAGTCCCACGGTGCATTTCCCACCTAAAGCATAGGTCACTCATTGGAAGTCGTACAGTGGCTGGCAAGTGAGAGAGCTTGACCAGTGAAGCTTGCGGTGCAATGTGTGGCATGTGCAGAATGAGAGGTCACTCATTGGAAGTCGTACAGTGGTTGGCAAGTGAGAGAGCTTGACCAAGGAAGCTTGCGGTGCAATGTCTGGCATGTGCAAAATGAGGGGTCACTCATTGGAAGTCGTACAGTGGTTGGCAAGTGAGAGAGCTTGACCAAGGAAGCTTGCGGTGCAATGTCTGGCATGTACAGAATGTGATGTCACTCATTGGAAGTCGTACAGTGGCTGGCAAGTGAGAGAGCTTGACCAGTGAAGCTTGCGGTGCAATGTGTGGCATGTGCAAAATGAGGGGTCACTCATTGGAAGTCGTACAGTGGTTGGCAAGTGAGAGAGCTTGACCAAGGAAGCTTGCGGTGCAATGTGTGGCATGTACAGAATGTGATGTCACTCATTGGAAGTCGTACAGTGGCTGGCAAGTGAGAGAGCTTGACCAGTGAAGCTTGCGGTGCAATGGGTGGCATGCACAGAAGATGTTGAGATTTTGATAATAGACAGATAAAGTAACTGATTGTCTTACCATATTTTGAGTCGCTCATTGGAAGTCGTGTGGTAGCTGACAGGTGAGAGTGCTTGATCAGTGAAGCCTACGGTGCAATGAGTGACGGATGTAAATTAATGTTGAAAAGTATGAATGAGCTAATGAAAATGAGAAATTAACTGCGATTATGTAATATCTTACCTTTTGAGCGGTTCCTGTGCTATTAGAGTAAATTGTCACTGAATAATTTTAATTAGATACTGTAATAATTAACGTTAAATATTCAGGCACTCTATAATATTGATTGAAGAAGCAATCACCACAGTGTTTGTGTGATTTATAGTTTGAGGACAAACTTAATGTCAGGAAGGCCGAATGTTAGCTTTTGGTTTTATAATGTAATTAAATGTTACTGGATGCAGATAATTTTGTAAATGTTTGTGTAAATTAATTAAGACTTTGCAACTGACTTCCGGTGCTCAAAATACTGACTCAGATTAGTAAACGGAAGTCGTTGCAAACTGGATTAAAATAATATTTCATATTTTATTTCCGGAAGTTGCTTAGCACGCCACCTGGTGGCCGTTTTTTTTTGTAAAAGGGTATAAAAGCACATGGCAGTGCATTTTAAAAGTTAGTTCCGTGTAGAATAAAAAGCTATAACGTTACGCTGTTCGTTTTCTTGTCCCAATCCGTTCTGGTTTCTTATAATTAAGAGGAAATGTAGTTACGTGGTCACGCAATTCCTCTTAACTCACTAACAGACAACACACAACCTAAGCCGCTAGGTCTAGAAGCATGACATTTTGCGCAAGAGTTCCTCATACAGCGAAAGTGAGCACTGAGGAAGGATTTCTGAAAATTCGTCCCCTAATGGGGATAAGTAGGGGATGAAAGAATGTAATATTTGCCGATGGGAAATCCTATCGGCCACACGGCTTGTCACCAATAATTTACATCATAAATAATCTGTATCCATCAAAAATATCTCTTGTATGAAGAAGAAACAAAATACATCGCCCTTAGAGATAAGCCATGATCGATATATCCTACACGCTCCTGTAATCCTGGTACTCGTATATTATATTAAACCAAGTCTTTGATGCTATTGTGAGCTTTACCGTGCTTCTACACATTGTTAAAGAAAAATTCAAATTTTCAATACTTTAAAACGTAAATAGATTGCTTCAAAGAAAAATCCTTTGAAGTCTTGTGATCTTATGGTGTCCTAGTAGTTTCCTTATAATATTAAGGATGCTATAACCTGCAGAAAAAGTAGTAAAATAGAAAATACAATAAATAGATTTTCTAAAATATTCAAATTATATTCTAATTTATAAAGGTGCCATATACCTCTTCGGGAAATAAGGAGTAACATTATATTAAGACTCTCTGCTAAAATATTACTAACATATAATCAAAACTAAAACTAATTACGCCACTATTCCGAAGAAATAAACTCTGAAAGAACTAGTTTTCTTGTAAAAACTTTCATAATCTTATTCTGATTCAGTGGACGCCTTCGCTCAGGCCTAAGCCAGTCTGAGAAAACGAAGTTTATATATACAACATTTTATAACAAATCTACGAGGATAAAAATGTTCCCGAAATGCCTGACGAGAATCTCATGTAATACTTTCAGTGTCATTAGTTATTTTGGATTAGTACTTCAAGTTTCCATCCAATGATAAATAAACTTAAGCTTTATAAATGTGAAAAAAATATACTGCTAATGATTTTTCCTACCCTTCAAACTGAGCTAATTTGTTTGGCTTAGGAAATCCGAAGTTCTAGCAAAAAATGCTCACGAAATTAATTCACAAAGTGGTCGTATACCATGTGTGTTAAAAAATACGCCCGTTCCTTTCGTTATTATTGTAAAATAGGGGGAATAATTATGGTTTTTGAGGAAACAATGCGCCAGTTATTTTTCACGCCTTTTTATTCAGCTTCTAGATCTGCTTAAAACTTCCACCTTTAGTAATAACCTTCTTTCCAAACGCGGCTAAAACAATATTAAACTTTATTCCTATCAAATTATACTAGAATCTAGAAAAATCTAAGGAAATTCAAGATGGCTGATTGAGCTTTCTTTATAACAGTTGCAAAGAACAAATTGTGCAGCTCAATTAAAATGAACTTATTATAACTTCACAAACTAGTTTGAGCACGTTTTCAAAAATATCTACACTGTAAGTAGTTTGTACTGTTATTATTTAAATTGAGAAAGAAAACTTGTACTTTTTCTGAGCCAAGATCGGAATAGTTATGAGTATTGGAGGAATCTTAACTTGTGTTATAATAATTGAGAAAATTATGATCAAAACCACAACATATCCACTTTTGGCAATTTCGTTGTTTCTTTTTCAAGATTTCTGCACAAAATGATAAACCCTATCATTAACAGTATCTTTTTACTTCATAACAGCATATTCCCCTTAGTAAAATGAAGTCTAATATTAACATTTACTTCAAAACCTCAATATATCCAGGTAAAAAAAAACTGTTATAAGCACCTATTTATCACATAAGTAAACAGAATTATTTAAAAAAAAAATATGTGCTCTCTATTTAGTAAGTATTTTTTTCGATTTCTGCTTTATTGAAAAAAGTGGATATGTTGTGGTTTTGATGCTAACCTTCTCAATTAGTACAGAAATTCATACACCAACCAACAACAACAGAGGGGTGATTCCCGTAATTTGCAGAAGGGCCGCATTCTAACCTTAGTCTCAATCCATCAAAAGTATCTCTAATTTACCTCAATTTTTGTCGCGACATCGATTGTCACTGAACGGAGATTACGACTAGATTTTGAATATTTTTAAATACGGGAAACAGCCTTCTCAATTCAATTGTCAATTCTTTATTGCGTACAGTCACGAGCACTAATATGTATACACTTAGCAACTTCTAAATTTGATTTTCTCCTACTGTATTGATTGTAATTTTATGCTGTTACGAACATAGTATTTTGGAACCTATACTGTTATGAAATAGGTCTTATCTCCACGAGAAAATCGCTTTTAAATTTTGCTACGTGTGTACATATTAGTGCTCGTGACTGTACCATAATGTATATATTTGGTAGGGAAATAATTATATTAGTCACAATTATGGACCCTGTTGGGCACAGCATTGGTTAAGTAGGAGAGAGGAGGAAGACCATTGGCTGCTTAATATGATACATTTTATTAATAGTTAAGAAGAAAAATAATAAAATAAGAAGATCCTATTTTGTGCTTCCTTACGTCGCCAGCACAACGCTCTCACAGCTGAAATTTTTCCTCCCACTGACTGCCACAACGAAGGATTTAAGAAGTTCTTCGATATTACTACAACTCTTGGCTGAAGGTAAAACACAGGGGTCCTAGACATACTGGTACTCTATCAGCAATAACGGTGTCAAAAATGTATATGAATGACTTAAACTATATATACCTTATGTTAATTCTGTTGGAAGTCGTTGTAGGAAACCGAAACGCTTTGAAAGCGATTGCCACCTTGTCTAGCCCCTCAGAAAGCTTCCCTAGGTTTCTTGAACGACTTAGCCATGTTAACGTACATTGATTAACAGGAACAGTTGAAGTAAGGATTATAGTTAGCGATGAAAGAAAAGAAAAAAAGAAAGAAAATACGTTTATTTGCGGTAAACATGACGCAGAGAAAAACACACAAACACAAAAAATAACAAGTTGGGGGAAAATATGCGTCACATCCACGCACAACGGCAATCGCTCAGCATAATGCTACCACCCTCTGCGAGACAGAGCCCCAGCGCTGGGTTTCAGCGCCAGCCGGCGTTGAGGCGATGACATCAACCAGTGCAGCATATGAAAATATAAAAATATGTCTGGACTTTAAAAGAGACTGTGACCTCTGGGTTTGTTTCGGCCTTTCTTCTCAGAGTAGTCAGATAGGAAACGCCGACCTCATCTAGTTTAAAAAACATGATTGACGTGTAAAAGTGTTTGTACAAACCTACTTACAGAAATAAAATCATTTATCATTTATCATTAATAACAAAAAAATAAGAAATAAAATAAATACACAATACCAAGTTCTAAATGTTAATATAAACTGTATTACTTTGTTTATTTATTTCTTGTTAAAAACAGAGGAAGTTGATAATAGAACATTTCTAAATCGTATACTTTATTCCTTTCTCGCATTAAACCATATAATAAGTGCACACACAGTAAGAAAACGGATTCCATCCCAGTTACTGTTACAATCCGGGCTTCAATCCATTCAAAACCATACATTATTGGTAATTCTACAGACTAACTGAAAACAACTGCGCAGGGGAACACTGCCTTAAATCAAATACTTAACCAGGCGATCAGTAGCATGGTAAAGTTCTTCTTAACCATCAACGAAACCAACAGTAACCTTACAATTCAACTTCTCCAAAAAATACAGATTATTCTGAAAGTCTGAAGGAGATTGCATCGCAATACACAGCAAAAATCCGTATGCATTCGTTTCCATCCGTTTTATATGGTTGTCGTACAGTTGACTTTGCAACCAGGTCCGATCCATCATCGATGAATTCTTGGCTTACTGTTGTATTCTCAAAGCTTTGCCGATTCGAAATATAGCGTGCAGGTTGTAGGATTGAACATTTTGTCGAAATTGAAATCTGCTTTAGATACCTACGTTGATGTTAGGATATATTTAGATACTAGCTTTTGTCGGGTAATTCGCCCGTGTAGAGGTCGGAAACTTTCAATTGGGAACGTACTACAAGGATACAAGTGTCCTATGTCATGGTCTACCTGTTTGCAAAAGTTCGAAATCTGTTCAGCCGTTGAGGCGTGAAAAGGTAACAGACAGAGAGACAGAGTTACCTTTGCATTTATATTATTAATATCGATGGCTTTAACTAATAGACACATTGCTCATCGGAATTTCATATACATAGTGGGCTTTTAAATTAATTTTAGGACCAGATTTTTGTCTCATTCACTTTTTATAGGTGTATTCATGGACGAACAAAAAAGTCGGACGGAACTCCGCTTAGACAAAACTGAGTCCCGTTTATATGTGAAAATATTTAAATGACAATGATAAATGATTTTATTTCTGTAAGTAGGTTTGTACAAACACTTTTACACGTCAATCATATTTTTTAAACTAGATGAAGTCGGCGTTTCCTATCTGACTACTCTGAGAAGAAAGGCCGAAACAAACTCAGAGGTCACACAGTCTCCTTAAAAACCCAGACATAATCTTGGTCAGATCATACGAAGACCATGTAAATTGGTATCTGAAATGGTCTTTTGAGGAAAGAACCACACAGATTAAGTGGACCTGTCCAGTCAGTGCACGCATTTGTCAGTAATCGTGCAGCTCGCAGATCGTTCATTTGTGTGTGTGTTGCCGTTTGCGCGTCGAATAATTTCAATTTTCATATTCATGGATATTGTTTTACAAGAGTCGCGTCGCACCGTCGCATCGCGCCTGTCTGCGGGAGCCTTAATGGTCGATAGTCGTCGGCCTACGAATGTGTGAATGTGAGCGTACAGCGGCCTGTACATACAGGGAGCTGGCCGACTTGAGTGACACAATTTTTTGTTAGCGATAATCTGTCCGACTTTTTTGGTTCGTCCATGGATGTATTGTATCTATCTTTCATTGATTACCTTAACAAACCTTTTATCCGTATCTATGAATTATAATTGATCATTTTGTATCGTTCATGATTCTGTCTTAACTTCTGATTTCTCACGATATTACAATTCAAATATTCAACCACACACATGTGCAAAAATCTAGCTTAAACCAATATAATTTTCTTCACGTAGGTCTGTGCTAACTGCAGTAAGTATTATTCCTGCTGTCACATACTATTTGCTTACAAAGCGATTAAATACTTTTTACGCGTCAATCGGTCAGCTTATTTTTATTCGTAATATTTTTAAAGATTCAAATCGACAATTGTTACAAACAAGCTTGTTTGAAAAGAAAATTTTCAAAGCGTGATTCTGTCGTTGGAATTCTTGAACGAATCACCAATTTTTACTTCTCAAACTCAAAACTCAAACTCAAAGCATTTATATCAAATAAACCAATAACAGGCACTTTTGAATTGTCAAAGGGTCGGTCAGTCAGAATGATGAAGTTAGTTACCCATTCCAAAGCGTAGTAGGTACCTATGGAGAAGAACGGGCAAGAAAATCCATGGACACTCTTTTAAATCAAAATATGGTTACAAAATATTGGTTACATCATTCATGTTGAAATTATGCATGTGAGAACGATGCAGAACGTTAAAAGCGTCCGTAATAAAGAGACAAAAACAATTCAAATATTAAATTAAATTAAAATAAGCCGTGGCAGCTAAGAGATGACCAGTCCCTACTGACGGCGCCCGTTCATGAACATGACGTATGGATCAGCACCATTCAGCTCAACCATTTTGAAAGAAACTTAATGATCCAACACACGCCACCACCAGCGAGACATTTGAGTGAGCATGATATACTCTCAGCCGCCAGGGCACATTCAAGTCAATGAAAGACAAACCTAGTAAATGGTAGCTTTATAGTAGGTACATAGTACTCACACATGTGCTATTCAATTATACAAATGTTCTATTATTAAAGCAAACGATCTATTTAATATGTTATAGCAAATGCCAAATTATCTATAGTAAAGTTTCCGTCATTAAGCAATAATTTGTAAACATCGATCGCCTTTCTGTTCCCAGGATTGTTCTGCTATTTTTTTGGATTTAACGACCAGTTTTAAGGCCAAATTTTTGGCTTTACCCACCCATCTAACTGTCCGCCTGTCTTCGCCATCATCCGCCGGCTATCGAAATTCCGACCGGTCCTGTTACCACGGATCTGTTGCCGTGTGAGTTCGACGGGTGCGGTTCGTCATTACTTTCGTTAGCTGGATCATCAGGTGGTATCTATTAAGTCTTCGAAGCGTTATAACGCGCTGAATCCCAACTGACGAGGCCTTGAGTACTACATTATCAGGAGACACTTTCATTCTTAATCTACTTATCTATCATTTTGACTACTTACCTAATCTTTAGTTTCTAGATCTCAAAGTGTCAATTCAAATTATCTAAATGTGTGATGTAGCGAAAAACTTAAAGATTTCCGCTTATTTTTATATAGTTCTATAAACAGCGACACGAATCTGTTACGATTGCCATCGAACTTTTAATTCGTCAGAGCGCATTTAATACAGGTTATATTTGGTAGTATATTTTAACTTTTCTCTCTAAAAATCGAGTTCTAATTATTTAACCTTTAAGTATCGTATTTTATTCTTAGTTCCAACGACAGAATTCCGTAAATATTTTAACCCTTTCTATTTCTTATTTTGTTTTAATATACCAATAAATTGTACGTGCTTTTGTGGCTTACAAGTGTTTAATTTTTAACTACCTCACGTCGGGGTTTGACTCCCCGACGTGCCAGTTGCACGTTTACACTGCATAACCTAAACATAAAAACTTCAAAACTTAACCTTGCTGGCACTAAAACTAAATCATATTTTTGGTCCGTCCATCTAGACATGCAGACCCAATGCCTCATCTATACAAACAACAAAAGATAAAACAATAATATCACAAGAAAAACCACCAAAAAACCAGAAACTTGAATACAAACTGAAAAGAAAACCATAATACGCAAAGCGGCACCAATTAAATGTCATTACAACAGCTACGAGCAAATAATAAAATCGCTTCAATACAAACTAAAACGCAAAAGAAACGAATAATAAAACGCATTCCATGTAAATAAAGCATCGAGTTTCACAACATACGCGTATCTATGGAGACGACTCATCAGACAATGCTGCACTAAGGACTCGGGCACTGCACAGGTGGGCTGACCGACAACCGACTACCCGACAATAATAAATAATAAACAAGCAGAAATGATATTGCTGGAACAAAATTATTGGAAAAATGTTTGTGGTGTACAATATTTTTTGTATTTTTGCGAGTATTAGTAATTATTACAAAAAGAGTTTTATAACTAACCTATTAATAGTACCACGGCACACGTGCGCAATAACCTAAACGACTACACGTATAAAATAATTATTCTTTATCAACTGTGAAATCTGGATACTAACACTGCAGCGATATGCTTATTATACAAAATAGTCCAGTTATCCTTAATTAAATGTAATTATTATAGGTTAGTGTCTTTGTTCGGCGAGTGGAGACGGCCTTATTGACTGGGCGGCGCCGGTCGCGCGCGTTCGGCCGCGCTCGGGCCTGCCGCTCGGACGAACTCGGCAAACTTCGCGCCCGCTCGTAACGTTCCACTAGAAATTTAAGGGCTGCGTTAGGGGTATTCCAACAGGCGCGCTGCGTCTGCGGGACGGCCATGGCAGCCGCACGGCGTTACATAACGCGCCGACCCCGATACATGACTGAAAACAATTCAAATATTATTCACCCGATTAAAAACTAAATAAAATAGCTTCTGTTATACAATAAGCGACCCGCTCTGGACCCCCGGTCAAAGGATAGCGCCGCCTAAAGCACGGCCAATTGTCGTCACGACAAAAAGACGATAGTAGCAATTTCCCTTTGCCGACAACCCTTTGCGAGGCGAGAGGCTGAGCGCGCTCCGGGCACATGGCGGGCGGGGTGGCGCGGGGGGGCGGCCGCGGGGGGATGGAAGGGCGCGGGGAGGCTTTCCCGGGCCGCCCCGCCTCAGTGGCGGCCTGCAGTGGCAACGACGCGCGTGTCGCCTCCGACACTTCCGCCCCGCGCACCTAATCCGCTCATTTAGCTAGCAAACGCCGCATACGGTGTGGTGGCGTGGCAGCCCTGCGGCGCCGAGCCCCGGGGCCCATGCTCTGACGAGCCGGGGTCTCGCCCGGGCTCCTTCGATCCGCGGCCCACCGGAATGTGATATCGCGCCGCGCCACTCGACAAAATGATTGTGTGTTCAATTGTTTACGTTAACGATAGTTGATAACCGGGAGGCCGACGCTGGCATGCTAATGTGAGTATACACAAACCCGATAAATTTTAACGGCCGCAGACACCACGTCGCGTCCACGCGAGCACGCAATTTTCCCCGTGAATAAATAAGCTAGCATGTAAAGTCGTACAAGAAGACAAAGCGTAGTTAATGTCTCGGAGCGTTTTGGAGCGGCTTTTCTGCAATGCGACAATGTTGGTTTACGAAAAAGTTATCATACATTATTAACGTGCGAGTGTGATGTACTGTCGACGCGGCGGCTGGTGGCGGCTGGTGGCGGCGGTGTAGCTGTCTGAGCGTAGTGACAATGTTGTGAATTGTTGGCAGTCGGACTGTTGGTGGGGAGTCGTGGACTGGTTGTCGTGGTCGCGCGGGCGTTGGACGCGCGGTTTTGTCGCGCGCGGGCAGCTCATCGCGCGGTTCTGGCGTGCCGGCGCCATGCGGTAGCGCGGCGGCGCGGCCGAGCGGCGGGCGAGCACTCGTGCGCTCTCGGCTATGTGCCCCCCTTGCGCTACACTGTAAGTACCATGACAAATAGCATTTTCATTAAAAAAATATTTATTATCACAAAACAGTAATTTTTATAAAAAATGCCTTAATCACCGCATTTGGCAGGTGGACTGGTGATTTCAGTGCACGCGAGTCATGCGCAACATTCATAGTCCGTCTCATACACACGACCGCTAGCTGGTTAGTCGGCTCACATACCTAAGAATCGTAATAATTTTCACTCACCACAACCAATTGATAAACTCGTATATCCACTTAATCTGCTAAAATCGCCGCATCAACCACACGAAGTGGTGCTCATATTCACTTAGTACTTTATGTCTGCTAAAAATAATCCCTGTACCGCTACTTACGCGGCTGACACCAGGCACTAGCCATTCTTTCAAAATTACCCATAACTTTATTCCCCATTGCCGCAGGTACTGCTGGCGTATATTTACGATTACGTTGCGACGTAACTTGTACAGACATCGTACATAAATTTCGTGCGTACGGTTGTTGCAATTTGCCGTCTCAAACCGAAAGTAGGTTAAGTCAAAAATTGCGAATTTCTCTAAAGTTGGACTGGATGCTCGTTTTAAGTTATGGTGATGAGATTTCTGTTGGGAATGTTTGAGATCTGCGTGAAAATACATTTGCGACTGCATAATAACCACGTTTTCAGTCATTAATTTGATTAAATTGTGAAAAGATAAGAAGATATATATTTTTTTAATCATCGTAATTGACGCATACCTACATTATAATTTTTCCAAAGGCCCAAAAGTTCCAAACTCAATAAAATAGTATGTACCTATAAACTAAGTTCAGCCAATCAGAGTCGTGATTGAAATTCAATTCCGCGGATTGGAGAGCACTTACTTAGTCTATGTCGTTGAGGGCCTGAGCCGTGCACGGCTTTAGCCCTCTTTTCACTATAGGAATCCACGACTAAAAGTTTTCGATAAGTGCTTGAAACATTTTCAGGTTTATTGCATTTTGACTGTCGAAAATTATATATTACGCAACGCGAAGAATTCGGATTTTTAAGTACAAATATTTTCGTCTTATGGAACTTAATTTCTTGTATAGAAAGACCATAAGCATTCATAGAAGAAAAGGACCAACTTATACGCTGATCTAAATTAAAATCGTTTGATCAGTTTCAGTACATTTTATTTTAATAAAAAAATACACTGTACTTATGACACGAATGGTTTTAGTTAATTACCATTTTTAAATACAAAAACATCAATGACAAAATATCAAATATACCAACATAAATCAGCAATTTTTGTAATATAAATTGGTATCAAATTAGGCACAAATTTATTTAAGTGCAACGTAGAATGTTGTAACTTTAAATCAGCCGTGTATGAGAACTTAAGACCGAAAAGTTAAGAGTAGATAAGTTGTAGTGTATACTGATGTATCCGCATAGATACATATTATACAAGTACATTCTGTATACACTTGTAAAAGTATTAGTCATGAATAGAACCCGGGCCCCTTATTTGTGCTACCCCATTTACCTCCGTTGCCGCAACTAAGTGTTGTGAAGGAAAACATCGTGGTTTTACATCAAATGGGGCAAAAATAAATAATTTGAGGAAAAGGGGTGAATGCAGAAAGTGTTGTTTACAGAAAACTGTGTGGTATTTGTGATATGTGGATTACACAGATCAATATGAACCGGTAATACGTCTAACAATGACATTATTCCTTGATTTGTTTGGGTTTCTGTCTAAATATTCCCGTTTTAAGATAACTTTTTTTATAGAAACAGGTTCTATGAGCCAGTATGTAGCTGCAAATCTAGAAAATCTTTCATAAATCAATACATTTTAAGGTAAAGTCTATCAGAATAAGTTTAATTGTAGCTGATCACACTGTTATAACAGCATTAAACACAGAAAATGATACCTAATGAATAAAACGGCTATCCGACGATCCGAGGGCAACTTTTTGCTCACATCATGAGATACAATGTTAAAGATTGTACCTTTTAATAAATAGAATTATAGGTTTAAGAATGTCTGATTGAAAATCGGTTAAAAAGTAATTAATTCTGCTTGTATAAACGGAATATAAATATTGTAGTCTGATTGCAAATCGGTTCAAAAGTAATTAAATCTGCTGGTATAATGGAATATAAATATTGTAGTCTGATTGCGGAATATAAGAATTTGCCGTAGAAAATAATTCAGGTTAGAAAATGAACAGAGAATGGTAGATATGAGGTAGATACACCTAATGGCATGTGAGTCAACAAGAACAATATTTACAGGGTGACTGGTAATCGGACTTGCTAGTAGAGGAAGATGGTTTAAAATCAGCCATCTGTCGAGCCAGGTCAACTCAAAGCTGCAAAAGCTCTTCCGGACATGGCCCTGAATTCTTAGACTCACATAAAATATTAATTTTATTATAATGTTTGGAGTTTAAAGGAGACCATGGCCTCTGCGTTTGTTGCGGCTTTTCTTCTCAGGAATCAATCATTGGTTTTAAATATTGACCAAAAATTTTTATGTGTAAGAGTGTCTTTAAGATCTACTTGCAGGAAATTTAATTTCAAATGCAAATAATTAATAACCCCGTACGCAAGCTACGCGCTTTGACGTGGAGTAGAAAACACCAGACCGTATTACCTAACCCACGTATCATAACATCTGAAACTCAGGAGGCATAGACACATAGTTTTGTAATTTTCATGATTTCTGAAAAAGAAAACAGAACTTCTAGTTTTAAACTGATCATCCCTAACCAGAATTGAATGCCATTATTTTAATTTAATTTAATATTTGAATTGTTTTTGTCTCTTTATTACGGACGCTTTTAACGTTCTGCATCGTTCTCACATGCATAATTTCAACATGAATGATGTAACCAATATTTTGTAACCATATTTTGATTTAAAAGAGTGTCCATGGAGTTCCTTGCCCGTTCTCCTCCATAGGTACCTACTACGCTTTGGAATGGGCAACTAACTTCATCTTTCTGACTGACCGACCCCTTGACAATTCAAAAGTGCCTGTAATTGGTTTATTTGAAATAAATGCTTTGAGTTTGAGATTAATTTCAATTTTGTTCTTGAAAGGACCTCTTTTCTGAATGTTAGTACTTATAAGTAAGAGACTGCATTTAAATCGGAAAAAGAGTAGTCAGATAGGAAACGTCGACCTCATCTAGTTTAAAAAATATGATTGACGTGTAAAAGTATTTGTACAAACCTACTTACAGAAATAAAATCATTTATCATTTATCAAATCAAACAGTTATTTATTTGTACCATTTTATCAATTACTGCGTCAGTCAGAACATTGTGGCATCAGTGTCAAAGTAGCTACCGATTCGTTGCCATTGCCTTAGGGAAATCAAGATCATTTTGAGTTTACAGAACTGGTACGGTTTCCAGTATTTATCATGTGCCCAATATTTTATTTAGCTTTTAATAATTAAATTATTTTAATAAAATGAAATGATCGCCTCATATTACATGGGACTTCGAAATGTGGGTACTAGGATATGTACACCTCTGCCTAACACTTAGGTAAACTAATCTAATATAATATCTAAAGTACATACATATTTTATGGGGTACTGTGTTAAATGTTACAACAAAATACTTGTGACATATTGCAATTAAATGAAAGAAAATTTAATACTCATATAAAAAGTACACTTTGTAAACAAGCATATTACAAATTAGAGGATTATAACCTAGATAAGAATGCTTGGAAACATGCTGGTCCTGCTCCATAGGACAATCTAGAGTCTAGACAAAATCAAACTGGTTGCTAATTTAATTGTATAATTTATAATTTTTATGACATTGATTGTTACATTATGTACTTAACTACTTTAACTCACACACTAAATTATTACTTCTTAAAATTTTGGAAACATCATCTACTTTTCAATATTTGTAAATATGTGAGCACCATGTATCTATCACATAATTAATTTACCTGCCTTTGCATTATATTTAATTCTTTTTACCTATTTTGGTATAGTAATTTTATTCTAGGTGCATCGTCTTCACATATGATTACATAATTAATGTGAACTTACATAATATTGTAAAAAATTTAAAAGAGTAACGGTGGAGTTTCTTGCCCATTCTTCTCCATACGAAACTACCTTTTGGAAGGGGCAACTAGAATCAATTCTATTTTTTTGTAAATTTTGACGTTCAAAAGTGCCTTTTATGTGCCTATTTGAAATAAATGATTTGACTTTGACTTTGAAACGTAGGCGTGATGTTATATTAAATAAAATGGAGTTTGAAATAAACTGATATTGTTAATTTATTCGTTGTAATTTTCTATTTCATAAATATGTAACTTTTGTTTTTTCATGTTAGCAGAATGGTAAATTCTAAAGACTAGCTTAATAAAAATACTCAAAAATTATAAATGTTAACGATATCCGAAAATGCGCAAAATCCTATTACTCTCCATTATTCATAAATATTTTCGCTGCGACGCAATCTTATCTCAAAAATGCTGAAACCCATCATCCCCAAGGACTATGTGGCTGAGAACCTTCTCGCCGAAATGATTCTGAAGGCGAAAGATGATGTCAGTGGCTTATTAAGTCCCAAAGAGGGCAGAAAATATTATACTATAAAGGAGACGAGAAAAAATTGTAAAATAGTACCTACTATATAGTATTAGGAAGAGCTAGAGCTCTAGACTACTAGAGAGGCTAGAGTTCTAGGAAAATGATTGGGTTGATTGGGTTTGTGCTACTGTATCCTATGTAGGGCTTTTTAAGATATGGTTTTACCAAAATATTTTATCCGTGGAATATTATTGATGTCTGACAGTGTATGTATAGAAAAACTGTCATAAATTCAAGATTCGCAGGATAACACAGTGTTAAGTTTAGGTTTAAAAGTTAGGTCGAATTAGTTCATAATTGATCTCATTACTTGAGTTTATATTCATACAACTCGAAATTGCCATAATGTAAACTACTCTTGCCTGAAAAGTTAGAATATCGTCTCTGCAATGCTGAAAAGTACATAAACCAGAAAATATTATTATCTATTTTTGCTCTTGTGATGGTTTTAGACACTCGATTAGAATGAGTGTACGATTTTGCTCAGTTGTAGTATACACAGGTCTTGGTAAATCTATTTCTTTTTTAAATCGTGTCTTAAAAAGGTATTGCGGTTTACGAAATCAACTTTTTCTGATCTTTGGTTTACCAATACTGTCTTAAAAAACCGGCCAAGTGCGAATCGGACGCCCACGAAGGGTTCCGTACCATTATCTATAAAAACGGCAAAAAAATCATGGCTGTTGTATGGGAGCCCCCTTAAATATTTAAATTATTCTGTTTTTTTGTATTTTTGTTATAGCGGCAACAGAAATACATCATCTGTGAAAATTTCAACTGTCTAACCATCACGGTTCATGAGATACACCCTGGTGACAGACGGACGGACAGCGGAGTCTTAGTAATAGGGTCCCGTTTTACCCTTTGGGTACGGAGCCTTAAAAACTGAGATAACACAAAAATAAAAATTATAAACTCAAAACTAGCACTAAATCTAAAAGCTATACCAGCATCCCTGCACCACAATTTAAAATCAGTTAAGTGGAAGCTTATCATGTTATCGTTAAGAGGCAGTTATTGCGTCACCGACGCCGAAGTATCAAATATGAAGTTTTTTCAAGGGTCTTATCTCCGGGATATTGTTTAGTCAGCGGTTAACGTTTATTGTCCGGGCGGCTATACAGGATGCACACTTGTGAAGACTTGATGGAGGAATATTCCTAATGTTGGTGAATTTTCTCGTGTTTTTTTTTTGTCCACCGTTCCGTGTTTTGGTATTCCTTTGTTTTTGGATATAAAGTAGGCTTTTCTTTTAAAATTGATTGAGGTGTTGTATTGAGTAAACGAAATACCCAACGTTTTCAATCCATGTCGTTCAATTATGACGTCAAAGTGAAATCTCATCACAATAAACGTTTTGTGTTTTTTTTTAACCCAATATTATTCTGTCTTATATTAGAAAAATAATATTCGACTAACCCATCAGTGTTACCAAAAAAAACCTTCCAAGACACTCACAACAGTCTACAGATGCCAATCAATACAGATTCTATTTTTTATTTTGTTTACTTGAAAGCTGAAGTTACGTAAAAAAATAATGAACGGCCGATTTTTAGTTACAAAACCTTTCGACAAGCGTTAGAAAACCGGTCTTATTACTATTCAATTACGTTGTATTTTCGCCTGTTCACCGTTCACCGCAGATCGACACATAATACTGAGTTCAGGGTTTGCGTCCGTCGTTGGAGCCCAATGGACCTCTTCCTTTATTTGAATATTTATTAAATCATCCCCCCTTTACCCCAAACGATCGGAATCCCCCCCTTAGTGTTGTGACAACGAGTTTTTCCTTCGCGTTTCATTTGGCTTATCGAGAAAATGTTTGTGATGAAACGTTGTTTTTCGACTTGGGATGTTTTCTTTTTGGACCGTAATACTGTATAAATAGCCTTTTTAGTTTTGTTGTAAAATATTTTCATTTACCCACCTATTTTTCTATTTTGGAACAATCACATGTGCCTTAAAACCAATGATAAAGCCTAAAAAACTAATTGATGAACCTTATCGAAAACATATTAACTCAAATTTACTGTTACTATGCGAATAAAGATACTGTTTAAGAAAATTAAGTGCCATGAGCATGCCGTTCAATTAGCTCCTTTTTGAAAAAGCATACATGTTACTTTCTGATTTACTGGTAAAGGAGATTGGGCGAATCTACCCTGAAGCCCAATAGCGTTAAGATACATACCAATGGAAAGATCTCTTCAATGGGAATATTTCGTGATATGACGACTTCTCTTCATTATTAGTAAGTAAGGAGGTACAGAGCTCTAAATGTGAGTAATTAAGTATTATTGAAATTATGGTATTTTGTCAATTAATTAACTTTCATTATTTCTGTGCCTTGCACACATCTTCTTTTAAGCCTATCACATTCCAAATTAAAACATGGCCTCCTATACTCGTTTGCGGTTTTAAGAACAAAGTGTGTAAGAGTCGGTCAGACATAATGTAAAACCTGCCGAAACTCCCAATACCGTTAAAATATCTTTCATTGAAAAGATCTCGTTTAGAAAAACGTTTGTTACTATAACTTGTCTGAATTATTAGTTTGTTCGGCGTTAAATTGTCCTAAATGTGACGTTAACATCAACACTTAATGCTCGTTATAAGTTAACTAATGAATAAACAGTAACTTGTTAACATCATCATTATTATATTAAAATTAAAATATACATCACACCTGAATTCCCTAGAGAGTACGCAGACATGTATTGTACATGTTTCACACACACACACACACATTGCACACATTTCGGCTACAGAGCTAAAATTACCTTTTTAGTCAAAACATTCTCTTCTATCTACAAGTATAAAACAAAGTCGATTTTTGTGTCTCTTTCTGGCTACAAAAAATTTTTTTTGACTATTTTAAAACAAACCCATGATAGATTTGATAAAATATAATGATGATAACAATCCATAGATAATTTCAAATAGTATTTATTCCAAAAGTAATGTACATTTCGTAGCAAAGAGTACGAGTTTTCCCTTATTGTATATATAGCACGCACACCATTGACTACAGCGTTTGAAAAAAGTTAAATTGATTGATTTGTAATGTACCACCTCCATCCCAGGCCACATTATGCTCCAACCCATTAAATGCTAGCAACATAATTTTCAATCGATGAAGCCACTTTAAAAATGCAAGATTTTCCATTTATGAAGGAGAAGATAAGTGCTTGAATTTTTTGGAACGCAGTGTTAGGATCGTATTTTATTTTATTTTTCCTGATCCCCAAGTCTTGTCGGACTGCCGTCCCATTTAAATTCGTTTGAATAAAAAATGTTTGTCTTAAAAAACATTATCCATTGTTATTATTTATTTATTTATAGTTAATTAACACGGTACAATACCAATTACATTAACTAACATAGAAAGAAAACAAAACTATACAATGCAGACAATTGTGTCATAAACAATTATTCGGTAATTACTAACATGGAACAGTGGACACCCTCGCGTACTGTTTCTCACAAAACATCAGACATACGCGCTTAATTCACTACACTATATCACTATTACACTATTTCATTATTATATCACTTACGGCTATGGGGCGCCAAGAACATTCCTAAACTTTGGTGCCGAATTAGTCACCTATTTAGGTCATTAACTCCGAATTGACTAACAATAATAATTGGCAAGAGTCATGTTAGTAACAAAGGTTCTCCTCAAAAAACTCTTTTTATCGGTATGTATCTTATGGCTATTGGCCGCCAAGAATTCCTTTACTTCGGTGCCCAAGTTATCACCTATTTAGGTCATTAACTCCGAATTGACTAGCAATTGGCAAAAGTCGTGTTTGTAGCAAAGGTTCTCCATGAAAAGCTCTTTCCATTAGCATATATCTTATGGCTATTGGGCTTGTGGGCAGAAACCAATAGTTTGGTGCCCATTCTCCTTTCTGAAAAGAACTCTTTCAAAATAATAATACACAATTCATAGTGCAGATAATGTTTACATCTACATTTGCCGTGGCAATATGAAGGCTGTAATAACACTTACTAAGCAGCTTATCCAAGGAAACCACAGTGACTTCACGCTTGGCTTCTTCGTTCTATGTTTAGATAAGTGGGTTTGTAGTCAGCTAATATTTCAATATCACGGTAAGTAGTAATAGGAGTAGTAGTTTCACTAGTGTATTTTATGGATGATTTTTCAATAGTCATTTGACAGGTTTTGTATGGAAAATATGTCAAACTGCCGTATTTATTCTTCATATTTGACAATTAAAAAATGTTTCGATTAGAATAAAAAATACATGTATCATAAATTCATAATCGTCAATACGGATCTTTGATGTAATTTTTTAACAGAAAGTCAGCAATTTTTTTTTTCATTAATTAACAGTTCTCAGTAGTTGTTTTGTTTCTCACATTTTTTGTTTTTTATATTCCCCAATTTTTGCGAACAGTTTTGGATAACGTTTTGTATGAGGTAAGGTAGGGAACAAAAAATATTTTCTAGACTAATGAACTATGTGCTAATGAGTAGTTATTATTGTAATTAAGACGCTATTTGGATCGACCACATTTATTTACACCACAATTAATTTGATACCTATATTTAACAAATTTTTCTCCATGACGGAACAGCCGATTGATTCTATTAAAATCTTACCGTGAAAAGAGCCGCTACGTGAGATGGACTATGAGATTGGCTCTATTGACAGCTCCCTTCAAACTCACTTTACCTTAATTTTCGTAATGAGATTATTACAAAAAAGATCGGCAGTGTTGAGTGTCAGATTCTTAACAGTTTTCCTCGAATTTAAAACACTCCCATATAGGTATATAACCTCCATTAGTTATTAGCTCTCAAAATCAAAATCATAATCTACCAATACTAACCAACTTACAGAAATGAAATCCTACAATCCCATCCTACTAATATTATAAATGTGAAAGTTTGTGAGGATGGATGGATGGATGGATGGATGGATGGATGTTTGTTACTCTTTCACGCAAAAACTATGAAACAGATTTGGGTGGGATTTGGAACACAGATAGTTTATAACCTGGATTAACACATAGGATACTTTTTATCCTGATAGTACGTTCTCATGAGATAATTTCCGACATCCACGCGGGCGAAGCCGCGGGCAAAAGCTATAGTCATTTATCTTTTATCATGGTCCAATCATGCGACTAAAATCAAATCTAGAAGGTAAGCATACAAATATACATTTCGCATTTGCACAACATGTTAATTCTGAAGTAAAATAAGCTCAGACTCAGTTTCAATCTGTCAGCTGCTAATCAATTTTCATTTACCTACTTAGTTTAGCCGCATCGGTGCTCCAGTGCTCAATATAGACGTTTCTGTGCTAAAAAGTTTGAATTTTTAAAAGTGGCGTGGATCCATATACACTCGAGAGCAATGAATCCGGGTCACTTAAAGAATGTTAAAAATCTCGGAAACTAAAAATGATAGGTTAATGCAATAAATTGTATTTAATAGACAATGTAATACTCCTTAAATGAAAGTAAAAAAAATATGAGTCACCATACATTTTATTAACACAAAATTACATAAAGAAAAAAACTGCTGATCTCTCCTTAAAACAAAAATAGGAAACATGAAATTTTTGAACTTTATTACGATTTTCTTGAATTTTAATACTTCGTATTGCCTCCTCGTGCTTCCATTACTGCGTTTACGCGGTTTGGCATGCTGTACACCAAGTTCCTTATACGAGTTAGGGGAATATTCTCCCATTCCTCTGTGAGAGCAATTTTGAGCTCACGAAGCGTGATTGGGGGAGGGTTTCGTTGTTTTACGCATCTGTCTAGCTCGTCCCAAGCATGCTCGATCGGGTTGATATCCGGGCTGCGCGCTGGCCACTCCATACGAGTAATGTTCATCTCTTGAAGGTAGTCATTCACAATCCTACCTGTATGAGGTCGGGCATTGTCATGCATAAATATAGCATCCTCACCTAAATTGACCATAAATGGACCAACGTGATCATTGAGGATTTCTTCCACATATCTTACGCTAGTTAAAGAGCCGTTTTCTATGATCACCAGCTCTGTGCGACTTTCAGAAGAAATTCCGGCCCACACAAGTACAGACCCACCACCGTAGGCTACTTTTTCTTCGATGCATGCTTGCTTGAATCTTTCCCCTGGTCTTCGATACACTCTGTGTCTTCCATCGTGCTTGTAGAGCATAAATTTTGATTCGTCGGAGAACATAACTTTTGACCAATCTTCAATACTCCAATTTACGTGGCTCTGGGCATATCTTAGTCTTGAAATACGATGCCCACGCTCCAGTTTAGGGCCGTTTGCAGGTCTAAGGGGTTTTAAGTTAGATTCAGCAAGCCGACGTCTTACTGTCCATGCACTTGGGTTACTTCCTCCGAGGCGTCGAAACTGATTTGTGAGTTCAGTTCCTGTGAGAAAGCGATTTCGAAGCATGGTGTTCACCAAGTATCGGTCTTCTCGTGCTGTGGTACACCTGGTTCTGCCCGTTCCTGGTCTGCGTAGGTTAGAACCAGTTTCTTCGTAACGTCGGAGAACTCTTTGTACTGTTGACAGCGACACACCGACAGTCCTGGCTGTATCGCGCTGACTCCGGCCGGTTTCCAGCATTGTAAGTATTCTGGTGCATTCTTCAGGCGTAAGCGACATAATTTCAGCTTGAATAATGAATATAGAGCACTATCAACATGGTTTATGTACCCACATAAATGACAGATTACAAACAAAAGCAAAACCAAATGCTGTAATTTCGTAGTTCCATCTTCGAAAGTGGCCCTTTTTCAAATTTGATTTTTTTATGATATAACTTTACAATAACTAAGAAGTTTTAATACCTTCATTTAAGGAGTATTACATTGTCTATTAAATACAATTTATTGCATTAACCTAGCGTTTTTAGCTTCCGAGATTTTTAGGATTCTTTAAGTGACCCGGATTCATTGCTCTCGAGTGTAGTTTCAATGAATTCTTTTGTAGAGTATATTCACATTACCTCAATTTTATGATGAGTTCCATTAAGGAGTGGAATTCTTTCCCAGAGTCTGTTTCCCATATTCAAGTCTCGAGTAAATAAGTAACTTCTGGGCAATCGTGCAATACAATTGACCGCATCATCCATTACTATTAGGTGAGATAGTGGTCAAATGCAATCAACGTAACCTTAACAGTCAAGAACTTAACATAACCTTTCTTTGCAGTTGGGTAAAGAAAGAAAAATATTTTATTTGGGACACGCATAGGAAATACAAAGAGTAAAAATAAAAACGGAGTATTTAAAACTAACAAAATTAACAATAAAAAAACAACAATAAACAAGTAAAAAACCCGTGCCAGGCCAAAAAGGCTCCTATCTCAGCATAATGCTGCGACGATTAAAAAAAAAAAAGTACCGCAGCACTGGTATTCTGATAGGGCCCGGTGAGATGCCACGGACACACCTACGGACGTTTTTATATCCCACTAGGGGATTAATAATATAATATCAAATGTTCATGAATTGAAATGAGAATGTACCTGATTAACTCAGCTATTATACTGAAATACTTCAGCTATAGATATAGGTTCTGTTATTTAGTGAATCGTCACGACTAATTTCATCTATTAATGATAATTTCAGCACATATTTATGATGCCAACATGCAAATTATCGGCACATTCATGATATCAATTCCATCTATCAATTAGTATTTGGGAATAATTTCGTAGGATATTTTAAGGCATATTGTATGTTTGTGTATATAAAGAAATGTAGTCAGTAATTTTATATATAATTGATTGAAATTGTGAACGAATAGTGTATGAGCAGTTTCATCCTTTACAATTGCGTAACCAAATTAACCATAACAATTTTATAACTGAATTTATGACAATATTATAGGACATTTCCTTTCAGAATTTACCTATTATATTGCCATATATTGCGAAGATATTCCTCCATTAACATTACAAAGTTACTACAAAGTGCAATTTACGACATCCATAAATGTAAATGTAATTTTTGTTGCAACCGCGATAACGAGTGGCTACGAGCTACGAGTGTCGTAGCACTTCTACGAAATTGCTACGCGCTACGTAGTATGCTACGGATAGTCTACGCCGTAGACACGCGTCTGTTTAATTAAATTATAATTTGACAGTGAAATGAGATTTGTATTCATTTTGTATGTAAACTTATAAATTATTAACGTGTTTTTTTGTTAAAATGTGCATATTTTGTCTGAACTACGTCAGCAAAGAATGAGAAGAATAGTATGATTCATGTTTTTTATGTGTCATCACTATTTGAATTGAAAAACTGCGTAATTCACACTTGTAGTAAGAACAAATATTTTAAAAACATTTAAAATATTAAACCTCGAGATTATATATTAAAAATATAAATTCGTATAGAAATATCTTGCTATGATACAATTCTGTCTTCAAAACCAAAAAAAATGAGGTCACCATTCACATCCCTTGCAACAAACCAATGCGTTTTATCCTTCTTTTCTCCGTACAATTCTAAACTACTACCCATTAAACTCGAATACAATAACTTACATATAACACATAGCATCATGCCTGTATTTCCCGAAGGGTTAGGCAGAGGTGTACCTAAACTGCCGGGGCTGCGGATTTTTCGAAAGAGTTACCGTGGCCCTGGCGCACAGGCAACTGAAGGAACACGGGTGGGTTTTAGTCAGTAAGAGTCTGACACGCCCTTCCGCTCCGCCCAGAGCGGGAGAGGTCATTTGATGATATCCCACCCAAAAAAACAAAAAAAGAGGTGTACCTAAAGTACATCCACTTTTCGCCAGTTATGTTTAAGTCCCATGTATCAGGGGGCGAGCATATTGCCATCAACCGGCCTGCTACTGAGAAATTCCAGATGGAAAAACCCAATAACACTTTGCCCGACTCGGGAATCAACCCCAGGACTTTATGCTCACCAGAAGGGATAGCGACCACTTCACCAACAAGGCAGTCAATAACTTACTCTGCAAATAAACCTAAAAACGAACGGTTCAAACAGTCAAGGCGAAGTCACAGCGAGAGTGAAGAAGCCATGGGAGGCGAGTTCGGCGGACCTGACGCACAGATGTAGGGTGCCGAGAGAATCGAAAATTGCTCGCTGTTCCAATCTCTAGTGTTCTTGATTATTTGTGTATGTCCGGGGAATTTCTAGTGCATATTTTGGTAGGAATTGGAGATTAATGGGGTATGTCGGTTCGGTTATTGGGCAACTGATTCTTTCATGGATGCAGGTTTCAAGTGAGGATAGCCATTGTTGTAGTATATTTTATTTATTTAACGAAAATACAGTAGTTAATCATCTTTCCAAGATTATGTCTGGACTTTAAAATAGACTGTGACCTCTGAGTTTGTTTCGGCCTTTCTTCTCAGAGTAGTCAGATAGGAAACGCCGACCTCATCTAGTTTAAAAAATATGATTGACGTGTAAAAGTGTTTGTACAAACCTACTGACAGAAATAAAATCATTTATCATTTCTATACCAAGTTTCTTTGGGAAATAATCTGATTTCCAGTGTTTTCAAAGTGCGTTCTTTTAACGAAAATGAACATTACAATTTTCTAAAGTTGCATGATTTCATATTGTAGTTCTTGTGTTTGTAACTTAAAGCCATTTAAATAGTTATTATTATTCACATACTATTCGTGAATAAACAGAAAAGCAATTCCGGTATTTTAAGGACCATTCGCATTGAAATGTCAGTCTCAATTGTCAAAAATAACCTAATTTGCTTAAATTTTTGTCAAGTTTTTGATTAATGCTGAGATGAGATTTCGATTTGAATTTGATCCTTTTTAAGGTTCCGTACCTAAAGGGTGCCAACGGAACCCTATTAATAAGCCTCCGCTGTCCGTCCGTCCGTCCACCTGTCTATCAGCGGACTGTATCTCATGAACCGTAATAGGTAGACTGTTGAAATTTTCACAGAGTGTGTATTACTATTGCCGCTATAACAAAAAAAAAGTGTGGGTTCGGGTGACCCTCGTCAGGAAAACAGTTCCTTACGCTTTTTCTTTAAGTCGAAAAATTTGAAAATGTTTGCATCCGCCTTCTTTGATTTTCATTTTGACCTCACTGTTGGCTTCAGCACCCTCGAAAACCATGAAAACGATCACTCTCTCTTTTTTGCTTTCTATTATATATAATAAAAACTCGCATGGAGGGGGCATAATGCTTTTTCGTTTTGTGACTATTTATACAATTTTACTCTAATCGCAAGCTGCGTTAAATAACTTCGTTCCAATAACAAAAATAAAATAAAGTTAAAAATTAAAGGGGTCTCATACAAGATACGTGTTTTTTGCCTTGTGGTACGGATCCCTTTGAGTGCGAGTCCGATTCGCACTTGGCCGGTTTTTTAAGTACGAGAATTGGTCTTCAAATAACTTCACATAGCATTTACATTTTTGAAAACTAACACAACAATACATGTTATTCACCATGTTTACTTCTTAAGAATTTTTTGTTAAAATCGACTGTTGGTACCTTACTCAGTTTTCAAGAGACTTATTATGCAAATATTTGCTGAAAAATTTCAAAGAAATTGTGTTTGTTTGATGTATGAGTGTTTGAGCTATTCAAAGTTTGCGTGACTGAAAGCGTGAGTGAGAAGCTTATCTTAAAAATAATCACAGTTCTAAATAAAATAAAACTTTATTATATTTAAATAAAATATTTTGCGTAGAATGCAAATATGAACGTGCAATATTACCTTCGTGAAGGTCTAGGCCCTGAATGTCAAAGACCTCTTCGCAAGGGGGAAGCGCCAGGTTGCCCGCAAAATTCAAATTTTCTTACGTTTTTTTGCAATTTGCAGGTCTGTGTCAGGTTGTATGTTGAACAGAATATGATTCGCGACTGTAACAAGTGTGTGTTTACAGAATTATAATAATTAAAATCATCAATACAATCCTCTAAGTTCATATAATCCTATTGAATGGCAATTTCCTAAAATATCAATCTTTATTGTAAGTAGATAGTTTCTAAATTATCTTTAAAAGTACCTACTTGATAATTCTGACACCACAAAGTCAGAAAATGTCTCGCCATTGTTTTCTCTGTTGAATTGAAAACTGAACAATTAACTAAAGATTTTTACACTTATATTTCTCTATAATGAAAATAAAAGCAAAATTATCACTATAAGTTTTTCTGAATTTTTTGTGCAAAAACCTTTAAGTGTTGTTTTTATTACAAAATCTTACACAAAAAAATACACACTTTATGCTCAAAACTCAAAACTCAAAGCATTTATTTCAATTAAACCATTTACAGGCACTTTTGAATTGTCAAAGAGTCGGTCAGTTAGTCAGAAAGTTGAAGCTAGTTGCCCATTCCAAAACGTATATCTCTATGGAGAAGAACGGGCAAGAAACTCCAAGGACACTCTTTTTAAATCAAGATATTACAAAATCCTGGGTACATTATTCTTGTTGTTTCTATAAGCGAGAACAATGAAAAAAATATATATTAAGAAACAATTCAAAATATAAGATTAATAATAAAAATAAGCCGTGGCAGTTGAACTCAATGTAGAGGTGAACTCAACAGAACTAACAAAATAGATCAATACCTGTAGCATTCAATATTACGTAATTGTAGTAAATTGACACGTCAGACATGTGTCGGTGTTAATATCATTAGCCTAACTCTAGTTGATACCGATCGAATAATTACCCATGTGTGGATACCTATTTTACATTATCTGCAATGTTGAGTATTAACAAGTCATAAGTGGGCTGCCTTTGAATTGATTGCTTTGGGACAGACTTATGTTATTATTTTATTTAATTGGTACAAACCATGTTTTTAACCAACTTCAAAAAAGGAGGAGGTTCTCAATTCGACTGTATTTTATTTTTATTTTTATGTGTTTTTTTTTTGTGTGGTCAGAACTTTTTTCTAGGTGAACCGATTTGGATGATTCTTTTTTTATTTGAAAGCTGGTGCTTCATACATGGTCCCATATAAATTTGACAGTTTTTGAGTTATCCTTAATACTGCGTATTTCTTCCACTTAGTTTATATTGATGATGTTTTAATAATTTCTTGTCACTGTTATTTACATATAAAGTAGTAGTATACGAATTTGTGTGGGGTAGGTACCACAACTAAAAAGTGAAAAATAAAATATTTTTTTACAAAAAAAACAACCGACTCCCAAGAAAAACACTAAAATACGTGAAAAATAACTTTAATTTTGGAAGTCGGTGGCCAAAAAACGAAAATACAAAACCAAAAACACCGACTTCCGAAATTAAAGCAATTTTTAACGTTTTTTTGTGTTTTTCTTGAAAGTCGGTTGTTTTTTTGTGTAGAAAAGTTTTTGTATGCTTTTCTGATATCAACTATTTAATGTGCAACAAAAATCTCTACTAAGCTTACACCGATAATTAAATACAGTCTTATTCAGGGGCAAGAAAGATTTAGGGCACACTATGTTGGTATCATTATAACTGATCTCATAAGTATACGAGTATAGGTATGTTCATACGGAGTTTTTCTAGAATCCATTTCTAGGAAAATATTTATCTCTTTTATGGTAAACTTACTCTTCCTTTACTTTTTTTATTTCCTGGAATCAAATGAGGTGATGGGTTTGGAAATGTCCCTTGAACATAATGACATGATCTCATTTTGCATGAATTTATCACCGTGTCAATCCCCGTAGAATAAAGTATTGAAGCATTTTTTCCCAATATCCTGATCTTGTTCTCGCGAATGTTTATAAAGCCACAGCCTCACTGTTATCGCCACAATCGCAGTAGCTCAACGCCCCTAATTGGCGCGAACGAACGAAACTTCCGTTCAACGGTTTACGATTTCCCTTCTCAAATGAACATTGATACGTCATTTCCTTGCGCACCGATTGGTTTGATCGCGGTAACGATTTATCCGGTATTAATTTGTTCTGACGCAAACTCGTCATTGACGCGTCAATGATTCCTTTATATGTGGTTCCGTTAGGCTGTGGTTTGTGAGTTCGGATTATAGTTTAATTTCTGTTCCATTGCTTGCTTTGTTTTTATTGTTTCGTTTTATTCTTTCGGTGTGCAGGCAATGGAAGAGTTGACAGACGAGTTGATAGGTTATTTTTTGAGTGATGGTTTTTTTTTAGAGCAGCATTTTATGATAGGGTAGTATTGAAATATTTCAGGCTCTTTTTATGACGCTGTGATATCCGTTGTAAATGTCAGAATTATTGTTATAGTCAATCAAATATTTGTGCAGTTCTGTGCAGATCTAAAATATAGAGCAATAAAAATGAATTAGTCTGCCTAGCCTATTTCCAACTATGTTGGGGTCGGCTTCCTATCCAACCGGATGCAGCTGAATACCAGTATTTTACATGGAGCGACTGCCTCTATGACTTCCCCAACCCAGTTACTGGGTAACATCTCCTTGGTAAGACTGGTTGTCAGACTTTTTGGCTTCTGACTACCTGTAACGTATTTTTATTTTATTTTAAGTACATTTAAGGCTGCTGCAAACAGGCGCAACGTGACTCTAGTTGAACAGTATCTATGAAAACTTCATGGAAATTGTTCTACCAGAATCGCGTCGCACCGTTGACCGCTGAGATAGAAATTCTTGAAACCCAACTTTAAAAGCGATTATTCTCATTGCCAAAACATCAACAAACAAAGACTCACCTTATCAAACCATATTCAATCTAACACCATCCCTTCAAAACAAAGTAAAACCGATATGCTTGGCATCTTTTCTCCCCTAACACAAACAGAACCACGGGATAAGACTATCTTTGTAATTCAATTGTTATCTTTGGAATGATCTGTGCAAAGCTTTTGTGAAATGAATGCAAGATTATAGAATGAACTAAGACGAAGGGTTTCGTAGATAATATTATGCTATTTCTTTCTGTCAAAGGGAAACGTTGCATTTATAAAATTGGAGTTGAACTTATAAAATATAATGTTTTTTTTGCCATAAAATTTCTATTTTATTTCCACTGGGGAACACCGTTTTACAACCTGACACGGACATAGAGTCATTATTTAAACTCCTTAAACTAATACTGTTGATAAAATATAAAGAAATTGGATAATAAATAAGTAAACTTCTATTCTACGAGTACATACATTTTCCAAAGCAAATATTATAGAACCCCATTTGCTACGATTCCGGGACTCTTCGATCCCGCTTCTTCCTCAAAACTCACACCGATATTGACAAATTGTCCTAATACTTACAGGTAAGTCGCTACCTAAAATTTCTTAAAACCTATCTATTTCAGTATACTCAAAGTAGACTTAGCGCTGATCCCTAGCACGTCGAGATTATCACACGGTCCTCATGCTGTGTGTACATTAACTACTTTGATGAGCTTATGAACTCACTTTAGATGCAAAATTCTGTTACGGAACGGCTTTCCGAAGGCTAGTGTGTCGATTGCCTTATGAATTTATGTGTGGCTTCTGCAGAGTTTACTAAATCGTGTATTGATAGCGGTTTTTGGTGGGCTCGCAAGTTTGTTAGCCGTTTATAGAGAGGAGTTACTGTTGTGCATTATTTTGTAGGCTTTTGAGTTGAGGCTGGTTATTTGTATAGGAAATTTTGATCGTAACTTAGTTCAAAAGTTACAGTGTTGAAATGTGATCATAACAGAACATTTAAAGATTTTAATGTCACTTTTAGGTAAAGTCAGGGAAATTAAATGTTTATCGATTTGACACACCACGTCAATTTGCCGTGTTATAGGCTAGGATAGGATAGGATTATCATACTGCCATGCATCACGCTGTATGTTGCGTGTCAACGCACCTACGCGCGTACTTGCGGGAGTGTAGATCTGCATCATCGTGCGGGTTTTTTACGCACTCACGCGTTTGGTGGATTCACGGCGGTCTGACTCATTTCATTCAAAGCCGTTCCAAAATCACGCACGGCACAGCGAGATTCGGTGTGCCATACCTTGCGTCTCGCCCCGCACCCACGCGCGTGTGCGCATGTTTCTCCGCTTGTAGGCGCGTGATCTGAATGAACGCGCGTGGATGCATTTTCTGTGTGTTGGACTGTGCGTGTTTTCTATACAAACGGAGATACTTACAAGTAACGTTAAAACACGCATTCACGCGCTACGCTGCGTGGTGCGTGGCACTGTGTTAATCGCCATAGCCATTTCAAGACGCAGAGTGACAATTGTGATTTGAATAAACGAACAATTTAAGTTGGTATTCATAATGAACAATTAACGTCCTTAATTACTTTGCTGCTTTAATCATCATGATTTTCGTTTTACAATAAATCATTATAATTGCAGTGAATTTCGAAAATGTTCGAATGCATATCTTTATTTACAATTTGAGCAATTGAATCGCATACATCCTTAGCAAAATTTTTTGCTGTATTAAATTTAACCTTACTTACCCAATAAATCAACACACATTACTTTATTCCCAGCAAATTATAAGAAGAACACCAACAAAGAAACAGAAGAATATCACATAGGCCCCCACTATCATCTATTCCCCCCAAAATCAGAATAATAAGGATAAAATTCGCAACCAATTAATTGAATACTCGTGTTAGCATCGTTCAATAACATTTATCTCCCTCAATATTATTACGAACAAAATTCTCGAACATAAAAAGGTCCATTAATGGACTAAACGTGTTTAAATGAGCGAAACTTACCGCAATATTAATTCATGTTATAATAAATAGGCACATTTATTTTCTATGTAATTATTAAGTTTGTATGTAACTAAAATATTATAGGGTTGTTATTGTTTAAATGCACTATACAGAAAATGTTACTTGCCATTTATATATATAAACCAGTAGGTAACTGTTCCACAGCAAGCTAAACAAAAGCAGCTGTACACAGCTTCACAGGAAAGCTTGAATTACAATTCAAGCTCTTCTGTGAAGCTCTTTAGGGGACTAGCATTGATCACCACGTTTATTGACAGCGGGTTGGCGATTTCAGACGATTGGGTCCAAGCGCCTTACGATGTTTCCTTCACCAAAAAGGAAAAAATAATAACTAACCACATTAATGGTGCAAACGGTTTTAACATCGAGAAAAAAAAGGATATAGAGAAAATAAAGAAAGAAAAGAAAGAAAGACAAGAAAGAAAGAAAAGAAAGAAAATAAATTTATTTGACCCAGGCTAAAATATAATATATATATGGTTTGATATCAACCAAAGATTGGTTTGGTATGAGCATGACAAAAAATCGCCAAGAATCCTGTAGTTTAATGCACTAATTTGGTAACTATACCACTGTTCACACTATAGACCTAATAAACACATTTTATGTACAAAAACACGTACATAAACAACGTAAGACCCTTCTTGTGTAACGAGGAAATAATACCTACACCACCCTACATAGCGTGCTTCGGTCATAAATGTCACGACAAGAGTCGTAAAAAATCAAGAAATGTCATACATACATGTAATATTACATAGTCAATATCAATAAGTTCTAGTGGGCTTACTAGTACCCATTACTGGAGACGTTACACCATGGGAGGCTCATAAAATATGCCATAGCACGCCATAGTAAGTGTTTCGGCTCCTTTTAGGTGCCAAAGGATAGCTCGTGTGGAAGAAATTAGAATTTCGATTATGGATGATGCATGGGACCGAGGGACGTGGGACCTGCTTGGAATGGCACATCTATTTTTAACCTGTAGATATTGTGCATAGGTTATCGATTATTTTATGAGGCAGATGGGACTTATATTGCAGCTGTTATTTTACTTTAAAGGAATACAGGATTTCTGTCTTCAATTTATCTTAAAACAAAATTTTCATTTTCCAGTTTATCTAAGCGACGATCTATTCCGGTTTTGACAAAAGATGCACGCGTAAAACGTTTGGATAGTGCTGATTAACAAGTATGAATAGCATTGTGCCCAAAACCTGCAATACTCCGTTGTCTAATTAAATGGTCATATGTGGAACCCATTGTAATATCAAAAGACTGGAGTATCAAACAACATTGACACAATTTCATTTAATTTGTTACACCAACATTCGCTAATCAAAACCCAACACGTTACTGCAATTTATATTTAAATAAAACTGAACGTTTTAAATCAACAACGAATAAAAGAAATCGTCAATATTTTATACAATTAATTATTTTAATTGAATTCGGCAACATTTGAAGCTAGCGAAATGCCCTGAAAATTATCAGTAGCTGTTAATCTCGCCGATAAGCCTCATGGTGGAAAGACAAACACGGGATTAATAAATATAAAATTGGAAAATCCATTGAGATTATTTCAATTATTGGTTATGCTTTTTTGTAGAAATAAAAGAAAGAAAGAAAAAACGTTTATTCGCGGTAAACATGACGCAGAGAAAAACACACAAACACAAAAAAGAAGAAGTTTGGGAAAAAATGCGTCACATCCACGCAAAACGGCAATCGCTCAGCATATTGCGACACAGAGCCCCAGCGCTGGTTTTTAGCGATAGCCAGCGTTGATGTGATGACGTCAACCGATGCAGCATACAAAAACATAAAAATAACAAAAAATAAGAAATAAAATAAATACACAATACCTAGTTCTAAATGTTTATATAAATAAGAAAGAAAGAAAAAGTGTTCGACCCGCATAAGATAAAAAAAAGGATTAAAAAATTTATAAAATGGTAACATTCCAGGCAACGACTCATGCCCGGCCGGCCTTTAATAATCTGAGCGCGCAGCTGTCATAAGACGTTTGACGTTTTAACATGCTGATTACCACAGAACATATATACTCTTAGGGAGCTGATTACGTAATAACTAACATGGCGCATTAGGTAAGAATGTATGGAATTATATTAAAAACAAACGGAGGTATTTGTATTGGGTGATTTTGAAGGTATGGTTAATACTATTGCTTTCGTACAAGGACTGGAAGACGAGGTGTCGGTCGTCCGGCGGCGAGATGGGCGGACGACATTGTTGCCATCGCGGGCAAAACCTGGGTGAGGCTGGCACATAGGGTTGCCACCTTTTTTTGGGACGAATACAGTATTTTTTCATTTCGGTAGAACGAAAATAAAGTACACAGCATAAAAAAGAGTACCTACTTATTTTTTTTTTGCTTATTTATCTTTAAAAACACTTCGTTACTTTTCGCAACATTCAACAAATATTGTCTTTCTTGAAGATAATTACAGCCTCATTGCCATCAAACTTTAAATTGAAACATTTGATCAGCTCGTTTTTAATTAAGTTTAGGGAAGCTTTATTCCTTTCGTCTCTCCACATTACATTCATAAGGGAGAAAAGTCAGAAACAGTCAGAGTTACGTAAATAGAGTATTTTAGCGTACTTTATTGGTGTCATAGATTATAAAGTACACATACCCGAAAAAGAGGACAATACTCTATTTTAGAGTACGGGTGGTAACCCTACTGGCACAGGAGCGTATGGACACCAGAAAAGAGAGGCCTATGCCCAGCTGTGGGAGAAGTGATGATGATTGCTTTTGAGATACTTAATGAATACAGGCGTCTTGACATACAACCATACATAATTCATCTCTGCCCTGGTTTTTACCTACTTTAAGGAAAATTATTTTAATAAATTATTAATGAGGAGTTAAAACCAGTATTAATCAAGTTTTTAAAATCTCTGCAAAGAGGAAACAGATGGCTTATTTACTGCATGAAAGTTTTGTAAGATGTCTTTAGCTTAGTCACCGAAAATGCAAATGAAAATTATATTCCATTTAAAAATACAAAAAATAGAAAGCGTTACATACTGCTAAAAGCTAGAAGCATCAAATTATTTTTCAGCACCATATTTTTATTTAAAAAAATATTTTGAAGTACAAAAGTAACGCGTTGAGCAGCATGTGGCACGAAAATTAGCGAATACAGAGACAACATTATTTGGGACGGAGAAATAATATATACACACTTGTATGCTCAGTAAATTATAAAAATGTACAACATTATACAATGTTTTTTTACAAAAATTGTATAATGTCTATGTGATTATACAAAAAAAATGTTGGAGTTGATATTTACTAGAATAATGCTGTATTTGGTCGTCATTTTTGTGTTGAAGATGGAACCATACTTTTTAAATGTGAGCATTTGGGAATTTGTTGTTATTGCGACTTTGTGTAGGCGTCAGAAGATGAAATCTTTAGATCTTGTAATAAACACTTTGCACTCATTGCCACTACGGACACACACATACATGAACTCACACCTTCTTCCCATGGGGGTAGGAAGACACTACAGAATCCACACCAATAACTAAAGCATATTTCAACAAGTAGGTACGCTCTACTGATCTTGTCATTCATCATTATCTTAACTGGTAAAGTTCTTTTTAGTTTAAATACATATATTTGCTTGATTAATAATATCTCGATTCAATCAATCAATTCAGCCTATCGTAGTCCACTGCTGGACATAGGCCTTTCCCATGCTGCGCCACAACACCCTGTCCTCCGCCTTCCGCATCCAGTCTGTCCCAGCCACTTTTTTGAGGTCGTCGGTCCGTCTAGCTGGGGTGCGTCCCACACTACGACTGCCGATATGCGGACGCCACTCCAGGACTCGTCTGCGCCACCGGCCACCGGTGCTCTAACAAACATGGCCAGCCCACTGCCACTTCAGCTTGCTTACTGTACAAGCTATGTCGGTAACTCCGGTTCTTTGCCGGATAACTTCGTTTCTGATTTTATCCTTCAAAGAAATCCCGAGCATAGCCCGCTCCATAGCGCGCTGAGCGACCTTAAATATCTCGATTATATTCTATCAAATGTCAATTCATGACACGGTGGCGATGACCAATTAACCAGTTAACGAATAACGAAACCAACATCAGTGTTTTTTCATTGTTTGTCTTTATTGTTTTAAGTAGATTCCTGTATTTATGTATATTTATTTGTGCTTATAATGATGTATATAATATATTATATTTAAAGTTTTCTGCATATCTTTATATTTAAAAATATTTATTCCTCAATTTTCATTATGGCTTCTACTACTGTTACTGTCTCTTCATCACTGTTGACTGGTTGACTGGTGGAAAATTCTCTTAAAATGCGCTTTTAACGTTCTGCATCGGTCTCACATGCATAATTTCAACATGAATAATGTAACCAATATTTTGTAACCATATTTTGATTTAAAAGAGTGTCCGTAGAGTTTCTTGCCCTTTCTTCTCCATAGGTACCCACTACGCTTTGGAATGGGCAACTAGCTTCATCTTTCTGAGCGACCGACCCCTTGACAATTCAAAAGTGCCTGTAGTTGGTTTATTTGAAATAAATGCTTTGAGTTTAAGTTATGCTTATGGCATTAAGTCTGCCTCTGTAACATTTGTGTGCTTAAAGTATTAAATATATAAATTAATCGTCAAATGGGCACCATATTTTGTTCGATGCAGTGTGTATAACGTTACATTTGAGCTCAAGCGGGCTTGCATGACGGTCAATTAAGTTGTCTTTTGTTTATTGAAATCATTCTGAAACAGTGGTTAAGTTTGTAATAAAATAACATAAACATAACATCACGGCTATTATCCCTGAAGGGTAAGGCAGAGGTGTACTTATAGTACACCCACATTTCGCCAGGTTAAAGTTCCATGTGAGGCGTGCTTATTGCCAACAACCGGCAACAACTGCAGAAATCCAGACTCGGGCCTGAGAAATCCTTGAAAAACCCAATATGACTTTGCCCGACCAGGGAATTAAACCCAGGTCTCATGATCAGCACTTGCAATCACTAGACCAAAGAGGTAGTTTTAATTTAACATACTTGCTATTCAATGTTACCTTACCTTTGAATGCATTTGATATATCGATGTAAAACACACATAAATAAACTCACGCCTTTTTCCTATTTAAGTGTGAAATTTTTGGTGACAAAAAATTGAATATAATTCTCATGAATACGCAGTTAAATATCCGTCCGAAAAAATCAGCGTTACTTTTTTGTGTTATTAAATTGATATTGAGTTTGATAAAACATTTTGTTTATTAAATTCTAAAACCATTTATTACAATTAGGCTGAGAATCAACACTTTAAAAATATCAAAAAATACAAAAGTCAGCCCCCAAATTGCTCAAACATCTCCCCTTTATATTATTAGAGCAGCATGCGTAGCATGGCCGCTATAGAAAAGAAAGAAACGGAAAACACATTGTAGAAATATTTCTACGGCGCGATGTCAAAATTCAAGAAAAGAATTACATTTTATTAAGAAAGTGATTTGTCTTCTCTTCGGAAAGTAGAGATAGAAAAGGTGATGCTACGCACGCTGGCAAGAAGAAATAGCTTTAACTTAACATGCTTTTAATATTGTATGCCAGACTGCCAGTTAATAATATAAACAAAGTTAAAACCTCTTTTACACTTTTCTGACATCGTAACTCGCAAGTATGTAACATTTACCATTTGTAATAGTAGACAGTTTTACTCACGTGCATGTACCAGGATTACATACGGGCTGCGGCGGTCAAATTGCGGCCCCAAAAATAATCAAACATGGGTGCTGTAAACCATGGTGATGGATCGCAGAGCCGCGATAGTGATCGGGTTTGTCCCGCTTTGTGGGACTGACATCCCCAAGATGCATTGGCAGGTTTTATATGAAACTAGTGCTGATTTTGCTGAAATATAACCCCTGAAAACTTGACGATTATAAAGGGTTTAAGAATACTGTTAACTGTGCTTTTTACTTTCATGACAATCAATTGAGGGAAAACTGACTGGTTATACTGTACAGAGACTGTACTCGTATAGGGACCTTTAAGTTAACATTTGTACTTTTAACCTCCTAGTAAGATATGTTGTCCTAGTAAGATAGTATCCTCCTCTTTTTAAGATAGTGTTTACTTACTTTATTGATACATAATTAGACAAATAAGTAGTACATATTTATTATTACCCACTTGCACAACTCATTCAATGCATTTAGTGCTAAACATACCTAATTAAAACATCATATCGTTTCTGACAATATTTGAAGATGAGTGATAGAATGATGTTTTAAGAATGTTATATTAAGCGTCTAAGAGTTTTAAATCGTGAATAGAAATTAATGAGGAGAATGCGTATCGCGGTGTTTTGATGTCTGTTCTACTTTAGATTAAAAACTAGGTACCTATTAACACTAAAGAAAAAAAACTTCTAAAAGTGTCTTGTTTATTAACTTTTCAGTGAAGGCGTTTCAAAAAACGCCAAACGAAGTCTTAAAACTCGGAAAATACTCATTTAAAACAAAGAAGGGTGAGAGAACAATTTTTTTTTAGTCTGACCATACCTTAAAGAAGCTGTAGGAATATGGTTCAAAGTTTTAAACGAGTGCTAACTTGCCCAGTTACAAATTAATGTATTGTTTATCCACTAACCTAGAGGTACGCCTTCAGAGTTTATCCTACCAAACCGTGTTAATTATGTTTATTGAAGGCAGGAGGTATTTTAGTTTCGAAATCGTTGCACAAGTCAAATTATTTGATCCAACTAGTCTCGTTTAGTTTTTCATTTTTTTAAATATTTATTAGGGGAAAAAAAGAAAGTGACACATGACATTTTTTGGAAGAAATACATAAAATATACGGCCAAATGTGTTACCAACAACATTTTCCACGGAATACACTTAAAAATAATCTTTACGAACCAGGCTATTTAAACTGGTTTAAATAGCCTGGTTTGTATATATGTTGTTTTTTAACTTACTGTGGGCTGGCGCACAGGCAACTGAAGGAACACGGGTGGGTTTTAGTCAGTAAGAGTCTGACACGCCCTTCCGCTCCGCCCAGAGCGGGAGAGGTCATTTGATGATTTCCCACCCCAAAAAAAAGGCTATTTAAACTAAAACCTCAAAAACTACAATAAATTAAGTTAAGAAAACATTTTTTGTGTTAAATAGTAAAACACACATTCACAAACACATACACGTATACATAAATATAAATACAAGGGAATTTCAAATAAATAATTCTTGATCTTTGTGAAGGAGCTTAACCGGGGAAGTACATCCACTTTAACTATTTCTGCCTCCGAGCAGCGTAACAGTGTTCCGATTTGAGAGGTATGGTTGCCAGTGTAATGACTGCTTTTTGTTGTGAAGGCATCTCGCAGTTTATTCTAGGAGGTGGTCGGCTGCTTAAGAAATTAAGGCCTCCTAAACGAAGGCATAGACCTTATAAACTAAGCACCTACACGCTAAGGGCATCTCCTGTGGGGTACGGGCTTCGGCTTAGGGCGTCGCTGGGGGGTGCTTGCAAATGTAATCTCAGTCATTACAGGCACATTAGACATTGCAAATTTGTCTCTTGGACGATAGCCGCACACCTGCGTTGCCTCTAGTACTTATTGCCGATAATTATCTATAGAGTGCGCTGATGATCAGATGAACAGCCTGCTTATTCATAAAAAATACACCAAAAAGAAAAAAAAAGACGATCAATTCTATTTCCACTTCTTTCTTCCACAATCCAAAAGTAATTTTTCCGCCCACGTGCCAACAATAATTGTGACAAGTTACCTTCGTATTGTGCCGTCAATTCGTTGACAATGGAAGTGTCCCACAGTCCCAAACAGGCCCAACTCATCTATTTGTCACGCACCGCTTTGTAAACGAAACCCTTTTGATGTTGAGTTGAACAGGTGGCATTTAATAGTTGTGTCTGTTTGTTCAAAGGATCTTTATTGACTGTTTCTGTGTTTGTGTTGATTGAAAATGGCAGTCGTTGTGGTAAGACTGGGGGTTACGGTTAGAATAGTTAAGCTATTTCTTGCGCTACATTAACTTAAGTATAATAATGCATTCAGAATGTTGTTGGGACTTCCTCGGTACTGCAGTGTATCAGGAATTTTTGCCGAAATACATACTAATGGTTTTAATACCATCCTACGAAAAAGTATTACGTCCAGAGTGCGTGGGAGTGTCAACGACATTCTGAAGGTCATCAGTGATAAGCCATGTTGCGCTATTATGGCTCATTGATAAATGATTTTATTTCTGTAAGTAGGTTTGTACAAACACTTTTACACGTCAATCATATCTTTTAAACTAGATGAGGTCGGCGTTTCCTATCTGACCACTCTGAGAAGAAAGGCCGAAACAAACTCAGAGGTCACAGTCTCTTTTAAAGTCCAGACATAATCTTGGTCAGATCATGCGAAGACCATGTAGATTGGTATCTGAAATGGTCGTTTGAGGAAAGAACCACACAGATTGAGTGGACCTATCCAGTCAGTGCACGCACTTGTCAGTAATCGTGCAGCTCAACTCAGGAAGTCAGGACTTAAGGATCTCAACGTAAACTCAAAGCTCATTGGGTGCATATACATGTGTATATACCCGGTGCGTCAGTGAGTGCAGCAGATATATATGAAAACAAAAAAAAATGTGTGTTACATTTGTTACTAACATAGCATATAATTAGTGCATATTACTAACATCATATGGATCAAGGACTGAATTAAAGTATTTTTACTTATTATTTTTTTAAAGCCACTTTTTTGGATGTTCTGTTGTAATTTCCGATGAATAGTTCCTTTAAAAGAATTTAAGTATCTACTGTGGAGTGCCTCAAAAAAAAAAGAACTATGACAGACTTACAACATTAAATATTATTGTCACACCTCATCAAAATAAAAATAATTATCATAAAAACTTTAAATAATTACGTATAATGTGCATGTTTTTGACAAGTGTTTAACAAGACTAAACGCGGGGTTTCTCAAGAACATGACGCGTATAAAACATGTATTATGCATGTAGGTATTGACGTTATATCAGACGTGTTGTTACCTAACTAATTTCTTCACATATTTAGCGTAAATTGACAAGTTGTGGACACAATTAGTCTTTACACCTTGTTTTAGGTGTAAACGATAATCGAAAATTGTTGACATAAGATGTGAAATACATGTTTTACATGTTTGTGTAAAACGGGCTGGGTATTTAGGTATGCCTATTTTGTACTCTTGGTTCAATACTAGACAAAATGCAGTAGTCAAACCAGTTAACAATGTACCAATTACGTTACCGTTATCAGTAATATCAAGCCCATCTTACGAGTAATTTCAATAATGACGCCATAATCCGAGTAATTAAGTAATTATCCAGCTTCACAAGGTGTTTAATGTCACCAGGCCCTAGCTGTAATATCATTCCGGAGTTTATGGCGAACTAATTAGATTACTACCGCAGATAAATGTTATAATTTTCAATTATGTTTGGAAGCACTTACATAATGTAGCTTTAAACCAATTTGAAGCTTGAAAATGTTCTTTTGATAGATACCGTCAAACGGCGTGAATAGGGATGCAGGGGTGAATCGAGACGAAACTTTAAAAGGGATTTTAACATTGAAATAATATACTTGGTTGCTGAAAAGGTCTCTAATATGTTTACTGTATTATAATTAACGACATATAATCGTTAATTATAATACAGTAAACACATTAGAGACCTTGTTGGTAACAAACTATATTATTTCAATGTTTAAACCCCTTTTAAAGTTTCGTCCCGATTCACCCCTGCATCCCTATTCACCCCGTTTGACGGTATCTATATGTATACAGTATATAGAAAATATACAGAATATATACAGAAAATTATGATTTGTTCTGAAAGTATCTGATGAAACTGTAAACAAACCTTTTTTCAGGTTAAATACTCACTATCGGGATTTTTGTATTCTATTTTATTCTGTTCGGAAAACTTACAGCTGTTCTTAAAGAATATTTAATTGAAGGTCATTTACAAGGTCCCGCTGACAAACACTCAAATAAAAACGAAAAAGGTCGCCACAAAATACGTATGAGTAAAATAAATTAAAAAATAAATATTACACGATCGATATATATAGTATAACTCAAAAACTCAAAGCATTTTTTTCAAATAAACCAATTACAGGCACTTTTGAATTTTAAGGGACCTGTCTATATAAAATATACAAATTAATAATCAAATAATTCACAATTCATTGTTGCATTCCATAGTGTTGCTCACGTTTGGAATAGACTACCATCTCTGCATTGGATGGACATGAGTTTTATAAGATAAACAGTATTTATTACTATACAGTATGAGGTAAAACATAATAATTTTGCGGTAAATATGTGAAACACATAGAAGAAACCCTAGGAGAAATCTTTCAAAAGTTGGAAGCTTAAAACTTGGAAATTCGTCAAATAAAGTAAGTAGATAACAAAGCAGGAGTTATATGTTGGGATTAGGTTCCTACGTTTCTCCGGGAGTTAGAGAGTAAAAATAACATGCTTGGAAGAAACTTGGTAACCAGAAAGTTTCAAATTCTAAAAGAAGATATAAGTAAATACATTTCTGAATGACTGATACATACACGAGCCGATACATACGCGAGCTTACTCATAGCACAACGGTCTTTTTCGCCCATGAGTCACCCTCAAAGTTCGTGTATGTATTTATGTCTTGTCTACTCACAAAAATAGGCCTTTTTTATAAATCACTACTATGAAAATTATAGTTCATAATTATAGGTCTAAAATCGCCAACCCATCTGGGGCAAGCGTGGTGACCACTGCTCGTGCCTTTCTGTATCAGAAAAGGGCCATGCTCTGCAGTGGGGCAATAACAGGCTGGTATTATTATTAATATAAAAATTGGAAACCAGTTTACCAAATTGTACACACACCTTTTTCAACCTGCTCATGAAAAAAACTTTTTAACAAAAATAACAACCGACTTCCAAAAAAAAATAACACTGAAGAGTGAAAAATAACTTTAATTTTGGAAGTCGGTGTCTTCGGTTTTGTATTTTCGTTTTTTGCCACCGACTTCCGAAATTAAAATTATGTTGCACTTGTTAACCGACTTCAAAAAAGGAGGAGGTTCGCAATTCTTCGGAACCTTTTTCTTATGAGTGTTCACCGATTATTGAAAGACGCCTTAAGCGATTTGGAAAATTATTTTTTTGTTTCAAAGGGTATAAATTCCCAGATGGTTCCATTGTCATCAAGTCAAGTTCTGAAGATGGAATCCTGGAGAAATCGAGGGAACTCTTCAAATATTATAGGCACACCTATAGTGATTTGGATATTTTTTATAGTAACTCGTGCATTTGCTCTTGGAAAGAACAATTTGGTGAAGTGGAACTGATGCTGAACACCACAGATGATGAAGCCACCGGAACTATTCCATAATAAGTATTTCACGGGTTGCGATTCAATTACTTTTACATGTTTGCTAAGCAATTTATGCTTGTCACAATGCATATGATGAAGTGGAGCTGATGGTGAAGTACCAGGAGAACTTCTCAACAATTAACGTCCGGAAATACAATATTTTGTAAAAAAAAGTGATGAGTAGTTGACATTAGGCTATTGTAACTTAAATAAATTACAAACCGACACACAAAAAAAACCGAGAAATAAAAATAAAATAAAATTTTATTACTTAGCAAGTAGTGGTATAGGAATTGTGTGGGGTGGGTACCACTACTAAAAAGTGAAAAATAAAAACTTTTTACAATAAAAACAACCGACTTCCAAAACAACACTACAAAGTGAAAAATAACTTTAATTTCGGAAGTCGGTGGCAAAAAACGAAAATATAAAACCGAAACCAAAGACTCTGACTTCCGAAATTAAAGTAATTTTTCACTTTGTAGTGTTTTTTTGGAAGACAGTATTTTTTTTTTGTAATAAAGTTTTATTTTTAACTTTTTAATTGTCCTACCCCACACGAATTCGTATACCACTACTTGATACGTAAATAACAGTGACAGGAAGCTATTAAAACATCATCTATATATGCTTAGTCGAAAAAATACGCATTATTAAGGATAACTCAAAATCTACCACACAGATCTTGATCAAATTTATTTGGGACCACACGAGAAGCACCAGCTTTCAAATAAAAAAAGAATCATTATAATCGATTCACCTAGAAAAAAAATCTGAGGTAATACAAACAAAAAGAGAGTCGAATTGAGAACCTCCTCCATTTTTGAAGTCGGTTAAAAATATGTACGTTGCACGATATCAATCAACAGACCTCTAATTACATAAATTAGAGACAATTCTCAAACTATCTAACAATTTGCTGCATGATATGAATCCCTTTGAACTCTGGCCCATTCTGAATTAGTATTCTTTGTTGACACTTCATCCAATACAGGGTCTCAAAACACATTCGGATCAAACGTTCAGCGGATACAATAGTACCATTTCATGTGTTTCAGTTAATGATCATTGTGTTTGTGTATGACTAGTTACCTTTTAATAACCACTTTTTTTTTTATTGCTGTTCCACGCTGTCCCAATTCTGGGCAAAAGCCTCCCACCACTCCTTCCATCTTTCACGAGCCCGTGCGTCTTCCCTCCAGTTTCACGGAACCTATGTCCAGCTCGACCCGCCATCTCCTACGTGGTCCTGTGGACCGACTACTTATTAAATGATAAATGATTTTGTTTCTGTAAGAAACTCTTTTACACGTCACTCATATTTTAAAAGATGAGATCGGTGTTTCCTATCGGTCTACTCTGAGAAGAAAGGCCGAAAGAGGTCACAGTCTCTTTTAAAATCCAGAAATAATCTTGGTCAGATTATGTGACAACCATATAGGTTAGTGTCTGAAATGGTCTTTTGAGGAAAGAACACACAGATTTGAGTAGACCTGTCCAGTCAGTGCAAGAATTTGTCAGTAATCGTGTAGTTCAAGTCAAAACTAAAAGAGCTCAACGACTCAACAAATTATACCAAAGAAATGACATTTGGGTAGGCCGCATAAAGTACTCAAAGTGCCAGACCACCATTAAAACTAACTGAGAAAGAAAAAAACGACCCACATAGTCCTCACAATGGAATACTTTACATAACGTAAATATTTATGTCAAAAAGTCAAAGTAGAATAGAATAGAATAGAATTCTAAAAACTCTTTAAATACAGATACTACACCATATAAATTACATATAAAGTAATTATTAAAGCAATATTGACAATATATTTTTACTTAATGTGTGTATGTATTCGTTCTACTTCACTGAGTTTGTTTCAAACTCAAAGCATTTATCCTAACTATAATCCTAACTTCCTAATCCTTCCTAACTAATATTATAAATGCGAAAGTAAGTTTGTTTGTTTGTTTGTTACCATTTCACGCCTAAACCACTGAACCGACCATCCTGAAATTTTGCATATACGTTGTCAGGTGTACAGAAACGGACATAGGGTACCTTTCATCCCGAAAAAAAGTACTGTTCCCGAGGAAAACAACAATAACGTTCTTATGATAATAGATGGCGCCACGTGTCTTCCGATCATGATTGAATTATAACCCGAATTGGTAGTCAAAGTCTAAATTAACGCGAGCGAAGCCGCGGGCAAAAGCTAGTTTGAAATAAACCAATTACAGGCACTTTTGAATTGTCAAGGCGTCGGTCAGTCAGAAAGATGAAGCTAGTTGCCCATTCCAAAGCGTAGTAGGTACTTATGGAGAAGAAGAATATCAACTTATAGCTAAACTACCTTCATAAAACTAAATACTACGCTTTGCGCAAGTGATGCAATGGTTCTTTTTCATGTAGTTATTTTAACTTAAGTTATTCTTAATGTTCTTGGGCAAATAACTATCTTCTTTATATGGTACAAAACAAAATCGCTTTTCGTGTCGGTTTGTGACGGCATTATTCTTCTAAACTGCGCTGCGTATATTGTTGCGGTTTTTACCATCATTTTGAGATTTTTTTCCGGAAGTTTTACGCGTATATTACAATAATATTAAACTCTTATATACAACGTGTTTTTTTATATCCCATAACTCTAGGGTTATATTCTATAAGTAAAAATAATACAAAAAGTCCTAAAATATGTGGTCCAAAAATGCAGTTTTGAAGATATCATCAAACATAATAAATTTAGGTAAAAAATTGCCACGCGTATGACGAACCTTTACTTTTGCGACGTTGCCAAACTTCGCAGTAGTGTAGTAAAGTATGTAGCGGGATAATGCAGATTGTACAAAATATTTACGTGTGTAGATAAGGCTTCCCCGTAGCTGAAGCTTAGAAAATGCGACGTTGTAATATTTTACGTAAGGGTGTTTACATTATTAATCCTGACTTTGTCGAATTTGTTTGGATGAAAAATCAAAACAAAAAAAAACATGTGCCAGTTGATTCTTTGATATGGTCTCATTCATACCCTAGAGTTAGGGGATATAAAAAAAAAACACCGTGTATAATAAAGAAATCTCGATATTTTGTGAAGTCGTAAAAACTGTGCGAAGCAGGGGCAAACTGTTAGTAATCAATAAACAAACCCACAAAAAAATACAACAAGAATCAGCAAATACTACAAAACAATACAAATAAAATATACCTTCTTTGTCCACACAGCAATCAAGCGTATTAATATTCTTATGCCTAATATTGGCATAGCATTCTGACCTCATTCGTCGTTCGCCAGTTATGTTCCGCCCCATATACCGAACAGTAAGTATGTTAACAGCATAGGTTATGGCTGGACCGACAGTAAATATGATAAACAGGGCGTATTTATACAAATGTTTTACAAACAAAGTGGAATGATATGTGGAGGGGCTTTTCGGGAGCTGATTGTTAGCTTGAGTGAATAGTTCGTTTGAATACTTGATGTTGTTTTCGTTTTATTTGTAACTTTTAACGCGTGTCTTTATTGGAAAACAGCTCGCTTTGCATATCAAGGTAACATTTCGATAACTCCTAAAAAGATTTTTGAAAATATGGTTAAGACATTATGATGAACGCAATTAAGCCTTTCAAGTACGTTTTCAGACACTGCATTTAAAGTGAAAACTTTAACAACGTTTATTGCCGTAAGTACCACTACATTTCGATTAAATTCATCTAGTAAAAGAAGAAAGAATTCCACTGAAGATATTCAAAATTAAGTCCCGGAACCTAATCTTTATCTCAAATTTACACAGCGGCAGCCAAAACTTGACTCCATAAAAACTTCAACCAAAATAATATTCACAGTCACACAACAAAAATTTTAATCTTCGTATCATTTTTGAAGCGTTGACAATAAATAAAATAGGTGTTTAAAAAACGTACCCGCAAAGTGCAGAGGTTGGTAATGCCAAAAATAAACTTTAACGCTTAAGGTCATATCGTAAAAATAAATGGGTTGTAGCCCTTGCAGATATTCTATTTCGACCCTTAAAAATTAGCATAAACAGAATGCCCACTCGAAAGATTACGGTACAGGGTGATGCGTAAGCATAATTACTATCAGTCTGTACCTACAGAGTGTAGGTCTGTTGGAGGTTAAGACGATCACCTTTTCATGGTTGATCTTTTTAATGTCGATGGAATTCTTTTGCTTGGTATGGTAAAAAAGTGATTAAAAGTAGCACTGTCCAGTTGGTTTGGTCACGATAAAATGTTGGATTTTACTTAAATAATATTTCTATCTTTATAATACCCTAAGATTCACTTGTATACCTACACTAAGTCTTTAATTCAGATAATTTATCTAAACAATGGGTATAACAGATCAAAAAAATATCTACTTAATGGTAATTCACAAAAATTATAGACAATTACTTAATAACCCAAAACATTAAACCCTTAACTTATAAACGCTGCTTAAAGTTAAGATAAGCAAAGTAAAAAAAAATATGGTTACATTGACTTTAAGCATAAGATAACTTTAACCAACGTTGCGTATAATATTGTATCATAGTTGGAAAGATTAAATTAGATTTTCATAGTTTTGCAGGCAGAAAAAAACAAACGAGATTTTTGTATCTTAAAATTAATCAACACTATTGTATAGATTCGTAGGTACCAGGGAAGCAGGGCACATAAGGGAGGAGGCCTATACTCAGTAGAGGGTTGGAACAAGGCTGCCAATAATGATGATAATACTGATTGTAGACAGTATTTGCAAATGATTTGTGTATTCAACTTGCCTCAAAAGATTGCATTCTACACATTTATAACCATACTATAGAAAACTACAACATTCAATTCCAAAATCAAATATCTAAACACAACATAATGTACAAAATGTATAGACAACGTTGCGTTTGCGCTGAGCAGCGACTTTCAGCGCAGAGAAGTAAATACGCGAATAAACATTAATAATTTAAGGTTATATCTGATACATCGGGGCTTGGACGATGCTGGCGAACGTTTTCTGTAACAAGGGTGTGGTGTAAGTGAACGTAATCGTGCGGAAAAGCGTCTAAATCCATGATTTTCTTAGCGTTGCCAAAATTTTGTTGATCGTGACTAGCTCGTTAGAAGTTAGTGAATACTAACCTTAATTATATCTAACATACGATTCAACTGCATCGGGTTATACTGGAACTTGACCCCAGCATAGTGGGAAAAAGATGATAATATGATTTTTCATGCCATTTTCAGCCATCTGAGATGTTTCTTTTGATAGTTAAAGTTGATTCTGTTTACGGTCTGCTATCCAGTCTTCACAAAAATTCATGGATCATGTCCGATTGGAAAAATATAACAGAAATCTGTTTTTTTTTAGTCGATTTTGCGTACTTTTAATGTGTACGTCTTTTTTTCATCGTTCTCACATATAATTATAAGTTCAACATTAATGATGTAACTAATATTTTTGTAACAACATAATTTCAAAGAGTGTCCATGGAGTTTCTTGACCGTTCTTCGTCATAAGTACCTACTACGCTTTGGATTGGGCAACTACATAACTTCATATTTCCGACTGACCGACTCCTTGACAGTTCAAAAGTGTCTGTAAATGGTATAATTGAAATAAATGCGTTGAGTTTGAGTTCGTTTTTTTACGACAGTTAATCCTTCAGCAGTGGTCATTTATGGGGTATAATTTGGAAATAGATTGGGAACCACTGTATTTGAACACCCGGCGGTTTTTTATACTAGCAATTTTTTTTTTTGGGTGGGAGATACCCTTTTTAGTGTATTATTGAAAACTCCAAAGGGCGTAAAACTATAGGTGCCGCGAAAAAAAAAATCGTTTATTGGGAACAACAAACCAAATATATTCAAAGACAAACAATGTCAAACGATGATAGCTGCAGTAGTTAAAACGGTGGCGCAGCTAGCAACGTCCGACTCCTAGTGAGAAGGTAGTTTGTTCCAAGACTAATACTTAACCAAGGGATTTTAACAAATATTTAAAGAAAATAAAATTATATTAATAATAAAACTAATACATTTTGAGATCACCTAAGTTTCTTTCGGAATTGGTGGGATATTGGGAGTATTAAGAGTTAAGATCACGTGGCGGGTCTAAATTTTTTTTCAAGCAATAATAATAAGACGTAATTTTTTTTTATACTTTGGAAAACAAATCTCGAAAGCTAGGCATTTGCACAGTGTGAAATTTTGCAAAAGCCTTCTACATGAAGACATGAAAAACGCTAAAATAATTTGAAGCTTCGCACGCGCGAGTGTTAAAGTAAAGTGATGCTATAGATTGAATCCAGAAAACATAAGAGTCCACAATAATTTGTGCATGAGATCCAGTACTTACTAAATTCATAAAATCCAAAATATTTTACAGTCAATCTTCTATAGCTTGCACCACACTCCCTGTCGGCGTACGGTCACGAACTACAGCCCCCTCCCACACGACAATGGGCGCCAGAAAATGGCTACAATAAACTGATGGGGGGGACTGGATAAATTTTGTCTTACACAGTTTTCGTAAATACTTTTAAGCGTGAAGTTTACATGCGACGGTTTTAAAGGATTCTGTTTAAGTACTAAACAGAATTCTTATAAAGTATTGTTTGTATTCAAGAAATATTTTCAACTCATAATCATGGATTTGAAATACTATAAGTCAGTAAAAAATATAGGAAATGTCGTTACAGAGACAAATCTTTTAAAATGTACAAGTTAATCTCCACAGGGATAAAACCACGGAAAAAGAAAGTTTTCATGAAAAAAAAAAATGCACCAACAACGTGCCCCGTTATCATAAACCAACACCTTCCCCGATATTTCCGCCCCATATTTAAAACAGACTCATCACAGGCTAAACACACAAAACTAACCTACTTTCAGCGTTACTAGTCATAAAACAATCCCACCCGACCCTAACTTCGCAGCAATGGGCTCCCAAGCCAAGAAAAAATAGAAAAAAAAAAGAAAACACATTCGCTCATTTATTTACGAGTGCGCCTTTGGCTCGCCTGCCCCAAGCCATTAGCAGGACCATTATATCTGTCTCCTTCTATCTAAAGCAGGCTTATATTAAGCTGTTTCGCCAAGATTTTCCAGCACTATAACTCCACGGGTTAACACTTAAACTTTGAACTGGAGAAAATTGTACGTACGTTTTTATCAGTGTGTTCGAGATTTTTATCGCGTGTTCAATTGTTTTTTTTTTTTGTGAATTTAGGTAACGTTGGAGCGGAGGTAACCCCAATGTGGGTAGTATGTGTACCTGCTTTTTTATAAATAGGTCGACGGCGGAGGTTTAATATTTTCGGTAGGCAACGTATGCGCCGTTTACAAGTCGTTTAACCGTTATTAAGCGTGATGAATTTTATTTATTTTTGGTCCTGAATATTTCTCGTGTTGGTTGGAATGAAGAATTTTATGCAAACTTGCAGATTCATAGTGTTTGTGTTTCTTTTCTTAGTTGTGTTCATTCAAGTATTTGAGCATTTTAATGACGTCACCGCTGTCTAGTAATTTTCTCTACAACACAAGATATTTTTGTTTTCATTTGAAGAATAATAATATTCATTCATTATACGGGTTTTCCAGTGCATTCGTGAATGCATCAAATAATATTGCAAACAGAGCTGTTTTAATAAAAGCAGATTGCCCCACAGTGGGTATTTCATTTTATTGGTGGCATTAGTGAGTATCCAAAGTAAACAAACAGCGTTCGTTTTTATACAAAAATATTAAAGTTAATCACAGCTTTCACATTGCTGAATCGAATACCCATATCAATACATATTACAGCGTGTGACAACGTTGTTCTCCTAAACTACGCGACGGATTTAGATGCGGTTTTCACCATCTTCTAGAAAATTTGAGTAGCTGGTGAACAAATTCGGACTTATCCACACACTCCAGTTTAATTTTTTTTTGCGCTCTTTGTGCACTCTTATATTTACTAACGAAGCATTTTCAATCAAAACCGGCTCCAGCTGCCTCAAAAAATTTGTTAAAAACGGTGTTTTCAGTCAGAAACGGACTTGTCCTTGTCTAGTTGAATGAATAATACACGTCCTAAAAAATAATTAAAAGGGCATTAGACTTTCTATTGAACTAAAGCCAGATCTGGTCTTAAATTTTGATACACTCTTCATAAGCTTAAAATTCTACCTAATTAACTTTAGCTCATTTTGCTTTTTGACCTCTACTCTAAAAAATCTATTACTGGACAAGTCCGGATTTGTTCGCCAGCTCCTCAATTTTATTCCATAAGGTTCGTGTATAAAAGATTATCATTAAACTTACATATAATAAAGAAATCTCGATGTTTTGTCAAACCCAAAAAAACGTGCGAAGCAGGAGTGGATCGCTGGTAAAGAACAAAATACTCCATAATCACGGCTCTGTGTAGAACTGCATAGTAACAAACCTCCAGGGAAACTTTAATTATAAATTAACGTCGTATTTCTCTGTTTATAACAAACTTTACCTTTAAAAGGCTCGTCATGGGATTAACCTAGCTTCTCCTTATTCAAATATTTGTTTTCCTTTTTTTTTACTTTATTTCGTTTTCTGCTAATAAGATTTGAGAGCAAAATGAAAGGAAATCAGTTACTAGGAAAAGCTGTTACGGAAGGTTTGTCTTGGTCCAATTTACTTATGGTAGTATTTCTAGGAGAGTTTGAGGAAAACTAAAGCAATTAATGATTATTCTGTTTGAAGAAGTATAAGGTAGGTGAACTCAGATAAATTAATTGTTTATCTAATTGACCACCAACTTCACTTGTCCGTGTATTCTAATCACAGCTGTAATTCTTTGACAGTTGTAATTTGAATACGGCAAATCGACGTAGTGAGTCAATTTGATAAACAATACATTTTCCTGACCGCACCCTACACCAGACAGTCTCACAGCTACCTGTCAAAACTTACGCAGATGATCAACAAACCCACGCTCCACACTTTTATTTAAAAACAGATGTCGCTAGTTGCCTGTACACCTATCTCTTTCTCCGACTGTACGGTTCATACTTTAAGCTTATCGCAGTTATTACACACGGGGAAGTTTAATCAGTCTGATTGATGTTCCGTCTCACTCTTGCAGTTTCATATTTGTAAGGTGAGAGAGGGAGAGCACGATTGGGATTCAGATGTTGAGTTTCAAGTTGGTAGCTATAAAGTATTGGGTCTATAGAGTCACAACAGTAACGTTTCTCTGTGAAAATATAGAACTTACAACAAACATAATTTACGAGGATATTACGAATTTTGGAGCCGTGCATTGACAATCCCTTGAGAGTTGCGTGTGTTCTTGGTGATAACAGATTTCCAAAGAAACGACCCTTAACTTCATAAAATAATCCATTGAATAAAAAGCAGATAAAAAGATATTATGAAAAAAGAAACCCACACTCTTCTAAATCTCGAAACGTTTCAAAGGACCTTTCCGGATATCCTTATTCGCAGTCGTATATTTCTTTTGGCCGTGGATCAGCAGGGAATACACAATATCAAAGAAAAACTACCGTATATTGTCCGTAACAATAAAATATTTATCTCGATTACCGTATCCGAAACTCTAACATTTTCAAGCAATCAATTGTTCGTCACTTAAAAAGTTAGATATTAAAAAAGAGCCCAGAGAGTGTCGGAGTTGATTTTGCTTTGTGGATAAATGGATAACAAACCAGTTATCTTCGACTATTAGTTATTAAGTTCTATAGGAAACTATATAGGTCAATCTCTTTTGGGTGTTTCTTTTAGTAGGTAAACTCAAGAAAATGAATTGTTTATCAAATTGATTACCAACTTAAATTGTCCGCACAAGCGTCAAACGTGAAATCACAACTGTGTGAAATGCTTTTAACACGGCAAATTGACGTAGTGTGTCAATTTGATAAAAAAATATTTCCCTGACTGTACCTGATCGACCTAAATTAACTTTTCAGATAGATTTTTTGGATTATTAGGAAAGTAAAACTTTATTAAGAAAGAGAGAGACGATAGCGGTTCCGCCGTTGCCATAGAATTACACAACACTAAAAATAGTCATGCTATAATAAAATTAGCCATTCGCATAAACAAAAATAGCCTGAAAGACAATGCCTATAAGTCTGTGCCCCAAAAAGAAGCCATAGGTATGGCAAGATCAAAGGATTTCCTTCCAAGGGAGTATATCTAAGTTTTATCGAGATAAAATGTCGGGGAATCAGTGAAAAGCGGGCAGCGAGTATTAATATGAGCTTAGAATTACGGCTTATTTTAATTTAATTTAAAATTTTAATTGTTTTTGTCCTTTTATTACAGACGCTTTTAACTTTCTGCATCGTTCTCACATGCATAATTTCAACATGAATGATGTAACCAATATTTTGTAACCTTATTTTGATTTAAAAGAGTGTCCGTGGAGTTTCTTGCCCGTTCTTCTCCTTTGGTACCTACTACGCTTTGGAATGCGTAACTAGCTTCATCTTTCGGACTGACCGACCCCTTGACAATTCAAAAGTGCCTGTAATTGGTTTATTTGAAATAAATGCTTTGAGTTTGAGTTGAAATTGGTTTTTTGTGGGTAATTTTGGATAAATATTTTTACACATTAACACTATTTGGTATTACTGGTGCGACTACACTTGCGGTGCATTTTACATTTTCGAATTGTTCTCATCTTATGATAACATTATGTGACCATATAAAGTTACGTGGAAAAATTCGGCATATCATGAGTAATTGTATCAAAGGTTCCATTTTAATATGAATAATTCTTGCTATGAAAAAGTTAAATGGATGCCATTCATGTTACCCACAGAACTAATTCCATGGCGACGGATTTGTCAATACTAAAACCAATTGACCTCATTGATAAAAAACATTCTCATCATACCCCACTCTCCTGAACCACCGCCAATAAAAGCAAAAATAAACAACATAATAAAACAAAACATAATACCGACCAAAAACTTCCTTTTCTGCTAATCTCTCATCATTTACACCGTAATACCATTTATAAGGCGATTCCTGCTTCCTGTTTGTGTGAATTCGGTGACTAGCTACCCCCAGAAGGGAATACATAGGGATAAAATAAATCTAAAATCAAATTACTCTTTAATAGCAGTAATTACGGTGCGTAATAAATAAATACCATTTTTTTTCTTTTGTTGACCTTCCCAAGGATTTGGGAGGGTAGTATAAAATTAGTTTTGCTGACTGTACAAAATGGCAGCTGTTATATGATACGGTTATTGTAAGTGGATATAATTGAGTTTGGTCGAAGTTATTGTCAAATGTATTGTTATTGAAAAGGTGTGTAACTATTTTATGTGGACGATTTTCTTGTTTAGATTGATAAGATAGATAACGATTTATTTCTCACCACAATATATTAGTACATTTTCAAATTAATAAAAACAATACTTGGTTTAATTATACTGTGGCAGACTGGTGCCTAAGTCAGGCGTAGGGCCTGTATTTCAGGACACCAGGTCTCCACCCCTTTGGAAGCAGTACATTTAAATCAGATTATGCGCTTGTACACAAATGCGGTAAGTTATATAAAACCAGAACAAAGTATTACATTATCGGTTTTTACTTATTCTAGGGTTAGTATGTGTTTGTTGAGAAGAAATTAAACTTATGCTCGAGCTAGTACTAGATTGATGTATCTAAAGACGTAGTGGTTGGAGTCGATAGCCGATTCCGGGCCACCGTAGGCGCGGGCTTGCGGACGGCGAGCAATGGGTAGCTCGCCGTCCGGTAAGGACCAGGCCCGGGTCGACGGCGCATTGTTTTCCACGCGCGCCTCAAAGAGATGTCAGCACTCACTGACGGGATCCATTAGGGCCGATGCCTGCCGGGGTCACGGATTTGTCCGAAAGGGTTACCTTGGCCCTGGCACACAGGCAACTAAAGGAACACGGGTGGGTTTTAATCAGTAAAAGTCTGACACGCCCCCCCGCTCCGTCCAGAGCGGGAGAAGGTATTTGATGATTTCCCAACCAAAAAAAAAAGACGTGGTTGGACCAAACCTGGATGTAGGTTGTCTGAATAACACCAAAAAGATTGCCTTTATGACCATAGTTTTATAAGATCATTGTTGATCATTGTTTTAAGTAGGATTGGTAGTAAAAAAAAACTTCTTTTTTTTTGTGCGTGCATCTCTGTCTATTCCTTCGAGAAACAGTCGTGATGTTATGTTGTTTATTTCAAGCAAAATTTCCAATTGATGCTAATGGTTGACACTATTTTGACAAGTCACGTCGAGCTCACTTCACCTTAGGTTTTCATGGTGAGATTTTTGATCGGCTGGTACTTTAAACCTATAATTATGATAACGCGTTTCAATAAACAGTGGAAGTAAAACAAGCACCTCTACTTAACCTTTCATTAAAACGTGGGTAGTGCAGTTATCTTAGAAACTCTGTTAGTAAAGTTTATCCGATTTGTATGAAACTTTCAGCCGACTGGTATATAGAGGTATGAGGAACAGGGTGTAAAGCTCACTCATACTCTATTGAAAAGGGAGGATCCTCCGACCAGACGGGTGTTGTGTCTGGTGGGCAACTGCCCGACGATTGTTGTCGGGATGTTGTATATATGCTAGTTGCGCGGTAAACTCTGCTTGCGCGATGCAGGATTTTGCGTGACGTCATTATGACGTGTAGCTCGCATGTGGTGAATGTAGATGCCGCTACAGGTATATCATACGTCATAGGTCACAGGTTTAATCCAAAATGTGTGAGTACTATGTACGTTCACCAAATGTGATAAGTAACCAGTGTCGTCGATATAGTCGAAGTTTAGTTAGAAACCGATGAATGTTTTCGAATAAAATTTAATTTAATTAATAGAAAACAAACAGGTCATTTATCAAATTAAATTTCATTCGAGAACCTCCCTCGGTGATCTTGGTTCCTTATCTCTTTTCGTGACTGTGCCTACTATAAAGCTACCATTTACTAAATGATAAATGATTTTATTTCGGAAGTAGGTTTGTACAAACACTTTTACACGTCAATCATGTTTTTTAAACTAGATGAGGTCGGCGTTTCCTATCTGACTACTCTGAGAACTACTAGGTACGTCTTTCATTGACTTAAATGTGCCCTGGCGGCTGAAAGTATGTCATGCTCACTCTAATGTCTCGCTAAAGGTGGCGCCTGTGTTGGATTATTTAGTTCTCTTCAAAATGGTTGAGCTGAATGGTGCTAATACATGCGTCATGTTCTTGAATGGGCGCCGCTGCCGTCAGTAAGGACTGGTCATCTCTTAGCTGCCACGGCTTATTTTAATTTTTGAATTGCTATTTTTAATATTTTTATTACAGACGCTTTTAACGTTCTGCGTCGTTCTCACATGTAAAATTTCAACATGAATGACATAACCAATATTTTGTAAGTAACCATATTTTGATTTAAAAGAGTGGCCGTGGAGTTTCTTGCCCGTTTTTCTCCATAGGTACCTACTATGCTTTGGTATGCGCAACTAGCGTCATCTTTCTGACTGACCAACGCCCTGACAATTCAAAAGTGCCTGTAATTGGTTTATTTGAAATAAATGCTCGAGTTTGAGTTGGAGTTTATGAGAAGAGCTCTTTGCCATGTAGTGGGACATTAATAAGTTGGTATTATTTATCGAAGATGTGGTGGTAACTTAATTTTGAGTTAAGTTTACCATATGGATGACGTCATCTCATAATTATAATATTTCAGTGTTGTTATATTTATTTTTGTGCAAGAAAGACTGAATGAAGTTGTCTTAACGATAAAATTGTGTAGAAACTTCTCTATAAAAACTTTACTAATTGGTACAGTTAAGTAATACACGGTACTATAATTGTTTTGGAACTAATCTTTGAACTTGAAGCTGAGATGCGAATTCTAAGATGAGTGTGTGTTGGTACGCGCATGGATAGAATAAGAGATAAGTATTATAAGAGGAAATCTGAAAGTGACACCGGTCAATGTGGAAAATGGGATGTCATGGTATGGGCACGTGATACGGAGTAATGAGGAAAATATCGTGAGGAAATTTTGAATGTGGATGGCTATAACAGTAGGGAGAGACCAAAGAAACGATGTATGGACTGTGTGAAAGATGATATGGCTAGAAAGGGGGGTGACTAGCGAGATGATGACTAATAGAGAAGTATGGAAGAGGTTGTCATGCTGCAGTGATTTCAAAATAAAAAGGACAAGATAATGATGATGATCGAATTTGATAACCACAAGATACTTTTGATCACAACCAGCCGCCACATGCGGATGTTTCAGCAAATGATATTACATATATGTAGGTTCTTCATAAAAAAAACCTGGTGTACAATGAAAGACGCGTAATATAGTACTTAGTAATTCCATGCGCGTACCTTACAAGGTTGGCATAGAGTTCTCACTTGTACTAAATAAAGCCTCTTCAAACAAATGATCTGACTGTCTAGTCTGTAAAAATGTCACCGTGAAAACATACACAAGTGAAGTAAGCTTGAAGTTAGCTGTTTATCCACCAATATGCGTAGCATGGCAACAATAGAAACGGCAGAAATGGAGGACAAAATGACAGATTGTAGAAAGATTTCTACGGCGCGATGTCAAAATTCAAGAAAATAATGGACTTTGTTAAGAAAGTGATTTGTCTTCTCTTCGTAAAGGTAGAAGTGTTGATGCTGCGCATGCGGTTGCCAGGGATTGACACTATTGACAGCTCACTTTAAGCTCACTCCACCTAACGTTTCACGATGAGAGTTTTATATAAAAGGTCGGCTGAACAAAAATAAAACACTTTTAGAAAAATTCTCAGGTTTAGATCCAAAATCAAACTTAAACTCAAAGCATTTATTTCAATTAAACCATTTACAGGCACTTTTGAATTGTCAAAGAGTCGGTCAGTTAGTCAGAAACTTGAAGCTAGTTGCCCATTCCAAAACGTAGACCTCTATGGAGAAGAACGGGCAAGAAACTCCAAGGACACTCTTTTTAAATCAAGATATTACAAACTCTTGGGTACATTATTCTTGTTGCTTCTATATGTGAGAACAATGAAAAATCATATATATATTAAGAAACAATTCAAAATATAAGATTAATAATAAAAATAAGCCGTGGCAGTTAAGAAATGACCAGTCTCAACTGACGGCGCCCGTTCACGAACATGACGCATGGATCAGCACCATCCAGCTCAACCATTTTGTAGGGAACCGAATCCTTCCTTAGAATCAACCTTATACACTCTCCTGGCCCTGATTAAAGTCACGGACCGCATAATAGTCAACCTCGTTATTGCATACCCATAATTTCTTTTTTTCCGGTGTTGAAAACCTCATGGATGTCCTCCGCCCTGGCAGGGCGGACGGGTCTGTCAGACTCTTAATTACTAAAAACCCCGGTGTTCCCTTCCCACACTTGCACCGGGGGTCATGGGAACTTGTGCGCCTGCCACGATCCCCGGCTAGTGCCGGCCCGCCTCTGCGGGCCTCCTCAAGTTGCTTAGCCACCCTAATGCAGGCTTCACACAGGTGACTATAGCCGCACGATTTTCGCCGCACGGGGGAAATCTACTGTCTAAATGGCAATTCGTCTAGGCTGCAGGTGACCTAAATTGCAAGTTTCAAAGTAGAGTAGGTTTCGACTTTGGTCGTGCGGCGCATGCGGCGTGTGACTAAAATTGACCGTTCTTTCCTTAAAAAACCATTTCAGATACCAATCTACATAGTCTTCACATGAACTGACCAAGATTATGTCTGGACTTTAAAAGAGACTGTGACCTCTGAGTTTGTTTCGGCCTTTCTTCTCAGAGTAGTCAGATAGGAAACGCCGACCTCATCTAGTTTCAAAAATATGATTGACGTGTAAAAGTGTTTGTACAAACCTACTTACAGAAATAAAATCATTTATCATTTATTGTCATTTATCATTTATTTTCTGGGAATGGCTGTCAAAAGTGTTAAAGCAATTACCAGGCCCACTATACATACTACATAACCGTCGGTTAAAGGCTCGTACACACTGGCGCGACGCGACAGCCCGACACGAAGGCACCGCATGTCGCGCGACGAGCGGCGCCTTTGTGTAGCGATGTCGCGTCGCGCTTGTCTGTGGGAGCCTTAAAGATTGCTGGTGCGTAAGCAATGTCTAGTCACTAATTGGCTTCTGGCGTGGTAACCCGTATGCTCTGCGATGTGGATAATATCCAATATGATATGTGTTCAGGGTCACAGCTTCCCTTTATATCGGTTTTGTATTAGCGATAAAGGGTTGTGTGTAGTATAAACGGAAGGTTGTGTTTGTTGAATATTTTCTAGAGCATGTTAAACAGAGATTTTAGTAGTGTCTCGGCGTTTATATGACACGTCGGGCTTTAGAAAGAGACAGAGAGAGGTAGAGTTTAAGTTCTTATAATTAAAATCGATGTGGTAATATTAACATCGGCATAATTACTTACACACATTATTATTTTAGTTGTACCCAAATTTATTAATCTTTACGGTTTTAATTTTTTTTTACGGTTAATAAAACTAATAGAAACGTAGTGATTATTAAAATCTGCAAAATTTAATCTTCTTCAAGCGTAGGTAATGCATTATTTATCAAGTCCATTGCGTACCAGTCTCTAAATAGACAATTTGAACGTTCCGTCAGTCCTACAAAGTCCGCTTCTGTATTCTTTGTTAATTATTAAAATACTAGCTGTTGACTGTGCCTTCCTCTGAGATCCAGGATGAAAAGTAGCCAATGTTCTTATCCAGGTCATGGTCTATCTGTGTGCCAAATTTCATCCAAATCCGTTGAGCCGTTTTGGCGTGAAACCGTAACAAACAAACAAAATTACTTTCACATTTAAAATATTATAGATAGGAGTAGCTTCTGCCGCGGCGTCGCCCGCGTGGAGGTCGAAAAACACCTGTAAATCCGTCTCAATTAAAACTGCAAATATACATAACTATGTGCCAACTTTCATGGTGTTCGGCCAAACGGTGTTAGAGTTCACTCTAGACTCACAAAATGTACGAGTATTACATGTATTTAAAAAAATTAACGCATATCATGCTAGTAAACTAAAGTTTCTAATAATATAATACTCATGATTCAAAAGATACGTAGCGCCATCTAGCGTCCTAAAGCAATTGTGACCGTCGAAAGTTATTATTTACTTTTGCTGGATTAAAGGTACCTTATCCTTTTCTCTACCCTTGACAACGTAAATACAAAATTCCATGATGATCGGTTCAGTGGTTTAGGCGTGAAAAGGTAACAAACAAACAAACTTACTTTCGCATTTATAATATTAGTTAGGATTAACGTTAGAAACAATTATAAAACCAATAACTGGCGAAATGTGGGCGTACTAAGTACACATTTGGTTAACCCTTCGGGAAAATCAAGCGTAATTTTGTGTTATGTTTATTTATTTTATTTATTTAGTCACGAAATTCGCAGCTCTTATAACAAAACAATAATAAAACTAAAATAATATAATAATATTTAAAAAATAAATATATATTCTATGTTATAAGACCAATACTTAATCCATTTACCTAGAAGCAAAACTACGGAACCCTAAAAACAGTGTATTTCAGCCAAAAACAGGATTTCACACCGGAATTACCTATCCCCGCAACTTAAAGCATAGTCAGCGCTGTAATATTCATCAAATCCATTGCGTACCGGTCCTAAAATAGATATTTTGGAATTTTCATTCACTCCTAAAAAAGTCCGCTTTTTTGATAGGTAATGATTAAAGTATTATTTACGTTTTTTCTTCACCTTACACATTAAATGGTGATATCAACCAAAAGAAACCTATTTTTTTTAGAAGACCTTCAACCAAAAACTGCATTTCACATAGGAATTACCTAATACCTGTCCCCGCAATATACAGCGTAGTCAGCGCTGAAATATTTATCCAGCGCATTGCGTGCGTCCCGAGGGAAGCTCACGGTGGCCGCAATAGGTACCTATTCGGGTTTCTTTGCTCAATCCTCTGGAAGTCCGCTGCTTCGGTAATTATAAATGTGCTCGACTGAAATGAATGTTGTATTACCGTTTTATGGCTGCCTTAGGACTTTATTTGTCTAAGTTATACCTAATGTTTCTTTTGTATTGAATTTTTTTAGGGACGAGATTTTTGAGAAATTTAGTTGTGGATAAAATAAAATATGTGTTGGTACGCAGTGCGGAGATTTAAAAATTATAATTTTTCAATGTATTTCTTTATAGTTAATTAACAGCAATAAATAATAGGGCAAGACCATAGGGCAAGACAATGACGATAAACATAGACACATAAAAACCATAAAAAAGTACCTGCATATTGTTTAATTATAAAAGGGTTTGAGGAATCATAGAAATGTGCTAGCTAGACTGAGAACCATTTTTTTAATGTGAGACTTAAAGATTCACAATGATCAGCTTGAGAACACTGTAACTGATTTCGAGATAAACAGTCTTTCATAAGAGATGTTGAGTAACAGTTGTATAACCATAATCAAACAAAGTAAGCAGTAAATCAACAGTATTTGGAAAACGTTATGAATAAAAATTGCGAATTACTTGAAACGCAGTTGGATTATCAATTCACAATCATATATTTAATATAACATCATTGAAATACACACACTTACACACGGACACATCACACTCCCATAAAAGACCCCATAACAGAATCATTAGATACACGCATTCACACATCCTTAAAATCAAACACACTGACACACAACACAGGCACACCCCCAGTCACTCATCCATGACCCATTGAAGCATGAAAAAGAATCCCCAAAGCATTTCTATATTTAGTCGAATAATGCTAAATTTAAACCGTATGGCATTAATTCTGGCCCGGGCTGGCAGATACCTGACAAGACTGGCGCCGCACTGGCAATTTTGAATTGGTGCCAAAGCTATACAATACGCATGTATTCTTCTATGGCAGTCTTTGTAATCAATGCTTGGTCTTGCAGTATTGCTGAAACTAAAAGTATTATGAATGCTGAAAAAAAGTATAGTTTTAGAGCGTGTGTGTGTGTGTTGATGGAAATAATAGCATTTTCGATGCAATTAGTCATTAATTGGATGTGTAATAAATATTATAAGTTGTTACGTTCAATGATAATTACATTGAACTTGGGTGAGGCTTTAGGTTACATGCTGTTACTGGGTATAGCGTACTACAACAGGAAATTGACGTAAAAATCACTGGAAGGTAATTTGTTTCCATAAGACTTATAGGAAGTAACTACTTCTTGAAAAGAAACAAATGTGGTTTGATGAACCGCTAATTCTGGTTCTGCTTCTGTTATTAAAGGTACTTGTATCTTAATTTGATATCATAAAAACAACAAAAATCAAATTTCTGCAGTCATTGGGTCATAATAATTATGAAAAAGGTCTTAGCAAAATTTAATTTTACATGGTGTTGGAAAAAAAGAATAGATTAAGTTCTATAAAAATTCATTAGAGTTGTACATAAATACATTAAGAGTTGTACAACTATAAAAAAACAGTATCTCTGTAGATCTACTTTGCCTTATAAAATATTTAGGTGATTAAACATGGATGTGACCTCACCTTGGTTCACCTGCAGTCAGACAGTATAGCGTCGAATCAATAAGTATTCCGTTTTATGATTCTGTGCGGAACCCTATAAACGTTATACTCAATTCAACGGAAAACATTTCGGCCCCTAATGTATACACGCTCCCTTTTTTCTCACACTCCAAACGTTCTTATTCGACATTTTTCTTTCCCTTACTTCTGTACTGGCATTTTATTTTTATAGCCGTGTCTTGGAATATTTCCCTTTGCCTCGCCCCGGTGTAATACCAAAGAATTTCCAAATACTTGCCGCTGTCTACGTAACCAATAGTTCAGAAAAAATAACACGAAAAAAAATGATCCAAGAATTTATTGAGAAAAGTGTGTAATCAGGATAAGGTGGCATGGTTCGCTTCCGAGATACTAGTAAGCACGTTCTTCTCTTGAGGGTAATCCACGGCCTTGATTATGATTTTGAGTTTTTCTCTCAATTCGTTTGTAAATAAAACGGTTTCGTGGGATATCGATCTCTTCACGCGCAACAGACTAGGTAAAATGCTTTCATTAACCGCATGTTTTTTGGATTTAGCTCGAACTTGCACTGGAAGCCTTTGACTTTCGGTGAACACAGTCAACCTAGCAGTGTATTCTAGTAGAGCTCTCACGCCATAAATCACCACCATCAAAAATAGAGAGAAACCTGCAGTGATATAGTTCTTCTCGATGCTGTGCAGTAGAGTCATCTTATCGTGTTCATATATATTATCGGAGAAGATCAATGTGTGGATACTTTGAAGAGGCTGATACATGCCGAGGTATAGAACAGATGTGAAGTAAAGTGCAATGCTGAACAAATACGTCCGCCTGTAGCCCTTCGTTATGTTGTTGATAAACTTCGTCAGTTTCATAGCATCATAGACAGGGTTAAGCATTATTAAAAGCGCGGCCATTTGGACTAACAACAAGGATGTTAGTATCACGCAGCTGGATGCCATCATCTTGATCTCACTAGAAACGGCTTGGAATATACTGTTCCTATGGCATTTTACTCGTTTATTTTTGTTTCACTTTTCCTGTTTTTTTGTAGTATTATGATACCACGTCTAATCTTATGACAATTTATTGACAAGTGCATGACAACTTGACAATTATTCGTTTTGTGAATTTATTATTTTATTCTTTTGTGGATCATGTTTATCTGTCAATCTGTGTTATTCGATTTTTTCGACCAAAACTACATGTTGCTTTTAATGTTCTTTGTTCATATTATCTGATCGAAAAGGCTTGTTGGCAATTTATTAATGAAGTGGACCCTTTTTCCCATTTAAAAGAGTTATATGGTTAACGTTCGTTTGAGTATTAGCGTCTTCTGAATTACTCACACTTAAATTGATATATCTTTCAGTAAGTGCTAATATATTTGACTTAACAACTGCAGTGTAAGTGATTTGTGTGGTCTCGTCTCTAGTTAAAACGGCATGTCTGCACATAAGTTCGAACTCTAGCAGCCGAGCAATCCTTATCGAGAAATGTATTAACCATTCAATCAAAAATAAAAGATACGCTTGCATAATGAAATATGTATAGCATAGTGAAATTTTGCTTGCATAAAATTCCAAAGCAAGATTTGGATTCACATCCTGCAGCATAAGGTAATGGGCATGAGTTTCCGAACAAATGTTAACAACAGTGCTTATAAACGCATAACTTACAAGTAGCGCAATGATTTTCGGCGGTTGAGGAAATTTTTGTTTAAATTTACACCAGTAATCTCTTAAAAAACACGGCTGTCGAAATGGTTTTAAAAGTGCTACTACAGCAACTAGTTCCACGAAGAGGAAGGATCCCAGAAACATGCGACATACACTTATCATTCTAGGATTTGTCCTTTTTCTCTCGTTGAGTATCAGTTATATATGCTGTTTTTTGCGAGCCCCTTATTTCTGGGTGTGACGAGTCTGGTTCTTTGGTACTTTCAGTCTCGATATTATGTAAATTTTTGCCTACTTCAGTATGCTCAGGAATAATTAACAATGAGTCGTGTTGTATTGTAGCACATGCATGAGGTGTATCTTCTAAGAATTTTTTTAGTTGTAAAGTCTCTTTTGAATTCAAATGAACTACTAAAGGCCAATTAGCAGGATCTTCATCATCCTCATCACTATAATCTTCCAGTATTTCTAGCAGGGGTTGATCATTTTCGTTATCTTCAACTTGTTGAGAAATTGCTACATCGACCAAATTGTAGTGCCCCATCAAATCAGAAAATTCGTGAAGTCTCGCTGAAAATATTATTAATTCAAATACTCTCCAAATTACTAGTAGAAAGAAAAGAGAGAAACATGCGAGCAAGTAGTTTCTGTTTGCATTTGTTATTGCTATAATACGTTTTACTTTCGCTGTTGGTGCTCCAACTGGACAGATATGTTTTGGTATACTGAGTCTAAATAATGTTTGCATTGGTCTGTAAATACCAATTATCCCTATTACCGAAATATACATTAATAATATGGAAAGAAAATAGGGATTTCTTTGATTTGATTTCAGAACTTGGTAGAATTGTTTTACATATTTGGATACGCTAACAATATCAGTAATTGGAAATATCAGAAACGCAATTAGTGACATTTGCGTTATATTAATTATTATGAGTAATACCGTGGAACTATCAAATAATGTATGCATTTTTCTGTATATTTATCCCATGTTTATTTTCTATCCAAATGTTTTTGTCAGAATGCCAGAGTGACAGAAATATTTACAGATTAAACATCAACCATAGATATTAAAGAAAACTCTGCCCTATATTCATTGCGATATTCCTTTTTGGTGCTATCGAGGGAAACAAAAATCCCTTTACGATCGTTTCCTTGACGCGTATGAACGCAAATTGCGTCACCTACTTCCCCATGATTGAATTCGTTATCAAACGCCGCCTCACAATGGCGTATCGAAATCGAAACTTGTAACAGAGGCCTTTCTACGTACGTACGTACCTATGAAACAAAATAACAGGACGGTATGTGGCATATATTTGGATGTGGAGCATATGTTGCGCCAGACTCCTGGCTCGGCACGCACAGCTCCCACGCTACCTGTAAGCACATGTATACGTCAGCCATTAGTGTGACAGAGACAGCGTGTTGGCGTCTCGCTCGCACAGTTTCTGCACGTGGTTCCCCCCTTACAGGTGGCACCCACCTTCCTTTATCACAGCCATTACCTATGTCGATTCAATTATGCTGAACTGTTGACTTTGCGGACACCGATATTTTCAACGGTTGTGTAACAAGCTCTCGCTGAGGAGCCCAATCTGGTGTCGATAAAATAGTTTAATTAATTACTGACATGGTGCGATGCAATAACTTTATTAAGTACACACATTAATTTTACAATGTCTGCCATGTGAAACGGGATCGATCGGTTCTCACCACCTTTCTTGTAATTTATTAGGAGTCCTTCAAATACCATTTAAGAGCAAATTAATGAATATTCAAATATTGAGTGTCGCGTTTTGATCTGGACCCTATGTTTGTGCGTTTTAGTTAGTAATACGATGTTGATGTATTTGAAGATATTTATATTTAGGTAAACGTTCTAGTATTTTTATTTACCTATTCAAGCATCGTTGATTATTTGTTGTAAAGGCGGCCCCTCTAGCGGGCCACCTGGAGCCTGACTTAACTTTTAGAAACTAAGTACCTACCTATATAATTAAAAAAAACACGTGTGGCACTCGGGGACTGCCGCGGTAAAGCTATTGCATAGCATTTTTTATCAACTTATGCAATTATAATTTTTTTTATTTTTTTTATTTATGCAGTAGTTTTTTTCTTTGATATTAATTCAAGTACAGTCGTACCATATACATACACGTTAAGCGAACGCTCGGCCGAGCTACATGGTAGGCGGAGTGGGGGGTGTTAGCTTTTATTTTCGTTACGGAATTTCTTGATTCGGTCGCCGCGTTCAAAGCCCGCGATAAAAGCTATGCAATAGCTTAACAATAAACAAATATATATATCTTTTTTTTTTACTATATATATTTTGGGCTATAATTCTGCAATCTGTTAATTTAACCTTAAGCAAGTGAAATACAGTAATTGTTTTTTGAATCGAGTTTAATCAAATATTGCTTATGCACAAAATATCATATTTAATAAAAAGTAACCCACTTTTTATTAAATATGATATTTATCTAACATTTTTTCTGCAAATACAAGCTAAATATTTTTATTATTTCATGAAAATAAAACTATATTTGATTGGCTGTTCAAAACTAAAACTATAAAGTGATTTTTTTGACAAATTTACCTATTCACACATTAATAGTAAAGAATTGCAGTATTTGAGTGATACAAAATTTATGAAACACGTAGCTATATCCCATTCCTAAAGCACTTTATATTTTTCAATAAATTACCCCAGCAAACGATGTAGGTATTTAGTAAACTCCCAGTACTAACTCTCAAAGATTAACAAGCTATTTTAACTGTTATTTCTGTGGACTTGCAATTAACTGAATACTTCACTGGCAGAACATATTCTGCAAATGTTTGGACATCTTAGAGCGCTGTTTTTAAGTCATTAAATATTGCTAAGATTTTCAAAAGCAGTTTGTAATTTCCTACTAGATATTATCAGCTTTTTTTTCTTTTTATTTTGTGTAGTCTGTCTGTCCTCTTAGGGCCGGAGTAGTAGCTAAATGCTGTAAAATGTAGGGTGTCAATAATATAATGGAATAGTTTATTTTTATTATTTATTATTAGTCTCAAACATGCATTTTTTTTTTTCAATTATATTCGCCAAGCTTTCTAGTTTGATGTTGAAAAGCGCTTGTTAATTATATAAATAATCTAGTAAAAAGTAACATTAAAAATACTAATTATGGACTATTTTACTTAACGATCACTCACATCAGTTATGCTAAGGTTGTGTGAAATATAGTCTATACTATAGTAACGGACATAAGTAGGTAGATACAATTTTACCAATTTCGTAAAGAATTAAAAAAAAATAACACCGCGATTTGCGCGTGAATACATTTCCGAGACCTTCAATATAGAAAACTTCAATATAATAATAAACTAAGGGCCAGTTTCTCGAACGAAAATGATCGCAAAATTAATGTGACAAATTGTCAAGCGCATGTGCGCTGCAATTGGCTGTTGATAAATCAATCAACCAATCGCAGCAGTTTACGCGTGCTTGACAATGGAGGAGCGTTTTCACAAAGCGATACATCGAATGTTATAATTCTTTTTTTATTTAATGGCAATTTCATTTAACGTACTATATCTAAACCCTAATAAATAAATAAATTACATTATTGAAAAATAAATTGTTTTACGATGTATCGTTTTGTAAAAACGCTCCTCAATTTATCACATTAATTTTGCGATAATTTTCGTTCGAGAAACTGTCTCTAAGCCTTGCATCCGCATGACGTGTCTTTGCGCGAACAAATGCGTGATGTCATTATCACAGGAGACATGTTGGCCCGATGTGTCTTTACTTTCACTTTGCTTACTAATAAGAGTTATCATAGTTTATGTGTTTGGAAATTATATACGCAAATTATGTGAGTGATAAGACGTTTGTGAGTGTGAGTGAAAATTCATAACCTACAAATGTTACTCGTCATTTCGAGGTAATATTTGTATTCAATTCTAAGTTGATTCTTTATGATAGAAAATTTTATAACAAAAATAATCTTGTGCAATTTTTGTACTGATAAATTGAATTGAGTGAAAAAATGTAAACTTAGTGATGAAAAGTGAGACAAAAAAGAAATGGCAGAGTATTTGCATGGGTTAGTGCAATTATAGATGAGGGGGCTTGTTCGCTTCACGGGTTAATGAGGTGCATTTGTAGGACGTTTTCGAAAAACATAACCAAAATACCATTTTGCGGGCGCACATCTGGCGTGGCGCAGCGCAGCGCATTCGTCACTGCCAAACAAATATTGAATTTGCAAGAGTTGCAATAAAGTTGAAAATAAATAAATTTCCATTAGCTCGATAGCGCGTCTAGGCGGAAAGAAGCGTCCATCTCAGGTTATTCATTCTTAACTTTATTTTTAGTCCCACATCGTTGATATTTGTTTGGCAGTGACAACCGGGCCGCGCAGCGCCTCGCCAGGTGTGCGCCGGCCCTATAAGAGGTTACATTGTGTAAGTCTGTAGATGGCGATAACCATTCTGTATCAGGCAGTCTTCTGTATCTTCTATATCTTTTCTATATACATATAATAAATTAAAGTCGCTTTTCGTGTCTGTCTGTATATTTTTATTATTATTTATATTATATATATATATTATTATTATTATATTGTTATTCTTCTAAACTGCGAGACGGATTTTGGTGCGGTTTTCACCGTCATTTAGAGAATTTATTCAGGAAGGTTAATGTGATAATACATTAATATTAAACTTACATATTATAAAGAAATCTCGATGTTTTATCAAGTTGTAAAAACCGTGCGAAGCAGGGGTGGGTTGCATAAGGAATAAATTACTAAAATATTAGTATTTTTTTATATGAACTAGACATAAATTCACACACTTATCAAATTCACAACACTTCAAGATCAAAACTCATGTCATTCACCCCAAACTTGTTACTACTGTACAAGTTAATATTTACCACATAAAATACTTAACTAAGCACCCTATTCGTTTGTTTCAGGTAAGTTTGGACCTCCATCAAAACGGACCTGTGGATGTATGCTTTTATTTACAACCATTATTTGCGTAATAGGACCTTTGCAGGCTGTGACCTCCTTAATCAGGATGAAAAGATATGCCTACACGTGTTATAGTACGATTCAAACTTAATGGCGGCTCGGAACATGAGGCGAGTCGCTGCGCAGTAACCAATTCACGTGTCAGCGGTGGTGAGGGGTGAGGTACTGCGCAGCGAATAGCGCACTTCACAGCCGCCATTAAGTTTGAATAGTACTTTAGCTACTGTGTGTTTTGTAAAATGTAAGTAACATAACATAACATCACGCCTCTAATCCCCGAAGGGTTAGGCAGAGGTGTACCTATAGTACACCTACATTTCGCCAGATCTGTTTAGGTCTCATGCAATAGGGAGCAAGCCTATTGCCATCAACCGGGAACAAAACTAAACCCCGGGCTGCTGAGAAATTCCTGATAGAAAAACTCACACAACACTGCCTGACCTGGGAATCGAACCCAGCACCTCATGCTCAGTGGCAGCACTTGCCACCACTAAACCAACCAGTCAGTTTTTATAGTATTTTATAGTCAGTGTTTACCTGTTATTGAATACAATAACAGTTAGTAATAACTAACTGAGCCGACAAACGTTGTCTTGTCGAAACGCACTTTCAGTTTTTCCTGAATTTCCAATTTTATGGGCAACTTTTCCAATTTGTCTTTCCTTAAAAACCTTACTCAGGCTATTACGAACATTTTAAAACAAAAAATAGCCAAATCAGTCTAGTCGTTATCAAGTAATGCGCTCACTAACGAACAGTATTTCATTTTTGAGATTGTTGAATTAGCGATACATGATTGAGTGGCAACAGGGGAATAAATTTTGCCCTTATACCTTATGCCGGTCACTCACATTCGCACGAATACGCGAATCCGCAAGTGTAGGACGACATTCGCAAATGAATAATGCATACTTTTGTTTTTACCACATTCACGGTTTTCCAAGCCGTGTCGGTTTTTGACGCACATCAAAGAGCGCGAATCTCGAACGAATGTTTGCGCGCATGGAAGTATAGAGGTATGAGGAACAGGGTGTAAAGTTCACTCATACTCTATAAAAAAGGGAGGATCCTCCGACCGGACGGGTGTTGAGTTTGGTGGGCAACTGCCCGACGATTGATGTCGGGACGTTGTATATATGCTAGTTGCGCGGTAAACTCTGCTTGCGCGATGCAGGATTTAGCGTGACGTCAGTCTGAGGCGTAGCTCGCATGCGGCGTTGTAGATGCCGCTACAGAAGTGACCGGGGTTATACTCAGGAGCAGTAAGAAGTTGTACCAACCAATTTTGTCCCACTGCTGGGTAGAAATTTCCACCATAGCTTGCCATCAAAATAATAAATTCCACAATACAAGTAGGTATTGGAATATGTGATTTAAGTAGTTACTCTTAAAACATCTAAGGCCTACTTGCACCGCAAATCACTAAACACGTTTAGCGCGAAACGAGTTGTAAACATCATTCTGTCTCTGTCATCTTCAAACATTTGACAGAAACAGAATTATGTTTTAAATTCGTTTAGCGCTAAACGTGTTTAGTGATTGGCGGTGCAAGTGGGCCTAAGTGTGATGTGCAGCTTTTCCAAAGCACTTAAATTAATTAATAATAAGAACACCATTTTATTAATAATAAGAACCTACTTAATATTTGTGGAGAACTACTCACAAAAACTATCAACATTATTAATCGTAATAATTAAACCATCATCTGATAAACAAAAAAGAAATCTTCTAGATATTCTTCTAGGAACAAATCTTAACCCTTCTTTGCGATCGGATACAGGTTAGTGTTGAAAACACGTTTTTATTAGTACTCCACCTCCAAACATTCTAGGAAATCTTATGAAAGTTTGAGTTGAGAAAATAAAAAAGCGGCCAAGTGTGAGTCGGACTCGGACACGAAGGGTTCCGTACCACCGTAAAATATTTAACACTACATGTTTTTATTAAATAGTTTTTTTTTTGTTAGCCTGCATTGTGTTCTACTGCTGGACAAAGGCCAGGTAAAAATACTTCGTAAAAAAACGTTACATGTATGAGGACCCCTTTAATTTTTAACTTTAGTTCATTTTTATTATTTGTTGTTATAGCGGCCATAGTAGTACAGTACAACTATTTTCTTAATGTACCTCAGCAAACTTCGTGTCTCGTCAGTTTCCTCCTATTTTTAAAATAAATTACATTAAGTTAAAAGTGTATTAACAATTCTATATACTTCTAAGTTGTAGTCTGCACCAAGTGCAAAGGGCAACTGATAGAAATCCGACGACTAACGAAACACGAAGTTTGCCGAGGGACATTAAGAAAATAGTTGTATTGTACACACTCTGTAAAATTTTTAAGATTCTACCTATTACGGTTCAAAGATACAACCCTGTGACAGACGGACGGACAGCAGAGCCTTAGAGGGTCCCATTGACGCCCTTTGGGTACGGAACACTAAAACACAAATACTAAACTTGTCAATAGATACGTGGAACGGCCATGTTTTTCTAGGCTTTCTTGTTTTTAGTACCAGCTCTGATATAGTTAGAAGTCTGGGTCGTTAGAGGCTGTTTGTGAATAGTTGTTGGCTGGGAATTGGGGCATTAGAAGTAGTTATGGTTTTAGAAGAAAGAAAGAAAAAAGAAGTATTTATTGGGACTCGCGCAGGATTATCACAAACTAAATTAAACACACTCATAAACAAAACAATAGTAAAATAACAACAGGAAGTCCTGTACGAGGCCAAAAGGCCTCTATCTCAGCATGAGAATTAGTTTTAGTGAATGTCGTTTCCGAGAAGAGAGAATTTGAGTCATGTAAACGGTGTGTCCAGATTGGTTTACTACTTAGAAATTGTAAGTCTTTATTTGTGACTGTACGCGAACAGTTAGTATTTATGCTTGCATCTAAATTTTTACATACAACAACGGAAACTTTTTATTATATATATATTTTTTCTCTTTTTATATAATGACAATATTTTTATGTAATGTAGTATTCTAATAGTTTTTGTTTTCTACTATCATTATTATTTTCTTTAGGAACTCCTCGTAACGTAACATTATATTCTGAAAACGTTAAATCTGCTTTATACACAACAAACATTAAATTAGCAGATTTTCATTCATAAAGTATACTAGGTACTATAAACAACTATTGTTATAAAAATACTATGCTTTATGCTTTTCAAATTATTATTCACTAATTTCTTTTCTTGTTCCCCGACTCGCCCCGTCGCTTCGCATCACCTACCCGCGCTGTCACTTCGTTTTCGCTTAGCGTTCTTTCTGACTTTTTTCTTTTTGCTCGGCTCCTAAGGGCCGATATTGTAGCGTGATGTTAAATTGCCTATAGCTTTCCTCAAGAATTGCGCTATCAAATGCAACAAGGATTTTTCAAATCCGACCAGCAGTTTCAGAGGTTACCCCCTACATACAAACTTACTATTTTTTTTTTTTTTACCGCTTTAAAATATTAGTATACGAATTATTAAGTAAATTTTTACAAAATTGCAACAATTTACAGAAATGCAAGCAACTGTTAAAATACCGGAAAATGAGTAAAAAGCGTCTAATAGCTCGCAATTTTCAAGCCGTCTATGTTTTACCTCCCATTACATTCCACGGATAAAATGACATGAAATAAAAGCAGTTATTATCATCGACAATTGCCTTTATTGAACACCCTTATTCTACAACTATGAGCTCTTTGTATTGATTTTTTGGTTAAATGATAAATAAATGATAAATGATTTCATTTCTGTAAGTAGGTTTGTACAAACACTTTTACACGTCAATCATATTTTAAAACTAGATGAGGTCGGCGTTTCCTATCTGAGTACTCTGAGAAGAAAGGCCGAAACAAACTCAGAGGTCACAGTCTCTTTTAAAGTCCAGACATAATCTTGGTCAGATCATGTGAAGACCATGTAGATTTGAGTCTGAAATGGTCTTTTGAGGAAAAAACACACAGAATGAGTGGACCTGTCCAGTTAGTGCACGCATTTGTCAGTAATCGTGCAGCTCAACTCAAAACTTAAGGAGCTCAACGGTTAAAAAGTTGGAAAAGGGAAACCGTTTCATTTTGGGCGTTGGGAAAGTAATATTTCGAGGACCGTTTTTAAGGAAAGTTTTAATGAAAAATTGAATAGGTTCAGGTGGTTCGACTTAGTTAATGATTAAATTAGTGATGCAAGAAAAACACGTTTTACCTGAACTTTTTGAAGTTATTCAGAGTAGTATTATAGCCGTCTAGTTCACAAAATTTTTGCTGATGCATGTTTATAGATTCCAGCAATGGGCAGCTGATCCATAACAGTTAATAAATAATTAGATATTTATTACGAAACATCCATTTTTTGCTTAGAAATCTTGTAGGCGCTCCGAATTGCACTGTAATCGATATGAGCGTGCTTACCCGTTCCGAATTAGCGTGAGCGCGATAACGATGTCCCGTGAATCGACATAGATGACGTCATGACATGCGCCATCTTGTGATAACGCTGACCATGCCTTTTATTAATATCATCGTGAGCGCTGTCAAAAATGACAGTTGTGCGTTGTGCTGTTGAGTTGTTTTGAGTCGCATCATTGGTCTTAAACTGAACTTCCATTTTCAAAAAAATATCCAGTCGGTCTTTCTTTCTTGTGCAAGGTTTGGAGTTGATGTTGCGCGAGCACTGTGAGTGCGTTCATGAGCGTTCCGAATTGTTGACAGCTCTCAGCTGTCATAATCGTGGTATCTAAATTGGAACGCAAATTATTGATGTGAGCGCTGTGAGCGATTATGGCGTAATGTATCCCTTTCTTTTTTTTTTTGGGTGGGAAATCATCAAGTGACCTCTCCCGCTCTGGGCGGAGCGGAAGGGCGTGTCAGACTCTTACTGACTAAAACCCACCCGTGTTCCTTCAGTTGCCAGTGCGCCAGGACCACGGTAACTCTTTCGAACAATCCGCGACCCCGGTAGGCATCGGCTCTTTCGGTCCCCGTTAATGACGCTGACATCCCTTTGAGGCGCGCGTGGAACACGATGCGCCGTCGACCCGGGCCTGGTCCATACCGGACGGCGAGCTGCCCATTGCTCGCCATCCGAAAGCCCGCGCCTACGGTGGCCGGGAGTCGGCAATCGACTCTCGACTATCTCGGGTGTCTCCTCCTGCGGCGACTAGGGGCGTGAGGGCGCAACGATTGCCTCTCCGGCACGCGTTCGGCCTCCTCTTTCGCGAGCATTACTGCGTCGCAGAAGGAGGTGACGGCTTCCCATTCAATCTCGCTCCGTACCATGGCCTGAACCAGGGTCGGACGCGAGAGTTCGCCGCCGCCGATAGCCGCCCCGAGGACGCGGCGGTGCTCCATGTACCCCTGGTATTGTAGGTTACCTAACTATTGCAGGGTACTTACAATAAAGCATATTCCACCTATTCGAAAAGGTAAGAAAATTACTAATATTAACTAAGCCACTAGTAATTCGTTAAAAAAACCCATTTCACGCAATGTAAACCCGACATAGTTAAATAATTACGACCTGTTTGTCGCGACAGAAGCTACACTAGTGTGATTGTAACTAATTTAGCAGCTCATTTATATTAGCAGATAATTAATTGGCGGCATGCGGGCTCTACCGTAGGGAAGCTAATGTAAACGCATGATCAATTGGATAAGCCCTTTGTAATTGGGAAATTGATATTGTTCATATTGGAGTAGGTTTGTCAACTGGGAGGATAACGATAATTTTCGCCCTGATGGTTTTAAGGAGCTAGGTATCTTTTGGGTCATGATTTTGTATGAGTTTTTGGGTTATGGCTACTTGTATTGCATTGTTTTCAGCTTTAAATCGTCAGGTTTTTTTCCTTTCTTATTGCTATCTTTCATATTTTAAAAATAAAAATTATGTACCTAATTCAAAGTTTATTAGATGGTACAGTCATCAAAAGAGGAGATGTTTTCCGATGGAAGTTTTCGAATGAATTTTAATTTAATGAATAGGAAACCAACAGTTAATTTATCAAATTTCATTTCATTCGAAAACATCCATCGATTTCTTACTAAACTTCAAATACGAGTATATCCGATGACCTGGCTACTTATCACTTTTGGTGACCGTACGTCCATCTAATAAACTTTAGCCTACCTATTCTATTTACTCTTTTTTAACAATGTTCAGGATGGAGTATTTATATGATGGAGAAGCTATGTCTCTCTCGTTCTCATGAGCCATATTTTAACTACTGTGGGTGTACTATGGGAAGTATTGGTTATTGTGCAATAGAAATACCATTTGCAGTTCAAATCAAATTATAATTTAAGGACAAATTAATAAGAAAGAAAGAAAATACGTTTATTTTCGGTAAACCCGAGGCAAAGAAAAACACAAAAATACAAAAAAGAACGAGTTGGGGGAAAAGATGCGCACACTAGTGAATCACACACTGTAGGTACACGACACAACTATACAGAACGCGCGACAGTTTCTAAACGTAAACGTTTATAAACGTGTTCACTGCTTGACCGCCACCGACCAACTCTGCTTTAACTCTAGTCGAGCGTTTTGTTGTAGACTCTGTCGAGCGCCGCCTGGAGGCGCTGGCGTCCCGATTAGCCAAAGACAAACGATTCATTTAACGTATTTCCGACATATATATTATTGTTTTTTTTTATTGCAGCCTGGACTTGAGCCCGGTTGATGGCAATAGGCTAGTCCCCTATTACATGGGACTTAAACATAACTGGCGAAATGTGGGTGTTGCTGGTGATATTATATATGTGTGTGTGTGTGTGTGTATATTATTGTTTTTTTCTATAAATTTTATTCCTTCATAGCTTGATCATTGTAGCAAACTAGCATTACAACAATTTACATTTTCCTTTTTCACATCATACAAAACTCCACCAAAAATGATGTTTTCCCTGTTACTGGTAACTTTAAGGGTTATCGTTAGTACCATCATACATGTAACAAACACCTTTAAGGACCCTCATGAGGCCCAGCCATCTACACTTCAGTAAAACATGGGTCCAAAAGTCCAAATCAATCTCCAAAGAAAAATAACCATAATCTGTACCACCTAATTTTCCTCCCAGAATCTTTTACCGAAGGCTATTGAAAGTCATTTCTTGGGTACTAAAGGGTAATAACAATTAAGTTAAATGAGTCAACATTACTGGTGCCCTTACCTTAGTATTCCTGACCAATGGCGTGATCAGGTTACTCTTATTTTCTTTCTTTCTTTTCTTTCTTTCTTTGTACTTACATGTGTACCTCGTTATGCCTACTAGTCCACTATTGTAGGTAGGTAAGGGTGATTTTTATTTTTATCGTCGGAGTACAGCGACGAGGTGATTTTCTATATACATATTTTATATTAAAGTCGCTTTTCATGTATGTCTGTGTCATCGCATTGTTCTTCGCGTACTTGTTCTTCGTACTTACCTGTATGTGAAAAAATGTAAATTATAAATTATGTAAGTATTAGAAATGTTTAAAAAAGAGCTAAGTCTGCCAACAAACTGCTTTGCAGTTTGGCAGAGATAATATATTTTTGTAAAAAAAAATATTTCTATGAATTGACTCTTTTTCATTTTCATTTTTTTCTAAAAAACGGCTTGACCGATTTTTATGAAATTTGTATTTGTATTTGGTAGGTCTGAGAATAGGTCGTAAAGTATATTTCATACCGCTGCGGGTGAGATCACAGGGCGCAGCTAGTACATTAATAATATTTATGATAATAAAGAAATATTGTTGTTTTGTCAACTCGTAAACTCCGTGCGAAGCAGGGGCGGGTCGCTAGTTAGTAAATAATTATGTAATGTAATGTGATTTAGATAGTGTTTTGGTAATAAATACTATGAATTATTTTGTAATTATGTAATTAGTGTTGTGGATTAGGAGTAGGAATTATAAAGTATAAGGAAATTGGTAATTTTAACTGCACCAAAAAAAGTACGGTTTTCGTAAAACGGGAATAGCAATTCATCTTATGGTAAATTTTTACTATTTTGGTTGATTTTCTGATGTAACATAATTTCAGTTGTGACGAACCTCATCCTCTTCCATTGTAATTTAACTACAGAAATATTTGATGAGACAAAAAAAAGCAAACAAAAGCATTTCAGCGCAAAAATATGTACGCAAAAAAGTATTCCATAATTACTAAATATCAGTATCTTCAAAAGCGAAAGATGAAAAATTTAATTAAAAAATAACACTGGCCCTGCGGCCGCGGCGCTAACCACCGCTACCAATTTTATTTTAAAAAGTTTTCGCTCGCAAATTCATCTGATTGCGACCTCCTTAGGTTTACAAGAGTTTTTAAACGCTTTAGGCTGCGTTCGTCTTGATGAGTTCAGTGTTGCCAATACAAAAAAATGAATTTCACAGGATTCGTTACCTTAAGTCGACGCTGTAAAGAATTTTGAAATCGGAATACAAGTTCCTCGACAGCGTCACGATAATTCGTAAAGTTTGCAGTTTCTGATTATTTGAATTCGGAATACTCTTTTGTTAGGGCGATTTGGTCATGGCGGCGTAATTGGCAATGAAAAGGCTGAACTAAGTTTACGATTTTGTTATATTATCAATATCAATCACCAAATTCCTTAAAAGGATTTTTCCTCAGATACGATAAAAGAAGAGTTATTATTTTCGTTGCTTAGTTCGAGTGGGCTTTGTGATTTAGAAATACATATGGGAGGCCTTCCTTTTGTTGTGGTTATTACTCTTGGGGATCAAGTATTGGCAGTTATCAGTTATTACGTCCTGAACCATGAATTATTATAGAAAGGGTATGCTATTTATTTGAACAACAATGGCTTTTTGTGAAAATATTGATAGCAATTTTTTCATAGACAGAATTTAATCAAAAAAAAAATCCGCAATATTCTCTTTTACAGCGCAAAACAAAATTGAGTAAAAGGTTGTTTAAAAAATTTTTTGCTCAACCATACGTAACACTACACAAAAGTTTTATTTAATGCAAAAATAAAGGCTAAACTGTAGGCTCATAAATTCCGCCGACGAAGCCTTCGGAATCAACATATTTCACGTACTTACTTAACAAATTTTATGTATGTCACGTTCAGACCGAATTCCAGCGCCGAGTTTACAGTGCCTACCAGGCTAATTCAGTTTCAGTTGCTTCTCTTTACCCACTTCAATTCACTTCGTATATTCGCTTTTCAGAAATGTCTTTGAAATTTTGTTTAATGTTGGCCGTTTGGCCCAATGTTTGGACCAATTTACCGGATTTATTAATGTGTGGTTACGGAATTGGATCTAATTTCGTTAAATTGTACAAATAAGTGGGTTGATTCTGGTGTTGGTTGTGTTTCTGCTCCCGACCTTCTCGGTAGGTAGGTTAAATAAATTATGGCAGTATCGAAATTGAGATGATATAAATAAATTTAGAGATAGGGGAATCTTTGTTTTGTAAAATCAGGAGTATAAATTTTTTTTTTGTTGTGGAACCTACCCCACGCAAATTCATATACCACCACTTGCTTTGTAATTAACAGTGACAGAAAGTTAGTCATCGTCAATATACACTACGGGAATCTAAAAGGCAATCCTTATGGTCAATAATTTATTAATCAGATATTCAATAATAGAAATGACACGTATAACTCACATTTATTATTTATCTAGGACTTTTATTTATTTATTCACTATTTTTATTAGCATGACATTTATTTAATTATTGACTACTAGATACTTCTTGACATTGAAATTTAAAATGGTTAAAATGATTTTCCAATTTCATAATTTTGTAATATTTATTGTTATTCAGCATGGTATTTTGACAGTAGATTGTTAATTTATGTGTAAAATTTTGCATGCCCAAGTGACAGCAGAGCATAGAGAATATTATCAAAACATGTATTACATCTATACCCCCTACCCATGTTGGCAAAAAAATAAATGATTTGATTTGACTAAGTGGAAAAACAACGCATTATTGAAGCCAACTAAAAAACGACCTAAGCAAAGTTAATAAAATTTATATAGGACCACCCCTAAGGCGTATCCTACCTATAAATAATTTTTGAAATCGATCCACAATTTCCGGAGATATCGCGTAACAATCATACAAAAAAAAAATACAGACCAAATTAAGAACCTCCTCCTTTCTGAAGGTTAAAAAAGAAAACAATTTACCAACAAATGACGATTTTCCGATAATTACCTTGTTGGCTCATAAGTACATTATAATGCATCTCGTATTATACACAAATAGGTATGAATACTGGTATTCAGCTGCATTCGGTTAGACTGGAAGTCGACCCCAACATACTTGGGAAAATGGTAGGCAGATTGATTGAGGTATAAAAAGAAAGATAGAATGAAAATACGTTTATTTGCGGTAAACATGACGCAGGGAAAAACAAACAAATACAAAAAAGAACGAGATGGGTTGGGGGAAAATATGCGTCACTTCCACGCAAAACGGCAATCGTACGATCGAATGATTTAACTCTTTACTCTTTTTTCAACCCAACTTATAACACTCGCCACGATTTTTACCAAAAGTATCTAACTACCACGCGAATCTTTCTCGATGCCAGGGTTACCTTCGTGGAAAGTTTTGTTGACCTTATCCTTTCTGGTTTCGAAGTTTAAGTTTATTTTTGGTAACTTCGAATATCGGCCCTCGAAATCCCGAAGGTACATGTATATCGGTTTCGTTTTCAGCCCGCAAGGGGTAAACCGAGCCTTTTGCCACCTTTTGAAGACGCATTTATCATGACCGGAGGAAAATTATGTAATAATCTGCATATATTGTGGGATTTTCTTTTTGTGTTTAGCTAAAAAAACTTTAGTTAAAATTATCTGTGTTGGGGCTCCGTGCTCGAAACAAACCCTCTTTTTTCAATGTCTTATCTAATTATGAAAAAGGTTGAAATAATTGCAAAATATTATGTCTGCGTGACTATAAAAGTGCAGTTTCGTGGCACGAAAATTTCTTGAAATGATTTGCTAACTTGTAGAAAAAAATACATTGCTGGCTGGATTTTTTCTGAAAATTCGGTTTCTTCAACATTATTTTCTTGCTATATTTTGTACCGAAGTTGAAAAAAGTGGTTCAGCTACGTGTAAGTAGACCATGTAATGATGTTGATGATATTTTTTATCGTTCAAAATCAAACGTAGTTTCTAGTAAAAAGATGACCAAACGACAGACTCGCGTCATTTTTTGGAAAAATTGTTGCGTTTATAGATTTGTTGCGAATATTAGTGATTTTCCATGAATACTTAATTTATTTGAAAAATCTCTTTCAGCCACATGCAAAACAAAGAACTCGATTTTTCTAATCACAAATAAAGTTCCCTTTTCTCTTTCTCACAAACAATGAACCAAATTGATCAAAATCAGTCGATTTTGTGCACGGCCTCTTAACTACAATATTCATCAACAATATATTTATGTTCTAAAAGAGTTTAGCGGTAATTTTATTTAGTGAATTGTCTAAATAAAATTGCCGTTGGTTTTTCTAGGAAAGCCATTCTGTCATATTATAACGACCGTCATGAAAACCTGTCATTTTCACCAGTATTTGACATTAAAGTGTCATTAAGATGTCAAAAACGCTCTGTATTTGGACAGCCATTATTGTGTGACCTTGCACCGCTTTCTTAGGACACCAAAGTATAAGCTTACTTTAGAGTTACTAAACGGAACCTTAGCTAAACTGTGTCTCTTAACCTTATAACAATCTAAAGTTCCTAATGCGAAAACGTTTCATTACGTAACTGCCAATCTTTAGTTTTATATTGGAGGTCCTTAATAAAATAGTTACATAATAACATTCGCTCACCGTCCCAGAAAGGGTAATTGCATTTGCCAAAGCAAACAACATTTGCTGAGTGACTTTTGCCAAGATCGAACTTTTTTTTCCTCTATAAATATTGAGTTGGTGTGTGGATAGACAAAAAAAAACTTTGCTTGGCCAAAAGTCTTTTGCGGAGCAAAAGTCTTTTGATGTGGCTTTAACCCTTTATCAGTTGTAGGGCGAAGTTTCGTCATGAGGGTAATAATCATCATAATTATTATATGATCTCAAATATCCTACCGCTGTTTAAAAGTCTGTTACCAGGTTACTATCCCTGCCTAGTTGCTATTCCACCAATTCGCACTAAGCGTTTCCAAATGTCTTTTATAATGCGCACAGCAAAAGAGTGCAACTCTATACCTTTTTTTTTTTTTTTTGGTTGGGAAATCATCAAATGACCTCTCCCGCTCTGGGCGGAGCGGAAGGGCGTGTCAGACTCTTACTGACTAAAACCCACCCGTGTTCCTTCAGTTGCCTGTGCGCCAGGGCCACGGTAACTCTTTCGAACAATCCGCGACCCCGGCAGGCATCGGTCCTATCGGACCCCGTCAATGGTGCTGACATGTCTTTGAGGCGCGCGTGGAACACGACGCGCCGTCGACCCGGGCTTGGTCCTTACCGGACGGCGAATTGCCCATTGCTCGCCGTCCGCAAGCCCGCGCCTACGGTGGCCGGGAGTCGGCAATCGACTCCCGACGCCCAGGGTGTCTCCTCCTCCTGCGGCGGCTAGGGGCGCGAGGGCGTAGAGATTGCCTCTCCCTCTCGCGCTCCGCCGCCTCCTTCGCGAGTATTACTGCTTCGCAGAAGGAGGTGACGGCTTCCCATTCCCTCTCGCTCCGTACCATGGCCTGAACCAGGGCCGGACGCGAGAGGTCGCCGCCGCCGATCGCCGCCACGCAACTCTCTACCTGCGTCTCTGTTTCCGAACGCATACAACACAAATATCTTCAAAGTGAGAGTGAACAGGCTTCTTCTGGGTAAGCTCACTCCATCGTTGACTTTCTCTCTGTCACCTTTGACCTAGACTAGAGTCAAGAGCAAAACTCATTTCAAATAAAAAAATATAGAAAATGTAGATTCAATTAAATCAATTTATAACGAAGGCTTAGTTTAAAGCTGATTGTATGTGTATCTGAAAAAAATAGGCTTTTAGGCGGTTTGCGAGCAGTTCTATCCGAGTCTTTCCAAACGGACGCAATATAGACCAAAACTTTATTTCAACATCACCCATTTTCCTGATTGCCTATTTTCTTCTCAATATCCGACTAACATAGAGAATCCAATGTAATCCGACCCAAGATAAAATAAATTCATTAATATCGTTTTATTTAACAGAAATTTCCTAGAGACCCTCGACATCTAGTTATTTAAAAGTAAATAAGAAGCTATTCTTAGCTAAATTAACCCAGAAAACTGTTTACCTGGAACTAATCAAGGGCTTGAGGAGGGTCTTAAACTCAATAAATGTAGATAAGTTTTTAGGGTTGTGTACGTGCGTTTACGCAATGCAAATTGGACTGTTGCGAGAGGGTTACAAACTTGTATTAACTTGCTTTTATCTGTGTTCTAAATACAATTTTATATAGTCTTGCTGTGTTTGCAAGGAGTTGATAGGACAAGAACAGGTTGGAGAGTCTTGCTCACTTGTAAATTATGTAAATGTGATAATCAGAGATCGGATATTCGGATGCATATTCACCTAAAGTAGAGATGTTGATTAATATGGAAGGCGCTTTTGTATCGAAAAAATCCCGCTATCGTTAGATTTTAGTGACCAAACCGGACCAAATCATCGCGATCGAGAGGTAGTGATTAAAGTTGTTGTTGTTTGGTAATATTTACGCCCAATCAGGACGTAGTACTTAATTATTTATTTTTTTGTTTTAACTGGCGCAGTCCACCCCCGTCTTAAACCCTACATACACATATTTGTATCAGGGGTTAAACATAACTTGTAAATAAAACGCATCTGATTTTTTTACAAAAAAAAAATATTTTAAGAAGCCGCTTCCATACTTTCACAGCTAAAATTTACTTTAGGTAAATATGCATCCGGATATCCGATCTCTGGTGATAACCCTATAACATTTAAATCATTAAACAAGTTCGGAAAGGAGGGTTTAAACAAATTCAATATTGTAAGCATTTTACTAGAAAAGTCGTTTATTACAAACGACTTTCGTTTGTAATAGATAGCGTATAAGTACATAATATACATAAGTAAAAAATATATAAGTTGCATTTACGACTGCCTTTTAGATAAATCAAATTACGGAGTAGTTTTTAGCTTTTTACATATAGCTCTTTACCGTCCACATGGTTTCGCACAAACGGAGAATCATTTTACTTGCTATTACCAACATGACAACATTCCTCTGTCTTTGCAAACCGTTCTACCCCCTCCAGTTATACCAGGGCTATATTTAAATGCTAGAAACGGCTCCACCACAATAATTAATTCAATCTTTGTACCGTCGGGTCACGGGCACCGCTTACTCCAACAGACATCTACGGATCAAGAATTCACTTTGCAACTTTTGCGTCCAAAATTTCTTAACTCGCAAAAACGTTTAGAATACCGTAACGAAGTGGAAAGTTTTCTTCTGTATCACATTGATATTCTAACGATACAAGAACTTTGGGTGGATAGACAGAAAACTTACTTTTAGTCGTGTTTTTTTGGGTTTTTTGTTGGTGAGGTCAATACGGGCTAACAAAGTGTTCTTCAGTATACTTTGTGGTAACTAAGGGGATTTGGTAGATAGGGGTCTATAGTAAAGAAATTGTGGTGAATTTGGCAAAATGTACGTACATTAAGCTAAGTATTTTTATCATCTTCATTGAATTTTTACACTTGTGCAGGTCTAGTTTTGTGACTATGTCAGGTTCAAATAAAAATGCTTAAAATAATTCTAATAATTAGGTGTAAAACAAAATTGTATTTACCTTTTCGAACTCGATTCTATAACATTTGGGATACGTGTCGCTTAAGTTTTGTCCAACTATGTCATTATATGTCAAATGTTTAGGAAAAATGTGCAAAAAATCAAACCGCTACATTTAAAAAACAAAAATAATTGTATAAAGCCGCACTCATACTGTCACAAAAAGCAGCTTTGTGCAAAAAATAACGCAAAAACCGTACACGGACGAAAATGTCCAAGCCAATGTATCCTATTCCGCCCCACTAGTTATATTCTGATAAATGATTGTGGGTGATATACTGTTTTGTGGAAATTGTGCCTTTTTTGTTTCAACCTTTTCTGTTTTGTGGGACTACGCGTTTCGGTCGAGTTATATGGGTTCACTAGTGATTTTAGTGGGGTCGACAAGCAACGTGGCGCTGAAAATCATTTTTATATTAATGTGTTATGTTAATGGGGTGAATTAACTACATTACTGTTTACACAGCGAGTATCCCCTTCGGGCTATTTTATTTTTAAGTACTTTGTTTTTATTGTAAGCTTCCCCTGCATGATCTTTTAACACAATATATTTCCCATTGGGACAAGATCAAACTACAAACGTAAATGATACTTCTCCACATACCAGAAGATTCGGGGTAAAATAAACCTCATGTCCTTTTTGTGACGTAAGCTTCCGATGAAAGTTTTGGCGCATTCTTCCGTAGAATGACGAAAAGAAGAAAAGAAGAAAGAAAGAAAAATAGTTTATTCTGCACAAACAAAACGCACCTAACAAATGAACGACATTAATTTAAAGACACATACAAAATAGCCAAAAGCCTCGCATTCAAGTTATAAAAAATTCACAATTTTGTCTATTGCTTGCTTGAAAAAGAACTCATTGCATTTATTTCAGTATGTTTATGAAAGTTAACATGAGCAAACATGGTCATCAAATTACGACTTTTAGAAGTAATTTGGGGTTACACTTTGATACTTCACTACGAACGCTTGAACTCATATTACATTACCTTCCTAATGTTTTTCGCCACACCTAAGAAGTAGTTAAATCCCTGCTTAGCCTTAATAGCTGTTTAATAACTTATGTAATATGACAGAACCATTTTAACCTTGTCACTTACCTCATTAATCTGGTCTTTAAAACGAACATTAACCTGTAACCACGTCGTTAATATGAACTGGAACTTTTAATTCAGTGCCATAAATTCGTCCGACATAATTTGTTACAACGACCCTATAAAACTTTCGAATAATCGTCCAATCTATTGAAACTACTTCCTTCGTTATACGCAGTCTTAGCGTAGTTTAAATCGTTCGTATAACTTTAATAGATTCTTGAGTTAGAGTTAAAACGAGCAAGAAAGAAAGTCCGCGCGGAGTAAGGGCTCGTACAGACAAGACTTACTTGTGTACCATACAAAACTACCACGTTTTTGTGGTCAATAAATTCTCTTTAAACAAACACACCACATTGTGGTTCGTGTCTACAACATCTGTAACCGGTATGTGAGTAAGATGGTAATTGATATTGACTACAACCTACCACAATACAAGAGAAGCTGACAGAATAGGAGCAATGAAGTAACACATCAGCACCCTAACTACGTAACACAGTAGCTATCATAACCTGAATCATTTTGAAGCCTATCGCTAATCCATTGCATCTTATGTTCGAAAAATTTGTTTTCTCAACAACGTAAATAACGCAATGAATGTTGTTGAACTGTCAAAATGGAACCCATTCCTACTGTTAGTGTGTTACGTAATCACCCCGCAGGTTAAATAATCTTTACTGCAGTGTAAGTGACACTGCAGTAAAGATTTTTTTAAACCTGATGTATCAGAGATCTACAGACTTTAAGTAGAATTTAGATGGTTCTAAAAGCTCGTATCGAAGCTTTGCGACAACCAATATTAATTTACTATAAAATCCGTTGAATTCACACGCCATCTTTCATCTTTGTCAATTATCAGTTCGCCACCATACAATTCAACATTTGAGATGTACCACAGTTTTGTGGTCCAAAAGAGTTGTCCACAATTTTGTGGACAAAAAAAGTCCTGTCTAAACCCGTCCTAAGACTTTGCATGCAAGCACAAGCGTCTACACACGGTTGACTAACTTTGCGTACACTCGGCAAAATTCAATTTCCTGTTTACACTGCATCGGAAAAAGTGTATAACTTGAATAGTGTAACGAATGTTCCAGAAGTATGTGACAAAGTTGTCTCTTCGACTGCTTGGAAATGTTTACGGACTTCTTCGAAGTAAATTAAATATGAACAACGTATGGTTTGATGTAATAAGTAATTAGTTTGATTGAAAGTATAATAAATGGAAGAAATCGTCGCAAATAATTTTTTGGGTAGGTTTGTATTTGTGGTTTGAATTTCAGTTCGGTTGAATGCTACATTATTTTTTCAGTTGAGTTGGCCCATAGTGAACGAAATAAAATATTCCAAATAGGACTTCGTTTTATTAAGGAAATATTGTAAAAATAATAATATAAGTAAATGTAAATATTGCGACAAAATATAGGTAGACGAAGTTTTTTTTTCATAGCTTATCATAATCACTGTCCCCACTGCTGGGACACTGGCCTCCTCTCAGTGAGAGGGAGCAGGCCGTAATCCACCACGCGGGTCTATTGCGGGTTGGTAAATATCAGAAGTCTTCCAATCTTTTGGTTCTAGGACATGCCGGTGTCCTCACGATGTTTTTCTTCACCGTTTTGAGAGCAGTGGTGATGAAATAATTTACAAAAAGTAAAGCGCCTGTCTGAGTTCGGACCTACGACCTATAACTTGTGAGTCGCGGCAGTTACCACTAGGCCATCACTGCTCTTCTTAATTTTCAAAAAGTCATACATTAACCTAACTCACTTGCCTGATTACTAAATAAATTGTATAGTTTAAAAGTAAGTTGAAGAAGGCAGCGAAAATGCGATTCTTATGGATCATACATACATATACATAAACTCACGCTTTCTTCCCATGGGGTTAGGCAGAAAATACAGAACGCCACCTGCTACGATCCTTAAATACTCCTTTTGCCTCGTTTACGTTCATACCTTTGGTCATACGCGCACCCCGGTTGCGAGTACTACGCACCTGACCTTTCTGAAGAACATCACTAATAAGGTTACTATATGTCTTCCTAGGGCGTCCTCTCCCGGCGTTTCCACTCATATCTGCCTTGTAAATACCTTTTGTTAGTCGTCCTTCATTCATCCTGTCAACATGAACAAACCAACTAAGCATACTCTTTTAAATTTTTGTCACGACATCTTCTTTTAAACCGCGCCGTTGCCTTATCACATAATTTTTCAGCCTATCATTCATAGTCACAGCACAAATTCTACTTTCATGCAACTCATACAACCTTCTCTATAAATTAAAGCAGCAATCATTCACCATTCATCCATTCTTCAATGCAATCTAAGCTACGCACTATTCATCCAAGCTCACACAACAACCAGCACCCGATGTATCCGACAACCAATTCTTTCCATCCATCTGTCAAACACGTCTGCTTTTGACTTTGACTTCACCATCAATTAACGGCCCAGCGATTTGTCAATTAATTCCCGTCAAGAGGACAAAGAAGGCTATTGTAATTGCAAGATGTGTGGAGCGCCCTTATATTAATGGATCTTGAGGGACGGACTCTGATGGATAATTGCTTAGGCTGTTATGTGATAATATAATTACAGTGGATAAGTGTAGGATTTCAAGTTTGGTGATCTATTTCAGATTGAGAGGATCAGTCGATGCTAGCTTTGAATATATGTTTTCTTGAATGTTTGGTGATTTATCTAATTTTATTGGAGGACTTACTTCTTCTTGCCCGCGACTTCGTTCACGTGGAAGTCGTTAGACAGCAGAATATACTAAAATAACAGCCACATTTTTATAAAACTTCTCTGTGTACTAGTTTGTAGTTTTGGTCTCAGCAGCCAAAATATACAGAAAGCCAGGACTGGTGTCGCGGGAGCAAGAGACGCACAGTTTTTTGTGTGAGAAGCAGCTCGTCGTGAGGTTGACACCCGCAGCCTTCACTGACAATTTCGCGTTGCTTGCGAAGTTTTTCGTTTTTAGTATCATATATATTTAAGTCCTTCGTATGTACATACAAACTTGTGATTGATGATTTGAGCAGTGTATTTTAAACAATTTTGTCAAGTTTCACACTCATAGTTGGCTCTATGTACAAGCGAATAATATTCAATATTATTATGATTGATTTTTCAACCACTTTCCGCAACCCGATTCGATGCAGTTGACATTTTGCACACACGTGTAGTTCTGATGACGATTCAATTAATATAATATCATATAACCGTATCAAATAGCTGATAACATGGCGGAAGTTTTTTGTTTACGGGGTTTAAAATGTGCTTTCAATTAATTCATTTTCCAAGGATGATGGTGACGTCAATCAATCAATCGGCCTAGCCAGCCATTTCCCAGCTGAATACATTGATATTCAGCTGCATCCAGTTAGATTAGAATCCGCTCCGTGTTAAATACTAATTTTATATGAAGCGACTGCCTATCTGACCTCCACAACCCAGTTAAATGATAAATGATTTTATTTCTGTAAGAAGGTTTGTACAAACATTTTTACACGTCAATCATATTTAAAAAAAAATAGATGAGGTTGGCGTTTCCTATCTGACTACTCTGAGAAGAAAGGCCGAAACAAACTCACAGGTCACAGTGTCGTTTAAAGTCCAGACATAATCTTGGTCAGATCATGTGAAGACATGTAGATTTGTGTCTGAAATGGTGTTTTGAGGAAAAACGACACAGATTGAGTGGATCTATCCAGTCAGTGCACGCATTTGTCAGTAATCGTGCAGCTCAACTCAGAACTTAAGGAGCTCAACGATTCGACGATCAATACCAAAGAAAGGACATTTGGGTAGGCCACAAAAATACTAAAACTGCCAGACCATAATTAAAATTAACTGAGAAGGAAAAAAAAGCAACAATGACCCTTATAGTCTTCACATTCACAATATTAAAATAATGATAATATTTTACAAAATAAATATGCATGTCAATGTGTATATAAAATTCATCAATGTCAATGTGAATTAATGAACGCCTGCGTTCCTGCATATACTACTTAATGGCACAACACTGATATACTAGCTGATGCATTCTTACAAATTTTTCCTGACGAACAGATATCACTAAAATCATATAACAGTAGATTGTAAACACACGGGATTTCTTATTTATAGTCACCTAACCATAGAAAGAAAGAAAAAAAAGAAAGAAAAATGCGTTTATTGGCATTGCAGCAACAAAAATACACCTTAAAACTAAAAAATACGGAATAATGATTATAATGCCAATGGGGTATCAGCTCAGCATAATGTCAGATGACAACACATGGTGTACCACCTGACATACATATACCATACATATTTATTTTTATTATAACCAAACGACAGAAGAAGCCAAATTTTATGCTTTTTTGTGTACTTTCTACGAACTATCAAATAATAGTATAATAAAATGTAAAAAATAGAAGCACAAAAAATTATTATTAAATTATTATTATTTTTTTTAATTAATTATTAAATTATTGTTGGGAATCGAACTTAGGTTTGCAAAGCAGTCGTCGAACCTTTAAACATTTGCTTTGTTGAAAGTTGACTAAAATAGCCGTTTTAATATTATGTCACGATTTACTGTTTAGTTCGGTAAAAGTATAGTGGGATGATAATCCTACTATATATAATATATATAAATATATATATCCTACTAATAATATTATAAATGTGAAAGTCTGGATGTTTGTTACTCAATCACGCTAAAACGGCTGAACGGATTTGGATAAAATTTGGCACATGGGTAGACTATGACCTGGATTAGGACATAGGATACTTTTTATTCCGATATTCCCACGGGATCGAGATTTCTGCGGGTGACACCGCGGGGCGCAGCTAGTTAATCATATATTAGGATAAATCTGTAACTATCTGCTATATTCGTTACCTATTGCTATATACAGCCCAGGGAAGTAATGGAATAATTCGCCTGTTGTAATACACTGGTATATTGTGTTCTCTCATCTCAGTCCCATTTCCTACGAAATGTATGGGAAGTATTTTAGCGATTTTTGACTTTTTTTGTACTCAAACCTCTATTGTTTCCAGAGAGTTTTTTAATCCTTATAAGAATCAGGATCGATTGGCATTAAAAGAGGTATTTTTTTAAATTGCTTATTTTCTTGGTGATTGTAATTTTTTTTTAAATCTGTGAATTCAGATCAAAAGTTAAGGACAGTCTCCTAAGACGGTTTTCTTGTAGCGACAACGATTAAGGTACCTGCCCTTATTGCCCCATCTCAAAAACTCACTTTGTATATATATGTCATGATCCACTGCTTACTCCATAAAGGATGATGATAATAATAATTATGATGATGATAATCATTTATAAAATTAAATCGGTAACTCTCTGCAATATCCTAGCCTTTTGGCGCGTCTTTTTACAATTTGCAGAGAATAATAGAAAAATAATTCAATATTTCTCATCTCCTATAGCAAATATCGTGATATTTTATAGCGTAAAGACTGACCATACTTATAGGGAATCACTATGCAAAATTTGAACAGAATCTATCCAGTAATGCTGGAACATAATATAGACAAACATTCTAAAAACTGTATTTTCGGCATATGAATCGTTGCCAAACCTCGTAAAAATTACATTAAAAAAAAAAACACTGTGAACAGTTTTCACTCCTCTACGATTTTATTATAATATGTATAGATTTATACAGTGTACAACCAGCACCCTAATTGCGTAACACACTGTTAATCACAATCTGAATCATTTCGAAGGACATTCCTAATCCATTGCTTCATATGTTCGAAAAATTTGTCTGCTCAACAACGTAAATAGCGCAATGAATAATGTTGAGCTGTCAAAATGAAAGCCATTCCTACTGTCAGTGTGTAAGGCAATTACGCCGCAAATGTCAACACAGTTTAGTCTGGAGTGGACAGAACAGTTTGGTCTTTTGTCAGAAAAGTTTTTTTTGTTGCGAGTGTTTGTACTGTCCGTATAAAGCCATAGTCTGTTCGTCTAAACACAGTCTAGTCTTAGGTTTGCGCACAACCTTATAGATTAAGGGCCCGTTGTTTGATAAATAGTTAAACATGACCAATAGTCTTTTTAACAATTAGTCACTTGACAATAGTCAATAGCTGTCAGAGTTTAACGACTCAGTCTGCGCATGGTTAACTTTTATAGTTTTTTTTTTTTTACTGTTGTTAGCTTACCCATTTGTCAAAGAACACAATTCTGTCATTTAAAAAAAATGTTAGTTTAACTAACGCATTTTAACTATTAGTATGTTTGACTACTGATCAACAAGAAGAACCAGTTAGTAGAAATTAATAATTAGAAGAAGCGATTTCGGCGAACACACCCAGATAACTATTCTAAGATTTTCTTTACTGTCAAAGGTAAGACAAATATAAATTATTTCTCAGTAGAAACCTTTGTTTAAGTCTAGACCGAACTCATTACTTGAACCTGCATTCGCTTCTTTATTTTTGTTCCCTTCATGCATGAACTAAAGCGGAGTCTTCACATCCCGTATTCACAGAGAACACGTCCTATTTGATTACTGGAAGTTATTTTTAGTTTTCAGTTCGACCTCCTGTTTCTTTCCTTTTGCATCGTGACCATTTTACGTGAGTTTTTCTTGCAATGAATAGTGTGAGTGGTAGAAATAATAGTAAAATAGGAAGTTGATATAAACATTTCGAATCTTGGAAATAGAAAGAAAACAAAATTGATGACAATTTAAACATTGAAATACATTAAAGAAATCCTTGGTTTGACGTGATTCTATTCTTGCTAATGAAACAAACGAAAAATAGATCGGGAGTATGAAACTGGATAAATCCAATAAAAAATTCAGTGTCTACAATTTTATTCACTGTAACACTTAACCAAATAGCAACAGATATGAATGTAACATTTCCAAAGAATCCGAAAACACCAATACCTGACAATAATACCATAAAATCCCATAAATTCCTCCTATCCCCATAGAATATTCCTATTCATTGAAGTACGTGAGGATTTTCTAAAACACGTTCTGGGTCAGTGATCAGAGCCACCGCCTGACTTGTGACTCGTAAGATTGGATTCAAGATTGAGGCCAATCTTTTGACAAGTCTCGCGAGCAAAGCCATTCAACCATACCATGGGGTAAAAGGTTGAGAACAAATAAAATATCTTCGACTATGAATGTATAAATATGACTCAAATATGAAGGCAGGTGAAACAAGGGCAGGTGAGCGTGAAGACGGAGAATTTGTTTTTGATATTGATGGAAATGATGCTGGAAATGAAAAGCACTTTCTGTTGAAGATTATTGTCTCATTTCTTTAAGAATTTAAAGTATAATCAAATTTTTGCTCTTTATATTATTATTTCGATAAAAAAAAATATCCTCTTAAATATGTGTGAATTTTTATTATCTGATTTTTATTTGATTGGTATCATCTATATGGTCTGTAGCCATTTTAATTAACATAAAACAAGAGTAAGGTCTAAATTTGAAAGGAGATGTCAGAGAATGAGACGATCAAGATGAAGTAAACGAGCTAAGAAGTGTATTTTTTTATATGTATATTTTAATTAAAAGAAGTTAAACGTATTTTTAAGTTTCCTTTCGACCTACACCCCTACATAATATATTTCTAACTCTATTTAATCTCGTAGAATAAACAAAACAATTTAATACAAACATATTTTATAATCTTTGTTTTATGACGGTTATGATTTTTTCATTATGATAATATCTAACATGAAACCAAACCAATTTTGTGTAATCTTTCTAATAATTGAACATTTGAAATGTTTTCAACAAATACAACATTCTAAGAATCATTTCTCATTGTAATTCTCACTTAGATAAATACAATACAACAAAATACTTTCAAAAGCTCCCAAAACAAATGTTTCTAGTAGCAATACCTAACGAATTCATTTGACTACAAAACGACTGGCTCTTACTTAACATTTAATCCCTTTCAGTCCGATATCGAGAAACACGAATTCATCATGATTTCACAAAGACTTGTCTTGTTGTAAGCGAAGGAGGTAACTGGTTGTGGTGCAAGTGACGAGAAATTCGATTTCATAATTATTATTTGTGAGTTATCAAGAGTTTTAACGTCGAGTGGCAGTGTTCGAAAGAAAAACATAGGTTTTTGTGCGTTTAATATAGCACTAACAGCCGCATACTTTGATTTGTATTATCCATAAGAAGTTATGATATCAATAAATGCCATTCAAATAAAAGTGACTAACAGTAATGTAAATAGTAACTGTTAGATTATAACAAATATAAATAAAACAAATGTAGATAGTGGTAGTAATAAATTCTACACAAAACTTAAAAACAAAAATAAATTGCAGACACATTTAAAAGGTCTATGTATTGATGACAAATTAGAAAGTATCAAACACAAATTATATTAAATTACTCCTACCAAGGCGCATCACTAAAGCAACAACAATTTACTCCTACCAAGGCGCATCACTAAACCAACAACAATTTACTCCTACCAAGGCGCATCACTAAACCAACAACAATTTACTCCTACCAAAGCGCATCAGTAAACCAACAACAATTTACTCCTACCAAGGCGCATCACTAAACCAACAACAATTTACTCCTACCAAGACGCATAACTAAACCAACAACAATGTACTCCTACCAAGGAGCATCACTAAACCAACAAAAATTTGCTCCTACCAAAGCTAACAATAACCCACTGATTACTTAAGCCGATTCCTATATTATCGAACACCGAGCAACTCAGGCTTTCAAGGAAACTTGTCGGTTGCTAACTGGACGCATTATCTACACAGTGAACTTATCCCACGAGATTCAGTGAATCAGCTGGAAGTTAAGTGTTTCAGTTACATCTTGATAAGGATTTAATGGAAACACAGTTGACGGCTCAGCTGTTAAACAGCCAGTTAGTTTGTTGAGAGTAAATGTGACTTAAAGTGGGAGATAATTTCCTTTGAAAGGGGAGAAAAAAACACATATAAAAGCTAGCTTCGCGGAAATAGTTCTAGTTAACGGGCATTTTTTTGAAACATTTTTAAAAATAAATTAGAATTGGCAATAAGCCTTTATCCAGTTTAAAAGATTTTTGCGTCGTCATGTTCGATTTGTAAATTACATTCTACAATACGGTTTATTTCTTGTTATTTACATGTACGCCTCCCCACGTATCCCTATGGGAATAGGTAGAAACTAGATAACGCCACCTGCTACGATTCTTACATACTCCTTTTGCGTCGTTTACGTTCATACATCTGGTCAAACATATATTCATGTTGTTTGTGCAGTTTTTATTCTAGTTCTCTGCTATTATTGTCTCGTCCATTTAGCCGACTTTCTCCTCGTATTTTACATACTCCAGCATGAATTTTGCAACATAGTCAGTGAGGAAACTATTAGCACTAACAAGACGCATTATCTATGCTGTAGACTCATTCCCACGAGTACTGTGTGTTGAATCAGCTGAGTCAACAGTTTCAATTCCATTTGTATAGAAATTGAACTTAGACTTCCTAGGTTTATCCGACGCTGGTGCATGTAGAATTCCTTGTCAATTGTTAGTTTGTTCGTCTGTGTTCTTTTAGATGTCTTTTATTATTGATTCGTTCATTTCATTGTTTTTTATCTTCATGACATAGATAATTGTTAGTTTCATCTATTCAACTTGAAGGTAGTATCAATTCTCCCATTATTAATTAGTAAATATTGTAGTAAAAATTACAGCTGTTTTCTTACCTTGTTTGTATCTGAACTGTGAAAGAAATGGTGTGAAATAAGTTTTCATTAAACAATTGGCTGAAACAGAATCTACATTGAGCACTTTAATTCTTTATAGATTGCTTTTTTGGACTCTCATTTCTCAGAAAGTGGATATGCATCCATAATCAATATTCACAAAACAAAGTGAATAACAACAGAACCGATTTACGCCACTTTTACTCTTTCCAAAAACGATGGCAGAGTAAATAGTAACAAGACATCAAGCCTAAACCTTGATTCAAACACAATATCACTTGACACTGACGTCAACGCATATCTTTAGCCTTGGGAAGCCATTCTGTCACTAACGTGTTTAAATCGAAGGCTGCCCACTAGAACACGTTCGTCGGAAAACGTTACGGAACGCTTGTCTGATGTTCAGTATAGTTTCTGTTTGGTATAGTCGATTCTATATTTTTTGTAGTTCCTAGTTTTGGATTGCTTTGTTTTGATTTGTTGGTATTTTGATTGCTATCCTGATTATCCGCACATATATTACTAAATAATGTGGGTTTATTATAGGTACTCCTTCGTCCAACCTTTCGGGGAAACAAGGCGTGTTGTTGTGTTATTATTAAACGTTACGTTTCTGTCTGTTTGACTGCTATTATGCTTTCAACTCAAGAACCACTTTTTAATTTATGCGATTTTTGTTTTAAGAGCTAGTTTGGTCTCTAGTTTGAGTTCATAATAATGTACCATTGCGTAGTGCTAAAGTAACATCTTAGTATATTTTAATCAACGCAATTTTTTGAAATCACGTTTTGATATATATAGATTTTAGAACCAACACTGCTGCACATACTCCAACAAAATTAACATCCTTCATCAAACCACCAATAAAAAGTTATAAACCATCCAAAACCCTGAAATCTATCGCAAAAATAAATTCATGCCTCCTATATAAACGACTAAAAATCAATTATGCTCTCTCGCAACGTGCTGACCACAACTGGTCACAGTTGCGTGGTAACACACACGATCAGGGCACGGTCCGGTCATCGATACGGTGCTAGACCGCAACGGGAATGAAACGTTGTGATAACGTAGGGACATGTTGACAGGGCACGGTATTATTCGAAAGGAGTGAGGGTTGTTGTAGATTGATAAAATGAACGAGACCTTATTCGTTTTGCTTTAAATGAGTTAATAGGAACGATGAGGACTTTTGAAGGATCGCTAATTGATCTCAAGTTGGGAGTGTTAGCATAGAGATAAACTGAAGTACAAACAGTAAAAACTGATTTTTCTAATATCCAGACAATACTTAAAAATTAATAGGTATTTTACTAGCACCGAAAGTGTTGATACAGTGTATTGGATAAGCTAACTCGGAACAATGCAGATTTATTTAGAGTTGATATATTACTTTATTTGACTAGAAATATAAAATATGTAATTGTTCGCATAGTGCAAGAATCCATGCTAACATAATCTTTATCATATATATATAGGTAGCTACCTAACGATTTTTATATACCTACAAGGGTTAAAATAAAAAGGGTTACCGGAGCGTTAAAAAAACTATCGAACAAACGTGGCGGCCTCTCAAGCGCGATAAGAGTTACTTGGGCGATCGAGAAAAGCAAACGAGTAGTGATGGGAATTCGCAACAACAAAAAAAAAAGAAGGTAAATCAGAAAAGAAAATATATTGTTTTAAAACACGCACTTGGCATTCAAATTGATTACCAAGTTCACCATTTTGTTACAGATGAATAGAAAACACTTGCTCTAGTTGAAACTCCATTTTCATAGTAACATCATGACATTCTCAGCTTGAACTAGCTGTTACACAATGACAGTTATAAGCTATTGAAGTCTTTAACTTCGCCAAGCCCAGAATTACTAAAGACATAATTAATAAATTGTTTTCAGGACCAACGTCAAATTCAAAAGCAATTTATTCAAAGTTAAAAGTAAAATCACAAAGAATAATTAATTATTGAAATATTGACAATCGGAAATAAAGCGATTTCCTACAAAAAATCCCTGTTAAAGCCAATATTAACGTCACTGTGGTCAACTGCAATATAATAAAATCAGTTATTAATTTCATACTTCACGGAACGGCGGATCGTATGCAGTAATCGTGCGAATGCTATTTTAATTACCAACCATAATTAATGTTTATTTAAATTCTCTCTGCAAAGCATTTAATAATTGTGTATGTTTCTTTAAACTATGGGTATATTCAGTTTGCTGGTAGCTACGTTTTCAGGATTGGTAATTGTAGTTAGTTAGAACTTCAGTGCGGGGTCAGTTGAATATAAACATTAACAATTTTGTTTTTGCGTTTTAGTATAAACTTATTGAAGGTTTGCTTGATTTTTACTTGATAACTTACTTACTTTTCTTCTTCAGTTTTAGCAATGCAAATAGTCACCATAGGATTACACGTGTGATATATTTCTCACCCCGATTTGCTCACAAATTTTATGTTATTTCTCGTTTAGTCATATTTGTTAACCTATTCAGGATTACCAAATACCAGCACTTTAAAGCGTTTTCTGTATTTAAACCAGACATGATCAGGCATTATTTAATACTGAACTTTCCGAAACACTGTCGGCCTAACAACCACGCTTCGTCAACTACGCTCCACAGAATTTAATGCCACATCACTAAACAGGCCGTTTTAGATTTCAATAACGCCACAAGCGGGCCAAGGACGTGTTTCACTGATCCCACATACTCCATCATATACACCGTTATTTTTATTAAGGTACCCTATGTGTGAACTCATGTATAATGCATCCAGACTTCAGCTATTATTCATAACGCTGTATTCCAAAACTTGTGATATTAAAGATTCGTGGACGTACTGGATTTCGTAAAGTCTGATTCTGTCGCTGCCTATTCGTGTGTAGGTATGCCTAGTTTGAGCGGCTTGAAATCTGATACAAAGACGATATGATAGAAGTATTGAAAGAGCTTATTTTTGGGAGAGATTTTATTCCGGCAATATGGAGAGATTTCTGGTGCAAAATGTTTCTAAGCTTACACGAGTCTGTTTGAATGGTGGAATATTATACAGCAGGTGTTTTAACAAAACTGTGTCCCTCCCAAATGTGTCTTAGAAAAAAGGACAGGTAGTTATTGAAAAACACTGGGTATCGAATCACATAACGTAATAAAGGGACCCAAGGAAATCGTAGTCATAAAGGTTTTAGCAAGAACATTACCAACCCACATAACATTATGTACTACAAGCTCTAGTTTCCCTGAAAAGAAAATACCACACAATGGCATACAGTAACAATAGTGCGAACATTAGTTGAAATTCAAACACGTAATGATTCTTACCTGAAACGGTACACGCCCGGATGGTACGATAAAATTCAACATAAAAATTCTAAGCGTTCACCAAACTTAAAACACAATAAACAGAAGGGACAGAATCGTTTTCGTTCACCTCACAATAAAAATATCATAGGACCGCTGGAATGGTCCACGTATATAAAATAAACAATGTTTGTAAAGAAGTAAAAAGGTATGAGGAGATATTTAGGTTTCACGTCGAAAGTTTATGGGGTAATATCGTTATTTCTCATGATTGCGAGTGAAATTGCCTTTTTGGGAACGGTTAGTTTCTGTACGCGTTTTTTTCTTTCATTCTTTCTTTTTTCCCCAATTATTTTTGGGCCACAGCAAGGAGTTATTTCATAGAAATAATTCAGGGGCTCATGAAGGCTCCCGGGAGTTACGGACAATTCTATCAAGAAAGGGACACGGACTCAAAATGATTTTTTGTGGAAACTTGCCGGTTATCGTTTTACTTTATCGCTGGCCTGTTACGTGCCTCTCACAATTTTCTGTTCGTCTGGTACTTTCTATTGAGCTTGCCTTATTGCTTAAAATATAATTCGCTCGATTGAATTTTGCTATTTCGATTCGATTACGTATCGATGATCGACCTAGTTGGCTTGGACTAAAACGATTTCGGAAACATGCTTCATTTTACTTTTAGATCAGAGCGATGTTTGTAACTCTAGTTTATAATTATCCAGTTTTATTCTCAGTTTGTCTACTACAGCATATCTAATTTATAATTTATCTGAAGTAGATGGACAAGCAGTACTTTTTTCATGAAAAATGTGCTTAAGGTTCGGTATGCCACAGCAAAGTATACACATTTTTGTATGCCGAAGCCTTACGCGGCATGCCACAACATCCCACGGTTTGCTTAAATCCCCTTGTGACGATATGCACGAATTGTGACTGCTAAAGGTATGAAAATAAGATTCAAAATTATTTCCGCTTACAAAAACCCTTAGCCTTGCCAAGCCGCGCCGTGCCGCCTGCTGAACCGCCTGCCTATATTGACTAGATTACGGTCTTATTAATGCATACCAGAAGTAATCAAATTCGTCAATGCTTGCGAAAGCAAATTAATTACTACCATTATATTACATGTTTCAATACTTCCATAATAATACGTAGATAACGACATTAAACTCGATCGTCGATGAAACCGCTTGTAAATCGAGATATTTCTATTCAACAATTATTAGTAATTACTCATGGAATGTGGTTTGTGGCCGACACTCGACTGTGGTACTCTCGTTAATTAAACACGAAGTATTAATTCGTCACTATTATTTGCTAGCTTTGAAATGTCAATCAGTGAGTTATGAAATTACGATTAAGTCGGTACTTAGTACTTGATGGATTATTTCGAGTATGTCCTGCGAAATTTGAGGTTAGCAATTAGTTGCTACATATTTTAGAGCAAATGGCTATAAAACTTTAGACTGACTTTGTACATAGTAACCTAGGCTATCTGATAGTGTTGGCTGAAAAGAGGTTTACGAAAAAAAATCGGATTGATTTAGTTTACCTTTTATTTTCTTTAGAATACTGGGTACAGCGGGGTAATTGTGTAACGAACTAACAGTAGGAATGGCTCTCATTTTGACAGGTCAACAACATTCATTGCGTTATTTACGTTGTTGAGCAAACAAATTTTTCGAACATATGAAGCAATGGATTAGCAATAGGCTTCAATATGATTCAGATTGTGATTGATAATGTGTTATGCAATGAGGGTGCGGATTGGTGAAACGTATCGTGAGTTTTAACACAACAGCAGGGCCCTAATTCACTATGACCACTTAACGATTCCTTACTTCGAAACCACGTCGATTCCTTATCTAACCACGGCATCTGCTAATAACGTATTCTCTATGATACAATAAACGAAACCGTTTCTATAAGACACGATATTGATGCGGTAAGATTACGCGGGGAATAATAATTACCCTAAAGAATTGGGGCCCTGGACGAGTTTGTTTCAACGTGTGTTACATTTCATGTTACATTAAAAGTCATATTTTAACCTAGCTTTGTCGCAACACAGCAGAATTAATGCAAACTTAAAAACAAGAAATATTCATGTAACAATATAGTCAGAATTCTTTCATTAAAATATCATTATCAATTTTCTCTACCATTCTCTCTCAACTTTAAACATTAGATCCTAATTTTCCAATATACTTTTCTTTTATGTCTTAAAAGAATCAGAACTTGTGAACCATCAATTTTGCCTCAAGTAACTTTGCCTCAGTCTTGCCTCTGTACCTCATGATCGATGGACTGTCAATCAAGGCAGTGGTGTGACAAATATTTTGCGATACTAAACTTAGGTACTTCGCTATAAAGAAAGGCCTTCTCCTTTGTGAAAAAAATTTGCTGAGAATTATTTTATTTATTAATGTTTTTCAGCAGTTTTTCGGGTTAATGGTGCGGAAATATTTGGACAGTGTTATTTTTGGTCTAATAGGGATGATGACATTTATTTTTATTTTATACTCTATGAAATATTGTTTGCAAATATTGACAACAATATTTTAAAAAGTGTAAAAAATACTAAGTTATAAAAGTTTTTAAATAACTGTTAGATAAAGACGGCACTATCATAGTGACGTCATTACTGTGTAACTTCATACTAGCGCCATACATCGTCCGTACCGCGTGACAAGGACGGGAATAATCCCTTCCAAAAACTTTTAGAGCGTGTAGCTTCTCGATATTTCCATCGATATTACAAATTTTCTCGATTATCTCATTTTACTATGCCTTCTTTGAAATTACATAATTTGTTCGGACATTTCAAATATTAGTCATCATCCCTATTACTGTTGGTAACTTTGTTTTTTTTTTAAATAATTACAAGTTTTCTAATATCTCCACAAAGTTTTTAGTCTGCTGTAGAGAGCGAAGTCGGTTTAGTACATCACGTAATTATTATTATTTGGCCTAAAGCGTCGTCCTACTGCTGAATATAGGCCATTTTCCACTTAAGCCCGTCTACCGTCATAAACATGATATTATTTTCATTAATATTGAAACATTCATTAATCATTCACCATCAATGACATATTTTTTTTTGTTTCGTTGATTTTTTACAGGTAGGTAGTTACTGTGGTGCTTTCAAAATATTCTACATAGACGTACATTCTGATACTCCCTCTAAGCAAATCAATTCCTCACAGCATTGTGTGATGTTGCTCATTATATTTTTCAGACTAAGTTATGTTATTTACAAAACAAAAAGGTGTATTGCAGAAACTTGTACGACTTTTACAGTAAATCTTACATAGGGATCTCCTAGCACAGGTATATCTTTTACTTAAAAGGAGGTCCTTTAAGTAAAAGATATACCTGTGCTAGGAGATCCCGCTCTCCAATGACAAAATTATGAAATGGTAAATGAATATTTAATCATGATTTTTCTTGTTATTTTCAGGTAAGTCTCGATCTGTCGATGGCGCAACCAAGGAGGACCCATGTCTTGCTGGTAGGCCTCAAATATTATAATATTACTGTTGTGTGTTTAATTAAGTGCCACATTAATACAAACAATGGTTTTATAGTTATGTTTTATTTCTTTTATGAACACCAGCGATCTGGTCATGTTTCATGTTGTGTTGTTATGTACTGTAGAAACACTTACCTCTCGAAATATTGAGTCGAGGTTTTTTTTTTAATTGTGTCCGTATTACATTGTTTATCATTTAACTAACCGTATTGCTAAAAATACGTATAAATTCTTCACCAAAGCATGATCAAATTTGTTTAAAAAAAAAATCTTGTTCCTTCACGTTAAAGAAAAATCCTTGCAGTTTCTGAAATAATATCTTCTGAATAATTTCAACTAAATTCAAAGAACAAACATAATACCAAGAAAATATCATTAAAATTATAAACCGGTACCTACTTTTAAGGCGTCCTTCTAATAAAAGTTTTCAACACCAATTTTAAATTAACAACTTTTAAGCTGTATTGTAATAATTAATTCCCGTAAAACTTTGCCAACTGGTTGTACCACTTTAGGCAGTCATGGTTCCCATAGGTACGTGTTCATCTTTCGAGTTACGAGCTAATTATAAGCTAGCTTTCCTGTGAGCCTTTAATAAGTAATACTACGCTACTACGCCCCCGGTTTTTAGAGCCGCTGCTTACACCGAAGTGGTTTTTGGAAAATTTAAAACTGTATTTTTAGGGAAGTTTTTGTGACTTTAGCATAATTTTTGTTGAGCTTCTTTGAATCCAAAAATTGAAGGCAAAATTTATTCGCAAGTATCGGGATAAAAAGAATCCCACTTGTTAATCCAAGCTATAAACTATCTGTGTGCCAAATTTCATACAAATCCGATCCGCCGATTTTGCGTGATTGAGTAACAAACATCCAAACACAAAGTTTCACATTTATAATATTATATATATACATTAGGATAAGTAATATGAAATTATAGAAGGCAAAAGTTAACATAATTAAAAAATAATTTTCAGCAATTTCGCCTTTAGTAATTAACGCATGTGAAATCATAGGTTAGAGTTTTAGTGATAACTAGTTACGTATATATTTCACTCAGTAGTGTTGTTTTCATTTTCATAGTAAGTACTGAAAGCAAATGATTTAGGGATTTATTTATAAACGTTGCTTAAAGTTAAGAGGCGTTTAAACATCAAAAATGTATGGTTAAACAGTCACTAATCACTACTTAATTTTAAGCAACGTTTATAAATAAAGGGAAAAGTCTTTAACTAATTGAATGGTGTATGGATTAAGTTCTAAAGAGATATGTATTTTTATAGGAAAATCAGGTATACGATGACCAAACAGCACTGCATATACCTACTGCATTGATTAAACAGTGGTTTGGGAAACATTACAAAACATTTACAACATTTGTGCCAAAATTTTATAAAAAATTCAAAACAACCACCGATCCTACATCTCTTACAAAAATCGTTTACCATTACACGATTCCGTTTAGTCCATAACAACCTTTTTACCTAAACGACCTACAAGACATGTTCGAACGTGACCTACATTCTAGTACCAATAAATAAATTCCCACGTTCGGTACGGTGTGACACAGGATTAACTTTAATATGAATCGAGCCTAAACAACGGGCTTTTAATAAAACAGCAACACAGCGATAGCTTGGCTCATGAAATTTATATTAACACCCGAGATTGTCCCGCAATGTTGCCAGTACAAGCGTTTTTTTTTTTGCTTTTAAGGCGAGCTGGAACAAAAAGTATGCTTAGTAGGTTAAATTAAATTCTGCAATGACTCTCTGTGATTTATGTTAGCCTGGTAGTCGTTGTTGACCAGGAAATGGTGATCGTTAATAGATTTTTCCATGCCATCAACGTTACAGGTAAAGTTTTGTACTATTGTTATAGTTTAGTAATTATGGATTTTGTTATGGTAATAAATATAATTTCTATTGGTCTTACTTGGCTTTAATAAAATTTACATAAATAAGTCTTTTCAAAACAATGTAACTTTGTATCGTGTTAGTGCAAAACCGGTTTTACAACTGAAACGTGTGAAAAATTCTATGAGGTGACGTTTAATACCAACAATCAATTTAATTAAAGGTCATTATCCTCACAATTTTCGTCCAAACAATCACTTAAGCAGATCGAATTAAAACCATGTAATCGCTCTTTTTGATTTATGGAATCCTAGTACCGTCAGTTAGTTACGTTGATCAGGTTCACATGACAATATTGATTGATGAACAACCCTCATGAAGTTTCAGACTTCGCGTCAACAATCTTAAGGATAATAACAATGAAGCTTTGTTATACTTACATATTGGTGTATTATTTGTTGAAACCTTTAGTTATATTCTGCTATAATCTTGTGCTTATTTAGTTCTTGACTTAAATATAAATATTTTAATCATTTCCTAGGAACACTCAATTACACAGAAAAGCAAAGAGAAGATTTGTATCCATTTTCCGATTAATGAATTTGAAAGCATTGTCTAGGCTTCAGAAATCCGAAGCCACTTTATGACTCCGCAAAACGATTCCCATAAAACCACTACCGTCTACATACTAATCTCAGAACAATACTTACGAAACGTCAATAATTTTGACTAATGCTAGAACTTTCGACCATCCACTAAAACAAATCCAATCATCTTCACGCCATTGCAAACAAGATAATAATAGAAACGACGTAAAAACTTGTATAAAACACCAATAGCCGGTATCGAACTCTCCTAGTACTTCGTCCAAGTTCCTAACTAACTTCTTTCGTTATATTTTGCTTCGTCCGTGCCATCGTTACTGGCGATCGTGACTGCGCTGATTAATTCATTCCTAGAGAAGGGAAGGGGGGACTATTGTTTTTCCCTCTTTTTAGGTTATTTGGCTTTGATAAATGAATGGGAATTTATCTATTGTGGTGTAGACGGGAGATAAATTGTAAGGTTCTTAGTAACAGCCTATTGATGTCCAGCTAAGACATTTTGTTGTCCGCACTTATTTAAAAGTAACTTGATATTGATGATCCGTTTTCTATGGTTGAACACTCAATTTGGGGTCATTGTTAGTGCCTTTTTTTGGACTTTTGAAATACGCTTTGGAATGATTAATTTCTTTCTTTTTAGTGGCTGATATTTATTTCGGCATGGCGGACTCCGTCTTATCAAAAATACAATTAATTCATTGTTGTTAAAGATCAAGAATCTTATTAGTCAAAGGATAATGATTGCTGTTCCTGTTTTAGTTCCTTACGATTTAACAAAAATCTACCGGGAATCCATACGTCTATAGCAGTATGTATACGATTACATAATTCAGCTTGCTACCCTTATCGACACGGCCTATGTCAAGAACCCAAAATTTTCCGAGCTAGGTACATCCAGCCTTCCACTAAACAGTGTATTTTATGTTACACAGCATTGAATAGAATACAAAATAAGATTTTCTTTAGAAATAGGTACTAGGAGAACAGATCCCTATTGAGATCTTCCGCGTTTTCTCACATTTGTATTCAAATATTCCACCCTTTGGGAATATCTGTCCAATGATTGTAAGTTTTGAATTCTGTGAAGTTGGAGATCTTTAATATGATTAGCTGCTGTATAATAGCGTGACTTGTTGTTTGAACGGATATTATCGTTGTTGCAGAATTTTATGTGCTGTTTGCTGCAAAACATTGACATAAAATTGTATTAAGAAAGACATAACTATGAGAGGAGAGTCAACAACTTGCCTGTATAAAAGTGAACTTAATGGCACTGTTCCAGTTAAATATTTTCCAGCAATTGTAGTATAGGTAACTACTTGCAAATATCTCTTTGCCACACTTGTTAATTGAAAGCAAACTTCATAAGTATAACACAACATTCGTTACACATTATTTATATATAACTCTAATTTAATTAAATAATAACTAGTTTAATGGTATATCATTTAATAATAATTAATCTGATGTCAGATAATAATTTGATGTAAATAATATATGATAATATTTTGATGTTAATAATATATGATAATAATTTGATGTAAATAACGACGTACAACGACGACGTACGTACGTGACGTAAATATTTGCATGCTGAATGGCAAAATATGGCTGATCTTTGTACTATACTAACACCTCGCACCTTTAAAGACAAACCGTTACTAAACGAAAATATACAATTTTACTCAGGACATTAAATAAATAAAAATCACGACTTTTTTGCAATAGAACTTATGTTATAGTGTAAATAAATACCCATCATTATGACCTCAAAGATGGCTCAAAGCACCATAATTCTAAATTCTATTGCAAAAAAGCCGTGTATTTCTTTTTATTTAAGCTCCTGTGTAAAATTTTATATTTTCGTTTAGTAACGGTTTGTCTTTAAAGGTGCGACTATTGATGTATCATCTACCCATATTTGCAAAAATTTAATTATTATATTCTATTCTATGTACAACAAACTCCTTAATTACTATTGTAAATGTGAAAGTTTGTATGTTTAGACGTTTGTTACACAATCACGCCAAAACGGCTGAACGGATTTAAATGAAATTTGGCACACAGATAGTTTATAACCTGGATTAACACACAGCATACTTTACAATTCCCGTTGGTACGTTCCCGTGGGATATCTTTCTACAAACACACGGGCGAAGCCGCGGTCAGAAGCTAGCAAAATTATAAAAAAATTGTGGTACAAAAATAAATACTTAATGCCTCTAATCCATCAGTCGAAAACGCTGTGCCAATAATTGTTAACAACATGCCATAATACCACAATATGCTGAATCATATTTTACAGCTGAATGAAAACATCAAACGAAACGAAATATATGGATTCCAACAAAGACCACTGTTCCATCATTGTCTAACAAACATACTGAACATTTTTCATCGAAAAACAATATCCGTCAACGAAGGCCTATTAAATCGTGGTCCTAAGTGCAAATATCAGCTATGGACGGTTAGGCCATAAAAACGCCAAGCAGCATGACGTATGGTAGTTGTGTACGACCAGTATCATATGATGACGTATAACAGCGGCAATGTAAACTGCGCGATATTTAAAAATCGTTTGCGTTCATTTTTTGTTTTTAAGGTGGCCTAATATTTGGAGGCCGTGATTTTTAAATGTTTTATTGGTTTAGATTTTAATGGGATGACACGAATATAGTTGTATTGCTGTAATTCGTAAATCTTTGATAATCGTTACGGGTAGTCAGAAGCCCAAAAGTCTGACAACCAGTCTTACCAAAGGGTATCGCGTTACGTTAACTGGTTTTGTAGAGGTCAGATAGGCAGACGCTACATGTAAAATTTTGGTATTTAGCTGCATTCGGTTCCGACACCAACATAGTTGGGAAGAGGCTAGGCAGATTGACACGAATATGTTGCAATTGTTAATTGTTTATTGTTAAAGCAATTGTTGTTGTAACAACAATTGTTATAATATGCGCAAGTAACTTATGATTTCGTATATTTTCTTATCAGAATACACAAGTCTTTCATTTCTGTAAAAATATGCCTGAGAACACTTACAATCTGTATACCTACATCAAGCTATTTGCTATATTTTGTTTGCACAGAACACATACCTACAGATGCATACTTGAGTCAAATCGCATTCCATTTTAAATTCTCAATGTTTTATTAAACAACTTCGCTATCTATACACAAATCTATTATTCCACGCAAGATCTTTAAAAACCACGAATTTTCCAAAAACGCAAGCTCACAGAAAATCAAATAAAACCTTTAACGAACAGATACGTTCTGTAGACAAACAAAATCTTATACAGTCAAGTTTAGTTTTACTTTTGTCAAAGTAACTCTGTGAACGCTTTGAACTCGACTAAAACCACATCCATCATTTCATTTCACTTGTATTTGTTGTATAAAGCTCTGTGTAGTGATGTACAAGTTCGATTAGTCGATGTTTTAGTCGACATATTGGATTTTTTGTATACTTGCTGATTGGAATTTTTGTTGTAACAATTTAGCAAGAATGTTCATGATTTCGCAATAACTTTATAAGCTGCTGCTGCCATTAATGAAGGTTTCCTAGAAGACAGTTAGGTAACTGTGTAGTTATAATAAATTCAAATTTATTTATTTTGCGACAACTAGATCCAAAGGTTAGTATACAAAAACTTAGAAACTAATGTTAGTACTTAAATACAATTACAAAGGACAACACTCATCAAAACATCTACTTTTATACACAAAATGCCCCCGTGCTGAGACAACCCGCCCAGTCAAGATAACCAATAGGGAGCTTACCTCCCTAAAAGATCACTAGACGAACAAAATGCCTCAACAGGTGCACGTACATCTTCAGCTATAGTTTTCAGGATGCTGTTGTGACTCCCCCGCACCCTCCTTATAAGTGACACGACTTTTTTCCGAATGACGGCATGACAATCGTCAGTTTAAGCCTGCGCGAACATCTCGGAGGCACTACAGAAACGGAGAAGTCTCAACATCATCCTGAAAATGTTATTGTATTGGACGCTCAAAGTGTTCAGGGATTTTTTGGTATAACTAACCCATAGACCATCCGTGTACAGACCCTGACAATACGCTTTAAACAGCGTGGTCTTGACTTGGCCCGTACAGCGGGCGAATCTGCGGGCCAGCATGTTACCATGGACTCACAGAGCCCTGCGCTCCCTCTCTATGTCAACATCGTTCCTAAGGTCATCGGCAAGGTAATGTCCAAGGTACTTAAACTGCGACACCTTATCTAAGTTAACAGCATTCAAAGTAATGGGTGAAACAAATTCAGGACACTTACTGGCAGCCTTAAAGACCATGTACTGACTTTTATTTACATTTTAAATAAGTCCGCGTGACTCGGCATAGGCTTCACAAACTTTCTGCATCTCTCTGATTGCCCCTGCAGTGGGACTCAGCAGCACCATGTCGTCCGCGTAACGGATATTACTAACACTAATACCAGTACCGAATAAAAATAAATAATAAAGCCAATAAAAGTAGGTTAAATCGTCAGTACATATCAATATCTAAAAAAAAAATTAAAATCAGTTTAAATTAAAGCACCAAGTATTTAATCACTATTCAAACGTTTTCTTTACGCTATTCCAACTTAACTTTTCAACACCAACAAGAACAACGTTTCAATTAAAAATGAAACCAAAACTTAATCCAATTAATATAATATCGTTCCAAATTCAAATCTTAATACACGAAACGTCCCAATAAAATCTAGCTCAAATCAATTCTAAGTTTAACATTTATAACGGTAATTGGCTTTATCGATTACTCGTATTACAAGACCGTACTCGATAGTCGGCAATGAACTTCAAACGCTAATTGGGCCATCCCTACTTAGTAATGTTCGTTGCGTAGGAGGGGTGGCCCTCTGACGTCATCCACAACCTTCACCCAGGTATAAGCTTCATATTAAATTTATACAGAGTACGATAATATTTTCTTTTTTTATTTAACGAGGTGTTTCTCTGCCGTTCATTTTTGTTTTCGAGAAGTTATTAGTTTAAATGAAAAGTGTTTGGTATTTATTTTTCTTTAATAATTGAATTTTTGGGTGGATGGTTCTTTGAATTCCTTTTCTGACGTAGCTATTTCAATATCCCCATTCGTGATACTAGTTTCACCTTTTGAGATAAGAAGTCCAAGTAAACAAAAAGGAGATCAAAACGACATCGCTAACAATAGATACCAAAGTACAGGCTTAAAACTAATACTATTGATCTTCCAACCTTCGAGATAATTCCCAAGAACGACACAAAATAAATTCATCTCGTACGTTTCCACGATAAAACGAAAATATGTCTTGTTTCCCGAAGCAAAAATACTGATCGAATATACGAGTACTTGATATGACACGAACAACGGAATCGAATTAGTAAGACGCAAGACACAATCACTGAATCAAAATGTTAACAGAATATCTTCTGAGAAAAAATACTAGATGAGCTAATGAAATTCTAGATACTCTATTGAATGAACGACACTCGTTTATGTGAATGAATATAGTGAACAAGTTTATGTGTTGACACTGACAGCTCTGTATATGCCTGGCGTAGATAGATAGATAAATATACTATTTATTTCATGCACACAAAAGAAATAGCACAATTAAATGATAATAAATTAGGTACATAAAGAAACTTGTGCATTAAAAGGACACAAATAATGATACCTAAGTATTACCTACAGCTGACTCTTACAAATAATCATACCTTACAAACCTTCTTGAAATGGAATAGTGTAACAGCACGAGCCATTTAAAAAACGAAATTATAAAGAAGAAAATATAAACATTAAATGATAAATGATTTTATTTCTGTAAGTAGGTTTGTACAAACACTTTTACACGTCAATCATATTTTAAAAACTAGATGAGGTCGGTTAGAACGAATAAGCCAAATTGAATCACAAAAAAGTAAAATATAATCTGACCTAATCTGAAAATTAGATAGCCCAGACATCGAAAACAAATGAAAAGGACGAAGGTCTAGACTATTCTGTAGACTAATTAGTAGACGTCGCGAAACAATCAACTTATCCAAAAATATTATTAGAATTATATAGATTATTTTTTTAAATATTTAATTCATTTAAATTTTCTTCTCTCTGGGGGCTTACAAGGTCAATGTAGGTAAACTCAATGACAAAAAGAAGACAGTATAAAATCAACAAACGTACACAAAACTTATTGACCAAGAGAGCGCGAAGCGTCTCCGTTTCAGCTTGGGCAAAAATGCTTTCGTAGGTCCGGATGTCCGACTGTTCTCCTCTACAGGTCGCATTTCTCAACCGATTCTCGTGAAATTTTGTGAGCAGGTTCGATAATTATATGGTTTTTTTTTGACGATTCAGTTTTTAAAAAAAATTCAAAACGGCGAATTTTAAAGAAAAAACATTTCAGCCATTTCGCCTCTTTATGTTTTAAGAATGTGCGGGGGTTTTGTTGGAGGTGTGCGATAAACATTTATTCAGTTTTAAGCTATGCAAAGACAGGCTCGCGAGGTCTACATCTTACAGAACCACTAGTAATATTTTCCTTCAGAAACACACACGAAGTAAATATACTTAGACGTTAGTAGCACATTCCCTGAAGAGAGAGAGGACTTTTATGGATAGTTTGTGGGTGACACTTCGATGACCAGGACCGAATGTAGTGCGAGATTTAAAAGTCTATTGACATTAATGTCGACTGAATGTGTGGAAAGGACCTTATTATTTCCTGGAAGGAATTATTACTTAAGTGAAGAAAGACTAGTTTTATAAAACATCTTAGAAGTCGCTGATCTTACTCATAGTAATATTGTAGCTACAGACATATTATTTTGATGGTATCCTAACTAATATTATAAATGCGAAAGTAAGTTTGTTACCTTTTTACGCCTAAACCACTAAACCGATCATCGTGAAATTTTTCATATACGTTGTCAGGGGTACAAAAAGTACGGTACTTTTCATCCAGAAAAAAAGTACTATTCCCGACGGAAAGAACAATAACTTTTGACGGTCACAATTGCTTTAGGACGCTGGATAGCGCTACGTGTCTTTCAAATCATGATTGAATTATATTATTAGAAACTTTAGTGGTGTGTTAAGAGATATTTAAAAAAAAATGTAAGTAATACATTTTGGAGTTTTGAACTCCAATACCGTTTGACCGAACACCACGAAAGTATATATGTAAGTAATATACTCGTAGCTAAGTATATATGTATTTTTAATGGGGCAGGATTTACAGGATTTTTTCGACCTTCATGCTGGCGAAGTTGCGGACAAAAGCTAGTTTAAGAATAAGAGTTAAAGAAACTGCAAACAATGACATCATTATTGGAAAATTATGTGATTACAAATCTTCTTAGGTATTATTATTGAATCATGCAATTTAAGTGTAACAACTTCAACTAACTTCCTTCTTCACATCCAGTTCCTTTTTATAAATAATTTTACTTAATTTTGAAATTAAAAACCACTTCAACATTGTCTCCAACTCCAAACAACTGCTACCAGTCAGACCAATCAAGTGGCAATCAGCATCAACTATCCTTTTACACGAGTACAGCGCAATTCACCACTCCCAATTCCGGCCCTGCGCCTCTTTGTACATTAACAGACTAGAACATACTTAAATCGAGCCTCGATTCTTATCTGAAAGTTCCCAACTAAAGGTGTAACTTACTTTTAAAGTGTTTAGAGTGTATAAAAGCAGTTTTATTGTAGACGGCACGGAGTGCAACGTCAATAATGGTTTATTTGTTTATGTTTATAGTCTTGGACGGAGCTTGGCATAATATTTTTGTTGCTCTGTAAAAGAAAAGGAAAAAATGGTTTTGAAGCGTTTTTATTTTCGTTTAGTATCGTTTGGAATTTCATCATCGTTTAGTAATGATATAGGAGTCGGGTGTTCTTTATAAATACCACGAAAATTACATCTTAAATATATACTTAGAGTATAAAGTAATTAAATAGCGCGCTTAACGCCTATCAGCACCGTTTTAGAACTCACCAGTTACAAAAATTGTGCAAAAAAACAAATCAAAGATAAAATTCTTAAGATTCAAGAACTTTAAATTTTAAACTATGACGACAGTCAACGAAGCCACAGCGAAAGTTCCAGATTAAACTAGAAAATTCAACGTAACAGAAAACTTAACTATTCCATCGGCCAATTCAGCAAAAACATTCCTTCCATAATTTATTCGCTCCGATAACTCTGCGACGAACCAAATTTGGTGCAAGCGTAAGCCATGCACCACTTTTGACAGTGTGCCAACTTCGAAAACCGGTTCAGACCGGTTAAATTCGGATATAACCAGACCAATCCAATGTAACAATGCAAAACTTTGTGGATATAAAAACTATAAAAAAGGTTTATTTAACTTTTGGAGTCGTTTCAAATTAATTTTTTGGTTATTATTTTTGGCAATATGGTGAATTTATTGTTCGTGTTTATAGTATTGGGGATAATGGAAAATATATTTCAAGTACTATTTGGCTACCACGATATCGATGACCGCGATCATATAAAGGAATATTGTATTCACATTGTTACCGTTTTTCCGGTTCCTATATTTTCGGCCGTGTTGTTTATATTTCCCTAAAAATAACATTCGGATAACTTGTTTACAGGTCGTTTTTACACGATTGTCAAAAAATATTATGTTTTTCGCACACATTATCAGTTTGGGAGTCAGTGACGGATTGGTTGTAATTTTTTGTCCTTCATAGTAACGCGCATGCGTGACCATTTCTAACCACAAGCAATACAAATTACCATTAACATCCCTTAGTGTGACACTACCCCTATTTCACTTAACCTAAGCTAACTTCCCACACACACCAACATATTTATTTCAAGTAACATTTAGTAAGAAAGTAAACAACGGGAAAGTGTCTAAGAAAACTCTATAAATCCAACTTAAGTTTACATTGACGGTTTTATATGAGCACGGCCTAAAGACGGCTAATGAAACTCCAGAGAACTCGGATAGAACTTTGTTATTGGCCATACTTCATGATTAGTCGGGAGAGAACGGGATCAAGACTGTCACAATATAGATAAGATTTCATCAATTGGCCTTCTTGGAGATTATCCTGAGTATAGACAAAAGAATTTTGGTCTTGGAATTTTTATTTAAGTTGGTATTATGTGGCCGGTTCGTCATTTGGCACAAATCTTTTGTACAGGAAGTTTTACTTGAAATATATCAACAATTATAAACTCTGTCATGTTTTGCTAAGAACACCATGAATAACACCGAAGCTTTTTTTACGAAAAGAGAATCTACTAGGCTAAATCCGAGCGAATGTTGGGATAATTATGACAGGTTTTTCAAAAAGAAAGTACTTAAAAAATAAATGTATTATATTTAATTTTGCACAGTTTTTACGGCTTAATATCCTTTACTTATTATAAGTAAGTTTAATAATTAGAAGTATGACGCGGTCATTCATAAATTTTATGAATGACCGCATTGTTCTTCTAACGCAACGGATTTCGATACGGTTTTCACCATAATTTAGAGGATTCATTCGGAAAGGTTCATTTATGTAATTCATTAATATTAAACTTACCTGTAATCATTATTTATTTATTTAGTGGTTAAATATTGGTCTCAAAAATTGATAAGGCGTCACATACATTTTAAAATGTACACTTGGAAGATGAGGAAAATTCCGTAAATTTATAAACAGCCCGTCACATTTTCACCGTCTCATGTCTTTGATGAACAGATCATGTTTTCTAAAGATATTATTTATGTTTGTAAATTGATGCCGAGCAAAGCATTTTAAAAGGAAAATTATATCACTCAGTATCTCTCTATACGATGTAAATCAAAGTTTACAAGGCTGTTTTTCCTTTTTATGGGTATCTTTATCAAAGGCATTTATGTTTTATAAGAAGATGTACTAATTGGATTTCGTTTTACAACTTAAAAAAAAGTGAAGCGTCATTAAAAGCGTCGTTGAAACTGCCTACGTAAAAAGCCATAAAATTTGAAAAGGTCAATCGTTACTAATTTCAGCTCATCTCCAGAACAAACGTAGCAAAAGTTATTCCGCAAAATAAAACAGCATTACTGTAAAGCTGGGTCCGAGGTACCTAATTACGTCATCGGGTCGCTATAGCCGAAAGCCAGCGATGCGTGAACACCGTTGGACAGCAATTGTATCCATCGGACGGACGAATGCCGGCTTTTATTCCGGCTACGTGTAAAGAATTTTTTTTCCTACTTTTTGTCTCAAGCTATGTCGGATAATATTAAGGATTTTTATTGAAAAAGGTTATTGTTCTCTGGCGTGAGACGGCACTTCGCTTTTTGATACGAGAGGTGTTTTAGTAGTTATAACTCGGGGTGGGGGCTTGGCGACGTGTATTTTATTGTGATTGCAGATATATAAAAAAAAAGAATTCTAGAAATGAATAATAAAATGTTAATCATGTTTTTTTTTTATTATTTCTATATGGCAAAGTATAAAATAACGATTCACATCTTAGAAAAAGAACACAGTTTTCTTAATTTTAGTTACGGAAATCACATATTACAAACATACCTATTCGATTAACATCAAAGGCCTAGTAAAGCAGATCCTTTACGTCTCAAACATGCAATCTTGACCTCATCGACGACATAATTAGTTCCAAATGTCAGAAGATAGACGATCCATCTCCACTCATTTTTCTTCTCCGCCATTTTGAATGTTCCTTACTCCGGTCTGTCAAAGCAATTTATTGAGATGTATAGGCCCAAGTGACGATCCACCAAGACTTATAGTTTGTCGTTCATTTGTGTGAAAATGTCCTTTTTTACGTCAATCCAAATCTATTTGGGTTTATAAATGTGTTTTCTACGCCCTCTATTTCATTCTTTCTTTCTTTCTGTGTTTGCTGCATGTCGAGTTGGGACGGAGATTGTTTTGTATGGTTTCTATTTGGGGTTACTGAACTTTGGAGCGTAATGTGTGTGCTTTTGGATGGAGAATTGAGTTTTCTTTCCTTATGCATGTCGAACTGGAAATACAAAGGAATCGAACGCCCGTGTATACATGTACGAGTAATTAGCACTTTAGGTCTGATTTCTAAGGCAAGAAATGTCTTACTTAAAATATTTGTAGCGTAAATATGTGCTGCTGAAAAACTCAAACAAACTCTAATGCCTTAAATCCACCTCCGTTATTTTCCGTATTTCCGTATTCCAAAATACTGTATCGGAAAATAATAAGCTCCTATTAAATTCTTAGCGATTCGTTTTGCAGCGACATTTACTCTTATTCGTGGCGTATTTATACTGGCGACGGATTTTTCCAATCTGTTTTCCGGGAATTTTTCTTTCACTTTTCCTATCCTTTTTACTAGAAATTTTTAGGTTTTTTGTAAGTTGATTTTAAAAATTGTTACCTAAACTCGGATTTCAGGAATCACAAACCTTTTTACACTGGAATTGTATTTTTATCAACACATAAAATAGTTACCTACTTTTGTAGTTAATCCTGTAATAAACTTAACCTTTAAAGATAGAGATTTTATATTTATTGGTATTCTTCATTGCAATCCGATTTTAATTCCTTTCTTCTGTTGAAAAATAAAAACAAGGAATTTCTATGTAATCTGGGCAAGATCCAAGACAAGTGAAACAAAAGAGAGGTCGTGCTTTAGAATCTCGGAAACTGAACGTTGAGATAAGAAACTACGTCTTCTTGTAACCCATTTACTGAACCGATTAAGTATTATTTAAACTTATTAACTAATCCGTAGCTTAATGATAACTGTTTTTCTAAAACTATTTATAAATAATAACTACTCGCTTTTGCCCGAGGCTTCGCCCGCATGGATATCGGAAAATATCCCACGGGAACGTACTACCGGGATTAAAAGTACCATACGTGTTAATCGAGGTTATAAACTATCTGTGTGCCAAATTTCATCCAAATCTGGAACAAACGGACAAAAGTTCCAAAAACTATATTTTCGGCATCAGACTCGTCCACACCTCGTACCAATACCTTTTTAGAAAAATATTTAATGTACGGTTTTCACTTCGTTACTATTTTATCATATATATAAATATACAATAAGATCTATGTATAGATTAAAGGTTGAAGTTTGTCATGTATACCCTTTACCGACATACTAGTCAACATTTTTAGAAATGCATAATCTAATTGTGTCGAATCGGGGGTAAAAATATGTATACAGAAAATCGCAGGCAACAGATAAGTATAACTCATATAACTACCAAGAATACGAATCCAACGCCAACAACCTACAATTCCAAAACATAAACACCCTCGCATGCTTTTGTTTTTTCTCCTACCCACCAATCCGAAACGGTCCAGTCAAGTGTAACATAGAAAAACAAGCTTCCTAGGAACGTAACTAAAAATCAGTTGTGTTGAGCACCCCTGATGTACAAAGTCACGTTGGACAAACAATGGGCGCCCCTGCTGTGGATTTTATACACCTGCCGGGGTCATTGCTCTGGCTGCTGAATAAGAATGCCTATGATACACAGGGTGGGGAAAGTTGGATGATTTTAGTAATGTTTGGACGTTGCACGGTGATCTTTTAATTACGAGTATGTTTGTACGATGTGTGTTTGTAACGTGGCTACAGCATACTTACTCTCACTGTTAAACTCTTGTTAAGCGATATTTTTATAATTTGCTTCTCTTTTCTTCTCACGTCACTTCTTTTATTTAAAATCCAAACTGAAGCGATTTTAAATAGTGAATAAAAACATTCGACGCATGCAGGCTCGTCGCGCATTCCGCGCGTGATTCGCCTCAGTGTCACAGAGCTTAAAGCTTTCAAAGTGTCAAATAAATAAAGCCTCACATACCCACGTGACTTTTCAAACTTCATTAATTTGAGTTCTCCAATATAGCCTTAACAAAGAGAGAAAAACTTACTCCTACAGATAATTGGATCAATACTATAAATAAATCCATCCTCATTTCAGCAATTAAGCTACCCCCTTTACCGGTTTAGCTTAGCGGCCGTGTGTCCCAGTCCTTTGAACGGCGAGACGTACGAAAATAGTATGCGATGCAAACATGTCTGCCTTAGTGCACTGAACTCCACAGATATCTATTAAAGATCTTAGTTTCGACTTTAAAAAGAGCTGTTTTTAGTTCGGATTGCGCTTTTTGACGATTTCTTTCGAATTACTGTTTTTTTTTTTTAATACAATGAACATCATCATACTCTGTGCATATTGCGATAACTAGCTTAATATTGATTGAAAAGATACTAATAATGAGTTTTAGACTAGGTCATTTCAATCAGTTTTTTTCTGATAAATCAATCGTTCTCAAAAGGACGTGTTCTTAATGCAAAAATCCTCAAAAAACAAGAAAATATCTGTTTTGGTAGAAACTGTCATTCTGCTACGGCAAAGTTAGTGTGGGGTATTGATCAGTCCAACTTTTGCCGGTATCAATGCGGGCGGTCTATTATTTGTGCTACGCGGCGGAGCGCTACGCAGATTCGTAGCACTATTGCTACGACGTAGCAACAACAAGTTCCACGGTAAAAACATACCTCTATTCAATGTTAATTATCTACTTTAAAGTACTTAATAAATAAACTGTTTACGAATCTCTTTATCAGTAAATAAATACTCCTTAAAGCATTAAAATACCTTATTTAAAGAAGGCTTCTAATTTAATTACTCATTGAATTTGCGCCAAGTCAACCCCTTTCGTTGGTATTCCGATAATGAACAGATGCCATTAATTAGGTGTTAGGTCCTCATCAGATGGTGAATAAGACTTTTTGTAAATACAAACAACTGGGTCACAAGGGAGAATTTGTTTTTCGAGGCAAATAGATTTCTTTTCGATAAACAGTTTTCTGAAGTTCAACAGTTTTCTGAAATGCAAATTTGCGTTTAAATAAGTCGTTAGTAAAGTTTTATTATTTGCCTGGATGAATAGAATAAACATACATACAAACACATACATAAACTCACACCTTCTTCCCTTCTTCTTCTTCTTCTTCCACATGGAAGGGGGTGCATCCCATGAGGGTAGCCAGAAACTACAGAACGCCACCTGCTACGATCCTTACATAGTCCTTTTGCCTTGTAGATTAAACAAACATAATAGTATTTTAAAAGAAAGCAGCAAATAAGCATTTTTAGATCCAAACTTTGAACTTATTAAAACACATATCATAGCTATTAACACTTCAAAAGAAACCAGTACCAAAGAACATTGTTTTTACAAAGAAACAACATTTTTTACGTACATAAATAACCACATAAACTTTGATTTCGTCAGAAAGCGGTAAACAGTTACATAATAACTAATGTCCAAATATTGGTGAAAATTACAGGTTTTCATAACAGCCGTTATATTATGATGGAACCACTTTCCTAGGAAATCAAAGCTTTATACATTCACAAATCCGTAAATCTAGAAACAGAAAATCTAAACCTAACTCTCAGAATAAATTGACATTGTTGTACAAAAGAACAAAGTATAAGGAATATTGTTTCTAGCAGCCATGTTGAAAGGGAAAATACGCTATAGTGACGGAAAATTGTTATGAGCGACGAAAACAGTTTTTTACTAGGTTTTTTTAGGGTCTGACAAAATATTATTATTGGATTTACTGTCGTGGTTCTAAGTAAAATTTGTGCCTAGAAATATATGTGGATATGTGTGACTATAATTTGAAGTAAATCGTAGTTTTTTACTTTATAGCCTGTGTTATGTGTCAAATGTATTCCTTGCTTACGGTACTGTGCCAAATAAACGTTTTCCTATCTATCTTTTTTTTTTCTTTTCATTGTGATGAGGTAATATTTTGAAGACGATTTGTAATTTCTAAAGTCTGTAATAAAAATTCAATGACATGCTAAAACAGGTAGTTACAAAATGTTTTTACATCACGACTGTATGAAGGGTACGTACATAGTCATGGCAATATTTTTAACATACTTCCGAATGACAAGTACTCAATGTTATTTCCTTGCCACTGGAAGTTACTACCGGTCTAATATAAAATTTATGAGCTATAAAACCTTAGAACGGGTGTAATGTCAGATACGCCCACAAGATTGATTTGAAAAAATGGCTCACAATCAATTAAATTGGTTTTACGGTTCCTTACCGTTTATGTGAAAGTCGTGAAAGACTTAATTCGCTTCATAATAACATGTAAGGGTAATTTTCTTAAAGTAAATGAGCAAATTATTTGGAAGACTCCGAGGGTTCTTGTTGCAAATTTGAGCGTCAGAATACCGTACAAATTAATGTCAAGCTGCGATACCCTGTAAGCAAGATATACACTAAATCAAAGCAATTAACAGCCCCAAACCATATTTCAAAACGTACCGCAATAAAACCTATAGCTAGAGAAGGAACGAGAAAATTCAAAGTCGAAGAACACCGTCATTACTTAAACTTTAATGTTACAACGTGGACTTCGCCTGTGAAACATTGCCACTTAGAAAGGGGCTGAGAATTTCAATTTTAGGTCAGACCGCCCTCGAAAGGGATTAGACAGGCTCCTCCGAGGCGCTATTACTACTACCCTTCACAAACAACGGATTCGTCCTTTTCTCCTATAAAAGTAAAATATGAGAGGACTGCGTGACCTACTCGATGTTTCTGATCTCCTGGTGTTTTGGTTGTCTTAATAGATGGTGATTTAGAAGCTTCATGTTTTACATTATGAGTTTTGTGGAAGGATGCTTGGGTCTGTAATTAATAATGTTTTGCAAATTAGGTATAACGTCATAGTTGTGTGATACAAATGATTTTTAATTCAAAAAGTTATTGTAAATACTTACTTTTGGAATAAATAAAAGCGTTGACTGCAATCATTAATATATTAATTTGCAACTTCAGACAAAATTTGTCAATGTTTGAGACACCAAAAGCCTTAAGAAACATATTTTATCTTATTCGAGCATCCAAAACCGTAACTCGCCATAAATGCGAGCATCTTATTTCCGCTCCAAAGACTACTACTACTAATGTAACTAAGTCCTTGACAGCCAAACTGTGAGGCGAAACACGTCGAAATATTGTCAGCACTTCAACTGTCCCAAGCAATGCTCGAGCAGATATTTTAAAAATTTCTAGAGCGAACTGAAAATTCAATTTCCACTACCATCGCTTTCATAAGCTCAGATACTAAAAGACATTGGAAAGGACGCTAAATCGCAAAGTCGCAACGCTGGGTGTACACGACAAATGTCAGCTTTTGGCTTATTTTTTGGAAATGCATTTACACCGTGTTGGAAGCTTTTAGTGCGCGAAGAGGCGCAATGGTTTTGAAAATAAGTGCATTTGACCATGCGTTGTGAATGGATGTGTGATATTTTTGGGTATTTCGTTTCATGCTCCAATTTTTATTGTTGTATTTTTTTTGTTAATAACATGAGAAAATATATGTAATGTACACGTACGTACAGTCCCGGGCATAAATATATAACTATGATCAGCTCGGCAATAACATCGGGTTTCATGATTCATCCATTAATATTTGTCGTCAAGAAGACGGTTAGACGGCAAATATTATGTGAACTTGTGGGATGCATAATTATACAAGTGGCAGCAAAAATATGTGATATCGAAGGAACACCAAAACTATCCGACGAGACAAACGACACATCGGCTTCAAAAAGATGAGTCATCAAAACGTAGTTATTTAAAAGTCATATTCTTCATAATATCAATTTACATCAATGATTTTATGAATGATCTTTCTTAAAGCTGTAGGTATAGTATACATTATTAACTTTTTAATTTTCTCTTCCACGAACACACTTCCGATGCATTAAAGGTAACCCCAGGAGTTTAAGACCGTTCCGTCCAAACATTTCATCAAAAGAAATCGTAGGCGTAAACAAGGTAGGATATTTATAGCGGCCATCTTCCTACGCCTACGCCTACGCCCAGGCTAGGCTAACTCAAACGTAGTAATTGGCCTCAGTCCAACTGTGAGTCTTAAACATAAACTTAAGTTTTTGTTAGGTTATCTCTGCTAGCTCGCAGGAGAAGGAACACTGCGGGTATTTTATTATACTGCAGTTGCAGCGTATTTCGTTTGTATGTCTAATTTAGAGTCTCCTGGGATTTGGGCATATAATTAGAAGCCTAGATAAATATTATATTTCGCCAGCTGGCATAAAATATAAACAACAACACTATTGTATGTGTAGAAGACCGGATTAGGTGATTTCCTGGCGTATTCTTTGTGTTGGAGGAATTTGAGGATTTTATATGAAAAACTAGCTTTTGCCCGCGGCTTTGCTCGCGTTAATTTAGACTTTGACAATCAATTCGGGTTGCAATTCAATCACGATTCGAAAGACACGTGGCGCCATCTATTATCATAAGAACGTTATTGTTGTTTTCCTCGGGAACAGTACTTTTTTGCGGGATGAAAGGTACCCTATGTCCGTTTCTGTACACCTGACAACGTATATGCAAAATTTTAGGATGATCGGTTCAGTTGTTTAGGCGTGAAAAGGTAACAAACAAACAAACTTACTTTCGCATTTATAATAATATAATAATAATAATAAATAATAATATATAATATAATATATATATACAATAGGTATATAATATATATTAAATATTAATATATATATTATATTAGTATATACTAGCTGCGCCCCGCGGTTTCACCCGCAGAAATCTCGATCCCGTGGGAATATTGGGATAAAAAGTATCCTATGTCCTAATCCAGGTCATAGTCTACCCATGTGTCAAATTTTATCCAAATCCGTTCAGCCGTTTTAGCGGGATTGAGTAACAAACATCCAAACATCCACACTTTCACATTTATAATATTATATTAGTAGGATATTATATTATAATATTATATTATAGTTAAGAAGTTAGGATGCGTGTGCTCAGCTTCGTAGTTTATTCGAGAGAGAGAGCCATAGATAATATATCGTTTTTTATAAAAGAATGGCACAGATATGAAAACTATCTTAAAAAGTAATAGACAATTCAATGTTTCCAACAGTATGTATTAATACAACAAAATAAGTATAAATACATTACAGTTACGCAAGATTTAGGAACTCAGGATATCATCAGGAAAAAGGTGGCATCGCTTGTGAGGAGGATTCGGGCAATAGAATCCTGAAAGTCGTGGCTGAGGACCCGACAACTCCTGTACTGAGGCATCTCATGCAGAATCATTGTCTGCATGAAATGCCTCGGAAGTACATGACTCACTAACTTGTGCGAATCTTAAATCTGTTACTAATCCTAGTGTATAAGTTATAGTATCTAAGGTGCCTACTAACAATAATGGTTCCTATCTTGTCCCAAATAAAACAATTTATTATTATTATTATTTATTATAAAAACGATTTTCTACTAAAGTAATGATATTTTATAAACATATTCGTAGGAAATAGGTCCTTTTTCAAAGTTGCAATTGTTATTTCACGAAAAAAAGCGCTTTAGAATTTCGCGTTACTGTAAAGTACTTATGCTCGTGACTCTACCTATTTAACAATGAGTGGCTTTATTAGTACCTAACTGTAATGTTTGCTAGTAGGCCGTAGCTAAAATATTTTAACATTTAGGACGAATTTCACCGATGAAATTGACCGCGATCAGCACATCTGAACTGCGTTCAAGAGAAAGAAGAGGTGCCAGTCTCATCATTGTTGTGATACATTGACACTAACAGCTCTTAACTCATCAAGCATCGTTAATGAGACACAATTGATTATCTATTGTTTTGGCCCTCTAGCGGGCCACCTCAGGCCTGACTAGTTAAACGTGGTTTGATTGGTGAAATTCGCCCTTAATTGCATGCACTCAAATATTTATTGTTAATTCTTTGATGTTTCAGTTTTACGTCAGTCAAAAAACGTCCACTGCTTGACATAAGACTCTCTTAATCCATCGCCACAACGACTGGTCCTGCACTGCCCGCATCCATCCATTTTTGGCCTTACTAACTTACTATCAAAAATGGTTTTCCCTTAAAAAAAAACCCTGACATGCACCAATACCCTAACATATGTAAAGAAAAAAACTCCTTTTAAACTTTCAACTTCTGAAATTCCAATTCAAATGTTCAAATAGTACTGAAGTGAGTCACCATTAGTCAATTCTTAGAAATTATTCTTATTTCTTAGAAGTCCAACTTTGTGTTGAAATACTTGAAGTCAGCAAAGCATTGTAATAAGGCCCTGTGGATGTGAATAATCTTTATTACATGACGATAAAATTGTGATTGAATAATACTTAGTACATATTGAATTGGCTGGTGACGTCAAATAAGCATTGATATTTGGATGTAATCACTATGTAGCTATGGTATGTACATACTTTTGGATGATAAACATACTTATTTTTAAAGAAAAAAGATCCTGCAAGACTTTATGTTCGACAAGTTTTTGTATGTATATAAGTAGAATTGTTAGACGTAAGGATAATCAAGTTTTAATGTTGTTTTTACACGCAGCTTAAAAACATTAATTATTAAGGACCTATTTCACAACGCCTGTGTGAGTTCCGATTAGTTTATCCTAGAGGTAATTTTACTCAAATTCTGTTCTATTTTCAAATTTATAAACTGAATAGTACCAAAATCTTGTAAATTGATTTTATGTCTACCATTACCATATTTTTCTAACAAATAATGAGTTATCGTCATAACCCTGTTATGCGAAAGCATTATTAAGTAATATACGCGTCACGACGAAGTCAACAGCCCCATAAACTTCTTCTAATCTGCCAATAAAGGACCGATTTTATCCAGAGACGAATTTACGACCTCAACCAACTTCATATGAAGAAAGATAAATCAAAATACTGGCCTAGAAAAATAGAAAGAGCCAAGTAGAAAATTCTAGAAGCTATGCTTCTTGGGATCAATATGATAAAACCTATTCACCTAGAAAGAGAAAACAAGGTTAATAAAGTAAAAGCACCTTCAATAATTCGTCACCGGTTTCGTAGGACGCAAAACGCTGAATCGACGTCGACAGCACATGTGGTGATCGTAAAATGAGCCAGGGGCTCACGTTTGCCCTCCGATTGAACAATGTTAGGGTTGCAAGATTTAGACAGATTTATTGGAACACTTTCGATATTAAAATGGAGTTAATGCCATTACAGTGTAAATGATAACTGTTAACTTTGTTTTGATCTGTAAAGTTTAGGGTTACCTATTCATTTGTGATTTTCGTATCAATTTATGAGAATATGGCAACATTAAAGCAAATTATGTTCTGTGGAATGTTTGCAAAAAAACATAGTTTTGGACACATCCCTAATGCCATCAACTAAGTTGAAAAAAGCATTATGAGACAAGTGTCTTTTTTATCGAAGGCAAATTAACCCCGTTTCTGCTAACCAAACCTTTAGTAAAGTTTAGGATTTCTTCTTAAATTTCTGGAAAAATGTGGTATTACTTTGAACGCCCCGAAAATTCTAGAAACTGCCCCAAAATGTTACCCCAACTAGCAGCCCTGGGGTAAACGCTCTGGTCACGGCTTCCCTTAGTAATTTATTGCTTTTATTGACCGTTAGCGCTGTTAAGTACGACCCTGGAGTTCTCTCAAACGTTTTCTTAGAGTATTAACTTGTCCTAATTTAGTGGTCGACTTTTTACGTGAATCGGATGTGTAATAAAACATATCGGCTGTTGCCAACTTTCCGAGTAGGTCGAAACTATGTAACGAAAGTTTTCGGGCTTCTTAAAGTTGTTGAGATGTCCTACATTATGTTGATGGACCGATAACTCATCGATCAGTAGGTCTAGCACAAACGCGCGACGTAAACGTAACGTAATAACGAACGATTTTAAAATTGGAAATAATTTTTATATTTATATCTAATACATTTCGCACATAATGTTTACTTAGTTTTATGATTTTAGTATATCATATCTATGGGTGATACTAATAGTAGAAAAAATTTCGTAGTCGTAAAAATTTCAACCAAAATGCTGTACAGCACAACTATTTTCTTAATGTCCCTGGGGAATCTACAGAACTTTATTGTTGTTTTGTTTTGAAGTAACAACTTAAAGCACTGAGTTCTGAATTCGAATTATTGTACACGATAAATCTAATAATTGATGGACATGGAAATTAGCATTCGTTTGTATTCGGTAATGCGATGATTCCCGAGGGACATTAAGAAAATAGTTGTACTGTAGGATACTTGTATTGTCGATTTAAAAATCGTTACGTCGTGTTGCACGTTCGTGCTGGGGCCCCATCTGGTGGCCAAAAGAGTAAGGAAAAGTCCATGGCTTATTTCACCACCTCCAAAAGTGGTAGTGTTAACTTATCCAATTGTTAATTTCACTTTGTAGTAATTCCTGTACAGATTTTAGAATGGGGTGGGAATGGGTCTATGGAATAGTATTTATTTTTGTTGTTTGTTATTTGCAAGCTTTTTGCAATATCAACAAGACAACAAGTTATATCATAAACATTGTTGTTAGAAACTTGTGTAAAAGATTTTAATTGTTTTATGAAAATATTTACCTTCAATATCGATAAAATGATTTTTTTATTTTTTATTATTTGGTTGAGTGTCTGTTACTTGTTATCAGGCCTACACTGTCCTCCCATTATTAACACTGTAATTTGAAACATTGTAAAAGCCCCTTATTTTTAAAAGAGGAACCGTGGAGTTTCTTGCCGGCTCTTCTCCATAGGAAACAACCAATTGGAACCGTGCACCTAGCTTCTGACGTTTCATAAGTGACCATGTTGGTTTATGTGAAATAAAATATTTTGATTTTGATTTTGAATGGTGGTACTGCATGAGACTTGGACCAATTAATATTGGTCCAATCACAAACTAGTTAATAACACGTTTGGGCAAGCTACACGAAACTGTCAAATTTCTCCAAACGATTTTAAACCTTAAAATGTTAATGGTTAAGTTCAAAATCGAATAAGAAAATCTAGTTCTAGTCTATGGTTTGTGGTAACTGGGTGTGCTGTCGACTGCACGTCGCGTAATGAACAGACCGCCATTGAAATTCTAGTGCTGTGACATTCTGGCTACTCACGCGATGTGAGTTTGTAACACCTTTACTTTTATTTATTTATTTGGGATCACCAACAAAGGATACACATATACAATATAAATTAAAATAATAAAATTGGTTCTTTTACGTGTGCTCCTTCAATTACAGGAGACCACAGCATACACATAATAAAACTAGGTATAAACAGGATAAAAATAAAATAAAAAATTGAGGAAAAAAAATGATGAATGATGAAAGAAAAAAAAATAACATGTCAAGAGTAAGCATTCATATTACAACTAGCTGCCCGCCCCGGCTTCGCACGGGTTGCGGTACTTATCTACGGCGTACCCTACCTACCTACCCTACCTACCTACCCTACCTACCTACCTACCCTACCTACCTACCCTACCTACCCTACCTACCTACCCTACCTACCTACCCTACCTACCCTACCTACCTACCCTACCTACCTACTCTACCTACCTACCTACCCTACCTACCCTACCTACCTACCTACCCTACCTACCTACCTACCCTACCTACCTACCTACCCTACCTACCTACCTACCTCCCTAACTCCCTACCCTACCTACCAAAAAAAAAAAAAAAAATAGATGTTGGCCGATTCTCATAGATACCGGATAAGCACAAAAAATTTCATCAAAATCGGTTAAGCCGTTTCGGAGGAGTATGGCAACGAAAACTGTGACACGAGAATTTTATATATTAGATGGTGTAAACAGGATAAAAATAAAATAGAGAAAACAAATGATTAAATTTGAGGGAAAAAGAATTTAAAAAATTACATTAGTAAAATAATAATTATAATTATTTCACATTTGCTGATTATTGGAGACAGGTAACATAGTTACATACTTGGTTATTTTGCGGTGAATTGGTTTTGAGTAGCGTCGTGGCCGATATGTCTTAATGACTAGTAATCGGGTAACACCATACAAACCAGCTTAAGGTTTAACGGATATAAGGTTTTATGTCAAAGGCACATGTTGCACGATAAGCCTCTGAAAATGATGATCACCCTTCAATTTTCGATGGAAGACTTTAATGACACACAAAGAGCCAGGCATAGGTCAAAACTATAAACTTCATCTTGCGAGCAGATCAGTGAACGAATTTTTTTTTTTTTGTATATATGTTAGTTCCGTACCGTTCTAATAAAAGTGTTTTCGTCTTTAGGTATACATTATTCCAGAATTTTCGATTAGTGTTTTCCACCTCTCAATACCTTATTTCAAAACAATATGTGTAAGGTAGATGCGAGTTTCAATTCGTTGGAACTGTCTGCATTCATCGAACATTTTTCTCCTGCAACCTGATAGGCCGCTGCGTGTAAAAATAAGGCACTATAAGCCGACAGGTTGGTGACAGTCCCATGGTTCACGCGGGCGACGGGAGACATACTGCGGGGGTGATTACAAGTGTGCGGGCGGCGGGACCGCCCAGCGGAAGCGTCAGTCGCACGCAGTCATCGCAGGCGGTAACTTGTGCTCTCAGATACTGCTGCGCATCTCAAAGCGCACATGATGTTACTATCCAAAGCTGAAAAAAAATATCGGAGGTGCAAACAAACAAATTACAATGAAGGTATATAAAAATACGAGAAAAAAACCACGCTCATCTGAACATAAAAATAATCAATTTATTACCTATAGTGTTATGAAAGGAGTACTAAATAAAAACAAATTGCCGAATTGAAGGTGAGGTGTTCTCGTGTTACCCGTAAAATATGCAGTTTTTTATTACTTTTATTCAATATGTATACTTTATACACAGGGAAAGTTGGGGGCACGGACTGTCTTGTATTGATAACATTTTTTGAAATGCTAATAAATGTAATATTTATATTTAAAATCGATTTACGCCTGAAATTTAATTTTCTAGACTGGTTTTTTTTATTTTTTGGTTCGTGGCCTACCTGCAGCAACATAGAAAATAAATCCATTCCGCTTTGTAGTTTCTGCCTACCATCATGGGAAGAATCCGTGAGTTTATATATGTGTATTTCATTTAGCAGAAGTTCACGAAATATTTCATACAGGGTGGCAGGGACCAAAAATTCTAGACGTAGAATTTTTTCGGCGGTCGGACGTAGTTTCTTTTAAAATAACCGAGGAAAAATTTCAACACAGGTTCGGAATCATGTACTGAATCCATGGTAACAGATTGCGCGTCGATGTCCTTGCCACCCTGTATAGAAATCTGCAGACTCATTTTGTCAACGTAATTACCTTGTGCGGTCGGGTGTCCGTCTTTTGTTTTCACCCTGACTCCTTCACCCGTTAGGACCATGAGACTGTCACCAACGAAATTGTCAGCCTATAGCTACTCTCAAGTCTTCGCCATTCGCACACACGTTTATTGAAACTTATCATCAAAATATTGTGCTGTGTAATTTTGTGCCCCTATTCCCCACAACAAACCAAACAATCGTGTAGAAGAAAGAATATTAAGCCGGACTCATTATCAGAACGAACACGGTGTAAATTAGCCTTCAGACCAGGAAGGCATTCAGAAACTGAAGTTCAGGCAAATTTCTACGAGTCATCTTCTCCTTTCTACAGAGTTAGTAGATATTATGTAGTTCTGATTTATCATTCAGTGCCCGTTATTAAATAATTTCTATACCTTTTTATAATGCTGATATTTTTTAATAACTTAAGTATTTTTCTGTACCGAGTAGTGTGAGTTACGAGCTCGTCATATTTTGAAACTGGAACTGTTTAGCTCATCATATTTATAGTCAAGTTTGTGACCTTTTCATATTGCCAATAAAACGTTCGCAACAAAATTGCTACATCTTCAGTTAACTTACGGAAAACATATTTTTATCTGCACTTAACTGTATACTGCATATTCCGTTAACTTCATTCAAAACTTCGACAAAGTAACACCTTTGCTCTGTAAACTGCTCAATGTGTCATCAAATTTAAGTTGCCGCTCTATAGGGACACAAACTGCATTTTTATCACCTCTTACGTGTGTATAGTGCATCTAAAATAGCACCCTGTGCGTTGTAAACTTTTAAGTTAGTCTGACTTTTAAAAGTAACATATTTGTTTAAAGTTTTACGTTGAAGCAAGATCGGTACGGTACCCTAGTTGTCGAATTTTATTGCAAATGTTGAACAGTATTTTTTTTGTGTTTGGTAAAATGTTTGGCAGAATCATCCAATCGATTGGTTTCTTTGTAGTTATTCTTTGTACATTAATGATTTATGTCTTCGGATAAAAAGTATGCAGCAAGTGGATGTGTGTGAAGTAAACAAACTCGTCGTCTGTCTATAAATCAACATTCCAAGATCAAAGGGTCAAACACTCAAACCCCCAGCTACCAGGCTAACATAAACTTCAAAAACAACATCAGTCCAAATCGAATCGCTATCAAACTTTATCTCGCTTTGATACCAAAAGATTTAGGGCCTGAACAAATATTTTGCAGATACATATATACAGATACCGGGTTTTATCACATTGCCAACATGTGTTAGACTCATAAGCCGTGGAAAGTAGCGTACTGCCGGCTCGGAGCCGATAAGTTCGGACGGTCAACGTCCGTACTATTTATTGTTGCTCTGTAATGGTTTATTGCAGATCGCCTTTTATCGTAATATATTGCTTACTTTGCTAGTTCCGAAACGAAAGTTTTAGTATGCGGATGTATTGGAGTGACCTGTGTGTGTTTTTTGCGAAAAACGCCGAAAATCTTATTTGTTATTTTAAAACAGAAAGTATGCATAAGTATCTCTGTCACCTCTGACCTAGACTAGTGTCAAGAGCAAACCCATCTCAAATAATTATAAATAGTATATATTCTCAAACTCAAACTCAAAGCATTTATTTCAATTAAACTATTTACAGGCACTTTTGAATTGTTAAAGAGTAGTAAGAGTAACGTAGATCTCTATGGAGAAAAACGGGCAAGAAACTCCAAGGACACTCTTTTTAAATCAAGATATTACAAAATCCTGGGTACATTATTCTTGTTGCTTCTATATGCGAAAACAATGAAAAAAAAAATATTAAGAAATAATTCAAAATATAAGATTAGTAATAAAAATAAGCCGTGGCAGTTAAGAGATGACCAGTCTCAACTGACGGCGCCCGTTCATGAACATGATGCGTGGATCAGCACCGTCCAGCTCAATCATTTTGTAGGGAACCGAATGATCCAACACACGCGCCACCAACAGTGAGACATTTAAGTGAGCATGACTTGTATTAATTTAGAATTTGACAATCAATTCGGGTTTTTAATTAATAGTTAATTTTAATTAATAGTTTTCCGAAGTATTTAAAAATAATTGAAATGTACAATTCGCACAATCTAAGTAGAACTGTGAATAATAATGCATTAATTGCACAGGTTAAGTACTGACTTAGCTAAGTAAATTACCTTCTTCGAGACAGAACGCCCCCAGGCTATTCCCAACGTTTTAGAGTAATCCTTTTACTGTAAAGAACATTGTTATACCTGAGGCAGAGATCAGAGGTCCAATTGTAGTTAGAGGAAATCCCTAAAAGCGTCTTGTCGGTGCAATAAGCAATGAGAGTAAGATTGCTTTGCAGGAGACGAGAAACAAAGCTTCTACCCTGGCTATTTGTCTTTTTTGCTTTAAGAAGAGATAAAGTACTTAATTTTGTTATATAACAGAGGGTGGGTTCAATATGCAAGGGTTTTTTTAAAATGTATAATCTCCTTTGAAGTTCCTTAATAATGTTAAAGCTTACATGTACATACATAATATATTTGATTTAGTTACAGTGAAAAATACCTAATTAAAAACATTATACAAGGTACCACTAAAATATATAATACTAGCGACCCGTCCCTGTTTCGCTCGGTTTACACCACTTGACAAAACATCAATGTTTATTTATTATACATATGTTAGCTTAAATTATTGTCTTATACACATAAATTTTCCAGAATAAATTCTCTAAATGATGGTGAAAACCGCATGAAAATCCGTTGCATCGTTTAGAAAAACAATGCGGTCACACAACTACACGAAAAGCGTGTCTAATTTCTAATATGTTTAGTTACATATAGATTACGTGCAAGTATATAAAAAAGAGAAGAGCTCATTGGCCAACAAAGAATCGCAACGCTGATTCTTGTAAAATTCATAGAGAAACGATAGAAGAATAAATATTTTTTTCTACAATATAGCGTTCGGTTTTACAAGTCTCCAGATATTTTGAGAATCTAATATAGTCCAGACCGTATTTCGGCCATGGCGGCCAATCTCGACGGAGACTAGCCTTCGCCACGGGAGATATTATAATGCACAAGTATGTGCGCAGACACAGGTGCATTCTCTCTTCCCTCACTTTCATAGTCCGATGGGACGGCAATCCGACACGACAGGAGAGAGATCAGGCGCAGGACTACCGGTTTAACGTGCTTTCCGAAGCACGGGGGTATCACACCGCCAACTTCCAAACTCCGGGCTGTTACTAAGAAATTCCTAATGGAAAAACCCAATAACACTTTGCCCGACCTGGTAATCGAACCCAGGACCCCACGCTCAGCAGTCGCGCGAACAATCAACGCAAAGTAGAATCTAATATATTATAAACAGTTCCATTTATTCGTACAGAATCGTTTTTCAACTTAGACTGCAGGCTATAATCCCTTTGTAGCCGCCTCAAAGATAGTCCAACCAATTACGCATTTACACAAAAAAGGTCAGAAATTCACAAAAGGATCTTATCTAAGTAACGTTTTAGCAGTTCAAAAGGAACGACGCATTTTAAATCCATTGCTAAAAATTATACATGGAATTATTCATTTAAAAAAGGCCGGACGGATGAAATGCTCAATTTTTTTTCGCTCCCAAGGGGAATCGCGTTTCATCTTTCCTTCTTATCTTTTAAATAATTAAAATTCGAGAGGCCGTGTCTGTGTATTGGTGTTATAGGAGTCAAGACGTAATCACTTGCTTTTACATGTATTGGAATGTGAATATTACGTAAGAGGAATCTTTTGACCTTTTTTCTGAAAGGTCACCCGTATGAATGACGCTCTTTTAATGATACGTGATATTTTAATCTTTTTAGCGATTGTTCATGACTTTTATGAAACTAATAATAATGCAAAATGCAAGCCAGGTCATCTGGCTTTTATCAAATCTAAAGATATACACTATTCTTATAGAAACTACCAACGATTATCCAAAAACTTCACACAGCCCAATTAAACCTCCACACAAAAAGGCATTTGACAAAAGCGAAACTTATTCGAAAAACATCACACGGTTCAAACGAGCTGTGAAAAAACGGGTCGTGTTTGAAGCACCCGCGAAGTAGAGGAGGGGGGCGGCTCATCACATAACTTTGTAAGATTTCGCGAAAGCACTTCTTTGTAAGTAGCTGCTTTTGTCATCCGCCGTCGCGTAGTTCCAAACTATCGTTGAGCACGAATACACTTGTTTTTGTTTTATATATATATATTAAGGAATCTTTTGTTGGTGTCGGATGAGTCAGCCTTAGTTGTGATTTAGTTTGCAATTACGGTTCCTTGGCTTAAAAGATTTTCGAATTTTTCTTCGTTCCAATTTACCATAGTATTTAAAGTATATGTTGTGAGCTATGATACAATGTTATTGAAGAAGGTAAGGCTAAGCTTATCTGAGGCTAAGATAGCCTTGTGAGGTAAACTAAACCGCTTGGTGTTAGGACATGAATGGATCCCACACCTATTCATCTCAGGTTCAAACAGTTTGCTTATAATTCCGTATTCATTCTATTCAGTATGGACACAATCTGGATCAATATGGATTCGCATTGTGTTTATGAAAATAAACTTGTTTGTCTGAAACCAATGTCAAAGGTCTTATAAGATTTTGCTCTTCTCTTATTTCTATCTTACTTTCTTAGCAGCTTATTTTACCTTAGAACCGATTCATAATTTTGTTGTTCACTGCTTATTCATCACCTCCAATATCTTCATTTTCTGCAACCAAAACACCAATAGAAAGTACAGCATAAATTAGAATCACACTAACATTACTTTTCCTAGCTTTCACTTGACACACAAAATTATATCCTGGTTGTGCAGAGGACAATCTAGCTAATTCCATGTTGACTACTAAAACAGTGTTAATATTTTATGCCACCACAGCATGTCAGCTTTTAAATGGCGGGGTGTGCTGATGGAAATGAGCGGACCCTAGCTTATAATGATTCTCGTTAATTCTCTTCTGTTTTGGAACAGAAAATATTCAAATAATTATATTCCATGATTTTTGACGACATACGCTTTCGATGTTATTTTCTGTTTTTTGTTCTTAGAACTTTGAATACATATAAGATTAATGAACACTGAATTTCATTGAACGTTGATCTTTATTTAGTTTAGTTTAGAAATTCAAACTATTTAGTTTAGGTTTATCGCATTTACAATGGCAGAATAACTGTATTCTCCGAAACTTTGAAATATAATTTGTAGTATGTTGGAACACAGTCTTGTGATAACGATTTATTTAATGCATTTGATATTTCTAGTAAAACCACATAAGCTAAATCCGTTCCAACGTGTGTATCTGATCATGACACCCACTTACCCCTTGTGCCAGCCCTTAATACAAGGTTTTAGCCTCAGTTCAAAGCAAAATATAGTCTGTTACTTTATTCATAGGCCTCAATTTCGAATACCCCAGCTAGCTTGCCTAGAAATATTTATACAACTATATATAATAAAATGCAGCGATCTAGTCAGTGGGTTAGCTTTAAATAATATCTAATTTTGAAATGGAATACATTATCATATCAGTATCTAACAGATTTGTTAGTGTGAAAATTAATTACGAATCATCGGCGTTTGTTGTCAAATCTGACAATACTGTTACGACTAGATAACGGTTCTGATATTCATTTTAATTAGTAGCCATGTAGCTATAATTATTTTTGACGAGATTTTTTAAATCTATTAAAGTTATCGTGAGCAACAGAACATGGTTAAGCACCGAGCGTACCAAGTATACATAAAACTAAAACAACCAACTATCACAAAAACAACACACTAAAAGCTCAAACTCTTGAACCTAAACATCAACTTCAAGTTCACTTAAAACTAGCTGATACAGTAACCGCTGATCACTTAGTTGTGCACAACATAAAGGATCAAGATCGTAAAAATAAATTCCTTCTTATCCATCCAGAAGTTTATTACTATCATCATCCCGTATTTTATGTGCTGCCATCTAGCCTCCAAATTCCCGAACCTCTCGTTACGTCATAGGGAATTTTGCGAAGTTTTCTTTGTAGAAGGTTTAAGAAAGGATGTTAATCCTCCCAAGTTTGAAAGCGGACTCTGAGATGCAACGGGAGCTTTAACATTTCGCTTTCGAAATATTTCTTTTCAGGATGTAGTTCGATGGAGGAGCCAAAAATCGGAAGGGATTGAAGCAATATATTATTGTGTTTCTATATTCAATCATGGTTTTTATTCTGTGATTGATGATGACCGAATCGTTTTGTTTTTGTACAACTACGTTTTACTCCTAAAGTTAAAAGCATAACTTGTTATTTTATGTGAATAAGTAATTTCTTTGTGCATATAGATTATTCCCAATCAAGCCACATCTGACAAACCATAATGCCAGCAGATATATTCAAATAATCTCAGTATTGACCTATCGTGATTCGAACACCAGTACATCAAAATTGGTTGAATGGAACCCACCATAATGAGACTTCTTCAACCCCATTTCATTAACAAATACCTACGTCCCACTAAATCCAGGGATCCCCATATTTAAGAGAGATCATGTTTCCTGCCTTATTTCAAAAAGATATCCAGATTAAATAGACGCTTTTGACCATGCATGATGTTGGTATTTACAGATCTTACGACTGGTCGTTTACAAAAACTGGGCAGTGTAATATATAGGTCAAATATATTTCCTGTTATAAGTCAGTAGAGCGTTTTGCTGAATCGCTTCACTAAGCTTGGGCCTGATTTATGTTGAGAATTGGCCGACAATAACTTTACGGATTATCCTAACTTTGTAGATCTGTATCTAATTACTTCTGAGTTCATCAGTAATTTTCCACTACTTAGTCTTATCTATTTTTATTAATTCGTCGTTAATCTTGCCTAGTTCTTCTTTCTTATAAATGATAATGTAGATGTCCTTGTTCACATGTTTCACTTCGATTTTTTGCATGTTTCCAGACTAAAACGATTGGTACAATCAGAGCAAAATCATGACCATTTAACTACATTCTGTCACAAAGCAGGTGCTAATTTACGTTTTCTCCCCACGGCCTCTCGTATATCTGCATGGTCCCCAAGCGATAGTTGGCAGTCAAATATCCTGGCATATATTAGTGGTAATGATCCCTAATAATGTAATGAACGGTACATGTTAGCGCGGGATTGGCCCGATACACCCAATGCGGTGAACTATACCAACATTTGGCAATTTTGTACCGTTAATAATTTGGTATTAAATTTTCGAAATTCACATGCAAATTGTGACTCTAATACTCCAGTTATTGGGTTTGAAATTGAGTGTGGAATGCCGTAGGTGTTAAATAACAATAACAGCTCGACTGCATTTTATTGTAATATAATTTGTAGAACGACGCTTTTATTGCGTTCTCTGATTATTAGGTGTTTGTTTATTGTTCAGAAGTATTTGGGATAACGTATCAATCTAATAAAAGACAATAATTGACTGTTTGTATCGCTTTAAGTTCACTATTGTTGTTAGCTTTAGGTGTTATAGCATCATCTTCTACATCCCTAGTAACTGTTACTACTTCCCTAAAAGGCCCATTGCGAGGTCCATAGTGGTAGGTAGATTAGTTATTGTTAATTTTATTAGTACGCAGGTGGCCGCCTTCCTAATGTCTAAAATCCCTTAGTCGCTCCTAACGACACTCGTGGGGAGTAATGGAGTGGTCTTTGTAGCCCTGGGCTATTACCCTTTAATAGCCGTGTGCTCTTGCTCTAATTTAATGGATATAATTAACCATGGGACAAATAGGTTGGAAGCGTTAGGAATGTGTTCGGTCATTTAAATGATTGTCTTTGTAAAATGACAAGAAATTACTATAGATAAATTTGTTTTTACCTTTAAACCGGTGGCACTATGATGGCAATTGTGATAGCTTACAAATTATAAAAAACAGCTTATCAATTTGATAAATTGTAATTCCAGTTGTACGTCATTATTGCAGCTCCTACAACAATGCTGTAAGGCATGTTTCCAACCGCTTAGCAGTCAGTATTAACTGAAATTAATTAAACGTGCAAACGTCAAAAGCATACATTGCCGCCATTGTAAAAGAAATATTTTCTGTTGTCTGTGTACTCCCGTCGTATCGGCACGAACTATATATAAAAATAGTTCATACCAAAATATTATATAGTTAGGAAGATGGTAGCAGGGCTAACTGCTCAGTACGCGTTGCGTGGTACGCCGCACGTTAGTGGCAACACTTTGAACTTGAGTTGCCAAGCGTAGCACGGAGTTTCAATAGAATATGAGGGCAGCATGGACTAGAAGAAAAAAAGGACACCGCGCCACGCATATCGAAAGTGGAGCACCGTACCCGATCTATGTGTGTGTGTTACGTGTCTTACTTGTGATATATTATTCCTAGACACTTTCTGGGATGTAGAATAATTTTTACACCATTTCACAACACAAGAAGACATTATTTAATTACTTGACGTAAACAGTACCTACAATGACGCCGTAGTGCCGCGTAAAGGCGGCCGGTCGGCACCTTATGATATAAATGTGAGCGTGAGGCATGTTTGTACAAACGGTCCGGCTTACTTATAGTGCTTCACTTTCAATACGCGTGGCGCGAAGTTCTTGTTTTTTTTCTAGTCCGTGGAGAGTATTTTATACTGATTTTGGTACCACTGGCGCGCGGCCTATCGTATAAAATTCATTACGCTCGTGGAGGCTATTTTAGTTCGTGAATAAAATTAACGAAAACAAAATCATAATCTATCATTCTAAAACAAAGTTTTTAGTAATTACCAACTATAATTCGATTTTATACTACCCTATGATGAACGTGTGCCCAAGGATATATTTAATAGGGGACAAAAATGGCACAATATATTAGTTTTATATGTGTTCTGTTCCCCAACGGGTCGTATTTACGCGATATCACAGGAAAATGGGCCTCGATGAGATTGTGTCCACTACTTTCAAACGATATAAGTTTATTTATTACAATTTTTATGTATGCTTCCATGATATTTTTATTTTAGAGGAGTGACGTGTCTCTTTTGTTTCAATTTCGATTACTGTTCTGAGTTTTATTATCCAACGCGTTTGAGTTTCATTCTTGATTGACATTTTTTCATTCTTGACAATTAAGTACATTCATTTCGTAAGCTGTAATCTCAATAAAAATGTCGCCTTGAGTTTAGTCCAAATAAAACTTTTTAATATTGTTATGCTCAATATTTTCAATATTCAAGCAAGCAAAATATTTACAGACCTATATACCTGTTTTTAATACATCATGAGAATTATAAACTTAACTAAAACCCACATACAATACAATACAAATGTAATACAATACATTTACCGTCAAACGCTACATTCACCGCCATCTAGCGGCATCAAGCGCAACACACATATTATACCATTTATTTAATTTCAACGCGCCCGTTGTCAACATCTAAGTAAAATAATGCCGTCCAAAATGAAAAGACGTTTCACATAACCTGTGCGATATTTCCTTACGGTTTGTAAAATTTTCAATTTTCTCAAACAATGTAACCGCGTTGAGTTCTGTGTTTACAATTTCGTGTAGTGACATGGCGACAAAGCGACATGTTGCTGTTGTTCTGTCAAATAAATTCTTTTACGAATGAGTGTTTCGGAAGTGGCGTGTTTTCTTTGTTAGTTTAGTTGTTGAAGTTATTTGACACGTTGAATTTATGTTTTGGTGTTGCTGCAGTTTGTTCTACGCATATTTGGAAATAGGAAACTTTTGCAGTATTAAGCATGTTAGTTAAATTGAGTAGTAGATTACTTGTTTATTCTCTGTCATTTCTATTTCCTTACTTGCTTGCGTTATCTGGATTCGCTTTCAGACTTAGCTTTGCATTTTTTCGCAACTCTTGCAAAGCAATATGAATGTGAATAGCTAAACTCTATTTACGTTTCATGCATGCTTTTGTTTTGTATTGTTGGTTATATTTAGCAGTATCTAATACGTTTTCAGATTATTTATTATCTACATTTTCACATTATATTAATTTCTCATCACATTATCTTTATTACAATTTATCTGCGTTCTTATACTTTATAATATATATTTCTTATCCATATTTTTACTTCTTTGTTGTTGTCTGATAAAAAACAAAATGTTATCATGAACATCATGCACAGCTTTTTATTAACATATTTGGACGATCAAAATTTTACCTTATTATCTGACAGAATAAGGTTAATTTTACTCTACCTAACCAAGGACTAAACTTCTCCAACCCTTTCACCACATGATAAATTTACTCCTGAATAGGATATATTATAAGTTGGAGAATTGTAACAACATCCAACACGTGTTAATGAGGTATTAGAAACTTTATTTAATATAACTTTTGTTGCAGCCACAAGCACTCAAAGTGCTTCGTCATTAATTTATCGTGCTTAAAGGACAATTTTCGTAATAGGAAAAGTTTGGTCGGAGCGGAATTGGTTAAAAATTTGTTTCATTTGTCTTTTGGTGGTGAAGTGTCTTTAAGCGAATGAAAGGTTTGTAAATAGCTGAAGAGTTTAATCGTAAAAGCCAGAGTTTAGTAAATCATCAGCTAAAAGTGATCAAGAAACTATTGTTTTCTTTAAATCATGAATACTTTTCGTAAACAGAATCTAACATCAAAAGAAATAATTATAAAACAATGTCCATAAAATTTCACAATATTAAATGTTGACCAAAAATGAATAAGCAAGTGTCGGGGAAAATGTTAATAGAAAAGATGAGAGAAAATGTTCTGTAAATAACCTTAAGAATGTTTTGCTGGGGGTAACCAACGAATATCTTTATTGCGACGACGCGGGAATACCTTCATTTGCACTTAAAAATAAAGACTTTAGACGTTATTGTAAAATTTAATGGAATTTTAAGTTCGTTTATTATGAAAAATAGTGGTGTTTTTTTCTGTTATCTTTTTCTTCGAAGTGATTTTAGTTATGGATTTTTTTATTGATGTGGCTTTTAAACTAAATAGCGGTAAGGCTAGATAATTAGCAATGCAGGACCTATAAAGATATATTTGTGTGTGCTGTTAAGTAATAGCCTAAGAAGTTTCAAATAATGATAGCAGTAGTAGTTCTAAAGGCGGTATGTATGTGTATGTAGGTGGTATGTTTCTCTAGAAGATGAAAAAATACCAGATTAAAATAAAACCACAAACACAATCCAAACGTTGAACAAACATTAAAAATTCTGCAGAAAATCCCGGAACAGACAATCCACGGAAACTAAATGCAGCGTTTCGTGGAATGAAGTAATAACGTGTCTACTACTAAGTACAAGAACAGAAAAATTTCTTAGCGCAGTGTCGGGAAAATTCCCAGGGAATAGGCGAACGAGAATTCCGAGGGAGGAATGTTCCCCATTAACGCTAACTGCACCAGAACTGCCCAGTTCGGGGAGTTACTTAATTTCGCGTAAGCTCTAAGGTGTTTCTGAAGTGCTGGTACTACGGGTTTTAAGGGATTCGTAAAGTGTTTACGAATTACTGTCGGGTTCGGATCGATGGAGGGTTTTATTACCTTTTTGGAGATAGTTAAATGTACCTAAATAAATGAGGGTAGTTATGAGTTTTTAAATGACAGCCGAAATATTTTACTGTTTTATTTTGAATGTAGTTGTTTTAAAATAGACTGAATTTTATGGTTTTCTGCGAATATTCCATTCAAATAATTTTTTGATCTATTTTATTTTCATTTTATTAATCAAACCAGTAAAGTATGTAATTAATTATTATAAAAAAAATTACAAAAATTTTAGTATGGTAAGAAGTTTTGTTAATTACTTACAAATTCATCTGTATCTTTACTCTAAATATAGGTATTTAGAGTAAAGATGGAGTAAAGCAATAATTGGAAGCAGTCGTGGGTGAATTTGAGGACTGTTGGTAGGCAACAGTCCTCAAATTCACCCACAAAATTGCTTTACCGCAAACCCATTACAGTGTATGATATAACTATACACTTTTAAGTACACTCTCAAGATGTAAAGCCCGCATTAAGCAAATCTTACATTTCTTCATGTATCCCTGGTGCGTATTACCGCAAAAACTTACATAATTACGGAAACCTCAGACCGCCTAACATGGTAGAACGTGTTGTAAACCCTTTTGGATGGTACTCGAAATTAGTCCTTGTGTTTCTCAAATAGGATGTGAACTTTGATGATATTGCGATTATTCTTAAATATAGGTTTGTGGTTAACTATCTGTTGCTCGTGATTTCGTCTACATTTATTTAGTATTTCATATTTTTTTATATAAATATCCAGGATGAAATGTAGCCTTCGTCCATCTCTAGGTTCCAGACAGCATCCGTCAAATTTTATTACAATTGGTTCAGTGGTTTAGGTGTGAAAAGATAACAGACACACCGACTGACATATTTACTTTTGCATTTATAATATTAAATAATAATAATACATTTATTTATTTATTTTAGGCTACAATTGCCCATAGACATACCTTACAAACTAACATATATAAATTATAAAACAAAACTTGTGTTATCTATATATATAAAATTAATCCCTATTTCCCTTGGTCACGCCATAATTTGAGAACGACTTTACCGATTTCATCCATCTTTTTTTTTAATAGTTTTCTAATTTTTTGTAGAAGGTTCTTACGGAAAAAATAAAGAAAGTTGCGGGATATATGCGGGTGAAACCGCTGGGCGCAGCTAGTTAAATATAAATGCTTAAAACTACATAGTTTTAAGCTAGATTTACTAACACAAGTTTTGTTTTACACACTAACATTGAGTAGCACTTCACTAGCCTTCAGTAACTGACCATGACATAAAAAAAAAACTAAAAAAAAAAGTTAAGCACGGCTAGTTTATCAATTACTGATAATAGCCGCCAATGACACTGATGCTTCTTTTTCATAAGTCTCTGTAGCGTTCATTGCTCAGCAATTCACTTTAGGAGTTAGTAGACTTTTCCTGGTATTTTTTTTTGTAATCAATTACGTATGTTTGTATATGTGCTATGCATGTGTGTGTACCTATTACTATGTTTCAAATTTTGATTTTACCTAGTAGTTTAATAAGAAAAGTTTAAGCTCTTCTCCGTTAATCAGTCAGATAATTTGTGTCTTAGCTGCAGATTCTAAGCTAAATTCACACTTCAAATTTTTAAATTCATTGAGCTGAAAACCGACAAAGGAAAAATAAAATGTTCACTCTGCAATGAGTAAAGCAAATTAAGTTCATAAAAGCCAAAATGGGGTCGAGGACTCTGTCAATTGTCGCGGTCGCTTGAAAGTTGTTTCAAATTTGATTGTTGGTAATTTTTTATCCGACTGCTAAAAGGTTGGTAATGTCACTTAAGAAACAAATGAAAGGAGGTGAGTAATGTAATTTGTGACACAGTTGAAAATTAATATTCATTTTGATTACAGAGTCTTGTTAAATCATACTACGATTTTTTAGTTTTTTAAGTTAATTGATTTCGTAATTGATTTCGTGTGTAACAACAAATAAGTAAAAATATTCGTGAATTTGAAACAATATTTTCTGGAGAAGTAAGACGAAATCAATTAACTAAAAAAACTAAAAGATCGTAGCATGATTTAACAAAACTCTGTAATCAAAATGAATATTAATTTTCATCTGTTGTTTAAGTTTCATCTGTTTGTACGAATCATATAATTGTTAACACCAACATTGTACCATATTCTCTTTTTTAATAACATAAGTTCCACTAACAATTTCACAAAAACTTCAAAATCAAACGAAAAGTCTTCAATAACACTCAAAACAATTTGTGCACTTTTCAAACTGCGTACTTTTTAAAGTATATAAGAACGTTATTGTTGTCAACACCAACATTGTGATATTATATTCTTTCTATGAAAACATAACTTCCTTCCTTCCAAAAAAACATCAAAATCAAACGAAAAGTTCCCAACCAGCGTCAAAACAATTTACCCACTTTTCAAAATCCGTACTTTTTCAAGCTCGTTCGAAGGCTTGTGACAAGAACACACGAGCTCGGTTCACGCTCTATTGGGACTCGAGCTACCCGAGTTTAAGAGCCAGTGGTATAAATCAAGAGGTTTGGCTGCACATTACCGATTGCTCGCTACGACTTGTATTGGTTCCAATGTTTATTGTTTGAAATTGTATTTATTTGGTGCATTGTGTAAAATTTGTTAGCAAGGAATTTAATGTTGTTCATTACTTATTTATTCAACTAAAACGACATAAAGCCTGATGTCACATTGTTAGTAAAAAAAACAATTAAGTTAAATGATGTCCAACTGGAGTTTCTTGCCTGTTCTTCTTGATAAGTACCTACTACGCTTTTGAATGGGCAACTAGCTTCATCTTTCTGACTGATCGACTCTTTTGACAATTCAAAACTGTCTGTAATTGGTTTAATTGAAACAAATGCTTTGAGTTTGAAGTCCTCCATACGTGGACATTCCATACGTCTATGATGCAGAACAGTAACATTTAAAAGCAAAGATTCCATTATGCCTACGGTTTTACTAACAGTAAGCTACAGTAACTTTTATCACGAAATTACGTCATAATATATAACCACTCGGTTCTATAAACAAAAACGAATCATTTCGCTTACCAATGGTAGCATTTTTTATTGCCAATCCGGGCATATAAATAGATTCGTAACCTAATTTTACCTGTGAAAGCTACATCCATATGGCAGGATCTATAGAAAGTCAAAGTCAAATCATTTATTTCAAATAGGCTCACAAAAGGCACTTTTGAACGTCAAAATTTCCAAAAAAGTAGAATTGATTCTAGTTGCCCCTTCCAAAAGGTAGTTTCGTATGGAGAAGAATGGGCAAGAAACTCCACCGAGAGAGACTCCACCTCTAGAGATATGAGGAACAGGGTGTAAACCTCACTCATACCTCCATAGAAAACGGAGGATCCTCCGACCAGACGGGTGTTGTGTCTGGTGGGCAACTGCCCGACGATTGATGTCGGGACGTTGTATATATGCTAGTTGCGCGGTAAACTCTGCTTGCGCGATGCAGGATTTTGCGTGACGTCAGTGTGACGTGTAGCTCACATGTGACGTTTGTAGATGCCGCTACAGATCTACTATGCCAGGGATGGCGAACCTATGGCAGGCGTGCCATTGGTGGCACGCGACTTAATAAATTGGGCATGGCATCAATTGAGGAATTTTGGTACCTTAGTCACAGTAACAAATATAGAAATCTGAGCGCGCCGGGCTACGATAGGCGCTTCGATTTCGGCTTTCGGCCGCGTAAATGCTGGGGGAAATGTGAACCGGATATCAATTATTTGGCATCTAGTTTGTCAAAGCAGAAGTCGCGCCAATTTGTTCTTTAATTGTTAAAATAAATACAAAACGGTAACTGTTAAGATGACTCAACAATAGTAAAGGTTTATATCTGTTTACGAATAAAAAGTATTATTCTGAAACTATTTAGTTTTTTTTTCAGTAGTCACTAAGTCAAGATTGTTTACTGGCACATCATGGCCACATTCAATATTTATTTGGAAAAAATGGCACGTAGATGTATAGAGGTTCGCCATCCCTGTACTATGCAATGCTGTGAGATCATTGCTTCATTATTGATAAAGATACAAGAGTCTTAATTTTAACCAATAACGGACCGTAAATTATAGGAATCGGCCATTATTAAAAACTAATTATTCTCCTCAGAACACAAAACTATAAATGTTAAGCTTTTTACACTTCTCGTACATTTTTCTGAACAAACCAGCACCCTAATAACGAAACTCACTATCAATCACAATCTGAATCATTTTGAAGCCTATTGCTAATCCATTGCTTCATATGTTCGAAAAATTTTTCTGCTCAACAACGTAAATAACGCAATGAATGTTGTTGAACTGTCAAACTAAAACCCATTCCTACTGTTAGTGTGTTACGTAATTACCCCGCAAATTATAAAAAACTAAACCCATGAATGCAGTAATGCATAAGTAGAAGAGGGTCTCAGCTGGTTACCATGGCGACCTAGTTTGCTTCGTTGCCTCCTATATCTTGCGTGTGAAGGTAGAAACACATAGTTTAACTGTAGCAGTATCTTTAGATATAAATATTATTTTAAGATAACTTTTAATTGGTTTGATTTGAAGTTATAAGGGTGTTAAAAGACACTTAACGAAGCCGAGAGTCACTAGTACTCCCCGTCATTGTTATAATTTTTTTGTACTGGACCATACCTGGGAACCGTATGGTAACGAACATATTAAAGGTCAAAATTCCAACATTAATTGACATTTCTTTACGAAAACAAGTTTTTAATGTTATAACGCAACTTAAAATACCCCCACGACCCCTGTACCGTTGCATGCACTTATAAGCACAATGTTTTGCGTGCGTTACGTTGCGCACTACCGTAAGCAGAGATTTTTCACACCAAAAATATAATTCGTTTCCCAGCAATTATTTTTGTACTATGTTACTTAGTTTGATGTACAGAATACGTAGTTGACGGCTATGTGATGCGTCTCTTTACACCCTGTATAATTTGCAGATCAAACTCAAAGTAAAATCGTATATATCTCAATTATACTATTCAAAGGCACTTTTAAACATCAAAAATTACAAGAAAAAGAAGAATGGATTGTAGTTGCCCCTTCCAAAATATGTTTCAATACTCAATACTCAATTATTTTATTGCATTCCACAATGTAGGCTTAGGTAGTAAACATATATTTGGAAACAATCGTGGACCTTGTCGGGCACAGCAAAAGTAAGATTATGTTTCGTATGGAAAAGAATGGGCAAGATACTACAGTCTCTAAAATAAAATAGTTTTACACAATTTTGTTTACATTAAGGTGCTTCAGGTAGGTAGGTAACAATTTATTAAAAGTCAGTCGATCACAATCTCTTAAGTTTCTGCATAGTGAGCCAATAATACTCGTAGTTACACAATACATTAATTTAGGTCAAAAATTCAGCTGCACCCATGTAACTTTCTACCCAAATTCTTGCCAAAATAATTTAAAATAATCAATCCAGCAGTTTCAAACTTGCCCTCACTTTAACAAAACTCAGACTATACATACAAATTAACCTAAAACTTTTGCAAAAACATTGTCAGCATATTCCGTCCCCCCTTGCATTGTCCTCTTCCCCCAAACTTCTGAGATAACAAACAGCGTTGACATTGTTACAAGACAGATTCCGCTGAAGAATTTTTGTGCCAACTCAGTGGAATCGTTAGCAAATATATAAAAGTGAATAGTACACGTAGCCGTTAATATGGCACTTGGAGTCTTAGCGAAAATTCGGCTCTATTAGAGCGTCATCTCCCTTATTTGTCCAGTATTTTTATGTCAGGAAGCGAGCGAGTTTCTTGCCCATTCTTTTCCATACGAAACTATCTTTTGGAAGGGGCAACTAGAATCAATTCTATTTTTTTGTAAAGGGGAACGCCCGAAAAATGCCTGAAATGGACAGAAACTACTAATAGTCCATAATTCTATTTAGAATTTATAATGTATAATGAAATAATTCTCAAGTTTGTTTATCTAGGGTAAAAATATAATGATTTTTTAAATATTTAACTTGATATCCGTATAGTTCATTCTTATTTTTTTATTGGAGGTTAGTGTTTATTTGACATGGGTAACTGACATTCAGGCAAACAGGAATCGTCAAATAATCCTTAACGAACTATTTTATAGAATTAGTGCACAGTTATCATTAATTTAATATAACTCGACCTATATGTACCCTAAATCTAATTAAAATAATATATACATGTCAATATTAATTAAAAATCAAATTATTTTCAAAATAGAAAAAGTATCGTAGGCTGTATGAATCACGTGTCTTTTGCCTTACTGGTTTGACATTACTGGTTTTCATTTTTTCGTTTGTATAGTTGACACAGAGTACCTTTTATATTACTTGATTCATGTTTTTGCGGAATTACGGATTGCTTTTTATGATATTTCACGACTGTGGCTATTCATTAAGGATTTTGATTATACTTCTGCACACGATACCCATTTTTGAACACGGACTTACATTGGATCCGCCTAAATGACGACTTGGCTTTTTGACGACGGACCTGAACCTGCTTTATATACAACGCTGCTGTTATTTTGGACTTGTGCCCAGTGTAATTTAAACAAATGGATAGAAACCTATACTGTCTTAATTGCTAGCTCGATATTGCAAGGATGAGACGTATTATATTATCAGTGCAAAATGATGAAGTACGTTATTTAATACAGGCATGGATAACACCACAAGCTGTAAGTATAGAGATTCCTCAAATGAGATCCATCACCGTGTTACCTAATTATGGAAGAGCAGTCGACACTCGAAAGTCATTGTTTCTATCCAGGATGTAATATGAGAGACAGACATGTAGTACCTCTTTCATTAAAGGTGTGGCTCTTCAAGGACTATATTATCATTATGTACCAAAGAATTCACAAATATGTAGTCATCATTTAAACGGCGAACCTTTGGTATCTTCGCCCATACTATGTATGGTACTTAACATGGGCCCAGTACTAATCCAATATCTATACTCCTGCATTTCTTGACGATTTTTTTTTTTAAATAATGAATGAATAATTTAAATTATTTTTTGTTGTTTAATTATTGCATATTAATCCTTGACCTTGACTTAACCTATATTGTACAAAAATGTTTGGAACTGGCTTCTACCTAGTTTTTTGATAGTTATTGAAATTGTATTGGGTTTCCTATGATTGGTAGTGCAATTTAGCTTTTATTTCATTGTTGTTCATTTTAGGCATTTCTTTGTATGGGTGATGGGCATTGCCCTTTTGTCGTTCAAAAGTGCGTTTTATGTGGCTATTTGAAATAAATGATTTGACTTTGACTTTCACTTTGACACGCGCTTTACTTGTGGTAACTAAGTGTACAAACTCGCTGTGAATGTGTGCGTGAAGAAGACTAGCGTCAACACATAACACACTTCCGACTTCGCCTCTATCTCGGACGGTGCCGAGAGCTCCTGCGCTTACACACATATTCACAGCGTTTTAATACACTTGGTAAGCACAAGTAAAGCGAGTGTCGCTTCGTGAGACAAAAATACTGTACTTGTGTGACGGTATCATTCTAGTACTCGTTCTGTATTTATTAACCCCTTAGTTACCAGAGTGACTGGTATGATGGCAGTACTGAGTGACGTCACAATGACTTGCTGTTTCTTTTTAATATTGTATTGTTTTTTTGTGTTGTCTTTTGTTTATTTAAGGAGTGGTGATGTGGCATTTAATTCTTTATTTGTTGGTCGAAGAAATTGAAGTCGAACTTGATAAGCAATTTTGTAGTATTTTTCTGTGTTTGACTTCAATTCGAACATATATAACACGTTCCTTGTTTATGCTTGAAATGCTACCTGCCAGAAATAATATCAACTTCTTATTTTGAAATGAAAATCTATCTATCGATTTGTATGTATGCTGTATGTTTGTTATGCTTGCTTCAACTACTACAATTTCCATAATGACAAAATCTATTTATTTATCTGTCTACATCAGTCTGTGTCCATCATAATTGGTTCGGTAACAACAGAGGGACTTTAATTATGACGTAAATAATCTTTGTCAGATTTTAATAGTTTTCTACCAAATTGCTTGGCAAGGAAATAACAACAGAATATCTCTATTTATCTACCATTATTCAAACACGATACCTAATCTATTAAAATAAAATAAAACATTCTACCACAATTTTAGACAAATATTTACTTGTACAAGAATTTCAATGTCAATGTCCACGGTAAATATTGATAATACGGTCCATTTGATTCAATACTCGTACTCCTTCGTATGAACAAATCATGGTCACTTTACAGAAATGAAATGTCCCACACAATGCTTGGACAGTGCTCGGGACATTTTGTCTTACTTTATGACACGATGTATTTTTCTCGCTTCAACTTTGTATTTACCGCGTTGAGTACGTCTTTTGTGTTCTGAAGTAACATAGGGGTTTGGAAGTTTAGTTCTACTTTCATTTATTTATGGCAGGTAAGCACTTGGAGGATTATTAATACAACAAACTATAAACGTAAAGAAGAGTTCTCAAGGCATCTAAATTCTGATAATAATTACCTATTATTGTTTACCTACCCACCAACTAAAGTTACATACTTATTTATTTATAACACATATTTACAGTCATATAAATTCTCGACCAATATTTAAGTGCTCTCTCCTAAGTAGGTGAGAAACTCACAGTACTCGTGTTATGTTCATTGGAGAGTTTGCTAAAAAAAGTGCACAAAATTCTATAACTCAATCTAAATCCCCCAAACAGCCTACTCTTAATTGCACAGTAAAATTGCTATAGTTGAGGCAGAAATGTACCTGTATACGGATTATCGGTACCAGGGCAACATGACTCCGTAATAACCTAAGCTATAGGCTACCGTGTTAATCGACTATCAAAATGATGCAGCTCTCAATTCTTGTTGTGCGCCTAGTCCTAGGACTATGTTAGTTAAATGGCTTTACAGGATAATTAAATTGTATGGAGATCGTGATTAATTAAATATGAGTTAAGCTGTAATTATTAGTGTGGCTGTGGGTTAACCTGAGGATATATATAATAATATTGTGTCAATTTCTCGCAACTTACCTATGCAGCGAGATATTGAGACTGTTGTCATCGCTTCTAATTTTCACGTATTTCAAATATAATTATGAAAATAAATCAGACACTTACTTTTATTTATTTTCCATTTTATATTTCACTCAAAAGTTGGATATTTTTAATACAGGTAGGTAGGTATGTTACATAATTCAAAATGAATATCATACAAAATACAAGGCATAATGCCAAACATCCTTCAACAAAATTCACACCGTGAATTTTCGTGAAGGCCTGTCTGTATCCACCGCACCGGTTTCAGCTAACCGAGCCTAAATTAAGCCCGGGGTTGCATCCAGTAACTGTCCCGATATAATTAATGTAAGCCGACATCTCACGTCGCCGTTGTTGGCACCATCTGGACGACGCTAAAGTGATGTCAAAGCGAATGCAGTGAAAGGACATTCTGAGTCGTGCATGCGGGCACTAAAGCGAGGACTAACTTTGTACACGACTACTGAAATGATTTAATTGGTAAAAGGATGGTGTTCACGTTTAGAATAGAATAGAATAAGATACTCTTTATTATGTACACCATAAAATATACAGATATAAATCTAGAAATTTTACATAGGGTAACATAATGGGCGGTCTTATCGCTAGAAGCAATATTTTACAGACAACCTTTGGATGGATTAAAGGGAGAAGGAGAGACAATAACGCAGGTAGTCTGTGGTGTGGTGTGTGTGGTGTGTGTGGTGTGTGTGGTGGTGTGGTGGTGTGGTGGTGTGGTGTGGTATGTGTGTTTAGTGTGTAGTTTAATCGTTTCTAACTTGAATCAGCAACTTTATAGTTGCATTTATCATTATGATGACGTAATCATTCACCAGCTACTAAGTACTCCGAAATAATGAATGATTGATGAAATAAATTATATGTTTATATATACAGCTATCTATAATGAATTGTGATTACTTTTACTTTACTTTAAATTCTTTGTTTGTTCAAAAAGGGACTGCTTTATTGCTACAATATGAGATATAAAAAAAAGAACCCAAAATACATTTTAATGCGGCCTTTAAGTAGAAATACAGACCTTTTTTGAGTCGTAACAATATAAAAAAAATGAAATGCAAATATACATGAGCAAGATTAAAAACCACACCACACAATATTCAATATAACGTGTCTAAAACACATATTTACACGAATTCCGGTGAAAATATGAAATTAATTAATTGTAACATTGTATGTCCTGACCTACTTGTAACTTCACCCCAGGGGAGCACAAGATAGCTGACATGAAACCAAATAACGCGAAATACGTAGCAGATGAGCTTTGTACTTTAAAATTAAACAACAATTCTTAGTAACGGTTTGTTATAATAAGGTGTATTTGCTTATTGAAATTCTCTTTTGAGATGTAGAATATGATATTCAGAGAGAAGATAAAAATGTCGTTGTGGTTGCGTTTTTAAAATCAAACATTAATGATTACCCATTAGATCTCTCTAATCTAAGTTATCTTATTTACAATGAAACTTACCAGTAAATCAAGACTAATCGTTTTCTATTTCGTCCTATTTTCCTCACTGTTCCTACAATTCCACTTATTTGGATTTAGATAGACCAAAATGTAGATTTGAAACTAGACGCTTTGAGTACAATATGTTCTCGAGGTTTTGAGTGTGCGAGGCAGACTTGCATGAAGGTAGTACTAATAAAGTTATCCTGAATACTGCGACGGTAGTTGTTGGTACTGAATCTGTTAAGTTTTGAGATGCTTATGTATGTAGAGTGACAATAAATACTTGGCACAAGCTTTCAAATACAAAGTCAGAATTCATCAAACATAAAGAAAGTCAATTCCACAAAAAACTCATTTGATTTTGCGGATAAACGTTGGTTCAGTTTTACTCACAGTCACTAAAACACTCGAAATTCCTTCCTTCTTTTCTGCAGTGTACATTTCAACAGAACCGAGATACAGAAACAAAATTACGTTCAAAATCTTCGCAGCAGCAGACAAAAATAAAAGAACATCTGCTGGTGCTGCAACTTCTAAATTTTGTACAGTCAATGCAGTTGCGCCCTCACTAACGCCATGTGTCGCAATAAAGTACATCGTGCCACCACCGGTTTGGCACTAAGCCGATAGTACATCGAGTATTCTGTGGTGTTTTTACTTAGGAACATGTTGATACCGAAAATATCGAGATTTTCTCTCCCAGACTTATATGTTTGCTTATTCTTATGATACGTTTTCGAGACTTGCATTCATTCGGATTTACTGCTTCCTTGAATGTAAAATTCTGAATTTCAGAATGTATTACTTGGAAAGCATTGTGAATATTATTTGAATAGTTCAAGCCCATGTGCGACTCTAAAGCAGTTTCTTTTACGCATTTCATACGGAAGAGGTACCTACAAAATATAGAAATTTAAATTTCATCTTGGTATTCGCGTTGGCAAGGAATACTGCAGTGATTCTACATAATATCGACTATCATGATTTTGGTTATTACATTTAAAGTTAAATTAAATTTATTCTGACTAAAATCATAATGTTAATCAGTCACAAAATTAATGAAGCGAATCATCTAATTAGAAACTAATGTGATATGCTCGAAGAAATTACAAAAGCTACCATAAAAGACGAGAGAATATATCTTTATACAAGCCAATAAAACAAAATGAATACTAAACAAGCCTCCTAATTAAGTTCCTTAATTGGTGATTTGTCCCAATTACAGGATGAGGAAAATTGAGTTTTTGACGGCGTCCAAAGGACCACACTTTTAAGAGACATAAAAAATGGCTACCGTTATATGCTAATTACGCAATCATAAATTTGAAATCTCTCACTGATTTTATTTTTTTCTCTCCCTTTGAATTGATATCATCCAATTGAATTTTAAATTCTACCGAGCATAAAAATTTCCACCATCCTGATTTTACACACAATTCATGGAGAATTTTGTGTGGATTGCAAAATATATTTCCATATTGGAAAGGGAATTGAATAAAAAGAGAATACGATTGATTAAGTTAACCAACTTTCACTCTATATTATATCGTAGCGATGACATTTTCATATATATGTTCAATCTCTGTGCCAACAGAAATATTACAATTTTACTACCCAAAAGGTTGTTCTGATATTCATGTTTCTAGTTTCATTCCAACATCGCGCTCAACACAGCTAATGGCCTGACGAAGCTAAAAATTTCGCGCGAATATAAAAAAAAAAACTAGAGAACGAGGAAGGCCATCAAAAACAGTATCTAACTCCAAATCGCGGAGGGTTCAAAATTCTTAACAAAAACTGCTCTTATCTTTAACTTCTCAGGACTAGGAACACAGAATGATCGACCATCGTCACTCAGTTTTAACGGTCATGGAATTGATTAAACTCCGCAGCACCAAACCTCGTTAAGTCTAAACTAAGTTGAGTTTTTATTGTGAAATAAAATGGTGGAAAGTTTTACTTAGGGCGAACTTTCCGCTATTCTATAAAGTTAACGAAGAATCGTTAATCCGTCCTTTGGTTATATTTATTGTATTTTTTTCGTTTTTATTGTTATGTTTTTTTAATTATTTTTGTTTTCCCTGCTTCTTGTTTTTGTTTGCTTATGAATTGTTTTTCATCATCATCTTATCTAGCATTTACATAGATATAGCTCTTTACATTCTTAAAGTTAAAAAAATCTTACTACTTAGTTTCTTGTGCTCAGTTTTTATATCTGCCTTCTGATTTCCATCATATTAAACTGTAAGTACCACTTCACAACACTGTATTCAAATGTCATCGCTGTTGACATCTCCTTAACATCGCAAATGTAATTTCCGCAAAGTCAGAATCTAATAATACAAGTCTCAGCCGTATCTGCCGATAGCATTCGGTTTTATTATGGCCACATTATAGTGCCAAGTTGCACAGACGTAGCCACATCATAGGGCAACGTTGCACAAACGTCAATGTTATTTTGTAAAGTGCAGTAGACTTCAGTTTATGTCGTCTGATACATGTGGATGATCGTAAATTTAACGTTGTACAACTTAGAGGTTTTGGCTTCGATATATTGGACGATAAATAAAGCTATTTTCGTGCGGAGTGTGTGGATTTTGACGTTTTGTAAAGTGAAACATACTCGGCTATTTGACGTAGGTACTGCTTGATAGAAATTAAATATTTTCAGAAGTTTGTATTTTAAATCTTCTGTAAATATTCGATTAATACTGGGAAATTCAACTACTGAATACTCACAATATTTAATGAAAAGAGAATGTATCTTCTAGAAAAAGTCTGAAAATCCTATTAACGAGTAACGGGATCCAAGTGATCTTTTCCACTTAAGTTAAGTACCTAGTGTATTATATTGCACGGTATTTGTTTATCCACAACAAGTGGAAAAATATACTGTTTTTGGAAAAATATATTATTATCTTATCTTATCTTGACACTATAAAGTATTAATAAACTCACATAAAACAAGATACACTTTCCAACAGCCTACACATGCCCGTTGACACTTCCAAAGTCGCCTAACAGAGTAACAGCATAACAAAAACTGTCGGAGGCCCTTTACAAAATATTCTAAAAATGAAACGTTAGCGAAGTGCTAAAAGTTTTCGTTGGGACAGGCCTCTTTGTGACATGTCTGCCGCTGTCCCAGTGTTGCGAGTTCACGGGACACGTCCGATACCTATTGTGTCGGATGTTTCATAAATGTGTATTCCAGTCGCTGGCTGTTATTTTACTGTTTCGTGAATTTCGACTGTGGTGGATATTTGTGATATCAAAGTGACATTGAATAAACTGTTTAAATGTTACTTAATGTTCTGCCACCGTAGTAACAAGCAACAATACTTGAATCATTCAAAATTGGTAACACTAAAAGTTTATCTATAACGTAAATTTATTAAGCTTCCTTGTCCATGAAGACTTACACGAGTGAAACATCGATACACAATACAAGTTGTACCTTACCAAAGAATATAATAATAATTATGGAAACGACTCCGTCGTTAAAATATTCTATTATTATGTAAAATCCAGTAGCCATCGTCCTCTGCAAATATAATAAAATCATTAAGTGATGTTAATTCGCCTAGTGACCAAAGTAAATATGATGAAAATATGCAAATTTCCAAAGTTGCGAGGTTGCTTTAGTTAAAATAAATTGCGACTGGCCTGGCTGTTGGGGATTTGAAGATGACAAAACCTAAAATTTATGGCTGCACATTTGTTTTTTGGGTGTGGGCAGAACCTCATGTATTGTGGATTCTCTTTGAAATCAAGATCTATAATGATGATTGTTTTCTTGTCTGTAACGATACAGACACTACTAATAATTAGAAATTTCGCTTCAAAATAATGAACATTTCATTATTTAACATCCTGTATTTCTTTATCATCTTTATTTATTAATCCATTAAAATCCCCATTAAAAGACTCAACCATAATTAATTGTATTACAATCGTACAAAAAGGGATATCAGTTTTTCATTTATTATAATGAATAAATAGCCATGTTTGTGATTAATTGGTGCAGAGGGTAAATGGCATTCATTACTTAACGAGACACATTTACGAAATTAAAGATTTTAATTTCGGTAACACGGTGAACAATGACTACTGCCAATTACGTCACTCCAAATTTGATGAGGCAATTCCGAATTAAATCTGTTTATCAGAACCAATCTGATTGTATTTTGAGTTTACTTTTGTGCTACGTTAATTTTCCCAACAAGTGTAATTTAATGGCGGTATGGCTTCATAAATAAGCATATTCAAATAAGTCCGTCTTTTTATATTCGTCAAACTCTATCTCATCTTTCACATTTTCTCACTCTCTTCTTAGAGTAACTGGGCTTTGGAAACTTTAACACACAACTCACTTTAAAAAAGTTTTTCATGACTAAATTGTTCTTTATAAATTCGCGTTTTCAGTCCTTATTTTTCACATTATCATGGAACTTAGAATTGCTGTCAGAAAACACATCACTCACGATATTAGTTCAATATGTCCCAATGAATATATCTTCCATCATAACTCGCGACCACGACTTTATTAAAGAAGTTATTGCTGTTAAATTTTCCCAATTCGACATAAAAGGAGACTTATTTCCCTAATACATCGCTCCAGCGGACGTAACACTTAAATATGATGTCATAAGACTCCATATTTATGATATGTGAGATGTAACAGACAATATTTAACGTTTAAGGCACAATAATGTTGATGCTCTTCGTCGAAATTGGTTTTTGAAAATGTTTCTAAGTCACCCAAGTGTCTATAAATGTTTATAGCCTCCATTTAAAGACCAAAGTAGATAAGGAAGATCTTTTAATCTCTGTGGATGGGAATTTATATAAGAGTAAAGTAATTCACGACGCAATTAAAAATAAAATCTTCTACGTTCATTATTGGCTGGGTTGTAAAAAAAGTGTACAAAAACTGACCTGTCCCTTTCCGCCGTTTTCGAATAAAAATGCAAATCTACCTTTGCGTCGTCCTACGGGGTTGTAATTGTAAAAAAAAACTTTACCAAAAGGCTTCTACGTTGGCCATGGTAGAACAGGTGCTTATATAGAACCCAGTTTTGCATCACAAACGTGTTGACATCCAATTTATTTTGACTAAGGTCTGAACTAGCGCAACCAACTTTTTCGTTCACAGTTTTTGTTGATTTGCATATTTTCACTTTAATGAAAGTTGGAAGTTCTATAACGTATGTATGTAAATACATTAATATTTATAGTTGATTACAATACAGAACCTTTGGGACAGTCCACATGGAGGGTTCCTTTGAAACGATTTGGGTTTGTAATTAAGTTAGGATTTGATTATTTGCATACGAGTGGTCTACTTAATTTATACAGTGGTTCAAAGGACTACTATTTTTAGTACTATATTATAATAAGCGTGGTTTCCAACAAAATACTTATCATGATATGAGTAAGTTTGAAATCCACTGATAAGAATCAAATAATAAACGGGATCATGATAGAATATTAGAAGCTTTTACATCGAGAGAAAGCTGTGAAATACGATTCTGCTCAAAGCTTTCAAAGAACAATATTCACTGTTTTAAAAATCCAGCGTAGGTAGGCTTAAGCGATAAAACGAAACAAACAAAACAAATTCATTTAATTCTAAATGTCCAAAAAGTTTGCTACATTTTCTGAAAACTCCTCTTTTACTCTTAACGTTTATTGAAATTTCCGGGGATTACGTCATTGCGTAGAGTTTTAAAGAAATCAACCGAAATCTGGGACAACGCTGATAAAATGTTTAAACGGTTTTGCTAAAAAATAACTATTTCTAAAATACTGATATTACCCACATAATAATACTAGCCTATTATTTTCCCACTGCACTGCTTCATCTCATCTCTTTTTCTTTAGAAAGAAAGAAAGAAAACATAAAGTTTATTGGGACACAGAAGACATGATCATTTAATACAACGCGTGCTCAAGGCGAATTGACGATTTTAGTGCAAATAATAAGTCCAGTCCACACATAATTTTATGGAATTATGTTAACCAGTATCTCATTAGCATTACGTTGAGTTAAATTCACAAAAATGTAATGATGTATTAATTTATTTTGGCGTAATTTGTTAGTATATGCAAGCTCATCACCTGAAGTAGCTCTTAACATTTCCATCACGCTAGCCGTGGCAAATTTCGACTTTTAAAATATTCAGTTACTTTGCGTGTCTAGTAACATCATCAAAATTTGCGATGTAACTCAAAAGACTTCATCTTCAGAAAGAAAGTAGGCAAATTCAGTCCTTTTTTCTCGTCAAAATTTTCATTTCATTTAAAGCCGAGTGGATCCCGCAAATTACTGAGGATTTCTTTTTTGGCTCTTTGTAAAATTGCGTACGTCCACTTAAAGATATTAAAGAAGGAGACAAAGAAGCAAATGTAAGTTAATCGTGAGAGGTACCCGTTTCTATTTATTTGTGTTGCTTAATTTTGCTAACGGGTCCGTGACCCTCCCCATTATTCTTTTTATGGTCCGTTTAAATTTCACCTCGTTAAGCATCTCTTGGTTAAGATAGCTCGTTATTACAACAACGATATAAATCAATACCACCATCATACTTTTTCAATTTGCAAAAACAATAGTAACATTGGACATCAGCCAATGCAAATTTTGAATTAGTCCGGACTCAAGGGTGGACAAAATTGAAAAACTTAATAACTTTTGCAATAATATTGCAGTTTTCTGTTTGACTGTACCTGAATGGCAACCTTTATTAGAAATGCCTGCTTGTAAAAACAAATTGGAGCGTAATATTGTGCCGTTTTTATGTTATAAATGTCTTCTAAATTTTGAAGAATGGTTAAGAAAACTTCCATCTTAAAATAAGTAGACAATAAAAAAGTAAAAGTACCTTCTGTACTTAAATAACAATAAGAAGCTTAAAATCCACAAAACAATTCGAATGAAAAGGTCATAACGCCTGTATTCTCATGAAAGGGTAGGTAGGTAGGAGGTGTATTAGTACACCCACAATTAGCCAGTTACGTTCAAATCCTATGTAAAAGGGTGCGAGCCTATTGCCACTGACCGACCACATGATGCTGCAGAGATTCTAACGGAAAAACTTTATAAGACTTAAACTTTAATCGATAAGTTTAACGGATAAATAACGGTAGGATTAATTTAAGATTTGTAAACTTAATGGGCTTAATGGGCTAATAGCTAAGCATTCCTAAACTATAACCAAATATGTTTATGAACGAGTGAACTGAAAGAGTGAAAGGGGGAGTAAAAAAGAAAGATGGCGAGCGAGAGAATTAATGAAAGACGTGTTGCAAAGGTGTTTTTATTATAATAAACGTTGTTTGGAACGATTTGGCGTTTTCCTTGAAATGGACACTACATACGTAATCGTAAAATTCAAAAGTAACATTAATTAACAACACACTTAATTTTTAGTAGATAATTCAGTTTGCATCAGTGAGATTTTTGAGCTTGCCATCTTCTTGCCAGTTCTTGAATTCTTGGGGTAATGTTTTTGGTCAAAGCTACATGCATATCATCACTTACTTTCAATCGATTCCTGGACTTGTTTTTAATTATAAGTAAAGCAGAAAATCCTTGTTCGCATAAATAACTTGTGGAGAAAAGCATCAGATAGCGCAAAGCGATTTCAAGAATTTTAGTGTATGAAATTGCTTTTTTACACCATAACTGCTCCAAAGAATCATATCCGAACGCATGCTTACAGTTTCTATCATTTTGTTTGAAATCTTGCGCTGACCGTATTTTAGTTCTTACGGACCACTGGTGGTCCACGGACTATTGGTTGGATACCACTGATATAGACTAACGAAAAAAAAAGAAAATAAAATTGGAATGAAAAGGGAAAAATAAAACTGCAATTTCTACTTTAGATACATCGACAGCGCGGGTTCAGATTTAATTTTCCGCCCCGTAGATTAACAGTAAACAATAATTTTGATGCTTTAACCAATTTCAGTATATATGACGTGGATAAATTTTCAATTACAGCAGATATGGGTAATGAACGCCGTGTGACGAAATTGTGTCAATATTAAAATTAAATCAACAGTGGACACAAACGGGATTATATTGGATATCAGCTGTCGTATGGTTAATTTACTTTTTGGTGCATTTGGTTAATTTATTTTTTGCATTTTTCGTAAATAAATAACTTGGTTATGCAAGTTTTAGTTTTATGAAAATCTATATATAGGTACATATAATAAAATCATAGCGAAAATAAAACTGTACATTGTTTTATTTGTAATTTTTGCGAGATCTTGGAACGATTCTAATGAAGAAAATATTTGTTTTGATTTTTTGTTTGTTTGTCTGAATGTATGTTCCAGCATCACGCAAAAACTACCGGATAGATTTTGTTCAAATTTTGCATAGATATTCCTTATAAGTCTGGTCAGTCTATAGGCTATAAATAATCACGCTATTTGCTATGGGGGATGAGCAATATTCATTCGAGAGGTAGTTGCTGAAAATTTGCGCTGTTGACGATAGGTTCGTCCGAAGTCACAGCATTTGGCTGAGCAACGACCTGTTCTTGCACAGATGCGACGCACTGCTTAATTGTTCTTATTATTATTGTTTGTTTGTTACAAAAGTAGTCATTTTTCCACACTGCAATCGGTATTTTGTTTTTGTTTTGATCGTTTGTTTGTTGTCATTTGCCAGTGTCGCAACACAGCAATGTGTATTGTCTTTGGTCCCTGGCTTTAGCATCAAGCGATAGACAAAATTGTGAAACTTTTATAACTTGAATGCGAGGCTTTTAGCTATTTTGTATGTGTCTCGAAATTAATGTCGTTCATTTGTTAGGTGCGTTTTGTTTGTGCAGAATAAACTATTTTTCTTTCTTTTTTTTTTCAATTTATTAGTATTCCTCTATAATTTACCGCAAATTTCAAAAAGACGAGCCGAATGTTAGAATATTGCCGATAGTTACAGATTTAACCTTTTAAATGATAATCATCATGCCATATCTTTATGGAGCTAAACAGTTAATCACGAAATATACAGGGTGGATTATTGAGATGGGGCAATAAGGGCAGGTACCTTAACCGTTGTCGCTACAAGAAAACGGTCTTACTTACGAGACTGTTCTTAACTTTTTTTACATTTTGACCTGCATTCACAGATTTAAAATAAAAATACTCCCGCGTCACCAGTCCTGACTCTCTTCATATTTTGGTTGGTGTGACCAAAACTGCAAACGTAGTATACAAGAAAGTTTTATAGATACGGCATTATAATATGGGGTAACTCAGTAGATTTTGACAGAGATTTTAAAGCTCAAAAAAAATACATTCGAGCAATTTGTGGAGCTCACTTTTGAGACAGCTGTAAGCCACTATTTCAAAAACTTAAAATTCTATCTCTGCCATGTTTATATATTTGTAGCGGCATCTACAATCGCCACATGCGAGCTACGCGTCATACTGACGTCACGCAAAATCCTGCATCGCGCAAGCAGAGTTTACCGCGCAACTAGCATATATACAACATCCCGACATCAACCGTTGGGCAGTTGCCCACCAGGCACAACCCACGTCTGGTCGGAGGATCCTCCCTTTTCTATGGAGATTTGAGTGAACTTTACACCCTGTTCCTCATACCTCTATATATTTTTGAAATATATATTTTTGTTAAGAGGTCCTACAATTTATTTGAAACTAGCAATGACAGGCCAAATAGCCGAACACGGCATAAAGATAGACTTGGGCTGCCACCAATAAAACTAAAATTATTTAAGAAAAATGAATAGTTCATGTCGATTATTATTTACAATCATTTACCAGATAGTTGTCAAGACTTACCGCTGACAATGTTTAAAAAAATACTTTTCAACCTATTACTATTTAAAAGATACATACATAAACTTACGCCTTCTTCCCATGGGGGTAGGCAGAAACTACGGAACGCCTCCTACTACGATCCTTTCATATTCCTTTCGCCTCGTTTACGTTCATACATCTGGTCATACTCGTACGCCGGTTGCGAATACTACGCACCAGACTTTCTGAAGAACATTACTATTTAAAAGATATTATCAAATTCAAATTCAATATCTTTATTGTGGATCATAGGTAGGTACATAATACAGGTCTTAAATTACGGACTAGGGCCGGGTCGACGCCGCGTCATGTTCCACGCGCGCCTCAATGTGATGTCAGCACCATTGAAGAGGTCCGATAGGGCCGATGCCTGCCGGGGTCGCGGATTATTCGAAAGAGTTACCGTGGCCCTGGCGCACAGGCAACTGAACGAACACGGGTGGGTTTTATTCAGTAAGAGCCTGACACGCCCTTCCGCTCCGCCCAGAGCGGAAGAGGTCATTTGATGATTTCCCACCCAAAAAAAAATATTGTTACGTACATAATACAAGTCTTAAATTGTTAAATTGTGATCAACTATGTTCCGCCCTTGGGGCATACAATAGTTACATTAAAAATAAATTTACAATTATACCATTAAGGACTATTTAGAAGAGAAATTAATAGAATCTGTAATTTGTCAGTTAGATTAATTGACATCGCTCATTGTGAATACATTTGCACGCCACGTTATGCCAGGATATGCTGAAACAAATTTACTGTACCACCTTATGTACCATATTCTAGCAAATAAATATTTTTGATTTGATTTGATTTGATATAAAAATGTGGCTGTTATTTTTGTAGATTGTGGTGTCTTACGACTTCCACGCGAACGAAGTCCCTGGCAGTTAGTTAAATATATAAACGACCGAATAAAACCACGAAAAAACAATTCTCACAAAACCAAAGTAAAAATGCAAAACAAAAAAAAAATATATATATATATATAAACTAACGCAGTCAAAATAATGTAACAACATTTTCCAAAAACCTTTATTGGAAGAATACATTCAAATATCCAACAGAACTGGTTATAATATAATATTATTTTTTATTTATTTAAAAGAGTACCTATAATTAACCAGCAAAAGATAAAAAGGAAAAAAATAAATAGCAGCAAGGAGTTTACCTGCGGGGTAATTACGTAACACACTAACAGTAGGAATGGGTATAATTTTGATAGTTAAACAACATTCATTGCGTTATTTACTTTGTAGAGCAGACAAATTTTTCGAGCATAAGAAGCAATGGATTAGCAATAGGCTTCAAAATGATTCAGATTGTGATAGATAGTGTGTTACGTAATTAGGGTGCTGTTTTTTCAAAGCGCCTTATTCACTGCTTTTAAAAACTTATCCACTTATTTTCAGGTGCATTAAAGTCCTGAGTTAATAACTAAAGACATTGATTACTTTCCGTTAGTATCGCTTGTAAATAATGTTAACTAATTTGAAATAGAAAAATCCTTTTATCAAATTACTTCTGGCACGATCTGTTTTTCCATTCCTCTTTTCCTGTACTTTATTGCATGAGACTTTAATGAAAGAGATTATTTTATTCTTTGTCTTGTTTATTCTGTTGATACATTACGAAGTAGATTTAGTATTTTAAACTTAAGTTTTGCTAAGTGCGACTTTATTTTATATCAATTTTTTGCTGGAACCGTGACCACTGGGAATTAATTTTACAAATTGATATTACTTTTAGCTCATTCCTCCAGGGCCGGCAGTCTAGACATTAGATAGCGACAAAAATCCGTCGCTAAGTCGTATCGTAGTCAAATTCCTTTAATAGATTTTCAACTTTATTTCCAAAACATAAGGTTGAAAATCTATTAAAGGAATTTGACATCGATACGACTTAACGACAGATTTTTGTCGCTATCTAATGTCGAGACTGCAGGGCCTGGCCCTGCAGTCTCGACCTTATGCTTTGGAAATAAAATTGAAAATCTATTAAAGGAATTTGACTACGATACGACTTAGCTACGGATTTTTGTCGCTATCTAATGTCGAGACTGCCCAGGACGCTAATAAAAGTAACTTATTCTCAAACTTAAATCACCAACGAGTAGCCAGAATGTCACAGCACTAGTATTTAAATGGCGGTTCGTACACGATGCAACCAATCACAAACTAGTCAATAACGCCTTAGTAAGTCACGTCTTGGATGATGAGCCTTAAAAGAAAAAAAGAAAGAAAAGTTGTTTATTCTGCACAAACAAGAAATGAAATAAAATGAAATTTATTTGCAAGAATTGTAGTACATACAGATGATCGAGTTTTTTAAACAGTTTCTAAAACAATTCGCTAGAACTAGCATGCAAAATTATTGTTACATTAATTACATAAATTAAGCTAATAAAATTGTTACACAAATCATAGTTATTAAATTTAAAATGTCAAGTATTTGCCAAATTGAGATGTGTCAATTTCAGAGTGAATCTTTGAACTCTAAATACTCATTGACAGAATAGAATGATTTTTCTATAAGCTATTTGAATAATGCCGCTTTAAATCGATTGATTGTCAGTTCCCTATACGATTTCGGTAATTTATTAAATATCCCTATAACCATTGGAAAATAACTTCTGCGATATAAATGGCTTTTCATTCGAGGAATAATTAATCTATCAGGATATCTTGTTTTAAACGTAACAGTGTCTCCAAGACGTTGAAATAAGTCAGAGTGCATTTTAACAAGACGCACATTACAAAAAAATATACAAAATATAATAGAATCAATAGAATCTGTTATAGAATTCAGATTATTTTTTTTTGCTTTTTAAAATTTAAATCTTATTGTGCCATTACCAATTCTCTACTAGCAGTCTCAAATTACGTACACTAGTAACAAGTTATAATAACTACACTTTACTAGAATCCTATTCCCAACTAAACTTGAATGCGAACTCGATTTAAGGCTATCAATGGACTTCAGCAGCTGACGAGAGGACTGGATGCGGGAGTGTAAACGTTCATTACACATGATGTGACGTCACTGACACGGTGCGATTGACAACCAACCGGATTTAGGTGCAGCGAGAATTCGATCCGATATTTGGCATTGAGTTTGGTTCATATGTTGTTTAGCTAGTCAGACCCGAGGTGGCCCGCTGTAGGGCCAAAACAATAGATAATCAATTGTGTCTCATTAACGATGCTTGATGAGTTAAAAAAGACCACTATGAGCTCGCTAAGGTGGGATAGACCCATAGTAACAAGAACAAAAAAATAAAAACAAAAAGGCTGTCAAATTGTACGCCATTTCTCAAATCTCAGATATATATAGTTCGCAATGTATCAATACAAGCAATCAGAATAAATGATAATAATACATACGATATAAACAAACCTCGTATCGTAAACGTATCAAATAACACCAAAATATATTTATGTGCACCGTTTGAATTAGCAAACCGATATTGAAACAGAGCTGTATTGAAAAAGGTGTGAAATACAAATGGAATTTTAATACCGGCCGGATTTAGAGCTACCATCGGAATTCGGAACGGTTCGGCAGGTGTCGAAATATATCCGAACCGAATGTGGACAGTGTAAACGTTCATTATTGTGTGGTGCCGTCAGTCGGTCCATGCATTCGATCAAAAGGTTCAATTTGGTTAATGCCAATCACTTACCACAAATGAAATACGATTTTAAAGTAGTTTTTGTCTTGTGAAACTGTTCGGAATATAAGATACCAATGTCCAAAAACGGCTACATGGAGTACAAATGAGACAACCCCAGTAAGTAATTGATAATACTTGTGTTGGGGCTATCTCGCTCTTCCCCTTATTTAATAGCAATATTGAGACGATTGTTTACAAAGGGTGAAAAAATTAAAAATAAAAATGCATAAGTTAATGACTTATAAAATAATTTGCAGCTCTTTGTGTACCTGTAGTTGTATGTCCATGTGAAACTATATGTGCGTCTATTTTTAAACAGGGTTTGTGTTGTTGTGTGTGTGTGTGTGTGGGGGTGTGGGGTGTGTGTGTGTGTGGGGGTGTGTGTGTGTGTGGGGGTGTGGGTGTGTGTGTGTGTGATATATGCGAGGGTGTGTTTGTGTGTGTGAATGTGTGTGTCTTCTTTGAAATGCCGATGTGTTCGAAACGCAAGTTAACTCGGTGCACATTATTGATATAAAAGAGATCAAAAGAGAAATAAATGCTTGTGCCTTCTCCGAATGTATCGCTGTTATATTCCATGGTAAAGCCCTACAGGCCGAGGAGTAAAACGACGTCGTTCTAAATAACGTCGTCATCGTCTTCTAGCATTTTTTAAATTAATGTGGTTGAATAAGTATCTCAAGATGAAGTGTAAAGGTCTATCTCAATATCTTCTGTCAATCGTTTTGCTAAAGTTACGCTTTCTAGAAGAGAAGTTTCATCATAATAAAACGGCCATCATGAAAATCTGTCATTTTCACCAGTATTTGTAATTAAGGTGTTAGAAAAGGCTCTGTATTTGGACAGACGTTATTGTGTGACTGTTCACCGCTTTCTTAGGAAACTAAAGCTTTGGTCCGATAACTGTCATTACCTATCCAACACTTTACAAATAACTGTCAAAAAATCTTAAGATACGATACCCACCTCCAAACCCGTTTAACCAATTAAAACTGTGCACTGAAACGGACATGACGTCATATAGAGCACTGCAGTCCAATCAAACAAGGGAGTTCATTTAGCATTGTCCGCCATATTTGCGTTTCATGTCACAGGATTTTGATTTATGCCATCAGTCTGTGATTCAACGATTGTTATGAGTTGAATTTCAAATGATACTTGATGGGTTCATACATTTTCGGTACTACCTGTTAGTATGTAATAACGTGACATCTTGGGGATGCTTGGTGCGAAGATGGTGGTGATGGGGATGGTGATCATTGAAGGGGCTCATGGCTAACAGCCATGACAGCAGCCACATGGGTCGATCGAAGGTAAAGCTACGCTTGCCGTGCTCGGTTCGTGGATGGGTGACCATCCATTACATATTGAGATACCTCCTTCTCTCGGAAATTACCTTTGTTCCGGCTGTCGTACATCTTTGACAGTCGTTATGAGTGGTCAGAAACCAAAAGTCTGACAACCAGGCTTACCAAGGGTATCGTGTTACCCAGTAAGTGAGTGGTGGAGGTCAGATAGGCAATCGCTCTATGTATAATAATGGTGTTCAGCTGCAACCGGTTAGACTGGAAGCCGACCCCCACATAGTTGGTAAAAGGCTCGGCAGATTGTTTTTTTGGCTGTGTTCATTTAGGTGCGTTCCGCAGTGCGAGACATGTGTTTTGAATGGTAAGCCACACCTGTGACGCAAGCCTCAGGCTGATGCATCTTCTATATTATAAAAAAATCATTGCAGCGCAGCCTTGCACTACTGGACGCACCTTTGCACCTTAAGTCCATCTTCTGGACAATGATTGTCGCAGTGAATTCGTTCGAAGAATTTAAATTAGGAAGGGGATGCTAGATGCTAATGCTAAACTCGGAAAATTTTAAGGGCAATTTTTTTTTTCAGATTTGTTGTTCTTACCTGCAATGAATTTAATTGGATTAGTCCGAAGAAAAGCAACGTCTAAAAGATATTTTGCTAATTTAGTCATTATCACTACTAATGCCCACTCCTATATTTTCTCTGGTTGATGTAGGTATTCAAAAATACATCCTCCTCACACACTGTCACAAGATCACAGATATTTCAATCACTCACAATGAAGCCCAGACAGGCTAAAGAGCGCAATACCGTGTGCACATACAAACGAGGACATCACCCGACATCACAGGGCTTCCTAATCAAATACCAGCATTGGTATCGTCGAGGCGTGTTTGTGTTGCATATCGTGGCTATTGATTGACTAGGCTACAACCTTTGGGTATCGTTTTGAGAGACCCGCAAAGGGTATCGTCATTGCATAGGAAAACGGACGGCGAAGTATCGGTGGTGTACTCTATCTACCTTAGGTTCCAGACTGGAAATAGTACAATGACATTGTGTCATACATATTGTCGAAAGTCATAACAACGGGACAACAAAAATAGATTGTTCTTTTTTCCTTCTTGTTGATAAAAGATGTCAGCAGAACAGCAACCTAATCACGTAGCACACTTTTAACCACAATCACGCGTATTTTGAAGGAAATTGCTAATTCATTGCTTCATATGTTTGAAATATTCGTCTGCTCGACGAAATAAATAACGCAATGAATGTTGTTGAATTGTCAAAATGAAAGGCATTGCCATTGTTAGTGTGTCACGCAATTAATTAGCCCGCAAAATAAATAGATTACCAAACTTTACATGCAATTTGCAATATATGTAGTAATCACGTTACACAACCTTATTACACTGCCCGCCATCTTTAAGTCCAAGCCTTTATTTACCGCCACTAAACCCTAATCTTATAGTGAATTGCCTAATAAATATTCATAATTTATAATATAAAAGAGCAAGCATGACTATGAAATTTTAAACTCATCGACGTTATATAATTTAAATCGATTTCTATCGCTTGCGAAATTGAAATGTTGATGGTGGGTGTAATTAAATGAATATTTAATTTAGTGGCATTAAATTGTGAGGGTGTACTGATGGGTTATAGCCCAGCTGATGTGCGGGCAATCAGATTTTTTTTATAAATTGAAACTGCGAGTAAACCACTCGAGTGGAATTACTTACCCATCCACTCATAGAGACTGATATCTACTTACATCTCCAATCATTTATAGAGGTAAATTTACCGCTTCTGCCAGTAAATAAAATAATGTTGAACTACGAAAATACATTCTTTTCCATTAGGTTGACCTACATCATTAAAGTTTCTGTCCGTTTTCGTATCAACCATAATTCTTAATATTGCCTGCCATTCTAAGCGCAATCAAATTTTAGGTACCAGGGCACCATATCTGCACACTGCATTGCCCGTTCCACCCTTTGAGACTTACACTAAGCCATTTAATCGCTCTGTGCACACACTAGGCCATTCCTGGATTGGATTTGCAAAACGTCGTCCAAAGTCGGTTACTGCATGTTATGTTATGATACCCTAAATCTATATCGAGTGATGTATGTGTTTTATGGTCTCAGCTTCCTACCCTATGAGTTTTCTATGGCTGTGGTATATTGACCGTTCTGTCAGTTTATGGGTTTGCAGTATATATCCATCCGTCGATAATAATCTATGTGCTGCAACGGTTTGCGTTTGATTTTAGTGCAATAGTGATAAACAAAAGCTGAGATTGAATATTGTGGATAAGAATAACAACAACTCACTTTACCGGTAGCACAGCTGGCGGGTTTTTCAAATTCAAATTCAAATTCAAATATTTTATTTCAGATAAACATCCATATAGTGTTAGTAGCAGTATAGCGTAGCCTAATGTTAGTAATAAATTGAATTAATAATAATAAACAACCAATGTACCATTGAACAGTTCGTTCAATGGTACACTAATGTGTCTGAATATATATCCACCGCTGTCTTAGAGGAGTGGCTTGAGAGGCGCCACGGCGTCCTCACCTTCCGCCTGACGCAGGTCCTCACCGGACATGGCTGTTTCGGGAGGTTCCTGTTTCGGATAAGGCGGGAGGAAACGCCCGGGTGTTACCATTGTGTGGATCGACCGGAGGACACGGTGGAGCATACGGTGGAGGTCTGCCCGGCTTGGGCGGAGCACCGCCGTGTCCTCGTGGCGGCGATCGGCGGCGGCGACCTCTCGCGTCCGGCCCTGGTTCAGGCCATGGTACGGAGCGAGAGGGAATGGGAAGCCGTCACCTCCTTCTGCGAAGCAGTAATGCTCGCGAAGGAGGAGGCGGAGCGCGAGAGGGAGAGGCAATCACTGCGCCCTCGCGCCCCTAGCCGCCGCAGGAGGAGGAGACACCCTGGGCGTCGGGAGTCGATTGCCGACTCCCGGCCACCGTAGGCGCGGGCTTGCGGACGGCGAGCAATGGGCAGCTCGCCGTCCGGTAAGGACCAGGCCCGGGTCGACGGCGCGTCGTGTTCCACGCGCGCCTCAAAGAGATGTCAGCAAATTTGACGGGGTCCGATAGGACCGATGCCTGCCGGGGCTGCGGATTGTTCGAAAGAGTTACCGTGGCCCTGGCGCACAGGCAACTGAAGGAACACGGGTGGGTTTTAGTCAGTAAGAGTCTGACACGCCCTTCCGCTCCGCCCAGAGCGGGAGACGTCATTTGATGATTTCCCACCCAAAAAAAAAAAAAAAAAAAAAAAAAAAAAAAACCGCTGTAAGAGGGGAGAATCCCACCGGTCTGAAAACACATTCAGGATGCCATTGGAGCAGGAGCGCAAGCGCGCCATCATGGATGCGCATCGCTTCCGCATAATCGCGGCGAACCCGTCGACGCGCGCCTCCGCAAACATCCCTGACGCGCTACATCGCCACGGCAACCCCAAAAGCACCCTGAAAGCGTTATTGTACTGGACGCGCAGGTCGCTAAGGACCGCGCGGTGATGCCGCCAGCATTATCGGGCAAGCCGCGGGTGAAATATCCACCGACAATACCGTCGACCATATATCCAAAAAAAAAAGGCAGCATGCCCGCCTTAAAGTTAGACAGCATTTTAATGTTACCAAAATTTCACGCTATAAAGAATAAGATGTATATTTTCTTTTATTAAAACCTTACCAAAACACCTTCATAACAACGATGTCAAAACAAATCAGTATAACATAATAAGTTAAATTCTCATCCCAAGCAACCATATAGCTAATAGCAAGAACGTTTCTCTTAAATCTCAAAGCAAATGTTAAAAATCCTATTTATCCCGTAGTAGCGGTAGAAGCTGTGTTGAACAAAAATGAAGGCAACCCCTTAATGCGACATCCAAGTCTTAAGTTATTAAAAGGAGTTCCTTTCTCCGCTTTTACAAGCTTTGTGTCTTGACAAATTCTTTCGCCGTGTTTCAAAGTTAATTCGTTTTTTTCCAACAAGATTATTAGGTCATTACAATCTATTTTGTGAACCATGATTTAGCAAAAGTCGAAACCATTTATGTCAATTTTACAATGAGGTGATGGATGATGGAGACTCTTTCATTTAGCTGTTCGTGGACAAGCTAATTATTATAACGACCTGTTTTTATTTAGGTCTCGTTTAAATTATAATTTGGATGTTTATGAGTTTCTGAGTTGTTACTTTGAGGTTTTTAGAATATTGGTATACTGGTTTTTGGTTATTATATCTAATTTTATATAATAGCATGTAGCATATAGTAGCTTGAAGCTTTTTTTTTGTTTTATTTAACTGTTTTTTACTATTGCTACGCATTTATTTGTTTACTTGTATTTGGTTTGCTAGTTATGTAAAAAAATATAAATATAATTTTTAATGTGCATTTCTTTTATTTTCAGGTAAGTATTCGGGCACAGAACGCAAAAATACAAAAATGATAAAAGCAATATATTATGTAAGTTACTAAAGAGATTTTATTTGTTTAAACAAAGTGATACTAAAAGTAGTTTTAAACAAACAATTAACATGTTAAAAGATAAATCAAAGAAAAGATGGAATTCTGCTCATAAATTCTGTAGCGAACTTTTATTACATTCCGCTCAACCGTGAAAATAATACAATTTTCATAACGACATTTCAACGTACACACATCTTAAAATCCTGCAGTATTTAAAAAAAATACCCTTTATGGCACTAACGAAATTAAGGTCTCTTCATATTTGCAGTGTTTTATGTCAATATTTTCTTTTTGTTGACTTATTTTCCTAATTGAAACTTTTGATAAAGTTTCAATTCTAAGAATCATTGTTATCATACAACTAGCTCACCCGACAGACGCTGTCTTGTCCAAATTTCAATCCTTCATACAAAAAGGACGTTAACTTTTTCCAGAATTTCAAGATTTTCCGGGAGTCTTTTCAACTTTTTCTTTCCATAAAAACCTGATTCAGACTATTACGAAAATTTTAAAACAAAAAACAGTCCGACAGTTCTCAAGTGATGCGTTTACTAAAGAACAGTATTTAATTTTGATTTAAACAAAATAGTTTACTGCTATTCTGCGAGATTTTGCCATCTTGAAAAATCCCTTCCACGTTTCTATTAATCTTTATTCCAATTTCAAATCCTACTCAAAACTGTTGTCAAAACAAAACTTATTTGACGTTCCCTTAAAAAAGTATTCTTGTGAATGTGAACGCCATCATTGTTTTCAAAGAACGATAGTGTGTTTGAACAGTCTTTAGTCCGATTTGCCAGTTCATCCTTCTCAATTTAGTCATTTGTTTCATGCATATCTTCTTAAGAACCTTCTTTATTGTGCTTACTAAAAATAAACTTGTATTTACAAAACAACTTACAAAATTTCCATCTATAGCCTTCTCTTTTTGTTCATTTGTTTCAGGCTTATCTTCGTCAGTACCCTTAACATTGTTGCTATGTCAACTCTAATCTCTTTTATTAACCGACTCTTTTCTATCCTAGTTAGTTGTTCCCTCCAAAATGTGGACCGTCAATATCATAATACGTAAATATTTTACGACGTACAGTAACGTTGGCTAAACTTTATAGACGGGTCGTCGCGTCGGTTCAAAATTTACTGTGTGGGCCCAAACCGCATCACTTATAAACTATACTTCATGCCGCTTCTTGTTTTTGATGGCTGCTTCACAGGAATTTTAGTGCGGTACTGTTGATTAATTTTGTTGATAATAACCTGCTTATAATGTTATCATAATATCGTATACATTTTAAGGTATTAGGTGGTTGTTTACTTTTAATATTTTGTGTTTAGGTTCGCTAAAGGGGGTTGCGGCTTAACAAGTTTCTAAATTGAAAGATGAAAGTAATTTGTTTTTGTAAAGGAATAAAATTATTGATCAGATAAGAACTACCGAAGATAGTAATTATAATCGTAAACGTAAAACTCAAACAACTTTCATTGCCTTTGTATCATCTGCTATATAAAAAATTGTTAGGCCAAAATGCCACACTTTTAAAAAGAGTAACGTTCGCACATTCACAACAACATTTCTTTTTATTCTCGCTAACGCCATTACGTCACGTTTGGTTTTTTTTGCTGAAACGTGTATTATTCTAAATAATGTTCGGCTTTCAGTCACCTACACTTCGTCTCATAATACGGTTTTTTTTTTTCTAAAAATAAAATCGTCACCCAAACAGAATTTTCATACTTCTCACGCCTCATCTTTTATTCAGACCTCGTTTAAAACTCCATAGACTGTTTAAGACAAGCAGCGTCATCTACAATTCTTTGGCTCGTGCTTCTTAATATAATAATCGCTTGAATTTTCTGATACAGGGAGTCGTTGAGGAGCTGAGGTACCTCGGTACACTCCATTATGGTACTTGTCTCAACCCCGTTCCGTTATAATGGAATATTAGATTCTCCATAAACCCAGTCATGACGACATGACCGATAAAAGTTGATCTTTAAAATTCATAGTCTCAACCCCGTCTACTTCTACACGCCAAAGATTAGGAGGAAGCGAGGTAGGTCATCTCAAACTGGTGGTGTTAAGCAAGGTGTTTGCTGACGTAAACACCGTTGTTGAAGGGAAATTGCCGAAAGATGTTTGCTTCCACCAAAGTGTTGTTGAGGCCCGAGGGGCGCAAATAATTGGAAAATTCAATCTAAATTCGTTCAGATTTTGTTACCAATCAAACATAGCAGGAAAGGAGTTCATTCTATAGGATCAGGTGGTTCAGTAATAGGAATCAGGGAAAAGGAAAGTAGTGTCAATTAGATTACCGGTGCTGACTCCGTGGATCTATCCACAGTTCCTGCTCCGGCCAGAGGAAGCTATTTACGTTCGATTTTATGTACCACAATGCGACTTCCTTTTTGATGCTTAACTTTGACAATAACTCTTGCTAATGTAAACCGACGTGGAGGAAAGGGAAATAAATCTTTTGTCGTAAAAACACGGATGACCATTGTTTTTTATATGCCACGTTTTTCGTAGTTCCTTTTGTATTTGTATAGTTTTATGTTTGTTTTTGTATTAACATGTTATTTTAAGGGCACTAAAGAAACCATTATGACTATAACTTGCATTTCTTGTTTGTAGTTAACACTTATACCAAATACTCATTTTCATTTATTCGTCACGTTTTTGGAGCTTTTCAGCTTAATATGGTTTTATATTTGTACTTCCATTATATTCTTCTAGGCTTCGTTATATTACGTAATATAAAGAAAGTAAAAAAAAAAACCAATGTACGACTAACTGGTCATGTACCAACTTAATATGCGATTTGTAAAAGTCAATACAGTGATATAGAATGCACATTGTCATGACTGTAATTTGAGTGATTTTATAATTAAATTTTTAAAAAAGCTTATGCTTCGCAATCACAGTGGTGAAGGAAACAATGAAACAAAAAAACAAAAACAAATTGACTTCCCAAATCGTTTAAACATCAGCTTCATTTACCGCATTTTGCTTTATTTCCGCGAAAACAAAAGAAAGCATTTTTCAAGAAAATATGCTCATATGACGAAAGCAACCCCTATATACTTTCTCGTGTAAATCTCTTAAGCCGATGCCCATATGCGCATATTTTTTTCATAATTTATGACTCTATGTGTTCGCGTTGGTCTTGAGTAATCTTATACATTCTAGGACATGCCGTAACTTAGAACAATGTTATTTATGTACTTGTCATAACGTGTGTGTGAGTTATATGTGGGTTTTTGTACTTTTAGTTTATTTCCTTCCTGAGTAGTTACACCTTGTAGCATGTTTTCTTGAAGAACTGTTGTAGGGTACTAACTGTTTTTCTTGTTACTAGGGTTTTGCTAACTTTCCTTGTCATCTTAAGTTCACCAGATAGTCTCCTATCTACTAATTCATCGTTATGTTGTTTAGAATTCAAAAGTATTTCGGACTTTTGTCTACATCGTTTTCATATTAATGGATTTTGTAAAACATTTTCTAATAAAATGTGTGTTACATTTTGTGTAGTCTTTTGTTTTTCAAATTCTCATTTGTTTCTTTTTCCATACCTAGTAGGTTTTCATTAGTTTTTTTTGTTCCAATGACAATATCATTCCATTCAGTATTCAAAGTACATTTTCCATTTCCTTCCCCAAAAGCAGTCCAACCACTGAAATTAGTTTCTTTTTTGCAAAAAAACGCCTAATATTCGCATCAAGCAACAATGACCTACTTCCGACCCCCGGGAAGTAGCAGCTGTATCATTACTTTCCTTCAATTCCCATGCTACAAACAAAACCATGAGTAAATTACAAGTACAACAACCGTACACAATGTTGCCTAAGATAACATGGGAGGAGGTAGGTACGTAGGTAGGTTCGTTGTTAACCGCTCACCTAGTCATGGAATATTATATCTCTGTTAACTAACTTTCTTGGTTTAACCGATTCTGTTGTAGTGCTTGATCTCTTGAGTTAGTGCCAGACTTTAACGTTAATACAGTCAGGAAAATTTATTGTAAAGATAATTTTCACCCTACGTAAATTTTCCGTCTTATAGCTATTTCATACAGCTGTCAAAGAATGTCAGTTGTTATTTGAATGTAAGGACAATTTAAGTTTGTATTCAATTTGCTCTCTGCATTCTCGAGTCATTTTTATTATGTGCTTTTATCAGAACATCTTTCGTCTTAAAGTTTCCTCTCCCTTTGCCTTATCTTTAACATGTTTGAAAGATATACTCGTATTCAAGCAGTGTGGGTTTTGCGAAGTAAGGTACTGTGTTCCATGAACATGATTTTCTGTAATTCTATATGACGGTCCACGTCTAGATGATGCTAATATAATTATATAAGATATAATGTATACCTAATACCTATGAATAATGGATGCCCTTAAGCACACTGAATATAGGAGTCTTGCAGATAGTGATAGCTTTGAATAACAACAAAAGAATCAAATTAAATGATCTGAAAAATAGCCAATCTCAATCAAAGTTTCTGCGAAAAACACCCATTAAATTGAGAGTATGACGTGTCAATCATGAGTAATATCGTAAGTCATAAAATCCATTAATAAACCTCTATGGCTCCCCACAAATACCGTCAATATCATTACCACGAAACACAAACAGAAAACCCAACTATAAAAACGTATTATAGCTCATAAAGTCATTTTATTCGATTCTTACTCATTTATGACATGTCTAAGAACCTACATTCATAAATTAGTTTATCTACTTTTATTACATATACTTTATTTTACCACTCTAAGATATTATGGTGGGAATGACCGCTCGGCGGAGGGAGGGTCCTCTTATATTGGTATTCATATTTATATTTTGACTAACCATTATAAGTGAGACCTCGAGCAATTTGTATTATTTTCTCCAGTTCGCGTATATTGTTTGTGATTCGGAAGTTTGAGTTTCGGTTGTCTAATATTTGAATATTGTTAAAGTTGAACAGCAAAATTATCAGAAGTGCAGCCATTACCGTTTCTGTTGCCATCTTAAAATGGCGAAACTGTAGCAGTTTGGAACGCTCAGTTCCTTCCGAATATTTTCATTTACTTCGCAGATATAGTTTTGGTGTTTTAAGTAAATTACATGGACTTTGGAATGGTCGATTTCTAAGCACCTTATTAACTAATTGCAGCATTTTGTAATAATAGGTCTTTACCTATGAAATTGCCGTTTTGTATGAAAAAATTTAAACGAATTTTTTTCATGAATTTTTTATTTGTATTAATCGAAGTAATCACCCATGCAATCAATGCATCTTTGCCATCGCAGTGGCAGTTTATTGATGCCCTTCTTAAAGAAATCAGCTGGACGGGAGGCAACAAATTCTTCAAAGGCATTTTGTACTGCCTCTCGGGTATTAAATTTTTTTCCCGCCAAGAAGTTATCCAAATTCTGGAAAAAGTAGTAGTCTGTAGGCGCAAGGTCTGGTGAGTAGGGCGGATGACGGAGAGCTTCCAACCCCAGTTCTTGCAACTTGGAGACCGTCTGCTGTGCAGTATGAGGTCGCGCGTTGTCGTGCAGGAGCAGCGGAGACGAGCGATTGACCAATGCTGGTTGGAGATGCGCCAGCTTCTCCATCATTGTGTTCAGTTCTTCACAGTACACATCTGCAGTAATGCTCACCCCGTTTGGTAAGAAGCTGTGATGAATCACACCGGCGCTAGACCACCAAACAGTGACCATCACTTTTCTAGGGGTAAGTTTTCGTTTAGGGCATTGTTTAGGTGCTGAACCAGGATCCAACCAACTTGCTGAGCGCTTACGGTTATCAAACAGAATCCATTTTTCATCGCAGGTAACAATGCGGTTCAAAATTCCTTCATTTGTGTGTCTGTTGAGCAGTGCAAGGCACGTCTCGACGCGTACTTCGCGCTGGCGATCATTGAGTTCGTGGGGCACCCATTTGTCAAGCTTTTTTACCTTGCCAATTTGACGCAAATGGACCAATATTGTTTTGACGCTAACGTCGAAAGCTGCTGCTAATTCAGCCGTAGATTGTGTATCATCAGCTTCCACAATCGCCTTTAATTCGTCATTGTCGACCAAAGTCTTCGGACGACCGCGAGGTTCATTTTTCAGGTCGAAATTTCCAGAACGGAAGCGAGCAAACCAATAACAGGTGGTGCGTTGGTTTGTAGAGTTAGCTCCGGAAACGTCGTTGATGTTGCGTGCCGCTTGTGCCGCGTTGCTGCCACGACGGTACTCATATTCCATAATTACTCGAATTTTTAACGTATCCATGATGACGAAAAAGATTGAAATGCGATGAAAATGTAACACTAATCAATAAAGAAATGACTACTTTTAGAAAAAAAAATCCATGTTTTTAAAATAAAATTAATTTGAAATTAGAATTCATAGCCAAACAAAAATTATTTTGATTTGAAATGGCCAGTACTGCAGAACGGCAATTTCATAGGTAAAGACCTAATATTTTGATATCCACACTATCACAGATTGTTGTCGTTTTCGTAATAGTCAAGTTTTTTCATAAACCATTCAATTTGTTCCTTCAACAAAGAATGCGCATTTCTCCAGTACCAATTGCCACAACCCACATCGCACAATAGGTCAGTAAAAACTAAAAAAAAGAAAATCATAAAAAATCCCGCCCTTTTTTCCCGCGTTCCGTATCGCAGTTTGTTTTTCGCAAAGACTAACGTTAATGGCGTCGGTATGGCTGTTTATCGTTCACGTGTCAGAACTTTTTTTCAGCTATTTGAAAATTAGAACGTGTAAAATAAGGGAGTCTTTATAAGAAGCTGTTCATTTTAATGCATGTTTTAGTTTGGAAAATATGTTTAATACCTACGTAATAATAGTGTTGATACAAAAATTCGAAAATTTATTATTAACAAGTTTTAGATAGCAAATGAGACGTTTATATGCTACAAAAATAAATTATCGGTCAGTTTTTTAGCTCAAATTTTTTTTACGTTTTCTGTCGATTTGACTAAAATCAATTAAATACTAAATTGATAGTTTAGGTTAATGGGGCAGAGCCAAAAGCTGACTGAGTAAATCACGCTACAAATTATACAAACACGATAAACACAACCGCCACTTCAGTATTTGGTAATTTAGTAAATGGCACTAAATTAAAACTGCCATCTGACTGAACATCATAATCAAACGTCAAAATGCTTATTAACTTTGCCAATATTAATTTTCCACACGAAGGGAGATTTTAACAAATAAACAGCAATTAGTTGGATATCTTCCTATCTGTACAGTATTACAAATATTACCACCGGAATTAGAATATGCGAAACCATGTCACATTGAAACCGCACGTAACATTACCCTTTCATACAAAAGCCAACCCTAATTCAATTACTTTCAGTCCAATTCACCATGTCTCCTTTTCACAGGACCCTTCAAGCTAAAGTGACACGTCACTTCTTGAGAATAAGGTAGGAAATTGTGTGTTTTTGATGGATAAAGGAGTTTTGCTTCGTAGTGACATTTGTAATGAATTCGTCGCCGTTGATACAGGGCCGTAATCAGTTGTGGGAATGCAAAATGTTAATAAGATAAGGTAAGTTTAATTAGATTTGAATAGATCATGTCTGACTTTGATACTAGTGTGGCGAGGAATGGGGTTGCCTTAATTATTATATAGAACTTACGTATTCAACTTTCTTAAATATGAGAACGCAATTTATCCCCAACTCGTTCTTTTTTGTGTTTGTGTATTTTTTCTTTGCGTCATGTTTACCGCAAATAAATGTATTTTCTTTCTTTTCTTTTAGAACTGTGCTTTTTGGTCTTAATATATAGATATCTTGTAAGAAGTGATTGATCAGAAGTTAAACGATTTTTTTTTGTAATTTTTGCCATGCTAAGTAAACAATATAAAATGAAACACAATGTTTTTGAAACAATGTCGGAAACACACTACTTGAACTCAAACTGAAAGCATTTATTTCAAATAAACCGTTTACAGGCACTTTTGAATTGTCAAAGAGTCGGTCAGTTAGAAAGTTGAAGCTAATTGCCCATTCCAAAACGTAGATCTCTATGGAGAAGAATGGGCAAAAAACTCCAAGGACACTTTTAAATCAAGATAATACAAAATCCTTGGTACATTCTTCTTGTTGCTTAATATAGTTGCTTGTCTGAATTCCAGGCCTAAATGATATACACAAACAGCTCTGTATACAAACCACCTATCTAAATCCCAAAAACAATATCATGTTTATTCTTCGGAGATAAAATTGAAACAGCAATAACCAATACTTCCATCTCTTCATTCCAAATGCCTCCCTAGTAGCTGCATGCGGCGTTCATTTAGAGACATCTCAGCATCAAGTAATTTGCGCGTTGAAGTAATAATTACTCCTGATTCCCTCGCAATTTTACTCCGCGCAGTTTCTACCGGCCCTGCTGGAAAGAGACCGTGGGTAACGGTTTGTTGGGTGGTTTCATAATTGTTGTGGTTTTACTAGAAAAGGAAAAGTTAGTGGCTAAGGGAATAGTGCTATTGGTTGACCACTTCTTTCTCTCTTGTTACCCTAGTATGTCACATAGACCGCACTATTGGCTAGTGGTCACAAGTTATTACTGAGTGCCAGGTTTCCGATTAGGCAAGGGTTGCTACAGCCCTTTCACAGTTACTTTACTTCTGAAAGCAGCAACCTAACGGCAACCTTATTGTAACGTAAATAAAAATCACTGCTTTTGACAGATTTGCTAGTGGCAGCAAACTAAAAGCAACCCTATATTAACGATGATAAAGATGACAATGATTTTGAATGGTGCAAAATCAGATGTAAAATAGCTGTAAAAGGACGGTAAGCAACTTGTCATGAACTCAAAAGTAGTGAGGACTGTTAAAGCTACCATCACGCCAAAGAGGTGTACATTAATTTGATAGAAACTTTAGGATAAAACAGCTGAGATTAATCATTTTATCTTCAAATCATCATCAGAAATCGATCTCCTTATCTTATCAAATATTTCCTCTCCATAAACTACATAGTTTACACCATTCACACAAGTACAGTATATACCAAAGTTTCAAAATGGCGACTCTGAATCATACACAGACCAAGTTTCATGATTATCGTCAACTTATCTGGAACTAAGTTTCTCTTGCCATTATACATATTTCCTCGTCTGTGTTGGAGGCAAACAGGCAGATCAATATCATTATTTAAAGTTGACCATTATATTTATGATATATGGTTGTAGGATTATGTTCTACTTGTCAGATTCTTCTCGTGGCTAAATCATAGTAAGTAAGTAAGTAAGTAAATCATTTATTTGCGTAAAACATGGTATACATTGATGTTAATATTATTACAGTAGCTCAACATGTTTCGCTAAGATATAACATAGCATGCAAAAATTTATATTTTGACAAAAGGAATCAACATCTCACATCCATAAAATCTTTTAAACTGTAGAAATTACATTCAATAAGCCACTTGTGTAATTCTGTCTTAAATTTTCTCGAGTTCAGTATTTTAAGGCGACTTGGTATTTTGTTATAAATACGTACGCACATTGCAAGGCAGTTTTTGTTGTATTTCGCAAGTCTTGGCAAATCACTTAATACCAGTTTATGAGGATCTCGTCTGTTTCTGGGATTTACATCATTTGCTGATTTAAATAAATGTTTGTTGTTACCTACAAATATACACACCTCATTTAAATACAGACATGGTAGAGGTAGCAGACCAAACCTCTTGAACATTGGTCTACATGAGTCATCAGGTTTAATACCACTTATTGCTCTGATGCACTTTTTTTGTGCGATAAATGCTCTATCCATATTGGTACCATTACCCCACATTACGAGACCATATCGCAGTAGCGACTCAACATAGGCGTAGTATGACATAATTGCAGTTTTTATGTTAGTTACGTTTTTAACTTGCTTCAGTGCGTATACAAATTTATTGATTCGAGTGCTTACATTATCTACATGTTCTTTCCAGTTAAAATCTTTGTCTATTATTACGCCTAAAAACCTTGTATGGGTTGCCTCTTCGATTTTATTAATGTTAAGTTTTATATTGTTTTTATTATTATTTGATTGATTAAATTGAATGTAAACAGATTTATCTAAATTTATTTTTATATTATTCATGTCAAGCCAAAGCAGTAATTTGTCTATTGTATTATTTATGTCAAACTCATGGTCAGTCTTGTTTTTCTTTTTATCTGATGTCACTATGATTGATATATCGTCGGCAAATAATATGCATTTATGGTTGGTTATTTTTATGATGTCATTAATATATAAAAGAAACAATATTGGACCAAGCACGCTTCCTTGCGGAACGCCACATTTATTTTGCTTATATTCTGATGAGTATGGTATCATATCTCTATTACTGTTAATTTTACTAATAATGACACGTTGCTGTCTATTGCCTAAATAGGATGATATCCATTCAAGTGCAGGTCCTCTAATCCCAATAGTCTCTAGTTTATCCAACAATATGGTGTGCGACACAAAATCGAAGGCTTTTGATAAATCAAAAAAAAGTCCCGTAGTCAGATGATTATTATTAATATTTGAGAGTACTGCCTTCATAAGAGAGTAAATAGCTAATGATGTGGATTTCTTTTTTTGAAATCCATACTGTTCAGTACTTATTATTTGGAATTTATTGCAAAATTCTATTAGCCTTTTATACATACATTTCTCATAAATTTTTGAAAAAATAGGTATCAATGTAATTGGACGGTAATTACTAATATCACTTTTATCTCCTTTTTTAAATAACGGCTTAATAATTGATAATTTTAACCTATCGGGAAATGTTCCTGCTGCAAAAGACATGTTTATTAAATGGGTTAAAATACTAGTCAATTCATTACAGCAAGGTTTTATGATTTTAGTACTAATTTCGTCATAGCCCTCTGATCTAGTGTTGGACAGGGACATTATTTCAAGGCGCACTTCGTTTTCTGACATAGGTTTAAGAAACATTGAGTTGACATATCTATTTTGTCTATAATTTTGAACAGCTGGATCTTGCGGTAACGTTTGCGTCAAATTCACGTAATAGTTATTGAATGTAGAAGCTATTTCTACAGGGTCTGTAACTACAATACCATTTAATTTTATTGCATCTATATTATCTTTAGGGGTGGTATTTTTATTTATTTCATTTTTGATGACAGTCCAAGTGGCTTTACATTTGTTATCTTGTGTTTCTATATATTTTATGTTCGCATTCTTTTTTGAGCTGTAAATACATTTTTTAAGCATAAAGGAATATTTTTTATATATTAATTTATTAGAATTATTTTTGTTTTTATAAAATTCATAGCGTAATTTTCGCTTAGTTTTGCAACTTTGTCTAAGACCTTTGCTTATCCACTTTTGCGTGTTTTTAGCGGTACTGTTGACCCTGAGTCTTACCTTAGGAAAACAGAGATTGTAAAAGAGGCACCACAGATCATGAAAATCATTAAAGGCAGAATTTGAATCTGTGTTTATATATATATCAGACCAGCAAAGACTTTGTAAGCATTCCCGGAATTTTCGGATATTATCTAGGTTGTAATCTCTTTTATAAACATAGTGTATTGATGCTTTTTGTGGTACATTTTGAGAAGGAAAGCTAAGCATTTGTGCTGTATCATGATCTGAGAGATGTAACGGTAGTACGGTTGCAGTAGCATTGGAAATATTGCTCAAAATATGATCAATACAAGCCAATTTACGTGTAGGAACATTTATCAGCATTTTCAAATTATAATTATTGCATAAGTCTTGTAACCGATTTGTAATGTTACCTTTTTTTAGTGTATTTATATTCAAATCACCAGCTATAACTATATTAACTGTAGACTTGTATTTATTTATTAAATCGTGCAAAAGTTTGTGTAATTTTAATAAAAACTGTGTTGGATCAGATTTAGGAGTGCGATAAACACATATAATGACTAATTTACCACACATTAATTCTATTCCACAGGCTTCAAACGTATTTTGAGAGGCGTATTTTTTAACTATTGACAATTCTTTATGATTTAGCTCTTTTTTTACTAATATACAAAACAGACGCACGAGTCGATCGAAGGTGAAGCTACGGTTGCCGCGGTCGGTTCGTGGATGGGTTACAATCTATTACATATCGGGACCCCTCCGTGCCTCAGACAGCACGGTAAGCCGTTGGTCCCGGCTATCATTCGTAGATTTTTGACAATCGTAACGATTAGTCAGAAGCCCAAAATTTTGACAACCAGTCTTACCAAGGGGAATCGTATTACCCAGTAACTGGGTTGTGGAGACAAATCCGGTTAGACTAGAAGCCGATCCCAACGTAGTTGAGAAAGGCTAGGCAGGTGAGGGTTGTAATAATGGCCTACCTCTCTATTCAGTAACAACCTTACCATGACAACTAAGGTGTGATGAGCTTGACGCGAGCTGTCATGCCACCTCTTGCAAGGGATTTACTTTTTTGACAGCTCATTTCACCTATGTTTTCACAGTAAGATTTTTACAGTATAGATCGGTTGTAAATTTGGGGGGGAAGAGCAATGTTTGAAGTGGTAATGGACTTGGTACTTTTCCTAAATGGTCTTCAAAAATGCATGTTCTGCCCATAGCATAATCACCCTTTAATGCTCCCACTGCTGGGACACAAGCCTCCTTTCTGCGAGAGGGGGTGGTCCGTAAGCCATTACCCGGGCCCAGTGCGGGTTGGTGGATGTCACATGTCTTCGAATTTTTGTTCTAGGACATGCCGGTTTCCTCACGATGTTTTCCTTCACCGTTTTCAGAGTTTTGAATTGTGCGTATGAAAATTGTAAATAAAGAATGTTGAGTGAACACTCATCCAAGGTAACAGCTTGCCATTTACAGTAGCCTTATTACGTAGCAGTAAGGGTGATTTTTGAGTAGTTCAACTGAAAATAGTTCATGTGATTGACCGTACCAAAATTTATCGTTGAAATTTTACACGTCATTAAGTACAATGCAATTGCATTACAATTTTAAGTAAAGTAGATTATCATGAAAAAAAATTCAACCAGTGGGGTAATTGCATAACACACTAACAGTAAGAATGGTTTTCATTTTGACAGTTCAACAACATTCATTGCGTTATTTACGTTGTTGAACAGACAAATTTTTCGAACATATGAAGCAATGGATTAGCAATAGGCTTCAAAATTATTCAGATTGTGACTGATAGTGCAATTAGGGTGCAGTTCTGATCGAAAGTAAAGTTTTGTAGACCACCAGAAAATAAGGGAGAAATAGTAATAATGCTGTTTTCACCTTCAAAGAAAATAATTAACTTCATCATTTTGCATAAAATTGATTATATTAAAGGTTGACCCAATAACTTTTATGCCCCTTACCTCTTGAATATTCTTTTGAGTAAGCTTTCTTTGATTAACTTTGAAGGGAAAACACACTGAAATGGAAATTTTATCAAATAAAACGAATTTTCGGAGTCTGATGTCAAATAAACATTATACGACGTAATTCGTAATTTAATCAAAAAGTACTCGGATTTTGTGAAGATAATTATGTTATTACCGATTCCGGTGTTGTTGTTATTTGTTGTATGAAGATTTACTTTATTTTAATGAAATATATTATGAACATGAGAACATAAAATAAGAAAGCTGGTCTTTTTAAAGTGGTACAAATACCAGTTACCAGTGAGTGGTATAGTGGTGACAATAACAACAATTTTTACTGTCAACTCAAAGTTAGTCCAACTTAAAATACTTTTAATTAGAGTTTTATTGCTGGTCGTTTTTATGTATTAAGATAAATACGACACTTATTTAAGCAAACATAAATCACCCAAAAGTTTAACAATCTTTAAATCCAACACATATTGTCGACATTTTTCAACGAGCTTTGTTACTTACAGCCCGCCACGCGCCGTGTCCATGAAAAAGCGAGTCCCGACAAGAATAATAGCCGTGAAAATCACACCGACACAAAACATCCATCATAAAAACAAACAACATCGAATCACTTTGTTTCTTTCGAGAACAAAAACTTTTCAATTCGCCCCATCCGCGACTTTTCTAAAGACAGATGAAAAAAATAGGGGCGGTGAGCACATTTTTGCGCTCTCCGCCCCTATTTTAAACATCCGTTCTCTGTTTGAAATACAAATAAGCGGAATTAACTACATGTCGGCATTCGACCGACAATTATTCTCTGTCTGGCATTTACATGTCGTTATTTTTCCCTACTGTAATTTCGACGTCTGCTGTTTGCATTCAACGTACGTATTGCGAAGTTCTGATAATTTATTGCACCGTATCCACGTTTATTGATAAACGACAGCGCGAATCGTGACGCGTTCGTGCAATAACGATTTAAAGCCGAAGCCCTTTGTTCGTAGTGAATTTATTGTATTGTGAACTGTACGGATTTCGTTCGATGCTAAAAAAATTTGGTCCTGAAGCTGAAGTATGGTAGTTGAGTTCTATTGTTTATTGGGTTTGAAGTTAACATCTGTTTTTGCTGAGAGTGGGGTTGAGAGCTTTAAGTTTGTTAAGGATCGCATGAAGATTTATTAGCAATTAAAAAAAGAGATACGTAAAAGTGACACAGGTAACGAAAAGCAAAGAAATGAAAAGGTAACTTTGTTCAAGGTTGTCCATGGCTATTTATTTCGATGAAACACATCACTATGACACACGTTTAAGTCGAAACTATTTCAAACTCAAAACCTGAAGTTCATTTAGATCTAGAAGATTATACGTCCAAAGCTGACACGGCAATCAAACGGTACCTTTTGAAATTCCACACAGCCACTACCAAATTCGAAATATGAAATTGACAATCGCACTCACCGCATTGTGTCCAAGTCGGGGATAGGATCGATGGATCGTACAACCGCAAACCTGGTCAGTGTGCTGTATGGAGCTGGGAGTTGTCTAATGCATACCCCGGTTACGGCCAAGAACATTGGCCTTATCCGTTCGCTCCATTTAGCGTTCCGGTATTCCGCCACCAATATCATCGGTCTTTGACGATCATTCACAGGTTTATTGGAGCTAAATCTGACACCAACGTTTATTACGATTGGTTCTTGTTTCAAATGTTCGTAGTTTTAATTGAGTTTGCCACTGAAGGAGCGTTTGCGCTTGATTGTGAACAATTTGTGATGAACGAATGGTACCTAGTGACGGTGTTTGCGTTAATAAGGTCGACTATTTGACGTGATTGGAGTAATGAGTAATAAAGTTGAGTTTCAATATGTAATAATGTAGGTGTTCAATTATCTAGCTATGTGATTTTGCCTTGGTAGGGCTTTTGTGACGTTATAAGAGATAGTTTTATCTTCCTGAGAAATAAATATACTTATCGAAGTGGGATAATATTCGTCCTTATGCTTATGGCATCTACAATGCCATATGCGAGCTACGCGTCACACTGACGTCACGCAAAATCCTGCATCGCGCAAGCAGAGTTTACCGCGCAACTAGCAAATATGCAACGCCCCGACTAGTGTTGAAAATAAAATGTCAAATACAATGTATCTTTCAATTGCCCCTGTATTTTTCAATAATATACACAAACTTTCCTTGCGGATCTTCAGTTTTATCTTTCGCAAGTTTAAGTTTTTTTTATTTATTTTACGGTGTATTTTTCGCATTGACATAAAATAAGATGGTATTTTGAGGGTAAATTTATAATGATGTTAAATAAAGTACATACAACTTGCATCATTTAATTACATTACTGTTAATTTAATGTTCAATTAATATTAATAAGCAAGATTTTTCCCTTTGATTGTTAAATATGAAACATGCACAGTATTTACCAATCATTATACGTGTATGATTGTATTTTTCAGACGAACGTGAAATTAGTTTTTTTCGAAAATGATATGTAGTTCATAGGAAAGATAGAAAGTTTCGAAAAAAACAAAATGTATCTTTCGCAATTTTCAACGCTTGTCCCGGCATCAATCGTGGGGCAGTTGCCCACCAGACACGACACCCGTCTGGTCGGAGGATCCTCCCTTTTCTATAGAGTATGAGTGAACTTTACACCCTTTTCCTCATACCTCTATAACCTTATAATCATCATCGTTTCTCAAATAAGATAGGCATAACAACAAAGATATTTATTATTCCAAAGAAATACGATTCCGATACACACAATACTAAACATATCAAGGTAGATAGCATAAAGCACAAAGTATTTAACAGACAACTCACTATCTTCACAAAACCTTCGCATATTCAAAAAAAAATATCTTTAAGAAAATATTTTCTTTTATTGTGTCGTAGGTAACACGTTATACTTTATTGACAGACACCAACAGGTGTTGCTACCCTAAATCCATCACGGCTTTGACAATGTCGAGTAAATATTGAGTTATCATTTTGATACGAAAAAATATCAAGGTACCGCTGTTATTCAATATCTGTGATATTTTTTATTTATGACTTTCTATATAGGAACTTCGGAAATCGGAAGACACATGTCCTTGGTGTATGAGAATATGGAAATCCGGTCGCGATGAGATGATAAAGCATGCTGGTAATTTATATGCAAAAGAGCCTAAAATTACTTTCTATTACATAACCATCATGCTCGCAGCTTTGATAACAGCGGCACGGGCCGATCAAAGGTTAAGGTACGCCTTCCGCAGTCGATTCATGGAACCCCTCCGTGCCTCAGCAAGCACTATAAGCCGTTTTTCCCGGCTGTCATTCGTCGATCTTTGACAGTCGTTACGGGTATTCGGAAGCTCAAAAGTCTGACAACCAGTCTTACCAATGGGTATCGTGTTACCCAGTAACTACCTACCAACCTACCTGCCTACCCAAATGTCCTTTCTTTGGTATTGTTCGTCGAATCGTTGAGCTCCTTAAGTTTTGAGTTGAGCTGCACGATTACTGACAAATGCGTGCTCTGACTGGACAGCTCCACTAATTCTGTGTGTTTTTTCCTCGAAAGACCATTTCAGACACAAATCTACATGTCTTCACATAATCTGACCAAGATTATGTCTGGACTTTAAAAGACACTGTGACCTCTGAGTTTGTTTCGGCCTTTCTTTTCAGAGTAGTCGGATAGGAAACGCCGACCTCATCTAGTTTTAAAATATGATTGACGTGTAAAAGTGTTTGTACAAACCTACTTACAGAAATAAAACCATTTATCATTTAACTGGGTTGTGGAGGTCAGATAGGCAGTCGCTTCATATATAAAATTAGTATTTAACACGGAGCGGATTCTAATCTAACTGGATGCAGCTGAATATCAATGTATTCAGCTGGGAAATGGCTGGCTATGCCGATTGATTGATTGACGTCACCACCATCCTCTGAAAATTAATTAATTGAAAGCACATTTTAAACCCCGTAAACAAAAAACTTCCGCCATGTTATCAGCTATTTGATACAGTTATACGACATTATATTAATTGAATCGTCATTAGTATTACACGTGTGTGCAAAATGTCAAATGATTCGAATCGGCTTGCGGAAAGTGGTTGAAAAATCAATCCTAATATTATTGAATATTATTCGCTTATACACAACAACACTACATATCAAGCTATAAATCTAGTATAAGCTGATCTCGCATTGTATAGGATTTCCGTACAATGAGAGGTCAGCTTATACTGGAAATGTAGGTATAGCTTGATACGTAGTCGCGTGTACACAGAGCCAACTATGAGAGTGAAACTTGGCAAAATCATTTAAAAAATACTGCTCAAATCATCAATCATAAGTTTGTATGTACCTACGAAGGACTTAAATATATAATAATCTTGCTTCTACCTGGGCCTTCGCCTGCGTGAAGTTTATTTTTTACTAGCGACCCGCCCCGGCTTCGCCCTGGTATCAAAGCATAATATAATATAGCCTATATCACCCGGAGATAATGTAGTTTCCCAACAGTGAAAGAATTTTTGAAATTGGTTCAGTAGTTTCGGAGCCTATTCAATACAAACAAACAATCATATATTTTCTCTTTACAACATATGAAAAAAAAAAGAAAATATGAAATTAATATATTCGTTTCATATAGCTTATATAAAAAGTTTGTATTTTTAACTCAAACTCAAACTCAAAGCATTTATTTCAAATAAACCAAATACAGGCACTTTTGAATTGTCAAGGGGTCGGTCAGTCAGAAAGATGAAGCTAGTTAGCTAGTTAGAACATAGCGCCATCTATTGAATACTTACTCAATCCAGTCAACAGATATCGCCATCTGTTAGAATCGTTTGGAGCTAACAGATAATTGTGACTGTCATATAATAGACAAATAATTTGCAATAAAATAATATTGCGACTATAAATTGAGATGTAAGCTATCCTATCTTTCAAATTGGATCAAATTGCACACGGTGTGCAAATCAAATTTGAAATCGGTTCAGTAGTTTAAGAGTTCATCGCGGTCAAACAACGTGACACGTAATTTTTATATATATGAAGATAAAGTAGAACACGTACACACGGTGTTAAATACCGAACACCGGGAATGTTGCTTAGGTCTTAAATTTGACCTTATGTGTATACTAGTAGGGTTGAGAGTTTGAATAAAACAACCAAACTGTACACTGTTCTATAGCCGGTATATACATTTGCTAAAATTCACAAGACCCCAACCAAATTATTGTAACAAAACCATAACGAGTTCTAATTCAACGCCAACGCCATCTAGTTACGTCCTATACAACTTTGGAAAAATACAATTAATTTAGTTGACCTGATTAGCGGCTTTTGATCATGCATGATCATTAACACACGGCTATATATGAAGCTACGCATTTCCAGTATAAGCTGATCTCGCATTGTATAGGATTACCGTACAATGAGAAGTCGGCTTATACTAGAAATGTATAGCTTGATATGTAGCCGTGTGCACTCGGCAATAGTGTAGCTTTGTATCACTGAAAGAATTTCCAGAGATTACCTTTCACAAACAAACAAGCAATTTTACATCAATAAAATATTAACTATGATAAAAAAAAACCCTCTACAAATTAAAGTTTTTCTATTTACCTACACTCAAACGTCAAAAATCTTAAGAATCCAATCCCTCAAGCCCACATTCCTTCTCCGTTTACTTCTATTTCCCTGCGAATATTGAGCGAAAAACTATTTCCTTAGTAAAATTATCCCGTCGTGGTCCTCAAGCTCACGTAGTGTAGAGGGCTGTGTAAATAACGGTTTAATGGATATTCTGCCTCGGCGCGGATACAGGGCCGTATTCCGAACGAAAGTGGTGCTAAATTCTCATAATATCCGCTACTTGCGCGCGGTATGAAAGATGTGTTTCCGGATTAGATAGGTAGTTGTGTTTTGTTTCGTTTTTTTATTTGTGCTATTTGTTTTGTTTATGTAATACATAAACGTTATTCTTTCGTAAAACACATTTAACGATACATATTTCCACAAAGAAAACAATATAATTGCGACCGAGATAACCTTGAAATACCAGCCGACATTTAACAAATAGGCGGAAATGTATAGGATACGATAACGTGATAATGTGAACAATGGTGTGATTGTGAAAAGAATAAGATTCTTATAAGTAGGCAGTTTTTATATTAAAATAACAAACATAAAACATCGTGCTTAATTAAATTAAAAACTAAAAACCAATACACAAAGTAAAATAAAAACAATACACCCACAAAAACGAAATGCCATTTACAGAAGCACTCCGATGGGTGCATTTATATCCGTCCGTCTCTGTATCCGTATAAATATCCGTATCCGCACCGACTGAGCTACGTGACACGACGCAACACGTCTCCAAATTCGTATTGGGAAAATACGAATGGGTATTTCAATTGGTTTTGCGTATTAACGTCACTTGTCTTCCCAACACTAGTACATTATGTCTATTCAATTAAGTACAAAGGGTTCAGATTCGATCGATCTTGTATTATTCAGAGAGGGGGGAAGGGAGGGGAGTATAATCTTTGCTTTGATGGTATTATAGTATAATCTATCGATGTTATATATTATGTACATCCCGTATTACTAAGTACTGGGCGGATAATAGGCTGAGATGTAAATATTTTAGAATAATAAAGGGCGGCAGGAACATCGACGCGCCATCTGTTACCATGGATTTAGTACATGATTCCATACATTTCGACCGCGTAGGTATTGCACTTTTCTATGAAACAGCTGATTCTTTTTTCAAATGATAAATGGTTTTATTTCTGTAAGTAGGTTTGTACAAACACTTTTACAGGTCAATCGTATTTTTTAAACTAGATGAGGTCGGCGTTTAATATCTGACTACTCTAAGAAGAAAGGCCTAAACAAACTCAGAGGTCACAGTATCTTTTAAAGTCCAGACATAATCTTGGTCAGATCATGTGAAGATCGTGTAGATTGGTATCTGAAATGGTGTTTTGAGGAAAGAATCACACAGATTGAGTGGACCTGTTCAGTCAGTGCACGCATTTGTCAGTTATCGTGCAACTAGACTCAGGAAGTCATGACTTAAGGAGCTCAACGATTTGATACTTTGATAACCGACGTAAGATTTCTACTCTAGGGGGTCTAGAATTATGTGCTGAATTAAGGTTTCAGTTTGCGCGTCAATGTCTCTGCCAGCCTGTATATCACTTATTAAGTTATAGTAGAACAATTAATATATTTGATGATGTTGACGACTGTTATTGATAGACAAGTCATGACTATCAAAATTGTAAATATTTTATTTTGTTATTTATATTTTGTGTTTCACGAACTGTGTCCAAATAAACGTTATCCTTTCTTTTATTTCTTTCTTAAATAGCTGAATATTCGACCTCATTGCAAAAAGTCAAACTCAAGGCATTTATTGCAAATAAACCAATTACAGATATTTTTGAATTGTCAAGGGTTCGATCAGTCAGAAAGATGAAGCTAGTTGCCCATTCCAAAGCGTAGTAGGTACGTATAGAGAAGAACGGGCAAGAAACTCCACTCCAATTGCAGTGTTTTATATCCCAGACACATTGAAAATTCGACCCTGATTAGCAAACTCATGAAAAGGCAAACAAACACATCAAATTCCTTTTCAAAAGCAGACTCACAAACCTTGTTTTGAAAATAACGTGGCATCCATAAATAAGACGGAATACAGAAAAGTTTTAATGCAAAAAATCCAACATAATGCAACTTTCACTCGGCGACAGTCGTTACGCTGTTGAATAAAACATACGAATGTATTTCATTTCACTATTTCATCAGCGCTCGCTATAAGGGGTGAAGAAACTGATTCAGGGCTGCCGGATTCTATTTAGAGCTAGAAAAGATAGTTACTGAATAAAATATACAGCTAGTGGCATTTTACGTAATCCTCATGTGAGATTTAAATTGTTAATTCGGTAAACTTATCTAACATTGATATAAATTCTTAAATATGTTTTAATGAATTTAGCACAGGTTTTGAAAACTAGAGTGTGATTTTAATTTCTATTTAATATCAGGTTCTAACTATCGAACCATTTTCACCGTTCAAATTTCCATTCACCTAAAATTACTGGTAGCCCTAAGACGTTTAGTTCGAAATATTCATAATTTTGTATGGCCCGCGAGCGTCAAAAGAAACCTTCGCCGGGACTTACATATTTATCAGCGTACTTCGCGGGCCGCGGGCAAACTCCGGGAATTTAATTTGGCACGCGAGGGTGACGCGCGTTCTTTTACCAATTTAAATTTTTGAGACAGACTCTGTGTCTCGTCGTGGTCACCTTAATGCATGACCTGGGTTCCAAATGTATGCTGCAAAATGTTTTCAGCTTGGAGGAAATGTGTGTGAATTTTTATGTTGGACGAATATTAGAACAGGTAATTTTAGCACTTTGAGAACATGGGACAGATGGTATCGTTATTTTAAGTAGCTGCACAACGTTTTATTGTGTGTTGTATCAGTTGAGAGAAAGTACGCGCAGGAAAGGTATTAAAAGCAAAATAATACCCCAACTTAGGATTGTTCAACATAGTGCTCAATATCAAGCAGTGCGGATTTTTAACAGGTTGCCATTGGACTTAAAACCTATCATTTGCAAAAGCTCATTTAAGTCAAGACTCAAAGCGTTTCTATTGGAGACATTTCTGTATTCTATAGACGATGACATATCCACGTTTTAAAAAATTCACGTTAGTTACTATGAGACTGGGTAATATTGGTATGTAGTAGCTTGTAATGTTATTGAATTTATAAATATTTTGGTTATTTTCTATAAATTATTGTTTTTTGAATGTGTTAGTTTTAGTTTTATAATTTTAATGAACGTGATTTTATTTATTTATTTATGATTTGATACACAATGTGAATTGTTCCTGAATAAATTGAATTGAATTAAATTGAATTCTAACCTAATGAAATTATTAGTTTTTTTATGTCACCGAAGCTAAATCATTGAAAGAAATTCATTTGGTGTAGTCTTTGTCATAATATTACTCTTACGGTCCAAAATTTCGCAATAGTAAAAATATGCCTAACACTCATCCCTATTAGGGTAACAAGTTTAAACAGATCCTTTATACCACAAACAGAAACCCTAAAGCCCTTAACCTTAATATATTAGAAACAATTACGACGTAGGGTATAAAATACGCATATTAAGCTTCAAAACAATTGGAAGAATTCGGGTGATAACCAACAAAAACAATTTTGTGATTCAACGAATACACTCTAAAGTTCTTTTCAGTTTTAGGCTGCGTAAAGTTTTTCAATTAGGAGCAAAACGACCGCGTTAGACAGAAAAAAGGAAATTTCTAAAGACGTACCTATTATTTAAGTTTAAGTGGAAGTCATGCAACAGTTTTTAATTATTGAATTAGAGGCCACCGCCGTGGAGTATTGGTACTCAAAACTCAAAAATTTCAACGCATTTATTTCGAAAAACCAATTACAGGCACTTTTGAATTGTCAAGGGGTCAGAAAGATGAAGCTAGTTGCCCATTCCAAAGCGTAGTAGGTACCTATGGAGAAGAACGGGCAAGAAACTCCACGGACACTCTTTTAAATCAAAATATGGTTACAAAATATTGGTTACATCATTCATGGTGAAATTATGCATGTGAGAACGATGCCGAACGTTAAAAGCGTCCGTAATAAAAAGACAAAAAACAATTCAAATTTTAAATTAAATTAAAATAAGGCCGTGGCAGCTAAGAGATGACCAGTCCCTACTGACGGCGCCCGTTCTCGAACATAACTGCCCGTTCATGACATGACATGTTTTATTTGGAGTGCTATTTATGAGACGTAGGCGTATATAAAACTACAGAAAAGGTGCTTTTTCCAGGTGGACTAACTCGTTTTATAATAAACAGGAAGCTTCTACAAGTTAGTTACGCGATGGGGTCATGAACAAAACTTTTTGCTGGTCACCCCAATTTCTTTAACTTGTATGTTGCTGCACCTAAATCTTACCATCTTTGAAGTTTCGAAAGCAGATTAATAACTAAATTATGGGTTGCAACACAAGATGGCTGCATCTTGTTACGTATAATAACGTCATGTTTCTCCCTGAAGGTGAATCCTCAGCTGTAGCCCGCCACATTCAAATTTTGTATGGTTTTTAGCAAATTGCAGCTCTGTTTTACGTCGTATGTTGATCCAAATGGTATTCGCGACTGTAGGAATGACATATTTACTGAATAATAATCATCAATTTCATATCAATGGTCACACTTTAGAAATTTACTTCACCTAAGAATTTTCATATGAAATATTGTGAAAACTTCTTAGGTGGAACAAATTTATAAAGTGTCCCTTAAAATCCCCCTTAATGTAATAATTGGGTATACTTCATCAATTATAAATGGTCTTTCTTCTTGTTAGATGTGTTGGGAAACAAACTTATAACAATTTTATGTTTTCTCTTTTATTATTCGGTTGGATTTTCTCATAAAAAATATTTTTTTGTTACCATAAAACAAGTTCCGAACATGATATGCACCCTTTTTCATTATTTTTACGATCTTAAACACCATTAAAAATACTGATGCCAATCTTAATTTACCTACAACAAAAAATCGTTACCTCAATGAATATTTAATTTGTAAAATTAAGAATTTTACAAAATCCCTTACTGCTTGCTTATAATATGATTGGGTCCGATGTTACGATTAATTTCCGCTGGTTTAATTAAGCTTAGAAACTTGGCAGTTTTTCAATTTTCCGCTCAAACTTATTTCATGGTAATCTTTAAATCCTTTTTAGGCTGCGAAGAACGATTTTATTAATAAACATGATGATCTCAATTTAAATTTTCTAGTATAACCGTCCATTTAGGCCTATCGGACGTACACGACGCTACTCCAAAAATTACGTATTATAAACTCAAAATAATAAGTGGCCAGAATATAAAAAAAAGAAAGAAAGATTGTTTATTATGCACAAACAAAACGCAGATTACAAAAAAAAATACACAAAATACACACATACAAAGTAGCCAAAAAACTCTTAATCAAGCATAGCACAAGCAATAGTATTTTTAATGGCGGTCCGTATATGGTGCAACCACTCACAAACTAGTTGTTACTTATAACCAGAGATCGGATATTCGGATGCATATTTACGTAAAGTAAATTTTTACATAAGTATATGAAAGTACGGATTCCTAAAATATATTTTTTGTAAAAAAAGCCAGGTATGCCAGGAACACCGGTAATGTAAACATGGTAATGTATATTTATTTATGCATATTTATTTAAAATTAATGTTTAACCCTCGATGCAAATCTGTGTATGTAGGGTGTAAGGGATGGTGTGTGTTAGGTCAAGTTAAGATGTTTTGGATACAAAAGCGCATTCTATTTTAGCCAACTTCTTAACTTTAGGTGAATATGCATCCGAATATCCGATCTCTACTTATAACGCCTTTAGCAAACATCTCTAGAATTTGACGATCAAGAAGCATACGTGAACATTGGCAAAGAAAAATTGATACACCTAAGTACCTACTACAAAACCTTTACTTGTCAAGGGATCATAATATTGTCATGGTAAAAACATTATTGTGTTAAAATAAGAAAATCTTCAACACCAACAAAACATTACGGTGTGTAACTCAGATTTTCTCCCAAACGTAAGGACAATTAATTCATTTAACTTGGTATGTGCCTTCTATATAAATGTTTTCGGTTTCCTTTTTGTTCTTAATAAATAAAAATATTCAAACGCTCAATGTACTTTTAAAGAATACAAGCAGGGTGCCCAATGGCGTTTTCCACCGGCAAAAATGTCAAAATTTCATCTCCTATTTATCCCCTTTAAGGGATGAATTTTCAAAATTCCATCCTAAGTGCCCACTTTCGTTATGAAAGGAACTCTTGCGCAAAATCTCGTGCTTCTTGAACAGTGAATTAATTAATTTAAGAATTTCATAAGGTTAGATATTTATAACATTGTATTTTTTTAAACAGAACCAGCTATGTAGGTACTAATGTAGTCATAAAAAATGGCGTCCGAATTTTATATTTTGTAACTAACTTTAAATCCATCGGGCCGAGTAGACTTAACCAAATTAAAACATCTACCACTCGCGGCTCTAGAACTTGCCTAAAATTAAGTTTTTCATAATAAAATCGGCGAACAATTTTGCATTCACGCCAGAAGCTTTTATTGGCATCATAGTAAATGATTCTGAACGAAATAATTAACAAACGGACATTAATTTAATTTAATTCTGCATATATATTTGTGATGGTCGTAATGAGAATTTTAATTTGGTACAGGGAGCGACGAAAGTCGATTAAAACCTATTTTTTAAGACAACACAAATTCTGGATATACTAATAGTGTCAAAATAAGTGACGTTGCTAACCGTATAGCGCTACAAGGTGATTGTGGCGCGTGGCCAAAATCGGAACTAACGCCGCCATCTTGTTTTTGTTAATAAATTTCATGTGTCATTTCACAAAACAATGAGGGTTTTTTGAAATAACATTCACTATATGGCAGCACTGAGACGTCAGGTGCGCGCACCTGTCAAAAGTGTCAAAGCGCCTTTATTTTCTTTAGTCTTGACTGAATGATGAACGAACGAATGAAAGGAATGATGAACGTCATCATATGATTTTATATTCATGTCAAAATGGAAGACCTCTTGTCAAAGTGGCGCCGACTGGTGTCGTGAATTTACATGAACACCCTCATTGCACAAATGTTTATCAATAGCAGACCCCTGCCAACGTTATTTGAGTGCAAAAAATATCCTTGTAGCAGTATATATCATTAGGTATATTACCTATAGTTTGCAAGCTCTGCATAAAGAAGTCCAATTCTTGAATCGTAAATCGGATAAATTCATTCACACGATTATTTTCTTTACCCGAATGAGGAAATAACGTAGTTCATCCACTTCAGACAATAATCACTTATAAGCCTCTTACAATAGCTGCAGAATCCAACATGAAAGCTCTTATAGGCCACTACAGTAGAAGAATAATCATGATTATTCTTCTACCATTATAAAGTATTAGCACACTGCAATTTTATTGTTTCCTCGTTCTTACTCTGTGAAGTGCCAATCCTCTGTTACCTTTGCTAGAGGGATATTGCCAGTTGCGTTTTATTGTTAAGTCTTTCTGTTACCCCAAGAATCTTTTAGCCTTGCATCTTTATCATTAACTAGTGACCCGCCCCCGCTTCGCGGTTCTCACGTCTTGACGGCAAGTTGAGATCTCTTTTTTATAAGTATGTTTCATAATACACAAAAACCTTGCAGAATACAAATGAAAATTTTGTTAACTTAGTGATGGTGAAAATAGCATCAGAACTCGTTGCGTAGTTTATAAGAACAAGGCGGTCACACATGCAGAAACGAAACGCGACTTTAATTTATAACATGTATATTATAGATTTATACTTTGTTTTTAAGTTATGTTCCTTATTTTACTATATTGAGGTGGCTTACTGTGTCCATGGTGATTAAAAGTCTCCTACCGTAGAATGAAACATATATGTCGGAAATCCGGACGCCAGCGCCACCCGGTGGCGCTGGACAGAGTCTATAACATAAGGTTTGACCAGAGTTAAAGCAGAGTTGGTTGTTGGCGGCTAAGCAGTGAACACGTTCAGAAACTGTCGCGCGTTCCGTGTACCTACAGTGTGTGATTCGGTAGTGTGACTTATTTGTTCGTAAATTATAATTTGATTTGAACTGCAAACGGTTTTTCTATTGCGCAATAACCAACACTTCCCATAGTACGCCTACATTAGTTAAAATATGGCTGATAATAACGAGAGAGACGTACCTTCTCCGTCATATATAATTTTGAGATTTCATATTATACTAACCCACTTTCCTAAATATCGTACAATCTAAAAAATAACACCCATGTACGTAGCCAACGTTTATAAAAATAAGCCTCCTCCAAAAACATCTATTACGATCTCTTTTTATTTTTCATTTAGCGAGCTACCAGCGTTTTTTGTGGGTGTGAATATACAGATGGAGGTTTGACCCCTCCCTTCACCCCGTTTCAACCCCATCGATACAGATAAAGACCACTTTGACCCGTAAAGATTTGTGGGGGATTATCTCTTTTATCACATTCAGTTCGGAAAAAAAAACAATTTTGCTGAAAACAATCCTGTTTGAACCCGGTTGTTGAAACCTTCATGGACTGTTTCTTTATGTAAATGTTTAGTGATTGCGAAGAGGATTTTTTTGGCAGATTATTTTTGGTTTGCTGTTGTGAAAATCATGAAACATTCTTTTTTGTTTGTTTTTAGAACATTTTAACTTATTGTCATTTTCGTTTACGGATATGATTCAGAATGTTAGGACTGCGTCAAATGCATCATTCTTAAGAGCATGTAATCATATTAAATACAAGGTCTCAAAACTAAAGATTAATACGTAGATCTTAAAGTTGAAGAATTTGAATAACTTACCCTCTTAACAACAGTGCTAAAGCCAGCCACAAACTTCAACATAAACCAAGAACGGGCAACCCACAACACTATAATTTCTCACAACCACTACTTCACCCCTACTATCTCCTGTTTTGACGCTATTTTTGTACAATAAATACAGAATAATCCAGTGCGTGAATAAAAAAGTACAAAAAAAATACCATTTGCGACGGCCATTATCCTCGGCCAGCATGCTGACGTAAGCTCGAATTAACTGCCTGCCCTCGTCAACAAGCGTATAGAAAACTGGGCGAATAAAATGGTGCTCGCTGTACATTTTTACCCGGTTCACCCCTAATGGGGTAGATTGGATGTATTTTATTAATGACGCTTTTTAATTTGATTTTCGTGTTGCTAGTTGTTTTAACTTTATGTTTTTGGTAGGTAATATGCTGCATGCTGTTCACACGACGTGTGTGTCGTTATATTGGTGTTCTTTTCAATCGTTCAATAAAATAGATTATAATAGAATACTCTTTATTATGTACATCATAAAAATTACAGATATAAATGTAGAAATTTTACATAGGGAGACACAATAGGTGGTCTTATCGCTAAAAGCGATATTTTGCAGACAACCTTTGGATGGATTACAGTGAGAAGGAGAGACAATAATGCAGGTAGTCAGTGGTCTACCATTTACGTATACAATAAATACATACATACATAAAACATATACTTATCTGTAGGAAATGAGCAATGTGTATTGTCTTTGGTCCCTGGCCCTAGTATCAAGCAATAGACAAAATTGACAATTTTTTATAGCTTGAATGCGAGGCTTTTGGCTATTTTGTATGTGTCTATTAAATGAATGCCGTTCATTTGTAAGTTGCGTTGTGTTTGTGCAGAATAAACAATTTTTCTTTCTTACTTTCTTATCTACATATAATGTATACAATAATAAACATGAAACAAGAGCAAGGAAACTAAATGTAAAGATGATGTTTAAGGAGAGAAGAAGTGTTCAATGTATTGTTGTATATTCCAGTCTGATTTTAATCCTATCTTGTTCAGACACTGCCGGTTTTTTTTTTGTACCAATTTATAGTCTTGGCTCGTACTTTCCAATTTGACCTTAGGTATCAATTTACATTCTGCTTAGGAAAAAGACCAGTAGAAATTGGAAAAACAACCGGTCCTGTACTAAAAGTTATGCATTCGTAGTCCAGATAAACATGAAATAATACAGCATCAGTAATATTATAAACACAACTTACTTGTATTGTGTAAGCGGATTTATCATCGCTGTAACTCTCTTTTGTAACCGTTATATAGCCTCGTACTATTTTATGGAGTTCCTGCAAACAGTTTTATGTTTACTAATCCAGTGAAGTTACTGCTTGTTGGCCATAGGTTCGTCCGAAGTCACAGCATTTTGCTGAGCAACGACCTGTTCTTGCACAGATGCGACACACGATTTCATCTTGTATTTGTTGTTTACAAAAGTAGATCACCCATGTTTTGTTTGTTTTTTTATTGTCATTTGCCAGTGTCGCAACGCATTACGCAATGTCTATTATTGTCTGTGGTCTTTGGACATCAAGAAATAGACAACAATTCCAAACTTTTAATATTTTAAGTACAAGGCTTTTGGCTACTTTTTATTAGTGTATGTATTTTATCTACAATTGTTTTTTTTTTTTTGTATTGTGCGTGTTGTTTGTGCAGAATAAACAATTTTGCCTTCTTTCTTTTCTTTCTATATAGCATTGTAAACAAGAAGTATTTGAATGTTGATCTTGAAAAATGAGCTGTTTTTAAACTGTGTATCTTATCTAGCAAAACAAACTTTTATTAGAAAGTGATAAGTAGACATTTCTTATCGATTATGGAATAATTGCTACTGCATTAGAAAATAATGTATTATTCTAAATTATTCTAAATAATAATAATATAAAACCGGTCGCGCACGAAGGGTTCCGTACTATTATATATAAAAACGGCAAAACAATCATGTCTGTTGTATGGGAGCCCCCTTAAATATTTATTTTATTCTGTTTTTTTTTGTATTTGTTGTTATAGCGGCAATAGAAATACATCATCTGTGAAAATTTCAACTGTCTAACTATCACGGTTCATGAGATACAGCCTGGTGGCAGACGGACAGACGGACGGACGGACAGCGGAGTCTTAGTAATAGGATTCCGTTTTACCCTTTGGGTACGGAACCCTAAAAATGACCTGTTCAAACCTACTGCTTAATTACTTTCGGGTATCTGCTAACTCTACTCACCCCATTAACATAATGAACGAACGTGAACTCATTACTCACTAGCTAGCTTAGAATCCTATTAAAATCTGGAGGAAAGAATACGCCTCCAATTTTTCTCCTAATTTAAATGAGTGGCCGTCTCCCACTAAAATAAATTGGCAACATTTTAACGGCCCTCGGAGTCCAAACACGATAAATTCTAAATGAGCCCGTAAATTATCTTGTTTGAACTCAAAAAAGGTAAAAGTAAATTAATTTCCAAACCGACCATACATTCCAAAGGTGTGTTAAGGGTAATTGAGCAATTCTTTACAAGACTCTTGTTTTTTAGAGTTTACTGTAACAGATTTTGTTTTGCATACTGCAAAAAGAAGCAAAAAGAATAAAGGTAAAATTATATAGGATAGTTTATCAATCTAATTACATGAAGGCATTACGATATCCTGAGATAATCGCAAGAAAAATCGCTCCAATATATCTTACGGTTTCCAAATGTTCCTGATACAGCGTGTGTTCCGGAAGGTCTAGGGCGGAGTTTATTGGTTGTTTTGTTACAGGACACACATAAAAAAATCTTATCCGATTGGTATAAATCCTTAACTACCGGGTAGCCTATAGTACCCAGATTGTCCTAGGATATTTACGATGGTCATCCAATTAAATGGCTTTGTCCACGCTTCAGCCGAACAACCAGGCGAAAACCAGAAATAGCCACTGTTCTCTTATGACGATTTATTGTGTTAGATGATGAGCAATATGTATTGGCCTTCTTAAGGGCGGCAATGACTCGTCTACATGAATGAAACACAGGGCCTGCCTGTGACCTGAGTGAGACTCATAACCGAAAAATCCACATTGTTTGAATTGGGAACAAAGCCCACTCACTTGTATCTACTGGATTATTATTATTTTCTTATATTTTTTTCCTCCTCTTCTTGTATATAAAAATCAATTGCTGTTCGTTAGTCTCGCTAAGACTCGAAAATGGCTTGACCGATTATGATGAAACTTTGTTTAGTTGTTGTGTGTGCGCTGGAGGTTTTTAAAGGCATTGCAACTTATATAAATTTATTACATTCTACAACATGAACTTGGGTGGTAGGTTTTACAAAGACATGATCATTGTGGACCCTATCGAATACTCGTTGTCTTAGTATGTGACGGGGAATAAGATTCTCAGCACTGATGAAGCGATTATAGAGAGAACAACACGTATCCTAGAACGATACTCAACGACGAGTATCGATTTTAGTAGGGAATATTATGATATCAGATTCACATTCAAATCTAGAATACAGAAAATTCAAGTATATATACCCTTCCCAATCTTTCTCGTCAGGAAAAGGTTTCATTCAAAAGAAATTTCTGATAGATTCGTGCATTCAAACGATCCTCCTGTCCGGTCCAGCTAGTTCCAATTTGCACAGAGGTTTCAAATCGCAGCGATCTGCCTGCGGCACGTCCCCACATCGCTTGGACAGTTTTTGATTGATTTTTATTCCTATCTCGGTAACGATCCCCTTGTTTACTTTTAACTGGTGTTTGTCTTATAAAAGTACTGGGGAATTGATTTGAATATTTTTTGTGAACTTGTTTGTGTGTATAAGCCAGAGCAATTTTTGATGAAACATTTAGGAATGGACTGTGGTCTATTCGGAAATGGTGTCGTTCAGATTGGCGAATCTGAATAGTTTTATCAGGCCACAAACTTTTACTGGTGTCGAATAGTGGATGAAAGAGAGCCTTGTTTGACAAACGTTTGTTAAACTTTAGATAATTTATTATTAACTTTAAAAGAACTCCAGTTTGCCTGTCCTTTACCAGACACCTCTATGGAAGTTTACGATACCAGGGTACCAGAAATACCAGGATTGTACCTTGTTGCTACATTAGCTTTCGACGGTATAAATTGTCTTTTATTCCGTTCATAGGTCAGTGACTGACCTAAAAACGACGAATAGACGATATATCATCAACTTTTCTTCTCGTATAAGTTCCGTGGATTAATTGAGGAAAATGACGTAATATCGTGAAAAAAACAGTAACTATGTATTCGTGAATGTATCATCTTTGGATCATTAATGGAGTATCTGATAAATTAGTTATCACCATCATACTGCGTACATTAAGCAATAGTAGGTGCAATTATAAACTATATGCTTAAAATTAATTATTGTTGTTGGAAAAATTATTATTATTATTAGTTAAAATTGATTAATGTGTTGGATCATTAAGTTCCCTTCAAAATGGTTGAGCTAAATGGTGCTGATCCATACGTCATGTTCGTGAACGGGCGCTGTCAGTAGGGACTGGTCATCTCCTAACTGCCACGGCTTATTTTAATTTAATTTAATATTTGAATTGTTTTTGTCTCTTTATTACGGACGCTTTTAACGTTCTGCATCGTTCTCACATGCATGATTTCAACATGAATGATGTAACCGATATTTTGTAACCATATTTTGATTTAAAAGAGTGTCCGTGGAGTTTCTTGCCCGTTCTTCTCCATAGGTGCCTATTACACTTTGGAATGGGCAACTAGCTTCATCTTTCTGACTGACCGACCCCTTGACAATTCAAAAGTGCCTGTAATTGATTTATTTGAAATAAATGCTTTGAGTTGAGTTAATGATTTACGCTCTTAACCACACATTTTGGACGTCTAAACGTCTTCTAACACTAAGCAAAGTTTATAAATAAAGGCGTAGATGATATTTTTTCGCATGCCCGAGGCAAGTGGAAAGAGGGAAAGGAGGCATTTGCCCTGCAATAGGACGCTGTAGGCTTAAATTAAATAATGCACGTTCTCTCCCAATAAAGCCACATATATCCAGTTTCACGAAAAATAAATGATCTAAGCTAAAGACTAACACTCCTAGACAACCTGCAAAGACGATGCAACCTCTCAAAGGAGATTGCAACCCTTTCAACGAATTTATCTCATATTTTTAGAAGATACTAGACGACATAGTAACAAAAAACTTATTCATTCATTGCCACAACCTCGCTTGCTCAAGTTAACAAGTTAGCTTCGGCATTTAATTTTTATCTTGACTTCATAATGGTTGCTGTAACCAATTTAAATGAATAACCAGACTTGCGAATTTGATATGTTTTTATATTAGGTCTTTACCTATGAAATTGCCGTTCTGCAGTACTGGCCATTTCAAATCAAAATAATTTTTGTTTGGCTATGAATTCTAATTTCAAATTAATTTTATTTTAAAAACATGGATTTTTTTTTCTAAAAGTAGTCATTTCTTTATTGATTAGTGTTACATTTTCATCGCATTTCAATCTTTTTCGTCATCATGGATACGTTAAAAATTCGAGTAATTATGGAATATGAGTACCGTCGTGGCAGCAACGCGGCACAAGCGGCACGCAACATCAACGACGTTTACGGAGCTAACTCTACAAACCAACGCACCACCTGTTATTGGTTTGCTCGCTTCCGTTCTGGAAATTTCGACCTGAAAAATGAACCTCGCGGTCGTCCGAAGACTTTGGTCGACAATGACGAATTAAAGGCGATTGTGGAAGCTGATGATACACAATCTACGGCTGAATTAGCAGCAGCTTTCGACGTTAGCGTCAAAACAATATTGGTCCATTTGCGTCAAATTGGCAAGGTAAAAAAGCTTGACAAATGGGTGCCCCACGAACTCAATGATCGCCAGCGCGAAGTACGCGTCGAGACGTGCCTTGCACTGCTCAACAGACACACAAATGAAGGAATTTTGAACCGCATTGTTACCTGCGATGAAAAATGGATTCTGTTTGATAACCGTAAGCGCTCAGCAAGTTGGTTGGATCCTGGTTCAGCACCTAAACAATGCCCTAAACGAAAACTTACCCCTAGAAAAGTGATGGTCACTGTTTGGTGGTCTAGCGCCGGTGTGATTCATCACAGCTTCTTACCAAACGGGCTGAGCATTACTGCAGATGTGTACTGTGAAGAACTGAACACAATGATGGAGAAGCTGGCGCATCTCCAACCAGCATTGGTCAATCGCTCGTCTCCGCTGCTCCTGCACGACAACGCGCGACCTCATACTGCACAGCAGACGGTCTCCAAGTTGCAAGAACTGGGGTTGGAAGCTCTCCGTCATCCGCCCTACTCACCAGACCTTGCGCCTACAGACTACTACTTTTTCCAGAATTTGGATAACTTCTTGGCGGGAAAAAAATTTAATACCCGAGAGGCAGTACAAAATGCCTTTGAAGAATTTGTTGCCTCCCGTCCAGCTGATTTCTTTAAGAAGGGCATCAATAAACTGCCACTGCGATGGCAAAGATGCATTGATTGCATGGGTGATTACTTCGATTAATACAAATAAAAAATTCGTTTAAATTTTTTCATACAAAACGGCAATTTCATAGGTAAAGACCTATTATTAGTAAACAATGTGCCTTTTTGATTAGCTGAAGGTATTCTCAATGTTATCGACCTGTTTGTATGCGTCTCTCGTATAAGTTGATATCAAAAAGTCATATTTTCACACAATCTCAGAATGTGAAAAGAATCCTACTCATATTATAAATGTGAAAGTTTGTGAGGATGGATGGATGTTTGTTACTATTTCACGCAAAAACTACTGAACGGATTTGGATGGAATTTGGAACACAGATAGTTTATAACCTGGATTAACACGTACAGTACTTTTTATCCCGGTAGTACGTTCCCGTTGGATAATTTCCGACATCCACGCGGTCGAAGCCGCGGGCAAAAGCTAGTATTTTCATAATATGCAAAATTTTTGACGTGAATAAAATTAAGCATCATTTTTAGGATATTTAATTTTAACCACTATAGCAATTTAAAAGGTATTCTTACTATGAATCCGTATATAAAACATAGGTACTAATGATAACACTAACTATAAAACTGCTACTAACTTCACCACTCGCAAGAGGAAAAGATGACCCAACTCATAAATCCAACTTTTTGACAATGGCGAACTCTTTGGCGAAAAACATGGCTTTCTTTCACCCCAAAAGTCCTTTAGATAGAGAATGTTGACAATGATTTACAGTTCATGCTTACATATTTAGCAGTTTGTTTATTTATGACGAGCGACCCGGAGTAGCAGGGTATTATTTTGTAATTATTTATTCATGTAAATGGGCTTGTGTTGTTTTCATAGACTGTCGTGTTTACAACAATGTTATTAAAAAAGGCTAACTAATTAATAAGGTTGTTTCGTTTATGATGTTACCTGGCATCAGCCTTCCTAATCTCGCTGTTCGATAAATTGGTTTACTGGTAATGTCATTTTATAACGTGTTTGATTCTCTGTTGATTCTTTATTATTCTATTTTTTGTTTTTATTGTTTAAGACTTTTAACGTTTCAAGTACGAGGCTTTTGGCTACTTTTTATTAGTGTATGTATTTTGTCTACAATAGTTTCTTGTATTGTGCGTGTTGTTTGTGCAGAATAAACAATTTTTATTTATTTATTAAAAAAAAAATATATGTATTATCAACATAATAAAAAATAAATAATAATAAAATAATATATTATTACATTATATTTTATTATTATCTTTTATTTTTCTTTCACTTCTTTTTTTTTCTTTTTCTTATTCTTCCTACGATCGTCATACTATAGTATCGTGGCTTACCACGATACTATAGTATGACGCACGTATGACGCTTCCTCTCTAAAGGATTAGAAGAAGCGCCTTACCCACACCTAATTAATATTCTTCACTACCGGCTACTGTAACAAAATGTGTTCTTCCCGTTTTATAAACCCAACAAAGTAAGAAATTTACAAGCAGTTTATTCGTGTGAAACCCGATAAACAAATATTAAACCTAACGCCACAGTTTAGCGCGCCATCAAAATGTAATGACATCAAACTTTATTGTTTAGTGAAATAAAAAGTGGCGAAGTACCACCCGACATTATGGTGGATGAATAGCACAGCCACCCAAACGATTACATTGTATGGTAATGTCCAAGTACTAGGAGTAAATGAAAAAGACTAGCAGATGGTTATGAAAATGACGCAAATAAGGAGACAAGAAATATGGTAAAACAAAGGTTTTATGTATTTGTAACTGTTTATGATAAGTAGGGTATTGAAAAAGTGTGTTTTGAATATTATCTTAGAATATGCCTTTATACGATTCAAGATATTCTATTGATCGATTCTTATAACAACAACTAAACGATTTGGATAACGTTTTTTTTTTCTTTCTTAATTTGATATTGGTGTTTTTGAACGAATTTATAAGAAGAGGACAGTGGATTTTGTAAAACAATTTCTATTACGGAATGAATAAGAACGACTTTTCCTTGTTAAATTTATGTTTTAATTGAAAGCTTCGGCGGCGGCCTACCAAATATTGTATTCGATTTTCGAAAAAAAAAAGACTGGTATCTTTAATTGTTCATTCCGGAGCGACATCCCGAACGCGGTACCTACCTATGTGTTTTTAATTAAATTTCGCGCCCGAAATCTTTTCCATTTCTTTTGTGACGTTGAAGTTAATCATTGATTTTGCAATATGCAAAAAACAAGTGGAATTATTGCGTGGAATATTTTGGTCCTATTTGTGTTTGGGGCAAAATGGTATATGTTACATGCTTGATATATGCAAAAAACGCAAGGTTTTTACACGCATTAAAAGAAAAAACCGCTTTGTTTTGAATCAATATTCATGGTAAACTTTTGCCCATCGCAAAATAAATTGGTCACTCGTTGCCAACAGAAGTATGAGTAGTCGGAAATAATTATGACAACCTCTTTTGACCAAAAAAATTTTGAACCTCATGCAAATTGAAAAAACAGGAGAAATAGATCTGAAAACCAGCTAACTAATAACACGGGTAACAAAAAATCTAGCTTCACTTCTCCGCTTCACCGCTTAAACTATACGGTTTCTTAAAAGAGCGGTGCCCGCACTTAACGGCCGTCGTGACGGCGGTCATGAAAATTATGACAGCGACAAAGATTTAAATCGTTAGATTTGTAGCGGTATCTACATCACCACATGCGAGCTACGCGTCACACTGACGTCACGCAAAATCCTGCATCGCGCAAGCAGAGTTTACCGCGCAACTAGCATTTAAACAACGTCCCGACATCAAACGTCGGGCAGTTACTCACTAGACATAACACCCGTCTGGTCGGAGAATCCTCCCTTTTCTATGGAGGTGTGAGTGAACTTGACACCCTGTTCCTCATAATTCTATAGATTCGCCCTACCGCGTCAAAGATAGTCACGTTTCGTTTTCGTTTTGACACCTTTGACACACAATGACGCAGTGACTTGACTTTATTGTCATGGAAACGCCATTTAATAATGTGTGAGCTTACTTTTCCCAGTATGTACACTTTTTCGCGTGACTAAGTACGGTGAGAGTAAATCTGGCGATTTAAATCTTTGAGCAGCGGGATTTGACTTAATGTCAGATATTGGTGTAAGTGACAGATTTTCTTGACGGCTGTTATAATATGACGGGAACCGCTTTTCTAGGAAACCTAAGCTTTAGCAAGCCATGAAAGCGCTGTTTAGTAAGATAAAATAAAAAAAGTGCCATGTTACCGTAACGGTGGCCAGCCCAGCAGATTACATTGTAGATACATTTAGTAGATTGATGACAGAAATGGGATGTAAATTACGTTAGGTTTCTTCTTTTTTTAGAAAATGGGAATTTAACTTTATTAGAAAGCTGATTGGACTTTATAGTGGATTGGGAGTGGACTGAAATTGTGCGGTGTGGATACAAAAATGTTGTGTTGTTATCTATCGTGTTTTAATGAGAGGAAACTCCTACTGCAGGTTGATATTTTTCTCGTACATATTATATAATAAAGTATGATTACCTTGGTAGATAATCAAGCAGATTTATTCATTAAAAAATCATTTCAAAAGGCCCACTATTTCGAATAAAAATAATGTTTCAGCTAGGAGTGGTTTCAGATTTCACAGCTCCAACAAAATTTTGAAGTGCCGCAAATCGGTTAAAAACTTTTTGGACAGATTGCTGGACTTTTTGCTCAACGTTTGAGTTAAACGGTGCGTCAAGTTATTCATGTCCTTTGTGACAATTCCATTCCAGGTTACCCCTGAAATACGTAAAAAGTGGACGGAATGACGCCTATTGTGGTTATGGCAGGCCAAAACTCAATTGTTGATGTATCCAAATGAAGGACATGACGACTGTGAGTGACTCAATTAATCTGAATTTTCGTAAGAAGATGAATTTTTATTTAAAAAAACAACAAGAAAATAAACCTCAAACAGATTTTTAACCATGTTACAGCAAAACAAGTTGTAACAGTTTATCGGTGATAGTTTAAACAACGCTTGACGCGTTCAAACGTTAACAAGTTTGAGCGATGTGCAGGCAACGTTGCATTGCACGTTTTATGAAGCGTAAACGCGCAACAAGCGGTCCTTGTCTGACAGTCTGAAGTAAACGGTATATTGTCATGCAAGTTTATAAAGTTTTCACGTCCCCATATATTTAATAAGCTGGTCATCGACAAGTATAAGATGTGTGGCTATTTTCCTTCCATTAGGGTTTTTATTTATCATTCTTACATCATTTGAAGCCATTTTCTAAATCGTCAACTTTTGCGATTGGGGTCGAAGTGCTGGAGAAGTGGTTCTGCGTTCTACTTTTAAAAAATACTCACTAATCTTAATAATCCCTAAGTTCCAATCGTCTGATATTCGTAGATCCTCAAATTGCTGATTAAAAACACCTGCATCCTAGAAAAATCTTCCTACACCCAAAAATCACCCAGTAATTTTTCATTAAAACCAATGAAAAATTCAGACTCAACGATGAAAGTACCAGGCTCACATACATGCGAAGCGGTCAAAACTCAAACACGAGCGAGCTCAGTATGAAATACTAGAATTGAACTGAATAATCTTATGATCCCTAGATTGAAATCGTGCGATGTTCGTGCCCTCACATGGTCCTCGAGGGAAATAAGTGAATAGTTTGCTGTTTAATTTACTACAGACGGGAGTTCACAGTACGCTGACTTTGCTATAATAGTGGCCCACATTCACCACGTATCTCTAAATATGGTTCATGATAGCGGCAAAATCTTTTGTTAGGATGTAATAACGTTGATAGTTCTATATTTGGACGTTTTTGCGGACCGGAGTTAATATTAGATACGTATAGATGAAGATGCTGAAAGTAAACGCCATATTGGAGTTATTAGCTATTGTAGATGGGCCATCATGTGTACTGTTGTTAGCTATTTGGAAGCTAAGAAAAGTCGTAATGTGTGCCATAATTACAAACAAATGATTATAAAACATGTCATAATTATACTTTTGTTAGGATTAAAATAATAGGTATATTACTTACTGTCTTGACCTACCTACGTCACCTTTTTTCGACTCCTACATAATATAAATAATTATGAAGCCTATAATTTTATTATCGCTGTCGAAAACACGACACATGAGACGTATTTCAATAGGTAATTATTTTAATTAAATTATAGAAATTTCTTATTTAATTTTACATAATGTCAATCAATATTAAGGATGAAGAATGTGGTTCTAATTTATCTAAGACCAGTTGACATTCTTGTAACTGAAATATGCCGTCTTCTGTAATTCATGTATCAGAAAGGTCATATTTAAGATTATCTATAACTGACCATCAAACTTAACAACTTTCTCGATGAGACCAACATCGTTATTGCGAAAAAATAATCAACCGTTTCTTAGATTTGGGTCGAGTAGGTATTGAAGTTTCATATAGGACAGTTGATAATAACTTCGCGATTATGGTGTTATTCCCATGGAGAAAGAAAGAAAAATATTGTTTATTCTGCACAAACAAGAAGCACATTACAAAAAATAGACAAAATATATACACTAATAAAAAGTTGCGAAAAGCCTCGTATCCAAAACGTTAAAAGTTAAAGTTATTAAGTTAGATCGTCTGTACCACCCCACACTTTTGAATATGACCACGTATTTCTGATACACACTTTAAAGAAATTAGAAATTATTTATTTTAGAGAAATTATTAAATGTAACTTTAACCAGGACACTACATTATTGATTTTTATGGGTAATAGGGGAAATGTGAACAAAAGAGAAATGCTCCAATATTATAGAACACTATGTAATCTTAGTTTAAGAAAAATTGTGTTGTTTACTTTCCCATACAGTAACAGTTTGCCACAGGAAGAAAATAACTTAAGATTTGAAATTAATATGACATTGCATAATTTGACATTTAATAATAATTTATTCCATTTAGTTGATACTAACAATTATGTTGGTAATAATTTGTATTTGACAAAAGATAGATATAATATTTTTATGTACTATCTTTCTAACTATCATAAAAGACAGATAGCTGTGTCGCTATCATATTATTTTTCTATTACAGCTAAGAAGTTGGCTAAACAAATTGCTTCTATTGATCAAAGCTATGAGTTATTAAATAATTTGGTATCAAAAATTGACATTGATAAAAATTTAAATTAGAAATTAAGACAATAGAGGCAACCTCTAGCAATAATGTACAGAATTGTAAAAATAAATCAAGTAAAACTTTAAAATCAGTAAATAGTATCAACCTGGTGCATCAAAACATTCAAGGATTTATGAACAAAGATTTAGAAGTAGAATTATTTATGAATTTTAACAGTATTGATATTCTTTGTATAACTGAACATTGGCTTAAAAGCCACCAGCTCTTGTTTAATTTTAATAATCACCAGATTGGTAGTTCGTTCAGCAGAGTAAATGCTATACATGGTGGCTCATTAATTTTAGTAAGTAACCAGCTTAAATTTAAAGAACGTAAGGATATTGTGAGCCTATCTGTTGAGCGAACAGTTGAAATAGCCTGTATAGAATTGGAGCAGTTTATTGTTTTAAGTGTGTACAGACCCCCTTCAGGATTGTATGACTGCTTTGAAAAGGTAATGGATGAAGTGTTAAACAAGATTTGTAACTCGAACAAGTCCATTATCATTTGCGGTGATTTTAATGTAAATTTATTGGAAAACTCAGGTTCTTGTAGTAAAATATTAAGTCTATTTCAGTCCTACAATCTTGTAAACCTATTTTCGGAGCCTACAAGAATAACTCCCACTAGTGCAACATGCATAGATAATATTTATACAGACGTTATACCAAGCCACAAAGAAATTATAAATTTACTAGATTCTGATCATTGCGGGCAAAGGATTACTATCCAAAACCAAAACATCAAAGTGGCTAAAAAGGATATTACTGTTAACCCTAAAACTGCAAGTCGCTTGGAAGCTTTTAAAGTTGAAATCATTGATAAATTATCATTTTTGTCTATTCACGTTGATCCTAATCACCTATATGATGATTTCTTTAATTTTTACTGTAACCAATTTGATTCCACCTTTATTCCCAAGACTATTTCGGTTAATAGTAACGTATCTTTCAGTGATTGGGCTACCATTGGCATTCATAAAAGTAGAACACGGCTTTATGAGCTGTACAATGAAAGGACTTCTGTAAACACTGCTGAATTTAATTTATATGTTAGAAATTATTCAAAATTATTTAAAAAAGTTTGTTGTATGGCCAATTCGCGTTATTTGAGTTCGAAGATTAAAAACAGTAGTAATGTAATTAAAACGACTTGGAATATTATTAATAGTGAAACGGGAAGATCTAGGAGCCGAAATACTGACTTCAGCCTGTCTATTAATGACAATATAATAAAATCAGACTCACAAGTCGCCGCGGCCTTTGAAAATTTCTTTTCGGATATTCCCATTTCAACTACTAAATCCCTAAACTCATCACCTTCTGTTGCTGAGTCTTTGCTTAAAGAAAATGTTAATGTTTGCGATTCGGAATTTCATTTTGAACATATTACTTGTAGAGATATAATTAAGAACTTTCACACTTTAAATGTAAAAAAGACTGCAGACCTGTGGGGTAATTCTGTAGAAGTTGCTAAGTCTGTTATTGACATTGTAGCACCTATTTTAGCTCTTATCTTTAATAATTGTATCGACTGTGGGGAGTTTCCTGACCTTATGAAAAAAAGTAAAATAATACCTTTGTTTAAATCAGGTAGTACTACAGACCCCACAAACTATAGACCTATTTCAGTACTACCTACCTTTAGTGAAATATTTGAAAAATTAATTTTAAACCAATTGCAAAGATTTTTTAATAAACATAAATTATTACCAAATTGTTACCAAACAGTTTGGTTTTACAAGGTGTCGTTCAACTACTGATGCCGGTGTTGAACTTTTAGGACATATTTATAAAGCATGGGAAGATAAATGCGATGCCTTGGGCATCTTTTGTGACTTGTCCAAGGCATTCGATTGCGTTCTTCATGAAACGTTAATCAGGAAACTCCGCCACTACGGGATCCGGAACACCGCTCTGGATCTTCTTACTTCATACTTGAGTAATAGGATTCAGAGCGTTGACGTAAATGGAGAAAGATCTCCCGGATCTATAGTAACAATGGGAGTCCCGCAAGGCTCAATTCTTGGTCCTTTCTTGTTTCTTATTTATATTAATGACTTGTCTTACCTCATAAAGGATAATCACGATATAGTGTTGTTTGCGGATAACACTTCACTTTTGTTTAAACTTAAACGTCAGCAGCTGGTTACTGACGATGTAAATATCGCGATCTCAAAAGTAGTTAACTGGTTCAATGTCAATAATTTACTTCTTAACGAAAAAAAAACCAAATGCATTAAGTTTACGCTACCTCACGTTAGACAGGTGAAAACGAATGTATTGATGAAGGGCGAAGAATTGAATCTTGAAGATAGCACAGTATTCTTGGGCTTAACTTTGGATGCTAAGCTTCAGTGGGGCCCACATATAGATAAATTGTCAAAAAAGCTAAGCTCCGCAGCATACGCTGTTAGAAAAATTCGTAATTTAACCGACATAGAGACAGCCCGTTTAGTGTACTTTAGCTATTTTCATAGTGTTATGTCGTACGTATTCTGTTGTGGGGAAATGCCGCCGACATTCAGACTATATTTGTTTTGCAGAAAAGAGCTGTTCGATCAATTTATAAATTAAGTCCGAGACAATCTCTCAGAGACAAATTTAAGGAGATTAATGTAATGACTGTACCTTCTCAATATATTTTTGAAAATCTTTTATATGCCCATAAAAATATAAAATTGTTTAAAAAATACAGTGATATCCATAGTATAAATACTAGGAACAAACATAAATTTGTTGTACCTACAACAAGGCTCAAGAAAATAGGTGGCTCATTCAGATGTCAATGTATACGCTTTTATAATAAACTTCCAAGCCACGTTCAAGATCTAAGCCTTAATAAATTCAAATCATTCATTAAACGTAAGTTGTGCCAGAAAGCCTTTTATACCGTTAAAGATTATATTGAGGACAAAAAGGCTTGGGATTGAGTTGCTCCAATTTTTTTTTTTTGCATACTGAATGTTTTTTTTGTAACTTTTTATTTTTGCTATTTTTTTTTTATTTTTATTTTACATAAACTTTGACATTTGATAATTATTACATATAGAATGACATGACAATTTACTTTCTTAAGTATAACATTATTATCAAATTATTGTGAATGTGAGGACTATGTGCGTCAGCATTTTTTTTTTTTCCGCTTTTTCAGGTAATTTCAATGATGATCTGGCAGTTTGAGTGCTTTATGCGGCCTACCCAAATGTCCTTTCTTTGGTATTGTTCGTCTAATGGTTGAGCTCCTTAAGTTCTGAGTTGAGCTTCACGATTACTGACAAATGCTTGCACTGACTGGACAGGTCCACTCAAATCTGTATGGTTCTTTCCTTAAAAGACCATTTCAGACACCAATCTTACATGGTCCTCAAATGATCTGACCAAGATTATTTCTGGATTTTTTATACCTGTTGACATTGATGAATTTTTATAAATATATTGACATGAATATTTACTTTGTAAAATAGTATATTATTTTAATTATTGTGAATGTAAAGACTATGTAGATCATTGTTTTATTTTTTTTTTCTTTCTTGATTAGTTTTAATCATAGTCTGGCAGTTTGAGTAATTTATGCGACCTACCCAAATGTCCTTTCTTTGGTATTGTTCGTCGAATCGTTGGGCTCCTTAAGTTTTGAGTTGAGCTGCACGATTACTGACAAATGCGTGCACTGACTGGACAGGTCCACTCATTCTGTGGTATTTTTTCCTCAAAAGACCATTTCAGACTCAAATCTACATGGTCTTCACATGATCTGACCAAGATTATGTCTGGACTTTAAAAGAGACTGTGACCTCTGAGTTTGTTTCGGCCTTTCTTCTCAGAGTAGTCAGATAGGAAACGCCGACCTCATCTAGTTTTAAAATATGATTGACGTGTAAAAGTGTTTGTACAAACCTACTTACAGAAATAAAATCATTTATCATTTATCATTTATCAAATGCATCTTGTTTTACAAGAAACGTGGTCTCTACCACATATATCCATTTCCTAGGAAGTTTGTGACACTAAAGCAATCCTGTTTCTACTATCCAACAGGGGCTAATATTATGTTGATGATCTTGTAACAAAGTTCAAAGTCCCTTCAAAGGACAACTACCTACTACAAAAGATCGACTGCCAGCTTCAAGGAAATACCATGACATTTATTTACTTCAGTCACAATACTCGTAGCGATGCGGGTACGGATGCGACATACATTAGCGGTTATAAATGACGTAAGTTGAGAATTTATTTGGAAACCACGCAATGGAGAGCGTGGGAAACAGACTGCATTAAAGTGTCAAAGTCAACGTCGAGACAACCTCAGGGCATGAATTCATTTCCTTGTTATGAAGAAGGATATCATGAACTGTGACACTAACAAAGTTATCTGCGATTATTGCCAGCTTCTAGTTTAGTTCTTATGTCTTAAATAGAAATGGGAAGTGACTGTAGATGGTTTTTACAGGCAAAAAGTCGGATGAGTTAAACATAATATTATTGGACCCGCAGAGGATTCCTATTTATATTTCATCATTTACGGGGTCCGATAGGGCCGATGCCTGCCAGGGTCCCGGATTGTTCGAATGAGTTACTGTGGCCTTGGCGCTCAGGCAACTGAAGGAACACGGGTGGGTTTTGATATAGCACCCAAAAAAAAAGAGTGTCCATGGAGTTTCTTACCCGTTCTTCTCCATAGGTACCTACTTCGCTTTAGAATGGGCAATTAGCTTCATATTTCTGACTGACCGACTCCTTGACAGTTCAAAAGTGCCTGTGAATGGTTTAATTGAAATAAATGCTTTGCGTTCGAGTTTGGATATCAATATTTTACACCTATTCATTGCGGTGCATATTGGCATTTCAGTCATCAATTTGTAGCGATTATGAATTTAAATCCGTATGGTAGTGAACGATTTTGAAATCAGTGTTATTATGTCGATGGATGTATGCGAAACGTTGAAACAAAACACCATGTTTTTTTTATTAATTGAAATTCTTTTATAATACCTAACTATTATCGAAAATAAAATTGTAAAGATTTAAAATTGTTTGTCACATGTCACAGGAATCTCTGAAAGTACTGATCCAATTTCAAAAATCTTTCACTGTTAGAAAGTTACACAATTTCCAAATGCCATAGGTACATTGGGTATAGGTACAGTCCGCGAGGTCTAAGCTGAGCTTTGCATTTGTGTGTGTGTTAATGGCAAAAAGCAGTATAAACCGGTTTAAACCAAGCAAAGGACGCATCGCGCTCCCGGCCGACGTCACACCTACACTATCTATGTGCACTCACACAAATGCAAAGCTCAGCTTAGACCTCACGGCTTGTACATCGCTACCTATCTTCTTTTGTTTAGAAAGGGTTCTTATTTAAATATTTCCCTTATTAAAATAAGCCTTTTTTTATGCTTCCTTACTGCGAGTAGATTTTCGTCAGGGGTGTTTTATCGTCATAAGATATCGATACCCATCACGTCTGCGGAGTTTCGCTAGCTAATTTAATTTGACCCTGTATTTGATTTTTTGTATCAGAAACCCATTTTTTTATAATTTTGATGGAGTGCAAACATTTATGCTAGGCATAGAATTGTTTGTCGGGTTTCACACGGATCGGAGTAGCATTTCAATGGGATTTCGTGAAACATATCTCGCATAGATTGGATTTTTTTGTCGCCTACGCGAACATTACACATTTTTTTTTGTTGTGGTTGGGAATCGAGGTACTTTGCTCTTCTATCGTTTAAATTAAAATGAAAATAAAATTTGGTTTATATTTTTAACCTTAACAAATAGTGTGATTTAAGCCTCCTTTTAAGCAAATAAGCCTGTGTTAGGAGACACCGCTCTTCATATATATGAAATACGTATAATTTACTTGTTTTATTTTTGATTCTTTGCAAATGTAGATACTTAAGTTGAATATTATTGACCAGCACCCTAATTACGTAACTACACTATCAATCACAATTTGAATCATTTTGAAGGACATTTCTAATCAATTGCTTTCATACGAGTATGTTCGAAATATTTGTCTGCTCAACAACGTAAATAACGCAATTCAATGTTGTTGATCTGTCAAAATTAAAGCCATTGCTCCTGTTAGTATGTTACGCAACTACCCCGCAGGTCATAGGTTTAAGCGATGCTATAAAAAATTATGACATTAGCTAGACGCAAGACTTTTACTCGTACTTCAGACAAGAGATACTTCATTATACGATGCGTCCAAACCAATTACAGTGAAACTTCGTTAAGTGGGACCTGGATAAGTGAGAAACCTCCATAACTGGAACCAATGCTGAGGTCCCAACACTTTGGCACTGAATTACCTCTGTTAGTGGGACAAGGTAAGCCTCTATATCTGGGATTTGTTCTTTCGATTTATCATCATAGTTACCTCTATAACTGAGACAGCGAGCAAATTTTATATGCATAAACCTCTGTAACTGAGATAACATTGTTTGTTTACTCATTCTTATTCTACCCACAAATTCCACACGTAATTCCAAGTACGTAAGTAATTTTGAGCTTCAATTACCTTCAGTTTTAGTTTCGCTTTACTATCATACAGATATTTATTTGAAAAATGCCAAAACGAAAGCTCCAATCGTTATCATTACGTGAAAAACTGAAGTTAATATCCGTTTATGAAAGTGGGAAGACACGCGAAGAAGTTTGTGCCGAATTTAATGTGCCAAAATCTACTCTTTGTAGAATAATTCAGAGTAAACATAAAATTGAATCACAATGTTCTGAAGGACAAGGAAAACTAAAACGTGTACGTTTATCAGAATATCGCCACATTAAACTCGTGTATCTGCCTGCGAATATGACAAGTAAATTGTAGCCAATGGATCAAGGCATCATCAACAATTTCAAAATTTATTACAGAAAAGAAGTTGTTCGACATGTTATTAAATCTATAGAAGACAATCAGTGCCCACAAATCGATGTTCTTCAGGCGATGAGGTTTGCTAGGAAAGCTTGGTTTTCTGTGACCAAAACTACTATAGCAAACTGCTTTAAAAAATCTGGTATTAAATCTGAAGTAACTGTAGCTGAAAGCTTACAAGCGGAGGACGAAAATTTAGAAACTGATCCTGAAGATTGGAACTTAGCCATCAGCAACGACAATAATCAACAGCCAACATTCCAAGATTTTATAAACGTCGACGACGGTTTAATAGTTTCAGGAGAACTTAATGAAAGCGACATTGTTCATGCCTTCTCGTCTTCTTTATTGGAAAATGAAGAAGAAGACGATGAAATGAGCGCGGAAGTAAATTTAGTAAAAATTTCTAAACGCGAAGCAGTAAAAGCACTAGAAACTTTGCACAGTTATTTTGAAATGTCATCAATTGGTGACCAAAGCATATTTGATAAAATTTATAACATCGAAAAACATCTGATGGCTGATACTTCCAAACGACAAACTAAAATGACAGATTTTTATAATTGATACATTTTTGTTGATTACATTTGTATGATTACCTTTAACTACTAATTTTTTTTTATTAAAACTCATTTACATACATAACACGTTATTTTATTTAATGATCGCACCTGTATAACTGAAATAACCTGTATTCTCACCTCTATTAATGGAACCCTCTGTAAATGAGACAGATATTTATTTATACCTGTATATCTGAGACACTGGGTAAGTGGAATACCTCTATAAGTGAAACGACATTGCAGGTCCCTTGATGTCTCACTTAACCAGGTTTCACTGTATTTATTTCCTTTATAGGTAAACTAGCTTTTGCCCGCGGCTTCGCTCGCATTAATTTAGACTGACTATCAATTCGGGTTATAATTCAATCATGATTCGAAAGACATGTGGCGCCATCTAATATCATAAGCATGTTATTGTGGTTTTCCTCGGGAACAGTATTTTTTTGCGGGATGAAAGGTACCCTATGTCCGTTTTTGTACACCTGACAACGTTTATGCAAAATTTCAGGATGATCGGTTCAGTGGTTTAGGCGTGAAAAGGTAACAAACAAACAAACAAACTTACTTTCGCATTTATAATATTAGTTAGGAAGTTAGGATTAGGAAGTTAGGATTAGGATAGGATAGTTAGGAAGTTAGGATAGTTAGGATGAGTACACTTTTACTTTTAATTGTCACCCATATTTTGCTCCCAGTTAGTTGTTAGATACAGTGTGTTTATAGAAGTTGAAATAAGCTAAAACTTTCTGCTATTACGGCTTATACATACTTTGTTCAACTCGTGGTTAAAAAAACAAGGTCTGGCATTCCGGGAGTGACACATGCTTACGTCACTATCCAGTTGCCACTTTATTGCAACAAAACACGAATTATGGAAACATTTTCAGTCCCCATTCTGTTAAAAAATATATTAAAGGCATTTAAATTGTCGTTTCGTTTTTCTAATCAACCGAAACAATTCAATTTAAACATATACCATATAGTCTTAAATTGTTAAATTGTGATCAACTATGTTCCGCCCTTGGGGCATACAATAGTTACATTAAAAATAAATTTACAGTTATACCATTAAGGTCTATTTAGAAGAGAAATTAATAGAATCTGTAATTTGTCAGTTAGATTAATTGACATCACTGATTGTGAATACATTTGCACGCCACGTTATGCCAGGATATGCTGAAACAAATTTACTGTACCACCTTATGTACAATATTCTAGCAAATAAATATTTTTGATTTGATTTGATTTGATTTAAAAATGTGTCTGTTATTGTAGTAGATTGTGGTGTCTTACGACTTCCACGCGAACGAAGTCCCTGGCAAAAGGCAAAAGTCTAAAAAAACAAGGTCTGGCACTCCGAGAGTGACACAAGCTTACGTCACTATCCAGTTGCCACTTCAGTCACCATTCTGTTAAAAAATATATATCAAGCATTTAAATTGTCGTTTTGTTTTTCTGATCAAACGAAACAATTCAATTTAAACTTATACCGACGTAATTGTTAGTTAAAACCTCATTGTTTTATCGGATTCGCACAGGTAATAAAGGCGGATGGGGAGTTATTATTACACACTACTGGTAACACAGCGGTGATGACGTAGGATTGTGTCTCCCACGTGACCACTGTTTGTCGGAATGCTATACCTGGCGAAGTATATTATTATACCATAGTTCAACTCAAAAGTGTAACGGAGAAATTAGAAACGCAGAGCGAATTTCACCAATAAAATTAAACACGGTTAGCACATCTAAACCGAGTTCAAGAGCTGTCATCAGTGTCATCATTGTTGTGTGGATTTTTGCCAGTGACAGCTCTTGAATGCAGTTTAATTGTACCGATCGCGCACAGTTTTTAACAGACTTCAAAAAAAGGAGGAGGTTCTCAAGTAGACTGTTTTTTTGATTCTTTTTTTATTTAAAGGCTGCTGGTTTTCATGTGGTCCCATATAAATTTGATCAAGATCTAACCAGTAATTTTTGAGTTATCCATTATAATGCTTATTTTTGTATATATGCGTATATACGTATATGTAGATGATGTTTTAATAACTTCCTGTCACTGTTATTTACATATCAAGTAGTGGTATACGAATTTGTGTGGGGTAGGTACTACAACTATAAAGTGAGAAATATAAAGTTTCTTATAAAAAAGCAACCGACTTCCAAAAAAAAAAAAACACTAAAATGTGGATATTAACTTTAATTTCGGAAGTCGGTGGCAAAAAACGATAATACACAAAAGCAGAGGCACCGACTTCCGAAATTAAAGTTATTTTTCACATTTTAGTGTTTTTTTTTTTGGAAGACATGTATTTTTTTTTTGTAAAAAAGTTTTTATGTTGGTAAAATTCAATCAAAGTGTTGTTCAAAACCTATTGGTAGGTATGATTCAATATAAAGGTCTAAACCAACTTGTTAATTGGCCACCCAAACACGTTACCTAACATACAATTTCTAGCTACACCCTCTATTATCATATCGGAACTAATTATTCGTCAATAATGTGCTCAGCCTCTCTACATAGAGCGTCCCTACGGAGGTAGAGCATTGTTGTGCGTTCATGTGCAACGTTGTAGAGTTCAATGCACACATTAATGTTGATTGTATGCGTTTGAGATTACTACATGCCGATGAGAATTTTTTAAATAATAATATTTATGTAGAGCACTTACGTAAACAAGGCAAAAGGAGTATGTAAGGATCGTAGCAGGTGGCGTCCTGTAGTTTCTGCCTACCCCCATGGGAAGAAGGCGTGAGTTTCTGTATGTGTAGCATCTACGTAGTTTCCAATTCAGAGGTTATTCTTATAAATTGTGCTAGAAAATTGACCTTAAAAAAACAGTACACTTATCTTTGAACTTTAATTTGAAACAAGGTTAAGTTACTCTAAATAACCTAATCAAAAGAGGGACAGGCAAATTAGATAAGAATGCCAAAACACATTGGACTTCCTGTAAAAATTTCCACCTGCCCTTACTTACTAAAAGGTTCAAATTAATTATGCCATGAACTCCATTGACTCCATATTGTATAATACAGGGATCCTTTCTTTTCACATATTTTTTTTTATAAGTACCAGGTAATATATTTTGGCATAACCATTTTGGTATAAGTTTTTATTACACTAATGCAATGAAAAGCAGATTACTTCGAGATTACTTTAGTAAAAGTTTAAAGACGGACTACAACAAATTTGTCAATGACATTTTACAGAGTAGAAGGCAATAAACAATATACGAAAAAGGCGCGAAGTTTACCATAGACTAAATCAATATTTTAACACTTTTATTAGCATAATGATACTGCGGCATAATAATACTTTGGCATAATGTAATGGTTAGGTTAGGTTAATTTATGGCAATAAACATTATGGCAAAACATTTATGCATAATAATATTATGCGTAATAATCATTATGCTGAATTTCATTATGCCAATGTTATATTATGTCTTTAAATTTTATGCAAATGGATATGGAACTTGACATACATCCTATATAATATAACTATATCAGTTTTCAGGAGACTGTACTTACGTAAAGGTAATTAAAATTCCTACCACATTTACCTACATACCTTTAAATCATGGGCCAGAGATAAAGGTCTGCATTCTAACTCACGTCAGCTTAAAGGCTTGTACGGGCTGAAATCAGTTAGCACAAACCTGCGAATAAGCTTCAAAATGGCGGCCATTAAAAATATTTTTAAAGACCTCTGTCAGACTGCAGATTAAGTCGCGGGTGAGTTATTTGTCAGATAATGCTGTAAAACGGGTAACCTTTTTGGAAATATTTCATCTACTTTCATAAAAGGAGGTAAAACGATTATGAAACCACTGAAGTGTTTAACTTTCGGAGGTTGTAACTGTTTTTTTTTAACTGACTAGGGCGAAGCAAAAAGGAGGGTTATAGAATAGAATCGAGTTATCTTTATCCAAGCACCATATGACTCAAAAATTATTAGTAAAACCTACAACTATATTAGTAAGAACTGACACTTCACAAAAACAAACAAATGGTAGTGTATCTCCGTTGTGGCAACTCATGTGAGATGGCACAACAGTGACCCACGAAAACACAAGCCAGGGCGACTTGAAATCATGCTTAGGATACTGTTGGAGCTGCTCCACACCCTGCGCACCATGGAAGCGCACCTTTTGCGCATGATTGTGTAGAAACAATTTACATGCTCATCTGCGAACATCCCCGACGCACTACAGAGGCGGGTTATGATGTTGACCGATATATATTTACCCGACTACGGCGAAACAAAAAGGAAAGCTAAGATTTTTACCGGTATTTATGTATGTACATCTGTTCCCTCATAACTTCTAAATTAGTTATCATAGTTTGACAAATGCGGTATAATTGGAAGTGACTTGATCGTCCGCTGGTTAAAGGCTATGTGATGTCACATTAAATTTAATAGAGCGCCCTCTAGCGGTAATAAGGTAATGAACTAAATAAAAAATGATGCCGTGTTGGGTATTAAATAAAAGGGCTTAATTAGCACATTTCAAAAATAAATAATAAATTGTAAGCACGCGACAGTAAAACCTAAACAAAACAAAATTAAAGCGGCTCTGTAAATACTTTTTCCGAAATTATAACCCCAAAATAATTTAAATAAAAAGTAAGTTCAAAAACTAAAACCCGACTACTGAAAAATCACGATCTATAAAGTATGAAACTAGAAAATATTTTCATGTAAAATTGTTAAGTACAAACTATTCAATATTTATCGTCTATTTAATAAACAACTTATACGTAATAAATTTTAATGTACCGTCAAACGGGGTGAATAAGAATGCAGGGGTGAATCGATACGAAAGGGATTTTAACATTGAAATAATATAGTTTGTTGCCAACAAGGACTCTAATATGTTTACTGTATTATAATTAAAGATTAAGTATTTTTAATTTTAGTATGCTGCATTGGTTGACGTCATCACGTCAGTGCCGGCTATCGCTGAAAACCAGCGCTGGGGTTCTGTCTCGCATAGGGTCAAAGCATTATGCTGAGCGATTGCAGTTTTGCGTGAATATGACGCATATTTTCCCGCAACTCGTTTTTTTTTTTGTGTTTGTGTGTTTTTCTTTGCGTCTTGTTTACCGCAAATAAATGTATTTTCTTTCTTTTCTTTCTTTCTTGCACTTGCTGGCAACAAACTATTTTATTTCAATGTTATAATCCCTTTTAAAGTTTCGTCTCGATTCACACCTGCATTCATATTCACCCCATTTGACGGTATTTAATACATATTCATAGTGATGTTCAGAGGATAGCTTTGGTCATGTGCCAACTACCCTAACAAAACAATACATTCTAACAATAGCAACCAATCGTAAGTTTTAAGGCAAAGTGGCAGGTGCGGCGGTAAGTCCCCTCTTTGAGGAGTGGCTTGAGAGGCGCCACGGCGTCCTCACCTTCCGCCTGACGCAGGTCCTCACCGGACATGGCTGTTTCGGGAGGTTCCTGTTTCGGATAAGGCTGGAGGAAACGTCCGGGTGCTACCACTATGTGAATCGCCCGATGGACACGGTGGAGCATACGGTGGAGGTCTGCCCGGTTTGGGCGGAGCACCGCCGTGTCCTCACGGAGGCGATCGGCGGCGGCGATCTCTCGCTTCAGGCCTTGGTCCAGGCCATGGTGAGCAGCGAGAGTGAAGGAGAAGGCGGAACGCGTGAGGGAGAGGCAATCTTTGCGCCCTCACGCCCCTAGTCGCCGCAGGAGACACCCCGGGCGTCGGGAGTCAATAGCCGATTCCCGGCCATCGTAAGCGCGGGCTTACGGACGGCGAACAACGGGTAGCTCGCCGTCCGGTAAGGACCAGACCCGGGTCGACGGCGCGTTGTGTACCACGCGCGCTTCAAAGAGGGTCCGCTAGGGCCGATGCCTGCTAGGGTCGCGGATTGTTTGAAAAAGTTACTGTGGCCCTGGCGCACAGGCAACTGAAGGAACACGGGTGGGTTTTAGTCAGTAAAAGTTTGACACGCCCTTCCGCTCTGCCCAGAGCGGGAGAAGTTATTTGATGACTAACCACCCTAAAAAAAAGGAGTAAATATTGAATATTTTGCACATTAAAATTTCAGATGAGAATATTTTCTGGTTTCATACTTTTTAGAGCGCCAAAAAATCCAAAAAAGTGCGTTTTTTCATGTCTAATACCTACCAGTGTATACCTTACAAGGCACCACATGTACCTAAAAAGTTATTATATCCTACTAAAAACCTATGGAAATTATAAATTGTACATGTATGCAAAAAAACAACAAACATCCATATCAGCAATATTCTAATGCTTGAAATATCTATGATATAACGACATAAATATTATAGGTAGGTAGTCATATCTGCCATCTACTTTCCAATCTAACGTTCTATTTCTCTTGTTACAGGTAAGCATCACAAATCGACCTGCCACCTACAAAACACGAGTCGGAATGGGTCGCAACATGTCAACCGTCACAAACCACCGAAAATCCATAAGCGAATTCTGGAACGTTGACCAGAAACTCATTTTCACATTTTGTTTGCAAATAGTTACACATACCCCTACACGAATTACATTTGGAATTCGAACACAAGCTCTCGTTCGGCACGTTCGAGTAGAATTTCAATTCGGCATGTTTCGCCTTTGCTCGGGTTTTGCCACGTACGGCCAAGAGTTAAGGATGAATTTTAAATTAGCATTCCGGAATTTAAAAAGCAAACGCTTAGTTTTAGGAGTAAATGAATTAGTTTTGCCTTTTTAAAGAAGGTTGTGGCATCGTCGTATCCCGAATTTGAATTTTTTGTAGAACTACTCTATTTTTCAAATTCTGATTGAATTTTTCGTCTATTCGTACTAATGTCAAGCACTAGAATCTTTAGTTTTAAATATATTGGCTGGCGTGCAATAGAGATTTTCAATTGAACCAGCAATTTGAATATTTCACCGCATTTCAGCGGCAGGGCAGCAGTATTTTACGACGACATTGGTAGCATGGAAAACGATTTTGGGACTAGATTTATTTTATTCAGTCAGACCGGCTGGTTTTTATATCTGACTGAAGATTTGATTTGGAAGTCTACTTATATCTTGATTGGGTCTTTCTGAAAGTCTCATCTTGTGAGTTTTATATTTATGACTCAATTTGATTGATTCACATAAGAAATTGCGGAATTTAGGAATTTTCTTGTTATTTTTTCTCTGGGGATAATTATATGTGTCGGTAGTCGATCAAAGTGTGATTAGAATTTCCTGTTAGGATATAATTTATTATTATTAGTCCTGAGTTTGATATTACCTGAAATATTTTGATGGATTTGCTGTCATATTGAGAAAATTCAGCAAACTATGTCGCTAATCTTACCAAAGTTGCAAATTAAGTGTTACTTAATATTATAAAAAAGGATAAATAGGATGATGATGGATAGGATGATGGCCAATCTCAACGGAGGCAAGCCTTCGGCGCGGGAGATATTAAAGTGCACAAGTTTGTGCGCAGACACAGGCACTAATATTAATAGTGCTTAATATTAAACCATTATACAAGTAAGCGTTCAAGTATAAGCTGACCTGTCATTGTACGTAAATCCTATAAAATGTGAGATCAGCTTATACTGGAAATGTATAGCTTGATAAAGTAGCCATGTACACGAAGTGAAAAATAAAATAAAGTCAGCTAGTCAAATTAAAATAATTTCTCCAAACCTATTTTTAGCTACTCACCTTACTATCAGAGGAACCGCAACTAAATAACCAATTAAAAACAGGCTCAAAATTAAATTGCACGTATAATAACATCGATGCGGCTCACCGGCAGAAGATTAAAGCGAAGTAATCCTTCAATCCTTACCGTAATGGAACTATGCCGTGTTGTTGGAATTCTAGGAATGTAACAGAAGCTGGATGATCACGCTTGATTGGGAATTCGTAACGCACTACACTATACTTATTTATTGCAGTACCTGTGGTACGATAGAGTAAATAAAATCGACATTCACGACTTAGACTTAACTTACCATCCCTACCTACACTCCATTTGAAATAAGATTAGAAATTTTAATAAACCTTTTTCACAGTTCGTTCAACCGATTTTGACTTCTATTGCGTTAGTAGCATGACAAATGGCAGCTGCAGTAAATATTGGTATTGTAACCACGTTTTTGCTTTTAATGCTATCCTAATGCCTACGGAATAGAAGTCAAAATCGGATGAACGAACTGTAAAAAAGGTTTATCAAATTATCTAATCTTATTTCAAATGGAGTATAGTTGCTATTCCACCAATGGCGGCTATCGTTTTTGTGCTCACCAGTTGGCGCCACTGTCGAGTAAGGTCCTGTTGCAGTACTTTTATTTGATGTTTTGGATATGTTTAAGTACCCTTATATTCATAGTATGTTTATTTTATTACATTTTAAAACTTCAAATGAATATTTAGATTATAATGTTCCTAAAATTGGCAAGCATGAAGCAGACAATTCTTATTCTTCCTTCAAGTGCTACCAAATTAGATCCTAACTTTTGACTTAAATCTTAAGCCATAATTAATCAAGAATGGCACAAAAATTACAATTATTATGAATCAATCGTTAAAAATCCGTGATAAAAAATCCCGCAAACAGTGAACGTTCAGTACATATTTTTACATCTAGAGACCTTACTCTACACTGGCGCCTCTAGTGGCGGACTCAAGCGCGATAGCCCTCATTCGCATGAAGCGTTTCCAAATATCTTTTAAGTATAGTTCGCACCGCAAAAGAGTGGAAGTCTCTACCTGCGTCTGTGTTTCCGAACGCATACAACCCAAATCTCTTCAAAGTGAGAGTGAACAGGCTTCGCCTGGGTAAGTTCACTCCATCGTCGACTTTGTCTCTGTCATCTCTGACCTAGATTAGAGTCAAGAGCAAACCCAACATAAATAAAAAAATAGTGTACACACCAACTCACGCCTTCTTCCCATGGGGTAGGCAGAAACTACAGAACTCCACCTGCTACGATCCTTACATACTCCTTTCGCCTCCTTCGCATCGCTTTCGCTTTCGTTTCCCGAAACTAGTGTATTAATCCAAAATAAAATGCAGTAAGCAAAAAGAGACCATATTTGTTGCATCGTTGTACAAACAAAAACCATCTCCCCAATTGTTTTTAAACCAAAATAAAACCATAAACTTCCTTCTCACTCGTGTGAGATACATAATAAAGGAAAGAAAAGGCTTTTTACCCAATAATGTTCGAATAAAAAGTAAGACTTACTTCTGCTATCAGATCAAAATCAAAATCAAAATATTTTATTTCACATAAACCAACATGGGCACTTATGAAAAGTCAGAAGCTAGGTGCACGGTTCCAATTGGTTGTTTCCTATGGAGAAGAGCCGACAAGTAACTCCACGGTTAGATACTAGAGGAAAAGGTGGTAAAGTGGTCCCTGCAGGTATATTGGACCTCCCTCGATATTTATAGTTTAGAAACACGCCATCTAATATTTTACTGGTGCAACGCGGAGCTCGTGTGACATTATCGATTTTAACTCAAAAGAATCCGTGAGGGGGCGTTACGTTTTCTTTTTATGCGAACCAGTCGAAATACGCAAGTGGCAAACTTTTAAAACCGCTCTTCATTTTATTCAATGTTACTGGAAATGCGTGAGTTTTAGCTTTGGTGATTTGTACATTGTGTTCGATAAACGTTGTTCTACAGGTTTTTGCAGGTAATTATAAAAACAGAAGGTAATTTATAACTACTATTATTCTCCTTATGAATGATAAATGATACTTCTTTAATTTAGTCACAGAAAAATGCAACGAGCGTAAATATAATTAGCCTTATTTGCATTACTGATAGTGATTCGCCAAAATTACTGATTTTTTTTAATTATTTTATACATATTGCGGCAGAACAACACTCGCCGTAAAACGTCTACTTAATTAATAAAATTATAAAATCGTTTCTTTTTCACTGATGCAAATTGCACCGTAACAACATTATTCGTAAAGTCGTTTTTCCTTAAAAATACAGAACCAATTAACAATGTTTACATTGTGCCAGACAGCAGACACAACATCATCAAAGTGCAATAATTATGCAGAAACTATTACAAACTGAAATAAAGGAACACGAATACAGTCTGCAACGAAAATCGGATAGCACTTCAGTTTTTATTAATATCACAATTACTAAATACAATAAGTGGGTACTAGAAAACATAAACTAAGGTAACAGATGAAAAAATCCTAATCCTAACTTAATATTATAAATACGAAAGTAAGTTTGTTTGTTTGTTTGTTTGTTACCTTTTCACGCCTAAACCACTGAACCGATCATCCTGAAATTTTGCATATACATTGTCAGGGATACAGAAACTGACATAGGGTATCTTTCATCCCGCAAAAAAGTACTGTTCCTGAGGAAAACAACAATAACGTCCTTATAGATGGCACCACGTGTCTTTCGAATTATGATTGAATCATAACCCGAATTGATGGTCAAAGTCTAAATTAACGCGAGCGAAGCCGCGGGCAAAAGCTAGAAAAATAATATTAGCACTCCTTTTCTTGCGCAGTCGTGTTAAACTTCTTAATCATGACATGATCTGCTGAAAAAATGTTATACCTTTGTAAAATTAACAATGTTAATCGACTTTAGTTGCTGACCATACAACAGCGCCAGTTTTCATTCTGACGTCACAACAAAATCGTTGGAATTCAAGGAATATTCAAACTAATTCCTGGAGTTTTACGGCGGAAATGCATAATAATAATATATTCCGGAAAATTACCTACTTTAATACGTTTTTTCGGCGTACAATTGAACTCAGGGTCATGGTCTATTGACGGCTATAGTACGGACGTAGTAATTATGAAATTTTATTCAATACAGTGGTCGAGCGTGCAATGTTTTGATATTTGGTCGCACTTGGTATTTGATTTATAGTTTTTCCTTTTTTTTTACTTATACTTTGAGTCTTTTTTTACCCATGATTCACTATGAAATAAAATAAAGACTCCTAGAAATAAAGGCTTCCAGGTTATTAATATAAAAAAGACAATAGAATAGAATAGAATAGAATACTCTTTATTATGTACACCATAAAAAATAACAGATATAAATGTAGACATTTTACACAGGGTGACACAATGGGCGGTCTTATCGCTAAAAGCGATCTTTTACAGACAACCTTTGGATGGATTCAAGGGAGAAGGAGAGACAATAATGCAGGTAGTCAGTGGTGTACCATTTACATTTACAACAAATACATACATACATAAAAAATATACTTATTTACATATAATATATACAATAATAAACATGAAACAAGAGCAAGGAAACTAAATCCAATTAATAAAAAATTAAAAATATATTATTATTATTAATCCAATTTATTTAACAAAATTATATATAAACCCACAAACTAGAAAAAAAAGAAGGACTCCGCGCCACGCGTATCAAAAGTGAAGCACTATAAGTATGGCCGGACCGTTTGTACAAACATGCCTCACGCACACATTTACATCATAAGGTGCCGACCGGCCGCCATTACGCGGCACTAAAGCGTCATTGTAGGTACTGTTTACGTCAAGTAATAAAATAAAATAATGCCTTCTTGTGTTGTGAAACGGTGTAACAATAATTCTACATCCCAGAAAAAGTGTCAAGGAATAACATATCACAAATAAGACATTCAAATCACGCACACATAGATCGGTACAGTGCTTCACTTTCAATATGCGTGGCGCGGAGTCCTTCTTTTTTTTCTAGTCCGTGTATAAACCAATAAAAACAAGTAGGTGCAGATACGATGTATCAGAAATACCATTCCTTTGAAAACTATCGTTCCTTTGAAACTAATTCAAGCGATGCCTATTAAAATTTCGTCAAATAATAGGTAAAATGTGACCTGAATCATAATAATCAAAATCCTGTAGCATTAATTTCTGAGAAGAACGTCTCAAAAGGTAAATTAACTTTGCTTAGCACGTGGATTGATTACTCTTGGCCTAGAAAATCTAAAACTATTAATTAACCCAACTTCAGGAATCAAAATAAGCTTGCACAAAGACTAAAATCCCGATTCTCTCTCACCCGACTCCAATTTACAAACTTCATTCCAAAAGATTAACATAACCAATATTCAAACGAAATTCGCGAACACCGAAGCGTTCTGGAATCTATTCTAAATTTCAAACCATTCTAGAATTGGAATCCATTCTGGAACAAAGACTCATATTTGGGAATCCACTCCCTGACTCCACTATGTAGCGGTACAAATGCCGCCGATGGTACCGAGTCGTAACAGTTATACAGAGCGGAAAATCGGCATTTCCTTATCTAGGACTGAAAGTGAAAAGCGGTAAGCGATGCTTCGACGCCGTTGGTAACTTAAGTGTCAAGGTAGGATACTGTTTAGAATAAAGCTATTTTGAATGCCGTTCATCGTTTCAATCAAATAGCTAGGTAGCTTAGAGTGAATTTCACAAATGAAACTGAATGCGCTCAGCTTATCTAAACCACGTTCAAGAGTTGCCATAGTCATCATTGCTGTGGAACATTAAGAGGCCCCTTCCCGGTCCGTCTATCGTCAACGCGAGCATGATTGAAAAGCTTGTTGTTTCATCCAACGCAGTGTTTGAAAACGAAATAAGAGTGAGAACGCGATAAAACAGACATTAGAACATAGAATTTAAGAATCAGAATTTAATTTAATTTAAGAACATTAGACATAGAATACAAACATTGTTCCAGGAAATACGTGTTTTTGAAAAAGCCTTATAAGTTTTTGGAAATAAAATTTGTGATTTAGAATCTCCATTACATGTGCAAGGTTTCTATGAAGATGTTTTCTTTACTTTTACAATAAATGAGTACATTATGAACGGCCAAAGTTTAAATAACCTTTGTGCAAAAAAGCTGATTTTCAGACGTCTTTACAGAATTTGTCTCCCAAAAAGTTTTTTATTTTATTAAATAGTAACATAGATATAAACCACAAGATATCTTTGTGTTTAAAATATCTAGAGGAAATTTTTTTACATCGCCATAATCACGTACGAGCGTTTGTATGGAAATTATAACGGGTTGACCGCTCTTAACAGTGACAGCTCCTGAATGCGGCTAAGATGTGCAGATCGCGTTGTTTCATTGGTGGAGGCCTAGGTTAGAAGGTGTAAATAGTTAGAACCTTGCATACATTTGAGGTTTCTTTAGGTAGCTCTTAATGAACAAGAAACTTGACAAATCATGCAGGTTTCTTGAAAATTTAGTCACAAAGGCAGTATAATTAAAGAAGGATAGTAAAAAACCAATAGGTCCAAAAAAAAAATAAAGGTAGGCTCCATAATCTACATATGCACGCCGATAGACGTCTGTTTTGACATAAAAACAGAGCACTTGAAGTTGTTTTGAACAAAAATATACGGTGTCCAAAAAACATTTTTTGTGTCAATTGGCTTTATTCCAATAGTAAGTTGGCCTGTTGACATATCGCTTGTATCGTAGAACTATCCAGCGTACAAGTTTTAGGACTTGTAGATGATATGCAGCTCTATTTAACCTTTGGAACTTGCCAATTTTTTTTGATCTTTGGCATACTTGTGTTGAATTAGTCGTCTTTGAACTAAATATTTGATTTAAATCGGAACAGAAATAAAATCAATACAATATTAACTCTTGACTACTATTTGAAATATGACAAATTACTACTATTACTTTTTCAATAATGTTATTTTCTGCTTGTTGCCTCGTTTCATCTACTTCTCTTCCTCAATTTCGAATTCAATGAACATCATCGTCTTCATAATTAAACTGATCCTCTTCTCACTTGCGCCGTACTCCAACAATGCCTAGGATTGTATGTAATTTGAAACTTGATCAATGTTTAGCCCAATAGACGAAGATATCTCCCCTTCGTAAATCCCTTTTAGTTGACTATTAGTTACATTCGTACTATTCTCTCTATTGGCTGGTAATTTTTCTTCACGGCTGTTGTTAATAAGGAAATATACTATACTTACTAGTTTATCAGGGTTCTTAATAAATTCTACGTTCTTTATTGATTTAGATTTGACTACTTACTAAACATCTTCACTGAGGATATATATAATTTATTTGACACGAAACAAGCTCTAGGTTAAAGCAATTGATAATATCTTTCATTTACTTTAATGCACATACATACCCTACTTAAACTCACGCCTTCTTCCCATGGGGGAAGGCAGAAACTACAGAACGCCACCTGCTACGGTCCTAACATACTCCTTTTGCCTCGTTTACGTTCTTACATCTGGTCATTCACGCACGCCGGTTGCGAGTATTACTCACCTGACCTTTCTAAAGAGCATCATCAATAAGGAATACTTACTTACTTTAATGATAAGCTCGTATTGATCACTATTGGAAACAGTCTACTTTAAACCTTTTTACTTCATATTAGGGTGAGCAGGGGTGGCCTAATGGTATCGGCGTTGACGGACGAGACGTAGGTCGTGGATGCCCACCCAAACAGATGCTTTACTTTGTGTAATTTTTTTCATCACAACTGCTCTCAAAACGGTGAAGGAAAAAAAACATCGTGAGGATAGGCATGTCCTCGAACTAAAAATTCGAAGACATGTGTAACATCTACCAATCCGCACTGGGCCCGCGTGGTGGTTTATGGCCCACTCCCTCTCACAGAGAGGAGGCCTGTGTCCCAGCAGTGGGACAGTCGGAACATTAACGGCTGATTTATAATAATTATAATATCCTGTTCATCAGTTTTATTTATAATTACATCAAAAATACTATCATTATGATAGACTATGGACAGGCATTGCTTAGTATTCCCTATTTATACAAGTAAAAGACTTTAGAACTACTTTACAAAGAACTTTACTTTGATGTTGAACTTAAACAACAGACTCCTGGGTTCATGAATTTCGATTCAAGGACCTAAAACTTTATTTCAATTAATAAAATATTTTATTCCATTACCTTATCGTGTTCTTTTGACCAACTCACCTAATTCAGTTAGAACTGCAACACGAGAACCAGTTCCTAAAAGCAACACGAGAACCAGTTCCTAAAAAGACTAATTAATCAATTTCCCATTCGGTACGTGTAAAGAGAAACCGGACTCCAATACGTAGAGCAAATTGTCGATCCTAGTTCGGAAAAGCAAGAGAATGCCAAACACTGTTTACTCGCAAATGTAACGAGAACCTAGATAATTAATAGACCCGTATTTGCCGTATTTCATCAAGCCTAGAAGCTAGAGCAGCGTAATTATGTGTAACAGATCGACCAGTCAAAGACGAGCGTTTGAAGTGTGTGTGTACGTACGTACTCGGTTGTATCAATATGTGAGTGTTTGTACACGCCACGAGCAGGAGCGCCGCGTTCCGAAATTGAAATTTGAACAGCGATTGCAACTTGTTTCTTTTTTTAAATTAGATACGTGTTTGCGTTTAAAAATAAAGCCGTTTTCCTTTGCGTAACACATTATCAGTAGGAATGGTTTTCTTTTTGACAGTTCAACAACATTCATTGCGTTATAATTTACGTTGTTGAGAAGACAAATTTTCGAACATACGAAGCAATGGATTAGCAATATTCTTCAAAATGATTCAGATTATGATTGATAGTGTGTTACGAAATTAGGGTGCTGTTCCTTTTAATAATATTGGGTTAGCACAAAATACATGAATAACAACATTACGCCTGTATACCCCGAAGGGTAAGGCAGAGGTGTACCTATATACACCCTTAAAATGTAAGAACAAAGTGCAAGTTTTTACTCCGATTCAATTTTTCCGACAGAAAACCTTAGCTGTTTCACATTTCAGTCATTTTTAGTATGATTATTTTGTAAGAATTTTCTTATAGGCACTGAATCATAGTGTTAAATAGGTTAATAAAAAGAAACGCGTCTAAAGAGATACAGAAAAATATTCCTTTTGTATAAGTTGTAAGTGACACGCCAACACAGACACTATCTAAAATATCATCAGCTAAAATACTCATCCAACAATCACATTACAGCATGCAATCATTCACACTACCGCTACAAATTGGATTCCAACACAAAATTATAATTTGATTACTACCCTGCATTTGGCGCTGTATGTAATTCCAAGTCAAGGGGCAACTTTTGCTACGATGTGTGTTATGCTAACGAATTCACGTTTATTTATCTTTCTCTTGAATTTAGAACACTTTCTTTAATTAGTTTATTGAAGAGTGCACAGTTGTGGGATCGATCGGAGGGCTACCAATGTTATTGTTGGGTTATGAATTTTGGATTTGATGGGTTTAATTTTAGTATTGTGTGTTATTTTTGTAAAATCACTAGGGGTTTTCTTACAATGCCAACAAAAAATAATTTAAGAATCTATCTTTGTTTATATAACTGGTAAACTTCAGACAATCTGAAGTATTGTTTCTCCTTCTCCCAATAAAATATATCCAAAGGTAGTCTTTAAACGATCACTTTTAGCGATAAGACCAACATTGTGTCATCCTACGTAAGACTTCAAATTTTTTATCTGTAATAGACTATTTGAATGTACTTATTTTCTTTAATTGATTTTTCGAAACCTAGAAAAATATTAAGGAACACTTAAAACAATTGTTAAAATATCTCAAAAAATTGCGAATTTCTATGCGTTTTAAAGTCGATGCTAGACAGAGATAGCATTATTAGCATCTGACGTCACAACACAGGAACGCCATAGTTACTTCGCGTTATTCAGTACAATGATCGTTTTGAGTGTCAAAGATAGAAAAAAGTGGGGTAACTTCTACATTTTTTCACCGATGTTATTCTTTTGCAATATTCTTTTTTTAGTTACATCTATAAAATAAGTTTTAATTAATGTATATTTTTTATAGTAGTCAAATACTCTATTCGTATAGTGTACATAATACGGAGTATTCTATTCTATTAAATTCTATTCTACAGTCTGATTGCGTAACTCCGTTGAAGTTATTAAGCAGTTTAAAAATGTTTGTTGCGTCTTGCTATTCCGTAATTGTTTTTTTTTTAACCCTCACGTCGAAGTCTCGTCACGTCATTGACAATACACGTGTGCTATGCAATTTCATTGCTGGTTTTGCACATATTAATTCAACTCAATTCAATTAATTTATTTCGGCAAAATAAAAACCTCCATATTGTGTTAGTATAAAAAAAACACTTAGAAAAATATGTTAGTAGCTTTAAAATCACAAACAAATTATTATTACAACCAAAACCAGAAATTAAATTACAATAAAAATCAAATCAAAATCAAATTTCCAAACAAAATTTAAATTACAATAATGATCAATCAAAATTATAATCATAATCAAAAATAAAATTAAAGTCAATATTACATTAGAATTAAATCAAAAAATAAAATAAATTACAAACAAAACAAAATTAAATCAATATCAAATCTAATTAAAATTAAATCAAAATTATGTCAAAATCAAATTAAAATTAAATCAAAATTATGTCAAAATCAAATTAAAATTAAACTAAACATGACTATAACTTAACTTCTGTAACAAACTTCAATTTAAATATGTTTCTTCAGCACCAGGCCCGCAGCTATGTCTACTGGACCAGTGCTTTAGAAAAGGGCAGTCTGGCCTCTCCACAATAACCTTCATATTAGGTACCTATAAAACATTTAAAAACTTCCTTCATCAATGGCATACGAACTTTCTGGTTTTAATCAAACCGCATACCTTTATAATTAGTTCTGTACATATAATTAACACGCTTTTCATCGACGGTTTCACATAACACGTAAGTTTAGCTCCGAATTATGCTGGAATTTTAATGCTATCGACCCAAGAGTGTTAATTGAAAAAGTTTCGCTCCTCCACTGTAGAATGTGCTGGCGATGTGTTGAATTAATAAACAGCTCTGTCAAACATTCCAATTGAATAATTGACGCGTGACGTGAGTTCGAAGCGAGTTTTAAATGAGTTTTCTTAGTACGGCCCTGTATTGCATGATTATTTAAATAAGAAATGTCACCGTTCGAGTTGAGATGAAGTAATCATAATTTAGTTTGATGGAGGACTAATATGCTTTTAAAGAGCTATTAGTATTTACATGAGTACTTCATTACTAAATACTTTCATAAATTGTGGAAAAAATTTCGTGTTATGGGATCAAGAGAAAAGGGTATCTGGTACAACACCATTCACTTTGAGCCTCTAATAATTCCCTGGATAGATAACTGTTCACTCAATAGAAAATATATTGTTACTGCCATGGCCTATGAGGCTTCGATCCGGTCAGATACCATCGAGGAAGTTTACGTTCCTTATGGGTATCACACCTTCACCTAATTGCATGAAATGGGGAATAATCGAGGACGTCCATCATATCTTGATCAAGTGTGACCGGGGCGAACGCCTCAAGAGAAATCTGTTTGATTCCTAAAAATACATTCGGAATTGGTAAGAGGGCTCTTCCCGGTCTGTCTATCGTCAACGCGAGCATGATTGAAAAGCTTGTTGTTTCATCCAACGCGATGTTTGAAAAAGAAGCAAGAGTGAGAACGCGATAACATCGAACGAAAATTGGCGCGCAAAGATTTCACAAAACTTGTTCCAGGAAATACGTGTTTTTGAAAAAGCCTTATAAGTTTTTGGAAAAAAATATTTGTCATTTAGAATCTCCATTACATGTGCGAGGTTTTTATGACAATGTTTTCTTTACTTTTACAATTTATGAGTACATTATGAACGGCCAAAGTTCAGGTAAAATTTGTGCAAACAAGCAGATTTTTGGAGGGTTATACTAAATTTGTTTCTCCAAGTTTTGATTTTTTACTTACATAGAAACCTAGATAAAGTGCACAAGATATCTATTACGTCAAAAATGTCAATGAAAGATGTGTTACAACGCCATAATCACGTACGAGGGTTTGTATGAAAGATATGACGGGTTGGCCGCTCTTAAATAGTGTTATAGCTAAGCCTATGTCGAACGAGGCTAGAACTATGTACAAAATAATAGGTCTTTACCTATGAAATTGCCGTTTTGTATGAAAAAATTTAAACGAATTTTTTTCATGAATTTTTTATTTGTATTAATCGAAGTAATCACCCATGCAATCAATGCATCTTTGCCATCGCAGTGGCAGTTTATTGATGCCCTTCTTAAAGAAATCAGCTGGACGGGAGGCAACAAATTCTTCAAAGGCATTTTGTACTGCCTCTCGGGTATTAAATTTTTTTCCCGCCAAGAAGTTATCCAAATTCTGGAAAAAGTAGTAGTCTGTAGGCGCAAGGTCTGGTGAGTAGGGCGGATGACGGAGAGCTTCCAACCCCAGTTCTTGCAACTTGGAGACCGTCTGCTGTGCAGTATGAGGTCGCGCGTTGTCGTGCAGGAGCAGCGGAGACGAGCGATTGACCAATGCTGGTTGGAGATGCGCCAGCTTCTCCATCATTGTGTTCAGTTCTTCACAGTACACATCTGCAGTAATGCTCACCCCGTTTGGTAAGAAGCTGTGATGAATCACACCGGCGCTAGACCACCAAACAGTGACCATCACTTTTCTAGGGGTAAGTTTTCGTTTAGGGCATTGTTTAGGTGCTGAACCAGGATCCAACCAACTTGCTGAGCGCTTACGGTTATCAAACAGAATCCATTTTTCATCGCAGGTAACAATGCGGTTCAAAATTCCTTCATTTGTGTGTCTGTTGAGCAGTGCAAGGCACGTCTCGACGCGTACTTCGCGCTGGCGATCATTGAGTTCGTGGGGCACCCATTTGTCAAGCTTTTTTACCTTGCCAATTTGACGCAAATGGACCAATATTGTTTTGACGCTAACGTCGAAAGCTGCTGCTAATTCAGCCGTAGATTGTGTATCATCAGCTTCCACAATCGCCTTTAATTCGTCATTGTCGACCAAAGTCTTCGGACGACCGCGAGGTTCATTTTTCAGGTCGAAATTTCCAGAACGGAAGCGAGCAAACCAATAACAGGTGGTGCGTTGGTTTGTAGAGTTAGCTCCGTAAACGTCGTTGATGTTGCGTGCCGCTTGTGCCGCGTTGCTGCCACGACGGTACTCATATTCCATAATTACTCGAATTTTTAACGTATCCATGATGACGAAAAAGATTGAAATGCGATGAAAATGTAACACTAATCAATAAAGAAATGACTACTTTTAGAAAAAAAAATCCATGTTTTTAAAATAAAATTAATTTGAAATTAGAATTCATAGCCAAACAAAAATTATTTTGATTTGAAATGGCCAGTACTGCAGAACGGCAATTTCATAGGTAAAGACCTAATATAATACAATCATATATAAAATAATTTAAAATTCAAAGTTTGGCTATGATGGAGCGACATAGTCAGTATTGTGACAAAACTCCTAAATAAACGAAAAAAGAAAAAAAATATTAAAAGTTTTTTTTTTAATGTATCTTCGTGATTTTTATATCGTATCAAATTAAGTAAATTATGGTTTCAACACACTATCTAACTAGCATAATTATATCCTGAAGAATACCATTATTTTTTCTAATTTTGTTTGCTACAGTGGATCAAGTTCTTTTAGGCATTATAAAACTTGCGTTTGGGTCCTGTAGTCCCCTTAATCATAATTTAGTTTGATGGAGGACTCATACTCGGTCTCATACTCACACTCGCTTTTAAAGAGATATTAGTTTTTACATGAGTATTTCATTATCGATGAAAATTGTGACAACAGGTTTTGGGTAGAATCGACTCATGAGTTTTGTGATAATGGATTTAGAGATATTTCTCTAAAAGAAGCGTATTTTGCCTTTTATAGTACTATAATTGTGAAAGCCTAACTTTTTCATATCTGCCTAGTTAAAATAAACCTTTACTTGTTTATTTTTTGCGTGTTTATTGCCTTGTACACGATAACAAATGTAAACGTTGCAGCGCTGAAATGAAAAAAATAAAAATAATGCTTCGCGCACAGTGTTTCACAAAACAAATTTCGTAATCAAAATATTGGTGACGAGGAAATCAACTTTTATCATCGAATATTCCCGGAAATCCGTTAAATTGTAGCGGCTGCTGGAAATGTTTATACATCCCGAGAATTTGACAAATCGCTCTTTTTGATTAATTAAGTCCATTTGTTAAATAACACGACGTCCGTGCTTCTGCGATGTAAACATTTTTTGTGCTAAGGAATAATTAAATACAGATAAACAATCGTCTCATACATTTGGGTAGATTAGGTATTGAAGTTTTTTAGTGGATAATTGATATTTTTTTCCCGATTACGATGTTGGTATTATGCAGAAAGCTGTTCAGTTTGATGGTCTAAACCACACCTTAAATATGACCACACCTTTTGGACACATGCTGTATAATAAAGTAAAGTAAAGTAAAGGGAACTACCAATCAATCAATTTAAAGCGGCGTTATTCAAATGGCTTATAGAAAAAACATTCTATTCTGTCAGTGAGTATTTAGACTTCAAAGATTTACACTGAAATTGACATCTTACTGACATAATTTGACGAATACTTGACATTTTAAATTGAATAACTATGATTATTTATGTACCAATTTTATTAGCTTCATTTATTTAATGTAACAATAATTTTGCATGCCAGTTCTAGCAAATTGTTTTAGAAACTGTTTAAAAAAACCCGACCATCTGTATGTACTACAATTCTTGCAAATAAATTTCATTTCATTTCATTTCAAAGAGTTTTTCTGTTGTCGCCAAAATTAAATAAATAAGTAAGTACAGTACAACTATTTTCTTAATGTCCCTCGGGAATCATCGCATTACCGAATACAAACGAATGCTAATTTCCATGATAATTTTTCCAATTCCCACCTATAACTTTTTGAATTCAAAAAATTATAGGTACACGATAAATCTAATAATTGATGGACATGGAAATTAGCATTCGTTTGTATTCGGAAATACGATGATTCCCCAGGGACATTAAGAAAATGGTTGTACTGTAACTGTGACATCACAGATATATTATAACTACAACATTAGACAACGAAACACAAAACTCCAACAAAACTCAGTCAATCCTAAGACAGTTAGTTATATTGTAACGTCCCTATAATTTATGAGAGCCTAGTACTTTAATAGCGTCTCACAACATATTCCTTAACTAAAATATCCCCTCAAGTCTGTTATATCGCCAAAATAATATTGGAACTAATATTTCATAAACTGGCCGCTACAGACAGAATAAATCAAAATAGTTTTTAATAAAAATATACCATACTTCATAAGGCAACGTACATAAAAGTTACTATGAAATGGTCTATCTGACGTTTATATAGGTAACTTCGCCGTACGAGTACTTCAACACTTTATATTTTCTGTACAAAAATTACATTTGATTTACTGCAGTTATGTTAACTGAGTTTGTTTTATGTTTTATTTTTACACGCGTCGCCATTATTTCTTTTTAAATTTTAACGTTAACATTTATTTCAGTTAGATGTTTTATTTATAAGTTTATTGTGCAATGTGTTGTATGTTGTGTTCTGTTACCCTGGTGTTCGTGCTGGCAACTTTAACTGCATTAGTGAAATGGAATTAGGTACGTCTAGACTAGCATTTATTCCCTCAAAATAACAGAAATTAACTCGTATTACAAAAAGAAATTGTAGTTTTTGTGATAATAAAATAAAGTTGACTGCAAACACATTAATATTAATTAAGTATATTACAGTTTAAATATAAATATTAACTGACTATCTAACATGGTGCTTGCAGCTGTGATGAAACATTAGAACTTAAATACAAACGAAAACAAGATTAATACCGTTTAATATGCTAATAAATTATATATATGTACCATCATTCAAATTATGAACCAAAAAAAACAAGTTCTATTTTTTTTCTAACTCACAAAAAAATACCACTGGGGACAGAGGATTCATAGCGAATGTAAAACAAGAAATATTCGCGCCAACTTCGCTCGTCTGATTAATTAGGCAAACTTTAATTAGCGAGCACCCCATAACTCATGACGTCACGCGCTCAACGTGACGCACCATTGAGATATTATGTTTTATATAGATGTAATTAATTGCGAGTCAGTTTTTGCTTGCTCTTACAACTTTTTTGGAGTAAAATTTTTGGTTGAAAGTGTTTGAAGGTTAAGCTATGCTTGCCGTGATCGGTTCGTGGATGTGTGACCATCTATTACATAGAAACCGTTCCTTGCCTCAGAAAACACGCTAAGTCAATGGTTCCGGCTGTCATTCGTAGATCTTTGACAGTCGTTACGGGTAGTCAGAACCCCGAAAATCTGTCTTACCAAGGGGTATCGTGTTACCCAGTAACAGGGTTGTTGAGTTCAGATAGGCAGTCGCTCCATGTAACATACTGGTATTCAGCTGCATCCGGTTAGACTGGAAGCTGACTCCAACATAATTGGGAAAAGCCTAGGCAGATGATGAGATATTGGTGTTTATGTGACATTGTGATCAATTTAAAGTTGGAAATTGGTATGACAAAGGAAAAAGAACTTATTTTCTGTTTGGATATAGAATTCACGATAGATAATTGTCTTTGAAAAAGAGACAGCAATGAAGCTAAAGTGCGCACAAAATAAGTCTGGCGCGGTTGAAATCGGAAGTAATCGTTTGCCGCCATCTCGACGTTTATGTCAGATTTCATGAGAGTGCGCAGTGTTCCGTGTTTTTCAAAGTAAATAATCGCCATCATTGTGCCGAAAGTGATTAAAGGTGCTGGTAATCTTGAAGTTCAACCACGCGCGCTGGCTTATCTTCCGCGCACTTTAGCATTTCTTTCCAGTCTTCATTTTACGGGAAAATAATATTTGTTAATTTTTTTTGCCCGAGATGCTAAAGCACCATTTAAAATACTTATTCCTATTTAATATGGCTGTCAGATCCACATTGATCAACACATTACCTGATACCAAAATCTACCCAGTCAAATGAAGTAAGTACCGCTCTAATTAAAGTAATTTAATTTCTTCATCTTTGCTTTTAACAAAATTAAGGCCCGCTTGCACCACGGATCACTAAATTTAACGAATTTAAAAACTCGCGGTATTTCATTCATTCGTCTGAAGTTAACAGAGACGGAATGATATTGTGAATACGTTTAGCGCTAAACGTATTTAGGGCTTTGTGGTGCAAGCGGGCCTTAATGTTCCATAATAAGAAAATGAATATGGATCCATTTTCTTATTATCTCCGATTCAAAATTCGAACTTTTGCTTGCTATAAACTGCAGGTCTCAGTGGAGGGTATACCCAATTTACTATGGAATATTCATCCATTCCCCAGCGTGTAGTCGCTTCAAAGATTCAAACCTGACCCGTTAGACTAGAACTTAGAATTTAACTGGAAGGTTATTTGAATACGTTTTTGGAATAACTTTGTTTGATTTTATACAACTTTGGAATTGTATTTTTTCATTTAAAGATCAAGGTAACTTCCAAAAGGGTTTGCCAGCAGTGAAGAATCAAGTACCTAATAGACCTTGTTTGATTATTATTTTTCAACACACTAGGTCCTTATTGGCGTCTGCAATCCGCCATTTTGATTTAGGCCTATAACCGTTGCGCGACCAAGACAAGTTGATGGACCCCTGATATGTTAAAATCCATCCAGCTGTTAGGATGCTTCGAGGGAATCAAAACTTCCCACATAAGATATAGGCATAGATACGTGTGAAAAACATAACATTATCTTCGCTGTCACGGAGGCGGGTACTAAAATTTTTTTTTTTTTTTTTTGTGTGGGAAATCATCAAATGACGTCTCCCGCTCTGGGCGGAGCGGAAGGGCGTGTCAGACTCTTACTGACTAAAACGGTGGCCGGGAGTCGGCAAGCGGCTCCCGACGCCCAGGATGTCGCCTCCTACGTCGGACAATCGGCGCATTCACCTGTTGTAAACAAAGATATCAGTCCCATAGTCGTTTGAATGTCAGTTTTGTAAACTTGCGTTATTTTAGTGCAACAACAATAATAAATCACGTCGGAGTTATAAATAATAGTTAAATAAGAAAAAATATTTTATACTTTTATTTAATAGCAATCAATAATGCAAAATACAAAAAAAATGTAGGTAATAACTGTTTTTATATTTAAAATTAAATAAGCTTAAGCAATTAGGTAGTCCCGCGTACAAGCGGCTTTATGGCAGTTGACTCATTTAGTTTATTTTTTTATACGAAGTAGATAAAGACGTTTATTTTTTGAAAAAAAAAATAGAGTATATTAGCTTTAACCATTTCCTTGTAAATGCCACAGTATAATAAAGTAAGCAGTACTATATCTCGGCAGTGTCCTTGAAATAATTACCTACAGCCGCTCGGTAGATAAACACGCACTAGAGTTGCCCACTGACTATGACTCTTGGGTTGTGTGCTTTATAAGTCTGACAAATTGAATGATGGGAGAAGAGCCTTCTTTATTAAAACCTTGCGATTTGTTGAAGGTAGTATGTCCTGTACATTTAAATGTTTTTAACAAATCCGGTAGCTTGTGGTGGAAGGTATGTCTGCTTTTTTGTTTTAGATATTATCCATTTATTCGAGTTCAAAAATAAAATACTTCCTATGAAAAAGGTACGTAAATAAAGTTTATAAAAAAGATCGCGATTACATATATATCTAACGAAATGCTCAGGTTAATTGCTAAATTTATAAAATATGACAGAGTTGTTTATAACAAATATGTAAAATTGTCTAGGGTCATTTAAGGGGGCCCTTCCCGGTCCGTCCATCGTCAACGCGAGCATGATCGAAAAGCTCGTTTCATCCAACGCAATGTTTGAAAAAGAAGCAAGAGTGAGAACGCGATAACATCGAACGATAATTGGCGCGCAAATATTTCACAAAACTTGTTGCAGGAAATACGTGTTTTTGAAAAAGCCTTATAAGTTTTTTGAAAAAATATTAGTCATTTAGAATCTCCATTACATGTGCAAGGTTTCTATCACGATGTTTTTTTTACTTTTACAATTTATGAATACATTATGAACGGCCAAAGTTCAGGTAAAATTTGTGCAAAAAGCAGATTTTTGGAGGCTTATACTAAATTTGTTTCTCCAAATTTTGATTTTTTACTTGCATAGAAACCTAGATAAAGTGCACAAGATAACTATTACGCCAAAAATGTCAATGAAAGATGTGTTACAACGCCATAATCACGTACGAGGGTTTGTATGAAAAGTATGACGGGTTGGCCGCTCTTAAGTAGGTAATGTTAAATCCCTATCGAAATAAATTTGCTTATCGTCTGGGAAATTTTATGTCAATAAAAATTGCATTTTACACCAAATCATTTGAATGAATATGGGATGAATAGTTTACATTACACGTGTTTTTGATTGCGTGACGCACTATAAAGTCTTTCTGTGCCAGACTATAATCCACGCGGGCAAATACGCGAGTAGAAGCTAGTACTTATAGGTATTTTTTCTTTTTTCAATCGGGCATCGATCGTATGGAAAAAGAGGGATACCCACCTACTAAGTACCTGTCTAGGAAGTTATGCTCGCTTCAATAAATGTAGAAATACCTACATATCATAAATAAGTAAAAACTAAAAATAATGTTATTTTTATCCACCTTAGCGACTGACTTAGTAATTTAAAGATGTTATTTCTGGTTTAGACATTGATGAATTCAGTACAAATATTCGTACACTGAACAATACAGTCGATAACTTCGTGCCATATTTCACGTATTCAAATAAATGTGCGGGAGCATCTCGCACCGTCCGCGTCCTTACGTAACTGCGGTGCACACGCAGCTGTTGAATATACCCATGGTCTAAAAAAACAAGGTCTGGCACTCCGAGAGTGACACAAGCTTACGTCACTATCTAGTTGCCACTTTATTGCAACAAAACAAGAAGTATGGAAACATTTTCAGTCACCATTCTGTTAAAAAAAATATATCAAGCATTTAAATTGTCGTTTTGTTTTTCTAATCAAACGAAACAATTCATATTTAAACTTATACCGACGTAATAGTTAGTTAAAACCTCATTGATTTATCGGATTCGCACAGATAATAAAGGTGGTTGGGGAGTTATTATGACACACTACTGGTAACACAGCGGTGATAACGTAGGCTTGTGTCAACCACGTGACCACTGTGTCTCGGAATGCTATACCTGGCGAAGTATATTATTATACCATGAATACACCGAGATTTCGGAGCGCGTCATTTCGGCCGATTTGTATGAAGAGGTAATACTGCTTACTTTATTATACTGTGGTAATGCCCTAGTAACTAAATGTTGTATAATAGAAGAAGATAGCTTTGTTCTTTTATTAATTGTCACAGTTTTGCATTTTAAACCCTCACCTGCGAAATTATGATTTTGTAGATTTGCCGTCTATAGGTAACGGCCGTCGAAACGGTTCAGCCACTGACATTTTACCTGTTACAAACAATAAATATGCAACATACACAACACAGTTGAAACGTTTTCATTTTGTTTTCTTTTCATAAATTATATCCTGTTTTCTTTTACACCATTTACTTATTGTTGAAACGTCCTGTTTTATTATATGTAGTATGGCTTTGTTTGTTACGGAGAAGCACATACACCTAGTTTAGGAGTCAGAGTATTTGAATTATTGTGACCTAGTTATAAACCTTATTTACTGATAATCTTTGAATCAAATTGTAATGACTGTTTTTGGTGAAATAAATAATTATTATTTTTATTATTAATTTAACATCAATAATTCAATATTAAATGGAATTCACCTTGATTGCGCTAAGTGTCTTATAAGATTGAAGAATAGGTATTTATTTTGTACTTACGTCTTGCAGATTATTGTTTTGCAATATTGTTGCTGCTAGTGTTTGAAAACTCCTTTTTTTATTTTTATAGTTTTTATTTCCTGAGCGCGTCATAAATAAAATATTTTTCTTTATTTAGTGTCTGGAAAGAACCTACTTCGGTTAATTGTATTTCGTATAAACTAGATATTAAGTTTATTTCGAGCAGTAGTAGCAAAGATAGTTCATTATGTTGTACTGTAGCGGCATCTACAATCGCCACATGCGAGCTACTCGTCAGACTGACGTCACGCAAAATCCTGCATCGCGCAAGCAAAGTTTACCGCGCAACTAGTATATATACAACATCCCGACATCAATCGTCGGGCAGTTGCCCACCAGACACAACACCTGTCTGGTCGGAGGATCCTCCCTTTTCCATAGAGTATGAGTGAACTTTACACCCTGTTCCTTATACCTCTATAGTACCTACAGCGTTAGATAAAATATATCATATTCATACTATGAACAAGAACTTCCTGTTTCCTTTTCACAATTTCGCTGTTTCAAAGGACCCTTATAATTTCGTCATGTCCGTTCCGTTCTGTCCATCCGCTCCAGTTTCCGCCAGTCCGTTCGTTTGCACGCCAGACCTTAGTAGATTATCATGACGTCTCATCATGACGCGAGGAAAAGCTTTCAGAATGGAAAACGTAATAAGAAAGAAAGAAAATACGTTTATGATAAAGATAGAAATGTTACATTTAACTCCACTCTCGTTTACTACCTATTAAAAGTACAGTACCCCGCACGTCAGTGGTAGGTATTCACACCATTAAAAGCTGGCCTCGCGTTCTATTGAAACTGTATAATACGCTAGGCCAGCTCAAAGTCAAATTGTTACCACCGACGTGCGGTCGACTGTACTAAAACCAAACCAGAAAACATAAGTATCTTTAACATTAAACATAAATTACGTGCATCGGATACATTAATTATTGTGTGTATGCCAATAATATAAAGTCAGATATAGAAACGATATATTTTATAATTTAGAGACTTCATCATTATTTGAATTCTTGATAAAGAAAAACGCATTTTACTCTCGAACTCCGCCACTGACCAAGGCACAAAATTTTCGTATCAATTTTTGAACGCGCCACTATTAAAAATTACAATCTTCTTCCAAATCAACCATAGACTAACTTCAAGAGAACAAAAAGTATTTGCATGCAGTATATTGGCTTATCAATCACTCGCCCTGCGCTCGACAGTGTTCATCAGAGACGAAAGAGTTATTCGAAAGGTACAAATATACATCCAAATTGACTGCAGCGGATGGAAAAAGTTAATTGTGATAAAAAAAAGTTTCAAACAAACATTTCCAACTATCAAAATGGTCGTACGATTTTACGTGTCTGTGTTATTATTGTAAAAATTAATAGTACTGTCAGAAATCTGATTTCGTTGTAAATGAATTTACTGAAAACTCCAACTATTTTGTAAACTGAATTTAAAATAATGCGACTTTAATCATAATAATTAAACACAGATTTCCGCGTACAAAAACCAAAATGACGTTTAAAATTCCACTCGCTACATTTTTCATTTCAACGAAATAAAAAACAAAATCGATTCAAATAGAGAACAAATGCGCATTTAACGGGAACGTTATGCAAATGAACAACCGCCCCCGCCGACGTATCGAATGATTTGAAATTTAAAAAAGTATTCATTGAATTTTATACGTCGTAAAATCGAGCATCGTATTTCATAACTGAAATTCCATAGTTAGAAATGGAATTTTTGAATTTACGCATTCTGGTGGAGGCGCGCGTGTCGATTGGACGTATTTTGACATTGAATTAATTGGAAAACTTTACTGTCAGGACTTCAGGAGTTATCTTGTTGGGCGTGCCGTTCGTGAATTTTTAATTTGAATGCTTAAGTTTGGCTCCGTTTGATCTATGTAGTAGGTTTGCGGGTGTGTTCGGGACTTGTTGTGATTATGTTTTGGGGTGTCGTGATAATATAGCGAGTTTGGAATTGATCAAATCGCTATGAAATATAGATGTTCGAAGTTAGACTGTGCGCTGTTGTTGTTAATAATAACTTTATAATCTTAGCCATACACAAATAATTTACCAATCTTTTAGTAATTCAATTAATTTCATTCCTTGGAATATTTCTAATTGATAGACTCACTAATTATATTCCAAAATATATATAAAATAAATGTAAATACATAAAAAATATAATATAAATATAAAATAAAATAAATATAAATAAGACCTCTACTAGAGCACCAATCAACATAATTAAAATCACCAACAGATCATACCCGAAAAATAATTACTCAGCCAACAATAGAAGAATACTCCACCAAAATATAGGCAAACATAGGCGAGGGGTTAATTCGCGTTACGTGGACTAAAATGACATTTAATTAAAATCAGAAGTGGCCCAAGAGCTTGACAAATTGCCCTCGACGTCGCCAGCAGCTGAGTTTAAAACAGAACGCGTTTTGAGACTAACTAGCGTTGATTTGGTTCAGGATGTACTTAAATGAGTTATTTTGTTGGTACCTAATTCGTTTTCTCTTGTACAATCTGATTTTGGGTTCGGGTAAGGTGCAGGAATGATGTGGTTTAGAGTTTAAATCCGTTTCGTAGTTAAGAAGAACAACGCAGTCACACGATTTTGTCTTTTAGATCTAGGGACTTTAGACTTATTAGTTTAATGTACGCAGGTATTAGGTATTTATTTTAGTTTTTCATTAATCACTACACAACACACACACACACCCATTTCACAAAACTTTTAATTTATTAGAACGGACACACACTTCCCTATTCTTTGTATTATTCTAGCGTATGGCACTCGTGGGTATGCAGCTGAAAATCAGCGTCAGGTGGTACACCTTGTGTTGTCATCTGACATTATGCTGAGCTGAGGCCCCATTTTTTTTTTTTTTTTTTTTTTTTTGGGTGGGAAATCATCAAATGACGTCTCCCGCTCTGGGCGGAGCGGAAGGGCGTGTCAGACTCTTACTGACTAAAACCCACCCGTGTTCCTTCAGTTGCCTGTGCGCCAGGGCCACGGTAACTCTTTCGAACAATCCGCAGCCCCGGCAGGCATCGGTCCTATCGGACCCCGTCAATTTTGCTGACATCTCTTTGAGGCGCGCGTGGAACACGACGCGCCGTCGACCCGGGCCTGGTCCTTACCGGACGGCGAGCTGCCCATTGCTCGCCGTCCGCAAGCCCGCGCCTACGGTGGCCGGGAGTCGGCAATCGACTCCCGACGCCCAGGGTGTCTCCTCCTCCTGCGGCGGCTAGGGGCGCGAGGGCGCAGTGATTGCCTCTCCCTCTCGCGCTCCGCCTCCTCCTTCGCGAGCATTACTGCTTCGCAGAAGGAGGTGACGGCTTCCCATTCCCTCTCGCTCCGTACCATGGCCTGAACCAGGGCCGGACGCGAGAGGTCGCCGCCGCCGATCGCCGCCACGAGGACACGGCGGTGCTCCGCCCAAGCCGGGCAGACCTCCACCGTATGCTCCACCGTGTCCTCCGGTCGATCCACGCAATGATAACACCCGGGCGTTTCCTCCCGCCTTATACGAAACAGGAACCTCCCGAAACAGCCATGTCCGGTGAGGACCTGCGTCAGGCGGAAGGTGAGGACGCCGTGGCGCCTCTCAAGCCACTCCTCAAAGAGGGGTCTTACCGCCGCAATTGTGGCGTGCCCTGCGCTGGGTTGCAACAGTCGCACTCTCCATGCCGCCATGAGATCCCGCCGGAGCTCTGTCCGCTGTGCCGTGATTTCTCGCGGCAGCGGAGTTACGCCCCGGCGTTTCGCCTCCTCGCGCCAGTCCCAAACGTGCGCGAGGAGCTGAGGCCCCATTGGCATTATAATCATTGTTCCGTATTTTTTAGTTTTAAGGTGTATTTTTGTTGCTGCAATGCCAATAAACGCATTTTTCTTTCTTTCTTTTCTTTCTAGTTTTGTGTTAGCTTGATTACAGTATTTTCGAATTCTTTTCTTGAGCACCTTAGACTAACATAGGCCTTTTCTTGTCACCAAATTGGAAACATCGTTGGAAGCACCTTCTCGTAGACAGCGAAAGAAAATATAATTAAAGTATCTACGTTGTTCAACAATTAATAAGGGTGGAGATTTTTATGGAGTTCTTGATATCTCGTACCACAGTAATCATTTACACGAAATAGTGTTAAGTTTTTTGACATTTTAATACATTTTCAAATCTGAACATTACCGCTGTTAAAGCCTTTACCTCGTTCATTAAAACCTATTAAAATATAACAATTATTTCCATCGTTCTTTAAACTAAGCCCCAAGTTGAAGCAAAAACTGTCAAGCGTTTGAGAATGTTCGCGAAATCCAAAGCCAAATTTTAATTATGCTTCCCAACCGTATGCGGCATTTCTTTGACAACACGTCATAGCATGAAGAAAGTCATTATTTCGTACTGAGACATGTTCAAGGTAGAAACGTAGGTAGGAATGTAAGTATTAATTAAATTACTGTTGGAAAATGTACTGAATGTGAGACTGATGGAAATGCTTTTAATGATGACGTAAAAGGAAATTCAGAAAGGAATCTTATTAAATTACGAAGAAGATGTTTTGTGGTTTGTTTCCGTGGATGGAATGCAAGTCAAATATAGCTTTATATAATTATGAGTACTGGTCTTAGACGCAAGTTTAATTATGAAGTGTGATGTGTTTAAAATAATTCCTCTTGTTGCATACTACTTTATTGATAACACAATAAAACATGAAGAAGATACCGAAAATATCAATTGAAACAAACACATAGCAATTTACACAAAATCGGTTACCGCTATAAATCTTATCAATAATAAAATAAGACTACAAGTAACTTAAAAACAATCTCAACAATAGTAGGTCTCTTGCCTGCAGAAAGTGAAACGTCAACTAAGTAAAATATTCAGAATGGTACATACCTCGTCCAGTCGTCGAGATCTCCTGAATGCGAGCATTCGGTAAATTTATAGCTTCAAGCAAAAAGAGGTGTCTGCTAGGAGCTGAAGTTGTTATATTTATGCTTGTGCTTGGGTGAGAAGTAAGGTTTTGCACATTCAGTGTTCCAGTATCTCTTAAAGTCAATATTTTTTTTTATTACGCGAGCCGAAATAACTATAGACAACAAAATAACAATTGTATAGAAAAGTATTTCTGATTTGTTGTTCATGGATACACAAATTAATTCCACTAATGGTATGCTTTACTAATCTCTTGTGTATCAGTGTGGATTAATACAAATAATTGTTTGGTGGTAGATTACACTTTTGAAATTCATAATTTTATACATTTAGCAATATTTTCACGCTGGCTTTATAATGAATTCAACTTTAATATTAATATCAGTCATACCAAATGTTTCCATAAAAATAAATAAATATTAAACGTGCATTCCACTGATAGAAATAATTGAATTAAAAATTCAACATCGTCCAGTCTACATTCTCGAAGCGGCATGAACGAATCTCGTGAATGCTGCAGCATTCGCCAAATTTATTGCTCACAGACCAGAAGACTTGGTACTGGGTTAAAATTTAGTTGTTTTTGAGAATATAATACTTGGATATTACCTTTTAGAAGACCTAGAAAAGAATATAAAGGCGCTTTTGCTCAAACATATTAACATTGTGTCTGACAATTCTTACGAAGTGTACCAAAATTGAAAAAAGGAGATTAAGAAAAAATCGAGTACCTACCTAGTAAAATGTAGTAGAAATTATGAGGAATACAAATCACACTCATAACAATCCTATATTATACTACCCAGTCACAACCAACTAAATGAATGAATGCATCTATAATTAATCTTTACCACTAACACAAAAATCAATTGACAATTATCATTATCTCGTATGGACTAAAATAACATAATCTATCTAAAATTATTCTCATCCATTGTGTAGATCCGTTTATCCTAAAGAGGATGAAGGGGAGATATAAATCGGAACTGCAGAACTAATATCGGAATTACACCTGTCCGTTTAATTCCGAAATTGCAGTAAAGATGATTAGGAAATTAGTGCAATTTCCAAATTGATGTTCGGATTTCGATGTATCAGTTTCAAATTGAATTTATAAGCTTTCGTTTACTGCTTTATTAGTGTCAAATTTCTAAGTGCATAAAGGAATTAATGCATTTGTTACAAGTAACATTAATTTGTTCACAATTTTGGTAGTAATTAGCACTTTAACTCACAACAACGCCTTCAAATGAAGAAAAGCTTCAAACATAAAAACTTTTCTGCTACTATCTTTTATTTCAGCATCCAGGCCAAGAGTAGTTATTAATTTATTCATCTACAGCCCTCCATTTATACAAATTAAAAGTACAGATATTAGACAGATGTATAAATTAGTTTCTTTGTCTAGATGTTTTGAGACTGAAAAAATTACTGGCAGCTTATGAATTTCGTTTCATCTTATTTTAAAGTCTGTAACTTTATTCATTATGCAAAGATTGGTGTTCTCCATGTCTACGTTCGTTTCTCGATTTAAACTTGCATTAGTCTGGTCCACGAAAATAAAAAATATTTGTTGTCGCACTATTACTAAGTAAACGTTTTGAATATCCATCATTATGGTGTATTAGCGTATTTGTGCTATAATTTGCCATATAACTAATCAAGACTATAAACTTTTCCCTCGTACCTATCACTGTATTCATTACAGGCGTTCTTAAAAACGCCAACTCAAAATCTCAACTTAAGATGTTAACCAATGCATTTACTACTTTACTAAAATTGATCTATAAATTGAACCTTATCAAGTCCATTAACAAATCAAAGTCGTTCCATTCCAACAACACACAAATCCACCACATGATAGCTCCATTTTCTACAATCGGGCTCCATTCTACCAAACAATTCGACCATAAAATCCTAAATCCCGTGTTTCCTTGATTGGTTCATACAGTGTAATTCCGTGCAGACTCGCTCGTTGCCCGCCCGTAAGATAACCGCCGGTTGCATAAACTTCGTCTGTGTTGGTTTTAACAAAGATTTATACTACGTTGTCGTCCGCCGTAGATTCCTCTATGTATATTTTAAAGTTGAATGTGCTTCACGCTGTTCCTTTGTGGATTATTTCAGATATTCGTATTATCGTGCTGTTTTTTATGGAGTGACGAGATAGTGGAAATGTCTTAAGGACTGGGGATGTTTTGACTTTTGCTTTTTGTGGCACTGTAATTATTGTAATTGACAACGATTACAGTCTTAACGCGATTGTATTAGGACTATTATTTCGAAATTGTAGATTTGTAAATTATAGATTCAGAACCGCTGTCTGTTATGTCTTCTCGATTTCTCTCAGATGGTCTGTAGGAAAGGCTCCCTTGAATTGTACACAATAATTCTACAATATTACAAAGTAAAACTGCTGCATGCCAACCTAGAGCAGAAACATTTACAGTTATTTTAACTGTTAATATCATTATTTTAGCGGGTCAGAAAGTACTTGAATTAATGGCATAACGAATTATGAATTCTGTTATACACACGTTACCTTTACAGTTCCAGAAAATACCTGGCGATATGTGGATTGCGTCTCAATATTTAAAGGAATCGTAAATCTTAGAAATCCTCCTACACTCAATTTGGAAAATTCCCTTCTCCCTTCAATCAGTCTCCTCAATTCAGTTCACGTAATCAAATAACGTCTCATACAAATTCCTATTGTGTTAATATTAGAAACGGGCCCACATTATATTATATGTCATCTGAATGGCCATATATTTCTGTTATCATACTTGGCATAGTGCCATTTTGGTGGAATTCTTTCAAATGTTAAGACAAGATAGGGAGATACGCTGGTTTCCCGGGTGGAGCGAAATTAAGAATTATTGGAGCTTAGTGAAAAGCTGACTGTGGAAGTCATAGAAATGACTTGAAGTTTAGTTGGAGATATTCTTATTGTACCTACCTACCTATTAAAGTTTTTATTGTGTTTTATATGAATAGATTACTATTCATATAAAACACAATAAAAACTTTTTTACAAAAAAACAACCGACTTCCAAAAAAAACACTAAAAAACGTGTAAATAACTTTAATTCCGGAAGTCGGTGGCCAAAAACAAAAATACACAACCAAAGAACCCGACTTCCGAAATTAAAGTAATTTTTCACTTTTGTTGTTTTTTTTTGGAAGTCGGTTGTTTTTTGGTAAAAAGTTTTTATTTTTCACTTTTCAGTTGTGGTACCTACCCCACATACATTCGTATACCACTACTTGATATGTAAATAACCGTGACAGGAAATAATTATAACATCATCTATATTGATGATGTTATAACCAAGTGGAAAAAATACGCATTATTAGGCATAACTCAAAAACTACTGGCCAGTACTTGATCGAATTTAAATGGGACTACATGTGAAGCACCAGCTTTCAAATAAAAAAGAATCATCCAAATCGGTTCACCCAGAAAAAAGTTCTGAGCTAACACACAAAAAAAATAAAAAAACAATCGAATTGAGAACCTCCTCCTTTATTTTAAGTCGGTTAAAAATTGGTTCTACCTATGTCCGTTATAGACTTTGAAACCATCTCACCGATGTGCCCCAAACCGATTTCATTGGAAAGGCAATAATGCGGATAGGATTTTAGACCACTAAAAATATGTAGATGATACTTTTTATCCCGGTAGTACGTTGCATGCATACAAGATGGTATTCTGTTCACGACAGGTTGTGCAAAATTTCTGAGCAGAAACCTAACAAAAAGTACTAGGGTTGCATGAATTCACGATAGTATTTCAATCATTAGTATTAATTATGCTTCTAATAGCATTTGGATGAAATTTGGCACACAGATAGTTTATAACCAGGATTAACACATAGGATACTTTTTATCCCGGTAGTAGTTACCTTTCCGTGGGATATATTCCGACCTCCACTCAGGCGAAGCCACGGGCAAAAGCTAGTTTGAGATATAAAAGTATTTCTTAACCACGCTTATCTTTGAGAGTATAATATTCTCATGCTTGCTTAGATATCTTTAAAACAGATTTGTTAACCGTTTCCACACGGTTTTACTAACTATGTTTCTTCCAAAAACGTAGTCAGACTCACTTAATGTTTTAGAAAAATACTTTTAAGCTATTGCATAGCTTTTATCGCGGGCTTTGAGCGCGGCGACCGAATCAAGAAATTCCGTAACGAAAATAAAACCTAACACCCCCACTCCGCCTACCATGTAGCTCGGCCGAGCGTTCGCTTAACGTGTATGTATATGGTACGACTGTACTTGAATTAATATCAAAGAAAAAAAAATACTGCATAAATAAAAAATAAAAAAATAATTATAATTACATAAGTTGATAAAAAATGCTATGCAATAGCTTTACCGCGGCAGTCCCAGAGTGCCACACGTATTTTTTTTTCTTTCTGAAATATTGATTAATCCTAAGCCGTCTGCAAAAAACCAAAGAGAGCAAAATAGTTTTGACCTACATCCACATAGTCTGCTTTATTAACAAAAACACGTTGCAGCCGATAGGCTATAAAGCCTATAACAGAAAGGTAGGACAAATTCTTATAGGGTTAAGCGGTCCTCTCGACCTGACATCCAACCTTCCCCTTTCGATTGGATCGCGATTGAACAAATATGGATATTTTTTTCCTTAGCTTTTCCAATAAAGTATTGCTCTTTACGATGTCTCTGTAAAAAGAGATATTGAAATTAGGAATATTTATTCTCAAAGAATTTCGAAATGAGAATCTTTGGTTTCGTCTTTGGTTATTGCCTTCTTTGTAGGACAATACTGAGAATGTCAAAATACCTGTACAGAGTGGGTTAAAATAAAATAATTTCGTTTACCTATCGCTCAAGCTTCCTCTTATGTTGTAAAATAAATTTTAGGAAACCCTACAAAATCAAAACTCCGCCACTAAAATATGCGCATAGACATTCTCGTCAAACTTTATTTCTTACTAGAACTAATAAATTGTATTAGGATTTTATATTTTTATTTTAATAGTTTGTTAGTTTATTTAGTATAATAAGTTTATCCATTGGTCGTTAGTTTTCTCTAGCTCCTCGCATCATCTTCTTTTCCACTTCAGCCCTCGATCGAAAGAGCTGGAAGTCATGGGGAGAGGCCTTTGCCCAGCAGTGGGATGACGCAGGCTAATAGTAGTAGTAGTAAAGTCAAAGTCAAATCATTTATTTCAAATAGGCACATAAAAGGCACTTTTGAACGTCGTATGTATGTATTTGTTGTATATGTAAATGGTACACCACTGACTACCTGCATTATTGTCTCTCCTTCTCCCTTGAATCGATCCAAAGGTTGTCTGTAAAAATCGCTTTTAGCGATAAGACCGCCCATTGTGTCATCCTGTGTAAAATGTACATTTATATCTGTTATTTTTTATGGTGTACATAATAAAGAGTATTCTATTCTATTCTATTCTAACGTCAAAATTTACAAAAAAATAGATTTAATTCTAGTTGCCCCTTACATAAGGTAGTTTCGTATGGAGAAGAATGGGCAAGAAACTCCACCGTTACTCTCTTAAAATGTTTTACAAGTAGTTTATACAGTGTATGTAGGAATATATTTATATCCTCTTTAATTAATACAAAAACAGTATTTAATGAAAAACGTATCACTACACTCTCCACGTACCTACTATCACTATAGTGTATTATATCGATAAAAATCCTAAGATACATAGGTTAACCCACTGTTACAAAAGAAAAAATATAGGTTACGTTCTGAAATTACACTGTAATCGATTTGAACGTGCTTACACCCGTTCCGAATTAGCGTGAGCGCAATAACGATGTTCCATGAATCATCATAGATGACGTCATGATATGCGCCATCTTGCGATAACGCCGACCATGCCTTATATTAATATAATCGTGAGCGCTGTCAAAAATGACAGTTGTGTGTTGTGCTGTTGACTTGTTTTGAGTCGTATCTTTGGTCTCATTCATTTTAACCAACAGAACAGAAGTGTCAATGCGTTGAACTTCCATTTTCAAAAAAATATCCGGTCGGTGTTTCTTTCTTGTGCAAGGTTTGGGGTTGACGTTAAGCGAGCACCGTGAGCGCATTCTCGAGCATTCCGAATTGTTGACAGCTCTCAGCTGTCATAATCGTAATATCTAAATTGGAACGCAAATTATGGATGTGAGCGCTGTGAACGATTACGGCGTAATTCGAAATGTACCCATAGTGTTCATTTCGCTACCCCTAACTCCATCTAGTAGAAACCGGCGCAAACACTTATTTACAAAGTCCCCTGTTTACACAAAACCAAGTGTGCCACTACAAACTACACCCTCTCTCAACACAAATAAATATAAGGACATGATTGTATGTATGTATGTATGTGTGAGTTACATTACATTTCCCTACATCAGTGAGTCTCGAGGACCGATACCGGAAATCAAATGAACCGGTCCATGTCGAGCGGATCTTCGCAGATGATGTCATTGACAGACTTCCTGAGAACTATGCGGCGTCGTCTTGAATACGGATAGAGGGATAATGTTTTGTTTGTTATTCATACTCGTGTTTGTATTTGAGAAGTGCAGTTTTGGTTGGTTGGTACCATTTCTGGTACAGTCGGGGCAAAAGTGGCACGAGGAAATAAGGAGAGAATACAAATGTACATATTTTGACGCCTGTTTGAAAAATATATCTACGTAGAATAAAGAAGCCATGAAATAGCCAAAATATTTTCAGCGAAAAGAGAATACTGAATATCACATAGGAACATCTATAATTCTAGTCACTGCTGCTGTTGTATAGGTTAAAGATAAAATGAAATAGAACTTAACCTTAAAAGAGAATAGTATTCTCTTAGAAATATATCTAATATCTAAATAGGTATCTAAACATATATTATTATAATTAAATAGTAACAAAGTCAAAACCGTACATTGAAAATTATTGAAGTATATTTGAAAAAAAAGTAATTGCTTCAAAGTGTCTGGGGGTATACTCTCTAAGTCCGTCAATGAAGATATGGGCCCGGCTGAAAGTAGTTTGAAACATTGGAGTGAATCCTACACCCGATTAATTAACTTTTCGGGCAGGTAAAAACACATTGGAAGTAGGTACAACTATCACATCGTGGTGGCATTCATTCTTAGTTCGGGCCCTAAACTAATATTATAACCATAAGTGATGCGGAGCAGGAAAAGCGCGTAACGTCGTCGGCTAAAACTACAGATTTCGTGCTTAGAGAGTAGACCCCCTGATACCGAAAATATAAATGATAAATGATTTTATTTCTGTAAGTAGGTTTGCACAAACACTTCTACAAGTCAATCAAATTTTTTTAAACTAGATGAGTTCGGCGTTTCATATCTGACTACTCTGAGAAGAAAAGCCGAAACAAACTCAGAGGTCACAGTCTCTTTTAAAGTCCGGACATAATCTTGGTCAGATCATGCGAAGACCATGTAGATTGGTATCTGAAATGTCTATACTTTTTAGAATTAATTTTTGTCCGTTTGTCTGGAGCTATATTTAATTCCGGATTGGCGCAAAAACGGCTGAACGGATTTGGATGAATATTGTATAACCTGGATTAACACATAGAATACTTTTAATCCCGGTTGTTCATCCCGTGGGATATTTTCAGGCATCTACGCGGGCTAAATCGTGGGCAAAGTCTAGTTTAAAATATATGTAAAGTCAGATCACCATTGAATCAATGAACAAACACTAAAGGATTATCATAAATGAGTTATCTGCGATAGACAAACACAATTCCATTGCGGAATTCATTAGCAAATAGCAGCGGCATACAGCTATCTACAAAATTGATTGTGATTCAAAATTGACCGGAACATCTAACATATTATGAACATTGTACACTGGTTGTACTACATTTACTAAATGGAAAGAAATTCAATTCACTTTGTTGTATTTAGTATTAAAGAAGATAAAAATATTGCCAATGATTCCATGTTTGGCATAAGGCTTATTGACCAAGTTCCAAACACCTAGATCCGAAGACGTACGAAGGTTTTCGATATCGGAAAACGAGTTACAGAACTCAAATGGAGTTGGATAGGATACGTGGCAAGACGCAGTGATGGCAGGTGGAGTAAGATAGTGACCGAGTGGCGTCCAAGGTCTGGAAGACGAAGTGTCGGTCGTCCGGCGGCGAGATGGGCGGAAGATATTGTTACCATCATGGATAGAAACTGGATGACTGGCCGGGAGCGTGGAAATTGACACATGTGAAGAGAGGACTATGCCCAGCAGTGGGTGAAGTCGGGCTGTGGATGAAGATGAAAATGATATTTAGAAGCTAATTGTTTTTTTTTTTCATATACTTAGACATTTAGGATTTTATTCATCATAACAATAAACAGGAGAGGTTATTAGCGTTATAGGAGTAGTAGAATTTTCTTAGTTGTATAATGATAGTAATTGAAATAAACGCAAGTGTAACGGTCCTTTTTCTTTCGGTACGATTTAAGGCGTTTTGTATTATTTCGGGTCAATCTGCGTTGCTCCAAAAGTAGGCGCTGTATTCTGTGCAAATTATTTCATCACCACTGCTCTTAAAACGATGAAGGAAAACGGCATGTCTTAAAACCGAAAATTCGAAGACATCTCACATCCACCAACCCGAACTGGATTACGGCCCTCTAGCCTGGCCTGAGGCCTAAGCCCCAGCTGTGGGAACTTTATAGGCTGGTTATGCTCGTGCTGCGTTGCTTTGACTTCATCCAATTTTTGCCTGGACTATGCAAAATGTAGCCATAAAATAAAATAGCCTCGTTACAACCGCAGCCTTTAAATTTTTGTCGTGTAAAACTTTTTGCCATTCGATAAAGGGTTCCCTAGAATGTGTACCGAATTTGTGGTTCCTTTGTGGAGCATTTGAGGCGTAAGAATCCAATATATAAATCGTTCGGCAGTCCTCTCGCGTTGTACATACACATCAGTAACACAATTTTATATAAAAACTATTGGGAAATCAGATGAAATTGTATATTGTAGTATCTATACATTATTATACACTAAAGTCGGTTTTCGTGTCTGTCTGTGTGTGTGTGTGTGATCGCGTTGTTCTTCTAAACTACGCAACGGATATCGATACGGTTTTCACCATTAATTAGAGAATTTATTCCAGAAGGTTCATGTGTTTATACTAGTCGAGCCCCAGGTGGCCCGCTAGAGCCCCCATTACAATAGATAATCAATTGTGTCTCATTAGAGATGCTAAACTTCCATTAAAAAAAAAAACTAGATTGTTTTTGAAGTTGTAAAAACCGTGCGAAATACACAATTTTTTCGCACGGTTTTTACAACTTCAAAAATAATCTAGTTTTTTTTATATAAAATCCTCCTTTTCATTAGTAACATTACGTTTATATTCGGATCCGTTCGTGTGTTTTCGGTAAAAATGTTTACTGTCGAGTCCCTTGTAGATATAGGATAATGATAAGTTTTTATTTGATAAGGATAACAGCAGAGTTTCCGGAATGTAAGGTAATAAAGTTTGATTAAGGGTTTCATGGGCTGTTTGTAACAACACAACAATGTATGCTTATGTGTTTTTGAAAGGATTTTTCGTAACTAAGTAATAATATATGACGTTTTATTTCGTCTGCCAACAATGACGTGACTTTTTCTTACACGTGGGGCCTTTACAGACATAATTTCTTTTGTGAAAATATTAATTTCAGAATAAAATAAAATTAATAGCAATACAAACAAGCAGAATGGTTCCAACCGTGCCAATTTCAAGATGTCCCGTTATTTATGCTAACTAATTAAATAAAAGGTCCATTCAAATTTGTTGGTTAACTTGAAAATGTGCGTCAAAACAGGCCGCCTTAATTAAACAAAGAGGGTGGAAATTCAAATGTTGCTTTAAATAAATTATTTTGTTTAATATTAGCCAGGCTCGGTTTCGATATTAAAGTACTGGTCAGCAAAAATATTTCGAAATTCTGCTAATAATCCTTTAATTATAATTATTTGATATTTTGTTAATCCCACCTTTGTTGAATTCCGATGAGATAATAATTCGTCATGGAAAGCTGTTATTATTCATAATTCTACCGATACAGCATTTTATAATTGATTTCTTTATCATATGAATATGAAACTGAAATGACATGACACGGACCTAAACCCTACTCAACTTTGGAACCACCGAGTTTTCTTTTTGCGTGCACTTACCTGCATTAATTTTGTTTATTTTTATTCCTGTTTTGAATTACATTATAATGACATCAATTAGCATACATTCTTTCAAAACAATTCAAAGTCAAAGTCAAATCATTTATTTCGAATAGGCACATAAAAGGTAATGTTGAACGTCAAAATTTAGAAGAAAATAGAATTGATTCTAGTTGCCCCTTCCAAAAGGTAGTTTCGTATGAAGAAGAATGGGCAAGAAACTCCACCGTCACTCTTTTAAAAAGTTTGACAATATTTTGTATACATTAATTATATAATTATACGTGAAGACGATGCACCTAGAATAAAGTTACTATAAAACAATAGGAAAAAATATATATATAAAGTAATGACAGGTAAATTAATTATGTGAGGCTAAGCATTGCCATACAACGTGACAATGCTGCCAGTCTCTTGGGTACATTACCAGTCGACAGCGATGCGGACGAATTTTTCGACGCCATTTTTTACTTTGTAATAGTTAAAGTCGCGTTATGTTATTATATTTTAATTGTAAATAGTATTGTAATTCCAACACACAAAAAAAAGAAATTTCGTACTTATTATCGTTATGTGATAGATACACAGTACGCACATATTTACAAATATTGTAAAAGTAGATGATTTTTCAAAAAAATTAACAATTAATTATTTAGTGTGTGAGTTTCAATATAACTCCCTATTATTTCCAGATTATTTTAATAGAAAGAAAGAAAGAAAATACATTTATTTGCGGTAAACATGACGCAAAGAAAAAACACACAAATACAAAAAATAACGAGTTGGGGAAAAATATTTGTCACATTCACGCAAAACGGCAATCGCTCAGCATAATGCTACGACCCTATGCGAGACAGAGCCCCAGCGCTGGTTTTCAGCGATAGCCGGCGCTGACGTGATGACGTCAACCAGTGCAGCATACGAAAATAAAAAAGAAGCAACTACTATTACACACATCATCTCTAACGACAAGATCAATTGATCAACTTAGTAAATAAACATATTAATATACTCGTACTCAACTAAAGCACAAAATTACAGGCACCATTGCACGATAGATTTTCAAACGATTGAAATTCAATTTACCGGCTATAAATTATTGTCATGTCCTTAGGAAAGCTATTACAATGAAATATAGGAGTGCTTGGGAACTCTGAAGATTCTGACAGTGATAAGACGATACAGAGATAAGAGGGACTCTATTATATGTTGGCACCTTTTATACTCTATTGCGATGTAAAGGAAAATCATGGTGATTATCTGAGAAATAGGGGAGTTGTTTTAGATAGAAAATGTCTTTAAGATAAGATTTTATTTTGTTAATTTCTAGTGTGTATATAAAGTTTCCTTTTTTTTAAATTAATAATCCTAACTTCCTAACTTTAATATTATAAATGCGAAAGTAAGTTTGTTTGTTTGTTTGTTACCTTTTCACGCCTAAACCACTAAACCGATCACCCTGAAATTTTGCATATACGTTGTCAGGTGTACAGAAACGGACATAGGGTACCTTTCATTCCGCAAAAAAGTACTGTTCCCGAGGAAAACAACAATAACGTTCTTATTATAATAGATGGCGCCACGTGTCTTTCGAATCATGATTGAATTATAACCCGAATTGATAGTCAAAGTCTAAATTAACGCGAGCGAAGCCGCGGGCAAAAGCTAGTAAATTATATTTTAATACCAGCCTATTATTTTCCCGCTGCAGGTCAAAGATCTTTTCTCATGCAGAGAAGGCACGCGCATTGATTACCTCGTTTGCTCCAGACGGGTTGGCGATTTCAGACTTATATTAACTATAAGTCCTGGTTTCCTCACGATCTTTTCCTTTACCGATGTTATTAATGTCCAAGATAAACTAATAATTTTTGGAATAAAAAAATATGTATTTTAATATTTCTCCATATATTAAATTTAATCATTTGCTTCGCACGTAGGTATCTACTTAAAATTAACTAATGGTAATCATTGAATTACTGAACGAATTTCTGAGTTTCTGTGCTTAAGGGCAATTAAAATAACAGATTTTCTGAAAAAAAAAAAACACGGACTAGGTACAGAAGATTTTCTCGGAAAAACCTCCGTCAACCTCCATCCTTAAAACATGTTCAAAATGAATAGGCACAAAATCACATTTCCAGTTACTGATAAAGATTAAATAAATATCATAAAATTATATCTAATTTAACATGAAATCGTATTTACCATATCGATATTCCAAAAAAGAAAAATGTAATAAAATACATTCACTAAAGACTTCCGAGGGACATCAAAAGGAATCCGAATCTTTTCACCACCATCAAAGCTTCCATACAAAAAGGTCGTCTATAATTTTATTAAAAACTCGTAATTATCACGTCCTGTCGAGTCTCCCCCTTCTCCTCACCCCTCCTACAGGAAATTTTAATTCTAAACGAGGGATTATATGGTCTCAAGTCGGTTCGGGGCCTATTTCTGACGTACTCAGTACCCTGGCTTAAGTCAGGGGCTTTTGCGGTCAATAATCCTACTTTATGGTATTTTTGTCGTCAATTGTCGTTAATTAGGTGCTTGTAATTAGCGGCTTAAGATTGTTGAGGTGGTATTAGGCGTTGCTATTTATGATGCCTTTTAATGCAATGAAAAGCGTACGTTGAAAATGTCTTTATTTATGATAGAATTTAAATGAAAAACAGTGGGTACAGCATGCTAAACACTCATTTGAAAACGCTTCTTCAAAAAGCATTTTATTATTTATCAAATTGACGTTTCTACGTATCTTTTATAACTTCTTTATCGTCTCTTTGTCACCAGTCCTACCAACATTACTCTAAGTCCTACCTTCAATCTTACCAACGGGTATCGTGTTACCCAGTAACTGGTTGTGGAGGTCAGATAAGTAGTCGCTGTATGTAAAATACTGGTATTCAGCTGCATCCGGTTAGGCTGGAAGCTTTCCTTAAAATTGAAACAAAGCCAGGCAGATTGATCACAACTGTTACTAAAATAATTACTGAAGTATCCACTGGATCCAGCTCGAGTTCTTAAGTCTCTTTTATACCTTCGCAAAATCTATTCACTACACTAGTGTATAATCGTAACTTAATATCTTGTTTTTCATCCGAATAAGCCTCATTTGTTCTCTCATTTGTACCACGCATCATTCAAGCAAAAGAAACTTCGGTACATACGACCCTTAATCTTCAAATCACATTCCTCTCATTTCACTAATCTTCCCGCCGTGTCTTCTGAACCAGGGCGACGTTCAAAGCCCCCGGAACGCCCATTCATATTTAACCTTTAGTAAGCCGATTTTCATTTTAGTAATCCCCGAATTCCAACGATTGTACTTGCTAACCTAACAAGGGCAGTAATTAACAATAATTTATAAGGGTAGGTGAACTTATTTTGAGGTCTGATCTTTGAACTTAAGCGCTCGAACATGAGACCCTTGCAATTGAGATCGGGGGTAGTAAATAATTTTGCACTGATTAATCGTAGTTTTGATGGGAGCTACCTGGATGACAAAGGTTTAATTATCCATTTTGTGGTGTTTTTACTGGGGTACGTAAGTATTGAAGCGTTCATTACATGACAAAACCTCCTCGGAGTCCATCAGTTCTGGAAGCTATACGAGTTACTATTACCGTCACGGTGGGTACCTATTTAGGAGCCCGAAGTTATTACGAAGCTGCTTGAGGATATCAATATCCCTATATTGTTTACGTAGGACAAATACCAAACCAAAAAAAAAATGTTTTGGTAAAATACCAAATCCATATCTATTTTAATGGCGGCCTAGCCTACCACTGTAAAAAAGGTTAGAATTGTACCTAAACCCATTGCTAACACCACGAAAACGACTGCATTTACAGAATGTTTTTCATGACCTATTTCGTTCGCTAAATGTTAAGATTTTTAGGGCTGATTTGATGACCAAAGTCTGATATATATCTTTTATCGGTGGAATAAAATTGACGCCTGACAATTCTAGTATGGAAAACCTGTCAAAAATTTAAAAAAATTCTCAGGATAAAACGTATTCTAAATTTGAAAGTTGGGTGAAATTCGCCCTTAATTTAATAAATAAACTTAAAAATGGCCAAACGGAATGTCAATATTGCAAGACTATGTACCTTTTCGTAACAGAAAAATGTTACTGGCGACGGCAAATGTCATGTATGTTAATATGTTATAATATTATGAAACGAGATAATAGTCCAAACACTTTTTTGTAATCAAAGTATTTTGCTTATCAAGTATTTTGGAAAATATTTACCCATTAACAAGATAATCTTAAACTAACCAACTTTAAAAATAATCCCTAAGTGCTACCAAACCAGGAAACATTACTGGAAGTAGAATTACTATTGATTTAATAAAAATATTTTTTCCGACCACTTTGGTACTAAAAGCCAAAGGAAAAGACAACGAATACCGACATCCAAATAGATCTTGGTTTTAGTTCGTCTCGTAAAAATAAATCAAACGACTTTAAAATCAGGATCCCACGTAATCTCTCTTTCTATTACCCCAAAGAGTTCCCGGTCCATTCAAAAATAAACCTTGAATTTATGGAGCTAAGAATCAAATCGGCTCTACATGACACCAATTCAATTTAAGTCGAAGGAAAATGCTTAATCGCAAACAAGACCCTATTTTATAGACGATAAAGTTTAAATTTGAATATTTTGGTTAAAAATGTATAATTTTATGAGTAACAATTTTTCTTGAATTACCTCATCTTTTATACAGTCAATAAAATTTTCCTTGTGTATATTAAATACGCATAAACTTTATGTACATACTGGTACATAATTTGAATTAAGGACAGGTTAAACTTTTAAATGGTAATTTTCACAGAATTTATCGCCGAAAAACATAGTATTAAGGGGCATGCGCTCACGTAGCCCGCGAAATTCAAAAATACTTTTTTTTACAATTTGCAGGTCACTGTCAGGTTTTATGTTGATTAAAATATGATTCGCGGCCGTAACAAATATGGCTTTACAGAATTATAATTATTAGAATCAGCAATACAATTCCTTAAGTTAGAATTGGCCTCAAATGTCATGATTTCCTGAAATTGTCATTCAATAGGGTAATATGAACTTATGGAAATGTATTGATGATGTTTATGATTATAATTCTATAAATAAATATTTGATACGGCCGCGAATCTTATTTAGATCGACATACAACCTGATACTGACCTGCAAATTGCATAAAACGTAAGAAAATTTGAATTTGGCGGGCTACCTTGACGCATCCCCCTTAAATATAAATATAAAAAATATGAGTCTGTTAAAAAGGACTCCAAAAGAATGTCTAAGTATACTTAATTCTATTTCCACACATTCCTTTTCAAATTGCGATACCACCCACACATTACTGTGACGCAGAACGAGGTAAATGCAAAATAAAAAATAAGCTCCTTACAAGATATATGTACAGAGGATCCTTAAGTCATATATGGTGCTTTGCAAGGTTTTTTGGCAAAGGAAAACGTTACGTGAAAAAAATAACGTATAAAAAAGTTTATTTGTGTGAGATACAGGGTGTTACTCTGTTATAACGGCTTGGTACGGTCGTTAGTGAGATCCCACCGCGCGATATGTTTAACGTAAATAAAATTACTTAAACATAGCAGAACTTGGTTTAGTACTGTTTTTATACAATATGTAGGCAAAGAACATGGTTAGAACTGTGGACAAAATATATTGTAGGTATGTACGCACTGTTTTTTTATTTTATAATATTTTTAAAGTGCTAAGAAACGCCGTTTTTTTTTTTTTGTATGTCTGAACATGTTGGACTACACAACATTAATCTGTAAATAAGTTGCTAGTGTATGCCTTATGAATCGATGAAGTAAACACTATGTACAGTCGCCAGTAGGCCCTGCAGCCTCGACAAATATAACGACAAAAATCGGTCGTCAAGTCTAATCAATGTCAAATTTCTTTAATAGATTTTCAATCTTATTCTTTCGAAATAAAGTTGAAAATCTATTAAAGAAATTTGACAACGATACGACTTAGCGACCGATTTTTGTCGCTGTCTAATGTCGAGACTGCAGGGCCAGATCAAGCTACACGAAACTGTAAAATTTCTCCAAACGATTTTAAACCTTAAAATGTTGATAGTTAAGTTCAAAATCGAATGAGAAAATCTGACAGCTTGTGGTAACTTGATGTGTTGGTGACTAAAATATTCTTCTTCCGAAATTAAAGTTGTTTTTTCCCTTTTTTTTCCTTTTTCTATTTCGAAGTCGGTTTATTTTTTGTAAAAAAGTTTTATAACCTAAAAACATTGTGTGCTACTGTTTTAATTTATTAATAAATAATGTAAGTAGTGAATAAAATTGTGTGTGTGTGTGTAAATAGTTAACATATTATGATGTTATATTATTATTGTGTGTGTTATTTTTGTTATTGTCAAAATTTTATAGCTTGAATGCAAGGCTTTTGGCTATTTTGTATGTGTCTATTACAATAATGTCGTTCATTTGTAAGGTGCGTTTTGTTTGTGCAGAATAAACTATTTTTCTTCCTTTCATTTTTTTTTATATTAACAATTAGTTCTTAGTAACAGTCGTATTTGGCGCAGCATGACTTCATATTCACAATCACATTTTTTTTTGGTGGTTCTTTCAATGGTTTTCACCACCTTTTTAGCTATATCATCTCTCAGCTCTCACTCAAGCCATCCACCATTTCTTTGGTCTTCCTTTAGTATTATTATTGTATAAGTCCCCCTATAATCTTCTTCAAAGCACTTCAGGTCACAAAAAACGGTCCTAGCAAAATACACCCCAATTTTCCTGATCCACACCAAAAACAAAACACTACCCAAGCTCTTTTATCTAAGTTCCATTGGATTGATTTATAGAGGTACGTTTTAATGTGGCTTATCCTTCTTTATCCTGTAATTAAGTCCGACTCTGACCGTAATCTGGGTATTACGGAGTCAACCTGTCTCTTAGTTACAATTCCAATGACATTGAAAACAGAAAACAAAGAATGACCCGTGGATTGCTAGAATTAGTTGGTGAGTGACGCGTGAAAATTGTAGAATTACAAAAGAAAATTTATAGTGTTTGTTCAATTAATGGGTTAATTTTAGCATCAACAAACGTAATTCTTTCTTGAAGTAAATGAAACGAAATGGTGTTTAGATAAATACGTCAATGTAAAGGTACTATTGTTAAAGTGAAACTTCTTATAGGCGGCGATTTTATATTGGACGAGAATTGAGAGTGAAATTTCAAAGACGCGTCACGTTTCGGCACATTTCATTACATGAGAGAGAAGAAAGATATAACTCTCTCTGTCTCTCACAGTAAATCACTCTTATACTTTGACTTTTAAGTTTCACTTCTATCACGTGTACGGTATTGCACGCGTATTTTTAATTATTTCTATGTCTATGTTCTTCAATAAATTAGACATGTTTAAACGTAAGTATACGGATATATGGAGCAAAAACGTAAATCGCGACGCAATACTTTTTTTTTTAAAGTTGGCTACTGCAATCTTCTATACATACCATACAATAAAATAAAATTGAAGTGTCTTTTTGTAATGTCAAACTAACAGCTTTTTACTAAATGCATATGAAACTATTTACGGTATTTACAAAAAAAAAAACAATGTTTAAAAATGTTGCCCTGTCTGCTATGTCTGTTTGTTCCTGCTAATCTCCGAAACGGCTGGACCAATTCTGACGGGAGTTTTACTGGCAGATAGCCGATGTTAAAAAAAGTAACGAAGCTACTTTTTTTTCATTCATTAATTTTACACGCGGTAGAATTGAAACCTTAAAAAATATGAACTTCAGAAACACTGTATAATGTATTCTATCTCATTCTCTCGCACGTTAAATCCTATAGATGTTTGTGCTTGTCTCTTTCTAATGTCGCTTTTTCGTTTCATGGAGTTTCCAATCACAACGGGGCTAAAGAATTTTTATTTCAAAAGAAAAGGTATTCATTATTAGGTATATAACGCGAACGAAGTCGTGGACAGCAGCTAGTTTAAAAATAAAACAACAACAAAGCAAAAGTAACAAACAATCTCACTTTTACATTAAAATCATAAACTAAATAACTATGAATAATTAAGGAGGTACTTTCATCAACATTTCTTCAATATAACTTTCATTATTATCTTAATTTCAAGTTCGTTCGTTTTAATGGTTCTAAAATCGGAAATACCTGTTAATTAACGGGACAAAACTCATTGTTTTCTACTTGAAAATGAACAATTAAGTAATAACTTGAGAAAGATGTTAAAAGCTGCCTAATAAATGAGTGTATCCTATCCTACTAATAATAAAAAGAAAGTTTGTGAGGATGGATGGATGGATGGATGTTTGTTACTCTTTTACGCAAAAACTACTAAACGGATTTGGATGGAATTTGGAACACAGATAGTTGATAACCTGGATTAATACATAAAATACTTCCTATCCCGTTAATACGTTCCCGTGGGATAATTTCCGACCTCCACGCGGGCGAAGTCGCGGGCAAAAGCTAGTTTGAAATAAATTGGTCGAAGTGAAGCAATTTGTTGTTGCCCCTGTTAAAGTAAGTACAATTCGATATATCGATACTCTTTTAAGAGAGGAGTATCGGAATTAGGTAATTGAAAGCCAACCTATGACGTTATCTACGTAAAAAAATTCGTTTCCCTTTTCTGCTTTTGCCACGACTGTTAGAGTTACTCTCCTAAACAAGTAAACGAATGACCGTATTTTTACAAAAATGCAGTTAGGTTGGTCTTCCTTTGGGGTACCAAAAGAAGACTAACCAAACTGCATTTTTGTGTAGTTGGATAAACATGCAATATAAGTAATACACACAAGAACTTCCAACCAAACATTCAAAACAAATCAAATCGAAACGCAAACATTCTAAAATTGCACTGCTTATAAGTCCCCAAAAACACGTGCAAGCAAAACGTAGCATAACAAGACTAACCAAACTGCATTTTTGTGTAGTTGGATAAACATACAATATATGTAACACAGACAAGAACTTCCAACCAAACATTCAAAACAAATCAAATCGAAACACAAGCATTCTAAAATTGCACTGCTTCTAAGTCCCCAGAGATACGTCCAAGTACAACATACCAAAAGAAAACTAACCAAACTGCATTTTTGTATAATTGGATAAACATGCACTATAAGTAACACACACACACACAAGAACTTCCAACCAAACATTCAAAACAAATCAAATATTCAAATAGCAAATATTCTAAAATCGCACTGCTTCTAAGTCCCCAAAGACACGTGCAAGCAAAACTACAATAACGATATCTCCTAGACACAGCACTACCTGCACCCCTGTACTTAAACTGTATGTGCCTACTGCATACGACTTCATTCAGTATTGAATCTGCTAAAAGCTCTGCTCATAAGGGAACTCAAGCGTGAAAGGCAAGTGTATCCTATGCAAGGATGTCAATGTGCTTACGTATTCTTGATGGCGAACTAAAGGTGTTCTTGCTTACGGTATTGGCAATCGTCTGTTTGAATTTTGTAGTATTTGTTATTATTGTTAAACATTGTGTTCTCTAGAGTCTATTGATAGAGATAGGAGTCTATTGGTATTTAAGATGACTAAGAGCAAATACATTTTTTATTCCACTGTGAATTATCAACATTTTGGTAACGCTGATTTTTTTATCTGTATCTAACTAATACATTAAAAAAAAAAAATTGTTTGGTAGTCCTTTTTTATCATTGGGCTTTCCATTTATTTCCGAAATTCCTCGTAGCTGCCCAGGATCTCGGTAGTACAAATAATACCCGGTTTTAGGCAACAAGCCTGTGACAAGGGACTTCGAATACTGTTGAAATGCATTCTAAACACATCTGCCAAGTGCCTACCCTTTTGTGGAATACTGGCATGATTCTATAGTTATTTTTAAATAGGTATCCAATAAGCTTCTGATTTGTTCAACATACGCATATTGAAGTGACATTGGGAACCTCTAAAATTGCTTCAAAAGTGACGCTACTATTTTATCCAGTTCTTTATCATTCTGAACGTTATCTCTCCTTATTCCAGGGGTGGTGTTAGCCTAAGATGGTGTTGGCGTTGGTGGTCGGAGTGCTGTGCGTGTGGGGCCGCCTGAGCGACGCAAACCCAGAAGCGAAGCGGCTATATGACGATCTGCTTTCCAACTACAACCGTCTGATCCGGCCCGTCGGCAACAATTCTGATCGGCTCACGGTTAAGATGGGGCTTAGGCTCAGTCAGCTCATCGACGTTGTAAGTACCTTTTTCTATGACTCAATATAATACAACTTTTTATATCTTATACTATACTAACGACCTGCCCCGGCTTCGCCCGGGTAGCAAAGCATAATATAATATTGCCTATGTCACCCGGAGATAGTGTAGCTTCCCAACAGTGAAAAAATTTTTGAAATCGGTTCAGTAGTTTCTGAGCCTATTCAATACAAACAATCATATATTTTCTCTTTATAATATTATTTCACTGTATTTCGTTTACCTATTACAAAATATATTTAGGTTATACCTTAGCCTCAGCAACACGTGGTGGTTATGCAATTAAATTGTAGCTTATATGAAACGTTTGTATTTTTAACATAGCGCCATCTATTGAATACTTACTCGATCCAGTCAACAGATATCGCCATCTGTTTGAATCGTTTAGAGCTAACAGATAATTGTGACTGTCAAATAATAGACAAATAATTTACAATAAAATAATATTGCGATTATAAATTGAGATGTAAGCTATCTTATCTTTCAAGTTGGATCAAATTGCACACGGTGTAAAAATCAAATTTAAAATCGATTCATTAGTTTAGGAGTCTATCGCGGACAAGAAACGTGACGCGTAATTTTTATATATATAAAGATAATATTCACAGCTTAGATGGTTTGGTCATGTTGAGAGGATGAATGAAAGGCGACTAACAAAAGGTCACAAGATTTACAAGGCAGATGTGAATGGAAACGCCACCGGGAGGGGACGCCCCAAGTGGACATATTGTGACCCCTAAGTGACCTTATTGGTGATGTTCTTCAGAAAGGCGAGGTGCGTAGTACTCGCAACCGGCGTGCGTGAGTGACCAGATGTATGAACGTAGACGAGGCAAAAGGAGTATGTAAGGATCGTAGCAGGTGGCCTTCTGTAGTGTCTGCATGGGAAGAAGGCGTGAGTTTATGTATGTATATATGTGTACTATATAATATATTCCTTAGCTTACATAACTTTAGGTATCGCTGTAGCGGTGACATATTTGGTGCGAGCATAGGATATCCACGCGAGTGATCTATGAGGGAGGTGACTATATGAGCACTTGGATGTGCTACAATTAGTCACTTCACAAAAACGTGGATGGTTATTATGAGTATAAGGAGGACATAACGAAAATTAAAGTGAAGCTTCTAATCTGCAACCGCAAATAACCATATATATTTTATAAAAACGCCAAAAATACACATCGTTTAAATAATTATAAAAATGACCCTCTAAGTAGAGTGAATTATTTTATGACACACATACATACATAACATCACGCCTTTATTCCCCGAAGGGTTAGGCAGAGGTGTACCTAAAGTACACCCACATTTCGCCAGTTATGTTTAAGTCCCATGTAATAGGGGGCGAGCCTATTGCCACCCACCTAGCACAAAAAGAACGAAACGCAAAGAAAGAACGCAAAAAAAAAGAAGAAGAAAATAAAGAAAGAAGAAGAAATAGATGAAAGAAACGTAAATATAAAACAAATGAACTAACTAGGTGGACTATATCTTAAAAAAATCATGTCAGCATATTCACTTCCGTATAACATCACATTTCATTTACTCAAGTTAACTTTGTCCATCCAAATGGACCAAAAAACCTTCAATTACTCTCGAGCCTTTTACAATTTAATTTAATTTATAATTCGTTCACGTTTCCCGCTAAATTATTTCGGAATGAGATAGCAGGCTTATCCAGACATGTACGTCAAATCCTTTCATTTAAAATAGGCTTAGTTACACTATCGTGTTTCATTTCAGTCCACTGCATTGTGTACGTTATCTAAAAGGAAAATGATTGAAATACTGGGTTATTGTTTTTTGTAGAGTATTGGTATTGGTGGATATAAAAATTATTATAGGACATGCATTTTTTTTTTTTTGTACAAAGCTGGAGTTGTTGTCTCCGTAAATCGAAAACTATTAGTCTTATAATAATAAACACAAATAAAGAAATAAAAATGTTAATCCACCTATTTCTCATTCCACGCAATGTATTTCTGCATGCGTAGCATGGCCACTATAAAAAATGGAAGAAACGCAAGACAAAATGACAGATTGTAGAAAGATTTCGACTACGCGATGTCAAAATTCAAGAAAAGAATGACTTTTTTCTTTGTCTTCTCTTCGTAGAGTTGTGATAGAAGTGGTCATGCTACGCATGCAGAATAGACCATACACTTGAAGTCAAAAAAAAGACTGAGTTAAACAATTTGAAATGACATTTTAATTTAATATTTATTTATTAAACTATATGCACAAGTAAAAAAAAATACTGTACAAAGGCGTAATAAAGGTTTAATATTGTTTGCTGAATTAAATTAAAATTAAAATTAATGATATTGACTTTTAATGAATTATTAACAATCATAACTATTCATATTTGCACGCCACATAGTATGTGGCAAACATGTCTGAACCTGTGGTTTTTCTTTATGTTATCTTGCATGCACGTTTTTTTATTCTTGTATGTGTACACATGTTTATGCAAATAAATATATCTTATCTTAAATTTTCATATATGAGATGAGAATTTTTCTTTTTAAACGCCTTGCCTTTTAAGAAAAACTTCCTACTCTTAAGCTAATCAAAATATTTTCACTTCTAATAGAAGTGAATACAGAATTCAGACGATTTCATGATTCCAGCTCTTACCAAATGTATCGGGAAAATGTTTGGCGACAGATTTTCATTTAGTTCCAACTTTTATTCGCAGAAAGTTATAACGTTTGAGGGAAACTATAGTTCAACGAAATTCTGTTTGTTTTTGGTTTTTGAGTTTAATAAACAGGTACACTTATTACATTTTTGGGGTTAGGAAATTCCAACTTGATAGTTCTTGTTTTTCATAAACCGACGCTCTTTGATACAGGATTTTGTTCAAGTAGGCGTCATTCACAAGCTAGACTTTTCAAGAGCTTTTTTATTGCCTTTTGCGTACATAGAATTTGTATGTAACGTTCAGCGTATAAAAGACCAGTGTTCCTTTTTTCGTTTTCAGTCATAGTTTGTCTATCTTTTGATCTTTATTTACAAAATAGCTCATGCCTGCGGCTTCGCCCACGTGAGCGTCCGAAATAATTCCACGAGACTGTACTACCGGATAAAAAGTTCCCTATGTCCTCCTGCGTCTACCTGGGTGCCATATTTCATCAAAATCCGTTCTTCTCCATAGAGCTCTATGTTTTGAAATAGGCAACTAGCTTCAACTTTCTAACTGACCGACTCTTTGGCAATTCAAAAGTGCCTGTAAATGGTTTAATTGAAATAAATGCCTTGAGTTTGAGAGTTTGAATTTGAGTTCAGCCGTGAGAGCCGTGAAATCATTAAGACGTGAAAAAGTAACATACAGAGAGATACAGAATAATAATAATAATACAGAGAATACCTATACAGGGTGGTAGGGTCATCGACGCGCAATCTTTTACCATGGATTTAGTACATGATTCTAAACGCCCCTGCGCTGAAATTTTTAGTCACTTACCAAAAAAAAAACTCCTGTTTCATAAAAAAGTGCAATACTTACGTGATCATAGTGTATGGAACAACAGATTTTTTTTTACGTATCCGACGAAAGGTTTTAACGCAGGGTATTTCAGAATCATGTACTGAATCAACGCCACACTGTAAAATTAGATTCAATGTTTAGTTGATAAGCTTCTGCTTCACAATCACAAACGCCTCACTAATGAAATTTCTATTAAAAACAAAACGATCGTTTCACGTCCAATCCCAACAAATCAACACACGACATAATCAATTTAAACCATTCTAATCCGTAAAATCCTGAACAACATAATTCCATTCCAACAAATTTCGATTCTATCAGCCAGATTCTATTAAACTTGGCTATTGACACATGGGCAGAACTCATATAACTTAGCCACAGCAATTTAAATCGAATGTGGCGATCGTTGAATTTATTGATAAATAAATGGAAAGCGTAGAACTAGTGCACGTACGTGTATTGTTGTAGTTTTGGTAAGTTGGGTATATAATTTTGACTGGTAGTGTATCTTGTCTCTTTTTGAGGCATGTGTTTTGTTAGTAGTACCTGAAGTGGTAGTTTTTGCAGTAGAATCACTCAATCAATCTGCCTAGCCTTTAACCAACCATATTGGAACCGGCTTCTAGTCTATCCGGATGCAGCTAAATAGCAGTATTTTACACGGAGCGACTGCCTAACTGACCTCCACAGCCCAGTAACTGGGCAACACGAAATTGCTTGGTAAGACTGGTTGTCAGACTTTTGGGCTTCTGACTACTCGTAATGACTTACAAAGATCTACGAATGACAGCTGGGACCAACGGTTTAACGTGCTTTCCGAGGCACGGAGGGGTCTCGATATGTACCCATCGACGAACTAACCGCGGCCGAATTTAGATGTTCAGTTCTATTCTAGAGAACATCTACTAAGAAAAGGCAGCTGTTAAAGTCTGCGCAAATCGTTTGAAATTTTTAGAGTTAAAAAAAACCATGGTTTGAATCATGGTATAATAATATACTACGCCAGGTATAGCATTCAGAGACACAGTGGTCACGTGGGTGACACAAGCCTACGTCATCACCGCTGTGTTATCAATAGTGTGTCATAATAACTCCCCAACCGCCTTTATTACCTGTGCGAATCCGATAAATCAGTGAGGTTTTAACTAACAATTACGTCAGTATAAGTTTAAATTGAATTGTTTCGTTTGATTAGAAAAACAAAACGACAATTTAAATGCTTGATATATATTTTTTAACAGAATGGTGACAGAAAATGTTTCCATACTTCTTGTTTTGTTGCAATAAAGTGGCAACTGGATAGTGACGTAAGCTTGTGTCACTCTCGGAGTGCCAGACCTTGTTTTTTTAGACCATGGTTTGAATCTAATTATAATTCTGTCAACATAATGCCTTGTTTACACATACCGAGTAGATGGGCGAGACAATGCACTCGGCTGTGTGCTTGGCTCGTGTAAACACATCACCGAATCCTCGGCCGAGCACTCGGATGAGATAAAGGGCGAAACAGTCACTCAGACCCTGTACTATTTACTAGACCGAATGGTTACAGCCGCGCTTCCTCGCACTGACTCGCAAGTAAAAAAATACGTGTAAACACCTACTCGTTCACCCAACTCTCTCGGCATAGTATCATTTTGCTGTCTCGCCCATCTACTCGGTACGTGTGATCAAGGCATAAGAGTAATAGATTTTGTAATGTTATCGGATCATTGAATTGCGTAACTTGTTGTGAAACCAAAATATTATTAAACCTAGCAACCAATTGTGCTAATAATATTAAAACAGACGCTCTTCAACTTCAACAACTACAAGATAAATACCATAGTTACAAAGTTTGATCGCGAAAAACAAAAGAATAACCGATTGAGAGTTAATTTATTCCAATAATCGTAATCTTTCGCAATAAAAAATATTATTGTTTAGATTCTCAATAGACCTTCGCCCAAGTTTCATTTGAACAAAGTTCGGAATCAAATGAAAACAAACCTCTTTTACTTGAAGCAGTATCGTGTACACAAGAATAAGAAGTATAATTACCTATGCATTTTATTGTTATTTTTAATATATATTTTTTTTTAGTTTTATAAATACTCCTTTTATTTTATTTTTATTTTTACTGTTTGTATTTCCTGTGCGTGTCCCAATTGTTTTTCTTTCTTTCTTTCTTTGAATGGGTAAAATAATATTTTTCAGAAAAAATATGCTTACATATCTTTAATGTGATTATATTATTTGTTTATAGAACACTGACTCGATCGAGTTGTATGGAACCTTCGCCACTGGTATATAGATAGATACCAGTGGCGAAGGTTCCATACAACTCGATCGAGTCAGTGTTCTATAAACAAATAATATAATTACATTAAAGATATGTACTCCGGGTTACTTCTTACAAAAATTAGCCTTCGCTACTGCTATAGACATAATAGAAATTAAAGCCGCTTTTCGTGCATGTCTGTATGACCGCGTTGTTCTCCTGAACTATGCGACGGGTTTTAATGTGATTTTCACAGTCATTTAGAGAATTTATTCCGGAAGTTTTATGTGTATACGTAATACATTACTGTTAAACTAACTTATAATAAAGAAATATCGATGTTTTGTCAATTCATAATAAACGTGCGGAATAGGGGAAAGGTCGCTTGTTTATAATAAGTACATTTTTCAGAAAAATAATTGTGGTCCTTAGAGGTGAATGCAAGATTAGGCGGATATTTAATGATACCAATCTGTATAAATATCATTCACATCACTATATTCAATTTGTAATTTGCTTACTTCTCAAGACTGCGGTCAGCTAAATACAGAAAAGAACTTCTTCCAAACCATGAAAAACAAGAACAAGAAAGAAAACTGATTTGGTTTTCAAAACCCTCCACAGTAACCTACCTTTGGTCTTTGGGCAGACTGCATTCCTTTTTCAAACAAGCCTTTACACTGATTGGGCCTTTCTTTCAAAGGTATCGGTCTGATTGGTTGGTTATTTTTTTTTACATCTAACGTTCTAGAATCTAGTTTGAATGTTTGAACGTTTAACAGAATTTTATGATTACGTAAAGGAATTCGTTTGAGATCTTTATAAATAAAAATGCTCGCTATTTCATCGACTTCTAAGAAATTGTGTTTATAAATTATTAAATAAAAACGTCTTGGACTGTTTCTGTGAAGTTCAAGTAAGAAATATAGATAGCCATGTTGTTTTTACTACAGTGAAACTCACAAATAATATCTTAAACGTATTTTCTAACCTATTAAGTACGTAGTAGGTACAACAAATAAATAATGAAAACGGTGATGACAATGACGTCGCAAAATAAATTAAATGATTCTTAACCATTCTGCTCATCACATTAGCCTCAAAAAGAACTCTCTTTTAATCTAAAACATTTCTAGTAAATGACCTTTTTCTGGCCACTATGAACAGATCGCCTCTGATTCGTCAATTTGAATATCGATAAAAACGAAGCTGCGATATTCCAATTTTAAAATTCATCACGTTTTCCCCCCCTTTCTTGTCGTCCTCGTCTTTGTCTTTTTTTACTTTTTGATGCAAAGTGACGGTTATTTTATTATCGCCATGCATAATTTATTTGAAAGAAGAAACCTACGTTAGCCCTTGATAGTTTTACACAATAATTTTTCGAGGCGATTGTTTTTTTCTTTATTTTTGGCGTTAATGTCGATCGACTTGGGTATTACTCTCAAACGAAAAAAGAGCATATTCCGTGGCCGACACCGTAACGTTTTTCTTAAAACTACTGCTGGTATTGCTGTTACAATTCGTAATTACTTCTGGAATCTCTGTTTCGCACAAACATGGAGGAAAATACTCACTAAAACTGCATGTAAAGTTACTTCCATTATGTCCACAATACATACTCGTATACAGATACCTACATGGAAGCTAAAAGTAAACACCATAAATATGTAAATAAGTGGTGTTCGCTACAAAGCTAACTGAAATAAAAACAAGTCATGTAATGTACGAGATTTTCTTAACAAAGGGGAGGACGATTTAGTTTTAAGCACTGCACCAATTATATTTTACTACAAATAGCCAGCCATGGGGCTACGAGATAAGCGTTTTATTTTTATAAGCATGAGTACATTGTAAGAAATGCGTAAAATTCGTAAAAATATCTGTCTTTTTTTTATTATACTCGTCTGATATTCAGTTGAAATTACGTTTTTGTTGAAACTGATTTCCTGGAAATTTGATTAATGATATGATAGTGGCGGAGTTAGCAAAAACTAGGATGACTATCAATTTGTAAGAAATGCGTAAAATTCGAAAAAATATTTGTCTTTTTATGTATGTACTTTTCTGATATTCAGTTGGAATTACTTTTTTATTGAAGCTGATTTCCTGGAAATTCGATTAATTATAATCATAGTGGAGAAATTAGCGAGAGCTAGGATGACTATCAATTAAGAGTCTCTGTATGGTTCATCACAAACATGTCAGAGCTATTAAATAAAGCTTTACCTAGCTATTAGCTTAACCTAGCTACCAGTTTATTATCAGACTTCGTACACACAAAAAACCCCCCCCTAGCGTAGAACTTTTTCGTCAGTTAAAAAAAAAAACAAATTAGTTGTTCCATCCATATTGACCGCGTAGGTATTGCAGTTTTCTATAAAACAGCAGATTATTTTTTATAATAGTCGAAAAATTTCTACGCTAGGGTCTAGAATCATATACTAAATTCATGGTCACAGGTTGCGCACTTAAAACACTAAAATATTGGTATCCAAGAATGCATTGACTAGTCTCAATATAAATGTTTCTCTCTCCTTCTTATTTTATCGCTACCCGCATCCTCCGCTAATTTCGTGACCTCATAATAGTCGTACACTAACCCCACATTTTCCCGTGGATGCTGAAAGCGGGACATTTGTGTAATTACACCCGAATGTGCTGAATTTACGCTGCCTGTAAATCTGACCGGACGCAGGTTACTGCACTTATTATATTCATTTTCAAATCGTTAAAAAAGAAAGTTTCGCATTTTAGTTATTAATCATTAGGTTTTTTTTTTTACTACATCCACATACATAAACACACGCTTTTTCCCCATGGGGGTAGGCAGAAAGAAACTACAGAACGCCACCTACTACGATCCTTACATGTACTCCTTTTGCTTCGTTTACGTTCATACATCTGGTCACACACGCACGCCGGTTGCGAGTACTACGCACCTGACATTTCTGAAGAACCTCACCAATGAGATCACTATATTATGTCCTTCTAGGACGTCCCCTCACGGCGTTTTGTTGACTATTCATGAAGATATCAGTTAAAAAATAATGAGTAAGTTCTAAACTTAAGTCTGTATCAGCCACCAAAAACGTTTACCGTACGTAACGTATAGACAGGTTATCAAAAGATACTACTAACAGTAACTTTTTTTGAGGATTTGAATGATACTATTTTCCATCCCTAGTGTTTAAGGGATAGATTTCCGAGCTTAAGGAGACAAACAAGGCGAGGCTGCTTTTTTTAACTTTCGGCAAGAGCACTTACTGTTTTGGGCTAATTGTGACAGACAACTTTTTTCTATAATACTTAGACATAATTTACAAAATAGGTATTTTAAAAGGCTAATTTAGGTCAGTTTAGGTGGTCTTCTCATCTTTAGTAGAACTAGGCAGAGCCTGTATTTCGGCTATCAGCGCCAAACCTCTCTAGTATTACTCATATATAATAGCCATTTTATTATTTTGTTGTAATTTTAACAATTTATAATTTTTATACTTATAAATTGGGAAAAAAAAAAAATATATAAATATACTTCGGGAACTGGTATTCTACACTTGCATATCAGCAATTAAATCCAACTCTTTTCGCCGCATAAATAAATAACTGCCTTCTCTAAAATTACTCCATTAATGGCTGATTTTTTAATAGTCATATTGCTTTCGTCTAAAAAATAATTATGACAGTTTGACATAATACGTTTCATACAAAAGCTGTCCAACAGAAACATACAGGGTGGCAGGGCCATCGACGCGCAACTTGTTACCATGGATTCAGTACATGATTCTGAACCCCTGCGTTGAAATGGTTCATGGATTATTTAAAAAAGAAACTCTTTCATACATTTTGACGGCGTAGATATTGCACTTGCACTTTTCTATGAAATAGCAAACTTTTTTGATAGCCGACGAAAAATTTCTTCGCTAGGGGGTCTAAAATAATGTGCTGAATTCATAGTTTCAATTTGCGCGTTGATGTCCCTGTGATGCTATATTTTATTCCTTCTTAACATTTTTTTTTCTTCTTTTTTTTGTATTTGTGTGCTTTTCTTTGCGTCATGTTTACCGCAAATAAACGTATTTTCTTTCTTTCTTAGATAAAAATTAGTCAACTATTAAAAAATCTGCTCTGAAATACTTAAACCCACTTCACCGTAAAACCATCCAAAATACAGGCCATTCTTTCCTTTAATTTCTTCCATAAAATGTAGCACCTCAATAGAATGGGTGCATCGTAGACTAGCTTCGAGTAGCACCTGAATAAGAGATCTGCTATAAGCAAAGTGCAATCATTACTATTCAGGGAACTTATAGTGGTGCAATGACTGGAAAATATTGGCAGCTTCGAACCTTCGCCACGGATTCTATTTCTTATTTTGATTCTTGTGTTTATCTATAATATTAGAAGCTTAAGGCGAAAGCGCCCGGGAAGCCCGCAAAATTCAAAATTTCTTCTGTTTTTTGCAATTTGCAGGTCAGTGTCAGGTTGTATGTTGATCTAAATATGATTCGCGGACGCATCAAATATTTATTTATAGAATTATAATCATAAAATTCATCAATACAACTCTCTAAGCTCATATTACCTTATTGAATGACTATTTCATGAAATTATGACATTTGAGGCCAATTCTAACTTAAGGAGTTGTTTTGCTGATTCTAATGATTATAATTCTGTAAAGCCATATTTGTTACGGTCGCTAATTATATTTTAATCAACATATTTATAACCTGACACTGACCTTGCAACTTGCAAAAAACGTAAGTGAATTTGAACGTCGCGGGCTACCTTAGCGCATCCCCCTTAAGATTTCAAATGGTTTGATTAAATAGAAAATGCATACCTACATAGATCAAATCACGCCTTTCCCCCATGTGGGCAGGCAGAAACTAAAGAACGCCACCTGCTCAGATCCCTACACACCCTTTTTGCTTAATTTCTATTCATACACCCGGCCGTACACGCGCCGGTAAATGGAAAATTATAGGAGGAAATTATGGAGTACCCGATACAGTAGCTCTAGCGGTTAGACTGTAACAGATCTGCTATAAGCAAAGTGCATGCATTTCTATTCAGGGAACTTACCCGTGCAATGAGTGGAAAATTCTGGGAATGTCGATTGTTTACGGCGATTTTTTTTTCTTGTGTTTATTTATCTATATTAGTGGCTTATGGTTTGATTCAATAGAAAAACATGGGTATATCATGACCGGTACTGTAATTAAATACCGCAGACTGTAGCAAATCAGATGCGAGGATGTTGCTGTCCAGTCACAATTTTAAATTGAAAACATCCGTAGATTTTTTTTACGTTTTGTTATGGATTCCTTGCTCCCACCATAGATGCCGCGTCACTTATGCTTGCGCGCAGCTATAAGCAAAGTGCATGCCTTTCTATTCAGGAAACTTACCCGTGCAATAAGTGGAAAATACTGGGAATGTAGATCGTTTGCGGCGGATTTTATTTTCCATTTTGATTCTTGTGTTTAGCTATCTATATTAGTGGCTTATGATTGGATTTAATAGAAACACTGGGGTGCATGTGTATATTATGAATGGTTCTCTAGCTAAAGACCGTAGACTGTAGCAAATCAGATGCAAGGATGTTGCTGTCCAGTCACAGTTTTAAATTTAAAACATGCTTAGAAAATATTTATCAACGTTTTGTTATGGATTCCTTGCTCCCACCATAGATGACGCGTCATTTATGCTTGCGCGCAGCTATAAGGAAAGTGCATGAATTTGTATTTTGGTTACTTACCCGTGCAATAATAGAATAATACGGGCAGCGTCGATCGTTTGCAGCGGATTTTATTCTAGTTTTTTTTTTTTTTTCTCTTAAACTTTTTTTATAAGAGGCTGACAAGGTTTGATTATGATAACGAACTTGCAGGGAGTTAGTCTCGTCATTTTTTCCACAGCTCACCTAAGCAAGGAAGCGATGAAGATATTTTGATAGAAAGTCATCAATATTTAGGTAGATATTACTTTCTTCGAATTTGATTTTTTGTCGACAATTCTAGCGTTTTTTTCTTCAGAAAATCTATTTACTAAGAACTTACTTCAGAAACACCAAATCTACCAATCTCACTTCATATCCCACTTCTATAATAACCTTTTTAACTTACAAACAAAGAAAGAACCTGAAACAATTACTGATATGTTTACTACCTACCTACCACATAACATCGTCAGGAAGACTTGAAACCCATTACGCAGCCTCTACGAGTGTTCCCCCCATCAAACGAATAGGATAATCCAATAAGACGGAAGCCAAAAGAAAGGTTTTTTTTTCTTTTAGAAAAGTTCCTCCATTACAATGTGGTTCTCGGTAAAGTAAATGTTGAAAGAAACTATCGTATTTTTCATGGCGGTTTTTGTTTTTTGATAAAACAAAACCATAGCGACTATAACATTCTCCATTTTTGACGAATTAACACACACAATAATGAAGTGTTTTAGTTTTCTAAGGCTAACTAATATTATAAATGCGAAAGTAAATTTTTGTTAGTTTGTCTATTCCGCTTTCACGCTAAAATGGCTAAACGGATTTGGATGAAATTTCGCACATGGATAGACAATAACTTGAGTTGGGACATAGGATACTTTTTATCCCGATATTTCTATGGGATCGAGACTTATGCGAGTGAAACCGCGGGGCACAGCTAGTGATGCTATACAGCTTTTGACCCCCTCACTTTAGTGGATCATCTTCAGCCTTTCCTAAGCCACTGAGGTACCTCTAAACCTGAAGGCCAATTTTTGTACTTAAAAAACGTTCAAATTCTAGTCACAATCTCATTACAGTAACAATCAATGTCAAAAACTTGTCAAATATGTAGGGAAATTAGAGAGTTTTTTAGACAGATTTAGGGCGGATTTCACCAATAAAACTGAACGCGACCAGCACATCTAAACCACGTTCAAGAACTGCCAGTGTCATCATTGTTGTGGAATATTGACACTGACAGCTGTTGAACGCAGTTTAGACGTGCGGATCGCGTTCAGCTTCGTTAGTGATATTGGCGATGAGACTGAGATTAAAACGCGAACGTTCCTTGAAGTACAGAAATTGCCCCTCTGTATTTCAGCATGCTATACACACCGGTCCTGTGCAAGGCGCATTCAACTTCTGGTCTTAAATTCAACTAAACACGATGCCTCAAAGCAGTTAACGCTACCTTTGAAAACTACATAAAATTGATGAGCAAAACAAAGGAAACAAAAAAGAAAAATACACAACCAAAGAAAACAAGTAGGTATCCTTCAGTAGAACAGTACTCTAGTTTTCTTTGATCCTTACTAAAGGAATAATATTTATTTGGGAAGGACAATATCTGTTTGGAGATTATGTTTGTATCTTGTGTTTATTAGAGGGGAATAATTAGTAGCGATTACATTTTTTTTTGTATTTTAGTGCAGTTATTAGGTTAATGAATGTCTAAATTATATGTAATATAACAGTGCAGACCACCACTGTTTAAGTTTTAAGTAGGTATTGCTATAATTGTTTACAAAATATTGGTTATTGAAAACGGTAATTTTTTGTGAAGAAAATTTATTCACGGATCTAAAAATCTCTGAACTTTAAACGTACGATAAACTACCGATTCGCCATCAATGGATGATGGTGTAACTAACCTCAGCTTTCATTCTTTAAATAATTTACTTAAGTTTGTAGCGGCATCTACAACGCCACATGCGAGCTTCGCGTCACAGTGACGTCACGCAAAATCCTGCATCGCGCAAGCAGCGTTTACCGCCAACTAGCATATATACAACGTCCAAACATTAATCGCCGAGCATTTGCCCACCAGACACGACACCCAACTGGTGGAAGGATTCCCGTTTATCTATGGAGGTCTGAGTGAACTGTACACCCTGTTCCTCATACCTCGATAAGTTAGTTAAAAAAAGCCTTTCGCTTTCCACGTTCAGTCACGAACTAATCTGTTGTGGTATGTAAATCTATACTAATATCATTAGAAAGTAGTGAATTTTATGTAAAGGGAGCTTCGGAGCTATTCTGATCCGATCCTGAAAATACTTTGAAAAGCTACAGTTTTGCCGAGTATCATAGGATATTTTTTATTAAAACAAGAAATTTCACGCGTACGAAGTCGCGGACAGAAGCTAGTCGTTTAAAAATGTGTGGATAACTCCCATAACACAATAACAATTCTTTTGTCAAACCACAACATTATCCTCAACGACAAATTCAAAGCTAAAATACATAATATAATGGACCGATTCCATTCCGTTCGCATTTTACCAGCTAACGGAAACCTTTCTTCGAGGCGCGTGACTACGAATAGCAATGTATACGCTGCTCTGTGGCTAGGAAACCCGCTAATTTGTGGCGTAGATTCTAGTATAAATATTTAAAGAGCTATGTTAATTTGTTGTAGTGTTATACTGTGGAGAATTAAAATGGTTTCTGAGGTGGTGAGCTGGGAAATTATTCCTTTTATTTTATAATACAGACCTGCCCCTACTCTACATGGTTTTTACGACTTGAAACAACATTGAGATTTCTTTATTATGTGTAAGTTTAATATTAATGTGTTATGACCATAAACCTTCTGGAATGAATTCTCTAAATTATGGTGAAAACCACATTACCATCCATTGTGTAGTTTAGAAGATCAAAGCGGTCGCACAGACAGACACGAAAAGCAACTTTAACTTGTAATATTTTTAGAAGCTTCCAGAACCGTGCTAAAGAAATACAGCTTCAGTTTTTTTTTTAAAATAATTTCTTATTAATCTTTATTAGAACTGGTACTTATTGTAAGTGAATAGTAATTTTTCAGCAAAAAAAAGGAACCATATCCTCCTGGGATTTGAAGGAAACGACTGAGATATCAATTTAACAAAACGGGCCACGTCGTTCAAGACATATAACTGTAGTCACATTGCGAATTTCACATGAGTGCAAAATTATTTCCAAAACGCTTCACCATTTTCTAACACATGCGTTTAGAGTAGCAACTTGCAGAATATATAACTGCGCAGGACAGTCTTTACCGGTTGAACCACTAGTAGCATGGTTACTTTTCATCGTACTAGTGGTCCAACAGCTTGAACATCGAAAATCGTGGTACGATAGCGGTTGAGATCATCTATCATCAGAAGACAACCGCCACCATCGATACGACGCTTTGGTAGAGTGACAGTAATCAGCTAGTGTCACTTGTATCCGACCTCTTCGGTGGTTCCAGTAACTTCGTATAACAAAACTAGACGGCGCCACTTGCTGCGCCGTCATCAATTTTGTAATACATTAAAAAGACAATTCTTGTTGCACAAAAATTTCAAGCACGTCCACAAAATATCGCTAACATAAAACTAACTTACAAATCGCCCGTTTCCTAGCCACACAAATTCACATGCATTTCCTTATCGGAATTCGTGCGAGTTTCGCGTGAAAAACTACCGTCTGTTAACTGAGTAATGGCACTGTACATAATGTGGCGTATGTTCTTACTAGATAGATGAGCAGCTTAGAAAAGTGGAGCGAATTCGTCGAAGATAGAATGGTCATTTCATTCTGTTTGAGGAGCAGATGGGGCGTTCGTGAGGTTATTTGATCAGTCGAGGTACCTACGTACGTCGTGAAGTATCAGTGTGATAAAAAAATATTACAAAAAAAAGCAATCGAATTCCAAAAAAACACTAAAATGTGGAAAATAACTTTAATTTCTGAAGTCGATGTCTTTGGTTTTGTATTTTCGTTTTTTGCCACTGACTTCCGAATTTAAAGTTATTTTTCACTTTGTAGTGTTTTTCTTTTTTGGAAATCGGTTATTTTTTTTTTTTAATTTATTTTTTATTTTTCACTTTTTAGCTGTGGTATCTACCCTACACAAATTCGTATACCTTCACTTGCTAAGTAAATAACAGTGACAGGACGTTATTATAAAAACATACACGAAGTGGAATAAACACGTATTCCTCGTTGTTTTGAAGTCGGTAAAAGAAGTTAAGTTATGATTCTACTTGAGAGGTAATCGAACATATTATCTGATGTTGTGTTGAAAAGATTAGCAGCAAATCGGTGAGGTAATGGTTTACAGCCCTCTAAATTATCATTAATGGCAAAAACTAGAATTGTTTTTGTCTTTTAATTACGGACCCTTTTTACGTTCTGCATCGTTCTCACATGCATAATTTCAACATGAATATTGTAACCAATATTTTGTACCCATATTTTGATTTAAAAGAGTGTCCGTGGAGTTTCTTGGCCGTTCTTCTCCATAGGCACCTACTACGCTGTGGAATGGGCAACTTGCTTCATCTTTCTGACCGACCGACCCCGTGTCACTTGCATGTAATTGTTTTATTTAAAATAAATTATTTGAGTTTCGAGTTTGCGTTTGAGTTTTGAGAAATACGCTGTAATGCTATAAAAAAGAGTGACGAAAAATGGAATCTTTTAAACCAACCAATCAGATGGAGCAGTCCTATTTATTTTTAAATCTTTCTGATGAGAGAAGCAAAATTATTGTTCATCAATATTAGCCACATAGGTTACAATATAACCTCAACATCTCAGATATTGTAATAAATCATAACCGATTTCATATTTCTGTAGGAACGGATTTCAGAATGAGGATTAAAGCTAGCAAAATGTTACGGTTACTTTCAAAGCATCGTTGTAAAATTTTAAAGTTATGGCAATATTACATTCGAGCACGCTATCTATTGGATACCTACATAGTGTGCATCGAATATATTATAGAGAATAGATCCTATTCTGTATCTATAACCACTAGCTGTGCCCCGCGGTTTCACCCGCCGTTTAATTTAAAAGAAATCGGATTATTTATGAATTACTTCGTTTTTGCTTACCGTTATTTCTGATTTTTTTCTTTTTTTTTATCGGCTCTAAAGGGTCGTAACGTGGTGGTATATATCACTTATAACCTTCCTCAAGAATTGGTCTATCAAACGCAAAAATATTTTTTCAAATCCGACTGTTAGTTCCAGAGATTAGCGCGTTAAAAGCAAGAAAACTTACAAACTCGTCAACTTTTTATATATATTAGTATATAAGGTATATTTATTCATACACGAAATATTTAATCAGATGCAGATAGCTGGTACAGAAGCCCATAGTTCCATAAAAAAAAGTTGTTTTAAAAATTCAATAATTTAAAATTACTTAACACACATAATAAATACTGGCTCCTTCTTATTCTTTAACATCCATTACGCTAGTTTCTACCTAGTATTTACTGTCATTAAAGCGGACGGCGGCATGGCGGCGCAGTAGAACGGTGCGCGGCTGTTATGAATGATCAAAGAGTAGAACGCGAGCGCACCGCGCGCGCGCCTCCCTCCCCGCGCCTCTTCAGTCCCGCACGATCCGCGTGTTGTACCGCAGGCGCTTTTGCTAACACGCGTCGGGCTTCGGGCAATAAAAGAAACCAGGAGTATCAGAACATGGTGGTGTGATACAATAACAAGTATCATAGAGAGGCACTAAGTACCTACCTCAAGAGTGCCGATCGTGATGTGATTCCTCCGGTTCGGTTGGGCAACGACACTGAATTTTCTGTAGTAAAGGAAATTTAAAAAAAAACAGCGTGTACTTACAATAGTAGGTATGTCCATGACTGCCTATCTCTAGTATGATTTTCTGACGGATATGATTCGACGCACTCGTAACCTCACAGAGGTCATTAATTTATGGGAATTCGAATTGCACCTATCAGCTGTTTATTAGTATTGATACTTTTCGTAAAACTTTAAGGAGGGAATTTAATAATGTACCTACCTGCTTAGGTTTAGATGGTTTTGTATTTTAAATTTACATTTTATTATTATTGTAAGTGATAAGCTATTAAAATAAGACTAGATCAAGTTACGAAGTCGACCTAAGTTGTCTTATTTGTAACATCAGCACACCTGGAATCGCCGTAGAGATAAGCAGAGGTGTATTTTTATGCAAAATATCTCAAGCAGTTTTAAAATTATAATAATTACGTAAAATAAAAAACACGTAGATTCCTTTTTGTTTTCGTATCTATGGGCTCTGTACCAGCTAATAGGTGTATCTCTTAAAATATGTTGTATATGAAAAGGTACCTAAACCTCATATATATATAGATATATATAGATTTGGATATATCTTAGACACCTTACCTTATAAGTATTTACACATAACATCGTTGAAAGTATCTTCAGATTTTACCTTCCAGAAATCGTACATTTTCGCTCACGACCCATTTCTGCCTGATTTGTTAACAAAAATAAAAATAACGTATTTATCCAAAATGATAAGATTATGTAAATCGGTTCCGTTTGCGATAATAACAACAGTAATATATAGAATTTAATACGAAACTGTATCGGATACCAGATGGTACCGCTTACAGACATACGAGTATATATAGATAATTTATATACAACTGTAGGAGAAATGGGGAAGTCTGTGCTAAAACACGCTGTAGTAAGGATACTCTGGCATGTGCTGCGTACGTTTCGACTGTAGATATTGTATGATATTGATATTTGAAAGGATATATGGCGATATATTGTTGGTGCCAGAGTTTGGGAGTGCGTGCTTGCGAGTTTTGTTGCGAAATGTTCGTTTCTTTTTGTTTTTCTTCCGAAAGTACATTCATTTATTTCTGTAAATTGGTTCAAAAACACTTTTACATTTCAAAACTAAATTACGTTTAATTACAAAAAAAAAAGATCTAACTTTAGCCCTAGCCTAAACCTTCGAGTCAATTTTGTATTTCGAACTTTAGTTCTTAATACAAAATTGACAACCTAAGACCGGACTAAGTTGTCCGTTTTGTTAAAGGAACTGTATTTCAATTCCTGTTAGGTTCTTATTTCAAAAACAGGCTCGATTGTTTAAACCATTTCTAAAGAAAAACCTTGTTTTGTAATAAGACCGAATGAGTTCGGTGTTTCCTTTCCGACTACTCTGAGACCTAAGGGGGAATAAACTAAGCGGTTACGGTTTCTTTTAGTGTCAACGAGTTAGTACATTGGCAATAAACTTTATCTTCCAAAAACTATTTGTCTTACATTTGCGTTGTGTGTAACCATTTCCATCGGATGAGGTTTTCCTATACTTACACCTTGTCATAATATACCATAGGATGCCATGATGACCCGTCATGATGATTACCATCACTCAAGGAGGCTTTATAATGCACTCTTATTTAAAAATTATCATTACATCTGCTCAAGCGAGGTTACTTTAAAACATTCTTACACCAGAAGACCTAAACTCTTCAATTCATATTTTCTAAACTACTTTGCATCTTAAAGAACACATTCTAGAAAGTTCTAAAGGAAGTATATCTAATAGTATTAAACGACAACGGAGCATAAGCAAAGTCCTTGCTCCCAAATATTCAGAGGCAACGTTATGCAAAATGCAGGAACTCTACACCTATTTCGGTAGAGACGTGAATAGCTATTGAATTTACTATTGAAAGCACTTAAGATACTACTTCTATTGAATCTGAATAAGGAACTTTTATATTCAAATATTTTTGGAGTTAACCTCAAAATATCAGGTCTTCTATATTTACTGGAAGCTTCCTTTAAAGTTCGCTTTATTTTAATTATAGTTTCAGGTTCTGTTCGGAGAGGCTTTGCTTTTGTCTCAAACAATTTGGTTCGTTTATTTTGTCCTTATTTGTTTTTGTAAATTGTCAGATTGGAAATTATTTTCCTTTTGTGGACCTTCCTTCGTAGTCATTTGTTGGCCCGATTTCTTTTGTGCTTTTGCGAGTACTTTTTTCGTTATTGTTTTTAACTGTAGTAGTGTTCTTGCTATTAAAACAGTTTATTCTTCATACCCTTGCATTCAAAAGAATACTAGGCACTTACGTGGATCGCCTCCGTCGAGGGACACTTACAAACTCAACACGGGACTTGAGACATTTTGCATTTTATAGTACAGGCCCAAGTGAATGTGGGGATGGTGAATATGACATGACACAATTTCGTAAAAGAGCACCGAGTGTATGTGTAGCCAATGGTATCTCGCATGGTAATCTTTTGAGAACACTTTTCGTATGGGCTCACAAAATTGAGCCGAGAAGATTCGTAAGGAAATTCGATTGCGAAATAAAAATGCAGTTTTATTTTTGAAATGGATCCAATAGATGGAAAAGTAGAAGAGGAAATTTAGAATAACAAAAGCAAATAGAATTAAACGACGACAAACCTATATCCAGGTCTCGTTACACGAGTATAAACCTACCTACTTCTATATCCAAGTCAAAAATTTTAGTGATCATTTGTCCAAGTCATTGTGAGTGAAATATTACCTGTCTTCAAAAGCAATTTCGAGTTACATGAAAAATACAGTGTGGTACTTTGCCGGTTGGTATCACCAGTGTCATGTACGAAGCCATTACTTAGTGAAATGCAGCTGTTTCCCCACTTGCAATAGCAGAAGATACACGTTCTGAAGTTTCTGTACCTACTTTACTACGTGTTAGAAGTTGCAAATATTTTAACAGGTACATCGATCTTCTAGTTGGCGGTCTAGGGAATTGTTCGGTTGGAACTTATTAGGGACTTGTTCTCCTATGGGATTGTTTGTGTCTCGTATTTAATAAGTTGTAGGTGTTATTAAAGTTTTTGTAATTAGTTCTGGTTTTTTTGTGTTCTCAAAGACACAAGTGGAAGTGGATATTATGTTTTTGTCTTAAGTAATGCTGCACTTTTTAAGGCATTTGCGTCTGTTTGTTATTTAAAGGCGATTTAGGCTCGCAAACCGTTTGATAACGCTTTTTGTAATTTTATCATTAATATTATTTTTTTTATTTATGTCAATCAACTTTCATATAATTAAACTAAATAAAAAAATATTGTTTTTTTTTTTAAGCTATTGCATAGCTTTTATCGCGGGCTTTGAGCGCGGCGACCGAATCAAGAAATTCCGTAACGAAAATAAAACCTAACACCCCCCACTCCGCCTACCATGTAGCTCGGCCGAGCGTTCGCTTAACGTGTATGTATATGGTACCACTGTACGAAGCTCGCACGGATCGAGACGAGCTGCTTCGAAATCGGACGAATACGTAAGCAGATTGCATAAGTTGATAAAAAATGCTATGCAATAGCTTTACCGCGGCAGTCCCCGAGTGCCACACGTGTTTTTATATATATATATATATATATATTAGTAATATTGTTTTGTATAAAAGTAGGATAAACTAAAATCCACATACATTCTTGCACAATTTTAGAACCATTACGGTTTAACACCAATAGAGTGAGTAAAAATATCTCGCAAACAAAATCTAAAACTGCTGCTGAACTTCACCAAACAATATAGCTCGGAGGCACAAAAGAATATAACCTTGAAAATACAGTTTATAAATAATTGCTAGATCCTTATGTTGAAATAATGTTTATTTCCTTAATGTTATAAGGTATATTCAGAATTAAAATGAAATATACATAAATAAAAATGTATACCTAATTAATACATAAAAATAACAATATCATATCATATCATTAACAAACTAAAATATGGTGTCGAAAAATTCATCCTTGCTCTTTAACTTCAAAATTAATCGTATGCATTTGTTGAACGATGTAAATAAGAATTTGAGGCGTAAAATTTCAAACTCGTGATAAAAAGAATACAGAGGTAACCAACAATAAGAGTTTTATACCCCTGAAGATGGACGGCGACCAATCTAAGAAAATGAATTAAAGCGAAAGATGAATTACTGTCACATCATAAAAACTGAAGGTGATATTTTATATTAAAGATTTTAAGTAAATTTGATACTTTATGATCCTGAATATTTTATTGGGCTCGTGATAAATTAGAATACAATAGAAAACTCTTTGTTATGTACACCATATGAATATTACTGATATTAATACAATTTAAAAGGACTAATTTTAAGGATTTAAAGGGGGAAGATACAAATACTGCTGATAGCACGTGGTGTACAATTTACATATAAAATACCTACACACATACATAAAGCATATACTAATAATATATATGTTATTTATGTGGGATCGTGAGGTGAAATAATAGAATCACTTTGATATAAACTTCTATATTTTTGCGAATTATAAAGAAAATTTGAAAAGACTTATATTCTTGCTAACACGTCTTATCTCGTATATCGTTGCCTGCACGTCTCACAATCGTACCTCCTTTTTTCTCTTCCTTTCACTCTTATACACCTTTCGCTCGCACACCTGCATACGTTCCCTTCTACTCAAATTTTATTCCACATTTATATACAAAATAACGATGAAACAAGATCAAAGAACTAGTAATAATGAAGATGATTAACGAGTTAGGAAATGTTTTTTTTTTAATTCGCTGTTATTAATAAATTCATCGTCATTACTGATCTTGCGAATGACTTTATTGGTTAACATAGGTTCGTCCTTTATCATATAAGAAGTGACACGATAAAATATCAAATCAAATAATTACTACTGCGAATTATTTATAAAATTTGTTTTAATCAAAATCAAAATATTTTATTTCACATAAAACAACATGGGCACTTATGAAACGTCAGAAGCTAAGTGCACGGTGCAAGAAACTCCACGGTTACTTTTTTTTAAATAAGGGGCTTTTACAATGTTTTAAATTAGTGTTGATAATGGAAGGACAGTGTAGGCCTGTCAACAAGTAACAGACACTCAACAAAATATACAAAAAAAATATATAAAAAGGTCTACTAATCTACAGTCTACAAGTTAGGCCTACAACGTTCTCACATTCACCAAATATAGAAGAATCTATATAAAAATAAAAGCCTATTTAAACCAAATGGCATACATTACAACTGTAACAAATCTGAATTAAAATCCTGTTTACAAAGGCCATAAGTAAAGAGTTTAAAATAAGAATTAGAGGTATATAATGTCAAATAATGTGAAGATTATTTCAAAGAAAAAAGTTTTTTTTTTTTTTTCGAATAATGCCACTGATCCTCGTTTTTAGCCCCGATGAGCAAGCTAACAGCCAATCAATCTCATTACACGAAATTGGATTCCAAACACAACAATAAAACAACAAAAAGTCGGCGCTCAAAACCCAATCAAATTGGGCATACATTCGAGACATCAATGAGATAATGGTGAACTCAACCGAAATTAACTTTAGCCATTAAACAGGACATCGGAGCATTTGTCACGCTCAATTTAACCACGAAAGGGAAAGTAGGAAATGGATTGTATCGATCGAGCCTGTACCTGTAGGGTTTAAGTTTAATCAAGATAAGTGTTTTGTACTGATAATGAACGATGGGTCTGGTCATCTATTGGCTCCAAAGGTAGTTTGATTGTGAATTGGTTTTAGAATCTAGACGATTTAAAAAATCATCTTTCACATTACAGCATCAATTTTTTACATTATTTAATCCGTTACAAAAATAATAATAATTATTATTTTTATAACATATTATTATTTTATTAAAAATAAAACATTATCACAGATATTATAATTAGTTTTGAGAGTGAAAATGTCTTTTCGCTCGTTGTCCTCTGGGCCTAGCCGAAAGCGGGAAGTAAACGTAATGTAAATTCAAATGATTTTGGAATTGAGAATACTCGTTTCAAGAATATTATATTTTATTTTCATAATTTAAAAGCTAACAGTCTTAAATTAATATGTACAAGTATATAAAAAAGGTAGGGAGGTAGTTGTCAAACGGAAAAGTGCCCAAAACGCTGGCAGCATTGCCACGTTGTTTAGCAATGCTGATTCTTTGGCCAAAAAATAGGCCAGCCCTCTGGTCACATGAAGAGTCGACCAACCGCTTGGCAATGTCTCGAAAAACTATGTGGGCACTCGGACCATGGCTCTCGAGTTTTATCCATAATATTATTTAGTTTTAAGACTCTATAGGTCTCCATCTATGGGTCATACTAATTACGTTTATCGTATTTTTGATTAAAAATCATTCGAATTTACGCTCCGTGTACGTCACGGGCCTCCAGTGGTAAGTTCAATACTAACTAATATTTTAAATGCGAAAGTAAGTTTGTTTGTTTGTTATGCATTGACTCTAAAACTGCTAACCGGATTTGGATGAAATTTGGCACATGGATAGACCATGGCCTAGATTAGGACAAGAATAATTTTTATCCCGATATTCTCACTCGATTGAGACCTATGCGGGTGAAACCGCGGGGCTAAGTTAGTACCTATATATATCTATATATATATATATATTCAGAATGAGAAAATATTATACGCTTTAAAACGGGAAACCAACTTTTGTACTGATCTCCTGCCTGATAAACGGATGATTCAAATCTGCCTTACTTAATCAGCCTATAATGTTCCCACTTCTGGGACACAGGCCTCCTCTCTGTGAAAGGGAATGGGCCGTAATCCACCACGTGGGACCCAGTGCTGGTGGATAGATGTCACATGTCTTCGAATTTTTGGTTCTAGGACATGTCGGTTTCCTCACGATATTTTCCTTCACCGTGTTGAGACCAGTGGTGATGAAATAAATTACACAAAGTAAAGCGCCTGCCTAGGTTTAGAACCTATGACTTACAACTCGTAAGTCGGGGCTGCAACCACTGGGCCACCACTGCTCTTCCTAAATCTGCCTGATCTAATTGAAATAAATGCTTTGACTTTACACTAAATAGATTTGTTATTTAAAGACAAAATTTTCAATCAAAAGACATTTGGAAAGGTCCACATCAAAAAGACTCCCAACAAAATTTACAAACCAAAATCCAATGACTCGCTTAGAGTACAGTTGGGAATTAATTGAGAAATTAGTTCAACGGTCATTAAGAGTATATGTACGACGATAATCTATACAGTTGGTTCAAGCGTACGATGATTGTTCTGTACACTTGTGATGATGGAAACCCGGGGATGAAGAATTAAACCGCCCGTGTTGAGTGTGGTAAAATCACTGATTTATTTTACTTAGCCAGTTCACTAAATGATCGCGCGTATGCAAACGCTGATGTAGCTTAACCTACTTAATGTTATGAAATGTGCGGGTTCACCGTACATACTGCCAACTCTGAAGGAGAAGACGAGGGAAACCTAAAACCTAGGGGGTTAAACCTAGATGAAACCTAGTGTGTTTAAATGTGTCTAAATACAATAAAAATGATGACTTAGAATAGATGATACAATGTTTCGATGAAAGCTGATACAATGTGATTTCAACAATAACTACTCTAAGTACTATGTATAACTAACACTAAATTGTCTGATTTTGTTCTTGTTAATATTTCACCATAGGAGAGGTCCCTTTATTTATACTTTCGGTTGGCTTACTCATACCACTGAACTCACTGATTACTGGCACTCGCACTGTTTCACGCGCGCACTCAGTAGATCCCGATCCTGTGAGGTCAGCTTGCGCCTCCGGCCCCGGAGCTCGCTCGCCGGGGCTTACACGTACCTCCAACATCTCCCGCTGCTGCAGCGCAGGTGCGGCTTCGCACTTACTTCTTATAATTAGGTATAAGCATATGCCGCCTAAGACGAGGACCAAGGCCAACGTAACGTACACGACGGAATAATGGTGGATGTCGTGGACGTTTAGTTGTGTAGTAGATTGTTCCTTTATATTGGTTATTTGGTCTCTAAGCTGATTCCACATATGGGTGTGGTTTTCCGGTACGTCGAAATCGTTGGGCAAGGTTGTGTTTATTAGAGAGTTCAATATGGAAACCTCTGGGACATCGATATTTGATCGCATGTTCATATAGCGTAAGTAGTTGTTGTGCGTGTGAATACTGTAGGAATCCGATTTCAGTGTGCATCCATAACCTAGGTCAATGATTCCACTGCCTCGTATAATGGTCGTTGTTGTGTCAGCAATACAAGAAATACGGAGTTCACATGACTCACAACAGGTGTAAAACCAGGAGTTCAAATTGTGTAAGTTGACCCAATAATTGTGGCACGTGGACACGTCTTGTTTACAAGTGCTCCTCATATTACTTACAGTCTGGATATCGCATAGCGACTGTTTTATTCCCAGATTGTAAACAGGTTTATCAATGGAGCATAGTAGCCGACTGTTACTGATGATATGAAAGCATGCTTGCAGATCGCTATCTGATAAGAGAAGAGCGAGGTCTTTTTGTATGTTGTAGGCTATATATGGTGAGTTTGGGACAGTGCGAACGTGATTCGACCCCCGTTTCTGAGGGATAGGTATGATTCTATCTAACTCGAAGATATCGTTGCTCACAAGCGGAATCTTAATCTCTATAATAAGATAGCCTTCATACAGCGTTGCAGACGCCTTCATAATCTTATACAGCTCGGATAGGTTTGATGACTCTATTGGGGTCATTAGATTTCCCTGCAATTGCCCGGAGATTATGTTGATCTGACGAACCAGCTGTTCTGGAGTCAAAAGGTACGGGTCGATGCGGCCGTGGCTAATGTCTGTCACGGTGTTGATAAGTGTGTGTTGGATTCGCATTAAGTTTGACAATATGATACTCGCAGCTAAGGCGGATGATGTTACATAAATGCCGTTTCTGTTGTTCAGACGCACCTTATTGATTTCGTCAGTGACGTTTTGAAGATGCTGTTTTATAAATTTGAACTGTTTGTTCATAGTCTCCTCGCTGCGTCGCAGAATGTTATACTCCGATTCCAAGACCAAGGTTTGATTCTTCAGTAGCTTTTGAAGATGATTTTCATTATTAGATATGCTTTCTATGTCCTGCTTATACTGCTGAGCGAAGTTTTCATCTAATACTCCGAACAACGTGTTTGCCAGGTATCCTACTCCATTGATTAAACCACGTTTTTGCCTTCTGGCGTTCGGGTTTTCAAGGAGTTTTTGATAATGTTCAAGTTCCTTTACTTCGTGCTCTAATTGTAGGATGACGCTGTCGTATTGCGAACCCATGCAATCGGCGGTTTGATTTAAGTGCTTGACATATTTCTTAATGTTCGATACTCCGTGATAAAACGCGGACATGTTATAAAATACGATGAGTTTCCAATCATCCTTGATAACTTGGAGGTTGGACATCTTGTCGAAGTAAAGTCCTTGGTTTGTGGTAATTTGCGTAACGTTGTATGTCGGAACTTTTTGTTGTAGACTAGGAGATGCAAACAAAAGCATTAGTAAAACACTGATTAAAAAGGCTTGCAAAGTCTTTTGCTTTCGCGGTCGCGGAGGCCGCCTTTTGCCTTCAACTTGATCTGGTGACGGAGTGGAAGACTCATCCTCACATTGGTTCATGGGTTTGGCTGGGGATACCTTCTCATTTACAGGCAAGTATACAAGCTTGTTGACTGGACGCTGTATGGTGTTGTTGCTTGTCTTGACAGTAACTACTCTCACATACCCGTCCTTTCCAGGATGAAGTAGGTGCACTCGTCCCATTGCCCATTTACCCGGAGGTACGTTCTCGTCACGGATGAGGACGAAGTCATCGACTGCAAGATTACGTCGTGCCTGTTGCCACTTGGTTCTGGTTTGTAGCTGTTGCAGATACTCCGATGACCACCGTTGCCAGATATTCTTTGTCATAGCTTGGACGAGTTGCCATCGCGCCTTTAGCGTTGATGATTCCGGTTCAGTTTGAGGCCGTGATAAAATCGGCGCCCCAGTCAGGAAGTGTCCCGGAGTAAGGCAGTCGTCGTCTGAATTTTCCGTGAGTTGGCATAAAGGTCTGGAATTCAGACACGCCTCTATTTGGCAAAGTAACGTCGAAAACTCTTCGTACGTAAGACGTTGGTCGCCTATGACCCTTTTCAAATGGTATTTCAGGCTCTTCACAGCCGCCTCCCAAAGTCCTCCAGCATTAGGCCAGGCTGGTGCATTAAAGTGCCACTGGATGTTCTGCTCACTGATTTTGTTAAAGAAGTCCGGGTTGATATTCTGGATAATCTCCTTATACTCCTTTTTCATGAGTCGATTAGCGCCTACAAAGTTTGTACCATTGTCACTATACATGTGGCCTGGTGATCCACGTCGGGAGCAGAATCGACGAAACGCTGCTAGAAAGGCGGCCGTACTCAGGTCTGAAACCAGTTCCACATGGACCGCTTTCGTTGACAGACAGACAAAGACTGCTACGTATCCTTTCGTTGTTTTGATCCCGCGTCCTTTATTGACTTTCAGCTCTACGTGGCCCGTGAAATCGACACCAGTATGCGTGAATGGCCTTGACGGAGTGACTCTGGCTCGTGGTAAGTCTGCCATAATTTGCTGTTGAGCTTCGTTGTTAAATCGGCGACACTTAACGCACAGTCTTAACTGCCGTTTTACCGTCCTGAATCCGCTGATGATCCAGTATCTATCCCTTATGTAGGAAAGTGTTAGTCGGGGACCACCGTGCAGAGTTGTTATGTGTGCCTGGCTAATGACAAGATCAGTAAGTCGACTGTGGCTTGGTAGGATGATGGGATGCTTCGCCGATTTGCTTATACTGGCGTGTTTTAAACGTCCACCAACTCTTAATAAGCCATTTTCATCTAGCCAAGGGTTTAGACTGCAAATCTTGCTTTTCGAGCTCACGTGTTGTTTACCCTTAATATGTTGCAATTCTTGTTGAAATTCATGTGATTGCATTTCTTTAATAATTAAATGGTAAGCGTTATTTATTTCTGATGACTCTAAAAAACCATGTGTTGGAATCTGTTTGTCGCGAATTCGCTTGATGAAACGTGACACCCAGCCAGTAACCCGTACAATTCGTGTCAACGAACTGTAATTTTGCAGTAAATCAGTAATAAACGTAACATTATTTTTCACTAAGGCTGTGTTCACACAAACCGCTTTTGTTTCTATTGTTGGGGACGATACGATCTTAACTGCATCTTTTCTCTCACAACCTTTTAGCCATTCAGGGCCTTCCCACCACAATGATTGGTTTAACAATTGACGAGACGTTATGCCTCGTGTAGCACAATCGGCTGCGTTTTCTTCAGAGCTGACATGACCCCAGAATTCTGCCGGGACTATGTTGGTTATCTGCTTAACTCTGTTGGCTACAAAGGACTTCCATCTGGATATATCTCCGTGTAACCAGCCCAAAACTATCATGGAATCTGTCCATGCATGAAGCGTCATATCTATATTTGGTAAGGACTCAATTACCTTCTTTACAAGTTGGGATAGAAGTAGTGCGCCGCACAGTTCCAGTCTAGGGAGCGATGTTTTCTTTGCAACCGGTGCCAGCTTTGTTTTTGCAGCAACAATTGTCGATGTGTACTCGCCCTTATTGTTCTTGGTGACGAGGTAAATAACACAAGCGTAAGCTTTGTCTGATGCATCGCAAAATGCATGTAATCGACAGGTTTTTTCTGTGTTACCTAAGAATCTTGGTATGCGAAATTTGTCGATGCAGTTGATATCTTCTTTTATTTTAAGCCAATTTTCTTGCATGTCCTTTGGTAGTTCTTGATCCCAGTTTGTTTCAATGGACCACGTTTGTTGAAACAATAGCTTCGCTCTGATTGTAAGCGGTGATAACCAACCAAGAGGATCGAATAACTTTGATACTTCTGACAATAATTGCCGCTTTGTAATTACTGCATTACTCTTAGGGATTACATGACTTTGGAACATGAATGTATCAGATGATGGGTTCCATTTTAATCCAAGAGTCTTTCTGGATTCGAGACACTTAAATTCGTAGGGACTGTTCAATTGGTCGGTTGTTAAATTCTGCAGGAGTTCTGGCTTGTTACTTGACCATTTTCGCAGGTTCATACTAGCACCCTGGAGCATTTTAATAAGTTGTTGTTGTAGCTCTTTTGCTTGATCGGCGGTATTCTGTCCACTCAGCAAATCATCCATGTAGAAGGAGTTCTGTACCGCTGCTGCTGCAAGTGGATATTTTTCGGCATCATCTGCCGCGATTTGTTTTAGAGTCCGCATAGCCAAAAACGGAGCTGCTTTGGTCCCGTACGTTACAGTGGTTAGTTGATATGGACTCAATTGATCATCCATTGAATCTCTCCAAATGATCGTTTGCAGAGGCTGATCTTGCTCTCTAACGAGTATCTGCCGGAACATTTTTTCAATATCCGCAGTGATTACATATTGGTATTGCCTCCAATTTATGATGAGTGCTAATAGGTCTTGTTGTAAGTTGGGCCCACTGTACATTAAGTCGTTCAAGCTGTTACCCGATGTAGTCTTGGATGAGGCATTAAAAACTACTCTCAACTTTGTTGTTGTGGAATCAAGTTTCCATACACCATGATGTGGTAAGTAGTACGCCTGATCGGTTTTACTGTCGACTTGCCGCATGTGACCTAATTCTTGGTATTCATTCATAAATTGTTTGTATTGACTTGAAAATGATGTATTTTTAGACATTTTTGATTCTAATTGTTTAAATTGCGCTATAGCCTTAAACTTTGATGATCCGAGTTGCTGCTGAAAGCCTGGCATCATGGGTATCCCAACTTCATACATTCCATTATCTAAGCGTCTCGTGGTGGTTTTGTAGAAATCTTCACAAAATTGATCACCGATCGTCACGTTTGATGATGATGAGTCGTGAATATCCTCCAACTCCCAAAACTTGGCTATTTCTTCAATGTTATTGATGGCGACATGACAGTTGAACCTTTTGACATTTCCTGATAAGATCCAACCCATTTTGGTTTGTTGAGCTATTGGGGCCTGCGCTGGGCCCTTGATAAGACCGCCTAATATAATTTCCGAATATACACTGGCATCCAGAAGAAGATCGATAGGTCTTGATACGTTATACTCCGGGTCTGCTAACTGAAGATGTTGCAAGTGAGACCACGGGTGTTTGCGGAATGATGAGTTCGGTAGGCTGTTTATCACCTTTGATACAACCAACGCCTGAGTCTTCAAGGTGTAATCACCGTAGATGGACTTGCAGTCTAGTGTTACAATTCCTTTGCTTTGTTTGGAGACTGGACCTACTCCTGAAATGGAGGCATGATATTGTCGACGTTGCAAGCCTAGCATTTGCGTCGCATTTTCTGAAATCAACGAAATTTGGGACCCCTGATCTAGAAGCGCTCGTAACGTGACATATGTACCATTTCCAGATAATACAGTTAACGACAACGTGGTTAACAGTATTTCTTCATTATCAGCTGCGACGTGATTAACATTATGCTGCGTCGGTGATGGCTGCACGGTAGCGCTTGTCGTCGCTTCGGTTTGTTGATGTGGTACACACGCGTCATGCAGTAAAGTGTTGTGTTCACTGTTACACTTTCTACAACGTCTTGTGCTGTTGCACTCACTGTCAGGATGATAATTAAGGCAATTCTTACAATATTGATTTTTTGATACCAAGGTCAATTTATCACCCGGGGTCATTTTCGTAAATTTCCTGCAACGAAATATAGAGTGACGTTTACTACAAATCGGACAGTCTGGCCCTTGAGTAGCGACGACTTGATACTGTTTCGTGTAGTGGTTCCCAGGTTTCTCACGCTGTTGACCAGACTCTCGTTTAAAGGCAGGCTTCGTTGTTTCTCGCTCTCTTCGGTGTAAGGGTTCTAGTGCTGTGAACTTGTTTTCGAGGAACGTCATAAATTCTGTCAAGGATGGGAGCTCCCTGGGTGATGTACGCGCCTGTTTGTAGTCACAGTAAGTCTCCTGGTCCAGTTTCTTACTGAGAAGATGTACTAACAACGGATCCCATGTATTTGTGTTCACACCAAGGTTATGTATAGAGTGGATGCACTCCGTGGTGGTATCATATAACCGCTTTAACTCATAAGCTGTTTGTTTGGAGATAGAAGGCTGATTTAAAAATATCTCTATTTGATTTGTAAACAGAACTTGGGCATTATTATATCGGTGATTTAGAATTTCCCAAGCTGTGTCGTAATTTTCAGATGAAATATGAAGATGTTGAATAAGGCGTTCGGCCTCTCCCTTGATCTTTCCTTTCAAGTGTTGCATCTTCTGAGCCTTGGTTATTGTGTTATTGTCGTGAATAGCTTCTGTAAACAGGTCACAAAATGTTGGCCACTGCGTGTATTTCCCCGTAAAAGTAGGAATCTCTAGCTTCGGCGTTGCCTGTTGTACATGAACCATGGACGATATTTTCTTATTTAGCGAACGCTTCCTATCTTTGTAGCTATGCTCGTACATGCTAAATTCATTTTCGTACGATACATCTCCACCTTGAAGTATGTGGTCGATTCGCAGATGTAACGTATCGATAGTATTCCACTTGGCTTGTATAGCCCTAAGCTCGTCTTCAAGTTCCCATTTTTCGGATATTTCGTGTACGTTGACGCTCCTCACCAACCTGTTGAACGACCTAAAGTTGGTTCTCTGTTGAGCCAACAGTTCAGTGGCTTCAGGGTTTGACTGCGTACCCTTTTCATCCGAACCAAAGGCCGTAAGCAAGTTTCGAGTAGACTGGTAGAGGCTCTTACCCTGTTGATACGAGTTAGATGCGAAATATTGAGGTTCCTTATCCGGAAACTCAGAGAGTTTCAAGTGATTTTGTTCGAACTCTCCCCAGAGGTTATCCAACGACTCTATTCTCTTTTGGATATATTCCGGAGTTTTTCTAGACAACGGATCCTTACCAAAGTTGACCTTTATCCTATTGAGACTTTCTAATATTTCCGATTGACGAGCGCTTAAATCGGCCATTATGATTTAATAAAAGGAACAATCTTACTTGAACACTGACGATTTGCGATACCAACTATGGGCTGCCGACGCCGTGTGCAGTACAGATGTGTAGATTCAGCTCCACCGATGTCTTCTTGGAACGATTCACTGATGGTTCACTGAATGGACTGACTTAAACTATTTACGGAACTGTCGCGAAATACTCAACGAATATAATCAAGTGTGTGGCTGCGATTTCAACACACCTTGATCTATACACCCGACGGATTGTTACGCGTGATACAGGATCCGGCTCGAAGGACCAAAAAAATGTACGACGATAATCTATACAGTTGGTTCAAGCGTACGATGATTGTTCTGTACACTTGTGATGATGGAAACCCGGGGATGAAGAATTAAACCGCCCGTGTTGAGTGTGGTAAAATCACTGATTTATTTTACTTAGCCAGTTCACTAAATGATCGCGCGTATGCAAACGCTGATGTAGCTTAACCTACTTAATGTTATGAAATGTGCGGGTTCACCGTACAGTATATAAACTATATAATACATCCGGATGTTAGGGACAAGATTAATGGTGTGTCGCGTGGCTCCTCAGATTTGGTTAACTAACAAACAAGCTCAGTTTGTACAGGATAACGGTGGGTATGAATATGTTGCTGTCGAAATTGGAATTAATATTGTCTGGTTTATATATAGTGAATATGATGCAAAGTTTATGCAGGATGACGATTTTCTATGATCTACTCGGAGTTCATTAAAATAGTCTCACTGCTGCTTCTTAAAGCTGTATGAGATTTTTGTATGTTATTTGTAGATCTTTGTCAGTCGTTACGGGTGACTACTTGATACGACTAGACCTACGAATCGGCTACTACAACAAGAAATCTGACAACCAGTTTTACTAAGGGCAGAAGAATGAGGAACAGGGTGTAAAGTTCACTCATACCTCCATAGAAAAGGGAGGATCTTCCGACCAGACGGGTGTTGTGTCTGATGGACCCGACGTTTGATGTCGGGACGTTGTACATGCTAGTTGCGTGGTAAACTCTGCTTGCGCGATGCAGGATTATGCGTGACGCCAGTGTGACGCGTAGCTCGCATGTGGCGATGTAGATACCGCTACAATATTACAAAATAACTGGGTTGATGAGGTCAGATAGGCAGTCGGTCCATATAAAATACTGTTCTTAATTTTTTTATAACAAGTTAGGAAAAAGCTAGGCAGATTGATACGAGATTTTTGTAAGCAGTTCCTACCTATGGAGTGAATAATAATTAGACGTACAAAAAAATATTATTATGATGGACGAAGATAACTATCTTCAAGCATAAACTGACACATTTTTTATGTTTCTAGTTCATAAGTTAACGAATCTTCCTATGATAATATACCACTGCACTTAGTAAACAATTTCAATTGTTTATTAGAATAGAATACTGTTTATTATGTACACCATAAAAATTACAAATATAAATGTAGAAATTTTACATAGGGTGACACAATGGGCGGTCTTATCGCTAAAAGCAATCTATTACAGACAATCTTTGGATGGATTAAAGGGAGAAGGAGAGACAATAATGCAGGTAGTCAGTGGTGTAACATTCACATATACAATAAATACATACATACCTAAAACATATACTTATCTACAATATACACAAAAATAAACATGAAACAAGAGCAAGGAAACTAAATGTAGTGATGATATTTAAGGAGAGAGGAAGTGTTTTTTAGCCAGAATTTTAAAAGTGGACAAAGATTGAGCACGCTTTATCGACAGGGGCAAGGCATTCCATAACCGTACTGCTTGAACTGTGATAGATTGTCATAAAAACTGGTGGAATATATCGGCATCTCTAGTCTTAAGTTTTCCGATGACCTCAGATATCTATTATGTGTGTCATGAAGGAACTATTAGCTTTTATGTAGGAAATTAACATTTATACAAGGTCTTCCATCTTAACTATCATTAACTTTAAACGTTAAAGCATTGCTTCCCTGTAACTGAAGTTGAAGTTTTGGTAACTTCGGCAAATAATGCCATGTATTATATTGGGTATAAACAATTTCAAACACGAATACATTTGCAGCTTATAAATAAAATTATGACTATATTAATCTTAATTGTATTATTTCTCTTACATATGTTCGTTGAAAAATCATTGGTTACGCCGTTTGATATACACCTAACCTGTACGATATTCTAGAAGATGAAATCTTTTTTTTTTAACCGAGAAAATAAGGCTACACTTATTTTAATAATACGAATATTGTATTCAGTAAAGTTATCTCATCGAAAAACGACAAATTGTAAATTTTGGCTCCTATTCATTTGTATTTATTCGTAAATCACAAAAGACATTACATTTATCAGTACGAATTTGTTATCGAGGGCTATTCCCATTCCGACAATACCGTTAATTTTAATCGTATTGTTAAAAGCTGTCAGTGACCATTAAAAATTTACGACAACAGCTAACCAAGCCACGCAGTTATTTAGTCAAAACAGCCGACGCGGAACATAACTAAATGCGGTTAGCACTTTAAATATTAAAACTAAATTTAGAAACTTTGCTTTTAGGTGTGTCCAACCGTGCATGTTTAATATTACCTATTTATATTTAGGTTAATAATTTGTTTGACAGAGTGAAACGCAATTGTATTTCAAACACTCATAAATAACAGATACTAATAGGTAGGAATGGCTTCTGGCTAAATGATAACAGCCACAAGGATCGATCGAAGGTTAAGCTACGCTTGCCGCGGTCCGTTTGTGGATGGGTGACCATCTATTACGTATCGAGACCCCTCCGTGCCTCGGAAAGCACGTTAAGCCGTTGATCCCTGCTGTCAGAATCTGTAATCAGAAGCCCAAAAGTCTGACAATCAGTCTTACCAAGGGGTATCGTGTTACCCAATCACTGGCTTGTGGAGGTCAGATAGGCAGTCGCTCCATGTAAAACACTAGTATTCAGATGCATCCGGTTAGAGTGGAAGCCGACCCCAACATAAATTGACTTATTAGGTAGATAGGTACTAGGTAAAGCTACTATGTAGGTACTATTTATTACAATTAATTTATCTCAACAAGTTTATTTTGTACGAATCCGGAAATAAACATAGTCGACATAGATGAAGAAATACTTACTTAATTAAATAAATAATTAATACATATTAATTTCCTATATAAATATTTGCAGGTAAAAACAAAATGCAATCTTACAGGTATTCCAATAATATTTAATAATATCTATTAAACAATAAATTATGTTTATTTTCACGGTCCTGGTACCAAGTCATAGAACTGAGATCAAGGCATTTAAAAAAAAATAAGGGACAATATTTTGTCACGTTTAAAACATTATTCCTTCATCTAAAAACGATTTTAATATCCCTTTACCTAAAACGTGGAGACCAAAGTTTCTGCCTTTGATTGTAGATAAACATTGTTTAACAAAATTAAAGTACCTGAAACATTCATTTCGCCCATCCGCATTTATTTCGGTGCCCAAAATATCTCTTTGATCTGTTATTTGACGCTGCGCAAAAACGAGAAGCCTTAAACAATTAAATATAGTCGAAATCCTTGTTTTTTCAGTACAAAATGAAAAATGTAAATGATTTTAATAATTTTACTGGGCCTAGGCAGCGTCATAAGACATCAAAACATAATTTAAGGTGAAATTATAAAAGTACATAATTTACAAATGGAAGATCAAAATGATATTTATTTTATTTTAAGTTATACAGGCTGACTTGTAATTTGACGTATTCCTTCCAGGACGTGATAGTTATGACCCATTGGCAACAATTAAGCATCCCATAAAGCCTGGGCGAAAATTCATGGGATACGAAAAATTCAGATTTTTTATGAATTTTTGAAAATTTCCCAGATTTCGTCACTGAATATTATTTTTGACTAAACTCTCAATTGAATAGCCTTAATTGTTATCCTATTGGGTACCCAATACCTTAACAAACCTTTCAATGTATCCAAACATTCTACAACATCAAAAAGGTTAAAAAGCAAGAAGTTTATTAACCAATTTCATAAATAGTTTACCAACATGAACTAATATAATATATAATATAGATCGCATAAGAATATGAACTTATATAATATAGATCGCAATCCTACCAATATCGAGCAATAACACTAACTAAAAGACAAAAAAACTGTTTAAATTTAATTACGTTGCACAATGTTTGCATAAACATCTACCAGGGGACCAGAAAACCGACGGCGGTCGATCGATACCGCCAACACTTAGCCATCATAACTCCAGTCAATTTCGATAGTTAACGTATTCCCAAGCAGGACATGTTCGTCGTCGTTAACAACGTCTGCGATGTCCCACGAGACATGTTTGGGAATAGCATGTTTGACATACGCCATTCATAGACTGGCTTCAGTCTTATGCAATACTAAAATAGGGCAACAGTACAACATATAGGATGTTTACTTTTGTGAGCATTGATAACTTCCAAGTTAAGTCTGATAATCGTCATAGTGTGTTCAAGGCACTGTGAAGGACAGTTACTTCTTATACTATAACTATACTACTACTATACTATAACTACTTTAACTCACACACTAAATTAATACTTGTTAAATTTTGGAAACATCTACTTTTCAATATTTGTAAATATGTGAGCACCATGTATGTATCACATAATTAATTTACCTGTCTTTGCATTATATTTAATTCTTTTTACCTATTGTGGTATAGTAATTTTATTCTAAGTCCATCGTCTTCACATATAATTACATAATTAATGTGAACTTACATAATATTGTAAAACATTTTAAAAGAGTAAAGGTGGAGTTTCTTGCCCATTCTTCTCCATAGGAAACTACCTTTTGGAAGGGACAACTAGCATCAATTCTATTTTTTTTGTAAATTTTGACGTTCAAAAGTGCCTTTTATGTGCCTATTTGAAATAAATGATTTGTCTTTGACTTTGAAAATGTAAGATGTCATTCTTACCTATACTTAAATCTAGTTTCCAATCGAGATCTTGCTAGAGTATTCATTACAACGCAAATCCACATATATTGCAAGAACCTTATAAAATCAATACCGTATCATATATGAGGTGCTGTACCAGATAACTTTGAAAATCCACTCGATCTAAATACCAACATCAGGCAATGTTAAGAGCTGCTGTCTCGGAATAGTTTACCCAACGCCAATATCGGGCGACCGCGACGCAATTTACTATGTATGAGACCGCGTTCAAATGTGTACAGTCACTTGAAAGTAGAAACTTTTAAACTTTTCTGAGGGTTCCTCGGATGGGATTTTTATTACCTTTTATTTATCAGCATTGATATACCTCGGCAGAAGTTTGATACTGTTGTAACCACCGTTGTATGTACAACTTTTTCGAACAAGATTATTGTTGTTTCGTCTGGTACGTGCTGCGTTTCTTCAACGATGTTATCGTTTTTCAAAGAAGACGTGTTAATGCAAAGGGATTGTAACTATATTGTGGTTTGTTCCTAATTATCTGCTTTCTTTTGTTTTGCTTTTATTGTTCGATTCACCTATAGGTGGTATATTTCCTTTATTCATTTATACAACTAGCTTTTGCCCGCGGCTTCGCTCGCGTTAATTTAGACTTTAACTATCAATTCGGGTTATATAATTCAATCATGATTCGAAAGACACGTGGCGCCATCTATTATCATAAGAACGTTATTGTTGTTTTCCTCGGGAATAGTTCTTTCTTTCGAGATGAAAGGTACCCTATGTCCGTTTCTGTACACCTGACAAGGTATATGCAAAATTTCAGGATGATCGGTTCAATGGTTTAGGCGTGAAAAGGTAACAAACAAACAAACAAACTTACTTTCGCATTTATAATATTAGTTAGGATTATGGCACTCCAACAACTTATTCACTAATACATTTTTGGGGTGCTGTAACAATTAAACTTAAAATCTAGAGTGAATTTGTCCTTACAGGTGTGCACAGCATTTACATACTTCAAGTTATATAATATTACATACATACATGCATATAGGCTAAAAAAAACGAAACTACATGAAAACAAAATTGAAAAATAGAAAAGAAATAACGAAATCTATTTTGTTGCTCTAAAACATAACACAATCATTAACAAATAATAAATATGTAAGTAATAATATTAATATTAATAATAGAGATATTAACTGTGGACACTGTGGGTCAGTAACAATTGTTTGCGAAATTGCAACAGCTTGTTGGCGAAGATGTCAATGCTATTGAAACGTATATGGAGCTCATTGTACGTCCTCATCAACCTATTCATTGGTGCCGAATGTCTGAGGTTAGTTCGTGTTGGGCTTGGAATGAACACATCTAGGATGCGTGCAGATCTGGATGAACTGTGGCGAGGGACAGATATATTTATTTCAACGAGAAGCTGCGGAACTTGTATAGATACATTAATGATTTTGTGAAGCAAAATCAGGTCGTTAATATGACTTCGCTGTTTTAAAGTGACTTAGTCTTTGTGAGTAATCAGCGTCCAGAGGACAGCTATCAGTACCACAGGTAGCGTGTAAAGCTTTTTTGGCCCCTTTTTACGTGTGTACCATAAATTGGATTCCAGACAAGAGACGCGTTTTCCAAAACAGTTCGTACAAGTGAATTACAGAGTACTGTTAAGGTTATGGGTGCTTTTCCATTGCCACCAGATGGTTGTCGTTCTTTTTTTGGAATATATTCAATGTTCCGTGTTGTTTTTCTTTTATTCTCGTATTAATGTAATGGCTTCTTTAAATGGGTTTAAATAGTTGTAGTAGTTTGTTCTTTAAATAGTTCCAAACAAAAATATTGCCTTTTTTACTGGGGTAAAATTGAACTATTTATAACAAAAAAGAAACAGTCAAAGCATTATAAGGCTTGCAACCAGGATTGAGTCTGGTCTGCTATTCATATGAAAACGGCAACGGTTTTATTTATTTTTGCTTACAAGTTGTTACTACTAGACTGTTACTTACTTAGTTGTTATTTCTTCAGTACTTTTATTTTGCAGACGAAATTTGATAAACGACAAATATAATAAATTAGGTACACAAGTCAAATATTATCTCAAAGATCACACGGTGTGGAAATAATCCCAGCATCACACTTAGAAAGATCTTTGTCCTAACAAAATAAATTACATTTACCCACTTAAGTAGGAACTTACGGGCGCTCTCAGACGTTCCAGTACAACTAATCAATACAAACATTTTCCTTATTGTTGTATTGTACGGTTAGTGTCTGTATGTGCATTGTCTTCTGTCGTTAATGTTGTGCCACCTGTATTCTGGTGTTCTAGTTTCTATGAAAATTATCATTAGTATTGGATTTTTGGAGGAACAGTAATGGCAAGATGAATATTTCTGATACCCATACTAACGTTTTCCCAGCACATATTCTTCTTAGAATACATGATAGCAGATTCACATGCTACGTGTTTCGTAGCAAATAGCTACGCGCTACGCGAAGTTTGCTACGCACGCGTAGCCCGTAGCGTATTAAAAAATTCTCATAAAACTAGTTAGTTTGTTCTCTAACAAGATCTACATTGTCATAGTTTTATTTTTGTCTGTTAAGTTCTAGATCTGCTGAAGCAATTGTTCACTATGCATGTACGTTTACCATTGAAAATCAATTACCATTAATCAAGTTCTAAGAATATCGAGGTTAGCATTTGGCAATCTGATTTTGACATACTTAAACACCCAGATTCTAGCATCCACTATCATATAATAATTTCCAATATACGTGCCAACAAACCACCATCTACAATAGATGCTCTTTTCATACTCTCTCTTTGCATTGTTTTTATTTTATAGTAGCATATTATTACTTTTTACAAGTTTTTATTTAAGTTGCCTTGTTAAGTATGTATGGGGCAAATCTTGTAAATTGAATTAAAACCACTCCCTCTTGGATTCAACTTTTTTATTCAACAATTTTCTTATTATCATAGGAAGAAAGAAAAATTGTTTATTCTGCACAAACAACACGCACAATACAAAAAACTATTGTAGACAAAATACATACACTAATAAAAAGTAGCCAAAAGCCTCGTACTTAAAACTTTAAAAGTTCGACACTGATGTCCAAAAATCAAAGACAATAATAGAAATTGCGTAATGCGTTACGACACTGGCAAATGACAACAAAACACAAACAAAACATCATCAGTTCACATTTTGGACGCAAACATATTGCAGCGGAAACTTTCTATCCTCAAGCCTTAGTAATTAAGAAATGAAACTTTAAAACAACTACTAACAAATCTTGTGAAGTCTTACAATGATAGTCTTTTGTCTTTTGCGGGAAAGGCTTTCATTTGTTTTGTTAATCTTTCTTTTATTTCGTTGATTATTTAATGATCTTGATCTGTGTTAAAGTGCATTTTGCTTTCTGGTTTAACAATCCCAAAGGGATTTCTCAACGGGAAAAATTACGAATTTCCATACAAACTTTCAGGTATTTAATATAATATAATAGAATAGAATACTCTTTATTATGCACACCATAAAAAATACAGATATAAATGTAGAAATTAAACATAGGGATAACAACATACTATAAAAAAATGGGGTAATTAATTTTCAACAACCCTTTATTTATGCTCGCTGTCGTTTTTTAAAAAATCTCTTGTGCAAAATTTCATGCTTCTCGATACAGGCTGTGTACTGTTTGTCAGTAGGTGAATGAATTTAAGTTTTTAATAAGTAAATTTTAAAGGGCAGTCCCTTGCTATCAACAGCTATTCAAAATACTAGTTGGTGTGTGGAAAAGTTCCCCACTAAATCGTAATTTTAATGATGTTCATAAAATCCGGAAATCTTGTTGTAATCTTGTGGTAAACATAGCCAAACTCAATTCAATCTCATTCATGTTAACGAGAATGTTTTTAATATTTTGTATATTTTATAATATAGGCGTAATATCATAAAATTTCATCAGGGCTTCATAACAGGTAAATACTTATGTAATCAATCAAACAACATTTCGATCTACGTAAAATCGGGGTTTTTTTTAATGTCATACTTATACCAAATCGGAAATCTACTGCGGCCGTACTATGAAGTGTTAAAGCCATCATTGTTCCAGCGTGAAAGAGAGATGGAGCTATATATGACCGATAGCACTATCCCTTTTTCACAGTGGACCATGATAGTATTAACACGTCATAGTACGGCTACACATGTGGTGACATGTCTGTGGTACATGTCTGACATGTATCAATAAATATCCGCCTAATCTTGCATTCACCTCTAAGGACCACAGTTATTTTTCAGAAAACTGTACTTATTTTAAACTAGCGACCTGCCCCTGTTACGCACGGTTTTTATGACTCGAAAAAGCATCGAGATTTCTTTATTATTTATAAGTTAAATATCAATGTATTATACACATCAATTTTCCACATTCAATTCTCTAAATGATGATGAAAACTGCATCAAAATCTATTGTGTGACTAATTGTAAGAACTGCGAAAAGCGACTTTATTTTATACTAGCTTTTGCCCGCGGCTTCGCCCACGTGGAGTTCGGAAATTATCCCACGGGAACGTACTACCGGGATAAAAAGTATCCTACATATTAATCCAGGTTATAAAATATCTGTGTTCCAAATTCCATTCAAATCCGTTCAGAAGTTTTTGTGTGAAAGAGTAACAAACATGCATCCATCCATCCATGCATCTTCACAAACTTTCACATTTATAATTTATAGTAGGACTATTTATAGATACTCGTAACCGTAATAGAACCAAGAAATTCTTCCACTATCTAGCCAGTATTCTAGTCTCACTAACTCCACCTCGTGATAAAAAGCTACGCAACACTTACTTGCCTTAGTTTCTGAAGTTAATGAGAAAATGTACGCCGCGGAAACTTTACCATCCTACTGTTTTATAGTTTTAAACGACTTAGTCGACTCCGTAATTATGACTAAACAAGCGTCCTTTGCTGCTTTGTCCACATTAGTGTTAGAATTTAAGTTTGCAACTTCGTGGAAACGTTTTTAAAAGGTAAAAGTAGCTTTAGAAGATGTTTGATGTTGAAAATGTGATGATGTAAATGTTTACAAGAACGGTCAATGTTTTGGAATTTGGAATAGATTAGCTTTACCAAGTACACTTTATCTTTTCAATGTCGTAGTTAATTTCACCCTGATCGCGAATCTCGAACAAATGCTAGGACAATTTTATTTTACCATACGTATCTAGCCGAAGAGTAGTTTTTTTTAACCGACTTCAAAAAAAGGAGGAGGTTCTCAATTCGACTGTATTTTTTTTAAATGTGTGTTAGCTCAGATTTTTTTTCTAGGTGAACCGATTTGAATGATTCTTTTTTTATTTGAAAGCTAGTATGTCTTATGTAGCCCCATATAAATTTGATCAAGTTCTAACCAGAAGTTTTTGAATTATCCTTAATAATGCGTATTTTTCCACTTAGTTTATATTTATGATTGTTTAATAATTTCCTGGCACTGTTATTTACATATCTAGTAGTTGGTATACGAACTTGTGTGGGGTAGGTATCACAACTAAAAAGTAAATAATCGCTGTCTTTGGTTTTGTATTTTCGTTTTTTGCCACTGACTGACTTCCGAAATTAAAGTTATTTTTCATTTTTTTTGTGTTTTTTTGGAAGCCGGTTGTTTGTGTAAAAACGTTTTGATTTTTTACTTTTTAGTTGTGATACCTACCCCACACAAGTTCGTATACCCACTACTAGATATGTTTTTTTTTTGGAATCGGTTGCTTTTTTGTAAAAAACGTTTTTTTTAAGCTAAGAAACGGCCTTTACGGTTTTTATATGTTCAAAATAAGTACACCTAACATTAGCGTTAGCAATACTACAAAATCAGAACGCCCAAAACTTGAGGAATTTAGCCAGCTAACATTGTACAACCATAACATCATGGCCGGGAGAACTAGCAGTCTTCTCGTTAAAGAGCATTCCACACCCAACCTCCAAGTTTGAATTATGTCTTCGCATAAACTAAGACATAATTCACAAGTTAGAGGAAATATGTTGCTTAGACAACTCTCAAGTTATTAGAAACGTCTCTTGTCTTGAAAATAATTTACAGCAGCCATCTTATTTAGAGTCTGTGAATATAATTTCTTAGAGATGTCAGTGTTGGTTGACATTGTGTGTATTCTGAGTATTTGTTGAGGAGAAACACACGGAATGCTGTGGGTACGTTGCCGTGGGACTGGTAGACGCTTTGATGTTTGAATCTCGAGTTAGAATATCTGGGTAATATTAATATATAGTAGCTTGTAATGGTATTGAAATTTTAATTGTGTTGAATGTTTAATTTGTAATGTTATAAAATTGTTATTTTCTATAATTAATTGTGTTATGAATGTGTTAGTCTTATAATTTTAATGAACTTGATCTCTTCTTCTGTTCTTCTCTTGATTTATTTTTCTCTCTTCTCTTCTTCTCTTGGTTTCTTGATCTTATTTATTTATTTATGATTTCAAACACAATGTGAATTGTTCCTGAATAAAATTGAATTGAATTGAATATAATGTCATTGATTTTTGTGGAGACAATACTGTGTGCAGTAGGTATTATTAAGTCTGATTTAGATATTTTCTGACTTGCCTTTCTTAAATACTGAATAGAAACTACACAATTATTTTTCTTAAGGCACAGTATTTAACATTTTGCGTTAAAATTCCTAGAGGTAACCTTAATATGAAACCAAAAGCAGCTACCCCTAAATCTGTACACCTAATATACAACAGGCAATATTTGTCGTCGTCAAAATTGGTGCTCATATTCATATCATACACCGCGACGGCACCGTACACAAAATATAGCCGTATATTCCACACATTTGCACCCCTTGGGCCATATTCTATACAACAAACATTGTATATGAGATGCATTCCTCATTCTCTTGTTGATTCAATGGAAATTAGGATCTCTGCTGGTTTTAATAAAGACGCTTTCGCATTATGCAAGTGTTTATTAATAGTGACGGCATTTGCATCCCTGGAATGAGGTTTTGGTGTTTGTCACCCTTTTTTATGCAAATCAGCTTCGAATAAATTCACTTCAAAGCGGTTTTATTAAGAAGAGATTGAAGATTCTTTAGGAACTCTTCAAGCATTATGGTTTTGTGTCTCACTGGAAAATTCAATGAACACCTATCTGTGGTAGACGTGTTATTAATAATTTTCATTATCTAAATAGTCTCGTTATTACTCCACAATTATTTATTAACCCACAATGAGAATAATATTGTAACTGTTCATTTTCTGAACAACTCTATTCCCAGCTCCTTCACAGAATATTTAGCATTTTTACAAAAAGATACGTCCACAAAGAGAAAAATCTTCCCGAGTCGTTATTTTTACTTATCACTGGATGCAAGCGGCTTATCTTATCTCGGAACAGCTTCTTCCTCTTCCACTTAATTCGTACTTTAACAAAGGGCTCAATGTTAAATTGGATTAACTCTACCACATAAATCCTTGTTAAGGTCAAAGAGGGATTGTGGCTGAAGTAAAAGATATGGGAAACCATTTTTTCTTGACCTGCTCCCTTTTGTCCTGCTGTGATTCGGGTTATGTGGACATTACACTTGTTTGATTAACGCGTCGATATTTGCTTCTGTTAGTCGATTTGATTCAACATTTAACAATACCTTCTTTTATTATTAAAGAGCTGTTGGCTTTTATACACTTTTTTGTTTCAAATAAGCCGGAAGCATTAATTTATTTGAATTATGTGTGTATCGCAACATTGCACTTGTAGTTTAATTGTAGCGACTGGTATTTATAAGCAAATGCCATAGGAGCAATTAAAAAACATGGCATTTTTTTATAATATCAATTTAACATTCTACTTGTGCGTTTCATTTGTGCAGAATAGACAAATTTTCTTTCTTTCTTTTCTTTTTCTTTGTTCTACTTTCTGCCACATTTGATTAATTTTGTGACTAACACCGTAATCATTTGCCCAGTCATAAAAAAAACGCAATAAACCGCAGTAGCACAAGGCCCCTTGTGAAACACCCTTAACCACAATGGTCCGGAAATCAATGGGACGATATGCTTCGGTCCGCTGACGTTGATCCCGTGTGACAGCACCCTAATTAAACCCAATGGCTTCGCTTTCTATTTCAACAATTGTAATTGTTTTACTCAGTAATATTTCGTTTTAATGTACCTCTTGTGTTCTGACCCGACGTAATTAGATCTCTAATGGTGAAGTAGGGTTGTGATAATGGAAACTATTTGCTTAATATTTATAGTATATATGTATATACAGATATATCTAATCTATCTTCTACTTGAGCGCTCGTTTCTGCTTCTACCTGCCCGTCGTGTTTACCTGGATTCATAAATTCAATATATTATTTGGAATCATGTAGGTAGGTATATATCTTTGATAAAAATAGGTAGAAGGTATTAGTACGGTTTTCACCATCATCATTTAGAGAATTTATTTCGAGAGTGTGATATTACAAACTTGCATAATATGATAAAGAAATCTCGGTGCTTCGGGCAAGTTTTAAAAACAGGGGTGGCTCGGTAGTTTTAATAAAATGATTGTTTAGTTTTTGAATTTGAGCAGGAAAAATATTTTTTCTCTCTTTCTATCCAGTGCCCAGGCACTAGATAGAAAGAGAGAAAAATCACGGGTAGTTGCCCTGCCTGTTGGCCTATGCCATTAATCTGTACCAGTTATTACTATGTTCTAATTTGAGTAGTACCTACGGGAGCCAGTGTAATCAAACATGAAGTTAAAGACATAATTAAGACATTTGAAATTTGTGATTTAAGTTAACAATGCATCGATAAATAATAGCACAGTTATACAGAAGGTAACTTTCTACCTGGAGCCTATTTAATAAAACCGACAGACGACAGGTGACAGGCGATAACCTGACAATTTTGTAAGTTATTTTCATAGATCTTTGCTTTATTGAACAGCATCAGTCGTGAAAATGTGACAATTCGTTATATAATTTTTTGACAAGTATGTCGCATTGTCAGTCGACTTAAATGGGTCCCAGATTGATCGTCGCTGTAATTTTACTGAAATCACAAGAAACAACCACGATAAATAAGTTATCTAACAAAATGAAATACCATTACGTTTTAAAACAGTGTTAAAAGCAGAATACCTCAAAGCAGTTTATAACTAAACCGTGTTCAATATCAGTTACTTAACCAACGTTCAATGCAAGCGTAGTTAATTCATAGTTTACGAACTAACTTAGTTCAGTTAACTACGAGCTGTTAAGGGATTGCTTTAATGTTTAACTCAAGTAGGATTAAATCTTAATATCCTTAATTATATCGTCTTACTTAATTTAAACGTTTATCATTTCGTAAAGATCCAAATTATGATTGTCAATTTCAAGTAGCCTTTGTTAAGAAACTATTTACTATTTTAGAAAAGATTTTATAGATAACCCAGCATTACATTCAGACCATTCAGTGACATCTTAGGCCTATTTCTCTATACATAATTACAATTTGTACAATGTGATATTGTATCTGTTAGCGCGGAGAACAAATAAAAGAAGTGGACTGTATGAAATAAGTAATGGTTTAATGCCGTGCTTATTACAATAATAAAACTGTCCCGGACAAAACAGTTAAATGTTCAAGTTAGAGAAGAGAATCGTCCGTCGCGGTGGATTCAGAGGAAGCGAGTGGTCATCGGGCCGAGCCGTGTCACAGCCGCGCCGCGCCTCAGCTTGCCGATGACGCGTTGATCACGACGCCTGCTCATTAGCATTGAAAATTGCGAAAGATATTTTTTTTTTTTTGTAAGCTTTGTATCTTTCCTATAAAATACGAAATAACAAATTTCACGTTCGTCCGAAAAATACAATCATACACGTATAATACTTGTTAAATACTGTGTATTTTTCATATTTAAAAATAAAAGGGAAAAAATCTTGCGGAAGGTTTGTGTATTTTATTGAAAAATTCAGGGGCATTTGAAAGATACATGTATTTTACATGTTATTTTCAACGCTACTGCTCATGCAGTCTGCGCGCAAGGTGTTAGGGTCGACTCCCAACAGTATCTTTTCGTAATTATATATTATAGTGTGTATACAGAATCGCCTTTTGTGTCAGTTTGTATGACCGATTAGATCTTCTAAACTACACAATGGATTTTGATGCGATTTTCGTTATTTATTAGTGATTGATGTTTTTTTTTTCGTTATTTTTATGGTGTACATAATAAAGAGTATTCTATTCTATTCTATTCTATTCTATTCAATACTCAATATTTTATTTGCATTCTACAATGTGTACTTAGGTGGTAACTTAAAGTTATATGTGATCATTATGGAACCCGTCGGGCACAGCAAAAATAGTAAAAGAGACGAAGCTTTCCAAACTTAGCTTATCACTTAAAGTTATTAACAGTCTTCTGAACTAAATATAAAAACAAAAACATACTATAGTTAACTGTACTTAACTTATTTAGATATGTTAGCACTTATACATATTTTCTCGTTTAAATAATCGTTTACACCACCTCCATTTATAGCATTTATTCCAAAAGGTTTGGTATTATAATGCATTAATATTTAACTTAGACATAGGTAGCATAGAAATATCGATGTTATGACATGTCAGGAGCGGGTCGCTAGTTTCGTTTTTTTTTTTTGTCCTTTGTTAAAGTTGCCACAAGAACGATGCCTTTCTTTTGGGGTTGGAAATCATCAAATAATTTCTCCCGCTCTGAGCGGCGGAGCGGGAGGGCGTGTTAGACTTTTACTGACTAAAACCCACCCGTGTTCCTTTAGTTGTCTGTGTGCCAGGGCCACAGTAACCCTTTCGGACAAACCCGCCTGGCAAATGGAATGCTAATCGCAGTATGTTTTAAGCCCCTTGGGATTGTTCTCTGTATCTTCTGAATATTGCTATAATCCCTATTCTTGTATTTCGGACTAGCTGGGTCTTGCGGTTTCACCCACATAAGTCTCGATTCCGTGAGAAGATCGGGATAAAAAGTATTTTCTGTCCTAAACCAGCGGGGTAATTACGTAACACACTAACAGTAGGAATGGGTTTAATTTTGACAGTTCAACAACATTCATTGCGTTATTTACGTTGTTGAGCCGTAAACTTTTAGAACACATGAAGCAATGGATTAGCAATAAGCTTCAAAATTATTCAGATTATGATAGATAGTGTGTTATATAATTAGGGTGCTGGTCATGGTCTAGCCATGTGCCAAATTTCATCCAATACCTTTGAGTAATTTTAGCGTGAAAGCGTAACAAACAAACATACAAAAAATCAAATCTTTACTCTTTATATTATAAGTTTAGATTAGTGAAATGGTAACTTCAGTATATTTCTATATAGTATATATAGCTCTTTGGTATTGTTCGTCGAATCGTTGAGCTCCTTAAGTTCTGAGTTGAGCTGCACGATTACTGACAAATGTGTGCATTGACTGGACAGGTCCACTCAATCTGTGTGGTTTTTCCTCAAAAGACCATTTACAACACAAATCTACATGGTCTTCACTTGATCTGACCAAGATTATGTCTAGACTTTAAAAGAGACTGTGACCTCTGAGTTTGTTTCGACCTTTCTTCTCAGAGTAGTCAGATAGGAAACGCCAACCTCATCTAGTTTTTTAAAATATGATTGACGTGTAAAAGTGTTTGTTCAAACCTATTTACAGAAATAAAATCATTTATTCACCTAGTGATATTAGACTAAAGTAAAAAACATATTAACGTTGAAACTAATAATTGGTCGCCAGTACAGTTTTGGCATGAATGTTAACCTCCAACTGATCATAATTATAATACCATGTATCTATGACTACCAATTCACTACTCTACAATCAGTATAACAAGCTACATAAACGATCTCAAAAATGATAATTTCCAACAAACAAAAAAAAAATAGGTAGAGAATATTTTGTAGCCAAACTAAGGGAGGCAAATGAGCTTGTTTCCCGCAGGCGAACAAGGGCCGTATTATTATTTATTTTTGGATATTTTAATCAACTCTATCTACAAGAAAATATAAGTAAAAATATTGTATTTTAGAAATGGATGATAAGCCAAATAATAGTGTTGCTTTTTGATGAGAACATGTTGTTCAATCTGCGTTTTGGATACGTTCTGGTTTTGGATACGCATTTTTACGAGCAAAATATTCATGAGCTTAGGGTAATTTTTCCCTGTTTTCTTCCTGATATCAAAACTAGATATTAGAAAAACCAACGTCTTTCGGCTGTCTCTTGATCATCATCGTCATCATTTCAGCCGAAGCACGTCCACTGTTGGACATAGGCCTCCCATGGACATAGGCTGTCTCGTAGTGCACCATTTTCTGAAAAATCATTTTTGGTTATGTCATTGCCGACTTACTGTAGGAGTGTGTAAGAATCGTGACAGGTAGCATTCTGCAGCTTCTGCCTACTCCGAAAAAAGCGTATGCGTGGATATTCTGGCTAGGTTTTTAAGGCTTTGTTAGATACTCACCAATATTATGTAGACCGTTGTCTTATAATTGTTGCCTACTTCAAAATGTCCTCTATACGGTCAACTGGTAAACATTAGAATTCGGAAAGACTCCAAATCACCTTTACTTCAAAAGGTCACCAACAACAGTGGAAGAATTGGTGACCGCAGTTAGTTGTTATTAGCAGACAGGAGCTTGCTACCGTCCTCTTTCCGTAATCCCTTCGTCGCGTTTACGACCCCCACGGGCGGCTGGCGGCCTAGTCTACGCGGAACGATAAGAATCAATTTAAAACCTTCAAACTAGGTTAACCCAAATATACTAGTACATAGCGAAAAGGTCTTATAAAATAATGGTAGCCTATTCAAGGTGTGGTCACACTATACAGGATGTAAGGGATATCGAGGTGCATGCTGTTACCGTGAATTCATTACAAGATTCTAGGTCAACCAGCGTTGAAATTTTTGGTCAGTTCTTAAAAGAAAAAACACCGTGGAAATTGAGCATTCAGTAACGAGCATTTGAGTGGTACATTGAACTAATCATTACAATATTCGGATACTCACACGTGACCACGAATTTCTTTGGCGAGGATATTCAAATGTGCACTGCACTTTCTTGTCACTATAATGAATATACTGACAAAATATTGGCTCCGAATTCATTAAAAAAAAAGCACATCTCATCAGCTCGCTTCCTAATGTCCACTTTCGATGCCCCCTAACGAAAGCTCGAAACATTGTGTTTGCGATGTGGTCGCACCTTAAAACAAGTTTCTATCTCACAATCCCTAGAGGAAAACACACAACCCTTTCGTGTACCGCTAATAGGTGTAAGTAACTTTTACCCGACTTAACAGAAAATATCGACGTCTCTAGGTACTCGTAAATTTTTACAGGATTCCCAAATAAAATTAGTGGGATATATATTCTGACATAGGTATGTTGCTATACTATGGGCCGCATGGCACCTATTTAGTGGGTCTTTTGTATCAGGAAATTCGATCTTGAATACGAGTAGTTGTTGATGTTTTTAGAATACTTATTTATGTCGGTTCCATGAAATTGACATTTTTTTTAATGTAAATGTATATTATTTTTGTGTCTCCAATTCTATGTCTGAAATGTTTACTCTTGCGTGGAACTATTTTCATGAAGTTGCTTGATTTTTGTTGTTGTAAGGAGTAAAATTGTTAAAAAAAAATACATACTTCGTACACCGTTTTTTAGGAAAAATCATATTTGTATCTTATGAAAGAAAGGATTTTCTATAATTTTTGTTTTTATTTTTCACACTAAATAAAAGTAAAGCAAAATACCAAAACATTGAGAAAATTGCATTCATCTAGCTGCAGAACATTCCTTCATACCTCACAGCGTTCATTTCTCAACATTTGCAACTAAAAGTCGCAACTGGTCGGAACAACATAAAACAAAGAATTCCCTTTGAATCTCGTTCACCGTACATTTCTTCACGATCGAATCCTAAAAAGTACGAGAAACATTTCTTTGCCGTTCAAACAATCGAAATCACAGTAACGCGGCATACCAGGATACCAGGACTTCTTGAGTCTGCATTCTGCATGCATATTCAATATTGGAGAACAAAATAGTAAAAGAGGGGAATAAAAATCTCCTTTCAAACAAATCGTTCCCGTTCAAGACCGCATAATGGGAGGTTGTACAATGGTGCAATTCTGGCACGATACTGCCACTGGTGGCCTGTTTGACGTACTTATTCAAGAATCTGTTGCTAACAATTTTTCTGGTTGTTTTTTTTCTGTTTATTGTGTAGTTATGATTTAATCTTGGTTTCTGTGTTGATATTGGTAGTCCTCCAGACCAAATATCGGCCATGGCGGCCTATCTCAACGGAGCCTAGCCTTCGGCGCGGGAGATATCATCATGCACAAGTGTATGCGCAAACAGAGGTGCTTTCTTTCGTCTCTGACTCTCATAGTCCGATGGGATGGCAATTCGACACGCTCGGAGAGAGATCAGGAGCAAGACCAACAGATTAACGTGCTTTACGGGGCACGGGAGTATCACACTGCCGACTTCCAAATTCCGGGCTACTACCAAGAGATTCCTAATCGAGAAACCCAATAACACATTGAACGACCTGGGAATCGAACCCAGGACTTCACACTCAGCAGGTGCGTGGGTAGGTGAGAAGGGTGTATAATGTGTTTTATGTTAAGCTCTTAGATAGGTCTCTATGTGTCTCATTTAGACAGTCAGCTAAAAATGTCAGTCGGAGTGCCCAAACCTTCATATGTATTTGTCATCAAATGTCCTAAAAGAATAGTGAAATAGACACGAAATCCTGAGGACCTAGACAAAGTAACATGCGATAAGCGATTACGCTAGTAGAAAAGCCAAAAAATGTATGGGGTTGACATAAGCAATCGAAATGTCACGTGATCATAGGTCAACGAATAGAATTTAGATAGACAATGTTAACATCATTCGATTCTATGAAACGAATCGACAGCGTCGAACTACTATTTCCATAGAGATGCGTAGCCAAGTGGTACGTTTTGACAAGCGTTATCGCTAGTTTTCGATTCGTATGATGGATACATTAGCGAAAGCGATAGCGATTGTAGAAATAGAATCGCTCCGAAGCGAATGCCATTTGCCTAGACCCTCAGGGCTTGAACTCTTAGAATTTCGTTGACTAAATGCATTGCCTCCAGCATGATTATGCCTAATGATTTGCAGAGCTTAGTTTTTATGAAAAGTATCAACCAAGTTTTGTATTTGTAAAAATATCTGCTGACATAGGTAATATTATCTGTACCTACGCAGCATCTCGAAGGTTGTCGTGTCAAACGATACGGATTATTATACGAAATAATAAATTGCTGAAGCCGCAGAAAACACTACAACACTACATATCTGTTGACAGCCAATTCTCAATCTTGTCACCCTTTCAAGTACATAGAACAAAGAGCCAATATCGATTGGCTATATCGCCCCTAAGGTAAAACGACTTCGCAAAGATACAAGTTTCAATTTCCCATCCCCTTCAAGTACAGCCCATAAATAATATCCAGAAAAAAAGTTATTTAACACATCCTCAATAACTCGGGTTTGGTGAGCGGTATACGTTGCCAATTCTCCGGCTTGCCTATGACGAATGAAGCTGGAATCAAGCCAGGCTATTCTATGTACAATGAAAAATTTATTTATAGCAAGCTTCGGGTACACTCGTATGAATTCAGTTATGCGAAGCGTTATGTGGCACAGTTCTCTATGGGCTCATATTTTTGAGGTTAACTGACCTGTATATAAAGGAAGTTTTTGGGTGGATTACAATAATGTTAAGCTTACTTTTTGAGAAGAACTGTGGCCAGCTATTGCTTAATATTTTGGATTGAAATTAAATGAAGTTAGCGGTAGCTATAGTTAAAGAATAATCGCTGAATCTTAGCAACGAAGGGCTATAATTTATGTATAAATAGAAAAAAGTCCGTAGATATCATAGAACAACCGCAACCGGCGCAAACGGCGTGCGTGTGTGACCAGATGTATGAAAGTAAACGAGGCAACAGGAGTATGTAAGGATCGTAGCAGGTGGCGTTTTATAGTTTCTGCCTACCACCATGGGAAGAAGGCGTGAGTTTATGTATGTATATGTATATCATAGAACTATTTAAGAGTAGGTATCCGTGACACTACGATCATCAGATAATATATATGATAAAAATGAGAAATCGATACTACGACATATCTTTAACGTATTTTACAAAGACTCCCAACGTTTCATCAAAATGGAACTAGTCGAAAACGCAGTTCAAATCGCTTCTTTACAAATAAACATAATATGCGCTGACATCGCTCGAACACCTTTGTGATTCAAAACAATTGACAGCTTCGAAAATTCAAACGTTATACCGCGAACCAAACCAAATGTGACATCACAAATGCTCTGACCATTCTTCTCCGAAACATCACGAAGCGTGTTTTGAACCAAATACTGAAGGCTATTAGAGACAATACACAATTTTATTGATTAAAAAATATTATTTAAATAACTTCTTAGCGCAGAAGGCATATTATTCAGTTAATGACGACCTAGGCGAAAATGAAAATTATGTGGATAAATATGTGTATTAAGTTAAATATAGTTAAATGCTGTGATTACATTATATTTGTCAACCTTTAAATATTATACTAAAATGTATAATGTCGGAGAAATGTTATGTTATTCCAATTATAATTTGTAAACAAAATTGTACGGTTAATTGTTAACTTTGTTTTAGGATAAGTTTTACGTATCTTAGCGTGGATAGATTTGTCATTTAATTTTACATACATAAACTCATGCCTTCTTCACATGGGGACAGAAACTACAGAACGCCACCTGCTACGAACCTTACATACTCCTTTCGCCTCGTTTACGTTCATATATCTGGTCATACACGCACACGGTCATTTAATTTTAATGAAATTTAATTCTACCATACCTACTTTATTGGTATTTCTACGCCGCGCCGTAAACGGCAAAACGTAGTGTACTTATACATATTTTATTTACAACACCTGTTTTTACACCTATCTATGCTTTACAAATAAAAAAATTGACTTTGACTTTTCCTTTGAATAGCTTGTGACAGCTTTTATCATCTATATTACAACACAGTTTATAATACAAAAGCTAAGAATACACATATATCATTAACTTGCACAAAAGAATGCAAATAGCTTGCATGGCGTTGTGACCACCAATCAAAAGATGTTATAGCTAAGTAACCAGGCTACTCGCGTACCATTGGGTGGTATACAAGTGGATCCCCCAAAGCACAGCATCATGTTGACTGTAAACCGTCTTGTCACAGTCACAACGTGCAGCTGCCGACTATTTCTATTTTGTACTTGTAATTACAAATTTGTTTTGTTTTCGGTACTTAGTATCATTTATTCGAGTTAACTTACCTTTTATATTTGCATGTGTTACTAAGACAATAAACCTATTTTTATATTTTTCTTTCATACTTTTGTGCAAGCAACTGGTATGTGTAATCCTGGCTTTACTTCAACCTGCAATCATGCGCGGCGTTTAGGACAATACGCGTTCGGTTCGGCTCGACCTATGATCGGATTACGCGGCGGTGGCTTGTGTAATGTACTAGGGTAGGGTTAATTGATTCTATTGAGACACAATAGCCTCGCTTTCTATCACATTTAACCTAATATCGTCATTGATGAATGTTGGATGGCGATACCTACTGAAATTTTCGGAAATTTCTGAAGGATTGAGTATCGCTTTAACCTCTGGTCTGCCAGACCTCCGTTTACCTACCTTCCGCTAATTGTCGACGTAATCTTGAGGACAATTGGAACAATGGAATGGACAGTGGAAGTTATGAACTTATGAGGTTCAGTTGAAATTTCAAACTCTTATGAACCTATGCGGTATCATGCAACACGCAAGAGGTTAAGGTTCGAAAGGTCAGGTTTTATCGAGTTTTTATTCAAGATGTAATTGTAATCACTGAAAACTTCTTAATAGGTAATTGTATTCATCTGTATGAACAACTGTAAACTAAGAGAAAAAGAGGAAAACACGAAAAAAAAATTTGGCCAATTTGTCGAGGTATGCGTATTAATGTATGGAGCAGCAAATTTTTTTTCGCAATTTCTGATTTTGTTCTAGTTATTTCGTTCTGTTGATCGTCAATTTCCATTATGAGGAAAACTCTATTCTCAAAAAGACCGTCACATTGTTGAAACCACACCCGAGTATTGTGTTTCGTCATTTAGACCCCGAATACTAAAAAAGGCCGAGTCTTTTGTCGCAGCCTTTTTTATGTCCAATAAAAGAAGACCCCTACTGTTAACCTATTAAAGGGGATTTAGAGGGCTTGTTAATCTGGCGGTTGTAAACTACCGTCGGTCACGTGTGCAACAAAGGAAACTATGATGGAGGTCTCCTTTTTATTAAAACGTCCAGTCCTCTTAAGCCGATTTTATTTATATCCTCGCTTACAAGGTTACTCGGGAACAGTTTGCGCAAAATATGGAGGGATGTTTGTGCCTTCCCATTTTGGGGAAAATTGAAACTTATTCGTTTCTATATTTTTGTTCTGGGTAACAAGGAAAAGAAAGTAATGTCTCGTCCGCAAGTTTTTTCAGCGAAAAACAACACGTAAAAGTCTCGGTTAGGAATAACAAGACATGCAAAAACGATTGCATAAGCGTTTTTATATTTTATGGTTACGGTATCAGGAAAGTATTTCTGTATAACCATTGTAGTAGTTTTTTCTTTCTTTCTTGAAACTGTTTTTATTTCTTGAGATCCGATGAGCAATTTGCTACCGTGATATTATTGTCCTTCATTATCCTTTGGTCTAACGTTATCCTCCTCTGAATATCCGATTTTCTTAATAAAAGTAAATCTACCAATTCCTCCGTCCATAACACAGCAATATTCCTACCTTTACGTAAACAACACAAGCAACATAACTTCTAAGAAAATATTAATTCCTTACAAGCCTTACTATTAATCCCAGCTCAACTATAACACGAAACGCCCACCAACATTAAAGGTAGCACACCAACATAAGACGCAGCGTATACCAACATTAGACGTAGTATACCAATATAATACGTGGCGCGTACCAACATAATCTCGGAATCCGGAATGCTAAACAGAGATTTGTTTGTTGTTCTCAATCTAGCGCGTTGTGTAACTTAATCCTGACTAATATTATAAATGCGAAAGTATGTTTGTTTGTTACCGTTTCACGCTTAAACCACTGAACCGATCATCATGACTGTTTGCATATACGTTGTCAGGGGTACGTAAAAGGACATAGGGTACCCTTTATCTAGAAAAAAAGTACTTTTGCTGAGGGAAAGGACAATAACTTTCGAAGGTCACAATTGCTTTAAGACGCTAGATGGCACTACGTGTCTTTCAAATCATGATTGAATTATTAATTATATTATTAGAAACTTTAGAAAGAGTTAGTTTTTTTAAACATAAGTAATACATTTTGAAAGTCTATAGTGAACTCGAACACCGTTTAACCGAACACCATGAAAGTTGGCAAGTAAGGTTGGTAAGTATATAAGTACTAGCTGCGCTCCGCGATTTCAGCCGCTGCGGTATGAAATTTACTTTACGACCTATTCTCAGACCTACCAAATATACACAAAAAACATCATAAAAATTGGTTAAGCCGTTTCAGAGGAGTTCGATAACAAACACTGTGATACGAGATTTTTATATCTAGATCTAGATTTTATATTAGATTTAGATGTATTTTTAATGGAGAAGGATTTTAAGGTTTTATTTCAACCTCCACGCGGGCGAAGCCGCGTTCAAAAGCTAGTAACGTTATATGATACAGTATTCTCCGTTATTCCATTAAGTCTGGTTTGTGTTGTAAGTTAGATTTCAAGATAACAGGTACTATAGTTCAACACTTGCGATCAATGTCGGATTTTGTTGTAGAATTTCAACTTCTATGCTACCAAACTATGATTTTCAATCTCTGGTTTTATTTTAGGGGCTCGGCAGTAAATACATGGTGTCAGGGACATCGACAAACTGCTACCAAGAATTCGGTACAAGATTCTAGACTAGACCCTCCAGTGTTCCCTTGAACCGTGTATAAGTTGTGACAGTAAATCATTTGTGCTTATCATTATAATCGTAAGAATGACGTAAGAAATCTGCTTCACTACTCCGCAGGCCGCGTGGCAGCCCAACAATATCCTGCAATCGATAGCCGCCCGTGCAGAGACCCGATAGTGTGGGCGTTCAGAAATAGGACCCGATCTGTTTTAGTAATTAAGTACTAACATAGGCTAAGCTATTTTGTTACTAACACTGTGGACCTTATTGTAGTCCGAATTAATAAAGATTAATAATTAATAATTATAATTTGTGCCGACTTCTCTAAAAAGTCTGTACGTAAGTTACCAACGACTTATGACCAATGCATATCTTATGATAGACAATTATTGGACTTTTATATCATAAATTTTTGACTTCCATACGGTTTTTTAGAAGTTAAACAGGCAAACGTCAGCAGGCAACTCGAGAATAGTTAATTCACATAAATACAGCAATCAATTGATTCAAAAGCAAGTAAAGCCAGGTTGTAACTCAAAAATCATAAAATACAGCGAATTTATTACCTTTACTGAACAACAAGAACTTGTTAGTTCTTTTTAGGATTTCAATTTTATTACTTCTGCAATTATTAGCTATAGACTTGCCTAAATCCGTGTTTGGTGGATTAATGGGATTAATTAATTAACCCTGTTTATTAATGATGTGTGGATATTAAACTCTTGAATCTCGCGTAATGAGACACAATGATTATTATCTGTTGTTTCTCGCTCGATATCGCGACCGCGAGATTCAAAGAGTTAAGTAATAGGGATTAATTGGTAAATCTTACTATATTTTGTAAGGCGGATTATTTTCCATGTTAGATGTAATGTCTTTTATTATTGGTACCTGTTGATATTTAGCCTCACTTTAACTCGCTTTAAATTGTATGTAGAAATAGAATAGTAGATATTCTCAGTGATAATGGTTTTGTCATCTGGCATTCACGAAAAACGGCAATTTAAAAATATCTACACTTGAAGAACTAAGAGACGGATTATTTCAAATGTAATCTAATATACTCGAAAAACGTAAAATGAACATCACTACGAGGTACAGTTAAACTCTATAGTCTCTAGGAACTCTAGAAATGTAGTCTTTATTATAATGCTTGCTTTAAATCAGTTCATTAAGAGTCAGTCACTTTATCAGGTATACAAGCGCTTAACTATACAATATCTATGTATATAGCAATTAACTCGATGCCTTTAAAACGGTGTTATCCACAATATCCACTACCTACACCCTCGTTGTTTCACTATGCCACGTTGCCATCCCCGCTCGTCAGTATTTAGGCCACAATAATCTAGCTATTATGCCGAAAACAATGGGATTTAATACAACCTATTTGGCTATCTATGGGACTGGATCTCAGATTTGTAATATTATGTACCAGCTCACAGCTGCTCACTAACAATATTCGTTGTTATGAATAACAAATTCAATGAATACAGTTTGAGTAAGACTAAGTTGTAAGTTGGATTGGAGAATTAATTAGTTTTCTTTATACTCTCAGTATGTTTAAAAGTTACATGAGGTACTACATTATTTATTTGTTATACTTATAACTTTGATGTCATCAATTCTGAAGTCGTCTACCAATGCAAATTGTTGACTTTCGTCTAGCATCTCAACAAAACATGACATAGAATTGAAAGTACAATAGAAGATTTTTCATATCTCAAAAATACCTTCCTCCACAATTCAAAATTCTAATGTCCTAATCACCTGCTCAAGCCCAGATGACAAACAGGTGAGGCGGCACAAACCGGCGATACAGATCCACCGCCTATTTGCGATAACAAACCCTACAAAAGATGACTTGGCCGAGCCATTGTTATTAAAAACGATGTCAACTTTACTGGCCCCGTGATTTATGATATGCTTTTCTGGCACACAATAATGGGATTGTGTTATGTAACGGCTAAGAGCTCATTATGGCCAAGTAATAATAAATAACGTTGAAAATTGGTCGAAACACAGAAGTTTTGGGACTAGCCGCCGGATCCGACGGTTTTATGCTCATTTTAAATGGCTAATTGCTGACTTTACCAAGGCTGTATGTGAATATTTTACGTTATTAACATCAGAGATATTTCTGCAGTCTATATGGATAATGTTGTCGGATCTGCGCTGTTTCTGTTTGACAAATACGAGTTGGAAGCGCGGTCGCTGTTAGGACTTAATTAGCATTTTTAATAGAACCTGCTAGAGCACACACCTATGGGAATAATGTACTGTTTCAATTTGCATGTGTTTCTATTCGTTTTATTTTGGAGTTAGTTTGTTTTTAATTGAGGTCCTACAATATCATCGGCAATACTATCTTCATAATAATCTAGGACTTGAAATATAACAATAAATTTGACAAGTTTTTGTTTTAGTTGGGTTTTTCGACTAATGATGAACCGTCCATGATACAACCCCGTGACTAGAGTAAAAGAATTTCATTAATTGTATGACGAAACACAACTGTAGTGTCATAAGCATAAAGTTCTACAGCAAATATCCAGATTTTGAGCTCAAGAGCAAGAACATTACCATTAGTACAACTTTCAAAACCAATTCCAAAAGTTACCATTTCGTTAATTTGTAACTTTATTCTGAACCTTAATCGTCTTGCTAATATAAAATATTTTTCACACCAATCTCTGTGGTGATTACTCGCCAAAATAGCGAAATGACTTTAGTGATAAGGCAGAGTTGGTCGGTGTCGTCCAAACCAATTATAAAGTTTAATTACTCATCGCTCCGCGGACTAGTTTACTGCAAACAACAGATGTCGCTAGTCATGCTTGTTACTTGTATACGTGGTTGAGGACGCTGTAATGTCGTCCATGTATATTATATTGAATACTGGTCATTCTGTTGACAATGTTCCTAATAATTGAATTTCTTATTTCAACGACTGCATTCATAGGTTTTACACTATGTTGATGTAGTTTGATAAGAAGCTTTTGTTACTAGTAAGAATGTTTTGTAATATTCGTGATAGTTTTTCCAAAACATTCGTTATCTTGTTAGTTCGACTTAGTTTTTTTTTTGTTGTAAGTTACCATAGTCAATTTTCAATCTTTTGCTTTATTTTATTCACAAAGAAAAGGATTTAAAGTTGTTGACTATGGTTATTTTGCTTATATTGCACTATATGTTTCTACAAATTCCGCAACGCCATCTCAGAACATTTCTATTTCAGTAACACTTCCTATACTTACTCCATCTTCAATATCACTCATTTCCATAATACCAACTTTCAATTTACCGCCCACACAATTTTTATTTGGTCTCAAAACATCTAAAACTTCCTCTTATGACGTACTAAGCTAAAACTCGCATCCAGTTATTCGCTGAAGGATTTTATGAGGTCATATATAACCACGACCTAAATCTCCTTGATCTCGATGGAAGAATTGAGGAGGGTGTGTGACAGTTCGGATTACGGGAAACCGTCAATGTATAGTTGGCGGTAGGGTGGCGCGATTCAGGAATTCATTATGCGGCTCGCACTATGGTTGGTGAAAGATGATAAAATGGGGTATTTTGCCTTGCCCTGCAAAATAGCATACAGAATGCAAAATTAATGGGCAACGTAAAAAAAATTTACTTCTCATTTCTTTCTTACTTTTTTAATTCTTTTAATTGATACAATTAAGAAGCGTATAAAATTTATATATATAAATTTATAATAGCTTTTATAATTCTTACATATCCATAGTTGCAGAAATCTGCTTAACTTTTCTAAAATTGGCTTGCTGATAATCATTTTACCGTATTAGACACAGTCATCTAAGACAATTTCGAAAAGATCAACCTTACTCGTTTTAAAAGGTAATTAATGGAATACTCCTGTTTTATCTGCCTTCTTTATCACATTATCATAATCAGTTAACGTTTCAACTATGACCTTCACCTTTAAAATATTAAATATGAGTTCAGGCACATTATCTTCAATACCTGCGATATATATATAATTACAAAACCTAATTTGCATCCCAAGACACATCTGTACAACGAAATTGTGATAACTCAGGAGGAGCGCGAAGTATTTTCTAGTTCGTCGCCTCTACGTCGCTTCGAAGCCAATTATAAAGTTTAATGAAGCGTCAGGTTGTCCCTTTTACACTTGCTCACTTACTTTACATTATACGAATAGTTAAGGTTACAAAATTAATGGGAACTGGCTTATGTAACAATGGAAATTAGTTGATGTTTACACGTGCGTCAGTTTTGGTAGCGGGTGGTTGTTTGGTTCTTGTTAATTTGGTAAATATAATAGATTAACTAGAAAGAGGTGGTTTAAAAATGAAGTATTAAATTACCATAAAATTACTTGAATTTTGAGTTGAAAGGAAGGATTTCTTATGAAGGCAAATAGCTTCATGTAGAATAGGAAAAATCTCATCTATGACAACAGTGCAAATAAATATGCAACAACTAGTGCCATCTAGTGATTCACCATCATCCAAGCTGTCAAGAATGACTTTAGAGTTGCGTTTCAGTCTTTGATTCGTCTCAATATCTGCTTGCAGCGACATCTAGTCGCTCTATCCGTAAACCATGACATAGACACGTTCATAATTCCGCTGTGCTGAATTCAGTTGAACAACATTTATTCTGTAACCAGTTTTTCTATAGCTGTCAAAACTATTGTATTATACTGTATTAACAAAATAATAAAAACATGTAAATATTTAATTTTGACAGCTCTTTGCGATGTTGCCAAGTTATAGAATGCACGCTATTAACAAACTGCCGGCTCGGCGCAGACTCTGAGTACAAGAATGGTTTATGTAAACATTAAATTCATTCTTCAGCAACATTGGGAGTTGATATTACAAGCATTTTTGTTTCTGTAACATTCTGTCCGTCACAATTTTGTAAAAAAAATAACCTAAGGACATGTTACACAATCAAAATAATTCGTTTCTAACCGCTTCTACGTCACCAGAACAAGTCACAACAATTTTATGAATCGTTCACAGTTAACGACACTGATGAACTCTGTAACGATCACTCCTTCAAACAGTTAAGGGCTACCTATAACGGTAAATTGGTAATAAAATTATATGGTAATATTAATTCTAGTACTTTATATTGTGTTTTGACGTTAGTGTTGATTGGTTAAGTGTTGTTGTTAATACCTGAGTACCTACCTTTTAATAAAATACTTAGGTAGGTAGGTAATGAATAAGATGAAATTGAATCGATGAAGTTACCTAAGTTATTTGGGAAAATATACTGACATTTTATTCGGAATTAAATACGTTTATAGCAAACTGGTGACATTTATAAAGTGCATTAAAACGAAGGGTCCCATGAAAAGGAAGGAACACGTCTAAATGACACTCATTATATTGGTGCATATTCTCAAAAATATTTTAAATTCATTTTTAGATTAATTTATTTTGCAATATGTCATGTTAAATGAAGCTGTCGGATGCCACTTGGGGGCATGTGAATCTAGACCTTGTAGTCCTCAAAGCTGATTAGCGATGAAACTCAGATATAACCAATATAAAACATACCCGCACAAACTCAAAGTCTCCACAGACGTTAGAAGTACTGATAATTCTTGCTCTGCAGTCGTAACTCACGTCTGTTTGTAGTTCGACATAATGTGAGTGGAGTTATTAGAACACTGCTGCAATGTTGCTAGAGTTATAAGGGAGTGTGAGCGTTGATTCCTAACTCGAAGATTGTCGCTCGTTACAGTATTTGGGGAGACTTATCGGTGTGAACCGTGACAAGCGAGTAGACCGCGAGTCATGTTAAAAACTTAAAAGGCGCTCCGCGACTTGTGACCTGCGGGGTTATTACGTAACTCACTAACAGTAGGAATGGGTTTCATTTTGACAGTTCAACAACGTTCATTGCGTTATTTACGTTGTTGAGCAGACAAATTTTTGGAACATATGAAGCAATGGATTAGCAATAGGCTTCAAAATGATTCAGGTTGTAATAGAGATAGTGTATTACGTAATTAGGGTGCTGGTCATGACGACCTGGCTGCTCAACGCGTGATGGATTGCTGGGAGGTTAGAAAATAGTGGGATGGTACAAACCAGTTAATTAGTTCGATTATTAATCACACAATTTTTTCAAAAATTCAACAATTTGCAAATTCGACCTTTGCCAGCATTATCGACTTTTCATGGGTATCTCTATATATGTCTGCACTTTTTTACCTCGTTAAATAGCTGATTAAATGACGATGTCTTCCTTCTAATTTGTACGATTAATGCCATTTTAAAATTTTGAGCTAACTTGTGTCAAAGTTCATTTATGTAGATGATTTATGAAAATGGTTAATAAACTTCTTCCTATAACTGTTTTAGTGAATTCAGTTCCAAGGAAAGGATTGTTAAAGTATAAGGTATCCAATGAAATAGCAATGAAGGCCATTCAGTTTAAGAGATTAGAGAAAAGTGATATTTAGTGCCGAATGGGAAATTTTCATAAATAAGTACATAAAAGTTGGGTATTCTCGAATCCCATGAATTTTCGCCTAGGCTTTATGGAGTGTTACAAATGGGTCACACTTTCACGTCCTCAGAGGAATACGTCAAATTTCAAGTCATCCTGTATAAATAAAAATAAAATGTTGTTCGTTGGTAAGCGCATGACTTCAGGACGGCTTGGCTATTTTTTATTTTAAAATGTTCGTAATAATCCAAATTAGAATTTAGTGTAAAAAAAAAATTTCGTTCGTGATTTTTTGTATGGATTAAAAATATATATTTTTGTTGAAATTTGGACACAACTGTCAGGCTAGCTAGTTTTTTTTTCTGTAAGATTTCTTATTAGGAAGAGAAAATAAATATTTTTCTTAGAATTTATTACGATTGGTAAAAAGAATAGAAGTGCAGAGGATAATATAGCAAATTCAAAATAACGGTATTGCTAGATGTATTCAGTGATTTGTGCTGCAAACGGGCTAAGTGTAAAACTTTAATACATCAACCAGTGAAAAAGCATTAAAACGGTCTTTTAAATTCAAACAAAGTAGAGAAAACACAGATAGGAAAAGTAAAATCACGTGCAATCCCAACAAGAACTACGAACGAATGAGCAAACATAATTCGGATTCCTCAGCCCGTGCTGAACGTTCGACTTTAAAGGAATGCAATTTTATCTGATGCCGTCCGTGAACTAAGGGTAATTAAAGTTAAAAGGAATCCGAAAGTTTACGGAGTGCAGCGAACAATGAAACTAGTAGTTGAATTTCTGTTTCGCACCAACTCTGTGTACTATGAAAGGTAAGCACACTTAGTAGCACCTTCCAATTTAAATAGGAATTTGCGGTCGAAATAAGATGGTGATTTTTGAGATATTGTGTGATGAAATTAATTTTAAATTGACTGTCAATACTGAACCAGAAGATACGTTGTAATATGGACTTTGTCTTTGGCCCAAAATACAGAAAATAATTACATATTGAAATCTGTAAATTGAAAACTGTTTAGGGGTTGTAGATCAGAGATTATAATAATATAAAAATTAACCAACCCTGAATCAATTGACTGAATCACGTCTTTTTGGAATATCACAGTGAAAAGTCTTTATGCCAAAACTTATTGCAACCCCGGAGAGCAAATACACGAAAACAATCCATTCGAAACTACAAATAATGCAAATTCCAGGTGCAACGTCGAACTTTGTTTGGTTATTGTTAGAGCATAGTTAAGTATACTTAACCTCACTTATTTGACGACATTGTTGAATTTATTTGGCAATGTGCGTCGGGTCGTTGAGCTCCGACAGTGTTTAGCTCTACTTTAATAGTATAAGCTCAACAGTGAGTTAGTAATAATTACTGACTCATGTGTGTCAATCAATTGCCAGACAGGTCTAACAAAATCTGTATGGTTCTTTCCCTAAGAGACTTTCAGACATTTACCTACATGCATCTCTCAAAAATCTTTAAATTAAATAAAAGACCTTACCCTCTCGAGTTTATTTCACTATTTCGACTCTGTGGTAGTGGATAGGTGATATATTCCACTTAAGGCACCGACTTGAACCTCACGTAAGCGAACAGCACCTACGCTTTTCCACTTATGGCACTAAAACATAATTAAGCTTCAAAAAATTATTGGTATTTAAAACTTATTTACCATTAGTGGTTGTTCAACACTATACATTCCGTTGGCGTTGAGCTTTACTTTTTGCTCAGCAGAGGATTTATGTGTCTCAAATTTTGGCTCGCACATGTTCAATTAATTCCCGTCTTGCATGCATATCTTCATGTTAAGTGGGTTGGCTCACTGTGATAAATTTGCATTCATACATACGGGAAATATATCTCAGAACTTAGTTGATTTCGTACCCAGTTTACATAGTCGACTGGAGTGCTTATGTAGGTTTACATAATTAATCATGATTTTTAGAAAATATAATACATATATTTATTGGTAATCAGATTTCATCTACCCACTGCTATATTTTGTAACAAGACATTCCTTGTCTTGAATTCAATATGGGAAAAAAAAACTATAAGCATTTTTACTAAAGCTATCAAAAACCTGAAATGAGTTGTTTTCATAGACATTCAAAATGATAGGTCGGGGAAAAAGTTTTTCATATCTTATAGAAAGTTGTAGTAAAATCTCTTTGCGCAGTGGTGGCCCAGCGGTAACGGCCGCGACTTACGCTTTGGAGGCCGTAGGTTCGAACCCAGATAGTCGCTTTACTTTGTGTAATTTATTTCATCGCCAGTGCTCTCAAAACGGTGACGAAAAACATCGTGAGGAAACTGGCATGTCCTAGAACCAAAAATTCGAAGACATGTGACATCTAACAACCCCCACTGGGCCCGCGTGGTGGATTACGGCCCACTCTCTCTCACCGAGAGGAGTCCTGTGTCCCAGCAGTGGGAACAGTATAGGCTGTTTATGCTATGCGTATGCTAAAATCTCTTTGGGTGTACTGTTTTTATCAGGCTAGTTTGATATCATTAAATATATGACATATAAAAAAAAAGTAACAGCAATTTCCCGCCATTTTCAACTTTTTTCTGTCTGCCAAAATGAGTGAATCTGACGAAGAAATTTGATATATTTTGAAGTTTTATTACAAAAAAGGGACAAAAACGACACAAACCGCGAAAAACAAATGTGACGTTTATGGACTTAACGCAGTGTCAGTAAAAGTAGCACAAAGTTGGTTCCAGCGTTTTCAATCCGGGAATTTTGATATCAAAGATGCAGCTCGCTCTGGTCGCCCTGTTACGGATAAAATCGATGCCATTTTTGAAAAAGTGGAGCAAGTTCGGCATGTTACTAATTACGACATGGCTGAAGAGACCACAAAACAGTTTTGACCCATTTGAAAAAGTCTGGGTGTACAAAAAACCTCGATATTTGGATACCCCACAAACTCTTAGTCTTGAATTTGTATATAAAATATGAAAGAACTTTTCCCCGACCTAAAACTATTGTTGCTAATCAAAATACCATCTTCATTAATGGAAATAAGTATTTCCATTAATTTTGCTAAATATCTCACTTGATGTCAATTTTCCAAAGTCTATCTTCGCTTAAAACTTCATGATCAAAATAATTAATCTTATAATTAAAATTAGTCTGTCTTAATATTGTTGTTTGAAAACAAGTAAGGTACACACAAATAGTTGGAAGTTTTCTAATAATAGGTACGTTATTAATATGTAAACTCAACTTAGTATAGAAGCTTCAGCTTATTGATAAGTTTGACGTACTTATAGCGGCTAATGTATAGCAGTATGTACCTAAGTTTTGTGTGTCAAATATTATGTTCAACTTCATTGATAGAGTTATGAATAACAAAAATCGGTGGATGAGCGATCCAACCCAGAGCTGGACGATTACTGACAAATGCATGCCCTGACTAGACAGGTCCACTCAATCTGTGTGGTTCTTTCCTCAAAAGACCATTTCAGATACCAATCTCTATGGTCTTCGCATGATCTGACCAAGATTATGTCTGGACTTTAAAAGAGACGGCCTTTCTTCTCAGAGTAGTCAGATAGGAAATGCCGACCTCATCTAGTTTAAAAATTATGATTGACGTGTAAAAGTGTTTGTACAAACCTACTGACAGAAATAAAATCATTTATCATTTCGAGTTGTTTGTAAGTAATTCATGTACGGAAATCCAAAATTTATTTTAGCTAGTCTCTTAAATTGGAATCAGAAACTCAGGATAACAGCAGCCTTCAGGTAAAATCTGCCAGAATGTACATCAATAAAATAAAATAACTCTGATAAATCCTAAAAGGCTAACGACTTAATAACGCTAGAAAAAAACAGAGCGGAAAATAAAAAAGTAACAATTTAAACTATGTTTATTCAAGTCTAGCTCTAAACATGGTAAAAAGACACAAAGCTCAGCCAGTCTATAGTCTGAGGATGATAATCCCTAAGGTGACAGTGAGAGCAACGATGCTTTTTTCCACCGACCCGCTCCGGGGCGCTATCGAGTTTAAGGCGTTTGATAAAAAGTCGGACATTGGAAAACAAAACCACGATAAGTTTCCTATCTGCCTTCCGTGATACCCAAGCTATAATGTAATAGAAGTTTTATAACCTCTATTACATTATAGCTGGAACTAAGTGCATAAACTGTGCTTTTATAAGCACAGTTTATGCACTTGGTTCCATGGTTATGTATTGGTGTGTTAAAGTGCAATGTACTGACTTGAACGAATGATAACTGCAATTAGAAATGTGACAAGGAGAATTGTGATTATAGAATTGAATAGAATAGAATACTCTTTATTATATTCGCCATAAAAATTACAGATATAAATGCAGAAATTTTACATAGGGTGACCCAATGGGCGGTCTTATCGCTAGAAGCGATCTTTTACAGACAACCTTTTGATGGATTAAAGGAAGAAGGGGAGAGTACTATAGTATATGTGTGTGTTGGATCTATTACTAAATGTTGCCCGCGATTTCGTCTGTATGTATTTTGCATTTCACCTTTTTTTTTTTACAAATATCCAGGATTTAAAGTAGCAGTCCTTCTCCAGGTCCCTACTTGCCAATTTTTATAACAATTTATTCAGTGTTAAAGGCGTGTAAAAGTAACAGACAGATAGACAGAGTTACTTTCGCATTTATAATATTATAATAATATAACGACGGCCGTGTTGGTCTATTGGTTCCAAGTGCAATTGCTGAGGATGAGGTCCTAGGTTCGATTCCCAGGTCGAGCAAAGTGTTATTGAGTTTTTTCATCAGGAATTTCTCAGTAGCACCTCGGAGTCTGGTTTTGTGTCCGGTTGATGGCAATAGGCTCGCCACCTATTACATGGGACTTAAACATGACTTGCAAAATGTGGATGTACTATAGGTAAACCTTTGCCTTTAAACGTGAATGAGTTATATCCGAGGCATCCCAGTACAAATTTAGTCGGATAGAGGTAAAGATAATAGTCATGTTTCCGCTTATAGAGAAACCTAAGGAACGCTTTTTTTACCACTACCAATAAAAGCGCGTAGGTACGTCCGTGTGGATTCCACACGCAGGACCTGGATTCCAATTTGCTACGTACGAGTGCATTAAATATCATTTTGATGACATGTGCGGAGCGAAAATCGCGACAATTACGCCTTCCCTTAGCTACCGTAGCAATGTGGTCCTGGAAATATCGATCAAATGTGACTCCCAGATCTTTCATGGCTCTTATTTATTTATTTGTATTTATTGATCTTGATCTAAAAGATGAATACAGTACATGACACATAAAGGAAGGGCAACATCAGGTACTAAGCAGGCGTACTCCTTCACTTATAGGAGACCACAGCATGCACAATAAAGTTAACAACTAAGCTAACAAAGTTAAAATATTAATAATAGATAACATATTGAAAAAGTTGATCAAATTTAAAGGACATACAAACAAACACAACTTTTGTTTTTATGATGGTGTTGTTAATTAAATTGTATTCCTAATTAACTGGGAGCCGCATTCTACCGAATGTCATTGCGAAACATTTGAATGGATTAAATTCCATCTTATTGTCTAAGCTCCACTTGTATATCGCATCTATGTCTTGTTGCAGTATTAAACAGTCACGCTCGGAGTTTATTTCGAGATACAATTTCAAGTCATCAGCATACAACAGACTTCTTGCATGACGGAGAACTTTGGGAAGATCATTAACCATGATTAAAAATAATAAAGGCCTCAGAATTGAGCCCTGACTAACTCCGGAACGCCTGTGGTAGGTGCCTGATTCGTACATACCGAGCCTAAGGAACCGCTGACGGTCACGTAGCTAGTCTGCGAAAACATCATATCGACGATAAAGTATCAATATCTAATAACTAACATTTTAGCGATTTTCACTTTATTGCATATTCGTATCTAAAATATGAAAGACCTCGTATTTGCAAAGACTGAAACTGACTGACAAAGGTCTGAAGTCATTATCACCATCGCAAGCGTTACCTAATTTTTTTTTAAATATAAGTAATTTTTTTATTCAAATGTTAAAAACTATAGAAATGAAACGTTTTTTTCGCCTCCTGTAAAGTCATGGTTTTTTAGTTATTAGATATTGATACTACACCGTCGATATATACTTTAGTAGCTTCTGCTCGCGACTTCGTCCCCGTGAAATTTCGGCCCCGACCCACCGCGTCAGATCCCGTCGCCCGCCCGCGCTATTACTTCATTTTCGCTAAGCGTTCTTCCTGACTTTTTTCTTTTTACTCGGCTTGTAAATATCGTAGCGTGATGTTAAATAACCTATAACCTTCTTCCAGAATAATTGGGCTATCAAATGCAAAAAGATTTCTTCAAATCCGACTGGTAGTTCCAGAGATTAGCGCGTTCAAAAAAAACAAACTATTCACCTTAATTATGAGTACATAATAATAATACATAAAACAAAATATCCAAACGCCTGTTTGACACTTCCCGTGACCCAAGGGCTGCGTTTTACCTTGGTCAGAGGCTAAGCATTGCCATACAACGTGGCAATGCCGCCAGTCTCTTGGGTACATTACCAGTCGACAGCAATGCGGAGGAATTTAACGACGCCATATTTTAGTTTGTATATTATAGTTTTTGTCAGGTTATGTAATAATATTTTAACCATAATTGTAAATACTGTAATTTCATATTTGAGTACATAATTATATGTTCATAGATATAGATTATACACCAGAAAAATACATAGATGTAAAAAAATAATTAAACACTACAAAACATACAATCGGTGGCCTAATTGCTTTCTGCGATCTCTTACCGGCTGGAATTATTAATATCATCCATACAAATATTATAAATCTGAAAGTAACTCTATTCATCGGTCGGTATTTCTGTCAGTTACTTTTTCATACCTAAACGGCTGAACGCATTTGGATGTGGCATACGGGTAGACCTGGGTTAGGACATAATATTATCTAGAATACTTTTTAGCCTTATAACATCAGCTATCTGCCAATGAAAGTCCCGTCAAAATCAGTCCAGCCGTTTCGGATATTAGCCGGAACAAACAGACAGGCAAAAAAGTAGGTTCGTGTATACTTTCATGGATGTGGAAGGCGGAGGTCAGGGTGTTGTGGCGCAGCCTGGGAGAGTCCTATGTCCAGCAGTGGACTGCGATAAGCTGAGTTGATTGATATACTTTCATATGCATTTAGTAAAAGCTGTTATTTTGACATTACAAACAGACACTTCAATTTTATTTATTTGTATATATAGATTAACTTCGAAATCCTTCGACGTTCTTAAATACCTTGACATTAATATAACATACTTTATAGTTTGCTTAGTTTAGTTAAGTTGCTAAGTTTCTAGAAAATTCCACCCCGTCACTTCCTATTGGCGCGCGGTGTCGTCAAAGGCAATTAACGGAGTAAACAAATTTAGATTAAAGTTTCCTGAAACTTGGGATCCTCTTAAACAAACTATTGAAGTGTTAAAATTTTAAAGGGGTTTCTGTTTGAAGACTATAAGTAGTTTGCGTCCACCTCAGTGGGTTATGAAACCTTTTCATAAAATTATACACACACAGGTTTATATGTTTGAGGGTCTCATGGCTAAATAATAAAAGTTGCACGGATCCATCTTCAAGGTTAAGCAATGCATGCCGAGATCGGTCCGTGGATGGGTGCCCATACAACTCACAGAGATCCCTCCGTGTCTCGCAAAACACTTTAAGCAGTTGCTCCCGGCTGTTACTCGTTGATCTTTGGCAGTCATTACGAGTAGTTAGGAGCCCGAAAGTCTGACAAAACGTGAGGAGGTCAGGAACAAAAAGTGCCATTACACCTTTTTCCTTTTTTCTCAGGAACCGAGAAAAATGTAATATGGGTATGCACGATTCGAATGTAAATGTTACCTTTTGGACAGAATACTCCTTTTTAAACGCCATTTTCTCGTGAAATAGGCCACTAATTGAACCAAATCTGTTCAGAAATTGATAAAATTCAAGGTTTTGAGTCCGAATTAAAAAATAAAACAATCGAGGCGGATGCGTAAATGTTACTTTTTGTTCTTGACCTCCTCAAGTCTTGCCATGGGGTATCGTGTTACCCAGTAACTGGGTTGTAGAGTTCAGATAGCTAGTCGCTTCATGTAGAATACTGGTATCCAGCTGCATCCGGTTACCATGGAAGCCGAATCTAACATTGTTGAGAAAAGGCTAAGCAGATGACAGGTTTATTTGCTATTTACACAGCTATTTTAGTATTAAAATTAAGGTGATATTTGTGCTGTTTTTCGAGATCTACACGGACAAAAATGCGGGCAAAGGGTTGTAATAAAGGATATTGATGTTTTTGATGCACATCCATAAGCAAAATACGCGCTTTGACGTGGAGTTGTGGACACTAGTCCGTATTAACTATTACCTACTAGCTTATGTCCGCCATGCGTTGCAATGGCTTTTAAAACCTTCTCTGGCGCGCACACAACTTACCAAAGTTTCATCGCAATCGGTCGAGCCATTTTCGAGTTTTTGCAAGACTAACGTACGGCAATTGATTTTTATATATGTACTAGCTTCTACCCGCGACTTCGTCCGCGTGAAATTTCTTGTTCCCCCGACCCACACCGTCGCTTTTCTTAATATTTTTTACCGTAACAACCTTCTACAAAGTATTAGAAAACTTAAAAATAAAAATTGGATGAAATCGGTAAAGCCGTTCTCAAGTTATGGCGTGACCAAGGGAAATAGGGATTCATTTTTATATATATAATTAAGAAGAAGAAGAAGAGCGAAGATACCTATTTTGACGCAAGTAATGTGTGTTTGTTTACGAATATCCTGTATTTTCTTTAGCATGTAACTGTTTTGTCACTAGTAAATAAAATAATATATGTACCGTTACTTTAAATATTTAATAACATACTTAATTACCAATAACTGTAATGAATGCGATGGTATATTTACAAGGAGGAAATTAAATAATTCCACTTCAAAAATTTTAGTATTTTTAATATGTTTTTAAATTTAATTTCAATTAAGGTATATGAAGCACTTTACCTGATGGGTTAGTGCGTAAAACACTTACAATGGTAATGTCTTTCATTTTGACAGCTCAAACAACATTAATTGCGTTATTAACGTTGTTAAGCAGACGATTTTTCTAAAATATGAGGCAATGAATTAGCAATTTCCTTCAAAATCTTTCGAATTTTGGTTGAAAGTGTGTTACGCAATTATGGAGCTGGTTATTTTCCTTTGAATTAATTACCATGGTTATTTAATACAAAGTTCTGTGTTTTCTAGACTAAAAAGGCAGATTTCATGTTTATGATACTATGTTTTTTAAAAACATTCTCTAATATTATTCTTCTCTTTTGTTTCAGAATCTTAAGAATCAAATCATGACAACGAACGTGTGGGTAGAACAGGTGAGTTCTAAATATTCATTTTATAATATATATTAACTAAAAAAAATACGAAACGAAGTATATGCAGCCAATATTTATTAAAATACAACTGATAATGCTAATGTCAAAAAAGTTTTTTATTTGACGAGCAGAACTAGCAGTCCAGAAAACTTTTAAACTTTCTTAATCACCAATTTGACAGTAATAATGCCTGAGCTAAAGAAATAATAATATTCACCCTGCTCTCCATGACAAAAGAGAACTATCGCAAACCTGTAGTACTTACTAGGTACTGATGACCGCAAAGAGGTATGGCAAAGCAAGGAGCTTCACGGACGCTTCTATCGGGCTCTTCATTAGCCCGGTGTGGATTTATTAGCCTCCGTATCGTGGCTACGTTTTGGTGACCTTCTCGAGGAAATTGATGGTTTCATCTGTGCAATTATGGAAGAAGTTATTTTGACGAATAACTACCGGAGACATATGATTAAAGATTGGACGGTTGAGGTGTGTGGAGCATGCCACCGTCCGGGTGAGTCCATCAGACATATTATCTCTGATTGTTTTCAACTGGCTAACGGCGAGTACTTGCACAGGTATAACCAAGTACCCAGGATATTCATCAGCAACTTGCTTTGAAATAAAATCTTGTGGATTCTGAAGTACCGTATTAAAAGTATGTGCCAGACCCAGTCCTCGAAAATGACCATGTCACATTGTACTGGGATCGGTCTATCATTACTGACAGGACTATTGTAGCCAATAAGCCTGATATAGTGGTGATAGATCGATTAGCGCGTCACAAAATGATTATCGATGTTACCATTCCGCATGACGAGAACCTCGTGAAAGCTGAGAAAGGCAAACAAATTAAATATCTCGACTTAGCATACGAGGTTGTTTACATGTGGAATGTAAGGTCGGCTGTCATTGTGCCAATTGTCAAGTACTCCTCGATACAACTCGCATCGTGAGAAGGTTCCCGTCTCTGGAGCTCTAACCACCGGTTGCTTGGACCCTGCTCCCGATACCGGCGGACCACATTTTTTTTATATTTTGAATGTAAATAAAAAGTTTTTAATAATAATGAAAATAAGTAACGAGATAATAATAATAATAAAACCTCTTTATTCTTTAATTAAAAAATAAACAAAGTATAACTAAAAAAAAGCATATAATAAATAAAATTGAGGAAATTATTTAAGGACCCCTCTTTGCGTAAAGGCCTCCTCCCTTTCTTGGCACTCTTTTCTGTCCTGTGTGCTGCAGGCCAATTATGGCCCGCTATTTTCGCCCATCGTTCTCGGGGCCGTCCTTGTTCTCGTTTTCGAGCTAAATAAATACCTCACTTCTAATTCATCCTCATAGTAGCCTGCCTTCAGAGAGCCGCTCTTCCTGTAAATTAGTCTGTCTTGGACAAAGCTCCAAAAGAGAAACAAATTGAAAATAAAGAAAAATAAAAAAACAAAAAATCCAAAACGATAATAATAAAATACCACCACCACCACCATAGATCACAATACAAGCCAAAACGCTACAAACAGGACATGTCTCATTTCCCCCACACTATACCGTTGACAAATGGCTACCCGGAAGGGACATTGATGTGTCACTGCGAAGACAAGTAGGGATTGTCATTCTTTGAACGGACACGGACACCCGCCTGTCAATTCCAAAGTGATTAATGTAAAGAGATGTAAAGGCTTTCAAAATCTCCAGAATTGAAAGAAGAAAAAGTACTCTTTCAAAGAAATGAGACTCTGTTTTGTTTTTCGTTTAAATGATTGTGAATTTCGGAGGGATAATGTAAATTAAATGTTTTCGTTTGAGGAAAAGGATTTTGTGTTTTTCGTTTGGTATGAGGTTTTTTTCTGTAGGTATCATTACTTTGGAGCTTTATTTGATAAATCAGCTTCAGTAATGTTAGTGTTGCAGGGTTATTTTTTTTTCTTTGATATATGTACGCTTAGAATTTATTCCGTAACGTTATTAAGGGAAATTAATTAAACTTAAAAATAACTTAATCCGAGATTTTGATTTTACTGACTGAGCAGGGTATTTTATTATATTCTTTTATTTAATTGAAATATGCTAGTTTGTTGTTTTGGAATGTTCAATCTGCCTATTAAACCTTTTCCCAGCTACATATGTTTGGGTTGGCTTCCAGTCTAACTAGCTGTAGCTGAATACCAGCTTTTTTGGTCTTCAGTCTTGTAACGACTATCAAAGATCTACGAATGTAAGCCGGGGCCAACGGCTTAACGTGCTTTCCGAGGCGGGAGGACTCGATATGTAATAGGTGGTCACCCATTCACGTACGGCAAGGGGAGCTTAACCTCCGATCGACCTGTGGGGCTGTTATCATTTAGCCACGAGTCTCTCCCCCTCCTGGTCTTTTGAAATATTCTGGGCCAATCTTATTATCAACAGCTAGTTACTATTCAATCGATTCCATCTTCGTCACCATCACCAAATAGTTTCAATGTCGATAAGGTCATCATAAATGAATACCATACAAAGAAAATTACAATAAAATAGTAGAAAATTATACATTCTACCGACAAAGCATGATTGTATTAATTATTATTAATTCATTTTAGTTCAGACCAAATCCATTACATTAAAAACATAAAATTGATATAAAAATCACACATATACAATAAAATTATGCTATGCTAACACATTATGCTCTAATGGAATAATTTCAAAATACGCTATAGGGTATTAGCGTATTTTCAAATTATTCCATACTATTTTACCTACTATTTCTACACGTATAACTACGCAATTATTTCGTTAAATTACCGTTTTAGAGCTTGCATAATTCGCGATAGTATTGGGAACCGATTTAATTAACATTTCCATTGGAGACTTTAAATTAAACCGATTACGATAACCGAAAGCTGCGGTAAATTTATAATATCCGCTTATTTATTTATTGAAACAGTTGTAGTTTACGATATGATATTTTTAGGTATGTATTACTAAAAGATAACGAATATGTAGGTAAGAAACAATTAAGGTAGGTTGATAGTGACAATGTTATGAATAAAAAGCCAAGACTTATTTTAAACGTTTTGCATTCCTGAAAACACGTAGAACACTACCGCTTTTCAAAATGAATCGTAAAACTCCCAAGCCTCACAGGGATTACTCACCTTATAAAATGGCAAAAATGCAATTCTGTAAATATAAGGGAGTTTGGAAGATCTTGCGACGGTGGTGGCATTTAAACTTACACTCAGGGCCATCTTTAGCCGGGGGTGCAAAGGGTGCGTGGCACCCGGGCGCAGGGTCTTAGGGGGCGCAAGCCGATCGCCTTATACCTACACATACCATGCGTAATCACAATCAGTTTTCAAAATTACTTAACAAATATTAATTATACCGATAAAATATAGGCACCCATATTGTGTACAAAATACGCCTCATGCTGCTTTCAGCCATTTGCCATGCAACTTGCGACGTACAAGCCAATTTAGATCTTATTACTCCAAAAATTACATATGAATTCCAACAAACACATACGGAAAATACAAAGAGAGCTTGCGGCTACAAATGAGTGCGCGCGCGCCCTTTGACACGCGCCGCCCGCTTTTTGACATAATACCGCCGCCCGCTTGAAGCAACTATCTAGTCACCAACACAAAATGTGTGAACAATAATTTTATGCACTACAGATTTGTGCTAGCTGGCATAGCTCACTGAAAAGAAAAAAGAGTGATTAGCTCTAAAGAGCTATGTCACTCTGCTAACTCAGTGACTCAGTCGCTCAGACCCCGACTGTTAGCTCATTTGACTCACGACGCACGCGCGTCGAAGGAGACGGCTCGGCTCGCTCAATAAGTAGTGAATAGCTCTTTGGAAAATACAGTAAATACACTATAGGTACTTTGCCGCATGCATGTAATTTTATCAAAACAACCGAAAAATACTAAGTAATTACTATTTTTTGTTTTTATTATGAGTAAAGGCTCCCGCAAACAGGCGCGACGCGACTCTAGTAGAACAATTTCTATGAAATATTAATGGAAATTGTACTGCAACAGTCGCGTCGCGCTATCACGTCGCAGTTTCGCGTCGCGCCCGCCTGCCTGTCAAAAATTAAGTTTTCTTTTTTGTTTGCAACGGGGCCGCAGGCTGATTTTCGTATCCCGGCGCCCAATATAGTTAAGACGGCCCTGTTTACACTTTTCATCCCACAATAACAAAATCTATTGTATCTTTAAGTATATATACATAACTTAAGGCCAGGTTCACCATACTGTGTTAATTCTAAATGTCCCGTTATGCCATTTGACGGACTATTTTTCGTAGTGAGATAATCCGTCAAATAGCATAACGGTACATTTAGAATTAACACAGTATGGTAAAACTGGCCCTTAGGCAGCTACATAATAATTATGTGTTCGTATAAATACAAGTTACGCCAAAGATAAGCAATGAGGAAACACGCTTGTAGATATTATTTTCTACTTCATTGAGCAGAACAAAAACAAAACAAATTTATTTATTAGGGCATGTGGATACTTTTGGTTTATTATTCACATAGATATTGATGTTTAGGATATCTTTATCTATGAATGCTTATCAATAGGTCAATAGGAGCACAACTTGTGTGGAGACACTTTCTTCAAACGGTACATGCGGAGATGAAAAGTCAAAAAAGTACACAGAAACTGTAAATGTTACATTGCAAAAGTAGGTACTTACGAGTATGTCAAAATTATGTTGCTTTAATTGCATTTTTGTTATGGACTGTCGGGCGGAAGTTTGTCGGGATAGATTAAAAAAAACAACTTATTTTGTTTCAGAAACTAAAAGTTCCTTACGCGAAACTCGCACGCACACGCACACACGTATAGAAAGAGACAGAGAGAGAGAGAAAGTCGCATGGAGGGGGCATAACGCTTTTTCCTTACGTGAAGATTACTACCAGTCAATTCCTACCGCAAGCCGCGTTCACGAAAATAGTACCAAACAAAATTAAGACCAGTCTCAGACAGACATTTGGTAGAATTTTATTACTTTTTAGAAATACTAGGTTCGACCAATGGCCGTACACTCACTGTAAATAAAATGTTTGGGAAATATATAGACCAATACCTAGTTACTATAAGCCTGCACCCTAATTGCATAACACACTATTAATCAGAATCTGAATAATTTTGAAGGATATTGCTAATCCATTGCTTCATATGTTCGAAAAATTTGTCTGCTCACCAACGTAAATAACGCAATGAATGTTGTTGAACTGTCAAAATGAAAGCCATTCCTACTGTTAGTGTGTTACGCAATTACCCCGCTGTTTTGTTGTGCCATATTTTTTTCATAAAGCGATTGTCTGTAATATACATTCTTCAGGGTATGCTCACTTGCTCTGCCTTGGTACTCAATACTAAAATGAACGCTTTTAGAGACAGCTGTATTTTTCAACAATTAACAATACAAATTGTTAACTATAACCTCGTATCGAAAACTAGGACGGATCCTTGAAAACTTGAAAATTTGTCATCCCTTAACAAAATATATACGGTTTCCCGAACTATCAGCATTCTCACAAATAAATCGTAAACTTACTTTTGCGATCATAACATTTTTATTATCACGGGACCAACTTATTTGGCAGGAAAAAACTTTGGACCATTAGAAGGAGATGGTGAATATTTTATCCTATGAAAAAGAGAGATAGAAGTTGTTGAAGAAACCAAATATACCGATCGATATTATGTTATAGGGTATAATAATACACAAATAATGATGTCAAATGGTTGATCACTATATTATTCTTGACCTTTGAGTGTTAATGCTGCTAATAAAAACATATAAGTTCTACCCACCCACACTGGGCTCGCGTGGTAGATTACAGCCCACTCTCTATCGAAAAGAGGAAGCCTGTGTCCCAGCCGTAGGAACATTATAGGCTGATTAGTGATTATGCTACTAGAAGCTTACTTCTAACAGTTGACTGCGACAGGCCACCATGATTGATTATACTATCAATTGAGTATTCCTAAAACAATTTAATACAACCTGGCACAATTTATGTATTAAAATAGTGACTATGTAAAAGTTTCATTGAAAAGCAATAAAAATAAGCAAGCTTGATTTATTTGTGCTCATAATTAGGTACATAATATATTATATTTATATTTTTAATAGTTTTCTGCGTATCTTTATATTTAAAAATATTTATTCTTCAATTTTCATTATTACACCTACCACTGTTTTGTCTCTGCATCACCCAAAGGTTGACTGGTAGTTAATGCTTAAGGCATTAAGTCGATAGTGTACATTTGTGTGCTCTAAGTATTAAATAAATAAATAAAAACGCTTGTGGAGGTTATCTAAACTTGAACTAGAAAAAGCTGACTATGAACAGTATAAAACAAAATCGTTGAGCTCCTTAAGTCCTGTGCTGAGTTGCACGATTACTGACAAATGCGTGCACTGACTGATCAGGTCCACTCAATCTGTGTGGTTCTTTCCTCAAAAAACCATTTCAGACACTAATCTACATGGTCTTCACATGATCTGACCAAGATTATGTCTGGACTTTAAAAGAGGATTTGATCTCTGAGCTTGTTTCAGCCTTTCTTCTCAGAGTAGTCAGATAAGAAACGCCGACCTCATCTAGTTTTTAAAATATGATTGACGTGTTTAAGTCTTTGTACAAACCTACTTACAAAAATAAAATCATTTATCATTTTATCATTTATCAAAGGCAAGTGTAACTGTAAAGCTTTTGTTTCATAAGAAATCGGTGAACGGTCACAAAATAACGGCTGTCCAAATACAGATTGTTTTTTGACATCTTAATGTCAAATATTTTGAATATTTGACTGAATATTTTCATGACGGCCATTATAATATTATGACGGAGCCGTTCTCATAGGAAACCGTAGCTTTACATCGATGTGCGGTTGACTATACTAAGGTCTAATGCTTGATACGTGATCGTAAACAAAATAACAGCCGATCACCCATAAACTACCCAAACCGATTGAAACGTTATAGTAAAGCTTCAAACCTTTTTCCACTTTCATTATATTTGAAACGTTACAACGAGCACAGTAAGAAACGCTACCAATGAAATAATATCCACCCAACCATCCATACTAATATTATAAATTTGGAAGTAACTGTCTGTCTTTTGTCTGTTATTTTTTCACGCTTTAATGGCTGAACGGATTTCGATGAAAAACACATTGGCACACAGGATGACCATGACCTGGATTAGGACATAGGATACTTTTTATCCCGGTAGTACGTTCCCGTGGGACGATTTCCGACACCCACGCGGGCAAAACCGCGGGCAAAAGCTAGTTTTAGATTTGTATCAAAACGGACCGCTGCTGTAGCGAAGGGTTTTTCCCGACCGTCCCCTGCAGGGTATCATAAATCATTCCTGTTCGGCTCACCTACCAGTTAACACGTTTTTGAACTGCCCCAGGATATATCCTGTTGCGTACTATGTATTTTATATGTGGCTTACATTCGTTATGGTGCTTATGATTATGGTGGGGTGGTTGCAATGATTAGGTATAAGTAAATCGTCTAAAAGTGACAGATATTTTTCTGCGGGTAGGTAGGCTTACTCGAGAATCAATAATATTATCATATTTATTGCATTCCATAATGTGAACGGTGCTGGTGGTATTGAGTATGGAAAAATTGGTGCGCTCAGTTCATTTAGTAATCAAAATTACTGTGAGCTGTTAGGTACCTAAGCAGTATTCAATAAATCTTGAGGTTCAATAATTAACTTTTAAGGTATTGTTAATTCATGGCATTTCTCTGTTTATCTAGCTGCGCCCCGCGGTTTCACCCGCAGAAATCTCGATCCCGTGGGAATATCGGGATAAAAAGTATCCTATGTTCTAATCCAGTTCATAGTCTACGCATGTGCCAAATTTTATCCAAATCCGTTCAGCCGTTTTAGCGTGATTGAGTAACAAACATCCAAACATCCACACTTTCACATTTATAATATTATTAGTAGGAAGTAGGATTAGTAGGATAATAAAGCCTTTTATTCCGAAACCAGACAATTACACTGACAATAATGGTCAAAACAAAAATCACAAGATGTCTCGAATTTTGGTGTGCCTTTTTTTTCGTGGCGTAGGCCTCCTCTAACAATTTCCATTGACGTCTGTCGTGAGGTACTTTCCTCCAGTTTGGACCTGCTGTCAGCTTTATTTCTTCCTCCCAGCAGGTAGGCTGTCTTCCCCGATGTCTTTTGCCGTCTTTTGGATACCATTCTATTACTACCTTGCTCCACTTGCCTTTAGCGTCTCTCATCATGTTTATTTAAGGTCTGTCTATTCTATGACACAGAAGCTATACACACGTGTTAATACCAAAGTTAACATCAAATTCCAAAATATATTCGCATAATAAATCATTGTCGAATCGCTTTGGTGTCGGTCAAAAACTTTTAAATGGAATCCAACTTGCCAGTCAAAGTTTGCAGCCCACTTTAAGGTGAAATTGGCTTCAAGAGATTTTCTATAATTAAAAGTTCTTCAAAAAATTCTCGCCATCTCCCTCTCGCATTGTGTTTGCGATCTTTGTTCTTTTGTGTTCCTAAATGAATTTCCTTTTAAAAAACTTCGTCATTTTTATGTAGAAAATGTATTGAGGTTGAGGTGGTATATGTAGTTAGTCGACAATAATTAAAAGGGAATAGAAAATAGATTGGAATGCCGAAAATACTCAACATTTTTAAAATTATTATTATTTTATTTTTATGTTAACATATCTCGGGACCATGTATGGGGTCCCGGGTCTTTGGAAGGCGTACGGGGGGCCGAAGCTAACTCGAAGAGGCTCGATAGGCGCTTTTAATGGAATGAGGTACCAACCAACGATTATGGGTTTGGGGGTGCTAAAGTAAACTGGTTGTCTAGGACTATGAGAAGACTATGGCCTCTGCCTGACCGATGTTTTATATAAAATACACAAATAAAATGGCAGGGAGTAACTTGCACACTCAATACTGGGCCCCCGGAAACTGTCGCTAGCACATAGTGACATAGCGAGGTGCTTGAGGAGTGGAGAAGTATTCCACGGCTATCGGAATCCCAGAGCCCGAAAGATGGTCAAAATCCCTACCAGCACTTACTGGAATACTTCCTTCCTCTGAGCACGTTTGCTACATTAAATTTTTCTCCACTCAAGCCGGCCAATAAAGGCAAGCCTGAGGTGAGTAACAAAACTACTCCCGGGAAATAGGTTCCGTGAGGTTGCTACTGCCAACAGCTCACCACATGCTGCTTTGCGGGTTTCCGTATCTGTCTTGGTCTGGCTCCTCACTCTAGACCTGTTTCGGCAAACTAAACTATACTGGCACAGAACTATAGTTTAGAGCACACAAGCCCGACCACGCCGTCAACGTAAAGATACGGCTATGGGGTTATTACTATTATTATTAAAAGCCTATGATGTTCCACTGCTGGGCAGATGCCTCCTTACTCTCTTTCCACTTCTCTCTGTTTAAAGCTGCTAAGGACCAGTTCTTGTTGAAGGAGTCCAACCCAACCCGCCATCTTCGTCTGGACCTACCGCGATGTCACTTGCCATTAAGAGAGATACATTGGGTCGTAAGTTTGGCCCATTGATCGTCTGACATGCAGCAGATGTGTCCAGCCCAATTCCATTTTAACGTGGCAGCTTCGTCCATCTTTATGATGGAACGGATGATCGTATTCTTAATCCGGTATGTTAGTTTGATACCCAGAATTCTCCGTTCCATAGCTTTCTGGCAAACCTCAAATGTGGACCACTGCCGATTTGTCAAAGACCATGTTTGACCACCTTATGTGAGGATGGAAAATGTGCACACATGATGGAAAAAATGAGTCTTCTCTCAAGGGACACGGGAAGATTACCCTTCATTCGATTTTTCATGGCCCAATAGGTCTTCTAGGCATTTTCGGTGCGGGTTGCAACTTTTTATTGAAACAGACTACTTGACCAAGATAGAGAAACTCATCACCGCATCAACCTCCCCACATGCCACAGTGATCCTGCGATGCGTGCTGTTCATCATCAACTTGGTCTTTGACATATTCATCTGAAGTCGAAGAAGATCGTCTAGTCAACTCGGGGGCTGAAGACGAAAAGAGGACAATATCGTTGGCGAAACCGAGATTAGGTAATCTCTTATGGCCGACCATAATGCTCTTTTCTATCCAGCCCGGTGCCAGCTTTCGGACGACTTCCTCCAGCATAGCCGTGAATAGTTTTGGAGACAGCAAGTCGCCTTGCTTAACTCCTTTCTCAATTTAAAAGGACGGTCCGGTAATGGAACTGATATTAATCGCTGCAGTACTGTTCCTTTAAATACTTTGTAGACAATTTATGTAAATGGTGCCTATATCTTGATTTTGCAGGGCATTAAAAATTGAGCTATGGGTGATACTATCAAAAGCTGAATAGTCCAAAAAGGCAATATAATATAAAAAAATAATGTATTAAATAGATTTACAAAAATTGCAGCTCATTTTTATATTGCAAAGTTCAGAAATATCCGACTAAATGTATATTAGGAAATTTTAAATTTCCGTAGACAGAGCGTAGGCTTTGAAGGCTTGCCAAAATTTCCCGAACGAAATTCCCTATTATATCAGGTTCTCGTTAAAATTTATTAAATAACATTTTAAAAACATCGCATCCGAACGCATACTTGTGCCGGATTCTTGCTGTGTTGCCGGCGAGGGCCCTCTAACAACTTTCCAACATTTTTTTTAGCAACAATCTCTCGTATTATCGTTTGTTTTTCGCTTTGTGGATGATATTTTGGCTTATTCGCATTGGAAGTTATTTCATTACTTCGTTATTCATCGTTTGAATTGTTTGAGTAAACAGCAAAACAACACTTGGCGTGAACTTTTTCATCTAGCTCATTCTGTTTCTGCTGTGTTAGTTTGAAATTTTTCGTCAATAAACACATTTAGATCCTCGCGTTTCTTTCATTTTGCTCCAAACTGTGCCCAATACCAGTCAAAATTATTTGTGATTCACCAGTTATCTTTTTCCTTCTCAATCGCTATTATCGTATAATGTAATTGGAAACGTGTGTATCTTCCCATTCGTTCTGATCGTCCATATAAAAAGCCTCTTCAGCAGCAATTCCTCCACCTCCTAAACATTAACAAAAAGATCACGTGCGACATTTATAAACAACATTGAGGCGAACCTCGAAAATAAACTGTAGCTTCCCACCTCCCATTACAAAAGTGGCCACATCCCAAAAGATCCGATAAAAAAAGCTCCAGCCACCAGGAAATGACGGGCGCGGTCAATTGAAACTCTTGACAATTTGCTCGCCTTGAGGGTGTGTTAAAACCCCCGAATTTTTAATATTAGACTTCATTTTTTGTGTCAGAAAATTACAAAGCTTTGTGTATTTGATCGGTTTTGATCATTTGTTGACGAAATGTGTATTCAGTGAACTGGTTCTATAAAAAAAATCATTGAATACACAAAAATGAATTTCGAAACGAAAATCAGAAAAATGAATTTCGTTTCCATAGCAACATCAAATAATAGTATCACTCAAAATATTTTTACGCCGAAAATGAATAATGCCTTCGGTGTACATTGATTTTATAACTGAAATAACGACATTACCACACACTCATAGCTTTCACAAAGTCTTAACACCATTATGTCCATATTATGCGTAAATTAAATTAATGAATCATAAACCTAAGGTATTTTGGTTGAATCTCGTAAAGCAAACATAGACCTTTATATAAACATTGAATAGGGTTGTTCAAAGTTGAGAATATAGGCAGTCCTATAATAATATGATACAGAACAACGCACGTATTTATACTGATTATTTTTACAGTGTTTTGTTTAATAATATTGTGAGCAAGGACGAATGAGATAGTGGTAAAGCAGATGAGAAAGATGACAAGAAAAGGGTTTGTACAATTTCTAGCAATCATTTTCCTTATCATGATTCAATTGTTTCCTAATTTTCATCAGGCTGTGAAAAGCTCAAAACGGGATTAAATCTAGACACGGTAGATGAAACTTGTTAAAAGACATGTAAACGAAGCTAACGAAGAAGATTGTGGTAATCTCGGTGCTAGTCAATTATCTACAGATACTGAGCATACGTATTATCCAATCATAAGTATCGAATATCGGAAAGGGGTTCTCAATAATGGACCTGGTAATAAGCTAACAATCTGTTACTAATTGCACGTTATGCAATGCTGGAATCCGGTATATCTTAGTAATTGGTTCATGGGATACTAATCGTATATTATAATATCAATTTCGATACATGCCATACCAAACTAATAAACAAAAAGTCGCTAATTTTACTCTAATAATTACTTGATGAAAAGACGAAATATTTATATTCCATAATGTCGTTCTCAGAAAAAATATCGGAAAAAACACTTTAAAAGCAAAAACTTGAACGTAAATTGCTCCGATGGAACTTTTGAAACAACTTTCGCAATATGAATAGAATTTGAACTAAAACAAACATTACACGGTGTAGAAAATGTGGAACACAGCTTCATATTAAAGATTATAGCCAAGGAAACGACCGCAAATCTCGCGCCGCACGCATATCCCATTATGAGATTCAATTAAACATTCAGCTTTGGATTGGGGCTGTAAAAGTGGCGGAAGCTTAAACTCATTTTGGGCACGTTGAGTATGTTCACTCCATTCTGTATTAAGAAGACAGCAGAATTCAAAATAGTATCACATTTGATACATAGGCTAACAGTAACTAGATAAGTACCTAGTAAAACAGAGCCGATCGATGCGGAAGTCACTCATAATAATTCCTAACTTCACAGTATAAGGACAAAAATCAATCCAAAATCAGCCAAAAGCAAGCAACCATTTACTTAGACCTACTAAACATATAATACATTATGCACCATTGATTGTGGAAGAGATTTACCAGTCACGAGCGTCGCACCGTGAGAGCTTGTATAATTCCCTTACGTAATATTACTTGAGTACGCATCTTCTTCGATCCTCTGAGTGACTGAAATTATAGCTTGTGCATAAATTTTGGATGAACACTGAGCAGACGTTAGCTTTATTGTATTAGCGTTGTTGAATGTATTTTTCCCATTCGGCAATATGTAATTGAAAATATTTATGAAGGTTTACTTGTTTACTAATAATGGATACACTCAATTTATATCTGTATTTGTATCTTCAAATAATTTTTCTTGACAATGTTTTGCTGTGCAATCATTCTTTACTTCAGATATTGCACAATTTATGTTCCTTAAACTTTACTGTTTAATTTCGATTATAAAATTAAATCCTTAGATTTTCCATATTTACCTCGACGATGTTGTGTTACATTTTTCTTTCCATCTTATTTAAACAGTCAAACATTCGAAGAAATTTTATTAGACCATTCAAATTGACATAGAAAAGGCAAGTAATAATCTTCAAACAATTTTCATTTCGAGTCTCTTCTTTAAACCGTCGCTTCAATTCCGCTCATCACGTTGACGTTTTCGTCGCCCAAAACCGACTCATACATGCGCAAAGACGATTTCAAATTAAGTCTGTGTAGACAAATTTAAATTGAGTTTTAGCAACAGTAATTCGGCCTAACAGAGACTACACGTCCCGCCAAAATAATAATTGGATTCCGTATAGTACTGAACGATTCATTCCCTGTGCCAAACTTTTGAGGTTATAAGTTCCGTCGCCAAATATTTTGGGCACTATAAATTATTTACATCCTTGAATTTGTTTTGTTTTGTTTGTATAATGTTAGTTGTCGTGCCGTGATGTTTTGTGTTGTCAAAAAGTTGGGAATTATGGATATTGGTTTCACGTGTTTGTCCTCTTGTATTTTGATAAGTTAGTACCAAAGGCACGTTTTTCTCACGAATTTGGATTCTTGATTTGTTTCTTTTGTTGTTGCAAGAGAATCATCTAAGTTTGTTAACATTGTTATTTTTATAAAGAAGTTTCTTCAGTAGTACCTACGTAGATAGAGAGTTTTTACTGCTTTTACATGTTTGTAACTTCAATAAATCAATCACTAATCAATCAATTGATACGTGTTAAAAAGAACATAGGTACGAGTACATGTTTAAAATAAGGAGATGGCACTATTTTGCTAAATAGTATAACACACAACATAACATCACGCCTTGTTTCCCCGTAGGGTTAGGCAGAGGTAAACCTATGGTACATCATTCAAAACAAAACAATTTAATCATCTGGTATATCTATTTTATATAATTTTTTATGTTGTACTCTCCTGATTCAATTTCTCTATAGAAAATATCATAGACAAGTTGGTAAGTAATACAAAGTCCCCGAAGAATAGAAAAGGTCTTCTATCTGTCACTGTGGGATAATAAAATCGCGGCTAAAATAACAACCCATATATACGTTTATTATTATATTAGATCTGCTCGAAGACATACAAATACCATTGTAATGAAATCCACTATCCATCTAAAAGAAAATGTTCCTAAAGGACTCGGAAACACTGCATTTTCTCGTTTATTTTCAAAGAAAGCAGAAATATGGGTAATGCAGTGAAACAGTAAAGTCCACCTATTTTATTACCACGTGTTCCTCGAACTAGAAGTTAAAATTAAAGCTCTAACTCATACGTATACTATACATTTACCGCATTTGTAGCAGAAAAATCTAATATCGTTGTTATTGGCGCCCGACGTGGGACACAAAATACTTCAATGCTCACAAATGAAGCCCTCGCGGAGCCCTGGAACTCCAACGAAAGCACAAAACAAACCTCCTTTGGGAAATCAGATCTATATTCACTCAGTTACTTTATAACATTACTTAAAAAAATAACAAGAACCTACAAATAGGAAATTTCATTACGCCCCCGAGGTACAACTGACATTATCATTTAGGCAATCTCTTAAGACGTCATGTAAACTCAATTTTGTAAAATGTGGTAGGTTAATGTCTGTTAGTACTTACCTACTGAAGGGTAGGAATATGAGAAAATAAATAAAGGTTCTTTCAATTCATTACGCTTTTCGTTCAGTGTTTAAATTCGAATTTCATCCTAATAATTTTGAAAAAAGGTCTCATCAAACTGTGGTAAAGCAAGTCATCCAAAGAGGAATCCGTATTTGCTCGACTGGCCACTAAGTGAGAAGTGGTCAAGTCAATTTTCACCCACAGCACCAGATTTTCAATAGACCCTCCCCGCGACCGGAACCTAATAAGCCACCGCAATTTCCGACGTTCAGCAACCGGTCTCAGTCAACAACACTGTTTTATGCCGCCTCCAACGAAAGTACTTTCGGGAATGTCTTCGAGCGGACTTTAGTTTGAGAAAAAACTTCTCAAGAGGATAAAAAGGCTAATAGACATTTTAGCCTGGTCAGTTTCGGCCCCAATTTATGTGCCAGGACAGTTTAATAAAGTTAAGAAATACGAAAGTCGACTGAATTCTTTGAAAGCGACGCAGCTTTTTCAGCTTAATCTTAAAACTATGTAGTTACGTGATACTAAGACCCAAGACTTTGTCTAGAATTTCGAAAATAAAAAATCGGTTTTACACGTAATATTCACAAAACCCGTTGCCACTTCCTAATTTTAGAATATATCAACTATTTTCCGTGGCTTCCATCTTTAAACCGTGCGTCGACGTCTTTGAAGCGGCCACAAAAACTACTTTATATGTGGATAACGATGATGCCAAATAACACATAACATGAAGGAGGACTTGCTTCACATCTCCCATAGCAACACAAGCCATAGAAAGAGTTTTTTTTAATACAATACACACCACAATTTACTAAAATAACAGCCACATTTTATAAAACTTCCCTGTAGACTACGTTTGTAGTTTTGGTCTCAGCAGACAAAATATGAAGAGAGGCAGGGCTGGTGACGCGGGAGCAAGAGACGTACAGTTGTTCGTGTGAGAAGCAGCTCGACCTAAGGTCAACACCTGAAGACTAAATTACTACTGAAGACTTCAGTTGTTATTTGCAATTGCCTGCGAAGTTTTTCGTTTTTAGTGATTTAATGAACACCAGCGTTCTTGTATATACTATCTAATGGCACAACACTGATATACTGACTGATGCTTTTTAGAAATTATTTCTGACGAACAGCTGTCACTAAAATGATATAACAGTAGGTTGTGAACACACGGGATTTCTCATTAACAGTCCCCAAACCATATATACTTATTTTTATTATAACTAAATAATTATGACAGAAAGGCCTAAACTTTGTTTTTCTGAGTATGTTCTACGAACTATCATAATATAATAGTTTAACAAAATGTAAAAGAAGGAAACACAAAAATATTAATTGTTGGGAAACGAACATAGGTTTGCAAAGCAGTCGTCGAATCTCTAAGCTGCTTTGTTGAAAGTTAACTAAAATAGCCGTTCTTATATTATGTCATGATTCACTGCATAGCTCCTTAAAGGTGTAGCGGGATGATAATCATTTAAAACGTTAAATCTGTAACTATCTGCAATATTTTGGCTCGTCTTTTTAGAATTTGCGGTAAACTATAGAAGAATACGAACAAATTGCAACATTGCTCATCCCCCATAACAAATAGCTTGTGTTATAGCCTACAGACTGACCAAACCTATAAAGAATATCTCAGCAAAATTTTAAGAACATCCATCCGTTAGTTTTTGCGTGATGCTGAAACAACATACAGACAAACAGACAAAAATATATATTTTCGGCATTAGAATCTCAGACCAGACCAGACCTCCCAAAAATTTATTTAAAAAAACAAAGTACAGTTTTGACTTCGATACCATTTCATTATATGTATAGATAAATTGATTTATTTTGTTGCAGGAATGGAACGACTACAAATTGAAGTGGAATCCTGATGACTACGGTGGTGTGGAGACTCTGCATGTACCTTCTGAACACATATGGCTGCCTGATATCGTATTGTACAATAAGTGAGTTTTATATAACCTATTTTATTTAAATTCTATTCCAGATTTTATGTAGAAAATAGTATTTTATGAGCACTTTAAGAGAGAACACTCCGCAACCATAAAAATCGCCATTTTTTGTGTTTTTATTGTCATTGTTATAGAAATCGTGAGCCAAATTCTATCTTGACTATATAACATTTTAAATGAGTATCTGAATTTTGGTCATAATTATAACGCTATCAATCTTCAAGGTTTACGAAAACGGCTTCCTCTTAACAATTAACATTTCATTGTTACGAAAATAATTAGCTGAAAAACAATTCTCATTCAAGTTTCCCAAGTTTAATAATTTGCCAAATCACTCAAAGTCTCTGAAACTATTCGTCAAAGTTGTTGAGATTAATAGAATTTTCAACAAAGTGTATCATAATGTTTTATAGTGGCAAAGCAACAATATGAATCTTCAGAAATATTTTTTCTAACTTGAAATCCATTACTCTTCTTGCACCATGACAATAAAACAGATACACTTAAGTTTTATAAATGCCCGCGATAAACATTAATCTCACTCCTTAGCTATTTCCTGGGGAATCAATTTAAGAAACTTGGAACAAACCTGTGTCCACAAGTTTGACACTAGCCCCATTTCTTCCAATGAAAGTTAAGTTTTCTTTCTTTTCTTTTGTTATAAACTCTTCTTATAAGGGCCTTATCTCTTCATTTCCGGTTTGCGGACAAAAATCCCATTACTTTGCATTATCAAGACATCTTGACGAGACTCCTCGGTAAAGTCAGATGTTGAGACAAAAGTATGTAACTAATCTTAACTTGTGCTTCACTGAAAGCGTATATTTAGCTGTTAATGATTACTCTTTGTTCGTTTATCCTTTTTTTTTGTCATCAAGCTGCACAAAAGAAAAACTGCACTACAAAAACAGGCAATCCAAAAGCTTTTTAAGCGGGATTATTTCCATCTTATACTTCCATGCACATACTCTGAATAAATTTAGTATTTTATGTGTTGGAAAATGTGCACCCATTTGCATAAGCATAGGAATAGTAATGCATTTCGAATCACTTCCAATAGTGAGCGATGTAGTATCGAGATTCTTTTAGCATAATTGAAAACTGCAATCGTCGAAACTTACCAAACACGCAATCAATAACCACACTTGGCAGACACTCAAGACACCGAATCGATCCCGGCGCCCTCCAATCGCAAAGCGGTACCGCCTTAAAAATCCTTATACTTGCAACGCTAACCATTATCAGTGGCAGTTCACCGCATTTATATGCATTAACGCCACGTAAGCTCTCCACTTCGCAGGATTTAAGAGCTTATCTTCGTTCAAATAAAGCTGAAATTTGAATAGGTAGTTGGTATCTAGGTGAGGCAGAGAATGCGCCCGAAGTTGGCCAGGCGGAAGGCACGATAAGTGTGAGCTTTAATCTAAATAGCATCAAGGTAGCGAATCGAACTAAACACGCCACGGTAAGCATCCATTATTAACAAACGTTACACATTGAAGTCGCTTTGATGCAGTTTAGTCTCAATTTATATCAAAGGAAACGGAATTCTCAATGAAAATGAAGCAAGGCTTTAAAGCTAATAGACAGTTTCAGTAATGGAAATACATCTATCATTTAACGGTGTTTCTAGTTTATACAAAACAGATTGCCAATACTTATCAATAAATGTTTTCCGTTTTCCGTTGCTTTGTTTTTCATACAAATAGGATTGTAACGAAAAAATACATCAGCTGCGTAACCTCGCACGCAAATCCAAGAGTTACTCAAGGCAAATGGATTGTTCTTATTTGTGAAGGTCAAATTAGCTTGCTTTTGATTCAAACATTCAATACCTTGCGCCCCTTTTGTCGGTGTGATCGGAACAAAATAGTTCGTAATCATTGTTTTAGAAATTAACAACATGATTGACAAATTAATTGAATGGCTTAACATGAATAACTTACAATTAATTAAGATAAGTTTGTGTATATACAGTTTAATAAATCTAATAATAATAAATACAATTTAAAACTTGACATACCAAAATTTAATGAAGTCATACAAATGAAATTTCTTGGAGTAATAATTGATCAAGACATAAATTGGAAAGCACAAGCAGATGACATATCTAAAAGAATAAATAAATTCGGGTACGCACTCAGAAAGGTTAAAAACAAACAAACATTAAAACTGCTATCACTACCTATCATGCTAATGTTGAATCATTTATACGCTATGGTTTCATAATGTGGGGTAATTGTACCGACAAAAATAGGGTATTTAGTGCACAAAAAATGTGTATCCATGCAATATATGGGCTTCAACCTGATTATTCTTGCAGGCCAATATTTAAAGAACTTGGTTTATTACCGCTGATCTTTCTCTATATATAAGAAGTATGCATGTTTGTTAAGAAGCATAAAGACTTACTTAAAAAGGCTGAATGAAAAAAGGATGTATATCCTCGAAACCCGCGAGATCCTCACAGGCTTATATTAAATGACTTATCAAGACTGGCTAAATATGGTAAAAGCTGTTTAGCCATGTGTTCGGATACATAATAAACATCCGAGTAATTTAAAAACTTTAGATTGATAAGTCTTTATTTGCCTTAAATATGGTATAAAGTTGTTACAGTCAGGTATTAATCTAAAGTGCACATGTTTAGCGATACAGGATATGTATCAATTGCATGCAAAATTATTATTCGTTAATTGTTGTTCAATGTCACAGATATAAGTTCAATACAATAATATATTAGTTTTATCTGAGCATTATGCGCAGTAACAAAAGTCCAGAAATTTATAATTTATTGCAAAAAAATCTTTAATGTGTTAAAACATAGTGTTCTTTCATCCATTTCAATAATTTGTTCAAGAATTTTGTTATAAATGCGTATACACAGGACTAGGAATCTTTTCGCATACTTGGCTGATTAAGGAGTGTCCTGCAATACAAGTCTGCATGGATCTCTATTTCAAGAGTTCATTTGATAGGCTTTTTTGAACATTAGATCTTAGGTTTTTTTTAAACTATAAATGGTTAAACACTAATAATTTTTACAGCATAAAATAATTTACTAACGGGAAACATTTTGTAATGTAACCTTTAATTTATTTTTAAAACAACTTTATGTACCTATCATGTTTTATGCAAATAAATATTATTTATATCTCTATTTTCACCAACCCTTACTATTACAACATTTTATCACAATTTTTTATCGAATTATATTCTGAAAATTCCTCCTCTTCTTCTTACATTCTAAATTCTTTTTTTCGAAACCTCTCGATTATTTGGCCTGTATTTTATTTCACATTTTATCCACCAACATTAATAAAGCGCTTTAAGTTGACGTCTATAAAATTCTATCTACAACTTTGCTCATTTCACTCGTCTCATTGTCGTTTAAATATACAGAACGGATGCCCTAATTTCTAAATTGACTGCCGTAGTGGATTGTTTAATTCCATCTATTTTATTCAGCATTTAATTTCACATTGGGAATTTTCGTCACATCAAAGCAACGGTTTTTGAGTAACAGTATCTCTACGTGTTATTGTAATTAGATATAAAATTATGTTCACTTATTTATCGTACTAAACTAACTTTCACTAATAGAACCGTCATACGGGGTGAATAGGAACGCAGGGGTGAATCAGAACGAAAATTTAAAAGGGATTTTATCTTTTGTTGCCAACAAGGGCACTTAATCGTTAATACAGTAAACACATTAGAGTCCTTTTTGTCGACAAACTATATTATTCCAATGTTAAAATCCCTTTTAAAGTTTCGTTCCGATTCATCTCTGCGTTCCTACTCACCCCGTTTGACGGTAGATTTGTAATTTAGTTAACATTAATCCTCTTCCATATAAATACCCACTTAGTTTATCACTTCATAACATTCACTTCTAAATCCATCCATGAAAAAAAAAACTTTATTATTGTTTACATTTTCCGTAGTATTATTACATATTTCACTAACTTCATCACATTGTCAATCGAAAGATTTCCTGGAATATTATCTTGTTTGACCAAGTTTCATAATAAGCATTCAAATTACACGAATTGGGTCCAATTCCCGTTCGACAGAAGTTTGCGATTGGATTAATTTTGGATTATCTAAGTTTGATACCAGGAACTGTTAAACTACGGTGCCAAGTTATTTTAACTTTGTAGTTTATTGCAAATGGTTTTGGTTTTGATTCCTCCGCTTAGATCTACAAATAAGCGTTAAGACTTGGCTGTGGTTGCCGGCTCCAGGTGCCAATAGGATTTGCTAATTAGATGCAACCAATATGTTTTGGCCACTTACAATAATTGTTATTGCCAAAGGATTTAACGAAAACGATATTTTTCCGAAATTAATGTCCTAACTTTTGCTTTGCACAAAAATGTCTGCAGCAATGTTACCAGTATCGGAAACATCTAATCTTCTGATTGAAGCAATTGTGTATTCAATCGAGCATACCGATAGTTTACTAACTAATGAGTCCTCTTAGTAACCACATTTGTATTCTTCCAACACCTCTACTTACTTCAGTGCGGCAAACTTTATATCAAATAAAATATAACATTCTGCTAGCTCTACTCATATATTAGGGTTGTTAGAAGCTCTCAGTTGACGTGACTGTAATATTTTCAAATTTAACCAAATAGAGGTAACACTTTAATGCACCTGTGACTTCCCTTAAAAGCCCACTCCACGAATATTCAGTGTTAACTTTATTTTTAATGGTACAGCGTTAGCTTAATGGAAGACAAGGCGACCTATTTTACGGGACAATTTTCATGAATGCGCAAAAGTTGGTTATGATAAAGCTTTTAGAGGTTTCAACGTCAATTTTGTACCGACAACGAATGGCGGGATCAAAAGGAGGGTTGATGATTTTGATGTAGATATTTTGGTAGACATTTTCGGTTTTAATTATGAAGTCGATTTGATTAAGTGGTTTTTTAAGTCAATTTATCATGTTATAATTCTTATTTAATTATGTCATTATGTTTTATGATAGACTAGCTTTTGCGCGCGGCTTCGCCCGTGTCGTTGTCGGAAATTATCCCCCGGGAACGTACTAACGAGATAAAAAGTATCCTACGTGTTAATCCAGGTTACAAACTATCTGTGTTCCAAATTCCATCCAAATCCATTCAGTAGTTTTTGCGTGAAAGAGCAACAAACATCCATCCATCCTCAAAAACTTTCACATTTATAATATTAGTAGAATAATGACAAGAAAATGATCAGGATAGAATTTAAAGAGGTTAATGTGGTTTTAAGAAAAAAGGGTAGAGACACTTGCTGAGAATCAAATAAATAAATACGTAAGGTAACAGGGGACGCATATCCCATTACGTACAGACTGTAGCAGACCCTAATGTAGTAAAGACAGACAATCAGATTACATTCGCTGCGTAATTAACCGTGAGGTTGTAAATCAACCACTTTAGTTTGACACGTACAAGGATCAAGTTGATGTACTGACGCAGCAGACTACACTGTACAAGCGACCACATAAACAAATGACCTGACTTATGGAGTAGATTTGTTGACTGTATTGGTCTTTGATATTTTTGGGAATTCGGTACCTAAAACTTTTCTTCATCCGCATCAATACATTGCAAAAGAATGACTGGTAGTATTAAGAACATTGTATTTTTCTTTTTTATTCGTCTAATCAGCTTATCTAATTTAACTTCATCAATTAATTTTTCCTTTATTGTGCCAGAGTCAAGTAAACGTGCTACAATATTCAGGGTAAAGTACATGTCTACAAAGACTATTTTCACTTTACTTCTCAAAAAAGTAATATAAACAAAATCTTTACAAACATGAACATGAATATGGATTTGAATTTCTTTTAGGAGTCGTTACCTGCGCAAAGTAAAAAGCTTAAAGTGATTTCATTTAAACCTTCAAAAGCGACGCAGTATATTTTCCCCTCTTATACGGTTAACCTACATTTTTCTTCACAACTCACAATTTAGACGGCATTGAAACAATATTATTTTGTACAAAATATACGGTTGATATCTATGGAATTTGAATTCTACGGAATATTTTAATTATATATGGTACACTGCAAAGAAAAAGATGATACATACTAAATTTTAACAAACAATGAATATAATATTTTCATAATGTATAAGCTAACAGTCTTAAAATAATAATCGAATATATAAAAATCTAGTGTCACAGTGTTTGCTATCAAACTCCTCCGAAACGGCTTGAGCGATTTTTATGTTTTTTTTTTTTGTGTATATTTGGTAGGTCTGAGAAATAGGTCGTAAAGTATATTTCATACCGCTGCGGGTCAAACCTCCGGGCGCAGCTAGTAATAATATAGTATATACAAAAACCAGCCAAGTGCGAGTCGGACTCGCACACGAAGGGTTCCGTATCACCGTACAATACTAAACACTATGTATTATTTTTAAACACGTTTTTTTTATAGACCCCCTTTAATTTTTAACTTTAATCTATTTTTATTATTTCTTGTTATAGCGGCAATATAAATACACTGGTAAAATTTTCAACTGTCTATCTATTACGGTTCATGAGGTACAGCCCGCTGACAGACAGACAGACGGACGGACAGCGGAGCCGTAGTAATAGGGTTCCGTTGGCACCCTTTGGGTACGGAACCCTAAAATGGAGGGGAAAGAATCATAGGGCATCAAAAATCTTCCGCATTGCTGTGAATAAGAAAAATGCCCAAAACGCTGACAGCATTGCCACTGTGACTGTACCCGACGGACCCCAGCCTGATAAAATTTTCGTTTTTCCTAATTATGTTAATATTAGTATTAAGATCGGCTTTCCTTTGAGGGAAAGGGAACACGCCCCCCCAGCCGCGTGTTCCTGTAGGGCTCGTCACCAAACTTGGACACCCTCCCTCCATTATAAGAAATGAATTCCCATAAACTAGACTGCCTTGTCCCGACTTAGAAAGCTAGGGGACAAGGAGGGGACACAAGGTGATGTTAATATTGGGAATTCACAGTTAGGAAATATAAGTATTATAATTATAAATATGTGAAGCTAAGAAGACGAGAGGGTATACAAACGTATATAATATATGATTAAGTACTCGTATTATAAATGTCGTAACGCCGTCGTCTCCCTTCTCGCAGGTTAGTGCAAATATCTGCAATAGTTTTGATAATATGAAGGGGTAAAGGGATCGTTACGCTTGCACTTACATTAATCATTTATAGCTACGTTAATTTATGTGTTTACAATGTACCCACTTTAGTGAGACCGGGAACCGTTTTACAACGTCTGCCTCATTGTACGTGTCCTGCTAGACCTAACACATAGAACCTCTGCGGACACTAGTACGATTCTAATAGAACACGTTTCCTATGCACTAAATAAATGTCTTACTCAATCCTAAAGACAGAATACTGCGAAGTCCAACTGCCATTGAGTGAGACAAGTGTTGATTAGTACTAAACGCATACTAATGTTATTAATACCCTTACGGCGGCCTAGCCCCCTTTTTACTAAGATAATAGAAAACTAGTACAAGCGTACCGTAGACTCAGTCTGTAGCAAAACTAAATGCGATCGTACTTGGTGCACACCGAAGTGGTATTTCGTCACTTCACATTTCCTTAATCTTCCCCATTGAGAGGATGCAGTGCGGTTTTCACCGCAAAAGCATCCATATTGACGTGTCTCGATAAATAGTGTCGATTTAGTAAATGGCATACCATAGCCGGTTGTAGATTTTTATCGAGATACGGTCCCTAGCGTTCTTAGAACGACTACCAATCCAGGTTGTGATTCTATGTGAAACCTACCCCGCTCCCTGGATATGTGCATGTACCAAGCCTCACGCAAAGTGTTCTGTGGCCAGACCTTTTTGGAAGCAGTAATCATCACTAACATTTGATTAATTCATAATGTAATTAGAGATCGGCTTTATAGCCTAGTTTGGTTTAGATGAACTGTATTTACGGTTCTGCCTTCCATATGTGATGCGTCAGTTAAGGGTCAACAATTGTCAAAAGTCAGGAGCGTTGGTGCTCATTGTCAAGTTTAGCGGTAGGCCTTCTCCGTTTCCCTATAACCAAACGCAAGTGACAAAATCTGTCAAGGTACGGATTAGGAGGTGGTCACTTAATACAAGAGAAAACAGCATTAATTATAAACTACGATACTAAATATTAAAGTTGACACTTACCAAATATCTCCTTGGAGAGAATTATACTTACGGAATACTGCACGTATTACCAGTTTCACCTCGGGCACAACTCACTGAACTCAATTGTCTAGCGTACACTACGTCGTTCGCTACCTAACGTGGTCTTTAACCCACTATCAACTTAATAAGTAATGCTCGGTCCCTTACTGTCGTAATGGACTGGTATTCCTTAAGTCTCCTAACTTAACTACCCTGGACTCTAGTGTCTGTCGCCTCTCGCGATCCTGATTCAAACTCCTAGACTATCGTGTCTATCACTTCCCGCGTTGCTAAGTCGACTCCCATCGCCTTTTCACATTCACCAAATCTCCTTACTGAACTAGCCTAGACTATCGTGTCTATCACTTCCCGGGGTCCTAACTCGACTGCCATACTATTCGTTTCTTTCCATCTTCTAACATCCCCATCACTACAAAAGCCTTCTGTTTTTTTTGTAACATAAACCCAAATTCTCGCAAGTTCGCAGAATATGTTTCTGTAGAATTCCTCCATTGTTTTAAGGGTTCGTTTGGATATGAACTTAAGGTGGCCAGATGTCAATAATCGCTTTCTTTCTTTAGAAATAGTTGAATTATTGCATCCTAACTGACGTCAAATATTGCCCTTCGACTAATGGCTGGCATAAGTGCCACTCATTATACAATTTCAAGGAAATAAGTGTTTTGTTATTAATTAGGGTAACATGTCAAACTGACACATCATAAAATAGAGATTTAATGTGTCTCTAAGAGTCCCGAAATCGTGGGAAAGTTTTAAAACAAATATAATATTTTGTTATTAAGTAGGAATAGGTGACAGACAGTCACACCACGTTGTATGGCAATGCTGATGTTTTGGCAAAAAAATAGGCCAGCCCTCTGGTCACGTGAAGAGACAACCAACCGTTTACAGATGTCTCGAAAAACGAAGTGGACTCTCGGACCCCATGGCCCTAGAACTATAACTCCCGATAAGATTGGAATATTTTCGCCGTTTAAGGTTTTAAACACTTACTACTAAAACGAAATTAAAAAAGCACATTTTTTCTCCAGTGTCGTCTCTTCTATAATAATAATCAAATTTACACAATCCCTACTAATGACAGCCATTGCTCTTTATGTAGTAATATTACCCCGAAAATTAATCATGCTATCCTTATACCCATTAAAGATACTTAATTCTAACCCGATGATATTGTTTCCAGCGCCGACGGTAATTACGAGGTGACAATTATGACGAAAGCGATCCTTCACCACGACGGCAAAGTGGTGTGGAAACCACCTGCCATCTACAAGTCCTTCTGTGAGATTGACGTGGAGTACTTCCCTTTTGACGAGCAGACCTGCTTCATGAAGTTCGGATCTTGGAGTTACGATGGCTACATGGTGAGTTAAAGACTTATTATTTATTGTAATAGGGAATACTAACAGGAAATTTGTATTTTTATGTCTTGATATCATTAAGACATGGAGGTCTAAGAACCCTCTTGCATGTATCAATGCAACTTTTCAATTATAATGAACAAAATATTAACAACACAAAAGGAAATATAGTAAGAAACTGAATTTGATGGTCTGTAATCACTAACACTAAGAAAGCAAGCAGGTTGTTCAAAGTTTGTGATTTGAGTAGACCACATTATCGGATGGCAACGACTCATCAAATAAATAATCATGTTCTTGTAAAATCAAGTAATGACTTAATTTTTACCTCCAAAATCAGTTGTCTAATTTGATTCTCTCCTATGACGAGACCGATATGTTACAAACCATCTTCTCTCTCTCCATCAGCTGCATAATCTTCAGAAAAAGATGTAACGGTTTCAGTATCTAATAGCCAACCTTGGCCCTTGCCTCTTGCTAAATTACTAACTGCACCGATAAATACCTCATACACGGATGCAGCGATGGATGTTGAAAATGTGCCAAAGTGAGCAATTTAGTTCAGGAGCCATAAGAGTTAACTGAGCGAAATAGTTTAGAGGCGAATGGATTTACAGTATGAAACGAAGCGTGTGGTTGAAATACAGGGCACGATGTGTATGATTGGCTCACTCTTTGTAAAAGGCATTTCAATATACTCATACCATATCAAATACGAGGCTTACTAGTAAAAGCGATCAGCTTAAAACCAGTTCATATTCATCCTTCTCCTATTTGGTACTTATTTTAGTTATCTATCCTATATTATGTCCCAGTGCTGAGTAAAGGCCTTCCCTATCTCCTTCCAAACCTCTCTGCCTTCTTGTCTGTAATTAGGAATTGTGATATTTAAATCATAGTCAGTAACGTTACGTCACGTCTAAATAATTATACAATCGAAATATATCAAGTAGCTTCAGTTAAAATACAGTACGATTACCAAAATAAATCTTGAAGCAATACACTCCCATAAAAACACAATATATGACGTCACGTTATGCCCGTATGTCCATTCAAATTGACGTTCATGGGAAACTGACGAGGGAATGATTCAATCAAAATGTGATTTTATGGATTTCCGACAGTATCATATTTTTTGTGTCCTTATTGTGTTGTAATGGTAAAGTGATATGTTTTTGGGATGAGTTTTAATCTCTTATAGTATCAATAAAAATGAATAATAATGTTTATTAGGTTTTGTTTTCTATGGTTTCAGTTTATTAGTTGAAGCGATTTAAGTAAAGTTTACCCCTGTACCCTTTATCCAAGATGATTTTTTAGGTTGAATATCAGCAAGAATTTTATCTTCTTTTTTACCTTTCAACAACATAATTTTCTGTTTAAATATTTTTCTGGAATGCTGACGATCCATCACGACCCTCATAAAAATAAAAATGAAAAACGAAAACCTCTCAAAACTTAGTATCTAAAAAATCTGTCACCGAAAATTTATTTTCGCTTAAGAATCAAAGTTTTTCACGAAAGTCATCGGCCCCTAATAAAATTGTATGAAACAAAAAAAAAATGGTGCTTTAAACGAATTTCGTAGCGAAACGCTTAGAGGGAATGTAATCGAATTCTTTGCAAAAAGCCTTTTCCAATACTTAAGTGTCAAGTGAAATATTTACATCGAATTGTATATAAATATTTAGAGATAGTTGAAGTGTACGTTTATATAACTCAAGTGTAATATCACAATATTATGATACTAGACTTCTACTTTGATAAATATCGAGAGTTATAGATACTGGCGAAACATTTATTACCTTACTGTAGAGAGTTTTGTCAAACGAAGATGTCTCTTGTATAGTAACTGCTTTTACAGGCACATATTTTATGCTAACGTTTATAGCTAACAGAAAGAAAACTAAATGCCAAATAGTTTATCATGGCAATATAGCGCATAAAGTTATGAAACATATAGCTGGAGTAGTAGTAATTATTACTTTGTTTTCAAGTATGATTTTCACTTTGTCAGAATACAGATTATAATTTTTGCTATATGCCTACCCTAATGCAAATATTTAATCGGACTGTGATGATTTCGCTATGAATGTATTCATGAAAGAGTGGCTCCCAGAGACACAGATAGGTATACATAGAATACATACACTAACACTATAAACTTGAACTATCTCAGTATATCATAATATCAATAAGAACAGCCCTCTTTCCAAACAGGGTCACGTAGACATGAAATTTATGGACCTCTGTTGCGAAAACTTTGGCCTTCCAATACCAGGAAAATACATACTCGAATGAAAAACGGGAAGCTATAAAGTGTTTCAAAGACTTTGTAACCGTAGGCTAAAAGCAGACGCATTCATCTATCGCATTAAGGAACCTAATAAATCTGTGGTCACCTACTTTCACATAAATAAAGACTCGGCTTTCGTTTACGCCTTATATCGCCGTGTTAAGGTTCACGAGGGAATCCAGGTGAGCTCCATCCCTGTCTTACTTTAGATAGTTGTATGAGATAGCAATAACAGCTATTTGTAAAGCTTCGCCTGAATGGTTTGATTCCTTAATAACGGATTGCCTTACTTCGGGTGTTTTGTTATGCTTCGTTTTAGAACTGTGACTCACTCTTTTAGGAGCTCTTGATGTCTCTATATTGATATTGAAAACGAAGATATTACGAACTCTTAGTTATTTGTTTACTTATTGGATTCTGATATTGCGTTTCTTGATATAGGAACTTAAGTACTACTTATGAAATACATACAGGAGTTTGATAAAAAATACCTAAAATGTTGTAAATTGACAGTCAAACTTTCTACCTTAAGAACATTTCCTGATCGTGCTTTCTTTTCTAGGTGGACTTGAGGCACTTGAAACAGACGCCAGACTCGGATCGCATTGGAATGGGCATCGATCTGTCGGAGTACTACATCTCAGTCGAGTGGGACATCATGCGGGTCCCAGCCACGAGAAACGAGAAATTCTACTCCTGCTGCGAAGAACCGTACCCTGACATCATCTTCAACATCACTCTCAGAAGAAAAACACTCTTCTACACGGTCAATCTCATCATCCCTTGCGTTGGGATCTCATTCCTCTCAGTCCTAGTATTCTACCTACCCTCAGATTCCGGAGAGAAAATCTCACTCTGTATTTCGATTCTTCTATCGTTGACCGTGTTCTTCTTGCTGTTAGCCGAAATTATTCCTCCGACATCGCTAACGGTCCCCTTGTTAGGCAAATATTTGTTATTCACTATGATGCTAGTTACATTATCAGTAGTTGTCACTATCGTGGTGCTAAACATAAATTTTAGGTCGCCAGTCACCCACCACATGGCCCCGTGGGTGCGGAAAGTCTTTATAGATTTTTTACCCAAGATATTGTGTATACAGAGGCCAGAGAAACCGCCCGATGACGACGACGATAACGATAAACCAAGCGAGGTAAGAAATATTGATTCTGCAATAAATCACCAACATCACGAAATAAGAACTGAACCGGAACACATCCCTCGGTAAATCATTAATCATACGCAAGGCGTTGGTTTATCTCACACCCAAGACTGGAATAAACCTCACAGCCTCGTAGCGTTTTAATTAAATTTGTAAAATAGAAGCTTTCACAAATGAAGTTCTTCAAAGGGAATCTATTCAGTACGAAAAAACAACAAGGCGCCTTTTCTCATTGAGTTTCCTCCATTCAAAACATTTTCCATCGGAACGGATTCAATACAAACAGAACGCTATTACAGCGGAGTCGAAGCCGCCCTCAACAATAACCATTTTAATTGTCCTCAGCCGCGGGACTCTTCTGGGAAACGCTCCTTTCAACGATATTCTAAATCTATTGTGCTCTGTGTGTATCGCGAAAATATCGCTTCCAGCCCAATTTCATTCCATTTCGATTTTCCTTTATTACTCAACGCCGGGCGGGCTTAACGAGCGCGCGCGGCCTCCGTTATTTATGTTCCCCTGGTGGCTGCGGACGGATCGCGCGATATATACGACGCCAGCAGGCACGACCCGAACCGAAACCTCCACTCCGGCCTAATTGTGTGCCGGCTTAAGCTGCGTCGATACACTAGACCTCGCGGAACGCGCACTGACGTTTTAATCTCCTAGCATTTCATCCGACGCCCATTATTGCACTGAAACGATGTTTAACTCTACTCTCAATTCCTTTGATTGACTTATGTACATTGTTTCTTTTACTGTTCTCAAATTGAATTTGTTTTTCAGATACTCACGGATGTCTTCGGCCCGGATGATATGGACGGAAAGTTCAAAGAATGGGGATGTGAGGAGTATGAACTACCAGGCATGCCTCCCTCCCCACCGCCTCCACCTGGAGGTGACGATGAACTATTCTCCCCGCCTCCTGGATCCCCGTGCCGATTAGACTTAGATGACGGTAGCCCGTCTCTAGAAAAACCTTACGTGAGAGAGATGGAAAAGACAATAGAAGGTTCTAGGTTTATTGCGCAGCATGTCAAAAATAAGGATAAGTTTGAAAGTGTAAGTAGTCCATAACCACTTTTTTCTCGTGTTTGGATTCGTACTCTCCTTATGCATGATATTGATTTTAGGTGGAGGATGACTGGAAGTATGTAGCCATGGTGTTGGATAGAATCTTCCTGTTCCTGTTCACGATAGCCTGCGTGCTGGGGACGGCGCTCATCATCTTCAGGGCACCGACCTTCTACGACAACACGAAGCCGATCGATATTCTGTACTCGAAGATCGCCAAGAAGAAGTTGGAGCTACTAAAGATGGGCTCGGAAGGTGACCCGGGTCTCTGAAATTCGTCTTACGTCTTCGGCCACTCGCCGCCGAAGACGTTCTGGGAGCTGATCGTCATGTGGTGGCACGGATGATCTATTTAAGACTCCCAGTTGGGAACTGTGAGGCGAGAACTATGTGTTTTTGTGCTGTGTGTGGTGCCAAGCGCCCGGTGCGCCCATGGACGTGTACACGCCGTAAGCGTATCCTAAGCCGTCTTTTTATATAGAATCATTAACTCGATGTCGAGACTGTCCGTCGATGTTCGATTGTCGCAGCGCCCTCAAGCAACGGCTGTTTTGTGTTGACGCCGGATCTGCCATAACTATTTTTATATTAGAATTGCTGTATTGAACGTTTATACTTTAAGCGGAATGTATTCATTTACAATTCAACGGGACGATTCTTTTTCGAATGATAATTTGATATGAGCGCACAAACATTGTACAGATTATCTTTAGGTGTTTGTATTAATTTCTTGCGATAGTCGTATTCATTTTCGGGTTGGTAACAGACATAATAATATAATAGAACACTAACTATAAGATTTACTTCGAATAAATCGAGCTCAAATTCGTAATATGTAAGTATTGTAAAGTGGTAATATTCAATCAAACGTCGATTAGAATCAGACATCTGTAACAATAGTTACGTGCAAACGTCCTCGATGAGAGCCGGACTATGTAGATTATGTACTAAATTATTATGAAATAAATTTGAATTATACATTATATAATATTTGATAAACTACGTACTCGCGTAAAAATCATAAGGACAATATCGATACTGACGAAATGTAATAATTCCCTTTAGTAGTATGTCATAAGGGATTGTAGATACAGTTAGGTTAAAAGCCTAGTCATCAGCATAGTAAGAACACTTATTATAATGCCAGTTAGTAAGTCACATCGCGATCGTGATAATTCTATGATTAGATGTATTTGTGTAACACAATTGACTGCCAATTGTAAAGATATTAAAAACATTTTTATAAAGATCGGGTATTCTTAGGTAGTTCGATAACTTGTTTTATTAGATTTTTTAAAACGGAGTGCCAAATCTATCTGCGAAACTTCATAGAACAGAATGTTTGCAAGTCAATGATGTTGTTTTTCTATGTGCGCTAACTTGATTGCCGTTAGAAATATCTTTTTGGATTCGCTTAATATATTCTGATGTATTTATAAGTAAAACGAATGCTTGCCCAAAATGTAATGACTGATCAATTCTCATTCTTAATGCTTAAGTTTGGACGCGCCCGCTTGTCTGCGGTAGAGAGAGGGCGCGAGGACACACTTCTTCCGTAATGTTAATATTAACAGTATTTTCACTATAAAACCTAGAGTACAGGGTAAATTTAGTACACGAATGTCTCCTGATTTATATTTCTCACAAATTTTCACCGAATGTAAAGTCTTTACTCACTTATCGGCACTTTACCACTAACACTATTAGATAATAAATCATTGTTGAGGTTTGTGACTTTAGTATGTAAATTAGGTAACCTTATATTAATTTGTACCTAGGCTAGACTCGTATTAGATGTTACCTTTCGTTCTTGAAGTCATGACTCACTTTTCTTTGATAGTTAATTATTATTTCTGCCGGACGCATCAGGCGTTCTTACCTCACTTCAACCCATTGTGTAGGATATTTGTAGCAGTCTAAAATAATAAATAAAAAATTTCGAGCCGCGTATTTGATATGTCAAAGTAAATCATGATAATGTTTATTAGGTAATTACTTAGATAAAATTCAGAGTTATTGATATTAATGATGAATAAAATCCACAGCGAGCAGTTAGGAAAACAGGGATGGATAATGTAACATAAATAAAAAAAATCAAATTGTTTTGTGTGGTTCGTCTTCGTAATTATAAGTGTTATTGAATGTGTATAGCTGTTCGTGTCGAGGGTAACGCATAAAAATGGCTAGTCTAGACTTAGATGATACATAAATAAACTAGAAAACGGTCTAACGTACTAGACGTCGTGGAAAGCTCGCTAAAGGTTGAAAGATGTTAAATATTAGCAGAAGTTTACGATAAAGTGCTGTACCACATACGAACTGGCTCTAAAGGAATTATTGGATGGAATTGCAACGCGTCCTCAGAACTATGATATTAATTTTTCTAATTGAAACATTCACGTGGGTTAATAAAAAGTAGGATCGTGCTATTGCACCACCGAAATACACCAATTTAGTGTTATAATAACTATTTATCAATAATGATTAGTTAAGTCCACAGGCTTGGCACACTGCTCCGTAAGCATCCGAACTTTTATTGTAGATATTTGCTAGATAAAACGGTCTGTTGTTATTTTTATATGACTGCAAATTAATAATAGTTAGATTTTCTATAACATCATAGGGTAATGTGTTTAAGATCGAGTGACGTTCAGTCTGGGATGTTAGAAGTTAAGCAAAAATTTGTAAATACTTATTTCGAGCGTGAAATATGGAGCTAAGTGTAGTTTGATTGTATTGGGTTATATATTGCAACGACACAGGATAAAATAATCATAGAACTTCTCTTGGTGTACTGCAACATTTTCAGTTGTATACTGTTGAAATTAATGAGCTATGTCGATACAACGATTAATGGCCAAGTACGTATGCGGTGGTATTTTAATTTGGCTGGTTTGTATATTCCTTATAGACGCTGATTTTTGTATTAAGGCAATATACATATTTTTTTGAAATTTGTTAAAAACACCCAAAATTAAGTCATGCATTTCATGAAGCTCAAATCATGACATACAAGCAACATTAACAGCGAACAAGATTTTTTTCAAATTGGGTTAATCATTCCGTCAGATCCAATAAGACGCTTCAGTCTTGTTTGTGAATTAACTACAAGTACTGATATAAAACTACCGACTCTATGTCAACTCCGTCAAATTAAATAAATTTCATAAAAAATCGAAACTAAAGTTATCTTCTTAGCATCAACATGATGGTTAAAAAGTCGGCCCAGAACTTTGCTAAGATTACTCTAAAATCATTATTGGAAAAAGAATTTAAGTAAATGAAAACTTTAAGCTATTTTTTTGAATTTTGCAGTTGAGTAAAAACAAGCTTTCACTTTGAGAAAAAAACAATTATATTTGGGTAAGAACATCCAATACAATTTCAAAAATAATTTCAAGAATCGACATAAAAGTACGAGCATGACTGTGAAGATGAATAATATTTAACATGCAAAATCCCTTTAAAGTAACCTATTAAAATAATATCAAATGAAATATAGTTACACACTTTTCACTTATAGCCCAGCTATATTTACCTTCCCATGTCAATTATTTGGTTCTGGTATCATATAATGTACAAGTACAGCTGGTCATGATCGTGGTTGGCAACTTTTCAAGCTTAATACTGGTTAAAATCGTGTTGCTACAAAAATCAGAGTCTGTCAACATTTTTGTGCTCAATTAATTTCCAACTCAGATAACCTAGCGTTATTCCAAAAATTGTAGTCTTCCTCAATGTAAATGCATTTAGCTCAATATTATGGTTACCTACCATCGTTAATAATATTATCTCGGCTCTCAGTTCGTTACTCCTCGTCTATAAGACCTGTTTCGTTACCGTTCGTGTCATGTATTGTCTTTCAGAAACTTGTTAGTCGCAGGCTAATCGTCTGTTTAATATTATAATATTTCGGGTGATAAACGGGTAACTGAACGTATAGGATTTTGTCATATAATTGACACTAGATAGGTAATAAAAACAATAAACACAATGCTAGATCACTCGTCAATAAGATTAAAGATAAATAAAGTAACATAATAATGTTAAGGTGGTATTTAAATTAAATAAATGATTAGCTTCTCAGTGTTTTTAGAGTTAGTCGACGAATGAGTCAACTTGGCGACGCGATGTCAGATAAATTTGTTATTTATTGTCAACATTGTGTTTCGTTACTTTAGAATTTTTAACGAAAAAGGTTGGGATTGTGCCAAATATTTGTTATTCTTAGGATCGTAGGAGATTAGAATAGACTTACTGTTATGTTTGTATATTGTGTTTGTCAGTTTAATGCTAAGCTATATTTTGTCAACAAGTTTGTCTACATCGGGTGACAGAGTTGTGAACTCATAGTCAGCTATCACATGGCTGTCAATAATTTTAAGAATCAACTAAACCGAAGTGTTGACGTGTAAATATAGCAGATCAACATAGAAATTTAAATAATATTTATAATTGACAAGTTATTTTTCTACGTTCCTTTCACGTTACCCTTAGAGCTAACGTAGAGGTAGTGGACGAACGCCCTAGTGTTACGACTTTTGCTTTGTCAGTAAATGTTGATACAGCAATAAGGTCTTCAACACTTTAGTTAGATTTTATTATAAAGCATTTAATTTGACTTACAAATGTAAATTGAATATATTTTGGAAGGAAGTCAGTAATAATCCGTAACGCTTTATAATTAGGTTCAACGAAATCTAGAATTTCGATAGTCATTTCTTCTACGACACCTTTTGGATATGCTTTATTGCACGTTACCTTTCGTTTGCTTTTGGGATCGTTTGTCTTAACATTTAAATTATTAAATACTCTTTATCTATAAATATTGGTAAGTTAGGCGTATTTGCATGTTTAATCGAACGTCTTCCAAAGTGACGTAAGGTGTTTTTGTGTTTCTCTTTATATGATTGCTTTATATGTGTTTTATGATTGACTTCATAAATAATTGAGTTTTCTTCGTCTTAACTTGTAATTATATGTGTAACCTAATCGCTATTGTTACTTTTACAAAGTTTGCAGTGGTTCAATAGTTAACTAAATCACATTGGATGTCTATACAAATAAATAACATTGAAGTGCTTGTTTATAATGTCAAAAGAACATCTTTTTACTAAATGCATATGAAAATATATACGGTAATTATAACAAAAACGAAATTTGTAAAAAAAAAGGTCATCTGTCTCTCTGTTTGTTCCGGCTAATCTCCGAAACGGCTGGACTGATTCTGACGGGACTTTCACTGGCAGATAGCTAATATTATAAGAAGCAACATAGGCTATGGTATTTGTCCCGGTAGCACGTTCCCGCAGGATAATTTCCAATATCCACGCGGGCGAAGCCACGGGCAGCAGCAAGTTATCAAATAAAAATTGCTTATGGCAATTACAATTGCTTACCACTGACAAGTTTAAGGTACTAAATATTCCAACACAAACAAATTACAAGGTTAATTAACACAATTTCCAGCAAATAATTACTTATTTGTAAACGTCACCCTAAAACTGTAACCTTCACATTGAAAACAACTTACTCTTCTCTGAATTTATTGAAATAACCCATTATTTAAATAATTCAATTCAGAAGGAAACATCTTTGTTCTCCAACGTCCTTAATTAAATTCACACAAAAATCGGATGCACACATTCCGAATTCAAAATAAACTTCGACAAGAGTACTATTGGACCACTGTAAGCGAATCTTTCAGGCCGTGGCTTCATAGGACTCACGATTTGCAAATTACTATAATACCTACCTAATATCATTTTATTCAAAAGAATATTAAATGGTTTCTGTACCAGCTGGCAAGTTGAGACACTGACCATCTTTCATTTGCTAATACTTTTCTTGCTCACATAGTGAATGTCTTTCGATGAGTTTATCAGCGGCACGTATTTATTTACTTATTTATTCTACTTTAACAAAAAACGGCCGCCAATTACATTAATTAAAGAATATTAGACACAATTCATACACTAATCTCACAGAACTCTAGACATAATGACATGATCGTCTTCTATTTATACGTGAACGTCACAGTCAGTTTTAGACTCCAAAAGAGCGTTGAGCGCGGGAGAGTGCGAGGGACAGGGGACCGGGCTCGCGCGGCCGACGGTGTGACTCGCATTGTGTGTATAGCGATGCGTTTTATACTAACCAGAAATCCAAAAGACAACTTTCTACAACCCTCGTAATATTAAAATATAATATAATAATATATCTAACAATATATATATAAATAATATATATAATAATAATCAGAAGAAAAGTGTCAATTTCTGCACGCTTCGCTTTTGATTGGTGGTAGCCTAATTCGCTATTTGTAAGTCATATCCTGCCACGGCCTAATTAAATAGCTTACTTCAAGCTGTTATTTCCTTTCTATCTTTCTTACTTTTTATATTACCTTGATAGTTTACTGATATGATAAACATAGATATTAAAAGTGTAATTAATAGGTAGATGAAACCACACGAAAATTTGCGTTGAGCTTCCAACACGATTAGATGTAAATACAGAAATAAATAAACCACTATTCACAATTTATAGACACTTCCTTCTTATGAAACAAATGAATGTATTATTATTAAGGTCGTTTAGAGATGCTGACTATCAAGCTTAATAAAATAACCTTAATATTATTAGAGAAATAACCCTTGGCTTCTGAGAGAGAATACTGCCATCGAAAACTATCACCAAAATGTCTAACAAAGTAATTTAATTCTTGAAAAATTAGTACACTATAAGACAGTTCCGAATTAAAAAAATTGTCAAACGCATGTTTTAGCCAATTTTTAAGGTACGGACACACTGCACCACGACGATACAACGCACGGATATCTACTTAAATTAATATTAACGCACAGTATAAATTGAATGCGGACACTGCCATAAGTTAAAACACGAAGTTCGCTTGAGTTGTCTCGTCGCGTTTTGGTAAGTCCATTATTATTTAAGTAACAGTAAAATATATATATTATTTTGTTAATATGCATTAAGATCCATTTAGCATACTTTTCGTCATTGGTGATAGTCAGCATCTGTCCACGGCTCCCTTTGCAATAACTAATACATTGTTTTTTAAGTTCTGTGTGCCTTATTTTATTAGTTATTATTGGTCTCATGCTTTTACCGTGGGAAAGGTTAGAAAACAGATTCGAATTGAGCGTAGAAAACACTCTGAATAAAAAATTATAAAAATATTTCACCAGGAACGTATGAACTTTACACGAAGTAAACAATTTTACTACACCAAAGTAATAAAAAGTCACGATCATTAAATATCCGAGTAAGAATCTCATCAAAATTGGCTTATTCATAATTTTTCCTTCTTACCCAAAAGTATCAAGTAATAGTATGAATAGATCTCTTGTAATATTACACAAAAACAAGACACTAATATGAATCTATAGATAAAACTAATTGTACCGAATCCAAATATTACATCACACATAGCCCAGTAAAGGTAAGTGCACATTATACCAGGCCACAATGTCGCAGTGCGACACGAAAATCCATGCGAATATTTCCCATGCATTTATTACGGTCTCTGCGATGGCAGATTGCAGCAGTTCTCAATATCACGCAGGGGATCGCCAAGCAGTGTATGCAGCACGTTGTCGCACGTTGAAACATATTCAATGTTCATTTATACTGTAATAGACAATTTGCCGTATGCCGTGCCAAGTTTAGATTTCGTCGCTGAAGTGCACTTTTCGGGAGTGGCCATAATATGCACTTACCTTTACGCAGTGAAGTGTGACCTAGTACTTATTGACAGCCCTACACTGTCCTCCCATTCCTATTAACACTGTAATTTGAAAACATTACAAAAGCCAATTATTTTAAAAGAGTAACTGTGAATTTTCTGGCCGGCTCCATAGGAAACGATCAATTGGCAATTGCTTCTGACGTTTCTTAGGTGCCCATATAGGTTTATGTGAAATAAAATAATTTGATTTTGATGTTTATAGATACTGTTAGTGACACAGATGCATTGCTCAACAGATGTTTTAATCTTTACCACGGTAACGCAACTAAAATGTTCGAAACGTTTGTATCATAATAATTATACCTTTTGTGTGCTTCAAATAGAATTAGTTACCTTAGTTAACTAACCTAAGTTAGTTGAAATAATTTTATCGATGTCTTGACGGACTTGTATTTAATTAAGGAAAAATTGTGTATATCTTTAATTTAAACGAAAGCAATCGTACTCATATTAAATTTGTGTAAGTTAAAGATTTTATATTGTCTGATCATTGTAATAATTTGGTGTCGCAACGACGTGTAGGTTAAGTGTATGTTCGAAGATTTTCGTCTTAATATTATTAAGTGTAATTAATGTCCTCAACTAGTTATTAATTATGATAATTTTTTGTTTGTTATTGAATTGTTTTTCACCTTTCTCGTCACGAGTAACGGCGTTTGTTGTATGGGAATTGAAGATTAGAGTAGACCTCTAACAATACCATGTTTATATTTGTACTAATATCAGTGAAGGCTACCATTGCCTGAATAACTTACCCATACTTGGTTGAAATTGTTCAATAATTAAACGCTTTGGTCTTCAAAAATCTAATAGTACAGGTACACACAGCTACATATCTAGCTATACATTTCCAGTTTAAGCTAATCTCGCATTGTGTAGGATTTCCGTACAATGCAAGGTTAGCGTAAACTGGAAATGTATAGCTTGATGTGTAGCCTTGTATACCTATAACTTCAACAATAATCTTTTCAGTGTTATCTATTACTAAAAAGAACTTAAGAAGAAAATAATAGACTGGTTTGTTTCTACCTAGTATGCGAAGCTTAATTTCAATCAAGCCTTTGAACGATCACGAATGGAGCATTCTGTAAAATAATTATTTACTCCAGCAAAATTATACCAATTATTAAAACGTAATAAGTAACTAAAGGATTTTCATTGAACATTGTCTATAATTTAGATTGAACATTGTCTACAGGTTATGTTGAACATTGTCTACAGTTTATGTTGAACACTGTCTACAATTTATGTTGAACATTGTCTACAATTCCCACAAAACAAACTGACCAGTGAAAATGGCATTACGCAAACGAACACCACACTAATGATACAAATATAGATGATAGATAGTTACATGAGAGGAAATTCCTAAATTATTTTAATATGTAAGGTACTTAATATTACGTCATACAATAATAGACTTCTATGGGAATCTTGTCCTCAATAGTAATAGTGTTAGGAAAATAGTCGACTAGCGGCGCGGTTAAACTGACGTGGCGATCGCGCGAACGTGCGCCTCGATTTGTTAATTACTGTGACAGCTGACTGTAGTGCTCGAAATGGAACGATTAGAAAATTAATAAATAAAATAACACTATTGACGAAGGAGAATTTTTAAATGTATTTGTAGGTTAAGTTCAGAATTTTCGCGCATACAGTCAGCTTTGTTTGTACTTATAGTTTGATCCGTGCCGCGTCATGTCGCAGGCCGCAAGCCGCGTTAGTGTGACCGCACCTTTACTGTTCAGTCACTTGTATCACGAAATCATTGCCACTTACTACGTTTAAGATTTATGCACTATGCTATAATATACATATATTATAATATATAAATATAATAATATTCGTATTGTACGTTCTAAGTCATAATAGCTCAATAATTTATGAAATCCGTAATTAAATAATTGTAATAAATAGTTATTAAGCAATTATTATAAAACTAGGTGGAATGCAAAGTTAGGGTAAGGCGAAATAATATACATAATAAAAAGTTAATAATTTAAGTGGTAAGGTTAATCGTTTAAGTCCCATTTTGTAATGTTAATTAAAAATCAAAAATCAAGCACTACCATTACCATTATGAATACACTCATGACTTCTTACTGCTAACATTGAAATGTATTATAAATATGAACTATAAATATTAAATGTTATGCGTTAATAATAAATACATGTGTTTTATTCGCAACGTTTACACCTACTTTCCACAATATATTACACAACAAAAGACACTCACACTATAATTTCACACGTAAGACTAATTATTTAGATGTTCTTCAAAGTAAATGACATTGAAACTTGATTAGATATTAGTATAACCATAATCAGCCCTATAACGTTACCTTGGCCTGTGTCCCACTGCTGGGACACAGGCCTCCTCTCGGTGAGAGGTAGTGAGCCGTACTCCGCCCAGTGCGAGTTGTGGATGTCACATGTCTTCGAATTTTTGGTTAGATATTATTAACCCATATTAACCTAATAATTGCTGCACGATTACTGACAAATGCGTGCACTGACTGGACAGGTCCACTCAATCTGCGTGGTTTTTCCTCAAAAGACCATTTCAGACACAAATCTACATAGTCTTCACATGATCTAACCAAGATTATGTCTGGACTTTAAAAGAGACTGTGACCTTTGAGTTTGTTTCGGCCTTCTCAGAATAGTCAGATAGGAAACGCCGACCTCATCTAGTTTTTAAAATATGATTGATGTGTAAAAGTGTTTGTACAAACCTACTAACAGAATTAAAATCATTTATTTTGTTTTATTTTATTTTTGACTGACATATATTTTGATTAACTTATTGTTCCTAACTGAATTGGAGTTTGGCTCAAACACAAAGCTGATTATTACTTGACAATTTTCTAATGACTGTCGCGATCTCCTTCGATTTCATACGAAACTATAAATATGCCAGGTTTACCACATATAAAATAAACGAAACGAAAACACATTCTTCCAATAATTTATTCCTATCCAAAGCTACTACTAAACAAAGCCCAAGGGTTTAAACCAGTATCCATCTTAGGAGATGGTGCATTATAGTACCCCTGTACTAAGTCAACTAGAGATATTGGGCAGGTGAACTGGTCACAATTCGAGAGGATATGGCCGAGGCGGTGCGCTGCGTCGTAGGTTGCATGCTCCAATGGTTCTGATGCAAGGATTTCCGTCATTGGTAACCTGGAAAGAAGAAGTGAAAAGAGGTAAAGTAAGTATCAATAAAGAGATAAATTATAGGACCACGTTGGTAAAGGCTTATTCAACTGGAGACAGCATTAATCTAAATTGATTAATATAACTAAAGACTTGTAGAAACATGAATAGAAGTAAAGATAGATAGGCCGAAGGTATCGTGAAACAAACAGAAAGATGATATACCTTAATAGGCAGGTTAATAGGCGAAAAGACGTTTTCACGTCAAAAAGGAATCAGGTTTTGTTATAAAGTAATAATTTACTTCATAACAAAACCTGATTCCTTTTTGACGTGAAAACGTCTTTTTGCTCAGCGTACTGGTGGTATGTTCAATATTTCTGACCGAGAAAATATTGTAAGGTTTCATTGGAAAATAACTACTACACTTTTTATAACCAAAATGGTTTTGGCTGGACCATACAATATTGTGAACATAAATTTAAAATTCATAAAAATATAAAAACTCTATACTTACGAAAACAATGTCCTGAACATCTCTTCAACCATGTTCTCCCCATGAGGAACAAGCCTTTGCGTGGTCTCACACAACGTCTTGAGAATACACTGCCTTCCATTGTAACCCATGCTGAAATAAACAACAAATCATTTAGCCTCATAGCAGATATATTTCATGATAGTCTTTTGTTGAAACGAATATTTATAGAAGCGAATTTTTATATGTTTGAGCTCGCTCACTCATGCGAAAGCGGCTGAACGGCGTTGATAGATTTCCAAAAAGGTGAAACATGCCTTGGAATAACAAATACGGACACTCTATCATAATGTAAAAGTTTCATAAGAAATCCTTAGTCATGAGCAAGACAAATTTCTACTTAAGTGATTTTATGTTCTATCTCAAAACTCGACGAAGTCGTCTACGATGGTGGTGATAGAGCGATACGTCTAAAGTGGAAATGGGTAGTACACCTGGCTAGACGTGCAGATTGCCGTTGGAGTAAGTTGACTGAATGATGGCCAAGGTTAGGCCTTAGAAACCTAGCACGTCCAAAAGCATTAAGTTTTGAGTTGAGCTGCACGATTACTGACAAATGCGTGCACTGACTGGACAGGTCCACTCTTTCTGTGAGGTTTTTTCCTCAAAAGACCATTACAGACTCAAATCTTCACATGATCTGACCAAGATTATGTCTGGACTTTAAAAGAGACTGTGACCTCTGAGTTTGTTTCGGCCGTTCTTCTCAGAGTAGTCAGATAGGAAACGCCGACCTCATCTAGTTTTAAAATATTATTGCCGTGTAAAAGTGTTTGTACAAACCTACTTACAGAAATAAAATCATTTATCATTTATAGCCCGTTGGGTCGACGATCACCAAAGTCATAGGAAACACCTAGATGAGCGAAGCATGGAACCAAGAAGTAAAGCAGAAAGGAAAGGAGGTCTATACCTAGCAGTGGGCGATTCCAGGCTGATATGATGGTGATAACGATCAAAACTTACTTCTCCATAATCTTCTCCAACTTTCCGTACAGCTCTCGTCTGCTCCTCCTCTGTTCCATTGGCTTCGTCAATCTGTTATGCCTGCGGTAGAACTTGGCGGTGTCTGTGGCGTTGGGCAGCTCGTATGCTATGCCCCAGTTCATGCCCCACGTGAAGGTACCGGGGGCTGATGTCGGGGATGGCTGGCCAATCACACCTACTGTCATGCAGCCGGCACACTGAAATATACAGATGATTCCACTAGTTATTTGTTAGAATCTTAGGTCCAGGTGGTCACCACCAACTTTCCGTAGTAAAACTTTCCGGGTAGTAACCCGCATCTCTTCCCCATACTGAACGAAGATTAAAATAATACTGCTATAAGAGGTGATGGTAGGGTCGTCTGTTTCAGATTCTGGATAAGCATTATGTTCAGGGTTCCGTACCCAAAGGGTAAAACGGGACCCTATTACTAAGACTCCGCTGTCCATCCGTCTGTCTGTCCGTCTGTCACCAGGCTGTATCTCATGAACCGTGATAGTTAGACAGTTGAAATTTTCACAGATGATGTATTTCTATTGCCGCTATCACAACAAATATTAAAAAACAGAATAAAATAAATATTTAAGTGGGCTCCCATACAACACACATGATTTTTTTGCTGTTTTTATAGATAATGGTACGGAAACCCTCGTGCGCGAGTCCGACTCGCACTTGGCCGGTTTTTATCTTATTTCCTCCAGATTATTAAAACAATTTTATTTGTCGGTAAAAGTAACCGGAACTTATCTGGCGATTGTGAAACAGGCCATACCTGAATAAATATTTTCAGCGAGATTTTATTTAGGTACCTAATGTCTTTAATCATCGGTTATCTAATTATGACATGTATTATTACATGAAAATTTTCGTACAAATCGCGGAAGTATGAATTTGCCAATGAAACAGAATTATCTACGAGAGTTTTGATATTCCGTTGAACTTTTAGTAAGAAAGAATCTCAAAGTAAATGCGTTCAGCACGCCTCTTAAAAGGGCGACATACAGTCGTCTACGTAGCAAATAATCTCACTAAGTTATTCAGCTCTCATACTGCCATCAAATAGAGCTCCAGTGGAAATTATGTACCTACATGTCTCATAAAGGTAAGCTAGCCACTTTAGTAATAGCAGTCTTGCGTTAGTAAGCCGTGTGCGAGCATCACAAGAATTTTAAACTAACTCCTTATGGCAATGAACATCAACCTGATAATAATTTATTCCAACATCACCATGGAAATATATATGTGAAGGAAAAACGACGCTCATAAATCGTGGATAAGACGTAAAAAAGTCTCTTAAAATTTAAGAGAGATAAAATTCCAAAAAGTACGTAATCAACCAAGTTTTATGTGTCTGGGTGATACGTTTTAAGGCTTTGCATCTAAGCTAAGAGCTGCTCTAATACATACGAGTTTCTTTCCAATTTTGCCGGGTTCTGTTTCGAATTAAAACTTTTATTATTACATTTTATGCCCATCTGTTTATTGCTATACAAAACATAGCTCACTTTGGTGCTCTACCTAACTTACTTTAATAAATCTCGTTCCAAAACCAGTTTTATCTAATAAATCTCTATATATAAAAAAACAAACTGACTGACATATAAACGCATAGCCGAAACTACTGGGACTAGGAACGTGACATTTTGCAGATGGCTTCCTTTTATAATGTAGGGAAGCACTAAGAAAGGGTTTTTGGGAATTCGAACTTTAAGGGCGTGAAAAGGGGGGATACCATAGTGAAAAAAAAAATTTCATTAATCAATAAACTTGAAAATTTACCCGAATACTTTTCTTATTAAATACAAAAGATCGTAAGATGCATTTTTTTAAAATTACCTTTTAATAGAGTTGGAGAGGTGTAACATTTGTAGATGAAAATACGAAATATACGCGGATGAAGTCGCGGGCGAAGTGCTAGTTAATAAATAAAATGTAAACTTACCGAAAAACTGGAGCCTTCTGGGAAAGCAACATATCTCTTTCGTCTCGATAATACCTTGGAACCAGCTTTGGCAGCACACAATTCACCAGAACAACAGGCCAGCATCAAAAGAACAAAACATTTCGATTTTAGAACCATTTTCAAAGAATGTTGAATCTCGTCTTCAACCTTTCATAGATGGATATAGTAATGCACAGCTTACGGCTTATCCGTTAAACCGTGTCAAAGTAACGGTTCCAGTAATTTTCATGTTATTATTAAGCTAACTGTGGCCACACGAAGTGAATGACATACTGAACTAATTCGTAATGTCAATCGTGCTTAGTTGTCGAAAATCTAATGTTAATTTGAAATACTATAATTACATTCGTGTAAATTAATTTAGGTGGAAACTAAAATTGATTTGTACCTATGTGTGATTAATTGATAAAGATCAAAAGTGTATTTATGATTAAATTTTCCAGTAATGTACACTATACATGCATAAACTCAAGCATTTTGCCCATGGGGGTAGGCAGAAACTACAGAACGCCACCTACGACGATCCTTACAATCTCAGTTTGCTTTGTTTTATACATTATGGTCATACACGCACGGCGCGCTGGTTGCGAGTACTTTTAATAATCATGGTCTGGAAGTTTGAGTAATTTTTGTGGCCTACCCAAATGTCCCTTTTTTGGTATTATTCGGCGAATTGTTGAGCTCCTTAAGTTCTGAGTTGAGCTGCACGATTACTGACAAATGCGTGCACTGACTGGACAGGTCCACTCATTCGCTGTGGTTTTTCCTCGAAACTACATGGTCTTCACATGATCTGACCAAGATTACCTATGTCTGGACTTTAAAAGAGAATGTGACCGCTGAGTTTGTTTCAGCTTTTCTTCTCAGAGTAGTCAGTTAGGAAACGCCGACCTCATCTAGTTTTTAAAATATGATTGACGTGTAAAAGTGTTTGTACAAACCTACTTACAGAAATAAAATCATATATCATTTACGCACCCGACCTTTCCAGTACTGCCTATGTTATTATTATGTATAATCATACTTAAACATTAAAAAACGAACAATCTCCATTCCTAATTGCATTTTACAGCAAAAATTAACAAAATAAAGCTCTGAAATGTTCACATTTACGTGAAAAATACGTCAAATAAAATATGGAAACTGCCAATACCTTTAACCTTATAAATTACATTGTCAAAATTCATTCTCATACACACATACATCGAAAAACATAACCCACCCGAGCCACTGGGTAAAAATGGATTTAAAAATCCCGTCAAGACAGCCGTCAAAATATGAAAAGTTGATTAATTAACCCTGAAACACACTGAAAACCTTTCACAACGGGTTATTGAAGGTCGATTCATTTGCCTGTTAACGCGGGTTCCGTCAAAATTGGGAATCAATTATACCCAAAAGTTATCACGGAGTAGGTAAATGCTTTTAACCCTTCATATCTTTTTTAGTCCATTGTCGGATATTTTGAGATGGATCGTGAAAAAGATGTTTTATTTTGATCAAAATCTAGCTTTATAAAAGGATTAAACTGGTTAGAATTATATGAAAAAAAATGTAGTTATTTAATATTTTTATTTGACAAAAAATATGCTATTAATATCAATCAAATCACATCACTTTTATTTGTAAACACAGGTAAAGAAATACAGATCTTATATTTGATGAAAGAGCGCTATGTTATTCCAGGAGGCGTACAAATATGATTTGCATCTAGCTCAAGATTACAAATTAAAATTTCTAAAAATATATTTGTAAATCATGAATAATTATGATATTTAATTAGCAAAATAAATTGAAAAATCACAAAATATTATTATTAAACACTTTTGTTAAGTGGAACATTATACCTACATAATTATTTTACCCCTCATAGTGTAAAATACTTTGACACTTCTGTTCTTATAAGATTTAAATCATAAGAAAAGAAATGTAGAATTATTGTAAAACATTTTGTACAATTTTATATTAATAACATAACATCTCGCCTGTATTTTTAGAAGGGTTAGGCAGAGATACAGTACAGTCACATTTTGTCCTTTAAAATAACCTAAAATATTTTTTTATTTGAAAACAAAGTTTCAATTAACCAAAATTACTACTAAATAACGCCCAAGGATTCCTCCCAAAATCAACGTTCGGCGCTGGCGCGTTATAATACCCTTTGATTAAATCCACCATTGAGATTGGGCATCTGAATCTGTCGCACGAGTCAACGATATGGCCTAGACGATGTGCTGCGTCGTAGATGGCATGTTCTAGAGGTTCTGTCGGAAGTACTTTTGTTGGTGGCATTCTGTGAAAGAAATATGAGTTTGGTTTTTCAATCTGTTCGCAGGCGGGATCGCTGATGAGGGTGTAAAATCCGTATTTACTATACCTACCAGCCATAAGATATTTTCGAAGGCATTGTTTGAGCCGTCTAACGAATTATCCTATCTTTGATCAGACAATTAACTAATAAAGGTAGACAAGTATAATAAAAGAGAACAAAATTATCAAGGAGGTCTAGGCCCTGCAGTGGAAAACCACAAGCTCATAATAATAATAAATAAAAATAATCAAGTTGTAAAAAAAGAAAAAGGTGGCAATGGCCTGTGTTTTGAGCAAGCTACCAGTCGACAATGAAGCAGTCTATTTTATAGAACATTAGTTATAATTGTATTTTTTTTCTATTCTACATAATGTTGCTAATAGTTGTCGTAGAATAGTTACTCAGCTAAAATAATACTCACGAGAACAAAGTTCTGAACATTTCTTCAACGACGTTCTCTCCATGTGGCACAAGCCTTTGAGTGGTCTCGCATAAAGTCTTCAGGATGCATTCTCTGCCGCTGTAGCCCATACTGAAATGTATAAATAAGTCTATCTTAGAACAAGCAAATATACCTCAATGAAAACTTGAACCATTGAAAAACGTTGGGCGCTTTCCAAAACATCAGCCGAAGAAGAAAGAGATTCTTAAAACCCGATCCCTGAAATTTGGTTTTTTCAATGCTAATGACATTAGTGGTCAACGTGAGGAGATCGCCGCTTTCCTCCGCGATCATCAGCTAAACATTCTCCTCTTACAGGGAACCTTCCTAAAGCCTCCATCATCATAACCCGAACATTGCCAACTATAAACTAATTCGCAATGACAGGTCTCGTTGTCACAAGGGCGGTACCCTAATTTACTACAAAAATTCAATGTACTGCATTTCTGTAGACCCACCTCCACCTCCTGTCCTCTCACACCTGGGGATCTCGGTCTGTCAGCTCGGCATAACTGGTCATCAACCGATCATCATCATTTCCACCTATATCCACCTAATAATGGTCCGAAGGATCCCATCTCTCTCACCAAGGACCTCACTGCCCACTTCGGTATTAGTGACTCCATCATCTTGACGGGGGATCTTAATGCCAAACATCCTGTTTGAAATAGCAACACGACTTCTACCAGAGGTAGGATCATGTTCAATCGCTCCGATTAACCCAACTCATTTCCCTGGCGATCCCAACCATCATCCCGATGTTCTCGATGTAGCGCTGCTCAAGAATGTAAACCTCTGTTTGCAATCTATAGGTTGACGCTAAAGTCGAACGTAGAGCTTCCCTCCCACCCGTTGAAGATCACGATGATCTTCTGCCTCCCATTACTCCAGATGAAGTGCACGACATCATTAAAGGGCTCCACGCTCGGAAAGCCTCCAGTTAGGACGGTATTACCAATAAGATGTACAAGCTCCTCCCCTCTCATAATGCTTATGACCGCCATCTTCAATGGCGCCTTGAGCAACAACATCTTTCCGAAAACATGGAAAGAGGCCACCGTTAAAAGTATCCCCAAGCCAGGCAACTCTAAATCTAAGCCCACGAGCTACCGTCCCATTCATATAATCAATGTTCTCGGCAAAATCTACCAGAAGCTTGTTCATAAACGTCTCAAAGACAATGCCGAAGCAAAGAACCTCATCCCCAACGAGCAGTTTGGTTTCCTAACCCAACACTTGTGCATCCGACAGGTCCAGGTGGTGGTGTGCTCTAGCACTGAAGCGCTGGTCTCCAGCGTATTGCGATGACGGGTGTGCTATTCTTCGACATAGCGAAAGCATTCGACAAAGTCTGGCACAACGGCTTATTATATAAGCTTTACCAATTCGGAGTGCGAGACCGTCTCGTACGCATCTTACGATACTTTTTGTCGGACCGCACTTGTAGCTATCGCATCGAGGGTGGACTCTCGTCCCCTCACCCTATTCGCGCGGGAGTCCCTCAGGGCGCCGTGTTATCTCCCCTAATCTTCACGCTATTCACCAGCGGTATTCCCAAGAGTAAAAAGGCTCAGTTAGCTCTATCCGCCGACGACACCGCCATTTATTATACGGGCCGCTGTCAGAACTCTATCGCTCACACTCTCCAAATCTCCGCAAACGTGTCAAGCGGAAATGGAGAATCAAGGTCAACCCCGATAAGAGTCAAGCGGTTCTTTTTTCGTGACCGCGTCGAATCACTCCCTCCCTCCCCAGTGCGATCACTATGTATGGCAAGCCGATCCCTTGGGAGAACCGATCTAAATACCTAGGTGTGACCCTTGACCACCACTTTACCTTCAGTGAACACATATAGACGACTCGTTCGCGCACTTCCTTCGCTCTCGGTAGGCTCCACTTCATATTGACCGCCCGCAGCAAGTTGTCACTCAAGAGGAAATTGCGCATCTACACCGCGATCATTCATCCCATCATGACCTATGCTTGCTTCGTCTTCGCCCACGCTAAGAGACTCTGCACTTAGATCTTAGAATGCCCACCGTTCAATAGTTCATGAAACGCCTTTCAAAACGTTTCTTTGACTCTGTTTTAAAGCACCCCACCCCCTGATAATGGTGGCTGCCCGCATAGATAGGATTCGCCGCCCAAGGCATACCTTAACTATCCCCGACGACGCCACTACCCTCCTCCAGGAGAGTAGTAAGGCCACCAGTACTCTTCGAAAACACAAAAACAGACAGCCGTCCTTCCGTCCTCACCGCCAAGGCCCGCCGCGACCCCCCAAACTATGTCCGGTGTCCGCTCCGACCCTTGCTCGATTCAGTTCGCACCGCTGAGCCTTAATTTAGCCCCAAAATAATATGATGTAACCTGTCCCTTGCTGCTCTTCCCCAAAGACGCCCTAAGCCGAGGTTCATACCCCACAGGGGGTGCCCCTTAGCGTGTAATTACTTAGTTTTTAAGTTTTTTAAGCCCTGGCTGAAGGCCTTAATTTATTGAGGCACCCACAGGCAAGCCCGGTTAAGCAACCGGCCGGCCCTCCTACGTTATACTGCGACATACCACTTCAAAAACAAAAAAAACTACATAAAAAAAAAAAACTTATCGTGTTATTGAGTGCTAACTCAAAGAACCGTTGTTGAAACTGACCAGGTACTCTTAAAGGTTGGTGTAGTATTTGCCAATTGGAATATAACTTTAGAGGCCGTTAAGAAAGTCAACGGTTCAGACACCTAAGCTTGGAACTTCAAATGATGCTACGTAAAACCTTAACTAATACTAACGATATTATTTTATGGCTTGACACACATATAGCGTCATGTTGGAACGTGTCCAAAATAAGTTCACAAGACACTTGTATTTCAAGCTGTATGGGGTATATCCATTTTACCCATTGATGTACACTACACTATTTGTACTGGGTATGGTAGGGTACAACGCGTTAAAGGTGCGACAGAACTTTGCAGTCGTAGTGTATGTAGTAAAGCTACTGTGTGGCGGGGCGCATAACCCGGGAGTACTGCGGCACGTGGACCTTGGCGTACCAGAGCGGTACGTGTGGAGGCGGCGGCGTCCGCCCCTGCTTGCTGTGCCGGCAGCCAAAACCAACCTACTGGCGAGAACTCTTCTCACTAGAGCCTTGCGGGTGGTGCACGAAATTCACGAGAGGGTTGATGTATTGTGGTGGAACTTGAGTGAATTCGCAAAAGTTACATTATATACATAAAATATGTTATTTAGATGTAGGTTAAGATTTAGGATATCGGATGTAATTTTATAGGATGTAGATTAAGGATTTAGCATATAAGGCCACTCTATCGCATTAGATCGCTGATCTGAAATGTTAGTTGTAGGTAAGATTTACGTAAATAAATAAATAAAAACTTACTTGTCTAAAATAGTCTCCAGCTTTCCATAAAGCTCTCGTCTATTGATCCTCTTCTGTAGATGCTGTTTATATTTCTTCTGTTGGTAGTAAATGGCAGTTTCTGTGACGTTGGGTAATTCGTAGGCTATTGCCCAGTTCAGACTGAAGGAGAATGTACCCGGATTGGACGAGGGGGCAGGCTGCCCAATCACACCTACTGTCATACAACCGGCACACTGGAAAGAATGATAATCATACTCGTATAATGGAATAACAATAATATAATGGAATATATCATGCCAACATGTAGATAAGAAATTGTCTCGCATATGGGCAAAAAGAAGGGAAGAGATCACAAACAGACGAACCAAGGCGCTTACTCACCGGGTAGATACTAGTTTTATCAGACCAGACTTTTATATATTTCACAGTAAGTCATTAGTGTTCAAGATAAACTCAGAATGTAAATAAATAGAAAGTAGGTATTACGATTATTTGGTTATTTCATGTTTTACTATTCGAAAAAACACAACACAATTTAAAACTTACCGAAAAACTGGATCCTTCTGGGAAAGCGATATATCTCTTTCTTCTGGACAAAACCTTTGACTGAGAAATATCGCTTGTATTCGACAACGCACTGAACTGTATACCACTTAAAAATATTACGACTAATAAATTGATATTGAAATACATCGTCAAAATAAACTAGAAGATGATAAAAATTATACTCGAAAATCAAAAGTGAACCAGACACGACCAATCAAAAATAAAATACCACCATTTGTTATAAGTTTTCATAAAATCGCGTAAAAAAAATATACCTATCACTGTGGAGATAAAACAGTGGAATGAAGTTCAATTATGACTAACGGGAAACTCATTCGCCTCTATTGTTCAAATTTGATAACTGTATTGTTTCATAATGACGCTAAAAGACACCAATCGACGTGTCAGATTCATAGGAAAGTGCCCTTATTTGACAAATTAGTATCAATAAAGAATATCGAAGTCGCATTGTTGCGATGCGTGCATTTCCTAAATATCTTTAGAATGAGACGTAACTTATCTCGGTCACGCCTTGAAAGAATGCAAGATTTAAAAACTGATAACATTATTTTGAAGAATTCTCAATTTTTTGAGGCAATCATAAAAACAAAACTAAGCTGAATTGATTAAGACGGTCAAGCTAATCACACATCATTTCAAAATGCCATGGCTCGTTAGTAAGCCGCAGACATCATGAAACGGGCATTCGTTAATGAGCTGCCAAAGAACAATTAACAAAAACAAATGCAAACTACACACGACTTTTTAAAACCAGCAGTCTTTAAACAACCGTTAACAACACCGAGTCATTGCCAAAGCATAATTTAACTTAAACAACATCAAACATTACTTCAAAAATAATCATGTACATACTTAACCAGTCATAAAAGTAAGCTTAGGGTAAAAAGAATCCCAATTAGCATATTGTTGGGGTAAAAACCTGAACACGATGACGGATAGCAGACATTCCATTAGGCGTGTAACGCGACAGAGGCCGGAATATGGTAGCGCCATTACCCCAAATCCGTTGGTATACAAATCATGTCCCTTATTGCGTTTGTGGACGAAATCGATGAGATCTTTACGGTTTTCGATGGGTTTTAGCTATGGTGATATTTGGGACGATTTTATAGAATGGTATTGATACACGCATAGTTTAAAGTCTTTTCTTCAATGTAGCCTAACAGCCTAAATTTCCAAAATTAATACTATTAAGGGGCTGATTTTTCCAACGCTCAGATATCCGAGAAATAACTTTGAAATTTTGTTTTCCTACACAAAATACAAAATATGCCAGACGTCAATTTTATTGCACGGATAAAAGTTATCTGACATTGAAAAGATCAGCCCTAAAGTATGTTATCTGAATCATATAGGTACTTACGTAATCACCATAGTAACTAATGTCGAATAAAGGCATCAATACCCACGCATTTAATTTACGCTTTCAAATATCCATGGGAGTCAGCAGGGTAATTAAAATGGGAAACAGCTTACCATCGTCGACTACATAAACCGGCTTATCATAAGGTAAGAATATGCTCAAACGTGATTCTCTCTTCTTCATTAAGGGGATGCTTAGCTGTAGCCCGCCAAATTCAAATATTCTTCAGTTTTTTGCAATTTGCAGTTCTGTTTTACGTCGTATGTTAATCAAAATGTGATTCGCGACCGTAGAAATTATATATTTCTTGAATAATAATCATCAATTTCATATAAATCGTCAAACTTTGGAAATTTGTTCCACCTAAGAAGTTTTCAGAATATTTCATATGAAAATTCTTAGGTGGAATAAATTTCCAAAGTTTGAATTTGGCGGGCTACTACAACTAAGGATACACCTTAATAAAAATCTGAAATTCATTCCTTCACTGATAGATAACACACAGCGTAAACAGCCAGCATGAAATTTTGCGCAAGAGTTCCTTTTATAACGAAAGTGAGTACTCAAGAAGAATTTTTGGAAATCCTTCTACTAAAGGTATTAAATAGGGGATAAAAGTTTGTCATTTTTGCCGCATGGTTATACCAAATAAATTACTAGCTGCAGCCCCCGAACTTCGTCTGCGATCCAGGATGAAACCTAGTCTATGTTCTTACCCAGGTCATGGTCTATCTGTGTGCCAAATTTCATCCATATCCGTTCAGAAGTTTTTGCGTGAAAGAGTAACAAACATCCATCCATCCATACATCCTCACAAACTTTCACATTTATAATATTAAGTAGGATTTTCGGTATAGTTTCTAGTAATAATTATATAGGACAACGTAAATCCAGACTTACATAATCGCAGCTGCTGATTTCAAAAGCCTGCAGCTAACAACTTACACGATTATCCCGTTTTTATATATCACAAACTGTGTGTGACATTACAACCTCTGTAGCAGCCCTTATAATCCCTTTTCTCTCCCTCTTATGCCACTTGAAATTCAAGTCAAGATTGAAAGCAATAAAATTTAACGATTTTACTCCCCCGTGCAGTGAAGGTTTATAACTACTGTGCTCTGAATGTCAGCTGAATCTGTAAGACTGAGTAAAATTGTAATGGCATGGTTATGCCAAAGAACGACAAGTCATAAGGGTCACAATAAAGGTAGACGCGCACCTAGACACGCCGCAGGAGACGTACGCGCCGCAGTCATCATATTTTATAAATCTTTATATATATAAAAATTACGTGTCACGTTGTTTGTCCGCGATGGACTCCTAAACTACTGAACCGATTTTAAATTTGATTTGCACACCGTGTGCAATTTGATCCAACTTGAAAGATAGGATAGCTTACGTCTCAATTTATAGTCGCAATATTATTTTATTGCAAATTATTTATATATTATATTTTGACAGTCACAATTATCTGTTAGCTCCAAACGATTCTAACAGATGGCGATATCTGTTGACTGGATTGAGTAAGTATTCAATAGATGGCGCTATGTTAAAAATACAAACGTTTCATATAAGCTACAATTTAATAAAGAGAAAAGATATGATTGTTTGTTTGTATTGAATAGGCTCCGAAACTACTGAACCGATTTCAAATATTCTTTCACTGTTGGGAAGCTACACTATCCGGGTGACATAGGCTATATTATATTATGCTTTGCTACCCGGGCGAAGCCGGGGCGGGTCGCTAGTATAACTATGAAATAGTATGCAACATCGCGCACCTATCCACGCCGAACGACCCGCATTTCAATAAAATGCTGTAATATAATTATGACTCCGGCTCGTACGGCTCCTGCGGCGTGTCTAGGTACGCATCCCCTTTAAGGGGCCAGCTAGCTTTGGCAGATTTTGTGGTGATATTGGAAGGCAGAAAGGTGTTAAAGATAATAAGTATTCTTGTCTTAACCGCATTTAACAATGTCTTATGGTTCACGATAAGTTAACCATCCAGGTTTCCAGCCAGAAGGTAAAATTACTTTTTTATAAAATTGTTGTCGCAGTAAAAAAATCAGGTCAAACCCTTAATTTCTACCACGTTTCCTAATAAAAACATATTTCAATCTCCAATCTGTTTAAGTCACAGACTGTGTACTAAAGCGGATATCAAAATCACCTGGAACAAACACATCTCTAAAAATATCTACCTACGATCCAAAACCCTGTATTTAGCGATCCCCGAAACTAAGGTCTTTACCCCCTTTATCCGTACAGTCTCAGCGTTCAAAAGATTTATGAAAACATACATCACCGTGGCGACTTGACCTCCCCTACTAATGGCTGACGAACGATACTTATGGCCATCGTTATTATTTGAGGACAAAGGCCCGATGGCTTCGACAAAAACTTGACAAATTCTATGTGTGTTGGGTGAATGAGGTCATCGGTTGTTTTTCTGAAGTTCTGGTTCAGTTACTTACTAGTTTGGGGTTTGCAGATGGATCGGGTTGGTCTTTCATGTTTTTACCGACTGTTCCAGAAGAAGGTTAATGTTTTTATTTTCCTTAGGCTTCTGAATTTCATACAGGGGCCTGTACTCTAATAGAATACCAAAGGATAATGCAGGTATTGGGACAAATCATTATTTAGGGCGAATTTCACCAACGAACTTGAAAGTGATCAGCACGTCTAAACCCCGCGTTCAGTTTCATTGTTGAAATTCGCCATTAGTTAATCTCGACTTTGAGTAAATTGTAAAGGAAAGGGGGAATGTCGAAAAGCAAAGTCTTTTGGCAAAAAAAAAATTGTAAGCTTCTACTAAATGATCCTGAATGAACCTAAATTCGACTTTTAAGCTATTTCTACAATGTCATTCTATCAGACAACGTTAACATTACACCATACCATGAAATAAAGTTTAAACACAAATAGTAGGGCACATAAAAGCCACCGGTGTGTAAGGCGATAACCGTTTTCGGGATCCAGCACTAAAAAGCATTTGCCAATCGGTAAGAACGTGTTTTGAGCTGAACTTAAGCTGAGGTTGTGTTCAGATGGCTTTTGTAGCAGTTTTTTTGTATTGGATGGTGGCTTTGCTAATCTAAAAAAATAGGTACTTCAGGAGTTGTGTGGAGATGAAGAGATGCACACGTTATTGAGTTGGTTTATCTAAGTGTCTTAGCAAGCAAATAACTGAAGCGATTAATATCACCATCTCGAGTCTACACTCTTCTTTTTCTAAAATTTTAATGTCATAATCATTATCATAATGGGCAGCCATGTTCCACCCACTGCTGAGTCCCCTCTTCTCCCTTTCTTCTTCTTTCTTGCTTTCTTTTCTTCTTTTTTGCCATGCTTCACTGGTCCGTGCGAGTCTCATCCAGGTCTTCCTCGCGACCTAGTATAGGTCGATTTGATGTACAATAAATATATTCTATCGATTAATGTACTCTCCTTCTTGCCTTTTCTCTCTTCTTTTCTCTTCGTTTCATCAGTATCTTGTCCAAAAGACAATGTTACAAAAACCACGTTACTTAAACGACCAAGAATTTCTATTCGAAAAATAACAGCATCTTTACCTCAGTATGCAAAAGAACCAACACTTATGCTCTCAATATAATCAAATAGCCACTTTCTAGTGTATACGGTGAATAATAAAAAGCTAATTATAATATAGAACGAGCCAATGATCGATATCTGATGCAAATGCGTGTTGCGTGTTATGGAATATGATCGATCCTAATGGATGCCCCGATCCGAAGGGCTGCAACCCTTTGCTGTGTGGTCCAAGTTCACTAGGGGCTTATCTAATAATTATTTCTGATCTGAACATGAGACAGCGTAGCTTAAATCGATCTGCAAGGCTAAGCTATGCTTGCCGCGGTAAGTTTGCGGATGGATGACCATCTTAAATGAGACACGTTGGAGTTATTCCGTGTCTTGAAGAAAATTACATCTGCCAGTCGCGATTTCATCACCATTTGCTTGTAAAAGCTGATAGGGTACGTCAAAATGATTAAAGTCTGAAAGAGATTTGTAGATTCTACAGGTATGCAACTTTCGGTAAACTCCTTTCACTCTACAGTGTAGTATAAATTCACACTGGGAGTAGGCTTTTACTTCAGAATCGCAGGGAATAAAGCTGTAAAGGTAGCTGAACGTGATACTTGCCTAGCTGTGTGTAGGTCTTTCTTTCACAGTAGTTTTTCTCCCTCTATCAGCGTGTAATTTGAACCAAACAGCTTAGCCGACTTTATATCCTATCTAATGGAATAACGACATTATAGTAAGTTGATAATCGTTCAAATTCACCCTGATGTTAAATCGATTTTCATTTTTACGATATTTATTTATTTATATATTTAAACTTCTCGCACACAATAACATACAAAGGCGGACTTAATGCCTCAGGCATTTTCTACCAGTCAACCAAGGGTGGTGTGGAGATAAGATGGCAGGTGCTCTGTTTAACAGGCGTTAATAATAATAAAAAATAATAAAAAGATAATTGATTATAAATAAAATAGGTGTACAAGTACCTAAATATGTTATAAAGTTATAATACACATACATACATATTTTTCTTAGTTTTCCTAACTGTTAGTTAGCCTGCCCCATAAAAATAAGGCTTGGCGGATAAATCCATCCCATTTAATAAATACCCAACTGAATTGTCTCATGAGCCTGCAATAACAACAGCATCCATTCTTCTTCTGTAAAATTTTTGGTTTCCGCACTTAGTCCTTCATGTGGACCATTGTGCGTGGGCCATGGCGGCCATCGGTGGTTATTCCAACCAGCTCACCTCCCTCCGGAAGTCGATGATGTCTCCTGGTCTGCTGAGAGCATCTGTGTAGGATCTGGGTGCCCCGAGGGTTTGTGACCCAATCTACGTGACGCCTGTGTTTCCTCAGCCTCCATGCAAGTCTTGTATAGAGGACTGTCTGTTATGCCTATTGTGTGGAAGTGTTTGTTTAGCGAATAGTGTCCCGTGATAGTCCCCAACACTTGAAGCAGGCCTTTCCTGTCCAGACGTAATAAACGTTTGGTTAGTTTGGCATCTAAGGATGGCATGGCGTCCCTGGATTGCCTACTGCTCGGTGTCGAAGTCCACCAGCTCTCCGCTTGTGTGTGGGTGTTTTCCTGTAGCCACCTGCGTAGGTGGATGAAGGGGATGGGCACGATGGGTTCGGGTCAGCAGCATCCATATTCCACGCTTCAGGCGCAACATAGCAACGGTGCTTGGTGGCAGAAATAAGAAATGCAAAAAACAACAACATAACGACAAATAATTTATTAGCACAGCGCTATCTTATTTTATTCAAATCCAATAAAAAGTCTAGTATAGACAGTGGACAATCGTTGTCTTTCTCGCAAAAGTCTGGTTCAAATAACTCACTGTACGTCAGGCCCATTTCTTCGACAAACTCCTGTTCGTGCAAAGGCGCCCTGAAATAAAAATAATTTATGAAAGCTTAGTTGAGGGAATAGTGGAGATTAATCTTAGAACAGTTTCTGGGGTAAAATGGTGGCGGTTAGATGCACCTGTTAAAATTTCAGAGCAGATGGAGCTTTTAAAAGTGTGTAACAAGTGGGCCTAGCACGAACGGTCGGCATAAGTGTAACGCAAATTCGAACGATATTAAAATTTAAAGTAAATAAATAAAAAAACAAAAAAAAAAGTATACATTTCGCACATAACAGAAGACTTTATTTATATCTATGGGTGACACCGATTGAGCCTAATGCAACAAAAAAATACCAAAATGCTGCAGGGTAGTTGTATTTTGGATTCCAAAATCGTTTGAATTTACGTAAAGTTTACACCGTGTGTTCGTGCTGGGCCCACCCGAGCACCCGATGGGATTTCTCATCGGCAATAATGACGAACTTCCATACAAAGTATCATCCCCTATTTAACCCTTTTAGAGGATGAATTTTCATGAATGCTTCCTCAGTGCTCTCCCTCAATGTGTAAGAAAGTCTTGTGCAAAATACAAAGCAAAGTACATAGGACATGAATGTTTGGAGGGCTTATTAATTATGTTCCACAAAATTATTTTCAGCAGTTATTTATGTATGTTTTATCTCTAATTTGTATAAAACAAAGTCGCTTCCCTTGTCTGTACGCTTAGATCTTTTAAACTCCGCAACAAATTTTAATGCCGTTTTCGTCAATAAACAGAGTGATTCAAGAGGAAGGTTTATATGTATAAGACATGCTTAATATAATAGTGAAAAGCCAAGAATTTCAAGGATTTGAGGATTTTTTGAGGTTGTGTTGTTTGTTTTGTGTTTGTTGTTGTTTGGATTTGTTTTTTCACTGTCGTAAAAAATATTGTTGTACGCTTACATTGCAAACGCTGGCTAAACCTTACGAGATAGAGAAAAATAATGTACTACAGTTTTGTATATATTTAAAAGATTAACAAAATGTCTACAATGGTATATGTCTATCTCCTAAGGATAACCCACAGTGACCATTTTTGTCTATACATATTTAAAAAATAAAATGGGTTATCTACGAAGCTATTTTAAACAATACAGTATTATTCAGTATCCAATTAAATACATAAGATACGTTGCGTATTTAATGCAGATCAAAATTGCCCTTTACAGCATATCATTAAAATGAATATCTTAGAAGATATTAAAGATTTAAAAGTGTAACATCTAACAATGGGGGTCGATATAGACCACTTTGGGTATCATTGGGTAGTTATATTTAAGGTCCATACAGCACAGCAGCAGCAGGTAAAATCAGCTATAAACATTGTATTTAAAGATAAGGATATCTTTATATACAATGTTTACAGCTATTTTTACAAGAGTACGAGTAGTATAGTCTAATCATAATAAAAATATTATTAATCACTCCACTCAGACTCTTATTGTATGTGTATGAAATTGAAATTCACTGTAACGAATACCTTTTAAACTTATAAATGTAAACGGAACGAAGGAGCCTGGATCTCACGACACAGGGAATCCTAGTGTGAGTTCCAGGAATCAACGCATTCGATTGTAATTTCTTATACAATAAAAATATTCTATTCTATTCTATTCTACAGACACCACATTTCACCCGTGCGAAGCTGGGACGGGTCGCTTGTTGATTGTATTTTTCTTGAACTGAATGCAAAATAAAAGGTACCAAGGCGGACTTAATGTGTTATTTTCGTAGCGAACATGCCAATGGCCCACCAGCACATGCCCAAATCTGTTCTACAAGAGGCATTACAAGCGAATTTCCATCCCAGATACAAAGCGATACATTAAAATACAATACGCGGAAGCTCCCCCAGGTTACATTTAGTAATTCAAACAATTTCTGTCCTCATAGCATTGGCTAGTATCACCAGCTGTTTCTACATACGAGCTATGAATAGTTTATAGCCGATTATTATATCGTTACTAGCTAGGACGTGGAGAAACACAGCTGCAAGCCACCCACTCTAATACAGTCGTGTTTGAATTTTATGCTTTTGACATTTTTAGAACTGTTTCTGCTTAATATTTATAGGATACTAGCTGTTGCCCGCGGCTTCGCACGCGTTATTTAGAATTTGACAATCAATTCGGGTTGTTCGGGGAATTATAGTTCTTTAGACTCTAAACTCACAAAATGCCTTAGGTACTTAAATAAAAAATAAAAATACTCTTAACACACTACTAAAGTTTCTTTAATAATATAATTCAATCATGATTCGTAAAAGACGTGGCACCATCTATTATCATAAGAATGTTATTGTTCTTTTCCTCGGAAACAGTACTTTTTTTCGGGATGAAAGGTACCCTTTGTCCGTTTCTGTACACCTGACAACGTATATGCAAAATTTCAGGACGATCGGTTCAGTGGTTTACGCGTGAAAAGGTAACAAACAAACTTACTTTCGCATTTATAATATTACTAGCTGCGCCCTGCGGTTTCACCCGCAGAAATCTCGATCCCGTGGGAATATCGGGATAAAAAGTATCCTATGTCCTAATCCAGATCATAGTCTACCCATGTGCCAAATTTTATCCAAATCCGTTCAGCCGTTTTAGCGTGATTGAGTAACAAACATCCAAACATCCACACTTTCACATTTATAATATTAGTAGGATATATATATATATATATATATATATATATATATATATATATATTATTAGTAGGATAGTAGGATATAGTTAGGAAGTTAGGATCAGGATAGTTAGGATCCTGTGGAAGTGCTGAAGTAATACGACAGCTTGGGATCATGTTTTCAGTATGGAGAACAGTATTCGATTGTATGTATGTTAATATCATATCTGCCAATTGTAAAGATGAACACAACGTATGAATGAATAGCCTCCACTAGTGGCGATGCTTAAATGCACGCCCTGCCCACCCTGAGTAACCTGCTACCGCTATGTTGAGTGTCTAATATAAAAGCCCATATACCTTTTACAGTATGAGCAGCAGCAGTAATTCTTATTTATATTAAGTGATAGGCAGATACCTGGAATTTAGATAGGCCTGGGAAGAGGGAACATATTTGTTTCAGTAACTTTAATGGAGTCTCTTGAATTAGAAGGAAGTTTGTAAGAAAATTCAGAAGTGGTACTCTTTGAAACTGGAGTTAGTTCAATCCGGTGTCGTTAACTTTAGACTGTAGTTTTGACGTAATGCTTTCTGGGATTTGGGTGTCCTTAATAGTCTATTAGATGTATGTAAAGAATAATCGAGGAAAACACGTGAATTTTTATGGGGTACATAATAAAGAGTATTCTATTCTATTCTATTCTTCTATTCTAACGGCTGCGACTTAGGCGAGTTGTAGGTCGTAGATTCAAACTCAGACAGGCGCTTTACTTTGTGTAAGTTATTTCATCACTACTGCTTTCAAAAACGGTGAAGAAAAACATTGTGAGGAAACCGGCATGTCCTAGAACCAAAAATTCGAAGACATGTGACATCTACCAACCCGCACTGGGCCCGCGTGGTGGATTACGGCCCACTCTCTCTCATAGAGAAGAGGCCTGTGTCCCAACAGTGGGATCGTTGTATAGGCTGATTATGTAAGTAGTAAGTGTAGTAAGTAAGTGTCGACACGTGAGAAATTGAATCATATGTAGGACAACAAGCTAAATCCCACAAAAGTTTAGGAAAGTTAAACCCAAATTAAGACAACTAAAATACTGATCTACAATCCTACAAACAGTATTGTGTTATTTAATTTATTAATTTAATTTTTATTAATATTTTATTTTATATTTTTATTAATTTTATCATAGCACGTATATATAATCCGATAAATTCTATACGTTGCGGGAGTTAGCGCCTCTCAGTACAAAAGGTGTCCTTGTGAAGCATTGCCAACTTCAGCTTCAATTAAACATTGTTTTATTAGCTTCTTGTAGCTGTTTTATAGAAGTTTTTAGGTATTCTAGAAATTGGAATAAAAGTTGTAACTTCTAGCGCAACTGGTTTTATTTAGGTTTCATTTTGTAGGTTGCAAAATCTATAAAAATAAATTTAATTGATTTAATTAAAATCTATAATTAATCTATCTACATTTTTCATATATTTATGATAGTCATCAATCATTAGGATTTGGTAAACATTATTTATTTTTATTTTTAACAACCCATTTAATGAAAATAAAATCTACAACTCCCATAATTATGCTAACCACCTCTTAAGAAGTTGACACAAACTCATTTCTTCCCTTCCTTGTTACGACTCTCAAGACGATATTTCAAACAAGGTTCCACTTATAGTATTACTACCACATGACGTCATTCACTAATTTCCCTTCACAATACCACTTATGAAAGTTTAAAGGGAAATTTAACAATGAGCACAACCTCCGCGACTTTTCGCGAATACGAAATCTACACCAAAAATTTTGGTTCCACATCATCCATTGCGCGCTTTTAAAAACACCAAATAGATTCAATACAAACAAAAGCGGGAATGGGTGTTGAGTTTCAGTAAAATCTCGTGTATTGAGCGTTGGTGATTCTGGCCCCCTATTCCGCAGTACAAAATATGATGACGTAATCCCACGACGTATAAACGTCACGTATTCGGATTATAAGGCAATTAGCGGGATATGAACATTCAGCAATGAGCCAGTTATCTTACACCAGTTATTATACAGTTTGAATAATGTATACATATTTAAAGGTTTAGCTTTACATAATTTAGTTATGATAGAGATATTGGCACTATCTACATAATCATGTAGGTCTCTCAAAACGCTTGAACAGTAATAAGTCGGTTGCGTTGTATAATTAGAAGTTCGGTAATCTCTGCTTAAGACGAGGGTCTTAATTCGGTAATACACCTAATTTATCTGGATAAACGTCTTGGTATATTTGGTGATTTAAAATTGATCAGTTATGTGCAGAAACTTGTAGTTTAATTAAAGCATTTATTCGTTATATTAAGTCAATCCGTCCAGAGGAAGTGCAAGAGTCAAAGCGAATCATTAGTACTTCTAAATAAACCAACGGTGTGGTTACAAATCATCATTTAGAGTATTTATTCCGGAATATTTATGTGAATACTACATTAATATTTTACTTAGATATACAGGGTTATTGGTAAAACACCAGCAACCTCTTAAGGGGTCATTGTACTCATCATTATAAACAACTTTTACTAAGGACAAAACCTGAAATCGCGAAAAAATTATCAGCTGTTCTCTACGTTTTGACGTGTTATGCGAATATAAATGTAGGGAAGATCTGTTTTTTTTTTCGCAATTTCTGGGTTGGTCCATAGTAAAAGTTGTTTACAATGATGAGTACAATGTCCCCTTAAGAGTTTGCTGGTGTTTTACCAATAACCCTGTATAGCACAGAAGTCTCAATGTTTTGATAATATGTCGTCACATACCGATGGAGATAATATACTGAGATTGCACCCGTGCGAAGCAGGGACGGGTCTTTAGCTTTTAAATAATTTCGATATTGTTGCCTTTACGTTTGTGATCCTTTTTTCCTCAAGTGTCAATACTAATTCGGATCCCTTCTTTTCGCATATATTTTTTAATACTTATATATTTTGGATTAACCGTTTTCGCATAACTTTTATCAGCATACTGATACTGTGACATAATAATACTTTGGCATAATGCAATGTTTAGGTTAGGTTAGGTTAATTTATGGAAATAAACATTATTGCAAAACATTTATGCGTATTGATCAAAATGCAAAATTTCGGTATGCCAATGATATATTATGTTTTAAAATATTATGCAAGTGGATAGGGAACCATACTAACTACGTGAATGGTTCATGCCAAGGTAAAAATATACAATACTTACGTAAACATTGCCCTCAGTATGTCATGAACTAGCGATTTTCCTTTTGACAACAGACGCATTTGTGCTTCACATATTGTCCGTATGATACAAGAACGACCATTCATGTTGCGTCTGAAATTGAGATACAGTTTCTTTTATTTATTTATAAAAATAAACGATGAATAAGTGCAAGTTTTAGGCGATGAATATTAAGGCAATTTCGATAAAAGTGTCGGAAAACACTTCAAAACAACCACAGGATCCTTAACAGCTAGCTCAATTTCCTCCTTTGGCTGAATTCAGCAACAGTATTGGTCAGCCCTGTTGGGTAAAGTGTGATTACAAATCACACACATAATCTATGACTCACAGTATTGTCCAATGTCTCACCTCCTATTTCCAGAAACACTTGATAGAGGGTACATAAAGGGGCATCTAAGTGGCTAAATACTCAAATAAGTTAACACTCTAAAGAAGAAAAGGCAAAACAGTTGACAGCAACCAACACTTACTGCTCCAAAACATTCTCAAGAGTTTCCCAGATTTCTTTCTTCTGTCGACGATGCAGCTTCTTCCTATTGTGAGCGGCCACGACCTTGGGATCTGGCAGCATGTAAACAACTTCAGCTTCGACCACCACGAACCAGCCTGACGGTGCGTGCGTCATGAAGGATTTTACTATCGATGTCGTTACCTGAAATCATTACAATCATGATATGCATCCAAGGGGAGAAGATGTAAAGGACAGGACTTCACTGGCTTAAAAAAGGTGATGTTTGTGTCCAATAATAGTAACCCAGTTTAGAACAGCAATATAACACATGGAACTGCCATGTACAAGATGGCAGATTCACATTGATCCAATGTTTCGATCCAGTTCTGGAATCCAGTGAGAATAGATCGATACTGGAGCAATGTAAACGGTGTTGATCCAGTGCCGTTGCCGATCCAGCGTTACTGGATTCCAAGGGGGGATCGAAACTATTCGAAATGCTGGATATCCAGCACTGGAATCCAGTGACAATAGATCAATACTAGAGCAATGTAAACGTTGTTGATCCAGTGCCGTAGCCGATCCAGTGTCACTGAATTCCAAGGGTGGATCGAAACTATCCGCAACGCTGGATCAATGTAAATTGGCCGTTGCTTATATTTTGGCAGCTTCACTGAAACTAGAGGACGACGGTTACGTATGTAGTTGGGAAAAGATGAGGTGGATTCTTAATCAAAACGTGGTTTTTACGACCAACAATATCATGCATAAAAGCACAAGCTAGAGAGTTACTTTCCAACAAAGTCAACAGAATGATAAGAATTGAAATGATAGGAATGAATTGTCACGTACAAAGAAACTAAGGATTCTTTCGATCAAACCTTGCAGCGTCACAGTTGTTTGAGTGTTTTTCTAGGAAAACAAAAATGTGCATATACAAATACTGCCTTATAAAAATCAATACATCATTTTCCTATATCTAAAGAGAATGGCGGTCCTGAATGAATTTACCTGCTACTAGCAACTTGTCAAAACAACGTTACGTTGCCCAAAAGCTAAGTTTTGGCGCCGAAATGAACTTTGAATGTAAGTACGTGACGCTTCGTTAGTCTTAAAGATTTGTTTAGACTGTGTTGGTGTGTTAGTTGTGGAGCAAGTTATAGTCATTAAATCTTTTAGCTTGTGTGTTTTAGGAGGTAAGCAGAGCTTTAGCCTTTTGTTACAAAGTCACTGCATTATGAGTTAAAGAAGGATTTTTTTGTAAATTTACTATTAAGTCCATAATTATTATTTTCCTCTAGTCTCTCTTTTAGCGGCTATACTACCATTTTCTTACGATCATGAATGGTCATCATTTATTGGCATAAGGATATTTTAACATTTTTAACGTAGCTCTACATAAGTATTTACTTAGTGTTTCATTAAAATATGACACGTGTACAACAGCTTTGGTTGATGATTGGTGCAAATTTTTACACCTAACTTAATACGTCATCTGGCGCCCAGTTAGAGCATTGTTAATCAACACAGAATAAAGAGATAATCACAAGATTTTGCTCAAATTATATTTTCCGATAAGGAAAAGTTGATTTTCGGCAGGTTGGACTTTTAATTGATTTTTGTCAAACCTTTTCTTAATTTTTAAATAACATTGCAGCCTGACTTCACTTACTGCACATTTATACCTCTTTTTCTTCTGCAAATCCTTACGCTCCTATGCCAGCCTCATCCAGGTTCTACCCGCAATGGCAACAATGTCGTACTCCCATCTCGCCCCCGGACGAGCGACATTTCGCCTTCCAATCCTTGGACGCCACTCGGTCACCATCACTCGGTCAATTCTTATCTCTTCTTAATTCCTAACCCTACATAATTTTTGTCACCGGAAATAAAAACTAATTCTAAGAGATCCTTCGCATTAGGGGTTAGTATAACGTAAACATTGACACCGCAGTGATGCTGCGCAAACACAATGATACCGTGTAGACGCAACATCTCCCAACAAACACAAAGACACCGCGTAGACGCAACATCTCCTAACAAACACAATGACACCGCGTAGGCGTGACATCTCCCAACAAACACAATGACACCGCATAGACGCAACATCTCCCAACAAACACAATGACACCGGGTAGACGCAACATCTCCCAACAAACACAATGACACCGCGTAGACGCAACATCTCCCAACAAACACAATGACACTGCATAGACGCAACATCTTCCATCAAACACAATGATACCGCGTAGACGCAACATCTCGCAACAGAAGGTACTAGTGTTGGGATGGGATGGAAATGGTTAAGATGATTTAATACAAAATAATCATGTCAATGAGTTGACCAACGCTAAAAGAAAGATTACCATATTGCTTTTATTAAAAAAAATTGGTACATTCATTTTACAACACACACAATTGACCTTATTGGTGATGTTCTTCTGAAAAGTCAGGTGAGTAGTACTCGCAACCAGCGTGCGGGTAGACCAGATATTTGAACGTAAACGAAGTAAATGGAGTATGTAAGGTTCGTAGCAAGCATTGTGTAGTTTCTGCCTACCCCCATGGGAAAAATTCGTGAGTACGTACGTATTATGATAGTACTTTTCCCGAAGAGCTTTAGCTGATATTTATTAGCTGAATTCTTAACTGCACGTCTACCAATTCCATCTCTTTACGGATCCAGATTCAAATTATTATAGCTATTCGTTCAAAATGGCTCCACAAGCACAGTCATACAAATCGCCTCCTACATGCACCGTTTCAATCCCCCTACGTTATATCCACACGTGTCTTTATGTATAAACACATTTCTGTATTGCTTCGAGTGCTCATACGATTTGTAAAATGGCTGAATAGTACACTATGCTTTGACTGATAAAGGAAAAGGTGAAACAGGTGTTGGTGAACAAAATGAATGGCTGGAAACAGGAATTGTTAAGATACATGGATGATTTTTAGTCACATCTAACGTAGTGGCATTTTATTTTGTACTACGAATAATTGAATTGACGGAACACTATAAAGGGGCACTACGAGTATAATAAGTAGGCATAAAAGTTGTATTTGAAAAACTGCAGATTATTATTGACCCTATAGAAATAATAACTAAACCATATAAAGAAGCTTACACACTAAACACAAACAAACACACACAAAAAAACACACATCAAAAGAGAATAGAGATCAATCACGGTTTCGCTAGTTAAAAAAAATCTGGGATTTTATTTTTTTTAAATTTAACTCATATGGATACTTTTTAATAAACTTCGTCATTTGAAATGCGAATAGTTTTTGAATTTCGGTCAAAAGATGAAAATCTTCCGTCTTGTCGTATTCCTATATAATCCTGCAAGGGGTTTGAGGCCAAATCAGTAAAATTTCTGCCATACTTCTGAGTGGAATCAATACAAAAGAACGTTATTATGCAATGAAGACGTCATTTGAGCCGAGAAGAATTCTCATTCTCATTTGAATTCTCATGCAGAGTCGTGGTAATGTTGGAAGAAGTTAATGTGGTGCTTCCCGGCAACATGCTGTGGCAATTGCTCTGGGCATTACGCAGTGTTATAAGTCGACTTTGGACACGTTACCGCATCACTAGCAGCGTTGCAGAGCGACACGGAGGACGAGTTCACATAACCACACGCAGACAATATCGTTACATACAAATTACTGCTCGACGAAATCGTACAATGACCGCGCTGATGTTGGTTACGAGGCTTCATAGCTGTTCAAGGATGTAAATAAACGATCAAACCATAAGGAATTGCTTGCATGAAGTCAATCTGCATTCCCGAAAGCACACCGTGTACCACCTATTAAGCCCCGCAATCGCAGAGCCCGTTTAGAATGAGCTTGTCAACAGAAAAATTGGGCAGAAAAAGAGTGGCGTTTTGGGTGTTTTTCTGACCAATCTCGGTTTGATATGGGGCCAGAAACTAGACGTATACGGTATTGGAGGACCCCTGGACGCCAAGAACCATGCATACAGTGGTGGAACAACCATGATATAGGCGGGTATTTGGATCGGCGGAAGAACCGAACTGGTTTGGATCAGAGGCAATCTCAATGCACAGATTTACGCTGGAACGATTGTATCAGATGTTCTCATTCCTTTGCGGTCCCAATTCGGTACTTCATTTCTGCTTATGTATGATAATGCACGTGCAAACACTGCCAGAGTCGTTGCAAACACACTTGCCGCAGCAAATATCAACGTCCTACCATGGCCTGCTCAATCGCCAGACTTGAATACCATTAAGCACGCATGGGATATGCTTCAAAGAAGAGCTCTGCCAAATATGGATGCCGTACACACACCAGTTTTTTTTTTTTTCGCCTCTCACAACGGCTGTGGGCGGCCATTCCGCAAAGTGATTTGATATGAACTCATATTGAGTATGCCGAATCGCTGCGTTTGTGTTATACGCGTTAACGCGGAAATACAGACTACTAATTGTTTATTTTACGCAACAAAAATCTTTAAAAACTTTTATCTTTTTATCACATTTTGATGTCAGAATTAACTAAGGTGAAAAATCCAGCATAAGCAAAAATCGCGAAATGTCTTTATTGATACAAAAGCAGAAAGTACTTCGTCGATTAACACATATGAAAACAATTTATTTAATCAATGTAAATAGACATTTTTATTTAATTTCAATAGGACAATAAAATATATTTTTTAAATACATTGATCCGTATCCACTTTTGATGTGTGTAAATACGTTAATACGAGTATCGTCTCCCAAATATTCACATAAGGTATCGAAGGAAGCAAAATAATATCAAAAATATTGGTAATACTTACCGAAGCAGCAGATCCTGGTGGAAAAGCAAGATGGCGCCTCTTCCTCACAGAAACTAACGAAGTTTTTACACTTGGACATTGTTCCTTCATTGTAGAATTCACAGAGAACTCACTTGAAACGTTACTAACTAAAATAAATGCTATTAACAAATATGATTGTAAATCCATTATTAAACGGCGAAAATAGTATACATTTCGTTTAAAAGAAAACTGTTTTTGGCTTAGCTTTAGCTTCAAAATAACTGTCAATATCTGCTCCAATTGATGAATTTAGCTTATTTATCTATCTAATTCTATTTCCGCGTCTATAGGTATTTTTCGTGCGGCTAGGCTCTACCAGATGCCGTTTAATAATAGTTGGTAATCAGTTATATGTATCAGAGCATGACGTGAACGTTTTTCTTTACGTTTTCACACATTGCACACGCTGATCGCATGGGATAAGCCACGGTGATAGCTTAGTATGGGTATTTTTGAGATCAGTTCAAGACAGTTTGTAAAGCGATTTAGAAAAATACATATTTCGGGTAATATCTTTGTTTGTTAATTGTTTGGCAACAATTTGTAGTGGGAGCTTTAGCTTATGATTAATTTAAAACATAAATAGATTTTTAATTTTGACCTATATCTCAGACAATCATCAGTAATTTTTTTTTTATGTGTATTAGCTTTTCGAAAGCCTTTGACATAGCTTGGCGGATAAATCTGATCGGAAGAGTTACTTTAATTTGGAAACCTGCTAGGTAATCGACCTGACTACTTGCGCATAAGTTTAAAACAGGTAATCACGTAGATCTATTCATCATATATTATTGAGTTCTTCTATAACTGTAGGGGTACCTCAGGGGTCTATCTTTGCTCCCAATCATCTAATTATTCATATTAATGACCCATTATTAAATGCTTAAGTTCTCTTAAGACAATCTATTTTCCTCAGTTGTAAAGAAATAACTTTACTTCAACAATCTAGAAAATTGTTGAACTACAAACGAACATTATTTATCCATTCTGATAAACTTTCTGCAATGTGAATAAACATTACTACAGGAGTATTCTGCGATATCTCCGAAGCGTCTAACTGTTTCGATTGTATGGATATGAATTCACGTAAAAATAGATAAGATTTTTAAATTGTATTCAACAGGTCTGTACACACATTATATTTCTCAATAGTTTAGGAAGTTGAAGTAGCTAATCTAAAGTTGTGTTGGAAAATTGTACTTAGATGAAATTAAAAAAGGATCTCATGTGTCATAAAAAGTTACAAAAGAATCTTAACTCATTATGATTGACAAAGGTACTTTCAATGTGTCCATAAAATGTCAGGGTATATACATATACTTGTGGTATTCGCTATTACTGTGTGTTCTCCAACTCTTCCAATCGATGGTAGAGTAAAAAAAGGACCGAACCATTGTAAAGCAGTCTTTAATTTACTTCAACCAACATAAGGAAAAGAGAATCCCAAACGTAAGAACCATTTAAAAAAACTGCCCTAGTCACTAAGCCTTTTACCAAAAAGCCAAAAAACTAAATTGCATGCAAACCTTATCTACACAAAGATATCGTAAAATGTGATTCGTGCGCGTTTCCAGCGTGTTCACTGACCCGTGATGTTGGATCAAAGAATTAGAGCCTCGCCTACCCTCATTAGCTCAGTCACGAGTCACACCTCCTTGGAATCTGATTGCCTTGCTGCAGCAAATTGAACCCTAAACTTTTAATGTTATGGTGGATTTGGTATAAGCACATTTTTTTGTGCTCCGTCATCGATCACGAAGTTACGCGTGAATGGGAATATGTAGTATTTAAAGTTGGAGTAATGAATAACCTTTCATACCGACCACAGAATATTACTACTAGTCGAGTTTAATGTTACATTGTACGACATTGATAACTTTATTCCGTGACAATTTGATTTTCAATTTGGTTGCGTTATTTTGCACATGATTTTATCATCAGCTGTGCTGATTTTAATCATTTACACTTTTCACTTTTCTAATGATAGATAATGGTCATTGACAAATCATTAATACATTCTCCTCTATCTATAGATATAAATAGAAGAGAATTTATTAATTTTTTGTTGTTGGATCACAAATTAAACATACGTCAAGGCATCAGGAAAAATATACAATAAACAAAACTAAAACTGTTCCAGCTATATGTAGCTATTTTTATTCATACCTAAAACAACTTCCAGTATCGAAATGGGGCAATCGTGAATTCTTTCGCAGACGTTCGGTTCCAATAACTCGTAATAAGTTTCATTAACTTCCTCCTTAAATCCTTTCTCGTGAACTGGGGCGCTTGAAACAAAACGAACAATTTCCATTACTGGCCAGGGTAACTTTAAATAAGTCTTTATGAAATTTTCGTCGATATATCAGAGAATATAAAGTTATGATTAATGGAGCGACGATCTTTGCAAGGTGGCTAATAATAACTGGATAAAAGTAGCCAGGGATTGAGTTAAATGGCGTCCATTAGGATGTACAGTGGGTTTCTACAGACTAATGATTTATTTATTTAACCATTTATGTACATAGACAGACCCACACACAGACAGATACTTACAGACAGGAAGAAAGGAACAGAAAAATATGTACAAAGGTGATGCTTATTTCTAAAGAAATCTACGATAATACCTGCGATAGGAGAGTATATAAAAAGAGATGTAGACAACGCGTGGAAAAGTAGAAGGCAAAACAAAATACATAAAATGAAAAATAATTCACCAATTTAAATATAAACATACAAGATGAGAATATACTTACATACATACTTCTATAATAAATATCACTAAAATATGTATAAATATAATGTAATTCAAATAATGAATACACATTCCATTATGACAAAGTGGAAAGATAGTGTTCTTTCAGTCTTCTTTTAAATACTGCTACAGTTTGGCAGTTCCTAATGTCAGGCGATGATAATGATGAAAGTTATGGTACGGGTACACCAAGAGCAACTGATAACTTGCAGAAACTAAGTGATGTTGTAACAACTATAGAAGAATTATTAGAATCATCAAAATTGAACGTTAATTCTGGTCAAAGATTATTTTTTTAAATTATTATTTGACTCATCGATACGACGAAGATAAACAAGAATGAATGCCAAAGAAACGTTTGATAATGCGAAATTGACTTTATAAATATTGTCATAATCAATCTACATGGCATATATCTTCTTAAAGCAATGTAATTATGATAGGCAGAGGAGAGATGCAACTGTGTCTACGTAAGCATACAATAGAGTTAAGTCAACCGGCATTTCACCGATTTTACCCCGATCCCACTCCCCCATCCTCAATTAACTATTGATAAACATCATATGGGTTAATCTACTGGAGTTTAACTGACATCAGATTTAACAGAGGTATAATGATCACAATATTGAAGCCATTGTGTAGAAAATCTACCAAAACTTTAACATTATTCCTCTGAAGAGGTTAACTAAGGAAAGAAAAATCTCATGTTAGATGAAAAAAAACTTACGAAAATATTGTTCTCAAAATGTCATGCACCAAGGACTTCCCCGGTGGAGCCAAGTGTGTTCTCGCTTCACATATGCTTCGATAAATACACGAGCGACCGTTCAAGTTGTAACTGAAAACAAAATGATTTACTGAACACTTGTTACAGGAAACTTAGTCTTATGGAACGATTTTGTAACAAATATGTGTAATGGTTTAATGCTTACATAGTTTTATGAGAAAACAAATAAAGTAAAGCAAGTAATGGAATAAAAAAATTAAGTTTGGTAAAAAATTACTCAGATTGGACTAATCGTGAAATAAATTATCATTTGATGAGTAGGTAGGTACAGGAGGAATACACGATAGTGGGTACAATGTGAGCACATTACCCTTTTACCAATTAAGAGGGTGCTTGCTGATAGTCGGCAACGCATCGTCGTAAATACCTAGCTATCAAATATTTCGCCGTTTTGATTAATTTATCAATAATAGTACTAGCTGTGCCCCGCTGTTTCACCCGCATAAGTCTCAATTCCGTATGAATATTGAGATAAAATGTATCCCATTTCGTAATCCAGGTCATAGTTTACCAATGTGCCAAATTTCATCCAAATTCGTTCAGTCGTTTTAGCGTGAAAGCGTAACAAACAAACAAACAAAAAATCTAATATTTCTCTTTATAATATTAGTTTAACCTGCATAAAGTTATGAAATAGTGCTCTGTAGTGCACTAAAATAATGATTATGAATTACAATTACTAATGTCGTAACACTGAATGTTTATTTCTAGGTCTTTGTGTTATACTTAAAACTGTTACAACACCTTATTTAGTGCACTACAGAGCGATATTTCATAATTGCATTTAGTAATATTGATAGACTCATCAAAACAACGAAATATTTGACTGCTATTTGCAACGTTGCAAACTTTCAGAATACACCCTCTTAAATCATTTTAAACATAATCTTATAAAATATGAAACCAAATAAATGGTGTGACCATTTGGTTCTGAATTACCTTTATCTTTTCTAAAATGCCTATGATCTTTAAACAAAGTAGGCGGCATATTTACCTCTCAAGAGCCATTTGCATCCTCTCCCAAAACTCCCTCTTCTGTCGATGATGGAGCTTCTTCCTGTATAAAGCATTGGTTATCTCTGGGCTGAGTAGAGGATAGAGCACGTCTATCTCAACGGCTACATTCCAGCCTGATGGAGCGTGGACCATCACAGTTTTCAGCACCGACATTGTCAGCTGGAAAACAAGGAAATTAACTATTTATGATGGGGAAACTAATCAACCGATAACTCTTAATGTTTATAACGTAAGTATAATTTTGAGTAACATTTTTAATTATGTTTATGCATGGGCAGGATTATTTTCAGGGGGGTGTATCTTGAGCTCCACGAAGCGAGGTCGAAATTTTAGCACCCTGTCTCAAATAGGATAGGTTTTCTTTTGTACATTGATACAGAATTAAGACTAACTGTTTCGATTTATGCAAGAAAATGTACCCCCTTGGGCCCGCTCCCGACGCCCGTTACAGACTTACAGTTTGACATCTACATACATTATCATTCATCTGCGGCTGCTCTATAGTGTTGTTAAATAAGATTATGCCAAAAAAAAAAACTAAGTCAGAAAATTCTTGTACCATTCGAAAACTCCATGTTTAATATGATATAACTTAAGAAAATGTATGTAGTATATTATTAGTACTATACATATTATTTATTTATTAAAATTATGCCAAAAAAAAACAACCAAGTCAGAAAATTCTTGTACCATCGACAACTCCATGTTTAATATGATATAACTTAAGAAAATGTACGTAGTATATCATTACTACTATACATATTATTTATTTATTTGTATAATATATAAAAAATATATAATTAATTATAAATATATAATTATATTACTACTACTATAAACTATTATAAATCAGTGTCATTTATATCCAAACACAAGTAACTATATCTTTTATTCATACACTATAAAGACCAAAATCCAGGTAGCGTTTCCAACATAGCATTAAAGTTTAAAATCGTAGTCATTATACAATATAATGAAGACTCAGGAAGTCGTTTTCCATAAAAACTTCAGAGAGCGTGTATTTTATATAGGAAAGTTATTCAAAGTTAGTCTTTAAGTTAATTCCGCTTAAATTGCGTAAACTTTTCAAAACCACAAATGTTTATATTCTGCTGTAGTATTAATATAAAGGAAACTACAGACTGGCTTACTTTTTTAACTAAGTTTTATATTTATCTATCTACACTGATACCATTGATAGAAGAGCCAAGAAAACCTGAAATTGAATGAATGAAATTAACGTTTTTGAGATATTTTTAGATTAAAAAGATAATTAATCAAACTATTTAATATTTCAATCAAAATCAGGTTAGTGCAACTTAATCTTATTTGAAACACATAACCTAGATTTAATATCTTTAGCTACCAAAAATCTATTTGATAGTACCTAATGAACATTTTTATAACTACATATTAATCAATAGTGTACTTACAACCATAGAAGTTCCTTCAGGAAAAGTCAAATGCCTCCTCTTCCTCAGGACGTTCAAAGAAGTCTTCACATTATCACACCGGTCCTTCCTTTCAGAATTCACAATTAAAATATTACCATTCACTACGAAAAATATTACCAGAAAATGTAACACATTCATATTCCTCCTTGAAACAAACTAAAGTTGCAAACAATGTCAATAGTTGACATTGGCTCGACCAACCACGTGACTTCAAAAATAAAAGATGGAGACGTATGGACTATGCTGACTTCATTTTTATTTCACATGAAGTCATTTTCGTTTTGCATCGCAAATTCAACAGTCGCTTGAAGTATGGTTGGAGACAAAATAAATATTGTTGCGTTTGTAAGGCACATGACTATTTTAGGTCAATGACCGCTTATGGTTTTAACCGTTCCTGCTGTCTGTTTAGCACATTGTTAATACGGCTTGACAGACAGACAGAGTACCTACTTTAACTACTTACAAGTTTTAACTAGAGCAAACGAAGCGATATGCCAAAAAAATAATATTGTTTAAATATTATTACAAGCTTTTATTTAACTTCCTTTGATAATTAGTTAGTTAGTATGTATTGGTCAAATCTTGCAAGCTGAATTAAAACACTTCCTCTTATCCTACGGAGTTGAACTCTAAAGTCCACCATGACCTGGCAGCTGCACCCAATATTGGCTCCAGATGAGGGAACTCCTCAACGGTTCACACTACAGACACGAAATTAGATATACGATTTAAATGTGATAGTTCGTTCTACAGCCCTCCATTACCTGGCTGCTATACCCAGGATTAGCTCCAGACGAGGAAACTCCTCAGTGGTCATCAGCAGCGACACTAAATTTTATTATACGCATTTAATTATGATAGCCCGTTCTAAAGTTCACCAGGACTTGGCTGCTGCACCCAGTATTGGCTGCAGACGAGGGAACAACTCAACGGTCAACAATACAGACACAAAATTAAATATACGATTTAATTATGATTGTTCGTTTTAAAGTCCACCATGACCTGGCTGCTATACTCAGGATCGGCTCCAGGCTAGGAAACTCCTCAGCGGTCAACAGCAGAGACACAAAATTTTGTTATACGCATTCATTTATGATAGCCTGTTTTAAAGTATGGCAAGACTTGAATAGTCCAACTCGGTTGCCTTCACACTATGACTTGTGTAAAGGCGTGTTAGGGTTCCTTGGATTTGTCTTTACATGGATAGAACAGATATTTAAACAACATCTAATCCTAAAAGTACAAAATAAAATTTAAGTAAAAACCTCTTTCAAAACAGCTTTGAATGAACTCAAAAGTACATAATAAAACTTACGTAAACATAAAACTTTAATATTTTCCTAAAAGCTTGAGGCGTAAACGTACTTCTTACATTTTAAGATTAGCCTCAATCTTTTAAGAAAATATTAAAGTTTTATGTTTACGTAAGTTTCATTGTGTACTTTTGAGTTTATTAAAAACTTGTTTTTAAAAAGGTTTTTACTATAATTTTATTTTCGATTAGCAATATTGAAATACTTAGGTATCAATCATCTGAAAGAGGTCTAATCAGCGACTGATTATTTTGAACAAAATGGTAGTTGAAGTAACAACGATGATAGAGCGGTCGAAATGTCTATGTACTGTCTTTAACTCATTCTTTAACTGATTACTTTCAAAAAGTCTTTAACTCATTTTCTGACAGACAATGCTCGCTTTCGCTGGTTCTACAAACTTATGGAATTTTACTCAAGAGTACTTTATATAACGAAGGTGAGTACTAAGGAAGGTCTTCCGAAAATTCATCCCCCGAATAGGTTACATAGGGTATGACAGTTTGTTGAGAAGTTTCTCAACTGAACACGGCGGTGAATCACGACCTGTAACTATCTAATGCTGGACAGCTTGTTCTAACACCTAAATGAAAAGGCGATGGATGTAGTTGGAAACGAAGTACTTTGAGACAAAATTCCCGTAATTCATCATGCAGATTAAAAATATCAACCCGACAATATTAAAGTAAGTACCGAAAGGCAAAAAGTCCACCTCGTCCACACTAAACCAATGTTCTAGTGCTCTGAACGTCTTCAAGTTCAATGTTTGATCAAGTAATTAGAATACGTCTGTCGTCTGCACTTTTGAACGTCACAGTCTGCCACACATTCGCAGCTATGCAATGTAATGAAGAGTATTGATGCTTCAAATGGACATCAAAGAATTTTTAACTGCTCGACTAAAAAGTGTACTAAAGAAATGGCTTCTGGAATTAACATACACACAAACAGAATCATTTCTCTAACAATTGTCGACAAGCCAAAGCGCCAGCAAACAACATTCCTCTCTCACACTTTCATCCTCACAGATACTAACACAAACACACACTCAAAACATAATACACGCTTTACTCAACTAGCCTTCAAAACCGACATATTTCTTTTTGCTCACTCGCACTCCAACCCCCAAGATACAAGCCCTGTTAGTTTGGGGATCAACGGTCAAACCAAAAAATTGTGATGTACAAACTTAACTGTGTTAATGTAAAATTACTCTTCGTCATCACCTTTTCTTTTAGCTAATAAAACATTTTGTATTTTTTTTTCGTTATTGAATGCTGGCTCTCTTAGTTGCCACGGCTTATTTTAATTTAATTTAATATTTGAATTGTTTTTGTCTCTTTATTACGGACGCTTTTAACGTTCTACATCGTTCTCACATGCATAATTTCAACATGAATGATGTGTCCAATATTTTGTAACCATATTTTGATTTAAAAGAGTGTCCATGGAGTTTCTTGCCCGTTCTTCTACATAGGTACCTACTACGCTTTGGAATGCGCAACTAGCTTCATCTTTCTGACTGACCGACCCCTTGACAATTCAAAAGTGCCTGTAATTGGTTTATTTGAAATAAATGCTTTGAATTTGAGTTTGAGTTGAGTTTGGAGTCCTGTTAGGCTGTATCAGGAAACTTAGACTGTAGGTATGAGAAGCAGTAGAAGTTTTCTATAGGGTTGGTTGATTTTATATTAAATGTTTATTGGTATAATAGTTGCATGCTAGAAGGAAAATAAATTGTTGTTTCGTTTCGTAATGGAGTCCATTACGGAATTAGACTTTATTTTATTTTATGCTCGAGACTCTTTAGCACCCGTTCAAGATATAATAATGTGCCTATACAAAATATTTCCTATATCTATATACACATACAGGGTGGCAGGGACATCGACCCACAACCTGTTACCATGGATTCAGTACATGATTCTGAACCCCCCTGCCTTGAAAGTTTGCGTCGGTTACTAAGAAAAAAAATTACATTGCCATACATTTTGATCGCGTAGGTATTGTACTTTTCTATGAAACAGCAATTTCTTTTTTGATAATTTACGAAATATTTATACTTAGTTATATAATCAGCCTACACTGTTCCCACTGCTGGGACACAGGCCTCCTCTTTGTGAGAGGGAGTGGGCCGTAATCCACCACGCGGGCCCAGTGCGGGTTGGTCTACTTAGTTACTACTTTCTAAAAACATCTAGAATCGTGAGCTGAATTCATGGTGCCTGCCACCTTGTATACCAACAATAAGTATTATATTTTTTAAATACTTTTTTAATGGATTCTTGCCCCTGAAGACCTTATTGAATTACCAGTTATCACATCCTCATCGCTTTTTGGTTTAACACCATAGATTTTATCTACTCTTGAACCAGCATCAGCCTGCAATATCATCAGCTTTGCGATCACTCATGTAAGTAGGTTGTAGTAGGTTTGAACAAACACTTTTACACGTCAATCATATTTTAAAAACTAGATGAGGTCGGCGTTTCCTATCTGACTACTCTGAGAAATAAGGCCAAAACAAACTCAGAGGTCACAGTCTCTTTTAAAGTCCAGACATAATGTTGGTCAGATCATGTGAAGACCATGTAGATTTGTGTCTGAAATGGTCTTTTGAGAAAAAACCACACAGATTGAGTGGACCTGTCCAGTCAGTGCACGCATTTGTCATAGATATAGAAACAAGCTATCCGTAACACCAGAAATTCCATTTAATTGAAAACAATAAAACCAAAATAAAGCACACAATACTCCCATTAATTTTATTGCCAATACAGAATAAACAATAAAAATTACTATGACATTTTACAACACAGACAAGTCTCCACAATTCGGGTACATTTCTGCACAGTCTCCATTGGCCCCACGGGCGTCGTCATACTGCTTATGAAGTTCGGACACCGAGGCTGGGACTTCTGGTAATCTGAAATTATGTTCAAGTTTACGTACACAACGAAACGTTGCGTGTATTGTCTGGTACCCATTTAGAGAATTCTATGAGTTCAAAGTTTGCGGTAGACTGCTTTGCATCTGGCTGTGTCGATGCGTTACTTTTTGGAATTGAGACCAATACAGTACAACATTTTTGGATCTCTATATCGCATAATTATGAAAAATCGAGATATGCATGCTTCTCTAAAATCTCTTTTAAGAATATGGCTAGATAAAAGTTTTGAATGATTTAAAATTATTAGTTTTGTTCCAACCAAAAATATGAATAAACTAGGATATATTCTGTAACTTTTTATATTTTTTTATTAAATATATATTTTTAATTGTTTTTCATCAATTAATGTTCTCCAACCTATCAGAACTATGATGGGTTGGAGTTCATTGGTTGAAGTACGATTAAAAATAAATAGTTTTTACCGCATCGAAATATAAAAATACATTATATAGACATGCAATCTATAATTTAAAAGACTCTTAGACAAAACTTCTCCCAAGTTGACCTGTAACACTCGTTCCACCATGTTTCCCGTCTAATCTACCCACCACCTCTTCTGACCGTCGTCCATTTACTAATTATTCCTTACGTAAACACTGCCCGTAGAATCTCTCCCACAAACGATTCTTGTTTGGTTTGTGCCTTGCTTGTCACACACAGCATTTTCAAGATGCACTCTTTACCGTTCCAACCTAGCCTGTTCAAACAAGGAAATTCTTATTTTGAGATTTCATTTGACAAAATATTAAAAGATAACATACTACGATTTCCAGGTCGAGTAAGGTATTATTAGGAAATTTTCAGTAGAAGCCGTGATGGCAATAGGCTGGCGCCGCATTACATGGGGCTTACGCCCACCATAGACGATAGGTCCTGCATGTACAGTTTTTCCTGTACAATCAAACTTAAACAATGAACATAACTTGAAAAATGTGTTTGCAATAATACATCTCTGCTCATCCCTTCGGGAACTACAGGCATGATATTAAGTATAAAACAAACAATACTTTCAAGATGTAAGAATGAAGTAGATAGTTTAAAATATTAAAACATTCCTTGCAAATAAATCGGATAATATATTTATGAATGCCACTTACGTTTGCAAAAACTTTTCCAGTTTTACATAAAGTTTCTCTCTCTCTTTTCTATGGCGCTCAAGTCTGGTTGTATCTAAATCTTTGAAGGAGATTTTATTTTTTTGCGAGTTATGCATTTTCTTTTTATTGACCTTCGTCATGTTTCTTACATTAGCTTCAGCTGCATCGACGCTTCTTTTGGCAAACGCTGGATTTATTAAGATTTTTCTGTAAAAAACGTTTCTATTTTTGATTTTCTACCAAGACGTGCTTTATGCCAGTTCACAATAATACTTTGATTAAATTTACTCTTTAAATTAAGCAGAAGACAGAAATGTATGGACAAAGGATAACCAGGAAGGCAATTCTCACGCATCTCGCATGTGACATTGTCGTCCGACTCGTAGTTTTCCCTCGTAAAAATCAACTCGAGCTATTCTCGCCATGTCGATTCGAGCATTTCTCGCAGGAACGCCACGCGACATGTCTTAGTTTACACGCGACATGCAAAGAGTGGTCGGGACCAGTCGACACGAACATGACGTCATGTCGACCGGCGTACGAACGTCAAACAGACTTGTTGTGTCAATTGCGGAATAAAATAATAAATATTTTTTAATAAAATGTGTTACGAGTTCATAAACATCTTAGACGACGCTACGATCGCCACCACAAGGTAAATTACCTGAAGAAAACTTTATGCTTCCGCCAAAGTTGTCAACTATCCACTCCTTGTGGAGCGACGGTAGATGAGACACATATGAGATACAGAAGCTGAAGACGCCGACTTCTAAAAGCATTGAGGTTTAAAACCAGTCAAGTGGACGAGGACGGCTTTACTCTGGTTGAGGGCAAGAAAGGTCGGTCACGTCTCAACCACAATAAACGCGGTATCGGCGTGGTACCGTGTTAAGGGACTCATTGGCACAGAACACTATTACTCCTACTCATTGGGGTATAACTTGCTCATGTGGTCAAGTACTATTGAGGTATCCCATATAATGGAATACTTCGGCAAAGGGGGCTGAAGACGGAATACTCCCTTAAAAATCTTTTAATTTTGTCGTCTTTTCCTATATTATTACCCATCAATAGGGCTCGCACAGATCGACAAGAGTTTAAAGTTCCATGTTGGAATCCCTCTTCATAAAGTTTGTTAAGAAAATAAATAATTTATGGGACCGATGCACTACACAAATCAAAATTATTATTATTACTAAAGTGGAACCAGTGTTTTAGGTAAACATCACACTGTTTAAATGAGTTGTCGCACAGAAGCTCTCATAATTGCGGTTGGGGGTACACTTCTCCTTAAAAAAGCTGTCCGCACAAAATCCCTGCCACCTTGGTGTGCATGTTGGAATTGCTAAAATGGAAAGAAAAACACTCAGCAAGCGAGTACCTTTGAGCTGCAGTACTCACCATCCTCCTGCATATTTCCCAGTTGGACCCACAGATTTTGAGAGAGAAGGAGCTAAGGTCAAATCAGTACTGATGGAAGGACTCTGAAGCTGTCGCGGATGAAGTCGAGCAGTACATACTACAAATTGTAAGTCGAAGCTCCCGCGCTGCAAAAAGACAATGATGTACCTACTCACCTATTATTATAGTACCACCTACAGTACCACCAACATGATAAATAAATAGTGTTTCAAATACATTTCAAACAATAAAGATTTCAAATATTTTTATTTTATTATTTAAACTGTAAAACTAATATATAACCTGCTATATATATAATAACAAAAATACAATACGTAAACAATACATTATAATAATCACAAGTTTACACAAATAGTCGGCGTCATGAGTAGCGCCACGGATATCGAAGCGCCGCGCCGAGTCGCGTGCTGTCCGCGAACTTAGGGATCGCCGGACCATTTCACCTCTCGCCTAAAGTCTTCATGAATTTCGACAGATGTTTGTGCGGCACTTTGACCACAAATTTTAATTCCTGCTGTGACGAGACTCCTAACGCGACCCTTAGGGCGAAATTTGTTTTCGCAAGGATTTCCCAATAATTTTTTGGACCTTTGTAAAGTAATGTAGCCGGGACACGTAGCTACAGCAGCGTCGTTGAAACAGCAGGACGGTCCGGTTGGTGCAGTACCGTACTCTTTACGACAACCACGCTTCCTCTGCTTCTTTTCCATCTTAATAAGCCTTGATGTTATTGTGGTAGTCATCAGTTTAATTAAAATATCATTGGCAGTCATTCTGTTTTTATTTAATTAATTAATTTATATGTAGATAACCAATGTAGAAAAACAACAAATTTATGACTTTAATTTGACGTGACAAATATCGATGACTAATCAGCATTCCATTGTAGGAAATACTAAGGAGAACTTATTTTAATGCTAATAATAAAATAAAAATGGAGTTACGAAATCAATAACGATGCTGATATTGATAAATGTTTATGACATACGTATGTAATGCTGCTCAAACCATGTTTTTGACTTAAAAATCATTTATAAAGATGGTCAAAAGTGCATTAACGATTGCGTCAAAAAAGTAGCATCGTTATGTGGAATGGATTACTTCGTATGACGCATAATGGCAACATTTTTGTCCCTAGACTCGAGATTTACGATCGACTTGTAGTGAGAATAGAAGAAACGGGATAATGTCACCATTTTACAAGCGACATAGAGAGACGAGCGACAATGACGAATGCGTCAACAACGAGTGTAAACGCGAGAATTGCCTTCCAGACCTTTGCCCGTCCGTGGGACGATACAGATTAGTTAGATTAGATAGAATAAAGTTTAATCCTTGATGCCAAAAATAATTTATACTAAATATTTAGTTTCTACCAATTAAACCACAAGAATTTTATACCACTACGATAACTGCTTTGGATTGACTTCAACTCTGCAACATTACCTTTTATACTCAATCCTGTCAACCACTTTTCCATCTTCATCTACATAGTACAAGACATCGCTTCTTCTCTTTCCATCAAATACTTTGTATTGATCCCTGAGTATGTCGAAGTCTCCAGGATCTGTGGGCAGTTCCCATGCCAAAGCTGCAGTGGTGCCAAACCATACAATGTTGCCGATTTGAAGGTACCCGTGATTTTGGGTGCAAAAAACTGAAATAAGCAAATGAGCACTTCCTTATTGAAACCTCTGTCATCAGTAGAGATCGGATATTTGGATGCATATTCACCTAAAGTTGAGATGTTGGCTAATATGGAATGCGCTTTTATATCGAAAAAAATCCGCTAACGTCAGATTTCATTGACCAAACCGGACCAAATCATAGTGATCGAAAGGTAGTGATTAAATTTGTTGTAGCCGAGGTAATATTTACGCGCAATCAGGATACAGTACATAATTTAATAAAAATAATTATTTTAATATATGTGTCTTTTTGTTGTTTTAACTAACACACATCACCCCTCCTCCTACACCCTATTTACACATATTTGCATCAGGGGTTAAACATTAATTTTAAATAAATATGCATGTGATGATTATACAAAAAAAAAAAAAAAATAAGAAACCGCTTCCATACTTTTAAAGCCAAAAATTAACTTTAGGTACATATGCATACGACTATACGATCTCTGGTTATCAGTTAAAGCTGATTAATATTTGTATTAGTCAAGTAGCGAGTTTAGTATAGTAGCAAGTTTGTGTCCAAAAGTGTCCGTTTTTATTGTGAAGTGCCGGCTATCGCCGAAAACCAAGGCTCTGTCTTGCATAGGATGGTAGCATTATGCTGAGCAATGGCCGTTTTGCGTGAATTTGATACATATTTTCCCCCAACTTGTTCTTTTTTGTGTTAGTGTTCTATCTCTGCGTCATGTTTACCGCAAATAAAAGTAATTTTCTTCCATTTTTCTTTTTCCAAGTGTCTGTCAAGGGACTTAACTCACTACTTAACTAATGCAAATGTAAATCAGCATTTACTGTCGTGATTCGTTTACATTCTATAAGAATTAAACACCACAGCTGCAAGAATTTTCTTAGTTTACCATCGGGAAAATTCGCCCCAAGGGTCCTTGAGAATTCCCAAAATTTTATGACAAAAGAAACCAGCCGTTAGTTTAAATGAAAAAATAGATGTATTTATTTGAATTAGGTACCTATTTGAAAAGAACTGCCATCAGGAAATATAAGGAATCTCTTTCTTCTAGACAACACTCTCAGCCCAGATTCAATCTCCTTACTTTGGAATTCTGTTGACACTTTTGTTTTTTTTACATCCGATGTGGTTTTCTCAACAAGTATAACTGTTGATAATATAATGATGTAAATGGAAATGTTCATATTATGCTGAAAAAAAAAAATTTTTATTCCTCACTGTTTTGCCAAAAGTTATAGGGAGTCATAGCAACAGTCTTTGAAAGACAAAACGTGTTTTACTAATTAGTCTATATGAACTTTTAAACCTCATTAACATTATATACTTACAATTTATATAGCTCTCCAAAGAATGTTACCCCTTTCGAATTCCCAGAAAGGACTGGTATGCAGTGCAAAACAATGGCCTCACGTATTTAGCATATTTGCATAAAATTACAAGCCTTTTGCAAATAGCGACAAATTGTTTTTGAGAAACATGCTAATGAAAACACAACGGACTAATCTGACCCTTTTTTGAATATCTCTTTGTCTGTTTGTTTGTATTTAAAAAAACACTTAACAAAAAAAAATTGAGGCAAAGGGAAAACAGGAAGACTGAGAAGAAAGTACCAACTTAAGAAAAAAGGAAGTTTATGGACAATTTGAGCAGTCACCACTAACTTCATCCAGCCCCAGGAGCACCTGTCAGACGTAACCTGCAGTGGCCTATGTGGAAAGCAATCAATCGACTGCGGACCCATAGAGGCCGGTTTTTTTTTTGGGTGGAAAATCGTCAAATGTCCTCTCCCGCTCTGGGCGGAGCGGAAGGGTGTTCCAGATTCTTACTGACTAAAACCCACCCGTGTTCCTTCAGTTGCCTGAACGCCAGGGCCACGGTAACTCTTTCGAACAATCCGCAACCCCGGCAGGCATCGGCCCTATCGGACCCCGTCAATTATGCTGACATCTCTTTGAGACCCATATAGGCCGCTGCAACCACAATCTAACGAAATGGGGGATTATTGACCCAACCGGCACCCAGTGCCAATGCGGAGCTCCTGACCAAACCATGACCCCTATATTGGAGTGTCGAAAGTGTCCATACACCTGCACTTCTGAGGATCTAAATCGCCAACGCGTGGCCACCTACTGAGCCCAACTCATCTTACATGATATACTAGAGGCTCAGTGAGCTGTAGACCTCGCGAGTCTGTCTTTGCATAGCTTAAAACTGAATAAATGTTCACCGCGCAACTTAAAAACTATCCTTAAAACAAAAAGCGCGAAATGGCTAAAATATGTTTCTTTTTTTTATATTTTCAACCCCGATATCTCCGCCATTTTAAAAAATTACGAAGAACTGAATCGACATAAAAATTCCATATAATTATCCAACCTGCTCACAAAATTTCATGAGAATCGGTTGAGGAACGCGACCTGTAGTGGAGAATAGCCATCTGCCGGACTTCCGGACATACGAAAGCATTTTTGCCCAAGCTGAAACGGAGACGCCTTGCTCACGCTTCGCACTCGCTCTGGAAAATATTTTTAATTTTATAATCGACTAGAAAAGAAGAAGTAGAGCAGCTAAACCATTGCAATGAATAGAGTACGAAAGAAATTGTTACACCGAAAAGTGCCAACCACTAAGATTTGGATGGTAGAAACAGTGAAGATTATGAGAAGATTTTAGTCAAAAAGCTAAATCTCATGTAGTTGAATGGGCAAACAATGATAGTGATTACGCCAGTTCTTTATATTCCAAGACATAGAAGAAACTCTTACTCATATTGAGAGGTGAAATTGGCAGTGATATATCATACAAGGCCGCAGGAATCCGCAGGATGCGAGAAGCACAGAACCGGTCGAAGTAGCGGTGCTTGTGGGAGGCCTATGTCCAGTAGTGGACATCTTTCGGCTAAAATGATGATGATGATACCATACAGTTGAAAACTGTTTTCGAAAGATGTGAATACTTGATAATCCGTAAATTATCACTTTAAATACAAGATGACATAATAGCTCACGCCTTTTTCTCGTGTTTTTCATATTCAGCCAAACTGGTAATCTAACTATCATGTAAATTTTTGGCGCATACCCACATACTAGCTAAATACGAATTTGAATAAAGCTGCTTATAAAAAAAATCTAAACAGCCACTCTTTCTCAAAGAAACGAGCTGAGATTCACAAGCGGAAAATGAAAAAGTTATAAAAAAATGTTCTATCTACTACTATACAGAAAGGAATTTCAAGTATAAAAAATTAATTTTAAGTTAGATGAGAACTCAAACAGCCTGTGTTTTTGTTAATAGGTTAAAGAATCGTTTATCTTCTCTGAAGTACAGTAGTTTCTTAAGTCACGTTCTTGAGAACGTAGATAATTCAACAACTATACTGGAAAGTGCAATGAATTTATGTATCTTTGATCACCATTTAATGGCGTACTGAAGTAGAATCTATTATGTTTTCCTAATCGGGGTCTTGTAGGAGGCAGGCACAGGATGGTTTTACCCCCTAAGGTGGACCGATGACCAGGCGAAGAAGCCAGAAGCACTGTTGCACCGGTCAGTGTAACTGTTTGGGGTAGACCTATGTATATCCACAAGTGGAAGTCTTTTGGCTGAATTATGAAAATTAAGGGCAGTATTTGATCATTTTTGAACATATTATACAATCTCCATTTATTTAGCTTGAAAAAAATCATACCATATCCAAAAATAACAAGCAATTTATAACGTTTTACGTTACTCCACTTCATTATTAAATATTAGCAATCCAACGGACATGCAACGCAACTACATTTATTAATTAACCGTTAAAATATGACTGCAATTATTTTGTCTCTGATTGCTATTATAAACAGGACTAATGAGGACGCGTTAGGACACGGTTTATTTGAAAATGTTTATTTAAAATATCTAGAGAGCATAAAGCTACTACAAGTCAGTTGTCGTCTATGGTCATAGTTCAAAACCAAAATAAAAAAATAGAAAAAACAAAAATAAAATAAAAACAATTTTCTATATAAATGATCTATAACTAGGTACCTACTTCATATTATCGTTCGTAGAATAACTTTCAAAATAATGTTAATTATGGTAAATTTTGCTGCAAGATAACTGATATAAAATTAATTATTATAAATCAGAGCCTGATTCCTATTTTTAACCGACTTCAAAAAAAGGAGGAGGTTCTCAATTCGACTGTATGTTTTTTTTTAATGTTTGTTAGCTCAAAACTTTTATCTTGGTGAACCGATTTGGATGATTCTTTTTTTATTTGAAAGCTGGTGCTGCACATGTGGTCCCATTTAAATTTTATCAAGTACTGACCAGTAGTTTTTGAGTTATCCCTAATAATGCGTATTTTTTCCACTTGGTTTATATTGATGATGTTATAATAATTTCCTGTCACGGTTATTTACATATCAAGTAATGGTATACCAATGTATGTGGGGTAGGTACCACAAGTAAAAAGTGAAAAATAAAAACTTTTTTACAAAAAAACAACCGACTTCCAAAAAAAAAACACTAAAAAACGTGAAAAATTACTTTAATTTCGAAAGTCGGTGGCCAAAACCGAAAACACACAATCAAAGACACCGACTTCCGAAATTAAAGTAATTTTTCACGTTTTTTAGTGTTTATTTAGGGAAGTCGGTTGTTTTTTTGTTTCGGATCCACATTGGTTAAAACGAACTCTTTTAAAAGCCAGGTTCATAAGAGAATGTTGCGTATAGGTACTTACTTAAAATACGTTTTGTTCGTTCGATATATTTTTCATGCTACAAAAAACTAATTCATGTTACTGATGTAAACATTATGTGCATAAAAATGGGTGTGTAACGTTTGAAATAATAACAAAGTTCTAATGATCATATGACCCAATTTGGTTTAATATACTTTTTTTTTAATATAACGATGAAATGATATAATTAATTATTGATATAATTTCATTTTACCTAATTTTATATGGTATAAAGAACATTTTCTATAATGCACGTTTGAATTAATATTCAATTAGTATAATATTCAGTTACTATAATGTTCAAAATCTATAAGTAACGTTTAATATAATTTAGAAACGTCTACTTTGTGTTGTATATTTTTACAAAAACTGAATAGATTTTAAATCATGTGGGTTAGGTTATATTAGAACAGTGACCATTAACGCGCGGAGGCGAGCGAGCGAAGCGAACGTGCACCGTCAGTGGCCGCCGAGCGCCAGATCCCCTCTATTGTTGGTGAAACATTCGGGTTAGATGAGATTATAACAGTATAATGTTTTCTTATATTTACTTATATATTACAGAATTTTGGCTGATAATTAGTAAATATGAAAATTAGGTCAACTGAACGTTATACAAAACCACTATGAGACATATTTAAAATTATATGAAATTAACGTTATACTAAATATTATATTATTAGAGCAAAAGAATGTTATATGAAATATAACATTAGATCACAAGAAATTAAGTTATTTGTTTTTATAGCATATGAAAATTATATCATGTGAACGTTTTCAAGTGATATTATACTATATGTTATTATGCCATATATTACACACCCAATAAAAATACAGTCATATAAATTGAATTAAAAGCACATGAAACCACAGGAAAATGTAGTAGCATCTAGAGTTCTGCAACTAGATCATAATTAGCGGTAGCCACAGCGGTCGGTCTAAACTGTACCCCAGCCTCAAACAGAATACATGAACAGTCCAATGATATGTCCCGATTTTATACCAATTGAAATAATAATAGAACAAACACTACACGCAAAAGGTTTAATTTGCATACGTTGAAGTTATAAATCAATTTGCCTACCGATTTTACAACTATTTTGGGGTCGGTTGCCAGTCTAATCGCATGCAGCTGAATACCAGTATTTTACACAAAGTAACTGCCTATCTGACCTCCACAACCCAGTTACTGGGTAGCACAATACCCCAATACCACAATACAATACCTTAGTAAGACCGGTTGTCAGACTTTTGAGCTCCTGACTACCCGTAACGAATGTCAAAGATCTACGGTAACTAAACATAAAAAACAAAGGTATTAACATTCTGATATCGACGAAACGATAAAAGATCAGAATTGTATTGCTGTATGCCGTGCAATGCACCAATACATACTAATTATTCGCTGATTTCTAGTCATGCACAGCTTACTTACCTACTAACGCACAAAGATTACTAGAAGAATATGAATTACTTGAAATTGTTTTTTTTTTAAGTGTACGGTATTTCTTTAGCACGCTTGGATATCTAACTCTAAAGAAATTATTTTATTACCGCACTAGAAAATACTGCAGTAGGTACCTAAATAAAATAGTAAGTGCCAAATATCTTGTCTACTGTTAAATTAAATCTTAAAATAATAGGTAGTTACTACTCTAGCTAATAAGTATCTTTTTCTGAAATACGACGAGGAATCCTGAATTGTTATGTTTTTTCAGAAACCACAATGGTTAGCCCAGTTATCCTTCATTTCAGTGTTATTAAATTTCAACAAATGGTGACCACAGCACCCGGTCATAAAATCGTGTTAATATGTTTTGTGTTTATTATTATTTAAGTTAATCATATTATTCGCTGACCCAAATTTCAAAAGTAAATTAATCCAACATGGGATTAATGACATTATATTGCTGTAAAAGGATTGACGATTTTAGATAATGCCTACATCATTTGAGAAGAATCTAACTACTTGGATGCCTAAAAGGAATCACATAGCAAAGACTGAGTTAAGGGGATAGCTGCATTTAACTTAATATGATATGTTCAAGAAGGTGATCAGGCTGCTTTAAGGCATAAAACATAAATTCCAGAACATACTGATTGGGAGAAGACACTGCCTCCTATAACACAGGTGCTATTATCTAGTGCAAGAGTCAGAGCTTCACTTTGTTTGTATATTTTTTTTTATGCCCATAAAGAATTTATTTATTATATGTGAAGATGATAAAAGTTATATTCTTTGAAATTACTGATTCATCGATATAATATAATAAGTAGGGACGTCCTTATATCAGCCATGGTTTACCAACAATTTTAAGCCTTTATTGTAAAATTACGGCAACGTGTTACATGCACGAGGCTTGCTTTTAACACCATCATCAACCAGTATTAAAAAGCTGTTTCAATAAACGGTCATCTTGGTAAATTGCCAAAATAATTATGTACTTTTATTATAATTATCTCAACAGAATTAAGCTGTAGGTAATGTTGGTCTTCCTCGTGATCTACTCGCAATTCATTTTCATTCGTTTCCATGCGGCATATTCGTGAACGGGCGCCGTCAGTTGGGACTGGTCCTCTCATAACTGCCCGGGCTTATTTTAATTATTTTATTTATGGATTGTTTTTTATTTGTTTCTATTTGCTGTACTCTGGACGCAAGGATCTCATATATATTATAAGTTCTACCTTAATTATGTAAATAATATTTTTGTAACAATATAATTTAAAAAAGAGTGTCCATGGGGTTTCTGGCCCGTTCTTCTCCATAGGTACCTACTACGCTTTAGAATGGGCAACTAGCTTCATATTTCTGACTGACCGACTCCTTGACAATTCAAAAGTGCCTGTAAATGGTTTAATTTAAATAAATGCTTTGAATTTGAGTTTTAGAATTATTAAATGTAAAAAGTATTGGTTGCTCACGGTTCTGGAAATCAACAATCCCCAAGAAAGTATTGTGATTTCCAAGAAAAAAGTTGTCTACCAATTTTTTTTTTTTTCTATTGCAACATATTAGTATTATCTTATTCAATGCAATAGTAAATTGAATTAAAGCTAACGTATTGGTTGGTTTCGATCACACCCGAGGGAGAAAACGTTACCGCCACAAAATATGCTAACGTCTTCCTAAATGTATTATATATTTCGTAAATATTACAGGATATGACTTAGGATCAGGTATTGTCCGCCTATGGAGCATACACGCATTGTCGAAAGAAAAGCAAAAGAAAATGAGTATTCAGTTTCACATTAATACGTTTTTTTTATTATTAGTTTTATGTCTATTTTGGATCACAAAACATTTTGGTTAGCGACGAAAACTGCATCAGCATACTGCAGCACTTCTACTGAATGAGAGCAGATTATTTATTTTAATTATAGTTATTATAATATTAATTCCTCCAATTCTTCACACCCGGGGTACCGCGCTGAACAATCGTCAGTTTTAACATGAGCCTTGTCATATTCCTTATGGTCATCGTGTTGGAACTCTTCACCTTTCGGCAACCTGTAATGGTAACCGAAATAATATTATAATATATTAGAATAACGATTCTTATGGTGAGATTTAGAGAGAGTTACCAATTATCAAAAATGGTTAAGTGTGACCTGTAAAATTCCGACTTTGACACTTGGTTATAAATACAAAAGTTTTTTTTACACCATGACTTACATGACACAAAAGCCAATCAACAAAAAGATTCAAAAATGACCAAATCCTAATCTTACCCAAAAGGCTTAAAGGCATGTTAAAATACATAACATTCTTCCACCAGTATCAGACTAACGAAAGAGGAATTCCCCGCAATACCACTCACGAACAGAACAATACAACACAAGTGCGAAAATCAATACTTACGTGAACACAGCTCTAAGGAATTCCTGCAGGAATGTCCCCTGCCTGTGAGCCCGCTGCGCCGCCTCGCATAGTTTGTAAAGAACGCACTGACGCCCGTCTCGACCCATCCTGCACAGATTACGTTAAGCTGTTTAGAAAATGCTTTATTGTGGCGTAAATTACGTTCAGTATCTACCTCCATGTTTTGTAGAGTTCTACAGGGATTAAGAATTAAGTGAATATAAAAGTGATTTAGTTTTCAATTGAAAGACCATTTAAAATTGAAGCCTGCATGTCTCGGAGTTGCACAGCCCGAAAATAAAACAAAACTCAGTTATACTTAAGTTATATTATATGACCAATATACTGATATTGAACAAGGCTAAGCGAATGATATAGAATAAGTATATATAATAAAATCGTAGCGAAGTCAAAACTGTATATTGAATATTTAAAAAAAAGTAATTGCTACGAGATGTGGAATCGATTCTGATGACGTAAATAAAGTTTGTAGATTTTTTGTCAATTTTTGTCCATTTGTCCGTTTGTCCGGATGTATGTTCTGGATTGACGCAAAAACTACTAAATAAATGCTGTTCAAATTTTGCAACAATATTCCTTAAAAGTCTGGTCAACGTATAGGCTTATTATCACGCTATTTGCGATGGGTGAGTAGCAATATTGGATTATGTTCGTTTTTTTCAACAGTTTACCGCGAGATTGTGATTGTGTGTGATAAAAATGTTACAATATTGCAGATAAATACGGATTTAACCTCTGAAATCTCAATATCATCATGCTATATCTACAAGAAGCTAAGCAGTCAATCCTAACATGTCTAAGAACAGCTATTGTTAGTCAAATTCCCAGCGAAGTAAACAGCATATCGGTTCCACAACCCTTAAAGCCACGGTTCGTGGGTTCAATCCCCAACAGATTTTCTGTTTTTGTGATTGTTTTTAATAAAATATTAAATATAAATAACAGCGGGTGGTAGGAACATCGACGCGCAAACTATAACCATAAATTTAGCACGTGGTTCTAGACCCCCTAGTGTAGAAGTTATACATCGGCAATAAAAAAAAAAAACTCTGCTGTTCCATAGAAAAGTGCAATACCTACGCGGTCAAAATATATGGCACAGCATTATTTTTTTAAATATCTGACGAAAAATTTCAACGCGGGGTGTCTAGAATCATGTACTGGATCCATGGTAATAGGTTGATTGATTGATTTGATTGATTTGAAATTGATTTGAAATTGATTTCACACCCCAAAAAAAAATGGTAACAGGTTGCGCGTCGATGTCCCTGCCACCCCGTATAATATCATTTACATTCCTATTTTCCACATTTTTTTTGTAATATTTCTCCAGAAAGTAATAGTGGAAAGAAGTCTGATAAGATTAATTAAAAAATAATAAAAAATAATAATAATTATTATTAATTTTAGTAAAAAACCAGTATCACTGACACCTTGAAGAGTAAAGCTACGGTTTCCTAGAACACACATTATGAGCGCAGAGACAGCCGTCAATATTATGGTGTCTTACGACTTCCACACGAACCAAGTCGCGAGCAGACGCTTATAAATATTATAAATGAAAGCACAGAATATTGCACCAACCAGCTTCTACAAATTGTAAACATTCTATCTATTATTACGTTAAGAAATGGTATACATATCCTCTGAATATTCAATGTGGGTATGGATTCGAGCCCAATCAATCCACTGCTGGACATAGGCGTATCCCAAATTCCGCCACATCACCCAGTTGTTCAACATGCAGTTGGGCCCAGCTGTCTATCAGACCATCTAGCTAGATAAAATAAATCTTAACTTCTTCTAAGGTTATACATACTTACGCAGACAATAGCTTCTCAATTTTCTGATACAATTCCGCTCTTTTACTTCTATGAAACTCCGCACTGTCCTTGTCCAAGTGCTGGTTTTTCAAATAGTCTGTCTTTAAATGATTTTCATGCATCTTTTTCGGATCTATTTTTGGTTTTAACTCTTCTTGGTCGGATATCAAATTGTCTGCTATACTCCTTTTGCCAAAGGCTGGATTCACTATTAGTCTCCTGAAAGAAATATAGTCATAATTATATCAAAATAATAATATAGTCTTCCAAATTGCTAAACGTTATTTCGTTTTTGTCTCAGGAGTTGCCATAAATGTAAACTTCTATTTAATTTTGTAGTAGAGATGCAATGATTTGTTGGTTAATTAATGTAATATCCTCAAACTGTAACTATTCTTTGAGTGACCCGTGTTTCGCAGTTATTTTCACAAATACTTAAGTACTTTCCTTCGTTCACTGGGTGTTCGACAGACCGTTAAAGTTGTTGTCATCCTATCATGTCACCCTACCCATCATAAATAAATAAATAAATCCATGACATAATCATCTAAGGTTCCTAGTAACCTTTTCCCGGAATACAAGAATTATATGTAGACACAAAATCACATTTTATTAACACACACACCTTTTATAAGGAACTTTAGCAATGAGCCTCCCATCTTCATCCAAGTAATTGATAGTCTTGACCACATCACTTCTTTGCAGAGGTTTTTCGAACTCCTTCAACGCATAGAATACCTTCGGGTCCGCAGGCAATGACCAGGCCAATCCCGTGGTAGTAGCAAATAGGAAAATGTCACCAATAGGGATCAGTGCTGGGGTTTGTAATACAAACACTGGAAAAATAAAAGATTATTATTTGTACTAATGATATTGCTTTATATCTAAGAGTATATGAGATACTGGAACGTGATCTTCAATCTCTAACAAATTGCTACAAAGATTATTTAACTTTAAGCCTTCCCTTTACGATATAAACAAAGATGATTAGAAATCTGCGCAATGCCAAATTAATAATGCTAATAATAACATTAAATAAAAGACTTTAATTTTAAACCTACCAAACTGGAAAGAGCTCCCATCTGGAAATATTACGAATCTCTTCCGTCTCGACAACACACTTGATCCTTTACTATACTCGTAGAATTCATTATCTATATTAGTTCCATTGTCTGTTACATTTTCACTAATTACTTTGTGTATCACTAAAAATGTTATGAATATTAAACTGTTCATATTTGAAACAATGACTAAAAGTATTTTCAAGAAAGCACGAGCAAGTTCCACCTTGCGGATTTTATTTTAGACTAGCCTGTCGTAAAACAATGGAAATATTCAATTAACACTGTGTTAATTGAAATACTGTTAGCTTTGATAGACAATTTAAGATGTTAATAGAAAAAAATATTGGCTTAGCTAAGAAACAAAGGAGGCAAATTTGGTCCTATTAGAGTGTCTATGTTTGACCAGTCCAAACTGCACAATAATGAGAGGAGTCTTTCACCCTGTTAACAGAGCCGTAACATCTGTTGGAATGTGATGTACAAATACCTCTCAAAAATGGTATAGTTGAATTTTAGTAGTGCTTTTGACTTCGTTGATTATGGTATCCAAATCAAAATTCCTATAACTGCTAATAATTCTACCAACAGCTTAGTTTGGACAGCAATTAATTCTATCTTCAAGCCCAATTACGTTACGTCTACCTTAATGAGATTTCAGATTCGTGCAATCATAGGTGGGGGACCTCAAGGTGGCATTCTTTGCCTCCTTTATGTGTATTTATTTTGTGACCAGTGTAATATTCATTCTCATCTTTGTTATCGTCAGAAACATTCGAATAGTGTTTTTTTCTATTTCATTTAATTATATTTAATATTTTGTAATTGATCCAGGGCTCTTACGTTAACTGACATAATTATCCTCACCGAACGCTAGGCATAGGCGTGCGTTCAAATCAAAACACACAGACTTGGTGATTGGATCTATACGATCTACCTGGCTAAATTGCTTGGCACCTGACTTTTGAGTCGTAGCCACTTAAAAGTCAGGTGCCAAGCAGTTTACTCGTTCTATCGTGTATATATTAGAGCCAGAGGGGTAAGTCACTAGGAATATAATAATAATATTTTTTAGTAATAAACATTTTATTTCTTTTCCACATAGGTGCCTTTGGCCCGGTGGTAACGACCGCGATTTACGAGTTGGAGGTCGTAGGTTCGAACCCGGGCTGGCGATTTACTTTGTTTAAATTATTTCATCACCATTGCTTTCAAAACGGGGAAGGAAATCATCGTAAGGAAACCGTTATGTCCTGGAACCAACCCGCACTGGGCCCGCGTGGTGGATTACGGCCCACTCTTTCTCACAGAGAGAAGGCCTGTGTCCCAGCAGTGGGACGTTATAGGCTAATTATGTTATTAAAAAAGCCGACCCCCCCCCCCCTAAATCTTAAAAATATTAAGATTTCAACATCTGATTAATCCTTTATGACAGACTATCTGCACTCGAAAAAGCCCCGCCTGGGGAGAGGGGGTTCAAACAAGACCGCCCATTGTGTCAGCCTGTGTAAAATGTCTACATTTATATCTGTAATTTTTACGGTGTACATCATAAAGATTATTCTATTCTATTCTATTCATTTTAGATTCTGCCTGCGCTTACCATCATTTGGTACAACTATGTTCAAATACGACCAAATCAAAGTTAAATCAAATCAATAACGTCTGAAATGGGAATCGAACCCAGGACCAGGACCTAATGCTCCGTAGCGCTTGCGGCCAGTAAACCAACGAGAAAGCGGCTTACTTCAATTTGCCGAAAATGCAGGTGCAATAAGAATAATCGGTAGGTGGGACATGATCAGGCTCCTAATTGCGTAACACACTATTAATCACTATCTGAGCCATTTTGAAGCCTATTGCTCATATGTTCGAAAAATGTGTCTGCTCAACAACGTAAATAACACAATGAATGTTGTTGAACTGTCAAAATGAAAGCCATTCCTACTGTTAGTGTGTTACGCAATTACCCCGCTGGTCAGGAAATCAAATTATTTAGTACTTTGCAAACATGCGTACCAACGTTTTTGCATTGGGTAAGCCATTAATCTACATTATAATCCCTTAATTTGCCAAATTGTGTTTGTATCGTTCTATTTCAATCGATTTAGTGCGTTCCATATTCGTTTTTAGGCTATTTCAGTTCTGTTAATGCTGTGTGTGGTGGGACCAATTCTTCCCACCATTATTTCAAAATGAAACTGCGAATACTAATATGTTTATGAAATGTAGTGCGAAGATTGAAATATTTTCTCAATACCGTTCAATGTAGGAATATAGATGCTCTGACCAACCATGAATGGCAATATTCATGTAGGCAGATTTTACATCGAACTAATTTTCACTACGAATCCGGACCTCGGGTTCTTCGCGGATGATTTTGAAGTACAGTGGGTGCATATTTCCCATGTCACAAATGGCAAGCTTAAAGGGATTAAAGAGGCAATTATAATCAAATTCTGTTATTTTTTTTTTCAACATATTTAATAAGTAACTACATGACTATCGATCTATCTATGTCGTCACATCCGGGGTATCGTGCCGAACAGTCTTCAGTTTCAACATGTGCCGAGTCGTATTCTTTATGTTCATCGTATACAAACCCTTCGCCTTTCGGTAACCTGCAATTGAGATTAAGGTTTGCAACATTTTAATTATCGTCAAACGGGGTGAATCGAGACGAATCTTTAAAAGGGATTTTAACATTGAAATAATATAGTTTGTTGCCAACAAGCGCTCTTAATCGTTAATTATAATACAGTCTTACAGTGCCTTTTTGGCAACAAACTATATTATTTCAATGTTAAAATCCCTTTACAGTTTCGTCTCGATTCACCCTTGTACCCCTATTCACCCCGTTTGACGATACATCACCCACCAAAAATTATTAATAATAATAAATAATTGCATCACCCTAAAATAGACTGATAAAATGCCTAAAGCACTATGTCCGCCTTTGTATATTTGTTTTTACTTGTGCATAAAGTTTTTATAAATAAAAATATGTTATCATTATGTGCCCGTTACTGATCGAAAAGTTTTCAGTATTAATTTTCTACAGAAACCATGGATGGTTTGTGTGAAAAATAATGCGACTATAATGGAAAAATCCTGAACGGCTAATCAAAATATATTAAGCTCAGGACCGGTCGTTGCAGCGAAGATTGGGCTCACTCAATCTTCGCTACAACAACCTCCGAGGCCTCCACCTATGTCCAATACTGGACGTCATTCGGCAAAAGGATGATGAAACAGCCTGAAAGTGACGCTGCTGATAGATAAGTTGTGTGTGTTTTTTTTTTGTCACGGAATGGGCATGAGACGGGGAGAAACATGAAAAATTATCTGAGAAATGTTTGACTATGTTTAGTTCAAATATCGATACTTACGTAAATACAGCTCTTAAGAATTCCTGCAGGAATGTCCCCTGGTTAGGAGTCCGCTGCGCCGCCTCGCATAGTTTGTAAAGAACGCACTGCCGACCGTCTTGACCCACCCTGCACAGATTAAGTTAAGCTTATTAGATTTAAACCTACCGCAAAGTACAAACATGTCTCGAAGACCCTCTCATAGAATAGAATAGAATAGAATACTCTTTATTATGTACACCATAAAAATTACAGATATAAATGAGGGAAGCCCTTGCCATGCAGTGAGACACTAGAAGCTAGATATGCATATACGGGGTGACAGGGACATCGACGTGCAACCTGTTACCATGGATTCAGTACATGATTCTGGACACCCCAGCGTGCAGCGTTGAAATTATTCGTAGGCTATTTAAAAATAAAGCTGTTCCATACATTTTGACCGCATAGGTTTTGCACTTTTCTATGAAACTTTTTTTTTTTGATAACGTGCGCAGTATTTCTACGCTAGGGGGCTAGAATCATGAGCTAAATTCATGGTTACAGTTTTCGCGTCGTATTATGGAGTTTTAAATTCCGTACAATTGGTTAATTTTACCCAGGGAAACGACCAACAGATACAAATATTGTTTTGTATGAATTATGCACCTCTTCTAATGCAAATGAACGCCAAAATATTAATGCACTGTGGGATTAATAAATTGTCAACTTTTGGCGCTGAGCCGAGTGTTGAAAATCTAACAAACGTGATATTTGATTCATTTATTGTACCAGACCGAGTTGTAGGTCGTGGGTTTAAACCCAAGCAGGCGCTTAGCTTTGTGTATATAATTTCATCACCACTGCTCTCAAAACGGTGAAGGAAAACATCGTGAGGAAACCGGCATATCCTAGAACGAAAAATTCGAAGACATGTGACATCTACCAACCCGCACCGGGCCCGCGTGGTAGATTGCAGCCCATTCCCTCTAAAAAAGAGGAGGCCTGTGTCCCAGCGGTGGGAACATTATAGGCTGATTATGCATGCATTATGCATTGTACCAGAAAATCCCTTACCTTAGTAACGTTTATTTATTACTTACGCTGATAACAGTGTCTCAATCTTCGCATACAGATCCACTCTATTGCTTCTGTGGAACTCAATACTATCCTTGTCCAAATGCTGCGCCTTCAGATAGTCGCTTTTCAAATGTTTCTCATGCATCTTCTTCCGATCTATCTTCAGTTTTAGCTTCTCTTTGAACGATAGTGTTTCATCTTCTATACTTCTCTTTCCGAAGGCTGGATTCACTATGAGTCTCCTGAAAAAGCAAATTGTTATGTTAGGTAAATAAAATGTTATTTAATTTCAGAATTGTTCAAATTTGCATTTAGGTTATTCATTATTATGAACAGTGTATCATGCATGAAATCGTGATACAAATCAAAGTGGTGTTGATGATGAGTTTCAAATTAAGTTACAAGTGCAGCAGATACCAGCGCGTTCTCTCTGTTTGCAAATAATAATATAAACCTATAATAATAATAATAGGCCCTTTCCCTGTCCTGCGTATTTTCGCCCGCGCGCGGATCCGGTCCGTATGCGGGTCATAGCACGCTCCTGGCCACACGCAGGACAAAGATTTCGTTTGCCGCTGCAGTGTCATGCGTGTCGCCAGTGACTAACTCGTGCATGATTATATGCGTACTATGACCATGCGTGCCACCCGCGTCACAGTAAAAGCAACACTGAAGGCAGAAGAACGCTGCTAGCATCCGGTTAGCACGCCCGCAGCCAATACGCGTTTGGCGCGCGTGCTGCCCGCATGATAGAAAAACATGAAATGATAGGATGCGGGCAGCCTGCATGCGGACCAGAGCCGCGCGCGGGCTAAAATACGCATTACAGGAAAAGGCCCTAAAACCGATTTTGCCATATATCCGTTGTAAATGATCACCAGGATTCTCATGGGCAAAAGTGGATGTCTCTTTTTGTAAACTAATGCTATAAAGAGAAAAAAAATGTTTTTTGTATGATTGTTTGTTACGCTTTCGCGCCAAAACGGCTAAACGGATCTGGATGAAATTTGGCATATGAGTAGACCATGATCTGGATTAGGATATAGAATGGACTTTTTATTCCGATATTCTTACGGGATCGAGACTTATTCGGGTGAAACCGCGGGGCGCAGCTAGTTGTTTCACGTAAGTATTAGCTATTTGATGATGTTTGATTTCCTTTTCGCAAAACAATGATCTGTGGGACAATTCCTATATTTTAAAGAACGGTCTCATTCTAATCTTGGTCTCAATCTGTCAAAAATAGCTCACGTAAATTTTTGACAAGTTTTGACATTCATACTAGATTTTGAACGTTTCTATATACGGGAATTGGCCTTCTAATGTCTCTCTATAAGCAGGCATTACTCTCATATCATTCAATATAAACATACCTTTTATAAGGAACTTTAGCAATAATTCGTCCCCTATCATCCAAGTAGTTGATAGTCCTGAGATCATCGCTTCTCCGCAGACTTTTTTCATGGTCCTTGAACATGTGGAATAACTTGGGATCTGATGGCAGAGTCCAAGCAAGACCAGCAGTGTTGCCGAAGAGGAAGATGTCGCCAATGGGGATCACTGCCGCCGTTTGACAGCAGAATACTGGAAACACAGAAATTGAAAACATTAGTGATGTTACAACTATATAGTCTTCCAATTATCCTCTTCTCTCCTACTATTTTGCTGTGGCCGACAGGGTCCACAATTCTGTAATAAAATATAGCTAAGGAGAAGATTGATTTATTTTCTTAGCCTTTTAAATTTAGACCTCTAGCTGGACTAACTTTTAGTGATGTAAAATTAAGATTAGGTAAACAATTACTTTGACTACTGATACATTGAATGTATACGCAGTTTGTATGAGGGACCGTCCAAATTCAAAACCCTGAAAAAGTAATACACGAATCATTAGTTGTAATACCAATTATACAGTTTTTATCTCAGATAATATAGTTTTTAATTGACTACTGAAAATCTCGCCCAAAGTAACCTATTACATGCAATAAGTGTCGAAATTTGCATCTTGATGCAAACAAGCTCTAACTAAGCGCTACTTCTCCGCACGGATTAGTTACGAATTAGCGGTTTACCTAGAGTTTCAGACTAATTTCATAGGAGACTTTAAGCTAATACATCAACATAAAGTAATGACATTCTAACTTGCAGGAATACAGTAAATAAAATTCTGACATAATTAACAATGTAAACAATATCACTAACGGATATGTTTCAATTAAGAATAATTAACACTCTGCATATTTAGTTCACACACAAGAATGTCAAATAATGTCCCAGCATGTATTCATTGGCACTAACCTCAATGCACTTATAAATTTCCCCAAAATAAGGAATTCCAACTGTTGCACTAAAATATTAACTCATTACGGATCAAATGCTTAACACACATAAGTATTCACCTACCAAGTTGCAGAGAGCTTCCATCTGGAAATATTACGAATCTCTTTCGTCTCGACAACGCTCTTGAACCTTCATTTTCCTCGTGAATTTCATTTGCCGTATTATTTCCATTGTCCCTTACATTTTCACTAATTACTGTCTGTAAAACTAGGAACGTTACGAAATATGAAAAGATACAATTCATATTTGGAACAATACTGAACAGTTATTCAAAAATGTATTTCAAAATAGGAATGCAACCTGTTCCTAACGGATTTTATTTAGAACTGGCCACACGAATGTCTTGTCAAACTCAAAGATTCTAAATATCATTTTCAAAACGCGATTCAGAGTTACCCGTTCTGAATCATAAAATGTACTGTCCCGTTCTTGAACTATTGAAACCCTAATGTTACAAATGAAACTGTCAATTAACACTGTGTAAATTGATTTACTGTTAACTTCGTGCGACAAATCAGAATGTTAAAAACATAAAATGTTTGCCTAGAAACAAAGAAAGCAATGTTGGCCTTATTAGAGTGCCAGTGTTTTACAGTTTTAAATTCCGATTGAATGAACCCAAGCAAATAATAATAAATAAAACAAAACACCGGTCAATAGTTTATTCATTAGCATAATAAATATTAACATTTGAAGCTTAATTAGCGTTCCTTTAGATTTTTAATGATCTTAAAAACTACACACAAAGCAAAACAATAATTGTTACAATATTGAGGTAAGACATGAGGTCGACAAATAAACATAAATTCTCGTCTTTATAAAATTACATTACATTACAGAACTAAACTCAAATAAAATAAATTATTCTAAAAATAAAATAAATCGCCAATGATATATCGGCGAAAAGCTTGCTAGATAAATCTTCTACTTTCGAATACACTTTAGGAATTAAACCCTTTCCTTAATACCTTTAGTTCCTTTTATATCTTGACAGTTTTTTAGAACGATGCTCAAGCATAAATCTATTTAAAAGTTAAACATTTAAGTCAGATTTCATACTTTTTTTAAATAAAGTGGATTTTACTCACAAATCGAGACTTGAGAGTAAAAGAGATTTTGTTTGATAACACTGGCTTCCAACTATTATTCCTTTTAGTGTTACCAAGTTTATTCTTAATTAATTCGTCTACAAATGGGCAAAGTAAACCATTAGTCTGTAAAAAATAAAACACAAGATTCTACTTTGTATACGAATTGCAAACAGTAATCTGCCAATAGAACTTGAGCTCTCAAATGCAGGAGCTGGCTAAACTAGGTAGGTCACAAACGAGCGACAATTTGGTGGCATACTTTTGTTACCGTGAAGTGTACGATATTGTATGAATATAAAAAGGTAATAGCGATGAAGTACATAGTGAAATTCAAGGAAGAACCACAAATCACTAAAGAAATTTAGCGCTAAACGTACATATTTAAAATATAATTCTGTCTCTGTCAACTTTAAACAATCGACAGAAATAGAAATATGTTTTTTTCTTTAACGCTAACTGTATATAGTAATTTATAGTGTACGTGGGACTTTGTAAATTATAGGAATTTATTTTTTGACTGTGATAATCCTGTTTTGTGTGACAAAGAATCACTACGATTGCAAGGATGACATTATTGGGTCCACCTAAACGCCTAATGATACATCGCCTTAATACGACGCCAATATCAATTATAAAGAATAATGTATTACACATTTTTGGATTTTACTAAATGCTTTTCAATATCATGTCCAGGCTATTTTCACCCAAAATACGTCAACAATAATATCGGCAGGTTTTTTTGATCTAGAAAAAAAATCCCGTCTGCAACCGCTAGTAAGCGAATCTCGCCGCGTCTGGTTCGAGCAGGGGCTCCTCACATTCTGGATACAGTTCATCACAGGAGCCCGTGGCTGAGAGAGCTTCATCGTATTCACCGTGTTTGTCTTCTACACCCGCTGAGTTTTTTGGTAAACTGAAAATAGACATGAATTCGAATTAGATATTTTTTTGTCTGGATCTAAAGGGATCTAATAGGATCGTTATAGTTATGTGTAACGAATTATGGAACGTTATATCAATATTTAATTTAACGTAAATTAAAATCAGCTAACGATCTCGTTGTTATTTCGTAGGAGTAATACGTAAAGTAAGCCCACCTACATAGATTTGGTAATTCTGCCTACTTGAGAGGGCGCACAATGGTCCACCAGCGCCACTCATTAAAAAAATTATTTTATCGTGACTGAGAAGGAATTATGAATAACGGCTTGTAAAGACCCTCGGTAAGTGTGTCTAGAATTTTCTAATTCCTTTTATAAAGTTTCACATTGAGACACGAAGCAACAAAATTCGATCTAAAGAAAAGCGGCCACATTCCTCTAGATCGTATTTTGTTTATTCGTGTCTCAATGTGAAACTTTATAAAAGGAATTAGAAAATTCTAGACACACTTACCGAGGGTCCTTACAAGCCGTTATTCATAATTCTTTCTCAGACACGAGATAATATTTTTTTAAAGAGTGGCGCTAGTTGACCGTTGTGCGCCCTCTTAATCATTTGCAACAACGGCGATTATATATTATTTTTCGCAATTTGTAATTTTATTAATACTTCGCCATTGATAGCAAATATACAGTGTAGGTACACTGTACAATATATTTTGGTGATAATTCCAACTTACCAAATAATGGTGGCCTTCAAACAAGAGCTATATAAATATCTCCCTTTAAACCCGGCCACTTGTTGCTTGTAACTAAATCTGCGTAATTATGTTCTTAATTATTCAATTTCAAGACTCCTAATTAATTATTCGAACATAATTATAATATTCGAGCTTAATCTTGTCGTCTTTAATCATGAATAATTTGATTTTTAATGTTCGTAATGGCCTTCATTAGTATTTTCAGTTATGATACAATAGCTTGCCTTGCTATTGATAAGAAAATTATCCTAAACCTTCTAGTGCTTGCTATAGGCCTCTTACTTAAACTAAGAGGATATGTTAAAATGATAACAGCACCCCAATTGCCGAAGACATTTTCAATCACAAACTGACGAATTATAAAGGAAATCGCTAATCCATTGCTTCATATGTTTGAAAAATTTGTCTGTTTGGCAACGTAGCCTATGCAATGAATGTGGTTGGATTATAAAAATGAAAGGCATTGCCATTGTAAGTGTGTAAGGCAAATACTCCGCAGGAGACTATCCTGGATCCGTGTATGAGCTATAAACAAAACCAAACAAACCAACAAATACATATGCCAAGCGTGAAGAGCATGGCAATTTAAGTATTATCGTCAATCTTTTATCAAATCTTAAGAGGTTCATGTTCCATCTTTACCATCTTATACGAAATACACAATAGTCTTACTTACGTGAAAACGGCCCTCATAAGTTCTTGGAAGAACTCCCCTTGAGGATGGTCCTGCGTTTGACCGACCAGGCATAATGTTTTTAGTACACAGTCCTTGCCGTTCACACCGAGCCTAAAAAGGAAGCAATAAAAGTTGAACATGACATTCTTTGAAACAAACTTTTGTAAGCATAGTGAGACAGAAACGATTGTGGACACACACTCAGTCAATAACACAATACGTTCTGTAAATGAACTATTAATATTTTTTTCCACAATTTTGACTTCAGCATAAAAAAACGCGACACGGAGAACCTGAATATTCAAAAATCAAAACCATAAAAGAGCCATCAAAATCTAAAATCGTTTCACACGACGAACAACCGCGCGACGTAATACTGACCCGCGGAGCATCGTCTCTGTTTTCTGGTACAGCGAGGCGCGACTGCTCCTGTGATATTCGACGCTCCGCTGCGCCATGCGTCCGTTCAAATATTCCCGTTTGTTTTCCGAAGCATGCATCTGTTTCCTGTCTATTTTGAATTTCTCTAAAGTTCCTTTTTTGTCCGGCCAGTCCACACTGCGCTTCGCGAACGCGGGATTTACTATAGGTTTTCTGAAAGTTGTTCATGGATAGTTAATTCCGCATAGTTTGTAGTCTGTCTGCTATGGTTTTTAATTCAGCCGGCAGTTTTTGGGTTTCTATTTCTGTTTCTATGTCAGGGTTTTATTAAAATGATGTGTTAGAGGATATTGACTCTTCTATTATAGAATTAAGAGTTTAATATGGTAAAAAATCAATCATCCTTGATCAAATAATAACTACTTTAGAATACAATGACTGTCTTCAAAGAACGTAATTTTCGTAGATGATTTCTAAATATATTAATCTAGTCACATAAGTCTCAGACAGCAAGTTCCTACTTTTGCAAGTTGGCAAACGCGACATTAATTATTTGCCTAAGTTAGGTGTTAGGACCGGTTAGACTAAGAGAAGTTAGCTCGTATGTTACAAGTCTGTTCAGAATTCATTTCAAAGACTGTGTTCAGACCATTTACTACCTGATTTCCACGTTAACTTCGTGTAGGTATGAGTGTTTTTCTACGAATCTGGATTACTTGTAGAAATTTCCTTTCCAGCATTTTAATAAAGGGATCAATAAAAGCTTAATTCAAGGAATTTAATCCGAAGGTTGAGATAAATAAAGATTCTGTAGTTGTTTTGTCTGTCAGTGGCTTCAGTAATACATAATAATTATTGAAAGTGTGTTAGGTACAACACCAGAATTAATAATATGGCATTGTACAAAAACAACTAAAGTAAACTACAGATATTTCTTTGTTACCTGTGATATGGCTTCTTATCAATTACCCTTCCATTTTCATCAGTATAGTATATAGTTTTGGTGTCTAGCCTCCGATGGAGTGGATCAGCATGGTGGTTGAATGGCGAGTACGGGTCTTGAGGCAACTCCCATGCTAAAGCTGCAGTAGACCCGTATAAGAAGATGTCTCCGATCTCGAAGATCATGGGATATGTGTTGCAGAATACTGGAAAATAAACATTTAGATATTAATTAACTGTTGAATAATTAATATAACTTGCTAACTGCGCGGAACGTACACAACATCCGCACTGAAAGCCCGCAAAATACTTGATAGACGAATACAAATTAAATACTACCAATTTAACCAGCATTAGTCAAATAAATAACTAAACAGTATCGCATTCTCCATAAAATCGTCTATAAAATACTAAAGCGGGATTCCAATATAACAATGATTAACAGACTTGGTTGATGCACTAACAGAATAGAAGCTCTCATGTTACAGCGTTACATATTATGATATTTAATTAGATGCAACATAAGTGTTATATATTCTAAACACTTTATTTATTATTTCAGGAAAGTTACCGAATAGATTCCTAGTCGTATAAATATGAACGTTCCTAGTTTGAGATTCCACAGTACTCCAACATTTCCTAATTTAGACGAGGATTTACTTTATAAATGATACGGCAGAATCTGGTATAACAACGTTCTCATGTTTTGAGGAGCACATTACGTCACAGGTCCATTTGTTAGAAGCTCAATGCAATTGCCCGCTCGTAATGTTAGACCGCACAGCATCCAATATGCTGTTTAGATGTTCGTGGCTTTTCAGATTTGAGCGGTCCCGACGAGTGGTGAATTAAAAATAGCTGAGTCGGTAGCAAGTGCTTTTGGATTTGGGACATGTTTTGATACTCATATTAGTTTGGCACTGTGTACTGATAAAAATACCATGCAGAATATTGTTTCGACAATTACCTCGCGAGATTTTTGTAAATGAGCTTGATTGATTATTTTAAAACGTAGTGTCCGCAGATTTTGACTAACCCGTTTCTAAGGAAATATTGTTTATTTTAATTTCAGACTTACCCAATTGTAGAGAGCTGCCTTCAGGAAATATGAGGAATCTTTTCCTCCTTGACAAGACTTCACTTCTTTTGTGCACTTCTATTCCATCAGAAGTATCATTAACTTGTACTTGGGCTTGAACTCCCAACACTGTTAATAGCAACGCTGAATTTATTATTAAATTCATATTGTTTTCTTTTTTATTGAGATTCCTTCTCCTAATTAATTGATTTCAATCGTCTGTTCTTCTTTGTTTACTTCTATGTTCACAACCTTTAATCGATTTTCATCTTCTACTTTTACATCAACATTATTTTCTGAGTCTTCTTTTTATTATTCTGTTTCTTTATGCGTAAAGCAAAGTATCGCATTCGGGTCTAACTTAACAGTGTCAAGATTATCCGCGGCTAACGTACCGTTAATCACGACTAACAAATAATAGCTAACCGTAAACTCTTCTTCTACAGGATGGTTATTTTCCTGCATGACCAATCAAACTGTTTCCAAAAAATACTCCGTCAGGCTTCTGAATTTATTAAGACTAAAATTATGTTTTAAGTGTGGTAAAGTTGACAAAATGACTGAAAATGTCTGCCTTAAGCTATTATTATAAAATAACTGTTGATAGAAATTAATTATAATCAGAATTGAAATTATAATCAGTTCCTGCACTTTTAATCGAAATTATTTCAATTTTAATTCATTGGACATTTTAAACTCATGTTGCATTATCTATGCTAAGAGGCTTTACAATTTTAAAACATCATGTATAAATACCACCATGAATTACCAAAAATTGTAGGTCAGGTCATAGCATAGCCATATATTAATGAAAAAATCAAATAAATCCTACTTTCTTGAAATAGTTTAGTTCATTTTCTGTTACAGTCCCATCGTATGGCGCTTTTATACCTTTCATATTAATACAGCCAACTTTTGAACTATTTTTTTATCATATTCATGGGTAGTTCCTGATTTTTTTATATTTTTGTTTCTAAAGTGAGATTTAGCCTGATCTTTTAAAATAGATAGTTACTTTTAAAACAAAAAATATAATTTGGTAAGTGCTTGTATTAAAACCATAAAAGATGCAATAGTAATGAAATAATCTTGCTGGAAGCTGATTTCTACGATTTAAATAACATTTGTACAATTTAACACCTTCCAATTGACTTGTACCAACTTCATAAAGAAAATATTTTTCAGCATATTTCTACGATTTTTTTCAATTAACTATTTTATAACGGATTCAAAATCACGAAGTAAACCAAACGTCATATGAATCGTAAAATCGTGTTTGCCTTATTTTCACTTTGTCATTACAGTATTTCATTTTTAACCGACTTTCAAATAAACGAGGAGGTTCTCAATTCGACTGTATTTTTTTAATTTTTATATTTGTTAGCTCAGAACTTTTTTCTGGGAGAACCAATTTCGATGATTCTTTTTTTTATTTGAAAGCTGGTGCTTCACCTGTGGACCCATTTAAATTTGCTCAAGTTCTGACCAGTCGTTTTTGAGTTATCCTTAATAGTGCGTATTTTTTCCCCTTAGTTTATATTGATGACGTTTTAATAATTTCCTGTCACTGTTATTTACATATCAAGTAGTGATATACGAATTTGTGTGGGGTAGGTACCACAACTAAAAAGTGTAAAATAAAAACTTTTTTACAAAAAAACAACCAACAACAACAAACAACTTTTTTGTATTTAGTTTGGATCACTATTATTTACATAAAAATACCTCCAGCTTATCCTCCAACACACTCAACTTTCCAAACTAACTATTCCTTATAAAAAACAGTGTATTTAAAATCTTTTCTAGATTCGAATTCCAACTTTTAAAATGAGAGCGTTATAAACCAGCATACACATTAGCGGAACAAAACTTGTACAGACAAAATATGAACAAATTCATTCCACTGGTGTTGATATGCTACATTACTGTAGTAGCATTCATTTTAATCGATGTAGGAGAGGCTAATGATACAAAGGCAGTGCCGCATAGGAACAGACGGTACCTATCCTTTTTGAACATGACGCGGTTCTATGTGAGTATTTCATTAAATTATTTTATTGAACAAATACCTACTCAACCCACCTGCTTCTAATGGTGTATTGTGACGCCAACGACAGAAGGATTTTTAAAAGCGTCTTGAAGTTAAATGGTGCTACAGAAATCTCTTTATGTGCCTACCTTCAAATAATATTACTGAATAACCAACCGAAGATTGATTAAAAGGTGACTTAGCAGAGGGACATAACTTTCAATATTAGACACTATTTGACATGAATTTAGTGTTTCTAAAACGATAAGTCTACACTTCAAGGCCCTTTTCGGCCAAGAAAGTGTATATTCAACGATTTTAACCAACAACAAAATCTTAATTGATCTCTTAACATAACACGTCTCTTGTGCCTCCACCAAATTCCATTAATCATATTTTTTTAAATTTTCAGTTAAAATTCAACTTCAAAGCGAACATAGTTCCTTGGAACCAGCTGTTCGCCCAAGCTGTAGGGTTCCGCATGAACTGGAATGCACCTTCGCCTAATTTTCGTTCCTTCCACCGCATTCACCGCAGGGATATTTATGATTACGTGGAAACGCTGTTGGATAAGTAAGGATAATTTAAAATTCGTTTTTGCAATAAAAAAGATAATTTAACGAATTAGAAGAAGGATCAAAATTGCAGCAGAAAACTCCATTCAAACACTAGCATCATGTTCATCTGCACTATAGCGGCCATCACTTCCTTTTATTAAATCAGCTTTTAAGTCGCATTGGGTGAAAAATCTGTAGTAATAAATAAATTTTCTTCTTTCTTTACTAAAGAACAGCCATCTTGTTTGAAACTTATTTTGAGACCATCCAGAAGTGAAAAAAAAAACAATAAAGTAGCATTTTATTGCACGAAACCTTTAATTACCGTTAACCTTTTAGATCTAAAACGAACTCATGTTAATCCTGAAATACCGAATGTTGCACTTCAAAAACAACTGAAAAACCACATAAATATTTGAATTTAATCAACTAAAAAACTTCCTTTTTCAGAAACGGACTAGACGGCTTCCATTGCGTGCGACGTGCCATCTGCGAGATGCAAATGATCTCGGAACCCAACGTTATATACCACAGACTTTTGAAAATGGTTTTTAGGTAAAAAAACTTCTTTCATATGCACGTTCGCTGATTCTGTAATAGGATTTATTTATATGGTAATCGAGAAACAAAGATGCATAGAAGGGCGAGTGATCCCTGTTTAGAATAATTAATACTTTCTGCATGTAGTAATGACTAGATTTGTATTAATCGTATGCTTAAAGGGATCATCATTTCGCTCATTTGGAGAAACATCGATGTAAATGTAATTTTTCCCAAAAATGAGTTGTCGATATATATTGTGCTCGAAAAATTTTTCAGAGGAGCAGAGGCGTGAAATATTTTATGTTTTGAGGATTTATTAACCTTTCAGAACGAGACGGTAACAGATTACAAAAAAAAATCGTCTTTAGATCACCCTCCTGTAAAATTTTAAAAACAGCAGTTACGTCGATGTTTCCCCAAATGAGCGACTTGATACCTAATTTTGTGCAGATGAAGTCTAAAAGTGGCACCGGTGGCAGAAAAGTTACGTGGGAATCGGTTGTCATGGTATTTGGGCATATGATGCGCAGGAATGAGGAAAATGACGTGAGGAAAGATTAGAGTATGAATGTGGATGGCTATAAGAGCAGGGGAAGACCAAAGAAGCAAGGGATGGACTGTGTGAAAGATGATGTGGCTTGAAAGAGTGTGACTACTGAGAGTATGATTTGCAGAGAAGTATGGAAGACCATCATCATCTGCGCCAAACCCACAGAAAATGGGACAAGGGAAGAGTTTGATGAAATAAACCTAGTAGGCTATTGTTACTCTAGAACAGCCCCGTTGTTCTCGTAGTTGCAAGCGCGGCTGCTGAGCGTGGGGTCCTGGGTTCGATTCACAGGTCGGCCAAAGTATTATTGGGTTTTTCCATTAGAAATTTCTTAGTAACAGCCCGGAGTTTAGAAATTGGCGGTGTGATAGCCCCGTGCCTCGGAAAGCACGTTAAGCCGTTGATCCTGCGCCTGATCTCCCTCCGGTCGTGTAGGATTACCGTCCCATTGGATTATGAAAGTGAGGGAAAAGAGAGAGTGCATCTGTGTCTGCACTATAATATATCCCGCGGAAAGCTAGTTTCCGTTGAGACTGGCTGCCATGACCGAAATATGGTCTGGAGGACTTTACTATACTCTAGATAAAAATCATACTAAAACTAATACCACATAATCGTAGCCTCAGGGCGGTGGTGGTGGATTATATAATGTAAATCATTTTTAATAACAAAAAAAAAACTCTTTGTAATTTAGGACATTTTTATAATCATTACACATCTGAAGTGTTACTTGCTATTTATAGGAGCTGTCTGAACAATATTATGGGCTTCTTTTTAATTGTTGCTGCTCATAAGTCTATACATCTCATGTTTCAGAAGAAATTCGTCAGCAACCGAGCGATGGCACAACACAACTTCAGTAGATTGTGATACTTCATTATCTACGTGTCCCTTATCACTGTTACAAGTTGCTCCTTACACGGATATTGCTTAATTTTAAGTTTTTAAATCAGTGTATCTATTGTAAATAATTCGAATAAAATGACTACAATATTATGTTCTGTTTAATTGAGTTTGTGCCTTGTTATGACGTCTCCCAAAAAACTCACTTCTCGAACACACTTGCACGTGATACTAACCGAAAAATTAACACTCATTATTGAAAGATTTATTGTACAATATTCGAAAACAATAAAGATCTAAACTATACAATGGTGAATAACTGTAATAAAATAAATAAAAAGTATTTTAGTTTCGGTTATTATCAAAATAAGGCTCTTTTATACATTTTCAGTCACATTACCTATGAATGCTTAAAGTTGGTTATTTCAATTTCAAATCTTAACTACATTGTTTGAGGTACTGAAAATATTCCATGATTCTTTAAGTATGACTCGACCCTAACCTTTTAACAATTCGCGCTTTCTTTAATACACTCTAAAACAGAACCAGACTCTTAAAATTGGTTATTTAAATTTAAAAATCGAATTAAATTGTTTGAGATGGTGAAAATATTCCATGATTCTTTAAGTATGACTCGACCCTAACCTTTTAACAATTCGCGCTTTCTTTAATACACTCTAAAACAGAACCAGACTCTTAAAATTGGTTATTTAAATTTAAAAATCGAATTAAATTGTTTGAGATGCTGAAAATATTAAATGATTCTTTAAGTATGACTCGACCCTAACCTTTTAACAATTCGCGCTTTCTATAATACACTCTAAAACAGTGCCAGACTCAACCCACATCCAATAAACTAGTTTACGTTGTCCAAACACAATAATTGTTGATAAACAATAGATCAAATATGACCTCCTTTGAGGTTTGTGTGAAGTCTGTTATTCGAACGAATATTGTCGCTTTTATTATTTCTATGTTACACCGCATCTATAGAGTGTCTCGTGAAAAACTCAATTCTATTAAAAAACTCAATTGAAAAAAATGTGACATTATTAAATCCTAGATTAATGTGAAAAATATTAGGACAAACATAATGAGAATAAGGTTAATTAAATCTGTAGACAATAGAATCAATGTGTGTATTGATATAAAAGTGGAATTCATTTTAATATTTTAGATTGCATTGCTCATTGAATTCAATAAAAGCTTGAAGTGAGAAAGTGAAGACAATTTGCACCAAATACCAGACCGTTCAAAACTATTGGCGCACATTTTTTTTCATTAGAACTCGAGTTTAAAACAATATACATAAATGATAACGATGAAGTAAATTGTACTGTTTCTGCCTGCTTAATTGAAGCGGGTATCAAACTTTTACTTCTAAATATAGAATCCAATTTTTGCTTTTAATTTGTGTTAAGTATAATTTTGGCAACAAAATGTGCAAGTACATTAATGTGTGTGTGGTGTGCTACATTTGTTTTGTAGTGTTTATAGTTATAGACTTTGGTAAGGCTAATGAGTCTACCAACCATCGCCACAAAAGGTACCTGAGCTTTAAGAACATGACACATTTCTTCGTGAGTATTACTTTCATATATTACTGTCATTATCGGTTGTTATTTTCTTCCTAACACTATTTTATGATTATCTTCCTAAATCTTGCTTCCAACGACCACCACGGGTATTATAACCCCATGTGGTGGAAGCAAAATTACTATATCCATACTTCATATTTAGTGAGACTCCTACATCATGCTTACATATAACCACCTGTGAGAATCTTCAACACCATCTCTAGATCGTGAATGCTGACTAAGCCATGACTAATCCGTTGTCCACTTACATTTTGGATAACTTCTGTAATGGACTTGTACCTCTTGTTAACATTACCATAATTACTTGGTGTATCATGTTCACTACAAAGATTTCTAATTTCCAATGCTTCAACTGATTTCAGCTCCGCTTCAACTTCAAAGTCAACATGGTGCCCTGGAGCCAGATCTTCGCTCAAGCGCTCGGGTTCCGCATGAACTGGGATGGTCCACCAGACACCTTCCATCCTTACAGAAACCATTTCATCCATAGAAGAACTATTTACAGTCATACAGAGACTCTTTTAGACAAGTAAGCAAATATACTTATTTATTATCTCAGTGATATAGTCGTCATTTATCAAACATTACCTCTGCTGTGAATTAATCTAATGTTTTCTTCTGATATTACACTAAATGACCTTGATAAATAATATCTCCTTACTCTGATAATATTAAAAGTCACACAGATATAGAACATCACAATCTTTCATATTATGATTCTTATTTTCGTCTCTAGCTCTTAATTTTTTGCCTTCTCCTCACTCTGAAAGATCTCTTGTGGTCTCTGACTTACCTCTTTTTATTCCATACAGACACACACACAACACACAGCCACACAACACACACACACACCCCTTCTTCCCATGGCACTAAACTACACACACACCCACACCCACATACAAACACACACACACACACACACACACACACACACACACAGCACACACAAATACACACGTCACAGCTTCACAAGCTTCTCAGACTCCTGCCCTCATTCTTGCAATAACTAGGTATCTCTTTATTTTTGGGTTAATAACGCACCAAAAAGACTGCTAATTAATACAAACAGCATAAACCAATAGATAACTTTCTTTTACAGGAAAAATATTTCTTTCTTTACGTTATACTTACTTGTGTTAGTTATCTTTCATGTTATTAAAATTGATGACAATGACTAATCTTCACTTCTTATTTAAAAATTAAATAATTATTATTAATGAGTTAATTACAATTTCTATGAATCTTATTTCAGGTATAACAGACTAATCCACTTACTTTAATATTGAATCTGTAGACTATAAGAGACAAGTTTATTGGTTTTACTATATGCATTATAATATTATATACACTTCATCTGCATTCTAATGTATATTTTTTATAAGCCTTTAATGTCCCACTGCTGGGCAAAGACCTCCCTACTCTCTTTCCAACTCTCTCTGTACATAGCTGCCAAGGACCAATCTTTATTAAAGGAGTCCAGCTCATCCCGCCATCTCCGTCTGGGCCTGCCACGATGTCATTTGCTGTTAAGCAGGACCCACTGGGTCGTAAGTTTGGCCCATTGATCGTCTGACAAGTATCAAAATGTATCAAATTTTCTGTGAAAGTTTAAAATTCGATTGCAGTTTTACCCCGCAAATAGCAAACAGCCTAACAATAAACTTGTTCACAGCAATCCCACTTTATCCCCATTCACATGCACGTCAATATAAATACATAAATTCATAAAATACCATAAACATTCACGAAAAATAAATTGATTGCCCTAGGAACGGCCTGAATGGGTTCCACTGCGTCCGGCGAGCCATTTGCGAAATGGAAACGATCCCTGCACCACGAAAAATATACCACAAACTTTTAAAAATGGTTTTCAGGTAATATAAAATGACATTTTTAATGAAATTATGGTCTTAAGTGACGCCCGCTGAAACGCTCAAATGAAATTACGAGCAAATTTTACGCCAAAATGGACATTCACGTTCGGAAATTACAACTTGGGTCTGGTTGAAACAAAAGTTTAAGGTTCAGTTAAAACATTATTTGTGGGAATTAGATTTTGAATTAGAAGTTATTGTTATTGGAGAACTAAATTGAAATTGAGAATTCATAACTAACATATTTTCTACCTACCTATGTTTTCAAAAATCAAAAGCTGGAAAATATTGATCCAAAATACTTTTTTAAGAATTCTAATACTTAATAAAACATAAAGGCTTGTACACACTGGCGCGACGCGGCACCCGACACAAAGGCACCGCGTGTCGCGCGACGAGCGGCGCCTTTGTGTAGCGTTGTCGCGTCGCGCCTGGCTGGGGAAGCCTTAATTCAAACAAAGTATTACAATACTAAAAAATTGAAGGTATCTATATTTTTTTACCTACATACTTTTTTCATTATTTTAAAAGCGATGTTATTCTGTTTTCAGACAACAATCACTGGCCACAGACAAATGGCACAACAAAACCACTGAAGACTGTGCGGTCTCCGTGTCATCATGTCCATTTTCTTTTCTAGACGTATCTCTTTATACGGATGTTTAACGTTAAATAACTAAAGTCAAAAGTCAAAATTTCTGGGTATACTTTATGTTGTTGAAAATTTTGCTTGTGTAAATATTTTAAGTCTGAATTCTGAATAGAACAGAAACTTAAGTTTGATCAGCATAAAAGTCACAGTCGTGGATTTATTTTAATCAGACAATTTAACAAGTTCATTATCTTCATTGAAGAGGAAGACGTCCGAAGCTGGACACAAGCCGGGATGCTACGCATCGTCGTCACCACCACATCCATGGCTTCCCGCATCCAGGGGATTCTTCATGTTGTCGATCCACCTTCTGCCGCAGAAACTATAAGTCGGTCACGAGACTGAACGTCGCCCTACATAGCTAAGAAAATCTAAAATTTTGTAATTATTCTAATTATTTTGGAAGAAACAGCCGTTCTTAATCCAAAATAATATATCCGCAAAAGCTACCACAGTTCTCAAGCAATTTATCGGTTGTCAGTTTGTTTCAGGAATTCATCAATAAAGGCGTAGATTTATTTGAAAAATTATTAATAGGTACCTACTTATCTAGAGAATCTATGACCCTTCAGAGTGTAATAGACAGATTTTGCGTCCTAAAAAGTAATTTCCCTGTTTTATTTATCCCCTGATGCTCGTAAATGATGGGCCTTAACACATTAGTAGCAACCTGTTACTACTAAAGTACCTACCTCATATATTGCCATATACTGAGGATAGGTACATGTTTAGAGGAATGACTTGAATCAAGAAGGCGATTGGAGGCAACATGTACCGAAAGATTCACTTTGCAGAAGACCGAGTAATTTGGATACGCATCGTATGTGGTCGCCATCCTCACACTGAGAGAATGACGAAGACGAAAAAGAAAAACTACGTATAAAAGTTATTTGATAACAAAAACAACAATAGTTATTTAGGAGAACCTATTTATATCCAGCACCCTAATTGCGTAACACACTATTAATCAGAATCTGAATCATTTTATAAGGCTATTGCTAATCCATTGCTTCATATGTTCCAAAAATGTGTCTGCTCAACAACGTAAATAACGCAATGAATGTTGTCGAACTGTCAAAATGAAAGCCCGCGAAAATGGAAGCAACTGTTAGTGTGATACGCAATTACTCCGCTGTTCCTTACTTGATTTGATTTTTTAAATTGTTGGCACCTTCAGATTAATATGATGCACAAAAAACTCCTCAAAATATACAAGAAAGTGCAAAAAAACTGACACCCAAACAAGAAAGAGACTTGTCCCATCCACCTAATGACGTCATATAATAATGCGCCACTAACAAGCTGTTCCCGGATGCCTGCCCGACGAGTACAGCCATTTTTAATTAAATTATTCGCTCGGAATTCTAGTTTACTCTCACTAGCGGTTTTATGTAAAATATTATTATTGTTGTTACGTTGTTGGTATAAATAAATTGGGTAAATGCACAGTGTACAGCCCAGGTGAGTAGCAGCTCAATAGGAAGAATGTATCACATGAGACTTCTCTACTTAAGCCATCGAAAAAAGCGTGATAAAAAGAAAGAATTGCGTATAAAAAGAATTGTATTTTCTTATGATAATTGTTCAGGTCGTTATGGAAATGGCTCATTCTCCAAAACAAAACTTGATTAATTTAAATATTAATATTATTATAAATACAGGGTCAAATTGTTTCGCTAGCTAATTTATAGCTAGCTCCGCAGACGTGATGGGTATCGATATCTTAACACAATAAGACAAAAGAAAACAGATTTTCTAAACTCATACTTCAAGTAATAACACTACCAGCGGTCGTGCACAACAAGATAAAAAAAAAATTAAAAAAAAATTGGTGTTTTTTAAGGGTGTCACCTTAAAAAACACCAATTTTTATTTTTTTATTTTATCATGTTTAGATATCGATACCCACCACGTCTGCGGAGTTTCACTAGCTAATTTAATTTAACCCTGTATAATAAGAAAAATAATTAGGATTGAAATGTTTGAAACCAGAGCTTTCAAACATATAAATCCTAAAACTTTCCAAAACTGATTAGTTAAAATCGATGTCAATAGAAAATAGCATTCTTTGGAAAAATCCTTTTTAAAATAAAAAATACGGGACGCCATGAATATGAACATATAAAAAGACCTAAATGCTCAAACAAATAAGCTGATTTTGGAGAACATACCAAATATGGCAACATTATTCCCAGCTAGACTGATGACAAGACTGGCTGCCCAAGTAAATTTAAGTACCGTGTCAAAATGAAATCAGTTTTAATTACTGTCATAGCTGATTCTTTCATGTAAAACTTGAACAATTCCATGGATGGAAATAATGGTTAACTGTCTAACATATTTGCAATAACACCCACGTACCTAATAGCAGTATACGATGATCACAAATCCACCTAGAAAGCTTACAATTACGACAATACCCACGCTTGTGGGCGTCCATATTTAACATGCAATGCTATGCAACTAGTGCGGAACATTATAGTAAGTGTGATCATGAGATATTAAGGGAACCATTTTCTCGAAAACACATACCTACATGTCGAATTGTCGATAATAGATTAGCGAGCGATAAAACTATACATAACAAGCAATACAAGAAAGGACAAATAAATAATATAAGTTATGGCGAAAATTATGATCATCGACATAAAGAGATATATTGGTCCTAAGGGTAACAAGGTAAGGAAGCAAGCAAGGGCAAGACAAAATCATTACTACATATAAATAAACATATCCTCTTCCCTCTTAAACCACTACAATTTATCTATTTTCCTCTCTATCTACACCGTAGACTGGACTAATGACAGCTCAGTGCGTGGTAAGCACAAAATAAATCCGGTTAGGTACCATTGGACCACTCAATAAATTCTCGAGGCGTCTAAATCGGCTACTATTGAACTGATTGCCCAATGGGGCCTGTGGGAGACGACTATTTTTAGTCGAATAAAGTACTGATATTTTTCATTTCCTGAGATACATAGTAAGCATTACAAGAACAATATAGCACCGTATTCCTTTTGAGAATCATAGAGCTTGAATTGAGCTCCTTAAGTTCTGAGTTGAGCTACACGATTACTGACAAATGCGTGCACTGACTGGACAGGTCCACTCAATCTATGTGGATTTTCCTCAAAAGACCATTTCAGACACATATCTACATGATCTTCACATGATCGGACCAAGATTATGTCTGGACTTTAAAAGAGACTGTGACCCCTGAGTTTGTTTCGGCCTTTCTTCTCAGAGTAGCCAGATAGGAAACGCCGACCTCATCTAGTTTTTAAAATATGATTGACGTGTAAAAGTGTTTGTTCAAACCTACTTACAGAAATAAAATCATTTATCATTTATCATTTATGGAGCTGATTTCTAACCCACTTCAAGAAAAGAGGAGGTTCTCGGTTGTATTTTTTTTTTAATATTTGTTACCTCAGAAATCCGTCATTTATTTATAAACCGATTTGAAAAATCCTCCTTTTGTATGAAAGGGTACACTTAAAGGGTGGTCCCATATAAATTTGGTCATGTTCTGATCAGTGGTTATGAGTTAGCTTTTTCCACTTACTGTATGTTGATGATGTTATAATAACTTTCTGTCACTGTTATTCACTTAGCAAGTGAAGGTATACAAATTTGTGTGGGTTAGGTACCACAGCTAAAAAGTGAAAAATAAAAACTTTTTATTACAAAAATAAACACACAAACACATAAACTCACGCCTGCTTCCCATGGGGGTAGGCAGAAATTACAGAACGCCACCTGCGAAGATCCTTACATACTCCTTCTGCCCCGTTTATGTGTAAAACAACTGACTTCCAAAAAACCCTTAAAAAGTGAAATATTACTTTAATTTCGGAAGTCGGTGGCAAAAACACGAAAAAACAAAACCAAAGACACCGACATTCGAAATTAAACTTATTTTATTATTTATGTACACACAATAAAATAGATACAGATACAGCATATTATTGTTAAGTACAGTTATTTTTCACTCAGTAGTGTTTTTTTTTTAAAGTCAGTTGTTTTCTTTTTATAACATTTTTTTTATTAAAAAAAGAAATCAGTCCACTAAATCAGAAACCGAGGTTTGCACTTCAAAAGCTCCATTCGACATTTAAAATTATTATTCCCAAAAATTGGGCAGTCCATAACGCCAACTCCGGTAGAACAATTTGCATGAAGTTTTCATTGAAATTGTTCCACCTGAATCGCGACACGCCTTTCTGCCTTATGACCAATAACTATTGGACTTGTTTTTTATGTGCATTTAAATAGAAAAGAATTCACGGTATGTTTAAAACCTCATGACATATTTTTATCATCATCTGCATCGTTTCAAACCGTCACAACGGATGAGGTATCAGTACGAATCAACGAACCTACTGTAGAGACACCCGTATTCAAATTTTGTGTATTTATTTGCCAACAGGTAAAACATTAATTATGCATGCATTATAATTTCATGACACTGTATTAAGACGTGTATTGTAAGGGCACTGCAGATTTTATATATCAAATTATAAATTTACATAATGTAATATTGATTCTAATTATTACAATTCATTACATTATACTAAACATTATTCAGTAATTTATTACATATTATTTAAAAATAAATCATTATATCAATTCGTTCATTCATTTTAGTCACATAGGTAATATAGTATTTATATTCATTTATTATTTCACATTTACGTCAAGCATATTATTACAAGGTCGATCGATTCACAATTTGTCAATTTTAAATTCCTCAGCGGTATAGTAGCCTTTCTTTATTAACGAAGATTTCAACTGTTTCGAAAAAAATTGTGTCATTTGGTAGGGTTTTAAACTTTCTGGTAGCTTTACATTCAATTCAACACTTTGTCGGTCGCATGATGCATGCAACATGCCAACTCATGCGGTATCACTTAAGTAGCATGTGGTTGGAGTTATCCATCCAACCGATGTTATATCCCCTATTCAACCATTTATTACTATCAACGGTTTTAGTTGGATACTGCTTTGGTTCTGCATACCCATTCCGTATATCAATTAAATATCCAATGTTAGTCAGAAAGCTAAGTTCGTCTTCGGCTGCTGCATGAGAGACTATCCAACGTTATTTCTACCAACTAGCCTTTCGTGTTGTAGTGGTGTTATATCAAAACATGGTTAAAACCCACTGATTTTACTTTTTCATTGGCATGTAGAAGTAAACTACCATGTACTACATATACTTATGACAGAAAAGTTACGTCTCTCTTGTTATTATCAGCCATATTTTAACTACTGTGGGCGTACTATGGGTAGTGTTGGTTATTGCGCAAAAGAAAAACTGTTTTCAGTTCAAATCAAATTATGATTTACGAACAAAATAATTACACTAGCGAATCACATACTGTAGGTACACGACACAACTATACAGAACGCGCGATAGTTTCTAAACGTGTTCACTGCTTAGCCGCCAACAACAAACTCGACTTTTTCTCTGGTCAACCGTTATGTTATAGACTCTGTCGAGCGCCACCTGGTGGCGCTGGCGTCGCGATTTGTCAAAGTCAAACGATTGATTTAACGTATTTCCGACATATATATAATAGTATATATAGTATGTATATATTAGGTCTTTACCTATGAAATTGCCGTTCTGCAGTACTGGCCATTTCAAATCAAAATAATTTTTGTTTGGCTATGAATTCTAATTTCAAATTAATTTTATTTTAAAAACATGGATTTTTTTTTCTAAAAGTAGTCATTTCTTTATTGATTAGTGTTACATTTTCATCGCATTTCAATCTTTTTCGTCATCATGGATACGTTAAAAATTCGAGTAATTATGGAATATGAGTACCGTCGTGGCAGCAACGCGGCACAAGCGGCACGCAACATCAACGACGTTTACGGAGCTAACTCTACAAACCAACGCACCACCTGTTATTGGTTTGCTCGCTTCCGTTCTGGAAATTTCGACCTGAAAAATGAACCTCGCGGTCGTCCGAAGACTTTGGTCGACAATGACGAATTAAAGGCGATTGTGGAAGCTGATGATACACAATCTACGGCTGAATTAGCAGCAGCTTTCGACGTTAGCGTCAAAACAATATTGGTCCATTTGCGTCAAATTGGCAAGGTAAAAAAGCTTGACAAATGGGTGCCCCACGAACTCAATGATCGCCAGCGCGAAGTACGCGTCGAGACGTGCCTTGCACTGCTCAACAGACACACAAATGAAGGAATTTTGAACCGCATTGTTACCTGCGATGAAAAATGGATTCTGTTTGATAACCGTAAGCGCTCAGCAAGTTGGTTGGATCCTGGTTCAGCACCTAAACAATGCCCTAAACGAAAACTTACCCCTAGAAAAGTGATGGTCACTGTTTGGTGGTCTAGCGCCGGTGTGATTCATCACAGCTTCTTACCAAACGGGGTGAGCATTACTGCAGATGTGTACTGTGAAGAACTGAACACAATGATGGAGAAGCTGGCGCATCTCCAACCAGCATTGGTCAATCGCTCGTCTCCGCTGCTCCTGCACGACAACGCGCGACCTCATACTGCACAGCAGACGGTCTCCAAGTTGCAAGAACTGGGGTTGGAAGCTCTCCGTCATCCGCCCTACTCACCAGACCTTGCGCCTACAGACTACTACTTTTTCCAGAATTTGGATAACTTCTTGGCGGGAAAAAAATGTAATACCCGAGAGGCAGTACAAAATGCCTTTGAAGAATTTGTTGCCTCCCGTCCAGCTGATTTCTTTAAGAAGGGCATCAATAAACTGCCACTGCGATGGCAAAGATGCATTGATTGCATGGGTGATTACTTCGATTAATACAAATAAAAAATTCATGAAAAAAATTCGTTTAAATTTTTTCATACAAAACGGCAATTTCATAGGTAAAGACCTATTATATATATATATACTATAAGTATACTGAATGGAATGCAATAAATAAATGAATATCTATGAATATAAAATCAGTGAATTTTAAAATTCTAGTCGGTGTTTTCAGTGAAGTTTTCATTAAAACTAAAAATTGATAGTGCGGATACAATAATTCCTTTCAGAAAATAAAAGCGAAACCCACCTGCACGAAACAAATTGAAGTATGCAGTCCGAATCCGACCCAAATCGATGTTGAGATCAGAAACTTTTACGACTTACAAACGTTTGAGAAATCAAATGAACATAGAAAAACCACAAACAAATCTAACCTAAAACCAACAGTGCCAACATCCGTACTCAAACAATTTAAAACCAAATGCAATCGAGAACCGATAGTTGACAAACTCTAAGTCAATGTAAATATTGTAAAGAAAAGATCGCCTGTACGTGATCGGCTTCACATATGAGATTTACTTAATTTGTCGCATGAAGCGGGTCGGGCAAACAGCTGGGCTTTATTTTAGACACTTTATAACGGCCACTGCTCAGGATTACTGGATGTGGTCATGGTGAAGCTCCGGATGTTTCTTTTGAGCTACAATTTTAGTCTTTTGGTCATGATCCCGGAGATAATTATACGTTGTTGGTTTTAATGTTGTTATTTGTGCTTTGAAACGCGGGCTTGATGAATTGTCTTTTTCATTTATTTCTACAAAACTTGTTCAGGCATTAGTCATCTTATTCTATATATTTCAGAAGGCGGTTTCAAAATAATGATGACGATTACTTGAAGGGATTCAAAAGAAAAGCAAAGATTTAACAAATTACATTCACCTCAACAATTTTTATTATTGTAGCAGATCTTTTCCAGATACCTATAGACATCAACGGAGTATCTACAAACCGTATATCTATTTCAGAGCCACCTTCACCCAGAAGATAGAAAGTAAATTAGTCCTAGTTCCCTTCATTCATCTCTCAATATACTGAACATTTCCATCAGCCCCTGACCCTCAGGGCATCCGGAGTAAATGGAAGCACAGTTGAACATCTGCCGTCCTGCTACTGCTGCATCATTGTATGCTCCCATCAAGTCTTCCCAGTCTTCATCTTTTTCGTCGAACGGTGTCCTTCCATAGTCAGGCCTGAAATAATAATTTAATAACTGTTTTTTATTTTTATTTTGGTGCAGTCTGTTACAATAAATATAATTTTATAGTTTAGGGATAAATTCTAAAGATAGTGTAGCGGCACCTACAACGCCACATGAGAGCCACGCGTCACACTCACGTCACGCAAAATCCTGCATCGCGCAAACAGAGTTTACCGCACAACTAGCATTTAAACAACTTCCCGACATCAATCGTCGTCGGGCAGTTGCCCACCAGACATGACACTCGTCTGGTCGGAGGATCCTCCCTTATCTATGGAGGTATGAGTAAACTTTACACCCTGTTCCTCATACCTCTATAAAACAATTAACAGAATTGAATCTGGCGTCCTAGCTAGGTTACATGGTAACCTGTATTAAGGTTCGCCAGCCCAGATTCCCACAGAAGAAGTACAAAATTCATAATATAGACTTCTTAGGAATTTAAGGTGCAAAACTGCAAACGTATGTTAATTTATACTAAAGTGTATTTTGTGATGTAGGTCTGGCGTGTGTGTGTTTTGCAATGTAGCTATGGTGTGTAAGTATTTTGTGATATAGGTGTGGTGTGCGTGTGTAGAAATGTTACAAAATAAGTTCATGAAATGACATTCAAATGGGAAAAAATATCATCATCAGCCTACAGTAGCCCACTGCTGGACATAGGCCTCTCCAATTGCACGCCATTTAGCTCGATTCTCGGCAACTCTCATCCAGCTGCTACCAGCCACCCTGCGAAGATCGTCGCTCTACCTAGCCTGAGGGCGTCGTACCTTACGTTTGCCGGTTCGCGGTCTCCATTCACGAACACGTCTACCCTATCGGTCATCGGAGAAAATATATTAAGGCTAAACATGACATCTAGGCTGATTTTGGGCTAAGCTGTTATCTAACGGGGGTTGCGCGTGCCTCGACCGTTCCACACATAAATGTGCAAGACTAAAGCTGGGGAACGCGCACCTCTTCGTCAACTTGTTGAGACACATAACACTCATTTTATGGAACTTGACACATTCACTATATCTAAAGAACTATTCAAGAAAAAGGCTATAGATAAAATTAAGTTAAAATTTGCTATCAAAAGCAAAATCCTATCCTTTTTTTTTTACCTATCCTGTAAATCGTTTTAGTCAAGTCTCTAACAGTTGACGGTTAAAACCACGAAGTTAAAATACGCTTATTAATGTCCTTCCTTACTTCATAACTGACACCATGTTTTAAATGAAGTGTAAAATTCATAATGGAGAGAATGCGATCAGTGACCCGAATGGAGATTGACAGTCAAATAATCTGATAATTTTAATTTCTGTAATTTATCAAAAGTTTATGATTTAACTCGTTGAAAAATTTCATATTATCTGAAGAGATCTTAAAATTATTTTGGGAAATCGATGAATTCATAGGCTAGATAGAAGTCGTTTTATAAAAGGCACAGTAGCAGGCTTAAAATCTAGAAAACGACAATTGTGCTTTGCGGCAGAAATCGGTATAGTGAAACTGGCATACTTCGCCGGACAAAAACAGTAGACCTTCCCTAGTTCTATAAAACTAGAAAGCTTTTAAAAGCATGCTACGGCGGCAACTATGAGTCAGAAATGTTGTTTTACTAAAAACTGGACCACTGACTTTTCACCAAATAGTTTTGGGAAATCTCTTTGGCTGCCGATAATAATAATAATAGTTTATGTTATGTTTGACTTACGTCAGCAGTATGTGTAATATCTCTCCCACCAGTCCTTCTTCTTCGACCGGATACTGCGCAGCTTCACAAATCGCCCGGTAAACGCACTCTTCGCCGTTTATGCCTTTTCTGGAAATAGCAAAAATTTTATTTAACTTTTGTGTTACGAACAGTTCGTCCAATATACCTACTGTACCTATATGTATTGAGTTAAACAAGAGTTTATTTATTTATTTAAAATATTTACGCCAACAGCTTATACATTGTACATTAATTAATAGAAGGCAGTGCACTTTATTCGTTAATGTTAAGGTCTTAAGATCAACAACCAATTTAATTTTCGATAAGACAGTACACCAGCAATAAACGGCAACAAACTTGAAACCGGAACCTTACAAACTTATTTTAATACAACGCCAAATAAAGTATAATGCTATTTATTTGTATAAATAAGTATAATAATAATTATATAATAACATAATTACATTATAATATAATATAATCATAACTAATACTTATATAATCACTAAGTATTAGTCACTTTGTGGGTCTGATCTAACATCTAAGGGATTTATTTACAAACGTTGCTTAGAGTTAAGTAATGATTAGCGACTGTTTAACCATACATTTTTGATGCTTAAACGTCTCTTAACTTTATGCAACATTTATAGAGAAACCCCTTAAATGTTAGATCCAACCCACAAAGTGACTGAAAAGCAATATACTTTATTTGGCATTGTATTAAAATGAGTTTATAACCAGCATGCGTAGCATGACCACTTCTATTTCTACTCTACGAAGAGAAGACAAATCACTTTCTTAACAAAAAGTCATTCTGTTCTTGAATTTTGACATCGCGCAGTCGAAGTCTTTCTACAATATGTAATTTTGTCTTCCGTTTCTTCCGTTTCTATAGTGGCCATACCAGGCGCGCAGGAGAGGCTAAAAGATTTTTGCCGTTAGTTCTAGTAATGACACTCACGACTTCAGCATATCAGCAACAGCAGTATAAAACGTGAGCCTCTCATCCTTCCTGGCAGCTACTTCAGCTTCCCTCTGTTCCCTGGACACCGTCTTGATGAAATAATACTGCGACAGCTGAGTGATGTTCGAAAACTGCACGTACTGGTACTGGAAGTTTGCTGCGAAGGCCAGGCTGATGTAGTCCTCGGCATGGATTGGCGCTGAGAAGCCTATGATGAGCTGGCGATTGGATAAGACAGAACTTCAGTATATTTACTCTGGACTTTAAAAGAGACTGTGACCTCCGAGTTTGTTTCGGCCTTTCTTCTCAGAGTAGTCAGATAGGAAACGCCGACCTCATCTAGTTTTAAAATATGATTGACGTGTAAAAGTGTTTGTACAAACCTGCTTACAGAAATAAAATAATGTATAATTTATTATGATAAGCGAGTTTATTATTGTGATAGTCTGGCTGTCAACAGCGACTTTTTATTGTTCTTCCAAAACTTCTAACCACCTGTTACTGTATTAAAGATACATTGTCAGCTCTATAAAGGTATGAGGAACAAGGTGTAAAGTTAACTCATATCTCCATAGAAAAGGGAGGATCCTCAGACCAGACGGTTGTCCTGTCAGGTGGGCACCTGCCCGACGATTTCTCGTGTAGAATTCGCGACGCCCCCGCAAGGGGGCGTGGCGAGCGGTGCCAGGGCGCTTTGCCCTCCGGCCGCGGGAGCAAGTATAGAGGACCCGTAACTACGGGCCCTTCGTGGTGTGCGCAACAATGGTTTGCGGCAGTGTTGAGAGCGCGTAGCGCCGCGCTCCCATATGAGTGAATGCTATTTGTTTTCCGTAGGCGCGTCGCGACGCTAATAACATAGCGCCGCTTTCTTCACGACACCTCGGCGGTCAGTCCCCGCCAGGTGAGACCCCTAGTTGCCTAGGGGAGGCCCGACGAAGACGACCCGCGACAGAGGTGCCGACTCTACGCTCCTACGGAATTTGCCCGACGATTGATGTCGGGACGTTGTATATATGCTAATTGCGCGGTAAACTCTACTTGCGCGATGCAGGACTTTGCGTGTCGTCAGTGTGACGCGTAGTTCGCATGCGGCGTTGTAGATGCCGCTACAGTTCTACCTTCAGATCCAACCGATCTGAGAAAAATCTGTACCATAATTAAGGCCTTAAGCTCTTCAATGACTGAAAAGATTAGATACTGTAGAAAGCAAATCGTTGAAACTAGAAAGTCTAAAGTCTGAAATCGGACCAGATATGTCTGTTCTGATGATTGATCTCTACACGACACTATGATTCTTCTGCCCTTATAACAATTCATTAGTGGTCGGTGCAGTATGTCTTCTTCTGCCATGCATCTATATACCTAGATCTCTCCATGTATGGTAGCCTTAATACAGATTAGTCAGATTGAATTAAAGAACTACAAAAACTCTTTATTATTCTTCATACCTTATAAGTTCCTCCTTGTGGATATATTAGTGGAAGACTGTTGATCTGACGTTTCATCACCATCGCTTTGTGTTTTTCTTCATCATCAGCCGCTACACTTGCTGCGAACACAAGCAGAGCCGGAATTATCCAGCTGAAACTGGATATTTTTCTGTAAAATGACGTCGAAAATATTCAACAAAATCTGACAATATTTACGAGTATATAGTTCAAGCATGATTAGGTTATTTAATTTGTATTAACTTAATTAACTAACAAACTATTAACATAAAAATATAATAACCTAACCTAACTAAAACTATTTAAAAACTAAAATATGGCGTCGAAAAGTTCCTCCGCATCGCTGTCGACTAGTAATGTACACAAGAGACTGGCGGCATTGCCACGTTGTATGGCAATAATGATGATTTTAATTCGGAAAACAAAGACATTGCACTTTTAGAGTATAAACATAGATATTGCACTTTTAGGATAAAAACAAGGACTGCAATTTTAGAATAAAAACAAAGACATTGCACTTTTAGAATAAAAACAACGATTGTTGACTAAATTATTGCATGCAATATTATTTCCCTAATTTACTGTCCAACTAAACTTAGAAAGTTTAGATTGACGGATTTAGATCACATAATGCACAGATATTGTTCGTAGCTATGCATATCTCATTATTATGAGTTATTAAATCAGTAATGCTGCCGTCCACTAACTAAAAGGCCGTTAAGCCACAGTTGGTCGTTTTTCACTTTGTAATGTAGTCTTATACAACTTTCGATGCTCTATCTTTTGGTGTAAGAATCATTTTTCTATGATTTATAGTTTTAGAGATACAATAAATACTATAAAGCAGTTAAGGTATGGTTAGCGGTCTTATAGTGCAGTATATTATGTAAAAATGAAAAAAATTGCTTAGCTAAAAGTTAGAAAATGAATTTAAATAAAATGTAATTAATATAAATGTACAAAATATATCACATGTTGTGCAAAAAGACTATGCCTACGTATATAACTTGCAACCTTGTTCCTAGGTAGCATACTTTTCAAGAGACATCAATTCCCACTTATTTTTGCGTTTTCTCAAAAACTACTTTTTGCACTTAGCTGCCTTTTAGTTGGTGGACGGCAGCATGTCGATTAAAAAAGAAACTATTACCCTATTCTTAAAAAAAACTCTGCTATGTGTTGATAGTAAACAAAATTCAATCACTCAATAAATATCCACCATAACAATTCTAATAATGTGTTCAAAACTGTACGTATCTTACCCCATTTTTCCTGATAAACTTTTAATTATAAAATACCCAATCAGGGAGCGGGTAAGGAGTCACATTTTCGACGTGTGTCAGCTTCGCGTATCAGACTAGTGTTGTTGAAAAAGGTGTCAATGCACTCGGTTCGTCTGTAACCGGAATTATAAGGACGTATTCATACTGCGAAGTAGATTTGGGTAATTCCAAATTCTGGCGGTTAGAACTAGTTATTTTTTTTTTTTTGTAACATGGATTGTTTTTATTCTGGTCTGCATAATATTAGTGATTATGCAGACCAGAATAAAAACAATACAAGTAAAGACATGTGTGCTTTTAAAATTTAGTCCTTTGAAATTCATCAAACATTATGGTATGTCTTTCTAATCATAATTTACTGAATGCATAATCCACAACACCAATTATTATGACAAAAAAATCACAGATCTTAACAAGAAACCTACTAATTAATCATGGTTTAAAAGCACAGTGATCATAATCAAATATTTTAATGTACTACGGAGTTTCATAATTCCATTTAATATTTTAGATAAATTAATCGAAACAGTGAAATTAACATAATCAGTCTATAAGGCTCCCACTGCTGGGCGATAGGCCTCCTCTCGGTGAGAGGGAGTGGACCATAATCCACCACGCGGGCCCAATGCGGGTTGGTAGATGTCACATGTCTTCGAAGTTTTGCTTCTAGGACTTGCCGTTTTCCTCAAGATGTTTTCCTGCACCGTTTTGATAACAGTGGTGATGAAATAATTTAGGTACACAAAGTAAAGTGCCAGTCTGGGTTCAAACCTACGACCTACAAATAGTAGGTCGCGGCCGTTACCACTGGGCCACCACTGCTCCAGCGAAATATTTGACCGCTATTTGTGACGTTGCAAGCTTTCAGAATGCACCCTCTTAAGACCCCATCGTAAAATTCTAACTAGAAGACAGACCCATTACGCAGGAGGTACTGTTAAATAGGCTATACATTTAGTTTCCTTGGTATTGTTTCATGTTTATTATTGTATATATTATATGTAGATAAGTATATGTTTTATGTATGTATGTATTTATTGTATTTTTTTTTTGGGTTTTAATTCATTAAATGACTTCTCCCGCTCTGGGTGGAGCGGGAGGGCGTTTCAGACTTCTATTGACTAAAACCCACCAGTGTTCCTTCAGTTGCCTGTGCGCCAGGGCCACGGTAACTCTTTAGAACTATCCGCGACCCCGGCAGGCATCGGCCCTATCGAAACCCGTCAATGGTGCTGACATCTCTTTGAGGCGCGCGTGGAACACAACGCGCCGTCGACCCGGGCCTGGTCCTTACCGGACGGCGAGCTGCCCATTGTGTCACCCTGTGTAAAATTTCTACATTTATATCTGTATTTTTATGGTGTACATAATAAAGAGTATTCTATTCTATTCTATAATTTCTACAGTACCTACCGACCAAAGTCGGGCACAAGACCGTTAATCCGTTAATCGTTAATTAACGAAGTTAACATTTTCAGTAACGGATTAACTTTTAAGTTAACTTTAAAAATTGTTAACGGACTCATTAACTTCCGTTAACTTTCCATAAGTCCGTTAATCAATTAATCCGTCCGTTAATCATTAATTAAGTACCTATTATTTGCTAAAAGAACAACGCGTGGACCGCGCTGCGCCGCGAAATACACGTTCTGACAATCTCTAAATAAATATTATTACAAATTCTAATGATACTTCTTTTATTAATTTTTCATGTCATACCTAAACTTCCACAGCCCATACCATTTTTTAATAAGTAAATCACTAACACTACGACATATAAAATGCAATTTCTATCACGGGTTAACGATTAACGTTAACTTCCGTTAAATCTTCCGAAATGTAACGCTTTAACGATTAACGAAGTTAACATTTTTAGTAACGGATTAGCGATTAACGAAGTTAACTATTTGATTAACGGTGCCCAGCTATGCTACCGACTACTAAAGTTACTGATAAAAATCCTTACTATGATGGACACAGCCTTAAGTTTACATCTCGAAGTCACATGACTCCGCCCACCACCACACTAATATGTTTATCTAACAACAAACGGTCACGAGACAATACCTTAAAATTGACGTATTACGTGTGCTACTAGAAATCGCTTGCTATCCGGATTCACCCAGTTTTGTATTAAAAATATACTGCGTACAAAATATCTTTCAAGATAAAGGATTTTTGTTTTGAATTTGTGATTTCTTGATAATAAAAATGATTTAAGTTATTTAGCTGCTATTAAAACTGTGTTTGTCCAAATTATTTTGAATTTATTGTAACAAGAAGATTTAACAAAAATACGTCAAATAAAAAACAGTTTTTAATTCTGTTCTAACTTAATTTTGTATTTAAAACTAACAACAGCGAGATACTTTTATGAGAAATATTTAACCTTCCTCATACAATTATCTTTTTAATGGCAAAAACTGCACCAAAGTCCATCAAGTTAAGCTCCTTAAGTTCCAAGTTGAGCTGCACGATTACTGACAAATGCGTGCACTGACTGGACAGGTCCACTCAGTCTGTGTGGTTATTTCTTCAAAAGACCATTTCAGACACTAATCTACATGGTCTGCATATGATCTGACCAAGATTATGTATGGACTTTAAAAGAAATTCAGAGAAAGAGATTTAACTTCATAAAAGTAGGTATAATCCTTGAATGTAGTAAAATAAGCTTATATCTTTCAAAAATCGAATATGTTTGTCGTCTCGTAGGTTTCTAACGGTCACCATCGATTTCCTTTGCGTAACGTAATTTGAAACGTTTGAACTTCATTGTCTTTAGTGCCCCACTCAAGTGTGATACGTTGCAGACGCACCATGCTTGCTTTAGCAAATATATTGACGTTAACAGTACTAAATTCATTATATTTTTTAATAAATGCTGAAGAAATGGGACATAATAACATGGTGCACAGAGAAAGAAGACAGTTACAATTATTATATCTTAATAGCTCAGTTTTACAGGTATGTTGTAATTAATTCTACTTAAAACATTTGGACCCTGAGGTTATTTATTTCTAACCTGTCTTATGAAATGGAACATTGCAGCAAATGAGTCATGTTCTGGACAGCACCGCTCGCACATTGGGTGTCGGACGGGTCTATAATTTTATTTTGCAGTGTCCAAACACCAATACTTTTCAAACTCAAACTCAAACTCAAAGCATTTATTTCAATTAAACCATTTACAGGCACTTTTGAATTGTCAAAGAGTCGGTCAGTTAGTCAGAAAGTTGAAGCTAGTTGCCCATTCCAAAACGTAGATCTCTATGAAGAAGAACGGGCAAGAAACTCCAAGGACACTCTTTTTAAATCAAGATATTACAAAATCCTAGGTACATTATTCGTGTTGCTTCTATATGCGAGAACAATGAAAAAAATATATAAAGAAACAATTCAAAATATAAGATTAATAATAAAAATAAGTCGTTAAGAGATGACCAGTCTCAACTGACGGCGCCCGTTCACGAACATGACGCGTGGATGGTTTTGAGGATCGAAGGAACTCCACTAATCGATCTCCAAATAATTCTCAATTCTATTTCCAAAAAATACTAATCGACATGTTAATATACTCATTGATCGTCTTTTGGTGACGTGCTCTTCTCTTTTTTTTTTGTTTGGGAAATCATCAAATGACCTCTCCCGCTCTGGGCGAAGCGGGAGGGCGTGTCAGACTCTTACTGACTAAAACCCACCCGTGTTCCTTCAGTTGCCTGTGCGCCAGGGCTATGGTAACTCTTTCGAACAATTCGCGACCCCGACAGGAGATGATGTGCCCTGACCACAAGTAACTGCGAAAAACTTGGATGTAGTGGTAGGTCACAGTTCAAATATAATATAACCTAACCTAACCCCATTAGATAGAGGTGCCCCAGCTCAGTTACTGCGGCAAACTTTAACTTAACAGATAGTTCTTAAAAAGCCAAAAATGTTGAAAGAAGATCAGTGATAAAAAAGCGAACAATATTAAAAGTTGTTAGAGTACCAATTAAATATGCCTCCCTTTCATAATATTATATATCCTTCAAATAATTACCCCGTTAGCAAAATGAATACGATTAAAAACAACATCAATTTGCCTTCGGCATTTTGCAAACCACCGAGTGTTTGCAAACAGAGGTTGCCGTGCCGTGCCGATAATGAAAATCATACAATCTGCCGACGGCACAACCAACCAATAGTAGATTGTTATACAAGGGGCTAAAATGACCCATTCTATACGAGGTAGTTTTACTCCCAAGGTTTAGCGAGGGAGTAAATGGAAACAGAGTTATAATGGGTTTTTAACGCCGTGTGTTACACTCTACTTTTCACTACGATTGCGAGAAAATAAAATATCTATTACAATATTAAGTTGTTTATTAAAAATTTAATGTACAATTTGTACAATTCTGGATATTTAACGAGATATTTTTTCCCGGCAACTTAATTTCAGTCCTCTGTGAAGATGAATGTTGAGTTGTCTGTGGGGTAAACGTGGGAGATTCACGTAGTTCGAGGTTTGAGGGTCCCTCGTTCGAATGTTCTGAATAGAGAATCAGCTGAGTTGACTCATCCCTTTATGTCGAAGGTCGTGGGCTAGTTGGGAGAATATTGATGCGTTCTGTGATACGCTGGATGATATCAAATTTGTTTTGAATGGAATTCTCTATATAGCCTTCCACCACTTGATCGGAACTCCATCCACCGTGGCATTTTAGCGTTATTTTATTTGTATCAGAATCTGCCAAGAGAGTGGCGGATGTTCTTCGGAAACAATGGCCAGTGTACTGTTCCGGATTATAGATGGCGATCACTTTTAGCATGTTGCTTAATTTATTTTTGCCTATAACTTGCCTTGTGCATTTTCCGTTTTGATAGTTCAGAAAAGATCTAGGCGTGCCCACTCCACTCGGCCGTAAATCTTGGTAGGCTTTGATTATTTTTTTAAATTCTCCACTTATAACGAATTTCCTTTCCTTATTTGTCTTTTTATTGGGCATATTTATGGCTTGATCAGTTTCGACATGTTCCATTGTTATGTTAGCCAGTTCTATCCCTCTGCAGGCACCGCAGATCCCAAAAATTAAAGCAAACTGTAAAACAAAAAATAAATGTGTTAAAACTGTATTTTGGTCGGTACCTATCTGATGAAAATAATAGAAAAACCTTTGTTGCCAAGTATTTTTCATTTGGAGCTTTATTTACGAAATTCTCGATATCTTTCCTCGTGTAAACTTTGGATTTCTTGGCCTTGTAGGCGGTCGATAATTTCTTGAGAAAAGCCGTCAAATTTACATATTTCTTTATATTGACATTATGTCTTGTCTGTATAGTTGTTCGTAACATTGAATATGTGCTCCAAAGGGTCGAACTTTGATATTTTTTGGAACGTTCATCAAAATACATAAGAAAAACTCCTTCTGTAAGCAAATCCACTCGTATTTTTTGTCCTCCACTTCATAAACTTTTCGTAAGTATTTAAATAAATGCTTCATGATCTTAACGGCAACATATTGAAAATTAATTATTTTCCTTTCTCTTCCATCTGCAAATTAGGGTCTCTAGATGATGACATTTTCACTGTTGTAAAATAAATTATTACGGTCACTAATTTAGTTTGTAATTATCGAAAAATTCTAAATATTTCGCGCCAATGCCTTTTTTTATTTCATCTGTAGCCTCAACGCAATGCACGCATTCTACCGAAGAGATCGTCGCTTTTAGTTCCATTTTTACAAATAAAATATCCTTCTTTTTCATGAAACAGTAATAAGTTGAGTCTTTATTCATGATTATTGTACTTATGAATAAAGACTTTTTCGTTATTGCAGGCTCGTTGGTAACAGTTTTTTTTTTTTAAATATTACTTTTTACCCTAGAGGAAAATATGCTATTTTAGCCCCGCTCTGGTACGCTACAATGACGGACGTTTTGAGCAAGAGAAGTGAAAACTATGTTTTATTTTTTTTTAACTGTACTGAAATTTCGATTAAATAAAAGAAAGAGTCGCGAGAGGTCGCCTGAAGAAAAATACAACTTGTAGCTCTCTGAGCTGTAGACCTCGTGAGTCTGCCTTTGTATAGCTTAAAACTTAATAAATTTTCACCGCGCACCTTAAAACAAAAAGCGCGCGAAAAGAATGAAATATGTTTTTTTACGTTTTCAACCCCCGTACCTCCGCAATTATGTAAAATTTCGAAAAACTGTTTCGACAAAAAATTCCATATGATTATTGAACCTGCTCACAAAATTTCACGAGAATCGATTGAGAAATGCGACCTGTAGAGGAAAACAGCCATCCGGACATACGAAAGCATTTTTGCCCAAGCTAAAACGGAGACGCTTAGCTTGCACTTCACGTTCGCTCGGTCAAAAAAAAATGGCTCAAGAAACTGAGAATATGGGCCCAGTTTGACGGCGGTCCCAGGCGCCTCAAAACTCTTAGGTACCGTGACATTCAGCAGGTAAAATAAAATCCCTTGATACAGTGTTACTTTTGCAATAAACTTTAGAAAATAACTTTTGATAGATTCAAGCGTTTCAGTAAATTTGGAAGAGGCCTCTTTTCGGTATTTTTTATATTTTAAATTAATTAAATCTCTGCATTTCTCTAATTCGTTTAATCCCTACTCTATGCTCATATCGATTACTCACAAGAATTCTTGAACAGCTCCGTGCTAAGTTGCTACAAGTTAAATTGAAGTTAAGTCAAAAACTACTCAAAAAAAGTTAGTTACATTTTTATGGGACCATTCCGCGAGCTTCCTTTGCCAAATAAAAAAGATTATGTAAATAGGCCAAATAACGTAAAAAAAATACATACCGAACCTCATTTTTTAAAGTTGGTTAAGAATATCTACGTTATCTCTATCAATTTCCATTGGATATCCAAAACGATTACCATCACTTAACGTAGTGCGTCACTCAAAATTCGGCAACTCACGCGCACTCAAGACGCATGCTTTGCTATAACATCATGTTCGCCAAACATATTCTTTTTTCACTTACTATTGTATCCAACCTACTTTTCACTCTAAGTCGGAAGGAGATAGAACTATCCGATGGGATACTACACAGGAGTAAAAGGCAGTTATTATGGCCAAACAGCACTATTCTGCAGGTATGTTATTTTTCGATAAAAAAAGGTCTTAACAGTAACAAAAATTTAAGCCGGATGTTCCGGGATTACCGTTACTTTGGGAAAAAACTGATGGCTCGTTAAGACGAAATATTTTGAAGTTTCTTTATTGATGTAATATGGTTTCACCATGGTATTTGCACATACCCCTAACGATAATGGTATAATAGAGCGCTTCCATTTTAGTATTCTCGAATATCTCAGAATCCTGAAGCTAGTAAAGTGTAATGAACCTACCATAAATCTCAAACCCTCCGCTCAAATTATTAATTGATACATGTCTTTCGTTAATCCCACAGTTGTACAAAAGTTCTTATCCCTTATACTTACCGTGTAATTATGATCCCTTTGAGGTAACGAATATTCACGCTACCACTAGAAGCGATTAGTCTATTACTCTACCATATTTTCAGGAATTTAATGAGCCAAGTCAAGTCACATCATTTATTTCAAATAGGCACATAAAAGGCACTTTTGAACGTCAAAATTTACAAAAAAATAGAATTGATTCTAGTTGCCCCTTCCAAAAGGTAGTTTCGTATGGAGAAGAATGGGCAAGAAACTCCACCGTTACTCTTTTAAAATGTTTTACAATATTATATAGGTACACATTAATTATATAATTATATGTGAAGACGATGCACCTAGAATAAAATTACTATACCACAATAGGTAAAAAGAATTAAATATTATGCAATGGCAGGTAAATTAATTATGATAAATTATGGCAAAATTTTGACAAGTAATAATTTTGTGTGTGAGTTAATGTAATTAAGTACATAATGTAAAAATCAATGTCATAAAAATTATAAATTATACAATGAATTTAGCAACTGATAACCAAGTGATATAACTCTTTTCGTTAATGTGTTTCATAATTTCTTTGATGGTTTGATTGGCTACAGCCTTCGTAATTGATTATTTAATGACAATACCTACAGACATAAGTCTCATTCCACCTTGTAAGAAATACTTTTATATTATAAAAACAGAAAAAGAAAGAAAAATTGTTTATTCTGCACAAACAAAACGTATCTTACAAATGAATGACAATAACTAAATATAATAATATTAAATAATAATAATATAATATTGTTTTATTATTTTATTTTATGATTATTATTTTTGATTCTAATTGTATCTTGTATGTATATATGTTTTTTCAGACTATTACGTTGTTGTCTTTACGGTGAATGCTGCGTATACTGGTAATAGCAATATGCATAAATACCAGCATTTTTATTTTTAATTATTCTTTTCTATTAATAGTGTTGTATGTACTGCTGTTGGCGTACCCAATAAATAATTTTCCCATTTTAGCTTCTTTGTTTTTTGCACTAAGCCTTCAGTTACCTACAATAATTACCACTTCTAATCTCTTGCTAATATTGTGGTCATAATAATTTGGTGGTATTATTTTCCAATTTAAAGCGTTTTATGCTTAAAAACTCGGTCCCTATCAACATCATCAGCTAACCTACATCTGTGAACGTCGAGCCTAAAAACCTTTTTGTATTTATATTTAGTTTAATTATTAATGCGGTGCCTTCACACAAGCAAGCCTGGACTGGGAGACCCAGGGCCCCTAGGCACTTGTCATTTGAGCCCCCCCCCCCCCCCCATCCCAGAGCCATTTTGGACATTTAGCAAATAAATAATAATTTTGACAGAACGGTTGGCGCAGTTGTTAAGCGATTGATTGCTGCGCTGCGTGTCGCAGGTTCGATTCCCGCACGCAACAAATATTTGCATGACCTACAAGTAGTTGTTCCGGGTCTGGTTGTTTGTGTATATGAGTTTCAATGTTTGTAAACGCACCCACAATACAGGAGAAATTCCTAGTGCGGGGCAACGTTTAAAAAAAAAATGCGCTTGTACAGATATTTTTTAAATGACTTTAATTACTATAAATATACTTCAGAAGCAATGCGGTCTATGTTATATATACGTCACCATAGTTATGTCAACGGTCGTCATAAATTACATTTTTAAACGGACATTCTCTTCGGTTACCTACTTAGTTAAACCAACTTACTTTCTTCAAACAATACTAATTATAGTACTTTTGTAAAAACCTACAATGACATAATTTAATTTTCGCATAACTGGTGCCGGCAGTGATGGAACGGTGATCTTTCTAAGAGAACATTGTGCGGAAGAGAGAGTTCGAAAATTTTAGCACCTCGGATAGGTTGGGGTGCTTTTACCTATTCATACAGTAATAGGAGTTACTTTGTCGACTTATGCAAGAAAGAAGATGCAATAGCAAGCGACGCGAGCTCGAAATAAGGGTTCCGTTTTTCATTCGGACGTACGGAACCCTAAAAATTTTGCACCCCGCCTCGGAAATGTTAGGTTTCTATTGGCAGTTTAAAACAGAAATAGGAGTTGCTTTGTCGACTTATGAAACAATCAGAAGAAATAAGATAATTTATGACGCAGGAGCGAGCGCAGAGATCTAGAAATGTCTTAGCAGCCCCCATCAGGCAGGCAAAAGACCTTTTTTTTTTGGGAGGGAAATCAAAACCTAGTTGTCTGCACCCTTATTACGTAATAAGGGTGCTTATTTCACAATCTGAATCATTTTGAAGCCTATTGCTAGTCCATTGCTTCATATGCTCGAAAAATTTGTCTGCTCATCAACGTAAATAGCACACTGAATGTTGTTGAACTGTCAAAATGAAACCCATTCCTACTGTTAGTGTGTTACGTAATTACCCCGCAGGTCGGGGTAGCTGGGTGAGTGACTCCTAGGCTGGCTAGGTTTTGCAGGCCTAGGCGGAAATCCGGGGCTGCACGCAAGACACCAGTACAGTTGCCCGTCTATCTTTTCATCCTTATCATAAAGAAACACGTGTAAGAATCTTCAGAAACCATAACATTTTCGTATTTTCTAAGTGTTGTATAATAATAATATAATATTATTGGTATTCAATACCGCGTGATTATTTATTGGAAAATTGCTCTGCGAATATTTCCGGTAGATAAGTCCGTTGCTTGCGGGAATTCGCATTAAATTATAAATATTTGAGTTTACTGTGTAATTCATTTTGTCGCTTAATTAAGCGGTCGTAAATGCAGGGTTACCACGAAGCAAGAGGTCCAGATGCAAAGACTAGATTAATAATAAGGTCTTTTGTAGGGCAAATTATAAAAATTTTACTCTTTTGAAAAAAGGGGCTTTTACAATGTTTTCAAATTACAGTGTTAATAGGTATGGGTGGACGGTGTAGGCCTACCAACAAGTAACAGGTACTCAACCAAAAAAAAAAAAATGTCTACAAATCTACAGTCTACAAGTTTGGCCTACAACGTTCTCACATTCACAAAATATAGAAGAATTTATATCAAAAATAATAAAAACTAACGCCTATTTAAACCAAATAACATGATTGCCATTACAACTGTAACAAATCTGAATTAAAATCCTGTCTACAAAAGCCATTAGTAAAGAGTTGAAATAAGAATTGGAGGTATATAATGTCAAATAATAAGAAAGTTATGTCAACGAAGAAAGTAAAAAACAATCGTGCAAAAGAGTTATCTAAAAAATTCTTTGTTTTTGGTGGGTTGATCAGTATAATAATAATACGAAACTACTTTCGCCCCACTGCAGGGCAAAGGCCTCTTCTCACACAGGGTTTAAAAAAAAAATTGAAGGCGAATATACAATAAAAGAAATAAATACACTGGCGTAGCTGTAATTACAGCTTTCTGTTTTGCCAAAGCACTAATAAGAGATATGTGAAAAAAAATGATTGTTCTCATGTTCTACATGTCGGAAATACGTTAAATCAATCGTTTGACTTTGATCAATCGGGACGCTAGCGCCACCAAGTAGCGCTCGACAGAGTCGATAACGCTAACGCTTGACCAGAGAAAAGCAGAGTTTGTTGGCACGTTTGGAAACTGTCGCGCGTTCCATATAGTTGTGTCGTGTACCTACAGTGTGTGATTTGCTAGTGTGATTAATTTGTTCGTAAATTATAATTTGATTTGAACTGCAAACGGTTTTTCTATTGCGCAATAACCAACACTACCCATAGTACGCCCACAATAATTTAAAATATGGCTGATAATAACGAGAGAGACATACCTTCTCCCTCATATATAATGCTACCATTTTCTAGGTTTGTCTTTCATTGACTTGAATGTGCCCTGGCGGCTGAGAGTATGTCACGCTCACTCAAATGTCTCGCTGGTGGTGGCGTGTGTGTTGGATCATTAAGTTCCCTTCAAAATGGTTGAGCTAAATGGTGCTGATCCATACGTCATGTTCGTGAACGGGCGCCGTCAGTGGGGACTGGTCATCTGTTGGCTGCCAGTGCTGCCACGGCTTATTTTAATTTAATATTGGAATTGTTTTTGTCTCTTTATTACGGACGCTTTTAACGTTCTACATCGTTCTCACATGCATAATTTCAACATGAATGATGTAACCAATATTTTGTAACCATATTTTGATTTAAAAGAGTGTCCATGGAGTTTCTTGCCCGTTCTTTTCCATAGGTACCTACTATGCTTTGGAATGGGCAACTAGCTTCATCTTTCTGACTGACCGACCCCTTGACGATTCAAAAGTGCCTGTAATTGGTTTATTTGAAATAAATGCTTTGACTTTGAGTTTGAGTCATATATGTTAACAAATACGTCAGACGCCATATATCATTCTTAAAAAATAACACAGCCATACACCCAACATATTATAACTTAAATACGTTATGTTCGGGAAAATGGTGGCTGTTTTAGCTTTTAATATACTGAGGGAGAAAAGAGCCGTTTTATCTCAAAAGGGGGTGACAAGGTAACTGAGTTAGGAGCTCCCTTTGCACCGAAATATAGCAGTGTAATCCGATCATGTGGTTCCCGGAAAAAAATAAGCGACCCCGTCGCGGTGGTGGCAAAGTGGGAAATTAATTACATTTATCGAATGGATGATCTGTGAGCATTTGCAGAAATGAAAAAATAGGGAAAAGATCCCATCTTTAAATGTTTAAAAACCATGTTTGGTCCCATTGTTTTACAAACTTTAGTTTTTTAACAAACCGCGCAGATGAATTTTTAACTAGAAAAAACCATAACATGATAAAATACCAGCAAGATGAACTAAACACCTGTAGAATATAGAAGTGATCATTGCAGCGTTTATTTGTTGAACTTAGTGACTACATTATACTACAGTTTGATACGATTTTTACCAAACCTCTATGGGCCTGCGTGGATCCACTAACTCCCCCTAAATGAAAAGAGACCTGCGTCACAGCAATAGCAACATTACAGGCTGATCGTATTTTCGTTATGATTTTTTGATTAAATACCAGTCCTCGTCCTTTCCAGTTCAACGCTGGTTTTGGCTTCCCAAGCGCAGCCAAAAGCATCAACGTGAACTACGCATTCCAAGCCAACTTCCAACTGCCGTGGAACAGAACCCAGATACCAATAGACATTTTAGGAGCCAATTCAGGGTATATCGGGACTGCGAGAAAGAAAAGGGAAACAGGGATTAAAGAAGACAAGAATGGTGATTATCATGATGATGCTAAGCTGTACCATTTCTATAAACATGTTGAGGCTGTTTTAGATGGGTGAGTAAATAAATATTTATATCATTAATCCATGGAAGTCTGTATATGTGACCGAGTGACAACCGAGTGACTTGGCAGGTTTTTTTTAAACACCTAAATTGAATTTAGAAGAAGCTTATCAAGAATCAGTATTTTTTAACATCTTAAAGAAAAATTGGTTGGAGTTATAAAGTTATCTCTACTTTTTAGAAATACAGCATGTATCACAAAAGGTGAGGTCAAATTTAAGGGTGCTGTGCAGAACATCAAACTGAATAAATTTCTCCATGGGACTACGTAATATTGACATAATTAACAACGGCCCCATACAAAACTTTATTACCTACACGACCCAAATGTATGGGACGGCTGATTATTCTTTCCCGATTACGATATTGATCCCATAGAGAAAATTATTCAGTTTGATGGTCTATACCACACCCTTTAATTTGACCACACCTTTCTGATACACGCTGTATATTCACTCACTGTTTAAAAATATGACTGACGTGTAAAAGTGTTTGTACCTACCTACTTACAGAAATAAAATCATTTATCATTTATCATTTACTCGGCCATAGATCTCACTGTGCAGCCCATTGGTAAGGCAAACTGCCCTATTATATACGGTTAACATTTCACTATTCTTCTTTCTATGTTAATCTTCAAAACTTAAATAGTCAGATGTGATTGAAATTTAGTAATAGTAATTAGTAATTTATTTCTCACAAAAAGGTACAATTTTGGTACATCAAACATTTGGACAAACATTCTTAATGCCCAACTTCCAAATACAATCACACGGCGAACATAACTCTTAAGGAACACCTTACACTCAATAACGCAGCGTATACCTACATCCAAAACACACGGCTCATATTCACACGTAAACAATGTAAATGCACGAGGCATTAAAAAGATGCACTCTCTTTACGTTCCATGTTATCCTAGTACACCTGAGTAAAATGTCTTCTTAGCTAACAACCGAGGTAATTGCTACTTAACATGTTCGTTAGTCAGATGTGGTAGTGGGTAGTTGTAAGTTTTGTGACAAAATTAATACTGTATGTCGGGATAGGAGAGGATAATGATACCAGTTTGTATTGTGTTATAGTTATGTGGCTTCGTGGTTTGTCTTCTCCATTGGGGCAAAGATATTGCTGGTTAGTAAAGTGATTATCGTTGGATTTAGGGATTGTTTAAAGTCTTCAAGGTTTTTCCTTCTTAATCACCATGTTTGCCGGACTGATAGGCGATCACAGTTATTTTTATTAAACTAGGTAAGAAGACACATGTTGATTTCCCTGTTGCTATTCCTGTAGCGGGCATCTACAACGCCACATGCGAGCTACGCTTCACACTGATGTCACGCAAAATCCTGCATCGCGCAAGCAGAGTTTACCGCACAACTGGCATATATTTATATACAACGTCCTGACATCAATCGTCGGGCAGTTGACCACCAGACACGACACCCGTCTGGTCAGAGGATCCTCCCTTTTCTATGGATGTTTGAGTGAACTTTACACCCTGTTCCTCATAATTCACCGATGGATTTTTGATATTTTAATCTTGTAACTGTGTAAACCATCTCTTCGTAATTTTACTGTACAAGCAACATAACCAACCTCAAAGCTGAGGACCAAAAATAGTGCAAGTAAAATAAGAATTCCAACTCTCTAAGTATCTAATACTAATTGTTCACCGCGGTTTCACCCACTATTTAATTTAAAAGAAATCGGATTATTTATAAATTACTTCGTTTTCGCTTAGCGTTTTTTCTAACTTATTTTCTTTTTCTCCCAAGGGTCGTATCGTGATGTTAAACAGTTATAACCGTCCTCGAAAATTGGGCTATCAAAAGCAAAAATAATTTTTCAAATCCGACCGGTAGTTCCAGAGATTAGCGCGTTCAAACAAAAAAACAAACTCATCAGCTTTGTATTATCCATACTAATAATAAAAATTCGAAAGCCTGTATGTTACCTTTTCACGCAACTGATTTCGATAAAAATTGGCAAGGAGATAGATGGCAATCTGGAGAAGGACATAGGCTACTTTTTGTCCCGGTAGCGCGTCCCGTGGGATAATTTCCGACATCCACGCGGGCGAAGCTGCGGGCAGAAGCTAATATATATACATACACATACATAAACTCACGCCCTCATCCCATGGGGGTAGGCAGAAACTACAGAACGCCACCTACTACGATCCTTACATAGAATAGAATACTCTTTATTATGTACACCATAAAAAATAACAGATATAAATGTAGACATTTTATACATGGTGACACAATGGGCGGTCTTATCGCTAAAAGTGATCTTTTCCAGACAACCTTTGGATGGATTCAAGGGAGAAGGAGAGACAATAGTGCAGGTAGTCAGTGGTGTACCATTTACATATACAACAAATACATACATACATAAAACATATACTTATCTACATATAATATATACAATAATAAACATGAAACAAGAGCAAGGAAACTAAATGTAATGATGATGTTTAAGGAGAGAGGAAGTGTTTTTTAACCATAATTTTAAAAGTGGACAAAGATTGAGCACGCCTTATCGACTCGGGCAAGGCATTCCATAACCGTACTGCTTGAACCGTAAAAGACTTGTCATAAAAGCTGGTGGAATGCATCGGCATCTCTAGTCTTAAGTTTTCCGATGACCTAAGATGTCTATTATGTGTGTCATGAAGGAACTTGAAACGTTCTTTAAGATAAGAGGGGGTTTTAGGGGGGTTGGATACTCCTTTTGCCTCGTTTACGTTCATACATCTGATCATACACGCACGCCGGTTGCGAGTACTACGCACCTGACCTTTCTGAAGAACATCACCAATAAGGTCACCCTAGCCTAGGCTAGCCTGGCCTAGTATATATATACTTAGATAATTGGAACTGTACCGTTCCAAAATGTAATATACCTGTGCAGTAACGTAATACACATTGCCAGGGACAATATGTTGCACATTACGAACACTCCCGTTAACCTCTGTGCTAAATTATGTTTGCTTATAGTTCGGGTTAACCGCTGTGGTTCTATCTGTTAAACCTACCTATTTGAACTCACTAGAAATCGTTAGTGTTGATTTTGAGGTTAATTTTCTAATTATAGCATCACACCTGATTTCCCCGAAGGATTAGACAGAGGTGTACATATTTTATACCCACATTTCGCCAGTTATGTTTAAGTCCCGTGTAATAGCAAAGCTATTAAATTAAATTAAATTTTATTTCAGACTAAGGTCCGTAACTTTGTTAGTATTTTTCTGTTAGTAACAATAGTGCTTAGGTAAATAGGTTAGTATTGTTAATTTTGTCAAATTTATTCAAACTCAAACTCAAAGCATTTATTTCAAATAAACCAATTACAGGTACTTTTGAATTGTCAAGGGGTCGGTCAGTCAGAAAGATGAAGCTAGTTGCCCATTCCAAAGCGTAGTAGGTACCTATGGAGAAGAATATTATTCATTCAGTCCTATGACTGTCACCACCCAGTCCCTGAAAGGGACAAATCAACAAGCCTTAAATCCAGACTCAGGACTATTACTGAGAAATTTCTGATAGTAAAACCAAACAACACTTTCCTCGACCTTGGAGACCTTGGAGACTATACCTTCGAGGCAGTGGTAACAATAATTTGTTGAATGAATAATATAATAGAATAGAATACTCTTTATTATGTACACCATAAAAATTACAGATATAAATGTAGACATTTTACACAGGGTGACACAATGGGCAAATAATCTGCTTATGATTTTGTAAGCACCTCTTATAAATTATCTTGTCAACATTTTTATCTTTGATGTTGTGGGTTCAAAAGCTGGCATTATACATATAAATTATAAATGATAAATGATTTTATTTCGGTAAGTAGGTTTGTACAAACACTTTTACACGTCAATCATGTTTTTTAAACTAGATGAGGTATAAAAGACTTTTCTAAAGAGTGTGACTCACAGATAAAGAAAATATCGTGAATAAACCAGCACCCTAATTACGTAACACACAATCTATCACATTCTGAATCATTTTGAAGCCTATTGGTAATCTATTGCTTCATATGTTCGGAAAATTTGTCTGCTCAACAACGTAAATAACGCAATGAATGTTGTTGAACTGTCAAAATGAAACCCATTCTTACTGTTAGTGTGTTACGTAATTACCCCGCTGAAGTAAATTTTTCAACATTGCCCACACGCAGAAAACATGCGTGATGATCAATGCTCCTTATGTTTTAGCAGAAAGAAGAGCCCTTAGCACTGCAGTGTAACAACATTACAGACTTCATGGTACGGTCACCAAAAGTGATAAGTAACTAGGGTCGACGGATATAGTTGAAGTTTAGTTAGAAGCCGATGGATATTTTCAAACAAAATGTAATTTAATTAATAAAAAACAAACAGTTCATTTATCAAATTAAATGTCATTCGAAAACATCCATCGGTTTCTTACTAAATTTCAACTATATTCGACGACCCCTTATCTCTTTTGGTGACTGTACATGTAAGGGAGACCGGGGCTGCTTGCCTATAGGGGTAAAAGAAAGAAAGAAAATACGTTTATTTGCGGTAAACATGACGCAAAGAAAAAAGATACAAACACAAAAAAGACTAACTGCCAAAAACTCGTCAGCAGTACGACTTTTGGATCATCTAATTACTCGAGGATGCGTCTCGATAGGATCTTTATCTTCATTAATTTTCTAAATCTTTGAACCTTTCACGATGAATACATTTATAATCGCATTTTCCAAGATTTCAGTCTCTAACATAACCTCAGGCCAATCATGCTTTGCAAGAATGCAAAATAGCGGCCGAACCATAATCCAGTTATTGCCCAATCACTGGTCTCGTAAATGATTTCAATACTGAAGTGAGTGTGAATGTTAATTCGTTTGCCGCGTCGCTAATCATGCTAGTTTGTTAGGGAATTATCACTTCCGTGAGTTACTGTACCCTGATCTGTACCTACTTATGAGTTCTGACGTCATCAGTTCATGACTAGGTTTGGTATTTGTACTGTCACCATATGCTGGTAATCCAGATATAAAGGTTTTTAAGCTATTGCATAGCTTTTATCGCGGGCTTTGAGCGCGGCGACCGAATCAAGAAATTCCGTAACGAAAATAAAACCTAACACCCCCCACTCCGCCTACCATGTAGCTCGGCCGAACGTTCGCTTAACGTGAATGTATATGGTACGACTGTACTTGAATTAATATCAAAGAAAAAAAATACTGCATAAATAAAAAAAATAAAAAATATATAATTGCACAAGTTGATAAAAAATGCTATGCAATAGCCTTACCGCGGCAGTCCCTGAGTGCCACACGTGTCTTTTTTTTTCTGAAATACACTTATAAGTTCATGTTTTTTGACCGAGCGAGCGCGTAGCGCAAGCGAAGCGTCTCCGTTTCAGCTTGGGCAAAAATGCTTTTGGTATGTACGGAAGTCAGATCTCCTCTACAGGTCGCATTTCTCAAACGATTCTCGTGAAATTTTGTGAGTAGTTTCGATAATTATAAATATGTTTTTTTGTCGATTCAGTTTTTCAAAATATTTCGAAATGGCGGATTGATGGGGGATGAAAACGTAAAAAAAAAACCTGTTTCCCGCTCTTTTGTTTTAAATAGCGCGCGGTGAACATTTATTTACTTTTAAGCTATGCAAAGACAGACTCGCGAGGTCTACAGCTCACAGAGCCACTAGTTTGTATTTTTCTTTAACCTCGTATTAGAGATTAAGACATACATCTTGCTTATTGCAATTCACTACTCGATTAAGGCCTAGGGCCTAGACAAGTGGCGATATGAAACGCTTTCAAAGCGTTTCGTATTCCACAACTACTTTAACAGGATCACATATGTTCCGCAAAATCTTATAGTTTTCGAGTTATAAAAGATTTTTATTGGGGAAAAGAAAAGGAGTTTTTTAATGCAGAATCAAAGGTCATTACGGATACAGTAACTATTTAATAATATTTTGATGAAAAAAGTTATTAATAAAAAGATTTGATTTACACATGAGAGTCAAAATAATGACGCATAGTGGTTATTTTGTTTTTTTTATGAAATTCTAGTGTAACTTGAAAACTATAAGATTTTGCGGAACATATGTTGTATTATTTTAAGGGGGCTTGACCAAATCTTTACTACTATAGCTTACCTACAGTATGTCGGTCGATTACTGGGACACCCTGTATAAGGTTTTCGGTACCTTACATCAGTCTTATGCATTTTTGACTTTTCCATCATCGCTATCACTGTTAGAATTTTACTTTGTCTGAGCCCTCTGTACTAATTTATAGGACAACAAAATCATATGCCAATGTTCTGATAATATTATCAACACTCCATTTCTCACCTTGTTAATTAATTTGCCAACTTATCACTTCTTGTTAGTGTACTGCGCAGTATATGCCGGAACTACCCACTTACGAATATTGACGTCAATCACGACTTTGTCATACGTTTTGATGTTAGGATGACAGTTACTTTCCTTGTGTACCTGAACAGTATAAACTGAATGCATTGAAATATTTGACCCTACTAAAGTAAGGCCAACTAGATAAGATAAAATACGTAAACAACCTGACCTTTACTGAGTTACATTACGATAGTGAGCGATTAGCATCTGTGTCTTATCTCTCGGACGCAATAATGACGTCAGGTGGTCGACGACGGCTGTCGTTGTGTGTTTCGTGGTACAGGAAAGTGGTCGGTACAGCAGCTATCAACATTTGGTCCAGTTCATTCCTGTGTGGATTGCGTTCGAAATGATACAATTTTTTTCAGTCCCGTATTTGTTTAATTTTATGTTGTTATTAATCCACTATTGTTAGTTTTTCTTGATGATTTTTTCCGTTACTGTGAGTGGTTATTGATTTTAATTATGGAATCACAAACTGGCAGCTCTAGGCAACCGTTAAAAGATATCAATTCACCACTAAGGATTTTTTCTTTAAATAAAAATGTTATGAACCCCTGAAAGTTTGTTTATATTTTTTATCTCGTCATGTTGGCCTTACTTTATTCATATTCCTGCTGATAGGTACTCATTTATCTTGCACAAACTTTTCGAAATTATAATAACTCTATTTTAATTATGATAGCTCTATATTAATTAATTATTTGAATTTTTGCTTATCTTTTTACAATCTTTATGGAAATACCTTTAAAGACCTCGAAATACCATTTCAGACACTAATCTACATCATTAAATGATCTGACTTTAAAAGAGACTCTGAGTTTGTTTCGGTCTTTCTTCTAAGAGTAGTCAGATAGGAAATACCGAACTCATCTAGTTATAAAACATAATTTATGTTTGGGGTGTAAAGTGTTTGTAGTACCTATTTACCGAAATAAAATCATTTATCAAAGTCTATGAAATGTTTGTACACGTGCCAACCCTAGCAAACAATGTCCCTCTGGATTACTACAACAAACATCTAATCAAACTAACTGAATTATGGTTTACATCCGGTCAATGACTTCACAAGGAAAATCTACCACACACCCACACACACAAACACACACACACACACACACACAGACTACCTGCGGTATTGTCTCTTCTTCTCCCTTTAAATCCATCCAAAGAGGACCGCCCATTGTGTGTCACCCTATGTAAAATTTCTTCATTTATATCTGTAATTTGTTTGGTATACATAATAAAGAGTATTATATTAGATTCTATTCTTTCTACAAGTCGTTCGGTCTCGCAGATCCTGACGTAAAATAGGAAAACTGTGTTTCTCCCCGTGAAAATAAAGGCATATTAACAACGGGAATAATACACACAGATTAATTATTAAAGGCCGCGACGCGTGAGTCGTTGCCTGGATTGTTACCATTTTATAAATATTATGTTAATATAAACATTTAGAACTAGGTATTGTGTATTTATGTTAGGTCTTATTTTGTTATTTTTATCGGCATCCCGTCAACGCCGGCTGTCGCTGAAAACCGAAGCTGGGCCTCTGCAGTCTCGCATAGGGTCGTAGCATTATGCTGAACGATAGGCGTTTTGCATGGACGTGAGGCATATTGTCCCCCAACTTGTTATTTTATTGTTTACTTTTGTTGTTCACCGCCAATAAAGGTATTTTCTTTTTTTAATTGAAATCGTTCTTTGAGGGAGCCAAGAGCTTCACTAGAATAAATCCTACTGTGGTTATACTATTGGCCACTCATGACCGAAGATGCGTTTAGATCTAACGAAAATAAAACCCGTACAAGAACAAGAGCATTATTGCTTGATATTTTAGACTGATAGAGCAACGAATGAATGCTATAACCCTCATCATTATAATCAGCCTACAGCAGTCCACTGCTGGACATAGGCCTCTCCAATTGCACGCCATTCAGGTAGTTTCTAGGCAAGTCTCATCTAGCTGCTAGCAGCCACCCTGCAAGGATCGTCGGTCCAACTCGTCTGAGGACATCCTAACTTACGTTTTCCACGTGTAACTCTGTTTAAACAAAAAGGATTTGGTAGAGTGGGGATAGAATGTGCATCTGCTCGTTTCGTCTAAACTGACCTTTTGATAGTCACTCTCATACAATGAAAGAATCTTAAGAAAAAGCCCAAAAGTTTTAAAACCTCTGGTTTATTTCTAACTAACAACGCCAAAGCGCTGAAAAGCCAAACAAATTCAAACTCCAGCAATATTCAAATGAAACCCTTCAAAAAGTAAAAAAAAAATCAAGGCGCTGCTCACGTCACAGTTTGTCTGTGTGTTTGTTTATTCACGGATAACAGATAGGCAGCGTACATATCAAAATCATGATTTATTTCACTCCGTCACTTGGTTTCTTTCGGAAGCAATTTTCACATAAATTGCTTTCGTCAATACCAATTTTGTGAATGTCAAAATTTGTTATTTATTACTGTTTACTGGTGCGGGGCTATTTTAATAAACATCGGGTTTATTTATTTTGGTGGTGTGATAATTTTAATACGTTACTCGTTCGGGGATGTGGATAAACCGGAGAACCGAGCAGATCAATCGAACACCTCTTTTTTAGATCATATTGATATCATTAATAGATAAATACCCAACGTCTGGGGAATTAGGAAGAATATGAGAGTATTTTGAACTTCTGCTGACAACGGAAACCGGAGCAGCAGGATTATCCTGGAGGATTGTGACAGCAACTTAATATTACAATTTCTATTATTTCAGATTCGGCCACAACGGCAGGTCATGCGTGCTGCAGACTTTGTGCCAACTTGGAGCAGAACCATTACATTCTGATGATGAAGAGGATCTGTTGCACGAAATGGCAATGTTCGTATTGAAGTAAGTATTTTATTTTATTTTTTAAGGGAAAACAAACAATAGTAGACAAGGTAGCAGGAACATCGATGCAGAACCTGTTACGCCATGGATTCAGTACATGATTCTAAACACCCCTGCGTTGAAATTTCAGGTCGGTTATTTAAAAAAAATCTTTTGCTCTGCCTTCCATTTGGTCTGCGTAGGTATTGAAGTTTTCTATAAAACAGCTCATATTTTTTTTGATAACCGACGAAAAATTTCTACGCTAGGGGGTCTAGAATCATGTGCTGAATTCATGGTTACAGTTTGCGCGTCGATGTCTCTGCCAGCCTGTATAAGCATAACCTTTCAGGCCTGAAACTGTTAAGCGGACGCCCGCGCGGTTCCATACAAAAGTGCTCAGTCGCGGAGACCCGCGCGGGTGCTCGTCGCAGGGAGGCAGGCCACGCGCCAGCGCAACAGGGCCCGACTCCGTGTGATGAAATCCATTTCGGGGGCACGCTCGGGGCCCTAATAATATTAATATCCCCACCACCTTGTCTTTCTTTACTCTTCCCACGAACCCCACCAGCGTGTCCACGCGCGTAGACACGCGACGGGTGCCCGTTCCGGGCGCCCGCTTAACGCAGTTTGAGGCCTCATATCTGCACTCTAGCCTCCTTACTAATAAACGTATTATATCAGGTGAATAGTTACACACCGATTCTCTCTTTCAGTCTTCAGTAATTTGACTTTCGAAAGAAGAAGACAAAGCGTTGTGTAACTACACAGACGCCATACAACGTTTCTTAGTACGGAGGTAGGTCTAAGAAGCCGTTTCAACTAACCCAGAGAGTTCGTAGGCCTTTTATTTGGTAACATTTGCATTAAATAGTACTTGCTGATACAAACATCAGCAAGAACTATTAGCAGTCATTGAACTTTTAAACTTTTTTACCTAAAAAAAAAAAATCAAATGTGCAATGACTGCTCCGGAGTACCACATGCCCTACAGAGTTACATCACGTGGTGCTAACAAGTTCAACTCAACTAGTTCTAACCATTAGCAGTTTAAACTTGACAATTTGATGAGTACATACTCGATGTGGCACGAAGGCTCTTTGCACTACAACTTAGTTGTAATGGTGGCTGAGTGACCGTCGAGATTTGACGATGTGGGTAATTAAATCTGGATGAAATATAAATAGGAAATACATACATAAATTCTAACTTTTCCTCTTGAGAATAGGTAGAAACTAAAGAACAGTCAGTGAAATTAATTGTTAAGTAAATTGATAACCTTCGTCAATTTGCCCTGTTATAGCCATTTCATTCAACCGTCAAAGAATGTGACGACGTGTGTGTGTGTGTGTGTGATGTGTGTGATGTGTGTGTGTGTGTGCGATGTGTGTGATGTGTGTGTGATGTGTGTGTGAGTGATGTGTGTGTGTGTGTGTGTGTTTGATGTGTGTTTTTGGTGTGTGTGTGTGTGTGTGTGTCTGTGTGTGTGTGATGTGTGTGTGTGTGTGTGTGTGTGTGTTTGAATATACGGACAATTTAAGTTGGTAGTCAATTTTCTTAACAATAATTACCCAAACTTTACAAACCTAATTTGTTTCGTTCATAATTCAGTTCAAGTATCTAATAAGTGCAATGCAGCTATATTAAAGGTAAAGGAATAAATAGTTTGTGGAATATAATATGCCACCAATTTCAACAATATCTTTTTTTTTTTGGGTGGTAGTTAACCATCCATTTGAAATAAGATTAGAAATTTAAATAAACCTTTTTTTACAGTTCGTTCAACTGATTTTGACTTCTATTGCGTTGGTGGCTGACAAATGGCAGCTGCAGTAAACAGTTTGTATTGTAACCACGTGTTTTATTTTAATGCCATCCTTATGCCTACGGGAAAGAAGTCAAAATCGGTTGAACGGACTGTAAAAAGCATTTATTTAAATTACTAATTTTATTTCAAATGGAGTATAGGTATTGGAGGGCTATATATTTGCCTATTGATTAAAGGCATACGATAGGTATACCCATAGGTATTCTGCTGAATTTGGGACTCCTGGACACTACTACAATGTAGACACATAAATTCGGCATCGTCCATACTGATCCCTAGTCCCAATTCGTCCGCGCCTTGTAGCTATCCATATATAATACGGACCGGGCGAGTTGGGGCTAGGGATCAGGCCCTGCAGTCTCGACATTAGATAGCGACAAAAATCTGTCGCTAAGTCGTATTGATGTCAAATTTCTTTAATAGATTTTCAACCTTATGATTTCGAGATAAAGTTGAAAATCTATTAAAGGAATTTGACAACGATACGACTTAGCGACGGATTTTTGTCGCTATCTAATGTCGCGACTGCAGGGCCAGTATGGACGAAGTCATAAATTCTACGCTACGCAAGCGGGCTGACACTCGTATAATTTTTTTTATCAACCTAGAAATAAAAGGGCGATGCTGTTCATCTATTGAACATATCTACTTAATTCTATCCGGTTTTTTACAACTTCCAGAAGTCGTTATAACACATAGTTGATGGAAATAGGTAACCTGTTTGTATCTTGAATATATAATATACTAGCTTCTGCCTGTGGCTTCGCCCACATGGATTTTGGAAATTATCCCACGGGAACGTGCTACTAGGACAAAAGTAGCCTATGTCCTTCTCCAGGATGCCATCTATCTCCTTGCCAAATTTTATCGAAATCCGTTCAGTGGTTTAGGCGTGAAAAGGTAACATACAGACAGAGGTACTTTCGAATTTATAATATTAGCATGGATATATATCATATTTTCTTGTTCAATTCGATTTCAAATCTATCAATTTAACCAATAATAAGACAAAATAATTAATCTTACTCTTACTGGATTCTCTGTGTGAAGCGCAATTCGCCTATGAATTTTATTGAACACCTGTAGCTAATTTTAATTTGTTTCTTTTCATTCCAGTCCCAAGAACGATGGTACCAACAACCTAACAGAAAGTGACGAACACTACCCGTACATCAAAGCGTACACCAACGGTGAACAGCATCAGAACTGCATCAAGTTATACCAAGGATGCTCGCTGTCCTTCATAGATATTTTCACCAAACTACATGATCTAGCGTGATTTGATAATGAAAACAGTTTTTTGGTAAATGGTGTGTAAAGGTGTGCTTCACACTCGTTTAGGTGGTCTTGATTCGGAACAGGCGGGCGGGCAATATATTCATATGATGTTGCCGCCCGGCCTGGGTCTACTCCCCATGCACGAAATCCATCGTTTCGGCTGAAGTTACGGGTGTTTCCTGCTCCGTATCACTTACGGACATAAGATTAGTTCGGGGCCTGAACTAATAATGAATGACATCACGATTTGACAGTTGTCTCTACTCCAAATACGGCACGAGAGCAAGTCCGAAAAAAAAATTTGACACTTCGCTGACGGACCAACTAGTTTTAGATGAGCCCATTTCTTCGTTGCCGGACTTAAAGAGTAGACGCCTGTGCCGAATTATGCCGACCCGAACATGTGTGTATCACCCCTCATGTTTGATAATGAATGATTGAATAGAGAAGGTGGGATTGTAAATAAAACTTTTTTACTTTTGAATTGTATTTTATTGTAAGCGCTACGTTTGTGGTCTTATAATCACTGTTAAGGACATTGTAGTAGTTCCTATTAGACATTCAGAAGACAATCACTCCTTAACAGCTCCTGAACTATCGACTTACGAAAACCTTAACCTCTTACCTTGTCATATTATACGATGCAAAAATGGTGACGACAAAACTGTAACGTATGTATTACATCGCTGTACTAAAGTTGTAGTACTTGACAAGGATGTTTTGGCGCGTGAGCAAAATCAGAACTAACGCGGCCATCTTGTTTTTTCAATGTGTATTGAATAAACAAGATGGCGGTGTTAGTGCTTAAATTGTTTTCACTACATAATTTAACAAATGTTTACCAACAACGCACTCCTGTCATTGTTATTCAAGTAGTAGGTAGGTATATAGGTAGTAGGTAGCAATAATATGACAAAGTCCAAAAGCGATCAACGTTTTCGAATGGTGATTGTACCTACCTACAGTCCATTTACAGTTTTATCTCTGATAGCAGCAACCCAATAACAACCTTATTGTAACGATTATAAAGATCATTGTGAATTTGACAGCAACCTATATTTTAATTTTATTTTTTATGGCAATGTAGACGATGTCTACTATTCTGCCAGCGTCACCTTGAGAGGGCAGCGCAGAGGCGTGCCTACGACTTTTCACTTTGTGGTAGAAGAAAAGACAAGGACAGGGTTGTACAACATAATTATTATTCTAAATTACTATCTTACATAAAATAGGGTGATAAACAGCACAAAAACACAATACATATTTTTTAAACATTTTCGTTTAAAAAAATTGTTAAAACGTAATCATTTTTGGGAGAGAAGTGGTATAAAAGGGAATGGAAGTTAGTTAGGAGAGGAATGTTACATTTGCAAATTTTTCGATAAACAGCAACCTTATTGCAACGACAATAAAGATCATTGTAATTTTGACAGTGATGCAAACTCAGAGGTTAAATAACTGTGAAGGGACTGTATCACAGAATACCTTGATTGGTTAGATTAGTTTGTTAGATTAGTAAATTACAATCCAGTATCAATATCTTTAAAGTGAAATTCCTTACGCGGCAATTCGATAATTGGACAAGAATTGAGAGTGAAACTTCAAGAACGCGTCACGTTAAGGCACATTTCGTTACATGAGAGAGACGAAAGATTCTTTCTTAGTCTTTATTTTTTAAGAAGTATCACTTCCATCTCGTGTACGGTGCTGCGCGCGCAATTTTTTTGTATCAAAATAAATCTTTCTGCAACTTTTTTCATCATATCTATCATTTTGTTTAACAAATCTATCAATTGATCCTGACATAGGTACAGTCCTTTCATAGATATTTACCTCTGATTTTGTATCACTGTCAAAATCACAGTGATCTTTAGAGCCATTGCAATAAGGTTGCGGTTGGGTTGCTACCATTGACAAGTCTGCTAAAGTCCTATTGATCTTTATTATAGTCGTAATAAGGTTGCTATTAGGTTGTGGCTGTCAGAGGTAACAAATGTGAAAGGACTGTATAGTTCCTGTTATTCAAATCTGTCTATAAGTCGAGTGCAGAGTGCAATTTTTTTTTTTTTGTATGCACGTGTTTCTTTGACAAATAAACCTATTTTTCTTTCTTTCTTTATTTTCTTTCAAATGCAAGTTTTTAATTATGAGAGCCTTAATCTGGATGCACGGGATAAAAATGATACCGCATTCATTTTCATAAAAGAGAACCGGTATATGCAGGGTATAAGTTTTCATTTTTATGCTATTTTCGGAAACAGCACATGAATCAGCCACAAAATAGAGTGCATTACCCGTTTTTCATCCCACGCTATTCATAAAGTCAACTTAGAGTGGGTTATTACTGGGTGCAAGTATCTTTTCACTATTTTTGGTCCATTGTTATCTGATGTGGCAAAATACGAAGGGATTACGGGTCTTAGAAATTTAAGCGATTTAGATAAAGGTTCGCTTACAAAATAATCGACTACACGCTAATTGTAACTAAGACAGACATAATTAATACATTATGATTCCATTTTTATCAATCGTATGCCATTAATAAAATATATTTTTAAGCTATTGCATAGCTTTTATCGCGGGCTTTGAGCGCGGCGACCGAATCAAGAAATTCCGTAAAGAAAATAAAACCTAACACCCCCCACTCCGCTTACCATGTAGCTCGGCCGAGCGTTCGCTTAACGTGTATGTATATGGGACGACTGTACTTGAATTCAAATCGAAGAAAAAACATACTGCATAAATAAAAAATAAAAAAAATATATAATTGCATAATGCTATGCAATAAGCTTTACCGCGGCAGTTCCTGAGTGCCACACGTGTTTTTGGATATATCAAGTAAGTACCTACTTAATTAAGATTTTAATGAGTTGTGTAGAAAAACAGAGATCAAGGTTATCTTCTTAGGGATGGACTTTTATCCTTCAGCAAATCCAGTGGAGAAGTACCAAAATGAAACACTTTCTTTACTACATTTTATTTAGAAAATGAAATTACTTATACACTAAATAATATTCCAACCGTCAAGCATCATTAGGTCGACATTTGGAAGTACCTTATCAATCATCGAATATCGATATTAGGGTAACACATTTTACCTCCCTTATTCTTAAGAATATTTATTTATTTATTGGTCTATCTACAATTATTACACTGTTCAACCAATTAACACATGCCAACATACAAGACAAGTGCACAATATTTGACGACACACTATAATACCATACTGGCTTACAATACTAACTATAATACACGGACTAGAAAAAAAAAAGGACTCCGCGCCTCGCGTATCGAAAGTAAAGCACTGCACAGGTATCCGTTTGTACAAACATGCCTCACGCACACATTTACATCATAAGGTGCCGACTACGTGCCACTACGACGTCATTGTAGGTACTGTTTACGTCAAGTAATAAAATAACATAATGCCTTCTTGTGTTGTGAAATGGTGTAAAAATAATTCTAGATCCCAGAAAAAGTATCAAGGAATAACTTAGATAACATAATAATTAGTCACGGAATAACATGTCACGCACACATAGATCGGTACGGTGCTTCACTTTCGATATGCGTGGCGCGGAGTCCTTCTTTTTTTTCTAGTCCTTGCTATAATATCATAATTACCATATTGGCTTTCACGTAGTTGATATTTTGTAACAGAATGTTCGACTCAAGTACGTATGTACTTGAGTCTTTACAACACAATTCAGCTTAATTAATCTTCTGTTCTATGCACAGCGTATACCAGAACATAATATCACGTATATTCCCAAAGGTATACCACCCATATATAATTATATGTGGCGCTGTATTGACAAAGGTGTATTATACCTTATACCTACACTTACATTTCGCCACTTACGTTATAAGTCTTATTAATGATAGTATTCAAAGGATTGAACTGCCTCATAGGAATGAGGCAATTGTTTTTCAGTTTCCTAGTCAGTACAATACCACTGTCACATTGTTAAGGAACAAAATACTTGGAAACTTTGCTTTTCATGAGCGAACATTACAGATTTATCAGTGTACCAACGCACAATGTACAATGGCAGTAACATAAACAACCAAAATAAGTGCCTCTTTAACCCCTTTTCTCTTGAAATATTCATAATTTACAAGAACCCAAACTTATGCAGCGTCTCCTCCCCTATCTGGGTGAAGGTGCTGAGGACTGACCCCTCACACTCCGGGAACAGGTTTTCACAGCTCACCCCTACCTCTCTGCCAATCCTCTCCGCTGCATGGTACTCGTTGTCCGTGTGGTGGGATAGCGTGTCTTTTGTTGTTGATGGTCTGAGGAGGAAAAATAAGAATTTGTAGTTTCGAAGTGTTAGGTACTGTTAAGGTTTTAATCTGGATGGCTTTCTCACCCAACCTCCACAATATTTTCAAAGTTGATGGCAAGATTTGGAGATAAATACTATTTCATATTTAGAATAGAAGAAAAAGAGGAGACAGTCAGCTCAGAGGAGAATTTCCTTATTTTTAAGAACGTTCACATTCTAATCAGTCTCAATATGTAAAAAAAAACCCTACATTTTTGAAAAGTTTTTGTCATTAATTGTCACTGATTGCAAACAATCATTAACAAAATCATAATAATTTAATCATTTGTTAACATAGGTACAACAAAAAGTTGTTAAAAAGATAATTACAAACGCGCTATTTTATACCAGAAGACGTACAAATATTCATGGATGTCATTGATACTAAAATTGATAACATAATTATATTAATCAAACGATATTAATCGATTGTCTCAAAAATAAAAATAAGAAAAAACATACATGTCAAAGCGAAAAAAAAGAAAATAAATAAAATAAGTTTACTACGTCAATATTCAAATAAAGTTTAACCAAAAAAGACAGAAAAAAATAACTTAATAATTAAAATTATACAAAAATGACACGGGCAATGTTAAATGGACTTGAACTTAAACATACCAGCACCCTAATTACGTAACACACTATTTATCACAATCTGAATCATTTTGAAGCCTATTGCTAATTCATTGCTTCATATGTTCGAAAAATTTGACTGCTCAACAACGTAAATAACGCAATGAATGTTGTTGAACTGTCAAAATGAAACCCATTCTTACTGTTACTGTGTTACGTAATTAACCCGCTGGTCAATGAGTACCAACTAAGGTCAAAAACAGTCATTAGATTTTGTCTGTCAAAAATAATCTGACTGATTCTGACTGAATCTGAATATCTAAGATAATCTGACAGTCGTCTTGACGTAAAAAAGTAATTTATCATAGGAATGTATATGTATATTCATACCTTAGCTAATACGTGTTTCATTCTAGTATCTTAGAGCAATACGATCCCAAAGAAACTCCGGTAGCCTCTAACAGTACCTTAAGAATCCACGGAGAGGTAGGTACAAAAAATAAAATAGCAGTAGATGTCAACTCCCAATATGATTTCGATAACTCCTAACAAATCTTGCAGCAGCAATGAGCCCAGTAGAGTGCTATTATAAAATCACTCCAAAGCTCATTCAGTAAGCGAACTCACAAACGAATGTTAACATCCTCTCTACAAACATTTGAATTGCACATTTGCAAGCAATAATCCGACATCGCTTATTCGTTTCTCGATTGTATATTTATTTGCTTATCTTTATTTATTAGTATTATAATCTCTCAAGTTATTTTGTTAAAGCTGTGTATGAGAATATTGATGCTTTATTCACTTATAATAAAAACACCACCACAAATCAAATAAATAAAAAATGGAAAATGAATGCGAAGTACTAATCCGGTAAACATAGAAATCTCAATACAGACGCAGAAAAATATGAAGCATTAAAAATGAAAGCGCCGAGTTCACACAGCGCTACCTCATTTGCACACCCTTCAAATAAAAATTCCCGAACACAACATACAACGCCAGATTAAACGATTTTCCCTAACCAGAAAGCTCCAATCTTAGCCCGTCAACTCCACCCGAATGAATGATATATCATTCATAAATAAAGCAGTACCGAAATCCTTTCATAACGTTAGTGACTTACGTGAATAGTATATGTCCAATTTCGCCGAGCAAGCCGTTTTCATGGGTGAATGGTACCTCGGCAGCCTCGCAGATTGTTCGAAGCAGGCACGGCCGACCTGAATACCCGTACCTGAAGTTTCAATGGCCAACCTTAATAAAATATTATACCTTCATAGCAATTCTTGTTAACTCTTTATAAAAGACTTGGACTAAATGATGTTTTGATTTAAGTTTTATTTTCAGGATTATTTTTTGCTTCTCTCCTCTCATTTGTGCGAGCTAAGCGCTGGTTACTTTGGCGTTTTATTTTTGCTCGTTCCGTTTCAAACATAAACTTTATGCTTTGATTCTTTGTTATTCTTTGAAGTTTTTATAGCTATGTATTTTTAACACAGCAAGAGTGATTTTGCACTCGTATATTTCTGAAGTAAAGTATGGTTTAATATTAAAATGTTAATAAATATTGTTATAAAATAATAAAGCAAAATAAACATAAAATATTACCTTTCAACCATACGCTCTATAACTTTATAAAAGTCCCATCTATTCATTCTTTGTGGTTCTTCCTCCTCTTCCAAAGCATTCTGGTCAATCATTTCCTGTTTTTTAATTGCTTCATCTAAAGACAAATCATCCTTAACAGTAGTACTGTCCGTAATTAGAACACCGCCTTCAGAATAAACTAGAGACCTCTTCCGTCTGTCATCAAAAGTCAAATCAACTAATGTATCGTTGTCTCCTTCGGGTTCATCTGTTACTACATCTCCTGTCTCACTCATTTGTCTTGAATCATCTGCATCTACTTCATTTGTAACGTCTTGAGTTGGATTGTCTTCGTCCATATCTCTGGAGACTGTGTTGGCGAATCCGTAGATCCTGCTAGTATACTCCGTACTGTTTGTAGGCAAATCATACTGGAATTTTATTACAGTACCAACGGTAACTGATTGCTCTTTCAGGTCAACTGGAACACCGAGACCAAGGATGAACTGAAAAGTTTGAGAAAGTTGGCCGTAGTTAGAATCAATTTAGATTAATGTAGGTCAGGTTAGTAAATCGGTTCAGTTCAATAACTCTATTTTTAAGAACCATAAAAACTGTTAAGTTATAAATTCAGAATAATATTTATGTAAAACTACAACCAAACAAACTAATATAAAACGTGCGCTATCATAAAAATCTGCAGTAAAAAGTAACTCATAAATATATTCTTTTAATCACTTATTTTAGCGGAAATATTCACAAACACTCATAACAAAAGCGTAGAAACGCGATTCATTTTTAAGAAGCTTAGATTATACAAGTAATATTGTATCTTTCACTAAGGTCAGAGTGCTTCTGAAAATAACGAAGTGAAATGTTAATACAATCAGAGTAATGATGGCGAAAAATACATAAACATTATAATGTACTGAAACGGTAATAACATGTCAACAATATAACAATGTCATGTTCGTGAACGGGCGCCGGCAGTAGGGACTGGTAATTTCTTAGCTGCCACGGCTTATTTTAATTTAATTTAATATTTGAATTGTTTTTGTATTTTTATTACGGACGCTTTTAACGTTCTGCATCGTTCTCACATGCATAATTTCATCATGAATGATGTAACCAATATTTTGTAACCATATTTTGATTTAAAAAGTGTCCATGGAGTTTCATGCCCGTTCTTCTCCATAGGTACCTACTACGCTTTGGAATGGGCAACTAGCTTCATCTTTCTCACTGACCGACCCCTTGACAATTTAAAAGTGCCTGTAATTGGTTTATTTGAAATAAATGCTTTGAGTTTGAGTTTTAGTTTAACTTAAACGAACGTAACCAATAAATAACATTCTTTAGATTAATTCACAAATAAGACAACCATTTGGTAAGCTTCATTAAAAATATGAACACAAAATTTTTGGCAAAAGTAGATAACAATATACAGTGTTAACCCATGAAAATGTATAGGTACATAGAAGTCTAGAGACAAAACATGTCCGTTTGAAACAGAAATAATTTAAAAAACAAAAACTCTCATGGCACGCTTCAAAAGGCAGACAGAAGCTTAATTGCATTTAAATTCACGAACAAAAAAGACACTGCTTCGTTAAGCCCATCCGTTGTGCAAAGAAAACATCATTTGCTTAAGTTAAATCAGGTACGCTATGTAAATTTACATGGATTTGTTCTAATAAGACAGGGGGAACGTACCTGTGCTCTGGCTGGGCCACCGTCTGGGTACACGAGGTAACGCCTCTGTCTACCCGCGTCCGCTCCAAACAGGGAAAGCAAATTGAACAAAATTAAAGCAAGCAACATCGTACTGTTTCGTTTCTACGTCGATTCTGAGCGCACCGGCACCGTCGGCGTGTAAATACTGTATAAGATAAAATGTTAGAATGTTTACACAGAGCCTACGGCACTGTCTGACTAATGAACCGTTATGTTTTCCCAATGATTTGGCCTGTACCGAACGGCCCAGATGCTTGCTAACGTGGAGTCGAGGTAAAACTTACATCTCCGCTTAACAAAACGTTACACATAACGACCCTATTCTACGAGTGTTGGCTGTATTTTGATACTGAAATGAGGGTTTATATTTTTAAAGCACTAGTATATTTATCTAAAGAAAAAACACAACATGGCAATAGAACAGATATTGATTATATTTTTGTCTACAAAAATTTAAGCCTTATCAGTTACTCGATTAACGCATTTACTTCCTGCTCTAATGTAGGTAGATACTTACAACTAATTGAATAAACATAGAATTTCAATCAGATTAAAATCCCAATACAAATAAAGGCACATTAGGTACAAACAATTTTATATGGCAAAACTTTGAAGATATTAGCAAAATATATTATTGCAAGTACGACTTCAAAAGTAATGAAAGAAACACAATATGATAATTAAGATTGAATTCAATTAACATAAGATTATGATTAATCCAGATTCCATGAACATCAGGAATAAGCTGAAATGAAAGGCAATACGTCAATCCGTCATCAAAAAACCAAACTTCCGATTAACGGAAAGAAACTAGTTACAAAACTAATTTCTTTACCAACAAAAACTTCCAACCGAACTTCTGTGTCCAACTCAAATTGACTAGACAAAAACGGCTCAACACCACAACACACTATAATAACAAAATTTTCTACCCGACTTTCAACATTAGAATTTTCTCTTCATTTTTATAAGTTGCCACTACCGCGTGCATTTCTCCGGCAAACATTTGCCCACACTATGTGCGGAGTTCTACAGGGTTCCGCCGTTCTCTACCGCATCAAAGTTAAGTCCCCTATATACTACGCTGGCCAATTTATTGAAATGAAGGGTTAAAATGGGATTCTGCGGTTGTACACCACCGCTGCAATATGTTGAACAGATATTTTTCCTCCTTTGTACTTATCGTATTTTGTTATGAAAGAGGTTGTATTAATGCGAAATCATGGTTTTCAATTTACGCGTTCTGTTCCTGTTTAATTGGTTTTGGATGATTATATATTTTATGGTTGTCATGTTGGTTTCTGAATCGGGATAAATGTTTTATATATGAGCTGAACGGTGTGCCATACTTTAACTTGCATATTCATTTTGGTATTGACTACTTACAATTATTTATCTTCTAGTAGGTTATAATGATTTTGCATTGTCCATTTACCTTCGAGTTTGATTTATGAAACTATAATCATTAAATACTACATTTACCACCTGATCTCTTATTTCTAGAATTTCATACCTTCTTTCTGTAATCAAATTCGTGTCTATACAAATTCAAATTAATTTATTGTTTGTCATAGGTGGAAAGTCAGTTCTTCTACAACACATCCCATTTTTCGCTATTGTATGCTACTTCGAACAACAAAATGAGTTAATCTAATTTTTACCCTCTTTGTACACGTATATCCCTACTTATCTACATTCGTTTCCGTCCACCTAATTTCCCTCCCAAATTATTATACACCTCAGTCCAATTCGACTTTCATGAATTATATTCGCGGTAATTAAATTACTCTTGATTTTTCTCGTCCTTCAAATTAGACAAGTAGATTGTAAAACAATCTGTTTAATTAGGACATCTTTGGTAATCTAATTAGGGATTTTTAAGTGGCACTTTATTGTTTGATTCCTTTCATGTTTCTATTGGATCTTTTTGGTGTTAGGAATTATTTGTATTATTTTTTAAAGGAATGGTAGACGAAACAAAAGATGGACGGATTGTGTGAGGGATGATATGGGCAGGAAGATAATGATGGAAATGACTCAATTTTTGACACTACTAATCTCGAACGTAAGAGTTTGAAAGAAAGAAAGAAAGAAAATACGTTTATTTAGCACAGACTACAAAGCACACAACACAACATATACCTACAAGTAAAAAAAGAAAGAAACATAAAACAAACAAATAAAAAGTGTAAAGTGCAATTGATAAATGATTTTATTTCTGTAAGTAGGTTTGTACAAACACTTTTACACGTCAATCATATTTTAGAACTAGATGAGGTCGGCGTTTCCTATCTGACTACTCTGAGAAGAAAGGCCGAAACAAACTCAGAGGTCACAGTCTCTTTTAAAGTCCAGACATAATCTTGGTCAGATCATGTGAAGACCATGTAGATTTGAGTCTGAAATGGTCTTTTGAGGAAAAAACCACACAGAAAGAGTGGACCTGTCCAGTCAGTGCACGTATTTGTCAGTTGTGTTGCGTTGTGAGAAATTAGCAGGAAAGGGTGTTGAAATGGTGCCTGTGACGGAAAAAGAGGAATAAGAAGCCTGGAATATGTCAAGAACATGCTAAGTAGATGGCTTCAAGTAAAGGGATACCTAGACCAAAGAAATGAAATAATTGTAAGAAATATGATATGATTGGCAAGGAAGTGAACTCAAATATGACAGCTACTAGATATGTACGCAAAAAAAACTTGCAGCGTCAACCCGAAATAAATTGGGATAAGTAGGTGAAATGTTAAATTTAAATTACAGCTAAGGACAAACATGGACCCTTCAACGACTGCAATAAAATATTCCCTCTAAAGCGATATCTATGAAAGGAAAGACCCTAAAGTCGCAACCACATTTACGCAACACGAAACATTTGAACAACGGGTCCCAAACTTGCAAGAACACTCTGATAACTAACTATCACTCTAACTACGTAACCGGTGAATTATTGAACAAGATCCGTCAACGGCTTGTATCACAAGATTCTGCACTTAATTAATCCAAAGGATTACGTGTAATTACGGGAAGATACGACAAGTTTTATTTAAGAGAGACATCCCTCAACTCCCTTCTGTAAATCATTGGGATTTGGAATTTGAAACTCGATTCGCGAAATGTGGTTTAAAGTATTTTAATATTAATAGGTCGTTTTATTGAATACGACGTGTAATATCTGAGTTTAAATAACACCCTATATTTATTATTGAATTCTTATATTATTATGATTGTGAAATTGGTTCACTTTTTATTGGTAACCTGGAAATCAATGATATCGTTCAGAACTTCCGGTCACACTGCTCAATAGCAGTGTCTTCACTGCGCTCTATTGAGTCTATGATTTAAAGACAAGTTTTTTTTTTTAATGTATGTAGGTATGAGGAACGGGTGTAAAGCTCACTCATACTCTATGGAAAATGGAGGATCCTCCGACCAGACGGGTGGGCAACTGCCCGACGATTGATGTCGGGACGTCGTATATATGCTAGATGCGCCGTAAACTCTACTTGCGCGATTCACGATTTCGGGTGACGTCAATTTGACGCGTAGCTTGCATGTGGCGTTGTAGATGCCGCTACATTACTCCTCTCCGCAGACCGGAGTTCAATAGTGGTCTGAGTCTTGTGTCTTGCAAGGCTTGCCAGGGCCAGTTGAGGTTCCAGTGAGTCGGAACCGGGTGTCGCATGGTTCACGGTGCGTTGGAACTGTCTGCGAAAATTCCCCAGTGACTCGGTGTGGCGCTGCGTTATGGTCCAGTGCATCGGATGTGGTACAGCGCTGGGTTGAGGCTGACTGCTGGCGTCGACCAGGAGAGGGTTTCTCTGATTGTGGACCGGCCGAGAGTACAGTGTGCTATGCCAAGGTTGCTGATGAGGCTGAGGGTGATGACTAGGTATGTGCTCGCGCTGCATGCTGGTGGTCAGGATTTTGCATGACGTCAGTGGTCTCGTAGCTCGCATGTGTCGTTGTAAATGCAGCTACAAAGGACATTTGCATAATCATCATGGAATCCTGATAGTAATACAATTTTACGAGCATGATGATGTCATAAAGATAAACATTGCTCATTTATACTATAAAATATTAATTTCTGTGCCAAACCGTGTTACAGAGCTATGTAGCTTAGTTACTGCGACCAACTTAAAAAAGACCAGAAAATTAAAAGGAGTCTCATTTACGATCACCATTAGAAGATGAAAAAGTTATTCAAGGATCGAAAAAGGCAATCACCATTAGAGGATCAATAAGTTTTAAGAGGATCAGTTAAATATTTACCATAAAAAACTTGTTTACTAAAAAAAACAACCAACTTCTTCCTTTTTCTAAAAAAGTTTTTATTTTTCACCTTTTAGTTGTGGTAAGTACCTACCACACACAAATTCGTATACCACTACTTGTTATGTAACAATGACAGGAAATTATTAAAACATCATCAATATAAATTAAGTCGAAAAAATACGCAGTATTAAGGATAACTCAGAAACTGCTGGTCAAAACTTGATAAAATTTATACGGGACCACATGAGAAGCACCAGCTATCAAATATAAAAAGAATCATCAAAATCGGTTAACCTTGAAAAAAGTTCTGAGCTAACACAAGCAATTTTTTTTAAATAAATACAGTCGAATTAAGAAACTCCTCCTTTTTTGAAGTTCCTTAAAATTTAAAAAGCAACATCAGAAACGGTTTCTTTTCTCTCGTTTCTTACCTCTTAAAAGGTGTCATAAACTACCAATAGTTAAGCTTTTACCGTATATCCACAGAGATTAAGAGCCGACGACATTTGACAAATTACTTCGGTCAATATCAAATATCAGGTAGTCAGGACTTCGTTAAGCCGGAACCATGCGCCGGTGTTTGTGTTACTTTAAGACTTCAAAATACAATCTGTTTTGTTGAGAAATATATGTTTTATATGCCACAATGTTGATCAGTGATTATTTTTTTGTGTAAGTATATTTTTTAAAGTGATTTTAGTGGTAAATCTGCAAAATGTGTTGTGGTACTGAAATTATGTCTTGAAGAGGATTAATTTGCTTATCTTTTGTTTTTTTGGGTGTCTAATCGATCTTTGGAAGTTAAATTTTCGCCTTTATTTATAAATCTTAAGGCACCTATTTAACTTTATGCAACATTTATAAATAAACCCCTTTATCTATAAGTGCTTGTACAAGATAAAAGGATTTGTTTCTTTCATAGAGATTCTAACCTATGAAGGCTTATTACTTCGAAGATAATATAAACAAACATTGGTTCAAACCAAAGGGGAATAACAATATAGCAGACCTCTAATCATAGCGGATACTAGCCATAGCCGCGGGAACCAAAAACCAAAGGGGATGCCATCCCCTTCATTGAATCGAAAATAACTCACCCGTTACGATAATGCTACCCAATGATGAGAAGTAGATATTTATTCGCAGGAACAAAAACAAGGAAATAAATAATGTTTGCACGTGTTTTTTTTCCAGGAGTGTAGCGTTATTAAGTGTAATTTGTGAACAAACCGTCACAAAGAAGAGGCAGAGACGATATTTATTGTTTACACCGGCCACACAGTGGGGCGTGAGTATTTATTAGTAGATTTATTTCTTTTCTCCAACAAAAGAAGAAATATTATTATTTCATTATAAGTACTTTGATCTCCTAATTGCTTATTCTACAATTATATTGTTATTCTTCTTTTTGTCATTTTAACTGTCTTACATTATATATTATATATATATTACATTATATTTCATTTTAATGTAAAATGACGACTGCATTCGCCGAACTGTATTTCCCTAAGACAGAGAAGATTAATACAGTACAACCACGTTACGCCTTATAATACGGGCCTATTTCCATCTGCCACCCAGAATTCCAGACTCCGGGCTACGACAAAAATATTTTCTCTCAGCGCAAAATCCCCTTCAATTCAACAGCCCATTGCAGTCCAGTGCTGGACATAGGCCTCTCCCAGACTGCGCTACAACACCCTGTCCTCGGCCTTCCGCATCCAGTCTGTCCAAGCGGCGTCGATCCATCTGGCTGGGCACGTCCCAAGCTACGCTTGCCGATACTCGCAAAATCCACTTAAATAAGACAATTCAAATTCAAAATATTTTATTTCACATAAACCTACTAGGGCACTTTTGAAACGTCAGAAGCTAGGTGCACAGTTCCAATTGGTCGTTTCCTATGGAGAAGAGCCGGCAAGAACCTCCACGGTTACTCTTTTAAAAACAATTGGCTTTTAAAATGTTTTCAAATTGTACTGTTAATAGATGTGGGACAGTGTAGGCCTGTCAAACAAGTTTTCCCATTCTATTTTATATGACTTTTTGAATGACACTATTCGACATTTTTTATTTTATTAATGTGTTCATCTTTGTGACATTTTATGATTAATTTATTTTACTGACTTATCAATGTTTATTAATTATGATTATGATTGAAGTGCCTACAGTAATTTAGTTTTTTGTAAATTTTATAAATTTGTACGCCTTACGAGTGAAAGATGTACGTACGTACAAAATATTAATATTGTGATATCCTGCATGCTTAATTTGCATGTATACGCATGTTTTACAAATATAATTATCTTTATCTTTAACAGATTAAAACTCCAACAAAATCTAAATTCTTTCTTCTATCTCAGGTATTCGCAACAGTCTCCATACCACTCCACCCAGAATCGTACGTGAGTGTGGCGTGGTTCTTTGAAGCCAACTACTACAATGTGGACAATGCTACCTACTTCGAGCCTTTACTTGGAGATATAGAAACTGTCAGTAAAGCTTTATATTTAAAAAATGTTTTCACTTAGAAGTTAAAGAAAGAAATGTGCTCTTAGTTGATGGAGTAAACGGTTTTATGATCTTCTTGGTCTGGTTCTGGTCGCAAAGAAGTGCCTTGAAATCATATAAGATCAATCCATTTATGGGTTTTGCAATGACTGCCACAATTAACTATCTTAAATAAGTTACAATTATATTATTGTTTAGTTGATTTTGTTCTAGGTATCAAGAGATAGGGGGGATCGTAGTATTCAAGTTCCAAAAGAAGTGATGACCCGAAGCAGTATCTACGCTTTAATAGAATCGATGCTGGAAAAGTAAGTCGTCTTCATTTTCTTTATTATCAACTAAGCATTATTGCATTCATTAGATATCACTATATAGGTTACCTCGATTTTTTCTTAACTACATAACTACGTCGGGCCTTTGTCCCAAATATTTTGTAGTATTTTATAGGTGCGAATGCTGCCTGACCTCCACAACTCGACTACGGCATGAGCAATACCGGTAGCCTAAAGTTATCAGACTTTCGAGATACGGTCATTGACGTGCATCACGCATCCATGATAAGAACGCAGCAATGGCAACGTCAAACCTCTCATAAAAATGCTGCTAATAACCACGACATAAATAACAATACAAAACTGCAGTGCACTATTATTACTGAAAAGATCTATTCCGTCAAAATTGCTCCTAAACTTTCATGTAAGCAACACAAACAAATTCTCAAGTACCAGGAGCCCATAAAACACAAGAGAACTAAATGCCGCTGTAGCAGAGACTTTGTTCCGTCGGACGGCTGTAGTTACTAACCACTGAACAGCGGTACACCTACTAATTCTGTTGTCAACCTAGTCTCGAATACATTGTGCTTGCTTTTGAAGTATTAGTAGCGCTTACATTGTTTTGGAGTTCTCAACTAAAAGTCATCCCTCAACGCTGTTTATAAGCTTAACTTATGCAATCTGGTGGTTTCAGCCAAATTAGGTCATCCCCTTTCTACGTGCGGATATCGTTATACTAACTTAACTAATCTATTTTCCAACATAGTAAGAATAAAGACTTGCACCATTAATTGCAGTTTGCAATATGTTTTTAACATTTTGAGGAACACTAAACGCCCCAGATGTTATAACAAAAAAAAAAAATTGTGTCTCGTTCAGTGCCCTTCGAACAAATAAGGAATAACAATGATAAGGAAAATAACATTACATCGCATCATAAAATACTAATCATAAAGGCAACAGATTACTGCCATGACACCCAAACATTATTAATTAATCCATTTCCTCCCAATTACCTTTTCTGACAGACAGCTGTAATCTATCATAGTTATTTTCATCGCATGATCCATCGTGCCATTTAGTAGCAACATATATTTCATACCAACTGAAGAACTAATTCTGTTAACGATTAAATAGTTGTGTTTATAATATCTAGATTTTTTTCTACCCTCTAATTTCACCACAGGATTTCTTCAACTATCACTGTTTTCAAAATAATGTTTTCTGGTACAGACACGGGTATCCAGGACGGCCATGCTTACTCAGACTCATCTGTGAGAATGCTCACGCTCATTTCTTACACAACGGACTGATGGGAGATCTCATCTACCTGGTTCTCACGTAAGTAGCTGATTACTATATAAACCTAATAATATCACCGAGATTTAAAAGCCTTATCAATAAATTGGCCATCACATCTCATTTTGTTCAACCTCGAAATGTTGTGATTGGGTTGGATGACCGCTTCGAGTTCTTAAGCCCACTTACACCTCAAATTCTTGTAAAACTAAACAGATTTCAAACATCTCTCTGTCTATGCCATCTTCAAAGCGATTGACTGAAATAGAAAGATGTTTTAATTTCGTTTAGCGCTAAACGTGAGTATTAAGTGATTCGTAGCGCAAGCAGGCCTTAATGCCCTGCCTTTCGGAAACCCAGGCCTAGAATGCTTTGCAAGCAAACTTTGACTAGCTCTATAAAATTAATTAAACCAATAGAAACTCTTTCCTTTTCAAGTTGTTTTTGTTTTCAATAGAAAAGTTAATAATCAATTTATTTCTTCGCAGGCCATCAGCTTCAATGTCGGAAGATAAAATATCAGACAGTTTCTATGAAGCAGAGTACTATGGTTTAGATAAGAAGTGCAAGAGATACACTAAGAAATGTCCCTCGAATCTTTTGGAAACCATTTCTTTGTATGCTGACAATGTTGTTTAAATAAAAACAAACAACGAGCGTATGTTTTTCCTGTGCAAAGATCTCGTTCTTTGTTCAAGTGACCTGCGGGGTAATTACGTAACGCACAGTAGGAATGGGTTTCGTTTTGACAGTTCAACAACATTCATTGCGTTATTTACGTTGATGAGCAGACAAATTTTTCGAACATATGAAGCAATGGATTAGCAATAGGCTTCAAAATGATTCAGATTGTGATAGATAGTGTGTTACGTAATTAAGGTGCTGTTGGTCAGCCAACTTATGCAACAATCTTTTAATTTTTTCCACTAGCCATGGATTATCATGGCATTATTTTTTATTTAAATTATGATTGTGTTGTATTGTTAATCAATTTCATATATTTTATTTTTTTATTCTGATGATTATTTTATTTGCAATTTTGATTTTAATTCTGATGTTTATTTGTTTTTTGACTTAATTCTAATTTTAAATCTTGATTATTTTGAATCCCAATATTTATTTTTATTTTTTATCTTTTATTTTTCAAGTGCTTTAATTTTTTAATGCTGAATTGTAATTTTAATGTAATTTTAATTTATAACGCATGTTTTGTCTGTTCTTTTTCTATGGACCATGGTCTGAAAATAAAGTATATATATATATATATATATATATTATTATGTTTTTAAATAATCGCAAACCGATAAAAGTGATAAATACCAAAACACGAGACAACCTCACTTATCTATTTCAACGTTCTTAATACAAAAACATAACTTGTGACAACTGAATAAATTTCTCGGCAGCAGATCATTTAATTCGTCACATGAGCACTATACCCTGTACAAATAAATAATTATATTACTAAAAACAAAATAGTAATAAAAAAAAGACACAAGAAAGAGCTGATGACCTTGAAACGGCTGAACCGATTTTGATAAAACATGTCTAAGAACCACCGCTAGAAAACCAGCTTTCAAATGAAAAAAACGCATCCAAATCGGTTCACCCGTTTATGAGCTACGGTGCCGCAGACAGACATACACACACACACATAGCAGTCAAACTTATATAGCACCTCTCTCTGCGTCGGGGCTTAAAAAACATACCTTGCTGAGATATAACTTAAAAATAACAAAACACGACCACCGGTGCAATCAGTTTTCAATCAAAATATCGTTATTGAGCCCCACCGTGGCGTTGTCACTGACGTCACACATGTTAATATTTGCGCGCCACAAAATTGCCAACGCTGACGGGACAATGTCATATGTACCTACCTACACCTTTGTATGGCGTTTTCGATGACGATTTTTGATTCGCGAGGTGTGGATTGGAAATCGGTTGGATTTTTCCAAAAGTGTCGATAAATTGACCGTGACGTGGATGATCAAAGCAACCAAAATTGCCAGAAACGATTTTAAAATATTCAAGTCCTTTTTGCAGCCCTTTGAAAATTTGTATAGAACTGATCATTTATTTTTTCTTATGAATTATCACAGTCGGTAATACTTTATTCACATTACAGTCATCATCATTATTTCATTTAAGCTACTAAATCCTAACTAATATTATAAATGCAAAAGTGAGTTTTTTTGTTTATTTGAATGTTACTCAATCTCGCATAAACGGCTGGACGGATTTGAATGAAATTTGGAACAAAGAGACCATGACCTGGGTAACGACATAGGTTATTTTTCATCCTGGATCGCAGACGAAGTTGCGGGCAACAGCTAGTAATTTAAATATATCCTAAACTGCTACACGACACTTGATTCACGTGTTGTTTAATTACAATAGTGAGCACTTGCACTGCATTTTAAGTTCACTCACACTGCACCAAACTATCTCAAAAGGTGATCAAGCATGAACCGAATTTTGCCATTGATAAGAGCCACCTCGATTTGTAATCTGACCACTTTGTAAACTTCAATATTAACAATATCGACTTTTAGGGCTGTAGTCGTTGATACATTGGCTCAAAAAACATAGTTTACAAAATCCACTACAATTTTATTGCCCACTCAATTCCCTACCTATCGTCTATAGGCTATCTGATTTCAGCGAGGTATAGTAATAAACAAGGAGTGCTGAGGCACGCGGTAACTCGTTGGTCTACAGTTTGTAGGTCGTTTCTGTTTGAGCTACTTCTACCGAGCGTTGAGCTGTAATGCTGACTGGCAAGCCTTGTTAGCGTTTTCATTTTCTTGTTTAGAGTTTGTAATTTTTTCAAGGCAAATTCAACGGAAAACTCTTTTGTTCATATGGGCTAAAAAAAATCTTCTGTACGTCTGTGCGTCACTCACACACTCACTCACACACCTCCTAAACGGCTAGACCGATTATGATGAAATTTTTGTGTGTATTTCAATGATTCCCTGGATGGTTTAGATTTACAATCGGACCCGGTAGGTGGCGTTGTCGGGCAGGATAACGTCTGTCAAGTCCGCTAGTAGTTTGTAATTTTCTCAAGGAAAATTCAAAGGAAAACTTTTTGTTCAACACGAGCTAAATTATGAATACCCCCGTTAACTGCTTCCTAGTATTTAGGATGTAAAGAAGAAGTGGCATAACAAACTTCCCAGCAACACGTTTCTGTTTGTAATGACAAGGGTTACTTCTAATACCCAGAAAGGGGAAATAACCGATCAAGGGTGCCTGAATATGACATTAAAAGGTCTGCAATCTACATGCTAGGTTTCTAACCCACAACCTCATAATCATATCATATCATAAGACTCAAGAAGCGAGTTCAACAATATTTGAGGTATCAAGTTACAGTGCAACCATTTTCTGAATGTCCCTAGGGAATCATCGGATTTCCGAATACAAACGAATGCTAATTTCCATGTCCATCGATTATTAGATTTAATGTGTATAATAATTTGAATTTAGAACTAAGTATTTTTTTGTTGTTTTTTTTAATTGATGGACATGGAAATTAGCATTCGTTTGTATTCGGAAATCCGATGATTCCGAGGGACATTATGAAAATGGTTTTACTCTACTTGAGTTGAACTACGTAAGTTTGTTGTTACATTTCACCTTCTTTTAAAGCACCAGAGAAGCCAATATGACAACCCATTAAAACACTCATATCATTGTAGCCATACAACCAATGATTCGATTAATTAATGAAATATTTCGGTTTGAGCCTGATTTATCAGCCAGTATCGACTCATACGGCTCCCATCGTAATTATTAGGCAGTAATTGAACATGATTGGCCATAGCCTGCTACGCTCACTCTGGATAATGGTATGTATAAACACACGCTTATACCAGTACTGGGCCGGCAGTCTCGACGTAATAGGACGCTGCCGCAAACTACCGATCGCTAAATATTAAAGTGAATCCTCAGTTGTAGCCCGCCAAATTCAAATTTTCTTTGGGATTTTGCAATTTGCAGCTCTGTTTTACGTCGTATGTTGATCAAAATGCGATTCGCGACTGTGGGAATGATATATTTATTGAATAATAATCATCAATTTCATAACAATCGTCAAACTTTGGGAATTCGTTCCACCTAAGAATTTTTGAAAATATTTCATATGAAAATTCCAAAGTTTGACGATTAATATGAAATTGATGATTATTATTCAATAAATATACCATTCCCACTGTCGAAATATAGGCTGATGATGATGATAAACACGGAAGGTATCCATTACTGAAAATACAAGGAGGTATTTCATGATAATAAAAACGATTGACTTTACGTCACAAGAACTGACGGAAAATGAAACTCGTTTTTATATAAAAGCTAAATACTACTAACCTTGAAAGAAAAAAAAACTCTAAATAATGAGCAATTATTCGTCGGGACCGAATCTCGAATTGTGGATGTTCTACATAAAAATATATAGAAAAAGGAAATAAAGGAAAATCTTATATAAGTATTGACGTCACGGGTGGTTTTGACATTTGAAGGAAAATGCTTTATTCCGTAGATTCTATTGAGGAGCTTTCATATTGGTACCGGGGAGGATATTGTTGCGAAAACTTGTGTGAACACACGAAGTACTTCAAAATTTTCATCTCCTTTGTATTTCGAAGTTGTTGGCTTTGCTGTACGAAACTGATGAAAACATGCAGATAATAATATACTTCTGCAAACGATTTCGAAACGAATTTTCTCCTGATTATTAAATAATAAATATAAAAAATCTTTTATTTCGGAACAATATGTACGGTCCATTTGATTAGTGTACACATAACTTAGAAACTATTGATAGTACTTACATCTACCACAAAAACAACACAAAATTTATTTTATATTATTATATAATGCTACAAGTAAAATAAACTGAAATTTTAATTACAGAATAGCCAATGTCTACCTATGTGTAGGCTTAACGAATAATACATAACAAACATACATAATCAGACTATAATGTTCCCACTGCTGGGACACAGGCCTCCTGTCTTCAAGAGTGAGTGGGCTGTAATCTACCACGCGGGCCCAGTGCGGGTTGGCAGATGTCACATGCCTTCGATTTTTTTGGTTCTAGGACATGCCGGTTTATTCACGATTTTTCTTTTACAATTTTGAGAGCAGAGCTGATGAAACTGAACAAAATGATTTACACAAAATAAAGCGCCTGCTTGGGTTCGAACCCACGACCTACAACTCGTAAGTTGGGGCCGTTACCACTGGGCCACCACTGCTTTAACGAATAGTAGTGAGATTAATAATAAATAAACTCTTACATTGCTGTGCCCAACAGTCTATTCTTACAAGGTGGAATGCAATACCTACCTCAGACACCTTTCTCTATTTAAGATTGTGCATTTTATTAATTAGGGCCTGTAATAATGAGATAAATGAAGAATTAAAGCATCGCTAATGATACACAATTGACTATCTATTGTTATGGCCCTCTAGCGGGCCATCTCGGGCCTGACTAGTACATTAATAATTGAATAATTTCTAAACATCCCTTTATATTTATATTGGTAGTAGTACCAATATAAACTTTAAACCACAAAGATCATCATTCGCACTCCAATTGTGTAACACACTTTCTATTACAATCCGGCGGATTTTGTAGGAAATACGTAATCCATTGCTTCATATGTTCAAAAAAATCGTTTCCTTGACAACGCAAATTACGCAATGAATATTGTTGAATTGTCAAAGTGAATAACTTTGACAATTCAACAATTTCTTATCAAACCCATGACGTAATTTAAAATCCAGAATACTTTAAAAGGCGTCACCTACATGTCTAATGCCTCTATTACAGCTAAACGCGTGTAAACAGCCCTCAATAATGTCTGCTGAGGGGCTTTTGTCACGTAAATTCCACGATTACATCTGTCAAGTCGACGTGAAGCCAATTTGTGACTCGCAGTTGAGATAAATTTTACTCTACGTTTGAATATTTGGACCAACGCGGCAACGTTGGCGATGTTGGAGTTATGAATAAAATTAATGTACAGCTGTTCACCTTTTTACAAGTTTTTTGGTACCAACTTTTCTTGGAAGATACGAAGCAGGTGCTTTTTTTATTTGTAGTGTTTATCTGCTTTTTACCGGTTACGTCAAGATGATACCTAGCTTCTGACGTTTCATAAGTGCCCATGTTAGTTTATGTGAAATAAAATATTTTGATTTTGATTTTGGTACCGTATTTTTAAGAACATACGACCGCGCATGTTGTATTCTAATCTCAGTATTAATCTGTAAAAATGCTCCTAGTTTACCTCTGCTGAGATGAGATTGCGACACGATTTTGAACGGTTTTAAATGCGAGAATTTGCCTTCAGGCCTACCACCACCTTGCCAGGTTCGCCGCTTTATCCGAAAGGGTTACCGTGGCCCTAGCACACAGGCAACTGAAGGAACACGCGTTTTTTTCTTTTGGGTGGGAAATCATCAAATGACCTCTTCCGTTCTGGGCAGAGTGGAAGGGAGTGTCAGACTCTTACTGACTAAAACCCACCCGTGTTCCTTCAGTTGCCTGTGCTCCAGGGCCACGGTAACTCTTTCGAACTCTTTCTTCCTTTCGCGGATTGTTGTTATTTGATGATTTCACACCCAAAAAACAAAAAAAAGGCCTAACACTACCTCTTATAGCAGTATTTCTCATTACAGTGTAAGAAAGAGACGGAGCTATACAGCTGTATCCATCTCTTAGCTACACTGAAGTACCTAAAATAATACTGCTGTAAGAGATGGTGGTAGACCTCCAGGTATAATAATGGTCGCCACAGAAAAGGGACGTAAATTAAACTGCATTTAACGGATTATTTTTGTCATATCTTACAGGTTGCCTTCTTTAGTAGGTCTAGCGTTGGTCTAAGTAGGTATATAAATTTATAAACCTTTTTCGATTAAATTAATACCGACCTCATTCAAAACATTTTCGAAGTACCTACCTGTAAAGGCCATTTCAAACACCAATCTACATGGTCTTCACATGATCTGACCAAGATTATGTCTGGACTTTAAAAGAGACTGTGACCTCTGAGTTTGTTTCGGCCTTTCTTCTCAGAGTAATCAGATAGAAAACGCAAGCTCATCTAGTTTAAAAACTACGATTGACGTGTAAATTTGTTTGTACAAACCTACTTACATAAATAAAATCATTCGTCATTTATAATCACTATAGGTACGAGTATAATCGAAATAAAAAGTTGACAAAATTCACGAATTTATCCATGCTTGATTTCCTTATCACTGAACGTCAAAGAAAGCGTACCTACTCGTCAATAAGATTTAGTTGCTATGGCAACATATTGAAGCTACATATTCTGGGTCACTTTCCTTTTGTTCTGGGTCAATTAGAACCTTTAGCTGGTCACCTCTCCTCTAACCAGACTATTGGCACATAACGGAACTGAGCGTACAGTAAATTCAGCTGGTAATTGTGCACTCATGCATTGTTCACATGGACGACAAATCATCATAATCAACTTTTAATGTTCCCATTACTGGGACTCAAGTACAGACACAGGCTGCCTGCCTACGCGCAGGAGTGGCCTGTAGGTCAAAAATGTCATCGATGTTTTTGTTCTCACCTACATGTCGATTTCCTCAAGATATTTTCCTTTACCCATGGACGATTCGAGTCGATTGATTGAAAATTTATGTTTTTTTTTTAATTTTAAAGTGTACTCGAATAGACATGAACTTTGAGCAAAATGAAACTCGTGGAAGTCTCCATTCTCGAAAGTATTGCACTGTAATTTAGCGAGTATCCGATAATTAAGTAAAATGTGGAACAGTTAGAGTCGCCTGCGCATCTAAAAAATATTAGTTCCAGTGTATACGTAGCCGTGTTTGTGTGTACATACTACATATATTTTGTACTATATGCTATGGTATTGGTCAAAATGAAGTGTGTCAAGATTTTGTATACATTGTAAGTATTACCAATGTTTTATTTTTTATCTTAAATATTTATTATTAGTTTACTTCTTTTCTTGCATTTATTTTTTAACGAACAGTGAACGATAAAATATTTTTGTTTTGTCATGGTTTTTTTTCTGTAATTAATAAGTTTTCGAAATTTACTTAAATGTATACAAAATAACTTCCCCTAGCAATCAAACATAGTTAAAGTTTCTCTTCTGATTTGCTAATACTAGACTTAATTATTTCAGGTCCTTCATAGTCGCCACTACTTTAGCAAAGTCGGAGCATAAAAGATCGCTCGTATTTCCTCCAACCAGTCTTTACGGGGTAAGATATTTTCTTATCAATTTTTACTTTGATTCATTTCCATATCAGCTTAAAGTCATTTAAACGGATGGTTAGTGATCAACACCGCAAGCCTCGCTGGTGCGTTGCCATCCCAAAGACAAGCTGACCATAATCACACCAGGTCTCATAACCTTCAAACCAATAGACAGTAACGCTGCTTCGAATGAGAATCAGTAAGACTTCCTCAGACGAACTGTTTTACAAAGAAATGGGATCTTTTTACTTGATTTATTAATTGATGAGGCACTTCAAAGACTTATTCTCTAAGACACACTACAAATAAAAATCACATACAGTTTTAGGAATTGTAAATTCGTCACTTACAGAAGTGCACAGCACTAAGCAGAGTAATTAATAGTACGAAAAAAATATCGTTACTTGAATTGCATATAAGTTATTTATTTATGTAAACATTTTGAAAGACTTTTTTATAAAATAATATAGAATAAAAATTACCTATGTTCACAAAAACGATCGGAAATACAAAAACACTTAAATGCAATTTATAATAGGTAAAATTAAAACAACCCCGACAAAAAAGTTAAAACATGTCTAAGAACCACCGCTAGAAAACCTACTTTCAAATAAAAAACCGCATCCATATCGGTTCCCCGTTTAAGAGCTACGGTGCCACAGACACACACATAGCGGCATAACACCCCGCTTTTTGCGTCGGGGGTTAAAAACAACTAATTAAGAAAATATTGATCTAGAAGATTAGACAGATATTTAATGGTCACTTCCTCCATTTCAGACTTTCTTAGCCATAGCTGTTCCGATCGACATACCGAACAAGAACGTCTTCGTGTCCTACAACTTCGAGTCCAACTACAGCACCCTGAACAACATCACGGAGATCGATGAAGTGCTGTTCCCTAATTTACCTGTAAGTAGAACCAATAAGCCTGATTATATTATTGGGTATTTTATTTATTTCAAGGAACCAAATTGGATAACTAGTATAAGCTACTCTGGTATAATGTCGGCTACACGAGACTGTCACAATGGATGCGGAAGACGGAGAACCTGAAGTTGGGACGCAACTTGGTAGAGGCCTTTGTTCAGTAGTGGACTGCGTTAGGGTCAGTTGACACGAGAGGAGAGTATTCCCAGACAGTCAGCCTAATTTGGACTCAGTAAACGTCACTCTATCGGAATATTTTTAAAGTAGATCCGTGTGTACACACTTTTATTTTATCGATTTCAGGTTGTAACATCGAGACAAAGTCGTAGTATATCCAGAGAATTGACGTACACCGTGTTAGAGAATCGATTTCAAGAGTGAGTATATAATTCTATAACATTTACTATCTAAGAATTCTTGCATATCCTACTAATATTATAAATGTGAAAGTTTGAGAGGATGGATGGATAGATGGTTGGATGGATGGATGCTTGTTAATCTTTCACGCGGAAACTTCTAAACGGATTTGGATGAAATTTGGCACACATGTATTTTACATAACATAATATCACGCCTGTATTCCCCGAAGGGTTAGGCAGAGGTGTACCTATAGTACACCCACATTTCGCCAGCCACATATATTTTATAACCTAGATTAACATATAGGATACTTTTTATCCCGGTAGTACATTCCCGTGGGATAATATCCGACCTCTACGCGGACGAAGCCGCGGGCAAAAGCTAGTATTTAATAATCTATTATTATCCATCCTCTGTAAAGTAACCGGCAACCTTTCTAATGAGAAATGGTAACCATTGCCTACGAAGACGCTTGAAACTTGGAACGAAAAGGACTTTGCCAATGCGTTGAATGTCTTATTGCGTTGTTGTCAGTCCTATACTTCGTTTATTGTAATTTTCTACATAATTTCGAACTCTAAATTCCAGATATGGCATGAAGGGCCGAGAATGTATGCTGCGTAACATCTGTGAAGCAGCTGAGACCCCACTACACCACAACGGCATACTTGGACACATCATGCACATAATTTTCACGTAAGTTCAGCACTTACCTTTATTTAATAATAATAATATGTTAATAATATCTTTATTTTCTCTCTTCACGAAGGTTCACATATTTATAAACATAGAGTCAAGCGTTTCGACAACAATACATATAATATGATCCATTGTGAGAGACTGGCGTCCATACTAGGATAGCCTGTATGACGGATACCATTTCAAATCACTATGGTTATAGAATAGAAACAGTTCTCGTATACTTACCGATCGGCGCTTGTTTTATGTCCAGCTAAGCCTACAGAGTCCTATAATTGTTGAGAAGCCTGTACAACTAAAATTACTGACAAAAGACCGTTAAAAAACACTACATTTTGATGTTGACAAAGTAGTAATTAGGAATAGAGCATCAGCTGTTTATTTCAAAAATAATAAACGTAATGGACAAAGGGAACTCCTGCGTAAATGATAATATTAACACAATTTCTGTTCATGAAAATATACCTATGTGTCTCGCTCAGGAATTATGTGATTTGAATAAATCAAAATATCAAATTATCACGGATGGATAGGTTCGAGAAAAATGTCGTTCTTTTCTGTTTCTTTTGACCCAATCATGAGGAAAATTAACATGATGTCCGGAAAGATAGCTGTGTTTTACACAGTTATCTTTCCGCTTTCTTTCAGCTTGCTTTCTTTGTGGACAAAAATTAGACAACTAATTCGCTCACTTACGTACCACAGTCATTCACCTTTTTCTCCATTTATTATTACTTACCAACTGTTGTTACAACAGTGGTTGTTTATTTTTTATAGTTCAAGCCACATAACACTGGATTATTGGAGACTATAACGTTCCCACTGCTAGGACACAGGCCTCCTCTCTGTGAGAGGGAGTGGGCCATAATTCACCAGGCGGGCCCAGTGCGGGTTGGTGGATGTCACATGTCGTCGAATTTTTTGGTTCTAGGACATGCCGGTTTCCACACGATATTTTCCTTCACCGTTTTAAGAGCAGTGGCGATGAAATAAATTACGCAAAATAATATGCCTGCCTGGGTTCGAACCCACGGCCTGCAACACGTAAGTCGGGGCAGTTACCACTGGATTCACTTCACGTGTTTTCCTCGATTATTCTTTACATTCATCTAATAGAGACACCCAGATCCCAGAATACACTACGTCTATACTACAGTCTGAGATTAACGACACCGCACAGTACTACCTCCACTTTCAAAGAGTACCGCTTCTGAATTTTCTTACAAACGTACTTCTAATTCTAGAGCATCCATTAAAGTTCCTGACAAAAATATGTTCCCTCTTTCCAGGCCCTCATCATCCAAGGAAGAAGGTCTAGAAGACGAGTACTATGAGGCGGAGGCGGACGGGCACCGCGGCGACTGTGACAAATACATCGACCTCTGCCCCACCAGCCTGTTCGATTATATCACCAGACTTGTACAACTACCTCACTCTCAATAAAGGAATTTAGTCGAAGAAATTGTTTTTTTCACTGCTCTTGCCCAAAAAGTTCGTCATTGTAGCGTACCAGAGCGGGGATAAAATAGCATTTTTTCGTCTAGGGGAAAAGTTTTTGGAACGAAGATTCTTATCGCACGGTACGGACTTGGTGGATGGGCACTAGGCAAAAAAAAGTGTAGGAATTTTCCGTCACGAGTTTCCGTCACGACCCTTTCTTTATTTATTTGTTTGATTGAACGTGCTAATCTCAGGAACTGCTAGTTGGAACTGAAAAATCTTTTTGTGTCGGATAGTCCATTTATTGAGGAAGGTTTTAGGCTATATAACATCACGCTACGACCAATAGGAGCGGAGCATAAATGAAAAATGTTGCAAAACGGGAAAATATGATGCCTTTTGAGAGCTTCCGTTGCGTGCGCTGCGTAAACGGTTAAAGTTACGCAAAAATCATGCATGACGGAATTGCTCCCCTTTAAAAGTTCTAAAAAAAGTACGCGACAGCATATGTCTATATTTTAAGGTTGACTCAATATAACCCTTTTTATGGTAATCAAATTTGTTCTATGGATGTTCTAAATATACCAACGAACCTACAAAATTAAAAAATCTTTGTTCATAAGTAGAGTAATCATGAATAAAGACTCGAATTATAACATACTGTTTCATAAAAAAAGAACATTTTATTTTTGAAAATGGAACTAAAAGCGGCGATCTCTTCGGTAGAATGCGTGCATTGCGTTACGGCTACAGAAGAAATAAAAAAAAGTTAACTATGTATTTAATATTGTATTGGATTATTTATTTTCTCGCAAGCTAAAAGTAGAGTGTACATGGCGCTAAAAACGCATTATTACTGTTTACATTCTCGTATATAATTGGTCATTTTAGCCTCTTATATAACAATCTACTATTCTTTAGCTTCTGGTTAATTTTGTTGATAAAAGCGAGAAGCCAGCTTATCGTTCCGTAGTAGATTTGGTCATCATTTTCGAAATAAGGTGCTATTTTAGGGTCCCGTAACTAAAAAGGCTAAAAGGGACCCCAATGAGAATTAGTTCGTCGTAGGTTGGTATGTCACGGTCGTTTGTCTCAGTAACTATTATTGCTATCGAGTTATCTACCAAGGCTAGAAGGAAAATGCACCTGGTTTTCTGTTATAGAGATTCTTAAAGATATTTATTGATATCACTGATATGACATCGCTAGGTAGGTACTATTTATTATTCGTCTCTTATCTTTCCAAATTCTGGAGTATAGGAGGAACGGATTCTTTAAATTAAGACTAAGGGCGTTTGTCCACCTGCGCCGCCACCAAACGAACCAAACGTGACCATGGGCACCGGGATCGGAGTGCAAGAGTGTGCATTTGAACCCCCCGGCTTGAAAATAAAAAAAAGGTGTTAAAACATTCAGAACTAATAAAATATCCGAAAACGCCTAATACAATAATGGAGCACTTAACCTATTCGGGGCGAGATCCTAAATTTCTCCTCTCAATTCTAAAGCTTTTGTGCATTAGTCAACAAAGTAGCGAACTCCTACTTCCGAAAATCTAATGGGCCCTATGCGGGGTACTTACATTATCGAGCTTGCTTCGCTAACTCTTGTATCCTACTCTATCTTAATTCTTAAGAATCTTTATATAAATTAACACTGCTAGTCCTCTTTCTTCTTGCATGGATAAAATAAATCCTATCCTAGTAGAGGCGAGATACAAAAATTATCGAACTATCTTTGCTCGCTCTTACATCCTACATTCTCTTAATTGTTAAGCTTTTCTGCATAAGTCCACAAAATTACTTCTTGTATGAATAGACAAACGATAACCAAGGTGAAGTGCAAAAATGCTTGAGCTCGCTTCGTGGAGCTGAAGATGCACCACCCTGAAAATAAACTTTCCGTCGCCCATGACCGTGACATCCCGATAACGGCGGTGGTGGCCTAACGCCCTTTTTTTTTTGGGTGGGAAATCATCAAATGACCTCTCCCGCTTTGGGCGGAGCGGAAGGGCGTGTCAGACTCTTACTGACTAAAACCCACCCGTGTTCCTTCAGTTGCCTGTGCGCCAGGGCCACGGTAACTCTTTCGAACAATCCGCGACCCCGGCAGTGGACAAACGCCCTAAGCCCGTAAAACAAAAGAAACCAATCCTAATTTGTTTCAAAAAATTGTTGACAAATTAAAGGTGATTAGTAAAACAACTGCATATCATAATAAGTATTTATAAGGCTCTAAACTTTATGTTAATAACAATGTACATTACAGTACACATGATTTATATTAATTTGTTAAACTTGTCAGTTTATAAAATTTAAAACTTATCATTCACAGCCTTTACATTAAAATATATTTTATTTAATTAAATACTTAGATATACATTAGTCACTTATTGTTAAAATTCCTTATGGTTTAAACAGGAAGATGTTAATTATTTCTAAATAATCATTTCCATTTTCGTACAAGCATGCACCACGCCATTTTTTAATAATCTGACTTTAAAGAGTTTGTTTTCAATATTGTTATTTAAATTAAACTACCACTTAATTTTGTCTTGAATAGAAATCATCTAGTTTCATGTTATTGTTTACCAAAAGTCGTTTTTTTTTAAACAAATATACCGTAATAAAACTATTTTTTTCTAGAAACAACAAAATATTAACACACGTATCAATTCATTTAATAAAAACTTTGTTAAATATTCCTTTCTCTACCAATATTTATCTAATCATTGATTAATATATTTGTCTATGTAACAATTTTTTTTTATTATGTAAGTATTTTGCGAGATCTTACTGTCAGCATTTAAATAATAATATACATGTTTTCTTATTTGTACCTAAGTATTATTATCGAATGTACCTATGGTATTTATTTTAGTCTAAAGATACTAACTTTACATAAACACCAAAGTAACAGTGTTAAATAGAGTTTTTTTTTGCGGATTATTTGACACTGAAGTTATAAAGTATAAGTTATTATTAAACCTAACAAAAAGTAGAAAAAAAAGTTATGAAATTAGTGTCAAAACATAATTATTTTTGTTTTAATTAATTACGTGTGTATTCAATATAGTAGTTATAATCACCACTCTATAGTGTCATAGTGATTTTTTTTTTATATTTATTACCTATTCCCATTTTCGTTTAACTTACGGTGAATTACTACGGCAAAAATGTACGTCGATTAGTGACGCCGTTATTAAAAAGCATTGCATTATTTTTCAAGTGGAAGTCAATAATTGTGCTACTTATTTTACTGAAACATAACATTTATATATTTTTCGTATATATTGTGCTAATTAAAATTCAATTTTGATTAAAATATTATTAGATTTGAACAAATATGTGAAATGAGTAAGATAATTCAATTATTGGACATCGTAGATTTCTCATACAAATATAGGCAGTGCATTTTTCCTTACAAATCCTATTTCGTTCACAAATATGGCGTTATTTGATTTCCAAATATGACAAGTAAAGAAAAATAAATTTTATTAAGTTATAAGTTTACATTAAAATTTGTAGAGCAAAAAATATACCTAGAACCCTGAGAAATGAGCGATAGTTTTCTAGAGTAATATTATTTTTAACTTCTTTATAAAAAAAACATTAGCAATACATAATTAACAAATTGATAACATACATAATTTTAAATTTAAGCTCTTTCATCTCAAAAATATGCTAACGTAACTTGAGTAAAATTAAATAACCAAACACTTATTACATTTGCCTTTTCTGGGAATATTCCCGTTTAGAAAAAATCATAAAGTAGGTAATTTAAACGGGAGCTAAACCGGGAATAGTCCAGGAAATATCAATACGTAATGACAATGAGCGTTTAAACCCAATTTTTGTGCTACAGAAAATTTCTGGAATACCGCAACAAATAATAATATTGGCAAAAGACAACAGGGTACCTAATTCAAAAATACCTTTTATATGGGGCAAATTTCGTCACCTCCGAATGGAAAAAAATGGATGAGAATTTATAAAAAAAATCTGCTAAATAATTTATATGGTGACGATGAGACAGGCCCTTGATAAAGTAACAAACTGCTAAAACCAATAAATTCTCTAAAATCAACAATCTAGCTAACAATACCAATAGTCTCAATATCCTTAGGATAGAAGAAGTTATTCTTCTTCATAGGAATGGAAGAGATCTGCTGGTCCACTGGTACCCTGGTATCGTAGAGCGAAGGCGATTGGAAGATGATGCCAAAGGTTCCCACGAAGCAAGCGATGGTGAACAGCCACAGGAAGAACCGATCAAGAACCATGGACATGAACTTCCAGTCTTCCACGACCTGTGAACAATGGTAAAGAACATAAATATACCATAATGTAGTCGTATAGGCGTAAGTAGGCATTTCGTCCATTCCGGTAACAGGACTTATGTAATAGGGGGCGAAAAAACTCATGACAAGTTTCACGACCGGGAGATCAATAGAATAGATTATAATAGAATAGAATACTCTTTATTATTTACACCATAAAAATCACACATATAAATCTAGGAGTTTTACATAGGGTGACACAATGGGCGGTCTTATCGCTAAAAGCTATCTTTTACAGACAACCTTTGGATGGATTAAAGGAAGAAGGAGAGACAATAATGCAGGTAGGCAGTGGTATAATTCAGGATCCCAGTCCAAGAGTCACGCGTATAAAATAATAACAAAATATTATGTATAAATCAGCATTTTTGATAAGGTTATTCAAATTAAGGTGGTAAAAATCTATCTGAATACCTTGCATACTGAATAACGTTACTTTTAATTTGATTCTTTGCAAACGTAATTTGTTTCAAGCACGTTTCCGTATGCAAAAATAAATGGCATACTCATGAGCTTAGTTTACCTGTGAAAGCTACTGCCGTATAAGAGGTAGGTACCTTTTTTTTTGTTTTCGGTGGTAAACCTTCAAAAGGCACCCGACCTCCGGGGAGGGAGGTCGGGGAGCGTGGGATTTTTACCTCACTAAAACCACCCCGGTGATCACTGTCAGCACATAGAGGGGGTCCCGGGTCCTCTTAAAAGACCAATTCCAGAATCCCGCCTGTGCAACGCCTGTAAGGCACATCCCTGTGGAGACTGTAAAGGGGCGTCCCCTGAGCCTCGCTATGCACGGCAGCACGTAACCACTGTGCCGCCGTCTTCCCTGAGGTCCCTCGGTGGGCGGACAGAGTCCCCACTCTGTACGCCCGCGACCCCAAAGGTCCACCTACCTTGATTGGTAAGCGGGTTTCGGCGTATTAGGCGGCTAGGCGGTTGCCTCCCCGACGCCTCCTTCTCCGAGCAGGATCAGCCCTCTCCCGATCCCACTCGGCGGCCTCCTTCTTGACCATCACGGTTTCACGGAAGGAGGCTACTTCCGTCCAATTCGGGGTCGTAGTATTATGCTGTGCGATTGCCGTTTTGCGTGAATGTGACGCATATTTTTCCCCAACTCGTTATTTTTTGTATTTGTGTGTTGTTTCTTTGCGTCATGTTTACCGCAAATAAATGTATTTTCTTTCTTTCAATTCTCTGTCTCTGCCAGCATAGCTTTCACTACTGCCGGCAGAGACAGGTCTCGCCCGGTCCTGGCAACCAGGACCAAGAGGTAGGTACCTACTACACAAGTTAAGAACTGAAACAGTTTCTTTCATAAGTCTTAACTAATAACAGTTGATTAACTAAAGTAATTAGACCGTGAAAGATGGACATCAGTTATTCGAATTAAAACAGTAATCTTGCCGTATTATGCCTAAAATACACTCAAATCCAAAAGATATTCCAATTAATTTCGACCCTATTAATCTAAATCATAAATGTCAACTAAAATGGCACTCGATTTAAATTCTTCAAGTTTTGACTTAATCTTTGATTCCCTATTCCTCTATAATTTAAAAGTTTCCCCCAAAGAGAGTGGCGACCAATTATTCTTAAGAGGCAGCGTTATTTACTTGTTCTCAAACGAGCGCATTTAATTGAACCCCTTTGTAGGACTCACTCAAACGAGGTAACTGATCAGAAACTATGCATTTCCAATGCTTAAGAACTTCTTACTAGATTTCAAGAAGAAAATCTCTTTGTGGTATTAATATTTTGAAAAACAAAAAATATTAACAGCTGTTTCTTTGCCATGGCGACATATTAAGAAAACCGTATCTACTGTAACAAACCTATATCTCCAATATCGACATAGTTGCTCTTTGAAAGGTTATTAATCTCCATAAAACTGGTATTTTTGTCTGAACAGACCGTTATTGAAGCCCATTCCACTGAAAGGGCTCTAAATAAAACTTTTAAACCTTTAACTACCCAAAAACTAAACACGGTCTGTCACAACGTTAGTATACTCAACAAAGGAGTCCCTATCTAACAAACTCTCCGCATATTAATCATTGCAACTAGAACAATTTATCCTCTTCCATTTATCTCACGTATTCATTACGTCACTCGCTGTTCTTTGCAACAAAAAGTGGCTATCAACCGCCATTATTAGGAAAGTCGCCACGTCTGAACACACCTTATCATCTAAATGGAGTTTCCTTGCCTTTTTTTCATTATTTCCTCTTGTAACAGGCCTCTTGAGTCTTGAATAAGGGGAAGCGTATCAAGGGACAATTTCCCCTTTGGGATTAACCGTGCCTAAGCGATTATGTATACAATACGACACGTTTGTACTTTTCTAGATAAACACTTTGTACTCAAAGAAGTCAGGAAAGCTGATTATCAAGATAATATCTCAATTTGTGTCGCTGTCCGCTAGCCTTTATTCTGGTCTAGAAAATTTGTTGTGACATTTTACGTAACTATTTGCCTTTGTAGCATGCAATTTTATTACCAACTTGTCCAAAACATTTTTTCCAGTTTAATATTTTTTAAGCCGTGTTAGTTTATTCGATAAAACTCACAGCTGGATAAATCTCTTTATAGGTTTACAAATCCATATAACAGGGTCATAAAAAGACCAGAACAATTTCCGTGAAGTAATGGTGCGGTAAATATCTTGTTGCCAAAAACCTCTAAAATGGGCAGAAAAGGGAAAACAGCTACGATTGTTATCGGCAGACGGATTGTTGAGCATAGACAGTCGCCAATGTGTTGGACATCCAGCTAGCCGCCTTTTTCCAAAATTAACCATTAAACAGGAACTTTTGAACTGTCAAGGAGTCGGTCAGTGCGAAAGATGAGTAGAATGAAAAAGATGCGTAATAAACCTACTACGCTTTGGCATAGGCAACTAGCCAATGAAGATGATTTTTATATGGAGAAGAACGGGCAAGACCGCAAGAAACTCCATGGAGCATAATCAGCCTATAATGATACTACTGCTGGGACACAGGCCTCCTCTTTCTGTGAGAGGGAGTAGGCCATAATCCGCGACGTGGGCGTAGTGCGGGTTGGCGGATGTCACATGTCTTCGAATTTTTGGTTCTACGACATGCCGGTTTCCTAACGATATTTTCCTTCACCGTTTTGAGAGCAATGGTGATGAAATAATTTACATAAAGTAAAGCGCCTGACTGGGTTCGAACCTACGGCCTACAACTTTTAAGTCGCGGCCATTACCACTGAATCACCACTGCTTTTAATCCTTAAACCCCACTAATTAGAAAATGTGAAGATTCTTAATAAGACAGATCGACCATGTCATGGATTGAACGGTTTACTCACGATGTTTTCCTTCACCGTCCATGGTAAGCAAAGTCCTATTATTGTACTGTGACCTCTGAGTTTGTTTCGGCCTTTCTTCTCAGAATAGTCAGATAAGAAATGCCGACCTCATCTAGTTTAAAAAATATGATTGACGTGTAAAAGTGTATGTTCAAACCTACTTTCAGAAATAAAATCATTTATCATTTATATAATTTTCCGGAAAATACACGGAACGTAGAACTTATAAAATTAATTTACCTTTCAAGCGTGAGAAATATTAAAATTTATTTGCTGTCAAAGGCAATACTTTTACAGCAAATAAATATTATTATTTCTGACTCAGTTAAAGACCAATGAAATATTACTGGTATGCATTTAATTGAGCACCTTACTGAAAATCGCTTCAGAATTCATAAACATTTATTACTATTTATTTTACTGGATACGTATAATTGAAAGCGATGAAACGTAAAACACATTTAATTTTTTTTTTTTTTTCAGTTGTTTATATTTGTAGGTGTTTGTAATAAACCAAAAGTCTTTCTTTTTTCTTAATTAAATATTAATATGATCATTATTAATTAGTTCGCACATTTTGATTCAGTTGACGGTCCCCTTGACATTTCTTAAGAATCCAAAGTGAACTTTTGTCAACTTATAACCAAAAGATACCCAGAAAAGGCAACATTTTAAACAACTAGTTCAGTGCATCCTAAAACAGAAGAACAGTGCCAAAACAAGTGCAATAAGCGTAGCCCATAGGTAGTAAAAAACACCATTCCACTACTGAAAATGTATTTTAAAATACCTAGTACATCGTACATCCCCGACCATTAAAGTACATAGTCTACTTGATACAAGTACATAGAACCGACCCACAGCGGCTGTCCGGGAACCTATTTATTTTAAACAGACTTTTTCACTGAAATTTTTCATACATTCCCTCGTAGATAGCGCGGTTAGATAGCGCAAGTAGTGGGGAGTGTACCGTCTGGCACAATGGATTATGCAATGGTATTAAAGCGTCAAAACTGAGTTGGAAGATAGGTGTTCTTGTAAAAAAGTTACATTATAGTATCCAATTAGCGATATGCTTTTTTATGACGAGGCAATTCGGTATCGGGTGTCGGGCAAGGTTCTTTTGCGATCTAATGAGGCTCTTCAGTCGTTTTCACCACAGAACATTAACACGTGAAACACATTTACGTTTTTCATTTTACACAACAATTTTTCTAAAGAAAACCATTTTTCATGCTATTTATCTGTAACCAACAAAGAATTTTATTGAACGCCACCGCTATTATACGGCCTCAATCCAATGCACTTTTCAGCAATCCTTATCTAACACTGAACTAAACACAGTGCACCAACACTAAAATCTAGAACAAAAAACCCTACACACTAAAACACAGTGATCTAGCAGGAAACCATCACCCCGCCGCGCTGTGTCCCTAGAGAACTGTGCACTCTCAGCAATTTGGTATACGGTTGTTGGTTCATTTGACGTACTTTGACCCCTAATACGGAATTTCGTATCAAAATGGATGTTCAGGAAGTTTTTGATGGCAAACGTGAAAGCTTTTATACTGCCCCGAGAGTTACTTTATGGATCAAACCGCAATGCAACTTTATAGTGTGGTAATTACAATTTTCGTGGATAATTTCGTTTTCTATTCTATTGTCTTTTATGAATTTAGAGTAAGTACTTATTAATTTAACTTGTATGGATACAAAAGGGTCTTTTATACAATAAGTTGACCAACACACTAATAATTTTCTTAATGAAAAGTGGTTTTCAGTACCTCAAGACACGTGCAACACAAGGGGCTTACCAATGCATTGCTAATATTACAGACAAAATTAAAATGTATACTTTATCTTACATGAAATTGGAATGTTTCATATGCCTGCAATTCACCCAGTCATCCAGCTTTCTTGCTGGAATGGCAGGGCTTCAGCGATTCATCAGGCGGCGGGCGATGGACATTTATGTACAGTACAATTATTTTCTTAATGCCCCTCGGGAATCATCGCGTTTCCGAATACAAATGAATGCTAATTTCCATGTCCATCAATTATTAGATTTATCGTGTATAATAATTTGAATTCCGAACTAAGTACTTTATTGTTGTCGCGTCAAAACCAAACAACAATAACGTACTTAGTTTTGAATTCAAATTATTATACACGATAAATCTAATGGTTTATGGACAGGGAAATTAGCATTCGTTTGTATTCGGAAATGCGAAGATTTGCGAGGGACATTAAGAAAATAGTAGTACTGTACCTTACTTACACTTGGGTGGGCCGCCAGCTTATTTGCCATTGCCATCAAACAACATACCTTGTTATGTGTGAATCAACAAATATTTTTCTTTTTTTTTCCATACTTGCTGCACGTGTCCTTTCAAAATGAGATTAACTCTGCTATTATATCAGAAATTCGAAGCTAAATATCTCTTAGGTAAGTAATTCCAGACATCAAGCAATTTCTCAAAGAACGTTTATTAGCCTTCGTCCCAATAGAAAATGAATCAATCTGGAGTAAATTGCGTTTTAGCTTCAATCAGACAGCATTCAACGGTTGTGCCTAGACCAGAAATATTTAAGACTAAATGGATTCAGAAGAATTACGGCCAATTTATTTACATGGGTAATTTATTGAATTCTTTGAAACTTGATTTAATGTTTTCTATATTCCATAGAATGTATTATGAAAGCAGACTTTGATGTGTTAAATTGAAAACTGGAGTCAATAAAGCAGTTAAGAATTAACTGAAATTATACAAATGAAAGTAAGGAAGGCAAAATAGTTTATTCTGCACAAATAAAACGCACATTAAAAAAATTGGACACGGTTAGAGACCGAATATTCGGATGCATATTTACCTAAAGTTAGTTTTAGCTATGGAAGTGGCTTTTTAAAATATATTTTTTTGTAAAAAAAAAACAGATTCATATGTATTTTAAAATCAATGTTTAACCCCCGACGCAAATATATGTACATAAGGTTTACACCTTATGTACATATATTTGCGTCGGGGGTCCTCTTACGAGGAGGGGTGGTGTGTATTAGTAAAAACAAAAACAAAATAGTTTTTTTTTTTTCTTTATTAAATTAAGTATCCTGATCGGGCGTAAATATTATCTCAGCTACAACAACTTTAATTACTACCTTTCGATCGCTATGATTTGGTCTGGTTTGATCACTGAAATCTGACGTTAGCGAAATTTTTTCTATAAAAAAGCGCATTCCTTAGTATCCAAAATCTCAACTTGAGGTGAATATGCATCTCCGAATATCCGAACTCTACTTATAATACTAGAGTCAAACGCCCAGTATTCGAAAGAAAACAAATAAAACGATTTAAATTTAAAAAGCAACAATATAATTCAGTATTAATTCAATATAGAAAGTATAATTCAGTCCAACGCTCCTTTTAATTAACTTCAATATACCTCTGCTGATAGTACCTAACAAAATCAAAATCAAAATATTTGATTTCACATAAACCAACATGGGCACTTATGAAACGTCAGAAGCTAGGTGCACGGTTCCAATTGGTTGTTTCCTATGGAGAAGAGCCGGCAAGAAACTCCACAACATAATGTACCTATCAAATACACATTACTTTAAAAGTTGTGCACATAATAGGTACCTACCGTGTGTACCAATAGAGTTAAATCAAAATTCAATATTCACTGGTATAGCTCCCGCAAACCACATACAACCGCATTGTTCCACGGCGACATACGATTTTTGGATACGGGTGACCTGCATGGAACGATAAATTGATATGGTTCACAATTCAATTTATAATTTAGATTGATACTTGATTGATTAGTAGAGATCGGATATTCGGATGCCTATTCACCTAAAGTTGATGCGTTGGCTAATATGGAATACGCTTTTTTATCTAAAAAATCTTAACTTTAACTAACACACACCACTCTTCCTCTTACACTGTACATACACATATTTGCATCGGGGGTTAAACATTAATTTTAAATAAATATGCGTCTGAATAGTTCAATTGCAATCCATGAATCCCGGAGTTATCTTTTTTATAAAAAAAAATTTCGACGTCTTTCTCATACTATACACCGTTCTAGTTTGCATTTCCGGTTTTCCTGGCATCCAGGAGTTAGTTTTACAAAAAAAATATTTTGAGAAGCTGCTTCCATACTTTCATAGCTAAAAATTTACTTTAGGTAAATATGCATCGGATGTCCGATCTCTGTTAATTAGTTAACAGTGGGTAAGTAAATGCACGCGGAGCAGTGGTGGCCCAGTGGTATCGGCCTCGACTTGCGAGTTGTAGGTCGAGGGTTCAAGCCCAGGCAGGTACTTTACTTTGTGTAAATAATTTCATCACCACTGCTCTCAAAACGGTGACGGAAAAAATCGTGAGGAATCCGGCAAATCCTAGAACCAAAAATTAGAAGACACGTGACATCTACCAACCCGCACTGGGCCCGCGTGGTAGATTACAGCCCACTCCCTCTCGAAGAGAGGAGGCCTGTATCCCAGCAGTGGGAACATTGTAGGCTGATTATGGGTAGGTAAATATATTATATATAAAATATATATTAAAAATAGTAATAATAATATATTATAGTAATAATATATATAATAATAAAATATAAATACATATACAATATATATGTATTAGTAATATATTATATCCTACCTAATATTATAAATGCGAAAGTAAGTTTGTTTGTTAGTTTTGGTACCTTTTCACGCCTAAACCTCTGAACCGATCATCCTGAAATTTTGCATGTACGTTGTCAGGTGTACAGAAACGGACATAGGGTACCTTTTATCCCCAAAAAAGTACTGTTCCCGAGGAAAACAACTATAACGCTCTTACGATAATAGATGGCGCCACGTGTCTTCCGATCATGATTGAATTATAACCCGAATTGATATTCAAAGTCTAAATTAACGAGAGCGAAGCCGCGGGCAAAAGCTAGCATAATATATTTTTTACTATTATTTTTTGTATTTCGTTTATACTCGTTTTGGGGTGGTTATGAATTCAAACCATTCGCTGGACCGACCATTACACTGCATCATTCCATTTCAATCAATCTGCCTAGCCCATTCCCAACTATGTTGCGGGTTGGCTTCCAGTCAAACCGGATGCTACTGAATACCAGTATTGTACATGTAGCGACTGCCTATCTGACCTCTACAACCCAGTCACTGGGTAACACGATACCCCTTGGTTAGACTGATTGTCAGATTTTTGAGCTTCCGACTACCCGTAACGACTGTCAAAGATCTACGAATGACAGCCGGGACCAACTGCTTAACGTGCTTTTCGAGGCACGGAGGGGTTTCGATATGTAATGGATGGTCACCCATCCCCAAACCGACTGTGGCAAGCGTAACTTAACCTTCATTCGACCCATGCGACTGCTATTATTTAGCCACGAGCATCATTACGTTTATGGGCCCAAAACTAACATCACACTTACCAACATAAGGCGATTGTCTATTAGTAACTTCAGAAAGTAACGTGCTAAGATGACGTAGACTTGTAATTGTACCAGATTTAAGCAACGTTTTAAGCTATAAGTATTTAGGAACCGGCACATTCCTCATTCAAAGCAAACGACATGGACGAAAATCTAATTCAAATTCCAGGATTGAAGAGACTAAGATTCTTCAAGGGCTGCCTCAGCTCACTCAAACGTCTCCCATGTCTCATCAAAAAAAACAAACTACCTATGTACAACAATTTAAAATTCAGCATACAAGCTGACATTTTTGTCTGTATTACGTAGCTTGCTTACTTATCTCCGTTGGTCGGAGCTCACGTAACAACATAAACTGCAGTGTGTATGTTACAGAGCGAAATCCCGCGAAGAGGATCGGAGGATTTCAGGATACGATCCGTGTTTACATTGGTATACAGCCTCTTGGGATGGGTAAGCTTTTAAAGCAAATATGCAACCGCACTTTGCAACTGCATACAGTTTTTCTCGGAAATATAAATGTATTGGAAATATTTAGACGTAGATTTGTGTTAAAGTTGGTAGCATGTGGCTAGGGTACTTCTATTTAAGGAAATGTGAAGTTCTAAGGTAATTACATTTTGTTTTCATTGTTATATTTTATGTTTATTCAATAAAAACAATGTTTTATTATTATCATAGAAACTTATCTCGTAGTTTACAGATTCTGTATCTCCTTTAGAAGGATAGGTAACAACTTTATTAAAAGTAGACTACAGTACAACTATTTTCTTAATGACCCTCGGGAATCATCGTATTTCCAAATACAAGCTAATACTAATTTCCACGTCCATCAATTATTAGACTTATCTTATATAATAATTTGAATTCAGAACTAAGTACTTTATTGTTGTTTTGTTTTGACGTGACAACAATAAAGTACTTAGTTCAGAATTCAAATTATTAGCATTCGTTTGTATTCGGAAATGCGATGATTCCCTAGGGACATTAAGAAAATAGTTGTACTGTACATCAGTCGACTGCCAAAATACAAACAATAATTGCCAAATCGTAACATAAAATACACATTTAACCGCTGTACAGCCCCGTAAGCCCTGTAAGCCTCAAAGTAACGCTCGGAAGCTTTTTTAAAATATCCATTTCACAACATTTTTTCACTCTAAAAACACGAAACGAACAAACCGAACAACAAATAAACAAGCAGTATCCCAAACATTCAGCATTTCAACGCTCAGGCCGAAAAACACCGCAAAAACACTTCAATATTACATATTTCATCCTATTTCGAATTCAGGCCATGTCGGTTCTGCGGAGATAGGAGCAACTACCATTAATATAGGGTACAGATGGCAAACAAAGTGAATAGACGAATAGACTATTTTTCGCCGTTCGCCTCATCGAGATCGCCGAATAATAGCGAGACGCTGACGGACGCCGAAAGCCGAAAGAAGAAGAGTTATTAGGTCAATACTCAATAGAGATGCGTGAGAATGATTGTTGAGTTGTCAAAAGTGATGTGTTAGGGTAGGGTGCATCGGATACGGAACCTTTCGGGTTATAAGGTATGGGTGCGGGTTATCTGTTTGGTGCTTACGGGTCTAACAATAGAAGGATCTATTCTGATTGAAAAGTATTTTTTTCTCTGTTTATCTAAAGAACGCTCATACGAGAATGCCTTCTTTTCTAATAGCATTTCATTTTTCAATATTTTATCGATATTTTAATGGTTTTTAGTCAGCCTAAAAGATTACCTGCTATCTAGGTACATTTCTTCTCTATTAAATGCAAAAGTTTGAACCAGAAACATATATTTTTCCTTAATCTGTAAAAGATATTACGTACTGCGAATAAAGATAATCATATTCAGCTCAAACGACTTATATCTACAGCAGCTATAAATTTTATAATACGTCATAAAATTATCATAAATCAGTCGGTGTTACAATTTCAAAACTCAACGTCTCGAAAAGCTTTTTCAAGAACTTCTTCAAAGAACTAGACTAGAAAATAGACTTTTTCAAGAAACTCATACTTATCCGGAACCCAAATTCGTACCGGTTATCAATCCCTGGACTTCCAGGGATTGATAACCGGTACGAATTTGGGTTCCGGTTCTTAAAAAGGTTCTTCTTTTCGGTGAGGTTCCGGTTTGATTCTGGTTCCAAAATACCGGTTCTAAATAAAGGTTCCAATATACCGGTTCCGTACCATCCATTTTACAGGTTCTCTGAGAAAGTACTACCATATGATCTACCAAATCGAAAATGCCCCTCTCCCCTCTGGAAAAAGGCGGCCGCCCGTACCTCACCGCTATCATACAAAGCTTCGTCCGTTGAGCGGTTACATATGAACTCGTTCGGACACGCTTTGAAGAAGAACCGGTAAAATAAAGGTTCTTAAAGGTTCCAATTTAGGTTCCTGTTCGGGTTCGGATTCTAGTAACGGAACCACTAAATACCGGTTCTTTATCGGTATTATAGGAACCTTTTCAACCCTTGCTCATAACTGCCTAGGCAAACTAGACATAGAATAAATTCCTACTTTTCCTGATCTAATGAATGAAATGGGTTATCGAAAACAATACCAGTTCAGTGAAACTCAAACAAAACCGCAAAATAAATATCAATAGCTATACGAATATCTATTTACAGAAAAAAAACCTGATATTAATTCGCGAACAAAAATGGATCGCCCGGGTAATCCGGCGAGATGCTTTTTAAAATTTATTCGGCCTCCGGGTGCTATTTATATCGTCCTTTCAAAAATGAAGTGCGGTTATCTCAGAGACGTAAAAACGTGTTCGGAATAACAATTCGGTTTTCGGCAATAGCGGTGTTGGCACTCGGCCTAGCCGGGGAGCTTGCGTCTCACTAATTTACTTATGTGCTACGTGACGTAAGTTGTGTTGCTAATTTTATTGTTTTACATTCAAGTGATTACATTTATTTATGTTGACGTAGATAAGACATTTTACGTTGTACGTTTGGGGGCGCAAATAAGAAATTTTCTTGGTACTTTGTAGAGGGTAAATACCACGATATTGAATGTAGGATTTGTTTAAGTCAATTCGCGGTAAACAAGTAAAATAGATTTTTGTTCGTCGTCAAGAGCTGTACATACTGTGAAATACTAAAATTCGTCCTCTGGTATTCCAGAGGACGAATTTATTATATATATATATATTTTTTTTTTTAGTTAGTCGTGTCTAGAGTATTCTCTAGAAACGTTTTATTAGTATTTGTTCGACACGCAGTAGGCAAATTAACAAAAAAAATTTTTTTGAGGATTTACCGCTACACATGCACATCAAATTAAAAACATTTCAATAAAACTTAAATACGACCGACAGGCTAAAGGCACAAAATGATGACGAATGTCTCTTGGACGTGTCGCCTGCAACTTCTATTAAATTCTGATTTTGATATAAAAATATTACTTCATACTCAAAAAAAAAACAGAACAGCGTCCTTCGAAGTTTCTCTTGCCGTCGACCTAGTTCAAATGAACTTCTAACTGAATATAGCCAATCAATGTTGATCAGCGCGGTAATTGCGTAACACACTAACAGTAGGAATAGCTTTCATTTTGACAGTTCAACAACATTCATTGCGTTATTTACTTTGAGTAGCCGACAAATATTTCGAAGATATGAAGTAATGGATTAGCAATAGGCTTCAAAATGATTCAGGTGGTCATAGTGTGTTACGCAATTAGGGTGCTGGTTATGCAAGCTCATAAAAGTTTCCTTAAACCAACATTCATTAGGTTCCCGACAACAGGCGCGACGGGATTCTTGTAAAACGATTTCCATAAAGGTTTCATAGAAATTGTTCTACAAAAGTCGCGTCGCGCCTGTTTGTCGGGAGCCGAATAGTCCCTACGAAGCTACTTAACCACAAACCGTCTAAACACAACAAATTACATTGTAACAAAAAAAAACTTCTAAACGCAATTTACCGAACACTTGCGAGCAAAAAAACCAGTCGCCATCCCCACTTCTCCCACAAATCGTTTGAAATTCATCTCGGCACATTCCCAGTATCTACTCCTTCGAGGAGACGAAGCCAGTATAGCTCCTTAGGGAGAAAAGGATCGATAGCAATTTAAATGTGCTGATTTCTTCCATCGTAACCAGTAATGAGAGATCGTAATTAGATTTAGTCCCTATTCGATGCTCGTCTCGATGTTAATACGGCGGCATTACTAAAACGCTGTGTTTTGAATTCCCTAATTGTGTTTTACTTTGGGTTTGTGTTATGTGGGGAGAATAATTTATTGTTACTGATGTTACTGCCTTTTCGAAACATGAATTGACGGCAACATTTTTTTCTTGCTACGCATATCTATAATAAGATAAACAAGGCCTTACTGATCCTGCCGGGGTCGCGGATTGTTCGAAAGAGTTACCGTGGCCCTGGCGCACAGGCAACTGAAGGAACACGGGTGGGTTTTAGTCAGTAAGAGTCTGACACGCCCTTCCGCTCCGCCCAGAGCGGGAGACGTCATTTGATGATTTCCCACCCAAAAAAAAAAAAAGGCCTTACTGATTAACCCATTCTCTAAAAATTAAATTAATAACAAAATAATCACTTGGCTACAAACATTGGATTACATACATACTGAAAAATTAATAACATAAACCCTGTAATTGCCAGGTCCCAATATAAACATGCACGATAAATATATATATACCATGATATACATTCACACGTACGCTCACTCATCCTCTCACACACACGCACACACACCCCCCCACACATACATACATACACACACACATATGCCTCAAGTAGGTACTGTATAATTTAAAATTGTTTAAATCTTATTGCATAATATCTGTAAAACCACTGGGAGAAGACACTGATTCCTGTAACACAGGCTACAACCTAGCAAGGAGTCAGGGTTTCCATATAAAAATGTAACATACTTTTATGTCAATAAAATAATATTAATTTAAAAAAAAATAAGTACTGTTTTCTTGAAGGTGATGTTTGTTGGCCGGATGTGTACCTACATAGTGAAAACTTACTGCGAGATTGGGCATCGAGATCGATTAATAACATAGATACATAAACTCACGCCTTCATCCCATGGGGGTAGGCAGAAACTACAGAACGCCACCTGCTACGATCCTTACATACTCCTTTTGCCTCGTTTACTTTCATACATCTGATCATACTATTTCACTTTACTATTTTACTACATTCTGAATATGAAGAACTATAGTGTATGTTTTATAAAATCTGTATAATAACATATTTCAAGCAAATAAATGAATCAATCTATCTATCTATACACGTACGCCGGTTGCAAGTACTATATGCGCACCACCTTTCTGAAGAACATCACCAATAAGGTCAGTATACGTCGATTAATAAATGATTTGAGAACGGAAAAAACTAATTTTAACACAAGTTGGTAGTTTAACAGTCGGTCGCACGAATTGATCGAAGGTTATGCTTGCCGCGGTCGGTTCGTGGATGGGTGACCATCCATTACATATCCTTCTGTGCCTCGGAAAGCACGTCGGTTCCGACTGTCATTCGTAGATAAAGATAAAAATATTTTATTTTGCAAATACGGGTACAAGTCAAGGTGTTACAAAATATAAATACAGAAACAGCCATGTTTTGCCAATTACAAGGCATGCAAAAGTATTGAGTTTAGGTACAATTAAAATACAAATTTACTAATAATTCATAATAACATTCTAATTCATAATTCATTAATAAAAATAATCAGTCAATAATAAAATTAATGTCACAATTTCTAATAGTTATTTAAATACAATATATAAAATAGTCAAACAACTTCTTTCTCCAATAAAAAATCGTCAATCCTATAATAAACTTTGTCTACAAAAAAAATTCTAAGCCTTTTTTTTTATAATGTCAAATTATAGTCCTTCCAACAACTTGGTATTTTGTTATATGATGATAGATGATATGATATGATATGATATGATGAGGATGGTAGAACGGAACGCAAATGACTAACATCGAGTCTATTTTAATTTTTCTTTAAAAAATAATTACAATGTTACAATAAAGTTATAAGTGCTATAAGTTAAAGTATTAAGTGCTTCTCAAAGCTATACATCGTTATCTCCTAAAAACTCAGGTGCAAAGTGACGAAATAAGCAAAGCTCCTGCAGATCATAAAACGTAAACAAATAAGTGACAACAACATAATACTTGACTTGGACTGAATCAGGAGGCCTTCGACACTATAATAAACCAGGTACAATCTTTCATATCACACATAACGACTTGAATCGATATAAGTGCAAAATAAAAATCGTTAATTTTCAACTATTCAAATGTAAATAAAACACTTGTCAGTACAACAAAGCTGAGAAAAGCGACATCTATCGGACTACATCTGCACTACATAGCACACTGTCTAAATTGATGGATCAGACAGAAAATGTCACAATGAGACGTGCGCGTGCGCACTCTGATACAAACCTAGATGAGAGTGTCAATAATCACACACTAGATGGCACTATGCATAGCGTTCCTGATATATCGGAAGATGAAAATGTTGATATCATAACCGAACTGCAAAAACAAATTGATGGCCTGACTACAAAACTATTGAGTGCTAATACCGAAATAGATACATTGTTACTAGAAAATGAGACGCTAAAAAAGGCGAATGAAAAGCTAAGCCGCAAAAATTCTATGTATAAACAAATAGTATCTAGTCCAAGCCAATCTCCACTCAAAACCCCTAGAAAAATTTCACAGCAGTTAAAAGAACCTCGTAGTAACAAACAAACTCAAACGGAGTCTACCATAGGAAATAAAAGCAATGTTGTGGGAAGAGCAGATCAACAAAACAATACAGTACAGCACTCCAGTGCACAGATGGCGCCACCTGTCAAGTCTTGTATGGATAATATATCTAATGGGACGCCCTATTCGCACACCGCAGTTAAAAATAAACTCTGCATTATTAGTGCAAATAAAAGCAATAACATATTAACCTTAGCAGAAGAATACTTCCTAAGAAACTACCACATATGTCACTATCTTACACCAAATGTTGGAATTAAATGTCTCCTAAAGGATATACAAACAAAACTATCAAACTTCACCATGAATGACTTTTGCATAATTATGGTGGGTGAAGAAGACTTTAGAAAGACAAATAACTATTATGGCATAATAACTGACATTAGAAGTATACTACAGGACATGAATCATACTAATATTATAATTACATTACCGACATTCAAATCTGACTACTATTACAACTGCAATTTATATAACTCAAGACTGGAACTATTCAATGGTATGCTATATATGGACATTATGACCCATGAGCATGTGTATCATTTAGACTCGAATTTGAATTTAAGTTACCACCATTCCTTATATACACGCTCTGGAACATTAAATAATCATGGTATGAAGATTATATTTAGCGACCTCTTTGATTTGATGTTGGCAATTAAGCAAGAAAATACAAGGAGTGTAAAAGAAAAACTGTCGGGCGAAGAAGTCCCAGAGTCTGAATCTCTTTTTCGCCCCTAAATATCTAAACATTCTTCACCAAAACATTGCTGGGCTACGGACAAAATCGCAGTTATTAACAGTTGCTCTACAAGAATTACTAGATAAAAAATCAAACGTTGATGTTATCTGTCTCACCGAGCACTTCATGATGTCCGGGTGTGAGGACATCTGTTCGATTCCCAACTATAACTTGGAATCATGCTACTCTAGAACGAATTCAAAAAGAGGCGGGTCTTGTATATTTGTCAAGAAGGGACATAATTGTAAAGAAATATTAACATTAACGAGTTGTTCAGTCTGCTCAGCGTTTGAGTGTAGTGCTATGGAGCTGACGGACTACAAAATTGTTATTGTCTGTGTGTATAGAGTACCCCTAGCTAGTAATATTGATATATTTTTTGACAGACTGAACAAGATTCTAACCTTACTCTATAAACACTATCACAAACATAAGATTGTTATAGCTGGAGATTTTAATATTAATATTCTAAATAAGTGTAAGTTGACAAACGAATTTGAATGTCTACTATTAAATTATAATCTAAAATTACAATTGAAAGAACCTACCAGACATCTAAGTAAAACATGTATTGACAATTTTGCCCATAACTTTGGGAAAGCATGTAAATCAGAAGTAATTGAACTAGCACTGTCTGACCACACCGCGCAATTGTTAGAGTGTCAAGTGAGAAACATATGTATAATTAAGAACTGGAGAGTCAGGAGACGGGATTTATGCGTAGAAAATCAGGCCAAATTCAAATATTATTTAGGTCAAATGTCATTTGCAGATATGTACAGTACTTGTGATCCTAACATAGCATATAATGTTTTCATTGATACATTTCAGTTGTTTTATGACCTTTGCTTTCCCTACAAAACTATAACCATACACCTCCACAAAAAAAGCAAGTGGGTATCACGGGGTATTAAGACCTGTAGCGCTAAGAAACGTGAACTACTGTGGAAATATAGAAAAACACCAAGTGCGGACAATAAATCAAAATTGAAGCAATACACCAAAAGACTGAAGAGGATTGTATCTTTGACTCAACGAGCACAAAACAATCACAATATCTTGAACGCTAGTAATAAACCAAAAGCTGTATGGCAAATTATTAATACTGCAAAGCAAAACAGACCATTGGAATCTATCCCATATATTGAATCGAATAATAATATCGTGACAAATCCGTATGACATATCGAATGAATTTAATGACTATTTTGTAGATAAGATATCACCCATTAATACTATGCACATCGATCAGCATAAGCAATACCTAACATCTAGGCTAAACTCAATCTTCATGAAGCCATGTCTACCAGAAGATATAAAACAAATTATAAAAGGGCTAAAAAACACCAATAGTGTAGGATATGACGGTATCTGCACTAAAGTCATCAAGCTAGTAACGGAATGTATCTCGCGACCCCTGAGTTACATTTTAAACCTGTCTATTGAAACTGGTATATACCCAGAAAAATTAAAAGTGGCAATTATAAAACCGATACATAAAAAAGAGAGTAAAGAAAGCATGATTAATTATAGACCTATTGCCTTACTCCCAATCGTCTCAAAAATTTTTGAAAAATACATTTATAGTGAGCTGACTAAATACTTTGAAACCCATAACATCTTAGCTAAGGAACAAAAAGGATTCAGACAAGATAAAAGTATCAACCTTGCTATATATGAGTTCTTAGAAATCGTAATGTCTAATGTCGACAAGCGAATACCGATCTGCGGCATCTTCATGGACATGACACAGGCTTTCGATCACGTGGTGCATGACGTTTTACTTTATAAGCTCGAGTTATATGGCATAAGGGGCAACGTTTTAAAATTAATAGAAACGTACCTCAAGAACCGCACTCAATTTACACAAATTAATAGAATTAATAGTAGAACTAAGATGGAGGAGACATATTTATCAGGGGGACGTGAAATTCAGTACGGTGTCCCACAGGGAGGCGTATTAAGCTCCCTACTTTTCATTATATACATTAATGACCTTCCGAACGCGAATTCAAACCCAATGACACTCTTTGCTGACGACAGCACCGTTGCAATTAAGTGTAATGACAGAACATCTTACGAGCATGATATAAACAGTAGCCTAAATGCAATCATTCAATGGTTAGATAGTAACAATCTGAAGGCGAACATTGGGAAAACTAAAATAATGCATTTCAGTCAGCGTATAAATGCGGGTACACCTAAGATTAACTATAAGGGTGAACCTGTAGCTGAAGTCCTATTAACAAAATTTCTTGGGCTTACTCTGGATAATAAGTTAAATTGGAAATCCCAGATTGAAACATTGTGCAAAAGATTAAATAAATCAGTATATGCCCTACATGAACTTAGAAAGGTCTCAAATATAAATACGTTGTTAGCGGCTTATCATGGTTTAGTTGCGTCAGTACTGAGGTATGGTGTAATTTTCTGGGGAAATTCGACAGATATTGGCATAATTTTTAAAGCACAAAAACGGTGCCTAAGGGCTATGTTTGGGCTTCAAATGGTCGAAACCTGTAAACCGTTTTTCCAGGAGTATAAGATTCTGACTCTCCCAAGTCTGTATATCTATGAGGTCTCATTATTTGTGAAAACCAATAAAAACCTATTTAAATTAGCATCAGAAATAAATAATAGGCAACAACGGGACGCACTACGCCTCTATGTACCCCGAACATGTACCTCTTTAATGTACAAGAGTGTGTTCCATATGGCTCCTGTAATTTTCAATAAATTACCTAAAGAAATAAGGGCAATGAATACGGCCCTATTTAAGAAAACTCTAAAAAAAATTCTGATTAATAAATGCTACTATAACTTGAATGACTTCCTCAATGATAATTTTGCCAAATTATAGACCTCACAGTGACATCAAGTAAAATCAATTATTCAATGAATTATCCATGTATCTCTTAATAACTAATTTTGACACTGACATTGAAATAATCTAAATATTTTTATTATTTAATAGATAATTTATTCTCCACTATGACTTTAACTTATTATAACTATATCGTGCTTGTGTCATCTAATTTCATCTAATTTTATTTATTCCAATGTTTATTTTGATTAATTGATGAATAAATATGACTGTATAATTTTTTTGCATGCCTTTTTTTTTTTTTTTTTTTTTTGGGTGGGAAATCATCAAATGACGTCTCCCGCTCTGGGCGGAGCGGAAGGGCGTGTCAGACTCTTACTGACTAAAACCCACACTCTTTCGAACAATCCGCAGCCCCGGCAGGCATCGGTCCTATCGGACCCCGTCAATGGTGCTGACATCTCTTTGAGGCGCGCGTGGAACACGACGCGCCGTCGACCCGGGCCTGGTCCTTACCGGACGGCGAGCTGCCCATTGCTCGCCGTCCGCAAGCCCGCGCCTACGGTGGCCGGGAGTCGGCAATCGACTCCCGACGCCCAGGGTGTCTCCTCCTCCTGCGGCGGCTAGGGGCGCGAGGGCGCAGAGATTGCCTCTCCCTTTCGCGCTCCGCCTCCTCCTTCGCGAGCATTACTGCTTCGCAGAAGGAGGTGACGGCTTCCCATTCCCTCTCGCTCCGTACCATGGCCTGAACCAGGGCCGGACGCGAGAGGTCGCCGCCGCCGATCGCCGCCACGAGGACACGGCGGTGCTCCGCCCAAGCCGGGCAGACCTCCACCGTATGCTCCACCGTGTCCTCCGGTCGATCCACGCAATGATAACACCCGGGCGTTTCCTCCCGCCTTATACGAAACAGGAACCTCCCGAAACAGCCATGTCCGGTGAGGACCTGCGTCAGGCGGAAGGTGAGGACGCCGTGGCGCCTCTCAAGCCACTCCTCAAAGAGGGGTCTTACCGCCGCAATTGTGGCGTGCCCTGCGCTGGGTTGCAACAGTCGCACTCTCCATGCCGCCATGAGATCCCGCCGGAGCTCTGTCCGCTGTGCCGTGATTTCTCGCGGCAGCGGAGTTACGCCCCGGCGTTTCGCCTCCTCGCGCCACTCCCAAACGTGCGCGAGGACCTTTGCCTCCAGATCCCACGGCGGCAATCCGGCAAGGAGGCTCGCCGCCTCGCAGGAGACCGTGCGGTATCCCCGTACCATCCGGATGGCCATGACCCTTTGGGACGCTTTCAACCGGCGGGCTGGCCGGAGCCTTAGCGAAAGCGCCCACACCGGTGCCCCGTAAAGGGCCATGGACCGCACGACCCCCGCGTAGAGCCTCCGGCAGGAGGCGTTTGGCCCCCCCAGATTGGGCAAGAGCCGCTTCAAAGCAGCCCCGGCCCGCTGCAGTCTGGGAGCCAAACGTCGGAAGTGCTCGACGAAGTTCCACCGGCTGTCGAGGACGAGTCCCAGGTACTTCATCGTCGACTCGACGCCGATTTGAACCCCTCCTACCGTTATTTGGGAACCCGACAGTGGCGCGTTCCGAGGACCATGAAAACACATGGCCTCGGACTTGTGCAAGGCCACCTCGAGTCCCAACTGCCGGATCCTCTCAACGACTGTCGCAACCCCGCGTGTCATTAGTTCGGCCGCCGCCTGGTGCGACCTCCCCTGCGCCAGGACCAGCGTGTCGTCAGCGTAGCACACTACGCTGACGCCGCTAGGGAGGTCGGCGCGCAGCACCCAGTCGTAACCGATGTCCCACAGATGCGGCCCCAGGACCGATCCCTGTGGGACACCGCACGACATCTCTCGCCGGTTCCATTCTCCCTGGTGACCGGGGTAAATAACCGCCCTATCCGTCAAATAGGCCTCGACCACACGACAGAGGTAGGTCGGCATCCGGTGATACCGGAGTGCCTCCCTGATGCAACTCCAGGGCAGGGTATTGAAGGCATTGGCGATGTCTAGAGACACCGCCAAGACGACCCCACCCCGGGCCACAGCATCCCCCGTCGTGAGGGCTCGCACGCGCATGATGGCATCCACCGTGGAGCGCCCCCTGCGGAAACCAAACTGGCTGTCCGCCAAATCCGGCCCCACCCGCACCAGTTGCCCGACGAGGCGGTCTGCAATGACTCTTTCAAAGAGCTTGCCCACCTCGTCGAGCAGCACAATGGGCCGGTAAGCGGACGGAGAGTCCGCAGGGCGCCCCGGTTTCTTAATGAGGACCAGTTTCCCCGTCTTCCAACGAAGTGGGAACTGGCCCTCCTCCAAGCATGCGCTTAGGAGCCCTCTTAGTCGAGGCCCGAGAGCCTCTGAGGCCAGGACCCAGGCTTTTCCAGGTAAGCCGTCGGGTCCTGGGGCGGTATTCTTGGCACTCAGCCTACGTACCGCCACTCTCAACTCTACCTCGGTCACCTCAGGAGCAACGTCGTCATCGTCGGGTCTGTGGTCCGCAGTTGGCACCGCAGGAGGCGGAGCCATGTGCGGGGGAGTATGCTCCCCCCGCGAAGGGAACAGAGCGCTCACCACGCCCTCCACGAGCTGGGGCCGGAGACTCTGCGTCAGCGGGGGAGCCCATGGGCGGAGTTTCTCCCGCACCACCTTATATGGGCGTCCCCACGGGTCCCTGTTCAGAGTCCCCAGCGACTCCTCACGGGCCAGTCCCCTGGCCCGCAGGATCTCCGCTCGGAGGGCGATCTTCGCCACTCTGTAACCCTCGTACAGCTCCGCCTGAATGGCTTCCGTATCCGCCCTCCGGATACGGAGCCTGCGGTGCCTGGTGTACAGGCGCCGCGCGGCAACGCACGCCTCGCGCAGAGACGTTAGTTCCGGCGACCACCAGTACACCTGGCGCCAGGCGCGTCCGGGCTGGACCCGGGGCATTGCCACGTCACACACTTCGGACATGGCCTCCCGGAACCACTCCGCCTCGACGTTGATGTCTGCAGGCCTGTCCGGTGATGACACCCAGGCCTGCACGATCGAGGCTTCCAGGAGGAGCTCCCGGTCCAGCTTCTTCAGCGCCCACCGCGGACCACTCGGGGCCTGTCGGACCAGCGCGCTCGAGGTCTGGGCGGAGACGTCAAACCGGATGTACCGGTGGTCGGAGTACGTCTCCACCCCCTCCATGACACGCCAGTCAAGGACACGCGGTGACAGAGCGGGGCTGGCGAACGAGATGTCCACCACTGACTCACCCCGCATCCGCACACACGTGGGGACAGAACCCCGGTTTAGGACGACCAGGCCTGTCTCCAGAGCCCAGTCCTCCACCATCCCGCCCCGTGTGTCCGTGTACCGGGAACCCCAAGCCGTGTTCTTGGCATTGAAGTCCCCGAGTACGAGCACGGGCAGGGTATGGTACCCGACGACGACGTCTCTCAACTCCGCAAGGGAGTTGTGGAACTCGGCGAGAGTTCGGCTCGGGGAGAAGTATACCCCTACCACAACAATCTCCCCGAACCGTGCTGCCACGCAACCCCGTCCCCTCTTGACTGCCTCAAGCGACGGGGTACCGGCGGCGGCCGACGAAATGAGGGTCACTGAGCCGCTCAGGTCCTCCACCCAGTCATCCCTGGGCGGGACAAAGTACGGCTCAGCGACCACGGCGATGTTGATCGACCACTGCGCCATGCTCTGGAGCAACAGATCCTGAGCAGCGGCGCAGTGGTTGATGTTCGCCTGGAGGAGGCGTAATGGGGCCATTATTGGCACTCCATATCAGCCCCCTCCCGAGCCCCCTGTGAGGGCCCTGCCGCGGTGGTTGCGGCAGCTACGACAGTAGGGGCGGCAGTGGCGGCGGGTGCGGCGGTGACGGCGGTGGCGGAGGGCTTGCCCCTGCCCCTGGCTTTGGCGGGTGGAGCGCAGGCCTTACTCCCAGCCCGGTGATCGGCCGGCTTGCCAGCTGCCGCACATAAAAAGCAGTGCGGCGTGGCATTGCACGAGCCGGCCTTGTGACCGGGCTGACCGCAGCGGAAGCAGTTATTGCTGCGGTCTACCTCCGAGGTGCATTGCACTCCCACGTGGTTGCCCACCTGGCAGCGGAAGCACCTCAGAGGTCTGGGTTCCAGCAGTTTCACCTGCGCAGAAACCCAGCCCACCAGGAGCCTTCGGCCCTCCCCGGCAATTTTCCTGGCCGCCGACACGGGGCAGCTGACCTTCACGGCTCGCATCCCCGTGTGGTCAGGACGAATGAGGCCCACTCTCACCTGCTCGGCAGAGCACGCCCCAGTCCTGACGACGGCGGCCACCACCTCAGCCTCCGTCACACAGTCGTCCAGGCCCAGAATGCGCATGTCGATGCACTTGGTGGGCCTGGACACTCGGGCCTCGTCCGCATTTAGGGACGCCCTGAGCCTTTCGGCCAGAGCGTCAGCGGTTGGGCCGCTCGCCGCACCGGGCACCTCCAGCATCCGGGCCCCGGTCGCAGTGACCCTCACCCGGATGCCATTGGTGACGCCTAGCTCCTGCAGGTTCACCGCCGCCCTCGCCTTGGTGAGCACGTCGCGGTAGGTTTGCATGCCTTACGGTAGAATCACTTGAAACATGTAATTCTTATAACACCATTGTAACAGTGTATTCAGCAAAAATAAAGGATTTGATTTGATTTGATTTGATTTATATATCACCGGTGCCATGCAGCAGACACTCTTGCGCATCAGAGTTGTTTTAGCACTAGATCTTTGACAGTCGTTACGGGTAGTCAGAACCTCAAAAGTCTGACAACCAGTTTTGCCAAGGGTATCGTGTTACCCCGTAACTGGGTTCTGGAGGTCAGATAGGCAGTCGCTCCATGTAAAAAAAAAAATACTGGTATTCAGCTGCGTTCGGTTAGACTGGAAGCTGACCCTTAATTACTTGGAAAAGGCTAGGCCGATTGACTGAATTTATCTTTTTATCAAGTGCCAATAAATATTTATTCTACGTTAAGTTCAAGAGCTAATGAAAAAAATATCCTTAAAACATTAGATACCTATTTGTAAAAGACACGTAAAAATGTTGTTATTAAAACAACAATAATTGACAATAACACCTACTTATACAAGGTTGTCCATTAATCGATCCTTTCAGTATTTTTAAGTACTTAAAAGCCACAATTTCTATATTTTTCCTCGAAGCCTTATTATCGACACTTTAAAGTGAGCACTCAACGATCTACTCAGACATCCCGGCGGACCAATTCCTTTAACAAGTACCAAAGTACAGAAACTTGATATTTTCATAAAAAATAATAATTTCTTAATGTACACTTTTAGTAAGTAAATATTTTTATTCAAATTTCTGAAAACATTAGTAGTCACAAATAAAAATATTTTTATTCTGCAAGTTCAATAAAGAGATGCTATACTAAACGAGCCGTGGTGGCCGAGTGGTAACGGCTCCAACTTACGAGGTGTAGGTCATAGTTTCGAACCCTGACAGACACTTTACTTTGTGTTAATTTTATTTAATCACCACTGCTCGGAAAACATCATGAGGAAACCGCACGGCATGTACTAGAACCAAAATTTCGAAGACATTTGATATATAAACTCAAACTCAAAGCATTTATTTCAAATAAACCAATTACAGGCACTTTTGAATTGTCAAGGGGTCGGTCAGTCAGAAAGATGAAGCTAGTTGCCCATTCCAAAGCGTAGTAGGTACCTATGGAGAAGAACGGGCAAGAAACTCCATGGACACTCTTTTAAATCAAAATATGGTTACAAAATATTGGTTACATCATTCATGTTGAAATTATGCATGTGAGAACGATGCAGAACGTTAAAAGCGTCCGTAATAAAGAGACAAAAACAATTCAAATATTAAATTAAATTAAAATAAGCCGTGGCAGCCAAGAGATACCAGTCCCCACTGACGGCGCCCGTTCACGAACATGACGTATGGATCAGCACCATTTAGCTCAACCATTTGAAGGGATCTTAATGATCCAACACACACGCCACCACCAGCGAGACATTTGAGTATACTAACCCGCACTGGGCCCGCGTGTTGGATTACGGCCTCACAGACAGGAGGCCTGTGTCCCAGCAATGGGAACATTATAGGCTGATTATGCTAAAGATTAAATCAGAATAGAATAATATCAAATGTTTGACGTAAACACATCGGGATAAAGATGAATAGAAGAAATATATTAGAAGGATATAAGAATATTTTCCTTGTACGAGTCAGTACGACTACGGAAGACCACTCACAATGGTCCCGCGGCGCGGGACCGATTTGCAGTACACGACCATACGTCATTATCTTTATTAATTTGGTTGGTTTATCAGCGATGAAAGTGTTTTTGTGGTATTTTTGGTAGGGATATAATGTCCTAAAATACAACAAAAAGTTCAATAAAATAGGAAGTTATTTCAATTTAGAGTTTTGAGGTGCTAAATTCCTTAGTGGGCATGACGCTCCTAAGAAAGTGGTAAGGTGTCCGAACGATGTCGCGGGCTCCAGTCCAGCTAATTATAAATGGAATTATTTGGTCTTCAACTGATCCAGAAATAGGTAATTGCAGAACTAGGTATTAAGCGAATTAGTCCTTTTTCAAGCTGTTGGGCATTTTACGAATTGGGCATTCATCGACTGAGCCAAATGTCATACTTATCTAACATATCGCAGCACCCTAATTACGTACACACTATCTATCACAATCTGAATAATTTTGAAGTCTATTGTTAATCCATTGCTTCATATGTTCGAAAAATTTGTCTGCTCAAAAACGTAAAGAACGCAATGAATGTTGTTGAACTGTCAGAATGAAACCCATTCCTACTGTTAGTGTGTTACGTAATTACCCCGCTGGTGTAATAAATCCTCATTAATACAGGTAGAAGTAATGACGTCACATGTGCTCCTATTTTATCGTCTTCGTATAAGAAACTGAACATTATCCTACACTTTTTGTCCGCATTAGAGGAAATTAACGCCACAGGGAATGACAGAAAAAGTTCACACGGTGAGCTGGTGACTGAAGTCGTAACTTGATAAAAGATGATCGTATCTATCAAAAGAAATTACTTCTGAAGCCTCTTGCCAAATAGATATTTGGCAAGAGGCTTCAAAAGAGATTTCTGTTATCAAATATTCTGTTTTTTTTACATCTTCGTCCTTTTTGGTTATTTACAGGCACAAGGGACTATACCTTTTCTTCTAAGGTTGACAGTGCATACCTATCCCTTGGTGTTTATGAGTCTAAGGTGGACTGGACCACTTAAAGTCAGATAGACAGTCGACTGATTGTGCGCTTTCATAATTTCTAACCTGATGATATTATCGTGTAAGTCCACGTCCATAAAATGTATGGAAATACGTGTACGTTATAACGTTATCGTGGACGGAAATTTAAAAGCGACAGATTTTACTGCCCTAAGCTGTGCTATAGTGATGCTGTGACGTGAACATGAGCGTCCACGATAGTATCATCACATTTGACATTATATAGACGCACGTTTGCTGATCTATAAAAAATCAATTAGTGCTGTCACCCACTTCATGATTAAAAACTTCCATTACAACATGTCCTGATAGTCAACACGTCCTGAAAGGAATTCGTCAAATTATAAGTCAGCCTGTATACATAAACTCACACCTTCTTCCCATGGGGGTAGGCATAAACTACAGAACGCCACCTGCAACGATCCTTACATACTCCTTTTGCCTCCTTTAGTTGTACATAAGTCATTAGCTTCAAAATGTAAACTGCAAATGACACTGTATTTGTATGGAATCCATCGTTTTCACCGTTGCAATTTATAATTCTTTGAATCCAATAATTTCTCCATACTGTAGAAAACCTAGTAAAAATAATATAAAATAAAATACCGAATAATGAATAAACCTGAATAAAAACTCAAACTCAAAACTCAAAGCATTTATTTCAATTAAACCATTTACAGGCACTTTTGAACTGTCAAAGAGTCGGTCAGTTAGTCAGAAAGTTGACGCTAGTTGCCCATTCCGAAACGTAAATCTCTATGGAGAAGAAGAAAAATAATTTGAATTTAATAAAAATCTATAAATTTCCCATCTTTCGGGTAATTTGCATACGTGAATATTAGCAACACTGGCCTTGTGATGAATTCTTTTGTTCTGGTGAATGAAAATTGATTTTAATGTATGAAATCAGGAACTAAGTGATTGAAGTATTCATTTACCTAAGAAACGTGATTCCTATATTTTTTCTACCGATCACCACGGATTTTACACAATTTCACCACACAAGACATGCTGTATTTTTATATTTTATCTCTGCATAGACGTGTCGACAGTGTTGACGTTTGCGCGGGTAATGGCTGACTAATGTGTGAATGTGTGCGAGCCGTCCTGTACGCTCAGCGAACTGGCTAACTGAGTGATACAGTTTTTTGTTAGCGAAAATCTGTCCGACTTTTTTGTATGTCCATGCGGGTTACAGAGGGAAATGAGCGGGACCTCAGGTCAAATGACACTTGACGTGACATTTAGGCTGGCAGCGCATTCCGAATTTAAATGCAGTCGACTGTTTGACGTTGAATATCGTTTTAATTTATTATTTCTGTCAGGCACTCGCAGAGTAAAATATAAAAGTTACCTTTTTAAAGTTGAGAGTACAGACAGTTTTTATTTGGATTTGCAGACGATTTACGTTGATAGGCACTATTGAATAATGCTTAGCATTTATTCGAGTCAGCGTATGGATGTAGTATCTACAACAGAAAAACAAACGGCGAAGACACAAATCAATCGGCCTAGCCTTCTCGCAACTATGTTAGGGTCTGCTTCCCGCTAACTGGATGTAGCTGAATACCAGTATTTTACACGGAGCGACTGCCTATCTGACCTCCAGAACCCAGATACTGGGTAACACGATGCCCCTTGGCAGGACTGGTTGTCAAACTTTTCGGCTTCTGATAACCCGTAACGGCTGTCAAAGATCTACGAATGACAGCCGAGGCCAAAGGCTTAACGTGCTTTCCGAGGCACGGAGGGGCTATATGTAATGGATGGTCACCCATCCACGAACTGACCGCGGCAAGCGTAGCCTTACCTTCGATCGACTCATGCTGCTGTTATCGTTTAGCTACGAGCCCCTCAACAAACGTTAAAGACCATTCACGCAAAAATTAGAGCGTATATCCTAAATCAATTTCATTAATTTCTTTTACATTGTTCCATCACTAACCAAAACAAGTTTCCGTAATTCGTTTATTCCCCTACTTCCTTATTTCGTCACCGCTACCTCCAATACGCAGGTAATAAAACATTCATTCGTTCATCACTCCCGGTCCCTCGAGACCATTCGTTCACATTCACTCGAAGGGATCCACAATATTAGCTCAGTAAATGTGTTATAGTGGCAGGAAATTAATTGCTATTATTAAGTGATCTATTTGTTTGTGGAGCAATTTGGCAAATTGTGGAGCTTTCGAGATTACATTAACGGTATTGGAATGGATTTTGAGCTGTTATAACTTTGAAATGATTGTATATTATGTCGCAGGCAGGTTGTAAAATTTGTTATTATACATACGGCGCCCGCGCCCGCGCCGCGCCGCGCCGTCCGTTCGCATACGTACGGCTTTATGTAAAATAAGGAAAAATTAAAATCGCCTAGTCTTTATGTAAAAGTCATTGAAACCAAATTGATGATTCGAACACCGTATATATAATGCCTAGGCAAATTGATACAACTAGTTCTATTTTGTACCACCTGCAGGTGTAGCATGACGCTTTCTAATGCTTGTTTTTTTTTTTTTTTGAATTGGCAACTCGTAGTTTTGACCACTGAGGTCTTGGCTACTTAACCGAACTGTCCTGTGGGTGCCTTAAGATTTTACTCAAAAAGCCTCCAGCCAGGAGCGAAATTTAATACTAAAACTTATATTTAAATGACCGCACGCTAAGGGCACCCCCTGTGGGGTACGGACCTCGGCTTAGGGCGTCACTTAGAGAGGGCAGCAAGTGGGGACAGGCTGGATCGAAAAGTTTATTTCTTGGAAGATAAGACATAGCTATTTCTACACAAAGTGACATTTCATTTCTCCATTTTTGACATTGCACCGTAAAAATCCTTCTACAATCCGTCATTTTGTCTTTCGTTTCTACCGATCGTTGTCTAGGTCCTTTTATATGTAGACTATTTCAGAAGAATGTTTTCTATCCCAAACGTCAAAATCATACTGACAACTGACAGTTGTCTAAGCTAGTGAAGACAATTTGATTTTGTAATCGCCATGCTAAAGACAGTAGAAAACTTTTTACTCGACGACTATTTTACTTTATTTTGTCTATTCTTCCGTCGACAAAACCCGTTATGGTCACGCTACTCGTGCTGTAGCGTTGCTAAGTAAAACAACAAAAATGCGTCGAATAGTGCAAGTGTTTCCGAAGATTAAGAAGAAAACAAGCGTGTGCCGCAAGAAACAAGTGATTTTAAAGACGTTTGCTATAAACAATAGTGGACAATTATTACGAATCTCAAACGGGATCAGTATCAGATCAGTAGTCGGGATCGGAGTACATTACTGCAGCGGCCGACAACAGAGGCATTAATGGACGAACGTGTGAGTCTATCAATGCCTGGTTGCGGCTAAGGCTTGTATAGTACTTTTCTCAAATAATGCGCGGAAATTCAAACTAAGTAAATTAATTAAGTATAAATTTCAGAATCAATGACGAACAACGATAACTTCAAATATACTAAATATATTATATAAATAATTAGTTTCCCCATCAATAACTAGAAATGTAAAGGAATAATCATACTACATCTACTTTTCTCGCGCCAATACGTATGTTCATTTGTTTCTTTTTCACTTTAACAGCTCTATTTGCTAAGCCAGTTCGAGATTTAAATAAAATCTTTGATAAGTTACCTCCTTGGTTGCCACGGGTCGAAGTAAAAGAACGTCCCATTTTTAAATTACACGACTGTATGAGTTTTCATAGAAATTTATTCGGCCGCTAAACACGACAGATATGGATTTTCATGTCAACATTACCGGCCGCTAAACACGACAGATATGGATTTTCATGTCAACATTACCGGCCGCTAAACACGACAGATATGGATTTTCATAATAACATTGCCGGCCGCTGTTCGCATGTATTTTACCAATACAGCATTTTCTATTTATCTCCAAGAAGGTTGTCAAAATAATGCTCGAATTTCCAAGCATGTTTGAGAAAATTACATTGGATCAACTGTTGTGTATTGCCACATTATTGAGACTGTGGTGTCTAAGGTGTTTTAGCAAGACTTTAAAAAAAATTAGATGTCATAAGCTTCCGTTATAAATAAAACAAACAGATCGAACGATCACCCAACCCAAAATAAGATTAAACAAGACCACAACATCGTTACCTTAAATCAGGGTACTAGACATATATAATTATACGACATCGATTTAAGGGATGACAAACGAACGACGAAATTTTAATGCTTCATCCAATACCTATTGAATATTTAAATTGGAATTAACGATCAGAGACGTTTTGTCGATTGAGTCTTAATACGTTCATAACCAGCAAAGCGGGGCAAGGAACCAATAAATTCGATCAGCTGGAAGGAGTTATGAAAATTGGACGGTTTTTTGACTGATTGTCGCGTCAATGTGTATGGCTGCGACCCGTTTACTTTTATGTCGTCCTGGTATTTGAATTAGAAGTTAAGGAACAAATATACTTAGATATGAAAAGTAGAAAGAAGAATACTTATAACGCTACAAGGTTATTGTGGAAACCATGGTATAATAAATAATATACTTCGCCAGGTATAGCATTCCGAACCACAGTGGTCACGTGGGAGACACAAGCCTACGTCATCACCGCTGTGTTACCAGTAGTGTGTAATAATAACTTCCCAAACGCCTTTATTACCTGTGTGAATCCGATAAAACAATGAGGTTTTAACTAATAATTACGTTGGTATATGTTTAAATTAATTTGTTTCGTTTGATTAGAAAAACTAAACGACAATTAAAATGCCGTATATATATTTTTTAACAGAATGGTGACTGAAAATGTTTCCATAATTCGTTTTTTGTTGCAATAAAGTGGCAACTGGATAGTGACGTAAGCATGTGTCACTCCCGGAGTGCCAGACCTTGTTTTTTTAGACCATGGTGGAAACTAACGCCGCCATCTTGTTTATTCAAAAAAAAGTGCCCAAATGTTTGCCAGAAACGCCCGCTGCGTGTCATTCAAGCGCCTACATATCCTTTTAGCAGTATACATTATCTATGGTAAAGTACGGTAGAAACTCGAGTAATAGAAAATACAGAATTATAGGACTCAAGCTGGCTCAAAAACATAAATAAGACAACGAGAATGTAATTTGATCTAAAAATTTAATCAAAGCGCAAATGTATCGAGAGCGAGCCAATTTCGCCAGTATACCTAGATACAAAAAATCCTAGCACGAGATGAGAATCTGTTGCAAGCTGCACGCTACCTACTAGCTAGCCAACACGTACGATTTATCAGCCATTTGCGAAGACTACAACTCAGTGCAAACACACGGTACCATTTCTCAATACTTTTATTACAACCTCGTATTTTTGTTGCAGGTTTACGATTTTTGGTGCACGATAGTGTACAGTGCACGCGAGCTTGCAATGAACCACCAACGTATGAGAATTCGGTTTTATAACACCACCGATGCAATGCACGGACGTGTACCTATACGACTGGGCGAGTTTAATGTAAACTAGTAATATAAATAATAGTATTTATAGTTAGGTAATAGTTCTTTTTTTAAATAGATTTCGTGATGTTGACATAGTGAAAATTTGAATTTTCGTGCACGACACTGCTTGATCCATGCTTGACCAAAGGACCGTAGATTTACTTGGAATATACTACTTCCAAATGCATATTGAATAGCAACTGCATTAAATAATAATCAGTTGTCGGAATCAAAGCCATCATTTAACACCATTTTAGGGAATAAACGCCGCTGATATTCTAGTTACTTGGCCACCTACCGGGCTTAAGGGGGATGCGCCAAGGTAGCCCGCGAAATTCAAATTTTCTTACGTTTTTTGCAATTTGCAGGTTATTTATAGAATTAAAATCATAAAAATCATCAATACATAAAAAGTGTAGAAATAATAGTGACAATGACACACATAATAATGGGATCCCTTCTTTTCGCATAATATTCTTTGTCCTAATATACTTCGGCATAACGATTTTGGCACAATTTGTTTTGGCATAATAATACTTCGGCATAATTTTTTTAGGCATACATTTTATGTTGGCATAATCATCTTAAAGACTAATTTGTTTTGGCATAAATTTGATTCGCATAACGTTAGTAGGCCTAATGACTATTAGCATAATACTGTTGGTTAAAAATTTAATATGCTGTGCAACAAAAGTTAGTGACAGAACCGAATTGCTGCAAAACCGACTCCACGTAGTCTTGTTTGTCCTACCCCTAGAGTGTAATTTAAAATCGCGTAGGCGCGTAGGGGCGAGGCGGCCCGCGGGCTGAGGAGCAGGCGGCTGCGAGCGAGCCGCCGCGGCTGAGGCTGGCCGGCGAAGCCGGCCAACAAGCCGAAGTTGCGGTGGTGAGCGAAAGCCGTCTGCGGCTATTAGCACGCGTGGGGCCGCCAGAGGCCCGCAGCGCCGGAGCCGTGACAGAAACCCTGCCTGCTGCATGCTGCATGCTTGCTTGCATGCTGCAAGCTTGCTTGTTTGCTGCATGCTTGCTTGCATGCTTGCTTGCTTGCATGCTTGCTTGCATGCTGTATGCTTGCTTGCTTCATGCTTCCTACAGCGAAAAAAAAAACCCACAAAATTGTTTATAAAAAAGTTATGCTTTAGAACTTTATGCTTAATACATTTATGCTTTAGAATATTATGCTTAATCATTATTATGGTTAGAGAAATTATGCTTAAAAAAATTATGCGTAAGCTGTTATGCGTAATTATATTATGCGAAAATATAATTATGCCAAACAAAATTATGCTAAGTTATATTAGGTCTTAAAATTTTATGCAAATGGATAGGGAACCCATAATAATACATGAACAAAGTGTTTTTATCATTATATCAGACTCTAAGAAAGTAGAACGGCCTTTTAAAATACAATCAACACTATTTTAAGTTTTAAAATAATTATGACGTAAAAAATTAAGTTAGATTAAAATTGCTTATTAGTCTTATAGGCTAGATTGTAATTAATTATTAAGAACCTGGTTCTTTTTAATAAAGGATTAAAAAAAAACAATTATTTATAGAATTAAAATCATAAAAATCATCAATACATCTCTCTAAGTTCATATTACCCTATTGAATGACTATTTCATGAAATCATGACATTTGAGTCCAATTCTAACTTAAGTAGTTGTAGTGCTGATTCTAATGATTATAATTCTGTAAATCCATATTTGTTACGGCCGCGAAGCATATTATAATCATCATACAACCTGACAGTGACCTGCAAATTGCCAAAAACGTAAGTATTTTTGAATTTCATGGGCTACCTGAGCGCATCCCCCTTAAGTATTCTAAATTTCTAAAAAGTACAATTGATTAAAAAAATTAAAAACTGTTTGAAAGAAACACTTCTGCCGGTTGTTATAAACCGATAGAATCCCGGTGGCCCTTTGTAGGGCCGGTATGTCACCCATACCGTCAAGCCCCGCTGGCCCTCTAGAGGGTCGCGCGGTCGTGCGGTTAACTAATCATCATTATTGCTTCTAAATGAGGGCTAATATCGTCTTTCGAGCATTTCACTGTATAGGCTTTTTTTTTTTGTGTTGACGAACTGTCTTGTTCCACGACATACCGGCTCTACAGAGGGCCACCGGGATTCTATCGGTTAAACAAGCGGTACTAAGCAAGTTGTGTACATATTGCCTGATATCAAGCACTACTCATAAAAAGCAACTTCCAAAATCAACCTAACACGAAACACCTCAGAAAATTGATGAACAAATGCTTTGACGTAATTATAACAAGAGGACCACCGGTAGCTGTCAGTTTTGCGACCACGGTACAGCCGCCATTACTCTTCCCCGAAACATTACGAGTCCAACTGTACATGAATATTTAAATGTCCTCCTGAATATACTTACAGGCTAAATGTATTTTTTGTCCCTCCTTTATTACTGTCCGACGATAATAAAGACTTCCCTGTATTTTTATTACTTATATTTTTTTTTGTCGTAGACTATTTTTGTTTAGCTACGGATTTTTTGCGTAGTCGGAAAATAAGTTTGTGATTTTCTTTGAGTTTAAGATCTTTGAGTGAGACGGAAGTTTTTTAAAGTTTTCCTTTCATGGCTGTTCAACGGGAATCCTTTGAGTGAAGCCTTTTAGTACAGTCAGTGGTTTTTTAATGAAACGCTGAAAAATATCGAGTAATCATTTTGCAAAATGTAGGTCTGGATGTAATATTTGTATGCAAAAAATGACAAAACAACATCGTGCATGCCTAGGTAGGTACCTAACTTGTAACCTAAAATTTTAACCCCTATTTTAACATTTAAGAAGTAAAAAACAACCGAACTTTTTCACACTTTTTACGTTTCAACAATTTTTTAAGGTTTTAATGGGCGGTTTTGAGAAACCTTTTAGACTCAACTTATTGCCTATTTTTGTAGCTGTCGAAGGAAACCACTTGTATGCCTGTAGAACGTCTACATCAATAGATATTGCAAATAAATGAACCCATCCACAATCAGTAAACAAAAAATAAAAATGGCCGCCATTTCAAAACAGTAGGGGCAAAATGCCTTATTATCGTGAATTTGTCGATAAAATTGATCATATCGCTTTGCCTCAACGGATCGGAAACCGGTGACCAGACATACTGTATATTTATATAATATAAGCAGTTTGATTCTCAAACGGTTAAACAGATTCAGATTACAGTTAAAACATAATAATGGTAAGTAATATTCTTCAACCAAAATATAAAAACCTAATTTCACGCTGGCGGAGCGAGAAGCACGGCTAAGAAAAAACCCAGTTTTTACAAAAGGTCACTAACCTCGTTATCCTTATCAGCGTCCTTAATGTGCTGGGCTATGAACCTGACACTCTTCAACGCAGCAGCCACTTCAGGAGATAAATGGCGTGGCAGCATGTTCTCTGATTCAGTCACTACAGGAAGGAATGAGAAAAAATGTTAAATAATGCTGATTTATAGTCAAGCTTATGGTGAAAGTTTGGATAGAAAGATTTTAACAAAAACGTTCCCTATAGTCCATCATAACTCAAAAAATCAAAGCATTCATTTCAATTAAACCATTTAAAAGCACTTTTGAATTGTCAAAGAGTCGGTCAGTTAGTCAGAAAGTTGAAGCTAGTTGCCCATTCCAAAACGTAGATCTCTATGGAGAAAACAAAGAACGTTAAAACTGATGTACCCAACATCAATTTACAGAACATGGCATATAATTAAAGGCTTATAAACGTCCACTGCTGGACATCGCTACACAGACACAATATGACAGTGCTTAGCAGGCAGATTGGTGGCCAAACCATTTCATCAGAAGACAGACCATCAAACAGAATGGGTACAGGGAAAAGATAAAATGAAAGGACAGATTTTTTTATTTATTTTGGCTAAATTTTCTAGGAGGAGAGCGTCTTACCTGAAGGTCTCTGGTGAGCACCACCAGCTGATAGCATGTCGTCTTCAGGAGCTGGTGATTTGCGATAATCACCGTTGTCTTTATCACCAAACGCGTCAGTTAAGCTGTCCCTGCTAAAAAAAACAAAATAGTTAAAATCTAAATTCATCACAAAACTATCTTTTTTTCCTGAACTTTTTCAGAACCCAGCGAGGTAATTGCGCAAGACACTAACAGTAGGAATGGCTTTCATTTTTACAGTTTAACAACATTCATTGCATTATTTACGTTGTTGAGCAGACAAATTTATCGAACATAATTATGAAGCAATGGATTAGCAATAGGCTTCAAAATGATTCAGATTGTGATAGATAGTGTGTTACGCAATTAATCCACTGCTTTTTCACCAAACTTATCGAAATCTTACAGGAACTTCAAAAGCCCGTAAAACTTTCCAAAAATCCTCATCATAAAATTCCATGGAAGATACAATTAATGAGGAAAACGGAAAGCCTTTTTTGTTACTTAAGAGGAAGGAAACATCGAAAAATGAGTTTCGGACACCAAAGGAAACGCAGTGCAATGCAAAAAAAAACATTGCGGAATAACACGAAACGGTAAGTAAATAAACGCCACTTTGTTAGTATTTTTCTAACGACTAATTACTTTGCACCCTCATTGCTTTACTGGCTATGTGGTAAAGTATTTCTGTTTCCCTTTGAGGGGGGAATAGGGCTCAAGCTCCACCTGACGCTTGCCATTTCACGCATTAATGTAGCGACGCATCGCAAAATAGAAAACTTTTGGGTTGAGTGCAATTCAATCTTTGCAAGTTTAGCTCAGCACAGTCTTTTTAACTGTCGTAATTGTAATTTTTATTTTATTACATTTTCATAAACCTTACTTTTATTTTTACTTTACACCGAATTTGATTTTTTTTATTGATATGAATTGAGTAAACTCAGCGTGCTTTTACGACTGTCTATTAAATTCTTAGTTACCATGGGGTTACAAAATACCAAACCAAGGTGTGTCAGTAGTAATAAATAACTACCGTACATTATTTGTTCCGGAAACGGAAACCAAAGGCGTCATTTGTTCAAAACACAGACTTTGAAGGGAAACAAATCTCTATTAAAATAATTAAACTAACTTAAACATGTTATAATAATTCTCGTCTACAGAGCGGCTCGTAGTATCATACATAGTCAAGTGACACTTCATCTCAGATATATCGACAAATTGCGAAAATCTTTTTCAACTTAACGATTTTTAATTAACCCGAACAATTCTATCAAACGAGCTATTTCAACGCACTGGAATGTACAATGATGCATCTACTAATTAATAGACCATCGACATTTATATTGAGCTTAATCGGTGCGTGTACGATATGTACTTGCTTTTGTTCGGGGTCTGAATCCTGTATGTTAGTGATAATTAGCCTGGTCGTGGTAACACCAGTATAAAGTCTTCCATCCACCTCAACGTAGGATGGACGGAGAGATTTCCAACGTTAAGAGGGCACACACCGGTCCACTAGCGCCACTCCTTTAAAAAAATATTATCTCGTGACTGAGACGGTATTTTGAATAACAGCTCAATCAGCACCCTCGGTAAGTGTGTCTAGAATTTTGTAATACCTTTTATAAACTTTCATATTGAGACACGAAGCAACAAAATACGATCTAAAGAAAAGCGGCCATATTCCTCTAGATCATATTTTTGTTGCTTCGTGTCTCAATATGAAAGTTAAATTCCTTCTTAGTAAGAGATAATATTTTTTTTAAGGAGTGGCGCTAGTGGCACGGTGTGCGCCCTCTTAAGTGCGCGGTTCATTTGTCTTGCCAGCTACGCATTCCTGCGTAGCGTGGCCATGGGTCACTGTGGACGTTCCCGCCTACATTATCATACATGTAAAGCGAAGAAAGTACACGTGCGTAGCTTAGCTGTGGGCTGCTGTGGAACGCCAACTTAATATTGTTGACCTTAACCTTGTTATTGTTGTTGTTGTTGTTGTTGATTTGAGTTTTATCGGAAAAAGTACAGTACACAAGGAAGTTCCGTAGTCATAATGGTTGAATACAGAGAGGCAGAGAAAATTCAGAATCATTAGAATTGGAAGCAAGCTGGCAGATTTTCACGTAAACATGCATGCATGGATGCACAAACACTTTTCAGGTAGTTTTTACCTTGAAGTACAAGTACTACTTAGTAGTCTTTGCAGCCGTTCGTCGGAAGGGCTTGAAAGTTTAAAAAACATTAGTTAAAAGTAATAGTTTTATTTTACCAGTCGCCAAAATTGAACAAATCTGCATTATACAAGGAAAAAAATAAATTAACTGGTGAAACCTCACAGACGTTGTGAGAGCACACAGAAGCAACACGAAATTTTGATATGGAAATAGTTTAGTTTAGTTTAGTGGCTTTTTTATATTGCTTGTCAGTGTAAAAGTGATTACACTTTTACACGTCAATAATATTTTAAAAACTAGATGAGGTCGGTGTGTCTGATCCAACTACTCTAAGAAAAAACACCAAAACATACTCAGAGGTGTCACTTTTATAGTCCACACATCATTTTGGTCAGATAATGTGATTACATAATATAAAAAAAAAAAATGTTTTATTAATATTAGATAGTTATTGATGGTCTGTGAAATTTCGCCAGCAAATTTATTTTGACCCAGTATTAAAAAAAAAGTCGTTAATTCGTTTAGAATCTTACCTCATCTCCAGTTCATTGGTGTATCCATTAGAAACGAAAGTATCGTCGTAGTCTGGCAGAGAGTACTTGGTCCTCCTCATCATGAGGAGCTTGGGCATCAGCTGAAGGAACAGCTTCTTCATCCATGGCGACATTGTGTGAGTTGATGGTGACCTATTGTGGAATTTGAGGATATGAAGTGAGGGTAACAATGATATGGGAGGATCTAAACTATTCCTCTTTCTTTCTATGAAGTTGGTACTAGAACCTTTTTATACTACGTGGTATACTATTAATCAACGGGTTTTTCATTTGGGTATTTAATTTTTTCTTTTCAATTCTATTTTTAAATTATTGTTCGTGGCGTTCAAAGCTATATTAGGTACATGACAATAATAAAAAAGCTTGCTTTTACTTAAGGGACTCTTAACTAGATTTTATTTAAGGCATTAGTTGAGAAATTAAAGTAAAATACTTTAATTGGATCCATTACGTTGCGCTCCATTTTAATTTAAGGATAAACTAAGGGACTTTTCCACTTCTAGTCTTGCTGGTAACAATTTTGTGACTAAGAGCATGGATGAATTTATTATAGTTTATTCGTCTATGCTAAGGGGATACTAGTGAATAAATTCAAGCGTAAGTACCTAAATAAAACATCATTGAAAATTACCTCAATTTTACTCTTAGCATGTACTCAAACAAGATTACATACGCTCTTACCACGTCATTAAGTAGCGATCACTTAACAATCCATCGCTTTAAGCGCTGAAAGATCCAACTCAAATTGCCTAGTTAATTACCGTATGAAATACCGCTTTATATTATACAGCGACACAAATTATTCAAAGCTCTAATAGCTTATCGTGCTATCTTGCACGCCATTTATCACACATACAATGTTCTATTACAATAATGACAAAATAACAATGAAAACGGAAGATTTATTCGAAGCTGTGGAATAGGGATGTGCCGTTCGAATAATTCGAATAGTTATTGTAATGTATAAGGTTGGTTATCTGAAGATTGTTTGCAATGTTATTAAACTTCTTAAAATTCTATATATGAATAATATTGAGTCCCAAAGGACGTCATGCCGGCACTTTTCATTTTCTGGCTTTCAGCGTCTTAAGAAAGTAGGTAGATTGCCCCGTCCAAAAAAAATATTTTAAACAGATTAAGAATAAGGAAAAAACAAAGAGATCTTTATTTATTTTAAAGTAAATAGAATAGAATACTCTTTATTATATACACCATAACATAAGGCAGAGTTGGGTAAGGTCTTATATCAAGTCGCCTTAATAGGGGGGTGGAAGGGGGAAGGGTAGAGTCGCCCCCCTTATATTAAATGTTAAATATTAACATTTTTATTGAATGAGTTCTGAGAAAAATCGCCTTAATAGCAGGGGAGGGGTAGATTCGCCCCCAACCATTCCCTCCCCCCCGAAGGTGAGTAATTTTTTATATTAAATGTTTTAAAGGTTAATTTTTATTGAATGATTTCTGAGAAAAATCGCCTTAATAGAGGGGAAGGGAAGCAAGAAATAATAACACGGCGTAGTCGACAGAGCCCAGCTTCGCGTGGCTCCTATTTCTGAATGGTTTAAAAAAAAAACAACCACGAACGGGATGGCGGGGTCTGTTCGCTCGCTTCGCTCGTTCTAGCAGCCAATAAAACACACAATCACGTAAACTCGGAAGCAACGGAATGACGCGAAGTCGAGTATATCTATTACTGTCAGTGTCGACAACATGGCGTTGCGGCCTAGCGATTCATTTTACGCATTTTGAATGACGCAACTTAAAAAACGTAAGAATTTAAACACATTTAAGTTCCGTTTCAAGCATTAGTACTATGAATTACCGATATTTTTAGAAAATCATTTTAAAAATTTGGCGCAGCTCCGGCAACTAAAATTGCATGAAGGCGCTTGAGATAAACCCTCTTGACTCCCCACAATGACAAACTCAACAAATTCAGGCGACTTGATATAAGACCCAACCCTTTTAAAGGGACTAGTAATGGAATTTGTTTTAGTCTTACACGACGAAACTTGATCTTTAATCATTGTCACCATAGCAGCTAAGAAGTCCTTTCTAGCTACACGATTCCACCAATTCAATTCGTAAACATTCATAAAGAAAACAAACGTTCTGTTCCAAGTACTCCAAACAGTCGACTTCGAATCCCATTTCATTCGAATAGCCGGCAATTGTTGGCACGTCACTACGCACAACGGTTGAAACCATTTGTAGGAGTGCGATTACAACAGCGCAGTCGGTTAATTTTTATTATAACGAGTATGAGAGGGTAGTTTCACTTGCATTCGATGTTCGTGTAGCGTCGGTATACACCTTTGTTCTGGAGTTAAATTGTGATAGCTTGAAGTTTGGTGTTGCTGGCTCGGTTTGGTGCGTAAAGGCGAATTGTGATCCACAGCATAGAAGTTAGGATGCCTATTGCCTAGTCTTATCTAGGTTGTTTTCGTTTAAGAAAGAAGTAGGTGCGTCCGTAGAAAGATGTCTTGGCTATAGTTTGTTGATGTCAAAAACAAGTGTCTTCTTAAAATTTGGTTTCCTAAGAAAGCGGTGAACAGGCACACAATAACGAATGTACAAATATAGAGCGTTTACTGACACATTAATGTCAAATTCTGGTAAAAAATTACAGATTTTCATGATATAATATGACGGAACCGCATTCCTAGGAAACCCGAGCGACCCGTTTTGCGTGGATGTGACGCATGTTTTCCCCCAACTCGTTCTTTTAGTGTTTTTATGTGTTTTTCTCTGCATCATGTTTACTGCAAATAAACGTATTTTCTTTCTATAAATGTCAACGATTTCCTATTCTGCACTGAATAATTTATTTAGCACTTATGTAACTTACACTTATATCTATTAATCTTTAGTGTCTGTTTGCTGTGAAATCAAAAACTCCCTATAAATATACTGTACTTGTGGAAAATTACCTTCTAAATTATCAACGGTTTATGTTGTGATAAAACTATTTGTATAAACAGGAACTTTATTCGTTACTCATCGTGAAAAGTACCTTCCAAATATAACCAGCTACAGGCTTTATCAAAATTTTAGAAACTCCACCGCTTTAAAACCACATAAACAAATCTCATATCTCAACACCAAAATTCTCATTACGTCCTTCGTATATGCATTCAATGAAGAGCATTCTCTAAACTAGAGTGTAACCATACCATATTTCATGCCATTGTCCCGCTATCGAACTGACATTATTACAATGAACCTTTAGATTTATGCGTCCTCCTTTATTTAGCGGACGTCGTTTACCGGAATATTTTTATCTCATTTTTGACTGCTTTTTTGTTAGTTTATGGAATATTTTAGTTAAGCTATCGATCGTTGAATATTAAATCGTGTACCTAAATATCTAAATGTAAACCATCTAAATCATTTTTATTTGGTAAGAAAATGTAACTAAAAATGTCCACAATGGTCATATTTTTGTAACTTACCCCTTTTTTCTTTTTTTTTGTGTGGGAAATCATCAAATGACCTCTCCCGCTCTGGGCGGAGCGGAAGGGCGTGTCAGACTCTTACTGACTAAAACCCACCCGTGTTCCTTCAGTTGCCTGTGCGCCAGGGCCACGGTAACTCTTTCGAACAATCCGCGACCCCGGCAGGCATCGGTCCTATCGGACCCCGTCAATGGTGCTGACATCTCTTTGAGGCGCGCGTGGAACACGACGCGCCGTCGACCCGGGTTGTAACTTACCCCTAAGTTCACATGTGGAAGCAACAAATATATTGAGTATTGAGCACTGTGCTTCAATGATTAGAAAGCGTAAACTGTTTGGTTTTTTTTTTTTTTATAGAAATAGATTTTTTTAAACTTTTTCAACTTCGCGAAACACAAACCACTTCGCCGAATCCCAGTTCGATATTAGTGAAACGTATTACCGTCAAAAGGGGTGAATAGGAATGCAGGGGTGAATCGAGACGAAACTTTAAAAGGGAAATCCCTTTTAAAGTTTCTTCTCGATTCACGAGACGGTACTATTTAAACGGTAGGAAATAAACATCAATATTCCATATATGCCATGGTGCATTATTTCCAAGGTAAGAAGTCTCTTCAATTACGTATATCCTGCAATCATCATCTGCCTAGTCTATTTCCAACTATGTTGGGGTCAGCTTTCAGCCTAACCGGATACAGCTGAATACCAGGATTTTACATGGAGCAACTGCCTATCTGAGCTCCACAATCCAGTAACTGGGAAAAAATACCCCTTGGTAAAACTGATTGTCAGATTTTCGGACTTCGACTACCCGTAACGACAAATGGTTTGACAAGTGATGACAAATGGTTAAGCTAACTACGGTTAAAAAACTTGTCAATTTGCTATAAAAGTTAACCATGCGCGGACAGAGTAGTTAAACTTTGACAGCTATTGACTATTGTCAAGTGACTAATTGTTAAATTCACTATTGGTCATGTTTAACTATGTATCAAACAACGGGCCCTTAGCGGCTGAAATTACATCTTGCAATCTCCAGTCATCATAATTGGCCAATTTCTCTCTTACCGTAAATCTAGAAGCACCAACTAAAGATACCTAATGCTGATAATGTTTAGTAGCTGTTAAAACAAACATGGCCGCGTCGTTCATCATACTGCAATAGTTCCCATTCAGGACCTCGGGCGATGCGACTTGTGACACGACATGCGACGCGACTTGCGTCAAACGACACACTCGCGCTTCATGACTCGTGACACGCTCTAAACAACTTGATTTATTTGTTTTCTCCGCATTCGCAGGCTATCGCTAGACGCGTGTCGCTTGAGCGTGTAGCTTGTGGCCACTGGGATCGGATACCGTGGGTTGAATAGGTGAGAACTCTGTAGTTACAGGTAAAATTACAAACAAAAATGATTTCCTTGTAACTGCTTTTTTTTACAATAAGGCCCACGTCTGCATCGTATCGGTAAGGGACGTTAGGCTGTTAAAAAATGTAATGATCTAGGAGTCATTTTAAATCTATAGATCTACACAATACAAATACATAAAATTGAATGTCTGTTTGTAACGTCAAAATAACAGGTTTTTACGGGACTTATAAAAAAATACCAATTTTTTTTAAATTTATTTGTCTGTCTGTCTGTTGGTTCCGGGTAATCGGGACTTTCACTGGCATACAGCTGATGTTATAAGGAGTAACATAGGCTACTTTTGTACCGGCAGCACGGTCCCGTTGGATAATTTCCGACATCCACGCGGGCGAAGCCGCGGGCAGCAGCTAGTGTGTATATAAAAATACACGCATCTGTAGAGTGTATCGTGCATGCTTGTTCTAAACCATGGGTCGTGAAAATCTCGTGTACTGTTATAGCATTTAGCGTTTACTCTCATTTTAACAACATTCTAAAGTCTTAGAGCAGTAGCTCTTTAAGATCTACCCTTTATTATGCTTTATTTATTATGCAACTAGCATTATGTGCGTACCCATCTGTATCTACTATTATAAGCAATATACTTGGCTAGAAAATAAGCTAAGGTAAGGTTGGGTGAACAATTTGTATATAGTTTGCAGATTTTATTTAGGTACTAGTCGGGGCCGGTTTTTCACGAATCAGCCATAAACTAAGGCACATAATACTTATATTAGTTGTTAAAGCTTCACAATTACTTAGCAACTATCAAAGCTAAGTTAGCGTTTAAGATATTTTGATCATCATCTTTATTTATTAGGTTTTATGCACTGCCACTAGTTTTTTATGATATTCTTTTTACCTTGATATTAATAATAAGATTTTAGATAATAAACAACTACTAAGCGACAGTATAGCCAGAGATATAATCAAGGAAGTGGAAACAGTGAGAAAGGAAGCTAACTAACTTTCTTTACTCACCTAAAATGAACGTTGAGAATGCAAACAGTCATCCAAACACTCAGAGACACCAGAATCATGGTGAACAGCAAATACTTCCCTAATAAAGGTATAGCGAGCGACGTGGGCGGGATTATTTCAGCCAGCAACAGGAAGAATACAGTCAGCGACACCAAAATCGAGATGCTTAACGATATCTACGAGAAAAGAAAAAAATAATATTTACCTGAAATGCACGTTAAGTATGCAAACAGTCACCCAAACGCTGAGCGAGACGAGTATCATCGTGAATAGTAGATATTTCCCAAGCAAGGGGATTGCCAGGGATGTTGGCGGAATTATCTCAGCCAGACCAAGGAAGAACACAGTGAGGGACACCAGGATGGAGATGCAGAGCGATATCTAAGGAAGAGAAGTCTCTTTTGAGTTATTTTGTTCAATTCTTTGGTTTTTTGCACACTAAATGTGGAATTAGTTTGTGATGTTAAGGTTCCTTGACACCCCATTGTGGTTGGTGATGATGTTGGTTCAGACGATCGTTCTTCCAAATGAGGGCCTATACAGACGATTGGCTTGATTTAATTTTAATATTAACGATGCAATTTTCATTATTGGCGATATGACTACCAAGTCAAAAGCCTTTGTTAAAACTGCTACTAGTGCTGAATTCAAACGTCTGTATAAGTCCAAAATGTCCAAAATTGCAGTCCAATTCTCTGTCGGCAAATTAATTGGTATAGTTCACTCACATTGTCATGCTTACCATTTCACTTCTCTCCTGATGGGGTTTTCAACGAACCTTAGTCAGAAATTAATTCCACCTGTATATAAATCAGTGCACGAAAATCCAAACTATAGCTATCACAATACATTTGAATAATTATAAATTGTCTTTCCACTAACATTTACTTAGAAAAGAGTAAGGTACAAATCATAGAATGTGTTGTACAACCAATGAGTGATACATTTGGGATCATGCAATGATAATGATTATTCTGGGTATATTTGAAAAGTTTCATTGGGAACGTGGAGTAATTTAGAAAGATTTAAATGTTTCAGAGAGGTTAAATTTGGAAAATATGGGAATTAGACTCCTAATTTGGTTTCCAATGCGAAAGAAGTATTAATAAAGACTATAATCACTCTTACTCACTACTCATACAATCTCTTAAAAGTAAAAAAGTAAGTAAGTATTTGTTTTAAGTTATTGATTTCAATATTAGTGTTTAAGAAATTGGGCAGAGTATTGGAAGCTTTAAGGTCCAAGATAGACAGGGACGAATTTGAAATCTAGAGAGGAGCCTTTGTCTTACCCTAAGACAGCACGAATTCATTAATTATCATGGCATACAGTTTTGCAGAAACTTTAGAATGAATCAACCAATAAGAGAACATTCATATTAAGGAAAAAGGACAACAATATCCAATACATTTGACGGGGTATAATCAAAAGCATACAGAAATACAGAAGTGGTATATATTTTTAGGGTTATTATTAAACGAGGTTTACTGCAATTCACAAAAATCTCGGGGTGTGGAAAGACAATAGCAAACATAAACAATATCCAAATGACACTAACACACGCACACGACTAGCTAGTGATTCAAAAAAGACCATTACCAATGGATGAGGGGCATGAAGGATGGTATTGCGGACTGAAGGCTATTATGAACATGCCCTGAAACATCCCATTCACATTTACATAAAAAGCTATTTTGTAATGACATTCTATTGCATTTTTTATAACTTCACTTCGATGGTAATGTAGTTATTAACAACTTTTTGGTCCTCCCACTAAGATCTATCCCGTCTATGTACTATCTCACAAGTGTTTAACTATGTTTTATTTTTAATTAAACATGTGAAGAGCGATATCGTCTCTCCTTAAATATTGAAACTTACAGCTTCGAGATTCCTTCATCATGATACAAAATATTTCTTATCAACCAAAGCAGTATATTTTTTCCAGTTATTAATTACTTGGCTACTGAAACATTTTTTTATGGGCATAATATGCATTTGTTTGACTAATGGTAGACAAACACTTGTGTAATAGACGTAAAAGATCAAATAACAATAGATAGCAAAGAAATAAATCTATAAAATATACAGTTCTTTAATTTTGTTTACGAAATAGAAGAACATGTAATTTAAAATAACTAGGATGTCACTCTACCAGCGACAGTTCAAATAAACTAAGTAAAAATGTTTAGTACAGAAAACAGTTCCAAAAAGAGTAAGTCAAAACAATACTTTGAATTTGATGCACAAAACATTAGATCTAACAAAATAAAAAGAAGGAAATAAGAAAGAAGCAACCTCTATCAACCCCAATTTCAAATAGAATGTCGTTACGTCTACCACACACAATAAAAAGAATATTAAACAAACTCTATTTACCTTTTCTCCGGAATCCGACGGTAGATAGAATACCAATACAGTTAAGAACGTAAGTCCAACGCATGGTATGATCAGGTTCACCGTGTAAAACAATGTCTTTCGGCGCATCGTCAGCTTGAATGTTATATCTGAAAAAGGGACAAATATGATCAAATTTTAAAACATCGATATCACTGTGTGAATTTTAGTTTTGTTTTGATTTTAGTACAACATCACCATTTTCAGCCACAGTGAGATCGTGTGCTACGTGTCAGAAAATTTTACTCCGCAATGTAATTTCATTTACGTCCTTACTTTGATATTGTTAATCGTGTCGTTTAGTTCCTTAAGTTCTGAGTTGAGCTACACGATTACTGACTAAGCTGACACTTACTAGACAGGTCCACTCAAATCTGTGTGGTTCTTGCCCCAAAATACCATCTCAGACACTAATCGGCCTGGTCCTCATGTGACCTGACCAAGATTATGACTGGACTTTAAAAGAGACTGTGACCTCTGAGTTTGTTCCGTTGTTTCTTCTCAGAGTAGTCGGATAGGAAACATCGACCTCATCTGATTTTAAAACATAATTTATTTTTGACATTTAAAAGAGTTTTTAAAACCAATTTTACAAAAATAATCAATACTCATTTTGATTTTAGCACAACATCATAATTCCTATCTACAGTAAGTTCGTGTGCTGTGACGTCTTAGAAGATTCGATTCCGCAATGTGATTTCATTAATGTCCAGTAGGATGCTTTTACTCATTTACTTCTAACCCGTGCTTAGTAGTTCAAACTACAGGTTGTAGGCTGTAGGTTAGGTTACAGGTTAATTAAATTACATTTTGTATATTTCTCAATGTTGATTCGTCACAAATTATTTGCAACCAGTTAACGGTTTACAGCACTGCAGGGCAACGGTCACGATTTTGTATAAACTCAACCCTTCAAAGGGGACTATTTATCACAAGGTACATTTAAGATTAATACTTTACCTGAAAAGGGTTCTGGACAGCAAGGATAATACTCCTCATTCCTCGTAGCTGGTACTTCCAATATGTCCCATTCCACTGACAGGTAGAATTCACTCAAGTCTATGCCAACATGGACTAAACTGCTACCTGATGCCTGGTCCATGTGCTTTAAGTCTACCTGGAATATCACAGATACGAATAAGTCAATCTTCTGTCAATCAACCATCAAAGCGTCACATATATATGTAATAGTTAATCCAAAAAAAAATGCTTCATTCAATTCGTCTCTAGAATGTGCAATTTTATTGTATCCTATTAAAATTATTCCAAATAAACCTTATCAATAATATCTAGAAGAATTAATGCATACGATGAAAAGCTTCCGGGTTTTGAAACGGCTATCTATTTCTGAATCTAGTTTAAATTGGCTAACTTATTTAGGTCACTGGCTTATCTCGCCACATTTCTTCGATTGCACTTTGTTTTCATGCTCAAAATACTTCACTAACCAAAGTACTTGTAATAGAGTAGAAAGCCAGGTAAAAAAAATGGGATTTTACCTGAGCACCATTGTAAGTCCAAGATCCGAATTTCATGAAGCAGGTTTGTTCGTCGAAGGGGAAGTATTCTACATTGATCTCGCATGAGGACTTGTAGATCGCAGGCGGCTTCCAGTTCACCTCGCCAGTGTACTTCAAGGTGGCTTTTGTCATCAGAGTCACCTAGAATTTAAAGGATTGGTCGTGTTGATCTTTGGCGTTTTTAAAGCAACAGATATTTATTCAAAAATCTAAATATTTTATTTCATATAAACCTACATGGGCACTTATGGAACGTCAGAAGCTAGATGCACGGTTCCAATTGGTTGTTTCCTATGGAGAAGAGTCGGCAAGAAACTCCACGGTTGCTCTTTTAAAAATAAGGGGTTTTTACAATTTTTCAAATTACAGTGTTTATAGATATGGGAGGACAGTGTAGGCCTATCAACAAGTAACAGGTACTCAACAAAATATAAAAAGGTCTACCAATCTACAGTCTACAAGTTAGGCCTATTTAAACCAAATGATATGGTTGCCATTACAACTGTAACAAATCTGAATTACAATCCTGTCTACAAAAGCCATAAGTAAAGAGTTGAAATAAGAATTGGAGGTATATAATGTCATATAATGAGAAGATTATGTCAAAGAAGAAAGTAAAAAACAAAAATACTATTTTTTTAGATAAACTTCGTAATTTGATTAGTGTGGGGCTTTTATTGTTTTTAAAACTCTAAACTATTGTATTTTGAAAATCTCATGTTCATGTTCAACCTATAGATAAGTCTTTTGTTTTTAAGAACACGTCTACGTCCTCATAAGTGTTGTGTTGTTGTAGGGTTCATGGCGATTTAAGTTATCTATTGTTTGTTTATAGATTTACTTGAAACCATAGGTACTCACTTCATAATTTCCATCCCAGTTGTTATAAAGAACGATGTCAGGCAACCAGATGTGTTCAGATGGTACGTATAGCATCTCAACTCCGCCGTACTCATCCGGGTTCCATGTCAGCTTGTAGTCGGACCATTTCTGAAACATACCGTGATATTTACAAAATGTGCTACTTTTGACACTCCCAACTATTTTATTATTTATTTAATTAGGCGTAAGACTACAAACAGTTCACCGAGTATTTTCCCTTAAGTGTCTAAAATCTACGGGTAATTTGATGTGGGCCTCAGTTTCAGTTTTAGCCGCTTAACGGTAACAAGAAACTGCATTTAGTTGATAGTGACCTACATTCCGTGGTATATCAACTAAACTGAAGTTAGATTGCTAACCTTTACTCGCAGCTGACTGTATTACTGAACATCGAAGTTTAAAATATCGATGTATTTAATTGAGAATGGTCATAATCGCGATGTACGGAACTACGAAAGAATGTCAGACTGAACTTCCAAGTTTGAATAGACATACTTTCGAAGTTCCGTACATTTCGATTATGAACATTATCAATGAAATACATCGATATTTTAAACTTCGAAGTTCAGACGTACAGTCCTCGCAACTAAATCAAGAACGAGACGGCAATAGTAAGACCAAAAAGTTCATTAAAGATTAATTTAGTGACACCTTACAACACACCACCAACCCGCACTGGGCCCGCGTGGTGGTTAGGACCTATTCCCTCTCACAGAAATAAGCCCTGTGTGCTAGCAGTGGGAACGTTATAAGCTGATTATTATGCTTATAACAAACACCTAAAAATACTCTGCAGTATAAACTCATTTAAAACTCGTTCGACATCTCGAAACCTTCGCAGTCTCTTTCTCGCTATGCCGGTTAGGAAGAGATAGCTATACTTTTACACAGGCATAAGATGGCGTTCAAGAGAATCAGCGCGAAGTAGGTAGCTACCTAGGTATCCATTAAAATTCAAACAGTGTGTAAATAATAAAACTCACCTGTTCCACCCAAAGATTGGTGGTCATGACCTGGTTCTTAAGATTGACTTCCATTAGCTGTGATAGCTTCAATCCAAGTCTAACTGTCAGTATGTCACTGACATTTGTCACCGGTCGTATAAGACGGTTGTAGTTACTTAGCAGATCATCGTATAACCGCTTTACGTCTGGATTTGCTTCGAGCAGCTTTACACCTGGAAATAGAATATAGAACAATTTACCTCAGATTTCTGATTGGCTAATTCAAATCTACTGTCAGATCTTGAAAGCTGTTGTGAATTTTTGACCTAAATATCAACGACTAATCATAAATATTGCAATTCACTTGAGCTTTAAATTGTAATTGGGCAATCGCCTTTCTATCTAGCATAAAAGGATAATATGCTGTTGAACTACTGAAAAGATAATCTCATTTATCTTAATGAATTGTTCTTGTCACACAAGTATAAGTCTTATATATATGTACATTAAGATACTCATAATAAAACATATATCTTATAGAGGTAAGAATTTCGACTGTTCTCCAAGACAGTGCCAAAATCGAAACACAATTCTGCAAATGACTATACTTACTACCTATAGTTCAACTTAACGAAAAAATAACACGAAAATTAATCACTTTACTTACCAAAACAGCTTCTGGCATAACTTAACAATATAAACACGAATCGCAGCTTCATTTTGATAGATATTTGTGATGGTTTTCGTATATTTTTAAAGGAACATGTTTACAATTCGCGAGATGCTGCTCAATAGCCGAGATGAGGGTAGTAACGCGCATGCGTAATCAATAGTGGACTTACACCTTTATTGTTTCGAGAGCTGAGAATTCGCAACGTTGTATTTTGTTTGCGAGGACATAGATGGCGTTACTGTGATGCTGAAGTTGCAAATTATTGGGGAATGCTTGATACTGAACTTAACTATTCATTTCTTCTTTCTTCTTTAGGGGTTCTGGTTTCCTTCAAGTGGACCATCGTGCGTGGTAACTATTAATTTTTCCACTTCAAGAATTTATTACTGCACACAATTGTTATTTTCTAGGTATATTCAGTAGAGCTTAAAGTTCTTCGTCTTCCTTTATGTAATACATAGTTCTGGCATATGTAATTATGCCAGATAAAAACACAAATTAAGTGATTGACCTGTTGTTTTCTGAATAAGCAAAAAAGTGAAATCCATGTGTTATTGATCATAACACGACTTTAAAGCAATAATTTGATAATAATCTACAATTTATTGCAGAAATTCAAAGATACGATCTTAGGGTAAAGCAAAGCAAACAAAACAATATTTAAAATTATTTATTAAATTAAAATAATCACAACTGACATTACACTACTGTTATGATTGTTCTTATAATTAATAATCTATCGTAAATCAACTAAACTATTTATTTACATGAATACCTAGGTACGTATTTACCGGCTTCCAGCTCCTATTGGTATATTTCCGTCAATTATTCTTTGTTATAATATACAGCTGCGCTCCATAACTCAAGTAGCGGATGTTGGAGAAAAACAGGCAGGTTGAAAAGGGAGTGGACCGGACACGCCGCGCGATTGCTCCCGGAGAGATGAGCCAAGTTCGTCATTCACTGGACGCCTGAGGGAGGACATCGCCGTTGAGGTAGACCACGGCGAAGGTGGTGTAACGATCTGATAAGGTTTGCAGGGCCAACAAGACCAGAGACCGCACAAGACAGGGAGGTTTGGAAGGAAAAAGGGGAGGTCTTTGTCCAGCAGTGGGCCACAATATAGGCTAACAAAAAACTGTTATGAAACAAGTATTTAATGGAGCCTTTCTTCGTAGCATGACTTTTCGTCGTAGCTTTCTCACTTATTGTAACTTCCGCAGATACATTGATTTTAACGGGAATAATATTGGCAATAGATTGAATTGTAAATAATACAATTGGTAAATAAAATGGGTCGTAACATAAATATAGGAATTAAGCACCAGTCAACTATCTTTCGTTTTGTCTCTTAATACTATAACTTCTTCTGTAAGGAAACGACTCGTGGGAATCTTCATTATCTGCGGAAATAAAAGAAATACTTACGTTACACAAATGCACAATTTTCTCAAGGATGTTATGTGCCACCACAGTAGTTCATTGTATCAATAGAGTAGTGTTATTCTGTAAAAATGTCACCGTGAAAATATAGGTGAAGTCAGCTGTCAATAGTGTCAATCCCTAGCACCAGGCGGAATGACAGCTCACTTCAATTGCACTTCACTTATGTTTTCGCGATGAGATCCTAACAGAAAGAAAGAAAAATTGGTTTATTTGTCACAAAAACACGTGCTAACAAATAGATAATTAGCTCACAGAACCAACACAGAACAACAGAATAGAACAGAAGAGAGACAACAGAACAGAACAGAGGGAGAGAGACAGAGAGTGAGTCAGAGTGTTCAGAGTTAACCGGCTGTTATTAATGAAACTAAACACTTCTGATTGATGGCAAAATTCTCACCTCTCACTTGATATTTCGGTAAAGGCCATAAACTGAACGGATAGAAGTAAGCGGTCGGCAACCTTCGCACCACTATCGTTTCTTCTTGCACCATTTGCGATCCTGGAACAAGTTCTTGTGAATAAGTTAAAATAACTACTAGACGATGATGAAGTTCTTTCAATGAGTTGGGATTAATATTCTATCAGCAATAGAATAGAATAGAATACTCTTTATTATGTATACCATAAAAATTACAGATATAAATGTAGACATTTTACACAGGGTGACACAATGGGCGGTCTTATCTAAAAGCGATCTTTTACAGACAACCGTTGGATGGATTCAAGGGAGAAGGAGAGACAAAAATGCAGGTAGTCACTGTTGTACCATTTACATATACAACAAATACATACATACATAAAACATATACTTATCTATATATAATATATACAATAATAAACATGAAACAAGAGCAAGGAAACTAAATGTAATGATGATGTTTAAGGAGAGAGGAAGTGTTTTTAACCATAATTTTAAAAGTGGACAACACAAACAACAACAACGACAATAACAATGATGAACAACGCAACAACGATGATGGAGAAGTCTAAATTTATTGCATTGCCTTAGCATAACTATAATCAACCTTTAATATTCCCAGTGCTGGGACACAGGTCTCCTCTCTGTCAGAAGGAATGTGCTATAATCTACCACGCGGGCCCAGTGCGAGTTGGTAGATGTCACATGTCTTCGAATTTTTGGTTCTAGCACATGCCAGTTTCCTCACGATGTTTTTCTTCACCATTTTGAGAGCAGTGGTGATGAAATTATTTACACAAAGTAAGAAATCTGCTTGTGTTCCAACCCACGACCTACAACTCGTAATTCGGGGCCATGACCACTGAGCCACCACTGCTCCCTATGCCACTACTGCTCAGTGGACCACCACAGCATTACTTTACTCTAGTCAAAAGCATGTGTCAATCCTGTGAAAGTCATTGTGGAGATACGCTTTGAAAGTTTGAAAGCGATTGCCACTGGTCTTATCCCTCTGGGTGGTAATAAAGCGGTAGCTTTATTTCACAGATCAAATTAGGTAAGACACGCAGGTACCTAACGCCCGGTTCATATTATTCCAGTCCAGTGCTAGACTGGATCGTATCGTTTACATTATTCCAGTCATCAGTTAGTCAGACAAAAAACAACAATTCATGTTCACTATTCAACTTATGAATCCAGCACTGGATTGGCCGTCTACACTATTCCAGTGGCGCTGCAGGCTTAGCACGAGCACCGTTTTGTCGACGGAAGAATAGACAAAAAGACGTTCCGTGAAGACAGTACGATGGCAGCAAAGTAGAAAGAGTCAACTGCACTTTTTACGAAATTCAGTAGTTTATTCAGGTTTTTCTGTTATTTTGCTTATATCTCGAAAATGGTGTCTAATCGCAAAAATAATGAAAAATTTCGCCCCCTTTGTGAAATTCTTAAACCCCTAAAACTCAATATGTAGGTAATCATTTTTCACCTTTTCCATACAAAAAGTGAAAAATTTCATTTTCCCATTCCATTTTTATACTTTGTGGCCGTCGAGTAAAAAGTTTTCTACTGTCTATAGAATGGTGATTACAAAATCAAATTGTCTTCACTACCTTAGACAACTTTCATTTGTCAGTGCGATTTTGACAGTTTTGGTTAGAAAACTTTATTCTGAAATAGTCTACATAAAAAAGGACCTAGACAACGATCGGTAGAAATGAAAGACAAAATGACAGATTGTAGAAAGATTTTTACGGTGCGATGTCAAAAACGGAGAAACGAAATGTCACTTTGTATAGAAATAGCTGTGTCTATTCTTCCAAGATATAGAAAGCGTCATGCTAAGCCTGCTGAAATGGACGAGCTGGAATGAAATAGTAGACTGTCAATCCATTCATTGGACTGGATTGTTCACTGGAATGAGTGCATCGATGCCTGTTCACATTATTCCAGTGGCTTTCCAGCGCTGGTTTTGATCGCTGGACTGGAATAATGTGAACCAGGCATAATACTTTTAATGCCTTTATTTACGCTATATCGTCAACTAATCTGATCAACTGCTGGACAACATAGACATCTCCCAAGTTGCACTACAATGCCATGTTCTCCACCTTTTGCATCCAGTAGGTATACCCCCATCTACTACGAATTACGTCTGCGGTCATCTGCCGAACTTACAGCAAGCTTTGTCATCAAAATAAATGGAATCTTTTACTAGATGCCCCGATAAGATTGTCCGTACCGGGTATAAAATCCAAGGTAGGTTATTAGTCGAACGCGGAAGCGGTAGGGCAGCAATAATAAATCCCGGTAAGAAACTAGGAAGACAGCGCATTCAATGTCACAAGCATTACAATATTGTTAAAATATGGAGATGGAATCTTCCTGCATATTATATTGTGTGTCATGTTTCCATTCTTCCTGATTGTAACTACCTGACAAATCCATTCCACTGATATATTCACCGTCAGTATGCTAAAGAAGCGGATACCTAAGGAATTCACATCAAAAGAACAGGCTCGAGTATCAAGCAGAGTCGTTAATTCTAGACTTTTATCTAGCTAGACCAAATTCGCCATGATCTTTTGTTGTAGTTACGTTATTTCTACATAATTAAATGTCTTTGTTTCTTCTAAATCATTAAGTCCACTGATTCATCTTTAATGCAATTCCTAACTCAGTAAAGAATGCTCCTAGCAATATTTATAACAAGCCTTTTCCGAGAAAATAAACTAAATGCCATTTTTTGCAGGCTATCGACTATCCAAAAAGTTCTTGCATCTTTTGTTATCATTAATTCCGTTCAGCAGTATTGTATCGCTTCAAAGCTACAAATTCCAGAAAGAGAACATTCATAATCCAATGTTGACAATTGGTCTACACGTACTAGCTACTTCCCGGTCGTGTGTGTTAGGAACCACCATTTATCACTTAAGGCGATATGCATAAAAATGAACAGTTGTACGCCACAGATTTATGGACATTGGACATAATTGATATTGCATAACTTCTAACAACAATGTTTGTTTCAGAGACAAACGTAAGTTAGATTTGCCCGCTTTTCATTCTTTAGTTAGATAGATCTCGAAACTCGAAACACAAACAACATAGTCGAAAGGAGTTACAGATCTGATAAACTCGTGTGTCCTTGGGTATAGGGCAAATGCTACAAGTCCTTAAAAGCAAAATAACGATCGCTGATCGCTACAATAAGAGAAAATGTTTGGCCCTCACATTCTCACGAGATTGCCAATCAAAGTATGATGTCGTGGGGTCAAGCAGGAGCTTGCAACCTATCTTTAGAAGTGCAAATATAAAACATTCAGGAAGTTTTCATCCAACTTCATTTTTCCGTACCAGTTTCTCGTACAAAACATACGAAATAAATTAAAAAAAGGACTTTATGCGACAAAAAACGGTCAACGTTTTGGCGGTTTCCAAAAATGGAGCGATATTGTCTTCTGTCAAAGATAAAGAAAATCTGAAAAAAATCAAAATCAAAATATTGTATTTCACATAAAGCTGCATGGGCACTAATGAAACGTCAGAAGCTAGGTGCACGATTCCAATTGGTCGTTTCCTACGGAGAAGAGCCGGCAAGAAATTCAATACTAACTCTTTTAAAAATAATTTGCTTTTCCTTTTTTTTATTACAGTTTGAATATGTATGGGTAGCCAGTGTAGGCCTGTCAACAAATACCAGGTACTTAACAAAATAGATAATGGTCTACAAAACTTCCAAAAGATCCCATTTTTACAGGCCTAATAGGCGCATTAGGAAACTGATGTTTCTTCAAAGTACAATCATGAGCTTGTGTAAATTTTAGGAACAATGCATCAGGATCTGTTCCTGATGTAAAAATTTAATGTCTCGGATCGAAATAAGATGCACCATAAACATAAACATGATGACGTAGGGAGTTGTTTGAGGAGCAGATGTACGCAAACGTGACTTACGTTTCTTCGTGAGACATTATGCAGATGAAGTGGTTGAACAGCTAACAAGAACAAGAGCCTTGTTTGTAAACTACTCTAAACTATGTTTATTTCTTCTCCCTTATTTTTATTGCACCCTTTTTTTTTGGTTCTCTCTCTGGGCGGAGCGGAAGGGCGTGTAAGACTCTTACTGACTAAAACCCACCCGTGTTCCTTCAGTCGCCTGTACGCCAGGGCCACGGTAACTCTTTCGAACAATCCGCGACCCCGGCAGGCATTGGCCCTATCGGACCCCGTCAATTATGCTGACATCTCTTTGAGGCGCGCGTGGAAATTTTTATTGCACCCTGCCAGGAAGATGTCACGGATGACTTGACATCCCAAAGTCGGCAGGTGCTACCACCTCGTCTGTCCTTAAATTCTCAATCATCAGGATAATAATCAAGATACAGACATCCGGAGCTAGTATTATATAGGGCATGTGGCATTCCATTCATGTCACAGATTCATGTCAACAAAGATCTAGTGAGAGCGGAAGAGGAAGATACGCAATAAAAAGTATAGACAATAATCGTCATAGTGAGCAGATAGCTTCAAACGTGACTCCTCACGAGACGTAGTAGGAACCTTTATGACTGTGGGTGTGAAGTACTTTAGTTATTAACGGGCTATAAAATATTTCCTTAGCCGACTGCAGAATTGGCACAATTTGTATTCTTTTAGAATGACATGAGAATTTCCTGCATTCGTCGTATCAATTTTGCAGTAATTCGTGTTTTCGTGAAGGGACTGACTCATCTCAATCTAACTCTTTACAGCAGTGATTTTATCAATCTATTGATTCAATTACTACCTACCCTTCTTCGTTATTATTTTAAAATAAATTGCCTGAAAATTCTATTTGTGTTAAGTCAGTCTAAAGACTGTTGATGAGGATATTTTAAACACTGTTTGAATTACTTTTCCAGAGACATTTTGTCTACCACTCTGGTCGACGGAATCTGACTACGACAAATCCTAAAAAGTCAACATTTTGACCATACGATGACATCAGGTTGAAGATAATCCTGATGTAATCTCATATTTTTAGACAAAAACAACACCGAATTTAACCTCCAAAAATAGTACGCGAAATATGGCAAAGTGTTGGTAACCTACGCACAATTTGCGATGGACATTAAGGAAATGGAACATCATAAGTGGGCTTCGAGAGGACGAAATTCGCGCAGTGTGTCATGACAGTGACCTGTATACAAATACGATTTGTAATGGTATAAAGTGGTATCATCTTCATAACTGTTATAGCTTCTGGACGAGTTCATGATGATGGTTGGATTTCTAGACAAGACCACAACCAGTGGCATATTTACCCTAGTGCCAAGAGGGCCATGGCCCGGGGCGGCAGACAGCGAGGAGCGACGCAAGCCTCCCCCCGCAGCCTGATTTATTTTCTTGATACAAGTTCTACTTATATTCTAGCCTGCCGCCCCGTAACTTCTATATCTGTAGGAATGGACAAAAAAAAACCCGTCTGAGATGGGGTGCTAGAAGTTTTGAGCTCGCTCCGCTCGCTCTTGGACCTAAATTCTCTAGCTTCTATGCAAAAGTCGAAACTTCAAATTCTCTATTCGCATGAATGCTCAAAACAAATTCTAATCTATCCGAGGTGCTAAAATTAACGAGCTCGATTCGCTCGTTCTCATACTAGGTATTAGTTATTTTTGTAAAATCACCATTAAATCACAACTACTGCCGTGGTAGCGAAGATTTTACCTGTTTTTTTTTTGTGTTAAATTGCGGGTCGGCAAACCTTATTTCACTCATTGTCACTCTCCACAACGAGACTTACCTATTTGAAGGTTTAGGTTAAAACCTAAGTCTGCATTCTGGTTTCGATTTAGATGGCACAAGCTACACACAAAACTGGGAGACTACATTTAGCTCATTGATGAACTTCTAGCACAAGTATCTATTACGAATCATGGTGGATCAGATTTAATAGGTTACGAGGTTTAAAGCCTTAGGTACAGTTTTCTCATCAGGAATGGGTTACTGTGGCTCCAATTATGTCCGAATTTAAACCAAGTTTTAAGGCGGAGCTTATTCTTTTATTCAAACAGTGGTACTAAGAAACAATCGTAAATAGGTCAAAATCACATCACACTTGTAACGATTTACAAGCGTTTACCAACGTCCGGTGTGTCGGTAAGTGCACTACTAATATGGGTCAAGCTATCAAAGACGCCGCAAGGATCGTTGACATGCTCCTGAGTTCACTGAGATACAGTTTTGGTGTCAATGATCTAAATGGACCTACGATCATAGGTCTTAAAATACTCGGAGTGCGTTTTGTGATTTATAAGACGTTTGATTGATCGTTTTATGCGTGTGGGCACGTGGATTGCGTGTTTTGAGTCATAAAGATTCATTATGTTACTCCGACTGCAGAATCTGTGCTTGACTTTCAGGGCTGACTAAGTCTTTATTTTGGTTAAGAATCATCATGACTTCTTCACTGAACGAAACTTTGAAATGAACATCGATAATAATTACACCTCAGTGGATTTGGGTGTTTCAAAGTAGTGGGTTGTGCTTGTGAAGTATTTATTTTCAAACCTCCATGAAACCCGGTGATTTCTAAAGTATGACACCTCTTAATTCTTTATCCCGAGGGCGGATTGTTATCATCACAGGGTTTTAGAACCGCTCAATGGTAATTATACAACTGTTTTTGTTTACATCATGAACCTCAGAACGGCCAAGTCTTTGTGTGGTCTAAGGTATTTGGTACCTCAATTAATGATAACGTTATTTCTGAAACAATGTCAAGTATAGAACAAGAGGGGATTGATCTGAGAAATAACAGCTCCTTGTATGACCTCATTCGAAACCCTCATTAATTTGATGAGCTGGATGATGCAAATGATATGGTAGGTCTTCCTAATCTACCGATTCAGGTAGGCGATCAAAGCTTAAAAAATAAAGCAAGGCTAATAAGCAATATTCGGGTTCGTTTAAGTACCAAACTTTTAAAGAAATGTTTACGACACTGTTACGGATCGTAAAAGACCAAGATCATCAGAAGAAAGGGAGGTGGGCTTTGCCCTGCAATAAGACAATATTACAAGCCCATAAACCTAAGGATATCTATAAGATTTTTTAAAAGCACAGCTCCGCTGTCGCCTCTTTATAAAAGAGTGATTCATTCATCAAGAGCTGGATTTATGTAAACTTTAGAAAGTAACACTACAAAAAATATAGGAGTCCTTTTCTCTATAGCGGGACACTATAACGTTTTGATCAGTTATGATGTTACCTTAAGTTTTAAGCGATGACAGATTCCTAGTGCTAAAGCCATATTTTTCTTGTACAATTCTACAAATTTTACACGATTACCGATATTGTATATCTAAAAATAACATAATATAACGACTATTTTTCCCCGAAGGATTAGGCAGAGGTATAGTTATTATTATAGTATCACCACATATCGCCTGTTACGTTAAAATCCCATGTTATAATGTTAATTTCCAATGTTTTATATTAACAAATAATAATAAAACATTTACCTTTATTATCGGACCTGGCAGGCAGCGCAGGCGCAGCGTTTACCGCGTTCACGGCAATCGCGCATGCGTAGAACAAAGCTGTGCGCGCGTACGACATGCGTGCAGCGGCGGTCACGATTGAAGGACTGATGGCAACTCGGCGGCAACTCTCAACGTTCAAGTTTAATTGTGCACACAATTGGAGAAACGGTATAGGGCTGCGAGTAAGAAGCAATTCAAGGTTGAGACTATACGAAGTCCTACGTAATTTCATACCAGAGTCATCGAAAATAAAGGCTTTTTCTCCTGAATTTCTGCCCACCCTAAGGTTGTGCCCGTCAAAACAGACAGAACATCCTTAGGTCATCATCCTTCTGCTCTTATCCCAATTTACTTGGGTGGGCATAAGTTGTCGTCGGCTCAGCATGTCCTCTGTGTCATACATCTTCGTTAGCCGTCGTCTCCGTAGGCACCCCTTTCTACTCATATCATCTTTTACTAAATCCGTTCACCGTTTCTGTGGTCTGTCCCTGCTTTTTTAGCTATTCATACAAAAATCTTTACTCTCATTTTCCTCAGCATGCCCCACACCATGAAAACCGACTTTCACTGTTCACATAACATCTTGGTCGGGCAGAAACGAGCCATCAAGCGCCACTGCTGCAGAACTAGATCGCCGAAGAAATCCCAGAATATGTAAATACATTCTGTTTTTGTTCCGCTGATTTTCAAGCCAACATTCTCCAGCTTCTGTTACCATTTCTATAATCTGCTCTGGATCTCAGGTCCATCTTCAATGCGAGGACATCCCGAGGTAGATCTTTAAAACACCTACAAATTTCAGGCTTTATTATAAATTCGCGCATCACTGATTACTTTCCCTTACTCCTCGATTTATTTATTTTGACAGTTTCTTTGATTAGTCAGTTTGTCCGATTGGATAGTTTTGCGGTAAGAGTATATGTTCTTTGGATTAGAGAGTAGTGTCAACTCGACAATTTCCAGTGTTTGCCAGTTCCCTTCAGAATCAGAATCAAAAATGTTTATTTGCAAGAAAATACATAAAAATTACAGGGAAAGATTTTATATCCGAAAAGATATTGTATTCTGCCTGGCTTGGTTCGACAGTTTGGTAGGTCTAGGTACTAGGTACATTCAAGGAAAAATATATTTTTACGTTTAAACAAAGTGGCCAATGTAAGAAATCCAATTCAATACAATTTTAAATCAAACTTACAAGTTGGTTTTTTAAAATCCCAATTATAATAATACTTATTAAAAAAAAAAAAACAGTATTATGAGTCCGCGTATCGCTGGTCAATTTGAAAGCAAGAAAGAAAGGAATTTCCATCACTCGTCAGTTTATTTTAATTTATTATGTAGGTATGGTGCCACCAGGCAGGAGACAGTAGGAGACAGGAATGATACGAGGCCTCCAACCTACAGGGGCCTACAACATATGTAAGCAAAAATTCGTAAAGTATTATACAAAACCTCAAATTCTCACTGATAAGAGGCCCGTAATAAATGAATACCTAATGAAAATATGAAAACTAACGTATTTTGGCTTCTATGGCTTAACTAAAGCTGACCCGACAGACGTTGTCGTGTCCAAATTTCAATAGTTCATACAAAAATCCTATAAAAAGGACGTTTAGTTTTTACCGAACATTTTCGATAAGAAAAAAAATTTCCCCAGGAAACCTAATTGATATATTACGAACATTTTAAAATAAAAAATAGACGAACCGGTCCAATCGTTCGCAAATGATGCGCTTACCAACAAACAGCATTTCATTTTTATTTTTACTATACAGGGTGACTTGTAATTTGACGTATTCCTTCCAGGTCATGATAGTGTGACCCATTTGTAACAATTAAGCAAGCAAGCTTATACTTAAAAATTGGGTTTTCTCTAATCCCATGAATTTTCGCCTAGGCTATAAGGGGTACCTAATTGTTGCAAATTGGTCACACTATCACCACCTGGAAGAAAAACGTCAAATCAGAAGTCATCCTGTATAGATAAAGATCGAATATAAGGCTTCAAGGTACAGGCGCTTTCCAATTCTCAAGTCTAGCTTTCTTTTACTAAAATTACAATGAAATCTAAATCAATCCTGGTCCAGAATGCTACTATTTTCGAGCTCGCTTCGCTCGCTCTTCATTGAAAAATTAACCTATCTGCGTCAGGATGCTCCAATTTTCGAGCTCGCTTCGCTAGCTCTTATATTCTCTTACTAAAATAACAATGACAGCTTAAGCTCCCGATTTAAGAAGCACTTTGAATTATTTTGTTAAAAAAAATAACCTCCTTTCTAAGTTGGGTTTATTTATTTTTTGCTAACATGTAATCTTTCATTAATATTCTGATGGATTTATATTTTGCTGAATTAAGAAGTCCAAAAAGACAGTACTTCCTCTTCACATAATGATAGCCTAATTTAGCCAGGTGTAGGCGTACGCATAATAGGCAGATAAGGCGGTTTTATAGTGTTGCATTTAAATATAATTAGCGCATACATAAATTGGGACAATTTTACTCTTGTACTTTCTATAAGTTTCTTCCAATTTAGGTTTGAGTCTAATGTTAGGCCTAAAAGTGTAAATTCGTTTATTTCTTGTAATTGTAGTTTTTGCGTTAATATATTTAGATTTATTGGGATTCTTGGGTAAGTTCTGATTTGGCATTTTAGTATTAGATAAGTTTATTTCTAAGTTATGTTCGTTTAAACGTTGCTCAGTTTCTGTGAAAGTTTATAAAATAGCTAAATGGTCAACATTCGCGGGCGTTTTAAATAATAAAGAAACATCGTCAGCGAACAAAATACACGAAGAGCTTATTTTTTTTTTTTGGCAAGTCTTTTAAACGCGAGCGAGCGATTTAATTATAAAGCGATACAAAGGTTCGCTGCAGTCGGGTAAAAGGGGCCCCCAACATATGTTGATACAGGGCCCCTTTACCAGCTACACCACTAGCTTGGGGTACCTAGTGTTTTTTTCAAAACAGTCGCGATAAGCTGATCAGTAAATGGCAACAGAGGCCAATCTTGAATTTTCGAATTGTCTGTAGGTAATGTGAACTCGTAGAACTATTTTTGGACTTGGATTCTGGCCCCTAAACAGATTTCTTTCTATTAATAAAACACTTCCATAAAATAAGATCGAGGCCTGAAAAAAGTATCTATTTCAAACCTCTTTGAACAAATTACCTATGGTTGCCTAAAGCAAAATTTATAATCTGTACCTACTGGTTAGCAATAAAGTAAAAAAATCCAAACCTATAATTTTAGATAAAATTCCAAATTTCCAAGTGTAATGTGTTTTTAGAGTATGAAACTACAAAAACCACTTCATTCAGTAAGAAGGAAAACTTGTGATTCACATGGCACGCTAAAAAGAGTTACGGCAGAAAACCAAAGTCTTCGAGAACAGCTACTCGAAGCCACTGATAAGCAGCATCAGGAGATGTCAAGAGCTATAGACCTCAAGGAAAAAAATGCGTATCTAAAGACCACGATACATGACTTGAAACAAGAAGCCTGTAAACTTCGGGAGTACAATAGTATCTAATTTGCAAAAATAAAAACAATGCGTGGAATCGTCGACTTGAGACTGGTTTCCCTACAAGCCGAGAATGAGGCATTGAAAAAGCTCATTGTGCAAGCAAAAAAGTTAAGAATGGAAGCGTCCAAACATGCTGAGAAGTTAGCTGAAGCTAACTATTATTTAGAAAACTGTCTTGCCGAAGCGTATGTTGAATTATACAATTTGAGACATGGATACAAAGCGTATAAACAAGAATTTCGCCATAAAAATTAATGAAAATAATCGATGTGTAGTCACAATGATCCGTTGTTACAATAGTATTATCGTGTACCTTTTCGTTATTGAATGTTTATTAATAAATACAAATTTAAAATTGCGTTATCAATTTTTTTTATGGAAACGCCATGAACCCAGACGTTATACCCGAAGTATAGAACTGTTTAAAAGAAGATGGATGTATATGGCTGACTTTATTCTGCAATAAGTAAGTTTTTGAACGAAGAAGCGATACCACAAGAATGGTACAATAGTTTACTAGTAGCCCACCTTCAAGGATAACGGTGATGTGGGTAGGTACAGACTGCAACAACTATCGAGGGAAAAGGCAAGGCAGTTTGGCTTTATGCCAGGTCGAGGAACAGTGGACGCCAATTATGCACTCCGCCAATTGTGCGAGAAGTACAGACGAGCACGCAAAAACGTGCACTTGATGTTCATTGATCTGGTGAAAGCGTATCTTAGGATACCTCGGGATGTGTGGTGGTAAGTTTGACCGGGAAGTATGTAGAGTTAGTTCGCGCTACTCTACTCAAGTCTGGCAACACCAACGAGTTCAATGTTGCCGTAGGCTTGTACCAAGGGTCGGCTTTAAATCCTTACCTTTCCTGTTGATTAAAGACGCTCTGACGTCGGACATACAGGAAAAGGCACCCTGGTGCATGCTGTTTGCCGACGACATTGTTCTTGTCGGTGAAGATGGACCTGAGATCTAGAGCAGATTGGAGAAATAGCAACAGAAGCTGGAGAATGTTCACTTGAAAATCAGCAGAACCATAACCGAATCTACATCATCATCATCTCTCTACTTTTAGGGCCATAGCGCTTGATGGCTTCTCTAACCCTACAAAAAATTGCGGTATGGTATACAACGTGCCGCTATAATACAATGGCGACATTAAAACACGGGTGGGGCCAGTGGCCAAAAAACATTTTAAAAAAGTAAGATAAAATAATTCGTAAATTCAAAACCCCGTCGCCCGACATAGGGCTCTTTCCTTCAATTCACCTACTCTTTGCACGTTATGGTTTTAATTTCATTGATGCGATGTTATGATCCGTGACCCAGGCAAATGACCTCTGTGCTACAGTTCTTTAAGTAGGTAGGTACATGTTGCTTCAAGATGCTATTTTAGACAAAACAACCGACTTCCAAAAAAACACTACAAATTGAAAAATAACTTTAATTTCGGAAGTCGGTGTCTTTGGATCTGTATTTTAGTTTTTTGCCATCGACTTCCGAAATTAAAGTTATTTTTCACTTTGTAGTGTTTTTTTGGAAGTCGGTTGTTTTTTTTGTAAAAAAGCTTTTTATTGTTCACTTTTTAGTGTGTCAGTTATTAATTTATCTAAGTTACAATAGAGTTATGTTAACTTCTCATCACTTTTGTCAAAATATTGCTTTTCCCGATGCAGGGTCCAGGGACGTTAATTGTTGAAGAGTTCTCCTGATAAAAACCAGAAGAACTGGAGCTGATGGTGAAGCCACCATTAGCTCCATTTCACCATATGCATTGTGATGAGCATAAATTGCTTAGCAACCATATTAAAGTAATCGAATCGCAACCCGTGAAATGCTTATTATTGAGTAGTTCCGGTGGCCACCTCTGGTCTTCATCATCAGTTCCACTTCACCGAATGGTGCTTTCAGAGACCAAATGCACAAGTTACTATAAAAAATACCCAAATCGCTATAGGTGTGCCTATAAAATTTGAAGATTTCCCTCGATTTCCATGGGATCCCCTATTCAGATTCTGAGTTTGTGACAATGGAATCACCTCGAGAGCATACACTTTCATACAAAAAAACATTTTCAAAACCGGTCCGCAATTGACGGCGAAATCGCTGAATATAGATTAAAAAAACATAAGTAGGGTCGTTGCGCTGGTTTTCGGCCTTTTAGTGGAGTTGTCAACTTTAAGGCACTAGAAAAAAATATTGCCATTATGTTAGCCTAGTGCTATTGATGTTAATTTATAGCCTACATAGTGTAGTTTCCGTTTTAATAGCTCATTGGTGCTACACCATGAAACTTTTTTTTATAATAATTTTTGATGTGAATAATGGGTAAATTGCTAGTTTTCGGCCACAAATTTTAAATTTCGGCCTACTAGAATGTTAGTTTACGGCCACTACTTTATATAGAATAGAAAGGCAGTACAAATTTGAAAAAATCGTAAAATAATTATAATAAATGTCGTTCATTGCTTTCTATATTTTGTATTTGCATTAACATTAATAAAATTATTATTAATCAGGTACAATCATAAGCTTTTTTTTAATCTTATCAAAATTGACAATAATGAAAATAAATTTACTTTAAGTATAACAGTTCCAAAACTATCAGTTACATTAAAATACGTAATCATAACTCTTCTCTTTTTAATCATAATATAACTTAAATAAAAGTCGGATTTCTTATTTTTAAGATATTTTTAACAATAACCTTGATTATTATAATCAGTCATCATCATCATCAGACTATATTCGTCCACTCCTGGACGTAGGCCTCTCTTAGTGAACGCTACTGAGCCCGATCCTCGGTTCTCCTCATCCATCTCTGCCAGCCGCCTTTCGCAAGTCGTCCCTCCACCTAGCCGGCGGGCGTCCCACACTACGTTTGCCTAAACGCGGTCTCCACTCTAGAACTCGTTTTCCCCAACGATTGTCGGTTCTGCGAGATATGACCAGCCCATTGCCACTTCAGCTTGCTTAGTCTTTGGGCTATGTCGGTTACCTTGATTCTCTGGCGGATAACCTCGTTTCGGATTTTATCCTTCAGAGACTCCAAGCATAGGTCTCTCCATTGCTCGCTGAGCGATTTTAAACTTGTGGACCAGTCTCACCGTGAGTGTCCACGTTTCGGCTCCGTAAGTCATAACTGGTAGGACGCAAGCGTTGAAGACTTTCGTCTTTAGGCACTGTCAAAATTGTTTCTACCGAACTGCATATTCTACCCGAGGTAAACATATTTGTGAACAACTTGAAGGGGGCCCACCGTCAATGTCAATCGGTCTCGGGGTAATAAGGTAATAATACATAACCTTGGTTTTGTCTATGTTCATCCCAAGACTGATACGTCGAGAGGTGACAGCTAGGTCAGTCAGCATTCGATCAAGATCCTGCAGTGACTCCGCCATAAGGACACTATCATCGGCGAATCGTAGGTGTGAGATATACTCGCCATTTATGTTTATGCTCGTTCCTTTCCAGTCCAACGTCTTAAACATATCTTCCAGAGCGCCAGTAAACAATTTCAGGGATATGACATTTCCCTGTCTCACTCTCCTGCGCGCTGAATATGTTTAGTCTGCCGGTTCTGTACTTGAACGGACATATTCGCGGGGTCATACAAGCATCTCATCACATCGATGTATCGCCAGTCCACTTTGCATCGCTGCAGGGACTCGAGCACAGCCCAGGTCTCGACAGAGTCAAATTCTTTCTCATAGTCCACAAAAGCAATATACTGAGGCTGGTTATACTCTTCGGTCTTTTGTATAACCTGCCGCACTGGATAGATGTGGTCTATGGTCCCGTAACCCGATCGAAACCCGGCCTGCTCTGGAGGTTGAAAGTCATCAAGTCTTCTCGATAGACGGTTCAAGACTACCCTCGAAAACAGCTTATAGACATGGCTCAGAAGCGGTTATGAGTCTGTAGTTTTTAAGGAGTCTTTAGGATAATCAGTCATCTTAAAGTTATTCTTATATTAAAATATTTGGTAATTATTTTCATTATTTCCTTAGGTTTTGGAGGAACCATTAAATATTTCATGAAATGACCGAAAAATAAGTGGCATTTGATTTTCGGCCGCCCTATTTGTTCATACAATTTTAAGTTGGCCGAAAACTGAATAATAATTATAGTCTTACTCTAGTTTTCGGCCACTGCCGAAATGGGTATTTTAGTCTCATTATTAACCGATAAAATTGCAGTACTTTGGTGGCCGAAAACTGAAAGCTAGTCACCTCATAAGGTTACGATTCATTACAAATGAAGAAAAGGATATTAGCGTGTAACCAAATAAATGAAAGACACAAAAGTATTTAGGCTGACCGCAAGCTATTTTTCGGCCGCATGGCCGACAACCAAATATTTGGAGAATTTTGTAAGTCACTTTCCGGCCACCTAATTTATCAACTTTTTCACTAAAATATTGCACTAATTAATGTGAAAATACGATGTTAAGTTATTTATACAGTTGAATATATGCACTTTATTAGATAGTCATAGTAAATTCAGCCCAAAACTTCCGTTTGAGTGGAACGCGCGCCACTATTTTTTTCGTTCGTTCCCACACATTTCGACAGCTCCTGTGCCGGCGTTGAATTGAACATTTTTTTACAAATTACGTGTTGTGGTTACCCGATTAAATAATGTTGCTAGATATAATACAACTATTTGAAAATGTATTAAAGTTCATTTAGTGCCATAAAATGTATTACAATCGTTATTAAATCAAATTTACGGCATCACCTGGTGCCAAAGGCCGAAATCCAGACCCGGCCGGCTTACCGGCGCAACGACCCTACATACAGCCGAACATATAACCTCCTCCTTTTTGGAAGTCGGTTAAAACTTTAAAATTATTCAAATATATATTCATAAAAACAAAACGCGAAACCGTATAAGTGTTAAATTAATGTCGCCATTAAAGCGACACTCAGTATCATCCAACTTAACAGCTTAGTTGACCAAAAATACTATAACGACGCTAAGTTAGCGGGTGTATAGGCGTACCTCCACACCGAAGTTACTTTTTATATAGCAACATTTTGCAACATAAACTTTTGCTAAGCTTACTAAATAACTTATGTTATCCATATTTGTTGCCCTACTAATACTAACACTTGCAAACGTTTTTTCACAAAAGTAAATTCGGTGTGGATGCACCTACCCAAATTAAACAAGAACTGACTGTAAAATCATTTATTAACCCTTAAACATCTATTCCCTCATCATCTTTTCCTTCTGGCGAGCCAACTTCTTCTTTGAGAGCTTCTTCTTCGCGGGTGCGTCGTCAGCTGGCGCGGCGCGTGCTACGGCGTCCTCACGCTCGCTCAGACAGACCTCGATGTGGCAGGGCGACGACATGTAAGGGTTGATACGACCGTGCGCACGGTATGTGCGTCTGCGCAGACAGGGAGCGCGGTTAACCTGCAGATAGATAAAGTCGGGATAAAAATTGGTTCATCCGATCATCGTCAGGCTTGTATTTTTGGCTGGAAGAATGTCAGTAATTGAGAAAAGAAAGTTCCATAGGAAAAACTTTCTTTATGTTAACCACTTCTCGCTGTACGCCTTCTGAAAACAGTGATTACGAGAAACTAGTAACACTGACAAGCAAGAAGGCAATATTATGAATCATTTGCCTGCCCTAATCCCAATTTGTTTGGGGTTGGTGCACCATTTTTTCTCTTCCATACTTCTTTCTCTATTATTTGTTAAAGAGTTTTCACTAGTTATAACTATCCATTACAAGTGAATTTCAATTTTATCCACCATTCATAAAACGAATAAAAATATTTAACCATTTTGAACATGCACTAAAAAAGGAATAATGAAATAATTCATGCATTGTACTGCAAAATAATAAATAATTATAATTGAATTAGGGAAACCAGTCATGAAACACTTCACTTCGTATTTAGATCAATGAAAGTTTTGATTTTCACCTGAAAGCCACTAAATAAGAAAATTCTACATGACAAGACAAAGTTTATGTCGTTGCAAATGTACTAGAGTGACTAATTAAATAAAGAATGGCTGAACAGATTTTCTTTGAAGACATCTTGCATAAAGACGCTTTCCATAGAACATCATTTTTATGAAATAGATGCTCGTTTTCACTACTACAACTGCCACTATACTTGGACCATTACAAATGCAAAGTTAGTCTTTTAAGCTATTGCATAGCTTTTATCGCGGGCTTTGAGCGCGGCGACAGAATCAAGAAATTCCGTAACGAAAATAAAACCTAACACCCCACTCCGCCTACTATGTAGCTTGGCCGAGCGTTTACTTAACGTGTATGTATATGATACGACTGTACTTGAATTAATATCAAAGAAAAAAAAATACTGCAGAAATACTGCATAAATAAATAATTATAATTGCATAAGTTGATAAAAAATGCTATGCAATAGCTTTACCGCGGCAGTCCCCAGAGTGCCACATGTGTTGTTTTTTTTTTTTATCAGACCTGTCGCTTACGCTTACATCCCTTATGTAGCATTGCTATTGCTAGTGTTATGCATAACTGTTGTATCGATATTGGCATAATGATTTAACCTTTGCATTTGTTATCGCTCTAGTATACTAGTAAGACACTACAAAATTCAATAGCACAAGCAAAACAACTATATAGGAATCGGCGCTAAAGAATGGTCATAATTATTATGAATCTCATCAAAACAAATTAAACTGACTAGGCTGCTTAGGCAGCACAAAGAATCCTTGGACATTACATTTGCCCAACATAATTTGCAGTATAAAGGACTAGAAAATCATTTTGTTCTGTTGCTTTTCAACTGGTATGAATGATACTGTTCTGCAGCTGATAATGCTGAACTAGCTCAAAGTAATGATTTAATTAAGAATTCCATTAATTATAAAAGTGGATAAACAATTGAAATTCAATGTAAACCTAGTCTTAAAAGCCATTGTTTTTGTGTGGATCCATGTTTGAATTTTAACAAGCTTTTTTGTGTATAAATTCACGTCCTCACCTCATTTATCAAAACTGGAATTAAGCAACAAATGTAGCATATGGCCTGTATTCATTGACAGCCTTATTCTAAAATTCAGGACTTACTGTCAAAACTGCAAAGGAAGTTCTCAAAATTCAATATCATAAGTTATTGTTAACTATAGTTTTTAATTTAAGAATTTTTTGATGCCCTATGATTCCTTTCCTTTTTTTTAATTTATTGTTATTTAGTTGTACATACTATTAATATTATTTGTAGAATCTAATAAATTTGCTTCTTGAATAAAAAACATTATAGTTTCAGAATGAATATTCACCTGAATGTGATCAATGACAAGCCTGTCAACGTCCAAGCCTTTATAGTCAGCGTTGGATTCAGCATTTCTCAGCAGCTGGAGTAAGAACTCAGCAGACTTCTTGGGCCAACGTCCCTGTGTGGTGCCAAACTGCTTGGCTTGTGCACAACGACCAACACCACCGTTGAAACGGCGGAACGGAATGCATTCCTTCTTCTCTGTAACATTCTTCAGGTAACGTACAGCGCGGCGCAGGGGCAGTTTCCTGATCGCCATGGCTGTCTCATATGTGTTCTGAAAGATACATAAAGAAAGACATTAGTTTTTGTAAGTAGACAAACTTTGATTTGCCTACCTCCAGCAGTTGATTGACTGCAGATAAATTAATTGTAGTTATACATGGATTACTTGTTTGTTAATTGCTATATAACACGGTTTTCAAGAGTGCATAAAAATATATTTTCGATATTTGGCACAGGGGAATGCAATTTCCTCTTTGCCACAGTATTCCTCAGACATAGTATGACTAGCACTGTTTTTGAGGTTATCGCCTCAACATTATTCGGCAACTGTAAAAATATCCAAAAGAACAACTGACATTTCATCAGATTCAAATGCGGTAACAGTAAAACACTACTAGATAGTGCTTGTCAAACTAACCTAAGAAATCATTATCGCGCAAGTTTGTTTTTATACCCCAAACTCTCATGTAAAAGCAGTAATTTCGTGAATTTATAGTTTCTAAACGACATAATGTAAGAAACATAGTGAAGGAATGTCAGTCCATGTGGAATCGATAACTTGTATACAAATAAGTTTTATGGTTTACCTTGAAGTGAACACGGAGGTTGGAGCCACGCGCTTTACATGACTTCGCTGGATTATCAGGCTCCTTAGAATAACGCCCCATGTTTAGTTTCTGAAACACAGAGCGGCGTATGTCTCAAACTCTTTCGAACATAGGTTATCATTTTATAACATTCCGGCTTTTCATATATTTAATAAAATAAACACATGAGCAACAAGAATACACTGTCCTTAAATACACCATAACTGGATTTAATTCAAAATTAAGTAGTTTTCACGATTAAATTAGATTTTAACAAACACGAAACCAACCTCTCAGGAGAAAATTTAACAGGAAAAGGAATAGACAAGACGTTTTGACAACTAGAGTTTTGACATTGACAACTGTGACAAAATGCTGCCAGCTAAAATATTTTTTTTTTTTCGAAAAAAGTTGTCTATGCTGATGTACACCTGTATAGTGTGCCCAAGATGTATCGTGGCGAAATAGTAACAGCCGCACGGGTCGATCGAAGCTTAAGTTTCGCTTGCTAAGGTCGGTCAGAGGATGGGTGATCCATATCAAATCGAGATAGTCCGTGCCTCGGAAAGCACGTCAAGCAGTTGCTCCCTGCTGTCATTTATAGATGTTTGACAGTCGTTTCTAGTTAGAAGCCCAAAAGTCTGAAAACCAGTCTTAACAAGATCGGTCAGATAGGTAGTCGCTCCATGTAAAAGAATAGCATTCAGTTTAGTTGGGAAAAGACTAGGTAGATGATGATAGTGTGCCCAAGTCAAGATGATCGAAAAAAATGTTAAATTTAAAAAGCACACATAAAATCTTCTAAAAAGTAAAGACAAATAAAAGTATTGGCCCTTTGAGTTATCTCGATCGAGGCACCTTTCAAACAAAACAAAAATAAACAGAATCAGTTCAGCCTTTTAGGAGCTACGAAGCCGCAGGTAGATACACAGATACACAGATATACCCGTTAAACTTATAATAACCCTCTTTTTTCGTCAGGGCTAATAAACATTATTTTGAAGACGTATTGACACGGATGTTACGAGATGAGAACGTAACGTGAGGCGTAGGGTGACCTTGCGTAATTAAGTGACACACCTAATTCCACAACATGTTTTGAATCTAATACTAAATTATATTATCAGAAGAGTTCATACTTTTAACATAAACCTTATGGCCACGCAATAAGTCTTCTATTTGTGAGTAAAAGTCTGGTTCAGTTGAGCAAGTGAGATAGCAACAATCGGCATTTTTTTACTCAATCCGCAGTTTTGTTTACCACGCGGCAATTGAAGTTTTGATGCATCATATTATAGCGAATTTTAATTGAAAAAGTAAAAATTGATTTCAACAAAACTTATACTTATTAGTGAGTTAAGCTTGAACTTTGTGCTGAACGCATACCATAGCCATCATAAAAACGGGTTTTATCGACGGAAGAATAGACAAAAATTACGTTCCGTGAAGACAGTACGATGGCAGCAAAGTAGAAAGAGTCAACTGCAATTTTTACGAAATTCAGTAGTTTATTCACGTTTTTCTTTTATTTTGCTTATATCTCGAAAATGGTGTGTCCCATCGCAAAAATAAAGAAAATTTTTACCCCCTTTGTTCCCTAAAACTCAACATGTAGGTAATCATTTTTCACATTTTCCTTACAAAAAGAGAAACATTCCATTTTTCCATTCCATTTTTATACTTTGTAGCCGTCGAGTAAAAAGTTTTTTAATGTCTTTAGCATGGCGATTACAAAATCAAATTGTCTTCACTACCTTAGACAACTGTCAGTTGTCAGTGTGATTTTGACGTTTGGGATAGACAACATTCTTCTGAAAAAATCTATATATAAAAGGACCTAGACAACGATCGGTAGAAACGAAAGACAAAATGACGAATTGTAGAAGGATTTTTACGGTGCGATGTCAAAAATGGAGAAATGAAATGTCACTTTGTATAGAAATAGCTATGTCTTGTCTTCCAAGAAATATAAAGCGCCATGCTACGCCTGCTGCAGTATAAATTATTAGCCAATAAACATCGATCACTATTATAGAACTTATAAGTTAACTTTTAGTGATCGATGCCAATAACGCATATTTTTTACTTAATTCCTTATTTTATTCATTGGAGAAGTCGATTTTACAAGTTTTGAATTGAATACTGCTACGGAATTAACCAAAGTAATTTGAATAAAGAAGATGTGATACTATGATATTATTAAGTATTTTTAATTATTACTAGCAAAAGCATAGAGACTCAAATTTCTTTAAACCAAATGAGCGGTTTGAGTTCAGCTACAGACAACTTTTCAATTATTTTATCACGGAATTAAGTAAGCTTTATTTTACTTAGGCACTTATTAGTTTTTTTTTTCAGATTATGGTGTATAATTTTTGAGTATTTTACTACGTTGATTACAATCATGCTGTTTGATTGTATATCTGACGATTGAAAAATCGGCCCTTAGTTAAGGTTTCAAATTCTGACACTTTCCATGTCAAATACTAGATTTAAAATATTGAAATCACCGAAAATAACGAAATATTGAAATAAAACTAAACTTATGAATGAACACGAAATGGAACGAATGAACGAATTGTCCAATTTATTGAAGGCCGTAGGGACCTAGCTATGATGACGCCATCTACAATTAGCTTTGCCCGACCTTCCCCATTGGGTTTGACCATCCTTCCCAATAAAGTAGGTAGTACGGGGTTAAAATTAAAATAGTATTCATAATAGCAGGTACATAATTTGTATTGGCTCTAATCATTGGCTTACTATGACTACAACTTTATTGATACATAGTAATGCCTCATAGACAAAATAGATGGCGCTACGAGTCTCGCCTTTTAAAAGAATTATAGAAAATCTGGTACAGGCAGTGGTGAAGTATATGTACTATCACTACCGTGGTTAGATAATATAAATGTATTACTCTTTGTTGTTATTCTTTGAAATATAAACTTTTGTTTTCATCCAATCAACCATATAACAAAAATTAAAATGAGGAAAAAAATACTAAAAACTTTTTTGCATACTTTATTATTTGTGCTGCTAATATTACCACTACATTTTGATACTGTAATTACAATAAATATTAGTAAATTGTGATATGTAATCAAAAGTAATTTAAGACAAAATGTATTTTTAACAACCCTGATTTCGAGCTAAATTACTGTTGTTTAGCATTTCATGTGAGTATACAGATTTTTTACTGAAATAGAGTTTAACTAAACAATTTAATACTACTACAAATTGTTATCATAATTTTATATTAGCTATTTACAATAAAATCGTTTAGCTTATAATAAAGTGCACGATCTACATTTTTTTTACATTATTAAATAAAACTAAATAGAGTCGTTGACTAGGTTACCATTATTATAACTAGGTTCTATAAATCAATGAATTAAATTCATTACAATTGCTTTTTATGTTACACTACGAAGTATTTTTTCTATTTAACTAAACTACTTAGATAGGACTAGATTCTGTTTATTACTCGTGGTTTTGTGACTAGATCCAACGATTTTTATTATAGTGCAATGCACCAGGGAAACCTGTTTGCGGTTTTGGTTTATTGACTGATTTTTACAATGTAGCAACACTAGGCTTAGCGGTCAAATCTTAAAAATATGAATCAGCGCCCTCTAGCGGTCGACATTTTACTTTGCTACAAAATAATACAATGTATTCAGTAAATTATTGCATGCAAAAATAATCATTCCTGAAATATAATTTAGGTGAGATTATAATTATTAAACCCGTGATTTGGAAGTTGAGACAAATCAGGGACTAAAATTGCAGTGCGTGTTTTTCTCGTGCCCGCTTGTGGGTAAACTGTGGAAATGTAGGAAAAGTGGCTCCTGTCGGGGGGGTTGTAGTCCTGCAACTGCATGCGGGCACGGTCAGTATCTTGAACGAAAATGATTGCAAGCAAAATTAATGTGACAAATAGTCTAGCGCGCGTAAACTGCTGTGATTGGTTGACTAATTTATCAATAGCCAATCACATCATTTGACTTGCGTTTAATTTTGACGCATCGGTAATTTTTGTTCAAGAAACTGGACATAAGATCGCACCGTGAAATCTTAGCCTAAGTGTATTGATTTACAATGAATTAAGACTACAGATATATATTTCTTGTAGGAAGTATTGGCTAATGCGGCGCGGGTGCGGGCGGAGGCAGTAGAGGTAAAGGCGCGACGCAGGCAACGCAGTCTCTATCTGGAAAAAAAGAAAATAAAGTCAGATAAGTACATATGTTGAACCATTTTGATGCAACAATAGCTCAAAGTTTGAGGCGCAGAATGGTGAGCGAAAGTTCATAAGTAGGTAGGTACCTACCTAAGAATACCGTTGCACTGACGCGTCGCTCTAACTATAGGTACCCACTTTAGCAGAAGCGTATTTTGAGTAGTTTGAGGGGATACTAGACTTCGATCTCCAGCGGGGCGAGCACGGCCACTGTGACATGGCTTGAGTCACAAATTTTATCACAGTTTGGGCAATAAAACCGTCCTTACCGTAACCGTATGTCTTGTCAAAAACCTCTTGGGTACGTCCATGCTCGCCTCCCAGAGATGATGTCCGTAGCGACTCGGAGCAAGTTCATAGTCTATTAGAGTAGCAATGGGAACGCATCTGCGTCTATTTTCATCAAAAACTAACGCTTTTTATGATGTATCTGATCTACATACCAAACCAATTCCCTTTATGATTACATTATAATATTAATTATCAAAATAATACCCACCCTATTACAGGAAAAAGAAGTCAAACACAATAGCCGTAAAAAAAAACAACGGCAATAAAACATAAGTAGGTAAGTAGGTAGAGATACTCCTGCACCACCAGTTGCAAATGAGATGTTCGGTTCTGCGACTTCACAATTCTGTGAAATGTACGAAAACATCGATCCTTGTCTCGCGGTACCGGTAACATAATCCGTATATAATTGCGGCTCCCGGTACTGCTAATTAGAGCTTGTACGCTAGTAAATATGGACGCTCCCTTGAATTAGGTAATATTGATATGAAACCCTTCATTGAATGGAATGGAAATGTAGGCAATTTGTGGATATTCTTGAATTTGCGGGAAATTATGGTACCTAAATAGTTATTTTTCCAACCTGGTCTTAAGTAGGTACCTACTTACAATTAAAAAACTTTAGTGTGTAGATGCAATCGTCCAGCTCGGGAGACACAACTTCAACAAAGAAGCAAGTTGGCAGTATTTGGAGAACTATACCGCAATTTTTTAAACTTAGGTTTTGGGGCGCTGCTTCAAGCCCGTTACGACATTCGGTGCCGATGACATGGCATGTCATCTATCAGGCAGGACGACACCTCAAAATGTTCCGTCTTTTTCAATTTTAATGTATTTATTTTGAAAAATTCATTGAGTCTCAAAAAATTCGCAAGAAATGTAGGCTATATGGATGGAGTTACAGAACTATGGAGAAGTGTCTTGACGCTGTGTGAGCGTGCGTGTTCCATCGCCGCTCGTTCGATGTCGACCGCCCACAGGATGGATGGAAAGCAGCACATGAAGTACTTTTTGGCTCGGTTGGTGTAATTGCTGTATGGTGTTCCATTAGGAGGATAAAAAAATAAATGGAACGGTTTCGGAAATTGAGAACGGAACTCTAGACTCAACTACACTGATAGCGATAATGTAACTATGATAATTTTGAGACGGTTTCGGTCGTCTTTCATAACACAGTCTGAGATATTGCTCAAACGGAAATCTATATAAAAAGGATCGATAACTTACACTTACCACGATCATGCATATAATGCAGCGAGGGTCGCAGGTCGGGCAGCCTCCATGGCTCGACCCTGGACTCTTCATCCCTCTCCACCTTCGGCACCAGGCCGCTCCAGCAGTTTTCTTCAGGTCGAGGAGTCGGCACACTGCTGATTGGCCAGGTGCATGCCTGTGGAGGAAGAAATCACTGTAGGTCGAACAAGCCTTGCTAGATAAATATTGTAGAGGTCTACTTTGCATGGCTTTGGCAACCAACCTCCACGAACGTTATACGTTTAAGGCATAATATGAGAAACTAACCACTATTTCGTATTTAGAACGATAGAAAAATAGAGAGTTATCTCGGAGCTTCATATACAAAAGTAATTTGTGTAGGAATAATTATCCTATCTTTACAAATACACTCCCAGACTCCTAAATCGAGCCACCGTGCGTGGGTCTATTGACCTAAAACATCAAAATAATGATAAGTTAGAGAAAAAGTTTTTATGCAGGTTTGAAGCTAATATACTGGCCATCATTTCTGTATCACCATTGTTCCAAATTTGAATTCACGAATTTGAAAAAGAGAAGAGAATCGGAGTTTGGTCGCTCTTAAAGAAGCAACAAGCTTTGATTAGAGCATCTGTAAGTCAATTGTTATTTCGTTATTTGTTTTGTTTTGCATAAAAAGAGTATCTAAATGGTTTTTCCCTATTTTTTAATACATTCTGGCGTTCTAATTATGTGAATATAAATGTAATTATGGATGCTGCACCTGAAGTAGCCGCGCAAGCTGTGGCACTTCTTCAGTCTGGGTTTAGTCAGCGAAAGGTAAGTACACAACTTTATGTAAGTTGTTCTCCACTTCAAAGAATTTACCATCGTTACCTGGAGACTGACGGCTTTGTGCGCTATCCACGACTACCGCGAAACCAGGTCACTACAGCACGACAAGGTCAGTTTATCTTTACCACCAGCCTGCGGAATTGTCACCTGACCTCAGTATTGGTTCAAGAACAGCTTCGAGATTTTCATGGACTGACTTTTTGCGCTCGAACTGTTCGAAGGAGACTCGAAGAACGTTGCTTGCAACCTCATAAGTCAGCCAATGGTCCCAAATTAACACGAGCTCACAGAATAGCGCACCTACAGTTTGCACGCGAACATTTGCATTGGAATCATGGAGACAGGTTCTTTTTACGAATAAAATAAAGATTACAGAGTCTACCGAAGACAGCGAGTTTTTTTTTAAACAATTTTGCATTTTAGAGAAGGTGAGTTATGCCCGTGGGTCATGGACAGTCTGGGGCGGAATTTCCACCGAATGAAAACCTGGCCTTGAGGTTCTGACAGGATGAGGCGACGGCTGCCACCACTAAAAAGCGGCCGATAAATTCGTTAATGCATCGAGGCTCATGTCGTGCCATAGGCTGAGTTTGGGGGCCAGGATTTCATTTTTATGCATGATAATGCAAAGGCACACACTGCTAGAATTGTTCGAGAATACTTATCTGCAGGACGTTAGTATCGCAGTTATGGAATGGCCAGCAAGACGCCCTGACATGAATCCAATAGAGCACTTATACGATGAGCTGACGAGGTGTGTTCGAAGTAACCAATCAGCTCCAGAAACTTTGCAGGAGCTGATAACTGCCATCTTGGAAGCATGGGAGAATATTCCACAGCACGTCGTAGTGGTATTAATTAATTATTTTCCATGCTGAACCGCATGACAGCCGTCGTAAATGCTGTTAGAGGTAACACAAGTTACTAAATAAACGTTTTCTCTGTGTAAACCATTGTTGTCTAATTCCACGCTAATTTTGCCCTTGAGAAACGCGAAATGACGACTTATTGCAATTGAACTGTTTTTTTTTTTTGTATTCCGATTCCGGAACAATGACAAAAGGAAATGATAGTGAGTGACTGGCTTCAAAACCACTTCTTTTTTCTTTGTAGTTCCACTATTTCAAAAGATAGAGACCTTTAAACAAAAATATGCGCAGGGTGACTCGATTCAGGTGTCTGGGAATGTACCTTTAGGTTTAATTCTAGTAACTTAGAGCTTACGATCCCTACATTATATTTTCCATGACAAACAGTGTTGTGGTAGATCTATTTAGAAATAGATGGCGGTAAACACATTCATCGATTCTTGTTAGGGTTACCTATTTACCGCTATTTCCACCTATACTTTGCATCATTCCAACGGGTATGCCAACACTGCCATTTTTCACTTTAGCAAAAACAAGATATAGTCTATATTTAAAACTAAATTCTCGCGATATTAAACCATTTTCAAGACTAGTGGAGTATGTAAAAGAGCCAATAACTTATTGACATCGGAATTTCACAACGTGTATAGGGATAACATGGAACATTCTTATCTAAAATCACGCATGCAGTGCATTCATAAAAGTCAATGACAGTAATCGGCGTAATCCACACGATTCGTGACGAAAACGCGCGTTTTCGATTACAGTCACGAGAACCTATTTATCTGATGGGGCACGGCACTTGAAGCTACCCCTTTGTTACTATCACTTAACTAATAACTACAGTAATGGCATTACAGCGATTTTTATTGTTTGTCAAAGTTTATTTAAAGCCGAAATTTTATATACACATTGACATTGATGAATTTTATATATACAATGACATGAGTATTTACTTGTAAAGTATTATGTTATTTTAATTATTGTGAATGTGAGGACTATGAAGGTCATTGGTACTTTATTTTTCTCAGTTAATTTTAATCATGATCTGGCAGTTTGAGTAATTTATGCGGCCTACCCAAATGTCCTTTCTTTGGTAATGTTTGTCGAATCGTTGAGATCCTTAAGTCCTGACTTTCTTCGTCGAGCTGCATGATTACTGACAAATGCATGCACTGACTGGACAGGTCCACTCAATCTGTGTGGTTTTTCCTTAAAAGACCATTTCAGATACCACTCTACATGGTCTTCACATGATCTGACCAAGATTATGTCGGGACTTTAAAAGAGACTGTGACCTCTGAGTTTGTTTCAGCCTTCTCAGAATAGTCAGATAGGAAACCCGACCTCATCTAGTTTTTAATATAAGATTGACGTGTAAAAGTGTTTGTTCAAACCTACTTACAGAAATAAAATCATTTATCATAGGATTGTCTTGTAGAAAGAAGTATTTACTTGAAGAAAAGTACCTAACTGTATTTCAGACCAGTAAAATCTATACATCTTTGTACATATTATAAATTCAAGTCGCTCTTCACGTCTGTCTCAGATGTGACTGCGTTAATCTTCTAAAATACGCAACAGATTTTGATGCGGATTTCAACATGATTCAGAGAATTTATTCCGAAAGGTTTTTGTGCATAATACATTAACAAACAACAACATAACATAAAATAAACATACAACAAAGCAATCAAACATAATTAAGTTGAATTAAATTTCATTTCATATAATTAAATTTCTCCTAACAAAAGCAATTCGTTGCTTAAAAGGTGATCTCCAAAAACATGTATCGGTGCCCTTTGTAATTGAAATATTTTATTTTTTAATTTTATTTTTTTATAAAAGTATCTCCATGTTTAGTCAAGTCGTAAAAACCGAGCGAAGCAGGGCCGGATCGCTAGTGTTACTATTTATGACACAGAAACGGCATTAAAAATACTTGTGTATATGGAAACGAATATATCGTCTTCGGTGAAATGTGGGAATATAACAAAACACCTCTGCATAGACGATCGGGGATTTTGTTATGCAGAATTCTAAATAGAACATTCGTAACTTATCTAACAACCACAATATAGGTATATAATCAACAAAAAATAAAATGAAAGTGTATGTTTTTAATGTCAAACTAACAGCTTTTTTCTAAGTTCATATGAAAGTAAGTATATACGGTACGCATAACATTTTTAAGCTATTGCATAGCTTTTATCGCGGGCTTTGAGCGCGGCGACCGAATAAAGAAATTCCGTAACGAAAATAAAACCTAACACCCCCTACTCTGCCTACCATGTAGCTCGGCCGAGCGTTCGCTTAGCGTGTATGTATATGGTACGACTGTACTTGAATTAATATCAAAGAAAAAAAATACTGCATAAATAAAAAATAAATAAATAATTATAATTGCATAAGTTGATAAAAAAATGCTATGCAATAGCTTTACCGCGGCAGTCCCCGAGTGCCACACGTGTTTTTTTTTTTAAGTTTTTTTCTGTCTGTCTGTTTGGTCCGTCTAATCTCCGAAACGGCTGGATCGATTTTGACGAGACATTCACTAGTAGATAGCTGATGTTATAAGGAGTAACTAATGCTACTTTTATTTTAGAAAAAGAATTAGGGTTCCACCGAAAAAAAAAATTAAACACAGAAAAATTATTCCTCCTTTTCAATGGAGTAGTGGTACCTACACCTATAAGTGACACACATTATTGATATTCGACATCCACGCGAACGAAGTTGCGGACACAGCAAGTTAATAATAAAACCATGCACTCATAAAAGCCCCTAGGTGAGAAAAACTACGATACCGTCAATTTTGAGTACCCAATTTAAAATGCAATCTAATTATCCACAAAAAACACTTAAATCTTCCATAACCATTAAAACAGTTGCGGTAGTACCAGTGTTGTATTGACACTTGTCAAACTCAAAAGGTTGAACACCGCTGACCAGTTTGCCAGCGAACAGATAGCTACATTACGAACAAAGCTCACAGTAATTACTGTTGTTTGATTTAAAAGCCAATGCACTGGCGACAAAATGTTGACCATGGAAGGTTTTAGAACTACATTAGCATAATTTTTTGTAAGGAAAGTAGGTAAATATTGAAAATTGTTAATTATATGAAAATGCCTTCTGTAACATTGGCAGCACTAATTGACGGGGTCCGACAGGGCCGATGCCTGCCGGGGTCGCGGATTGTTCGAAAGAGTTACCGTGGCCCTGGCGCACAGGCAACTGAAGGAACACGGGTGGGTTTTAGTCAGTAAGAGTCTGACACGCCCTTCCGCTCCGCCCAGAGCGGGAGAGGTCATTTGATGAATTCACACACAAAAAAAAAAAAAATTGTATTCTGGCACGAACATATGACTTTTCACTTTCCGACGGGATTATTTAAACGGTTTTAATAATTCGGAAGGAATTAAGTCATTGGCGAAACGTGATGGCGTAACAAAGCGCATTTATTAAATAATAAAAAAGGCTTATTGCAGAAACTTGTACAAATTTTACAGTAAATCTTACATAGGGATTTTCTTTCAAGTAAAAGATATACCTGTGCTAGGAGATCCCGTTCTCCAATGACAAAATTATGAAATGGTAAAAGTGGTGTACAAAAAGAAAATAGAACTTAAACAAAAAATTACAAGTAAAATCTCAAACTAAGCAAGACAAGACTTGAACTATAACTAAATAAAAGAAAAATAAGCTTAGATATATATCCTAAAATAGTGTATGTGTGTGTGTGTGTATGTGCGTGTGTGAGTGTGTGTGTGAGTGTGTTTGTGAGTCTGTGTGTGCATGTGAGTGTGTGTATACGTGTGTGTATCTTTTCAACTCATATTAACGATGCTTGCAGCAATAATTCAATGTCATCATAGGACTTCAGTTTTAGCCATTGATCAATTGCCTTTTTGCAGTCTCTAGTAGTCATGTGATGGATGTTAATTATTTTATTATATAGGGCAGCGGATTTTTTATTGAATAGCCTTTTGGCATTTTTTTTTTTTAGCTAATTGGTTTGGGTTTTAACGAATTTTACTAGTGTAACACTGTATTTTCGTCTTCTTTTCTGATGGTGAGGGATACAGGGCAGAAATTTGTGTAATTTTAAGACGGCATGTAATAATGTATAATTTTCTGACTGTGAGAATACCGCTAAGGGAGTGTAACTCGGTTTGGTGGTACGGTTTGGTATACATGACCGTGATAAGAGATCTCTGTGCTCGCTTCAGCTCAAGGAACTTCGTTTTTGTTGCACCGCCCCACACGGGTATGCAGTAGGTAAGAATTGATTGAGACAGAGAGACATAGATTTCGGTTAAAAAATTTTTAGTTGGCACATGTCTTAGGTTCTTAAATATCCAGACGATTAATGACCTTAATATTCATTGATAAGTACTTGACATGTATAAATGCATTCCTGCTTTTTAATATGTCTTTAAAATTGCCATGTCCATTTATGACCACTATTCTACTTATAATATCCTGGTGTGTGAAAACCTAGTGTTGCTAAATAAGGCTAGATAGATCTTACTCAGTAAGTATTCAATTAAACAATATACTTCAAATAGTTCCCTCGCTGCGAAATATGACTTGCTACGTAGCTACGCCGCCGTAGCACTCTGCTACGAGCGCCTACGAACGTCTTCAAAATCACACACAACTTTCTCCTGAGCTTCTCTATTCACTATTAACTCTCTGTTCGTCCTACTAAACTATTCATCGCCGGTTCCATATAATTATTACCGTTACGTGGCGTCGAGTCACGTAATACGTTAAATAATATATCGTAGTTCGATTAACATACTTCCATGTGTCGCGTGCCAATGAGTGCTTCGAATTAAACCTTCTATTTGTTAGTTACGATTTCAAAAGGTATTCGTTCTAGATATGGGTAATTATTGACTTAGATTTGTTGAATGTTTAGATAATTATGGGTGAATTAGGTTTTATTGCCTAAGTGTCGATAGATGTAATCGTTTTATTGGTTTTTTTTTTTGTTTTATATACGAAGTTTTCTTGTTGCTTTTGTGCAAATGTTATTGTAATTATAAAGTAAGTAAGTCATCGTTTAAAGCAGTAAGCTAGCAAATTCTCGAGTCTGTAAATTGAGCGCTGATCTGACTGAAGGCATTGTCTATTACAACAAATCGGCAATCAGGGCTCGAAATAATGATTGTACAACTGAAAATCACACAAGTAGAAAGGCAAAAATTTATGTCGCACTTTTATATTTAAAACATTTCTAAGTTAGAATTTTCTTTCAAATCTATAAAAGTTGTGTGCATTTTTTCTGTCGCTATAAAGCTGTCAATGAGCATAATAACCAATCAAACAATAAATCAAATACACGACAAGAAAAAACAAACAAGAAAAAACCATTTACGCAAAAGTCACGACTAACAAAAGACTAGGGGCATACGTTTTCGCGGCCCACAACCGAACAACAAAATTAATGTTCCGCACACGGCGCTACCAATAAAAACGGGCGGGCCAAAATGCCAAATCCCAAATGAGGTAAATAAAAAAAATATCGAAATGTCACAACGACATTTAAATAACGGCACAGACCGAATCTGGTAGGTTTTTGTTTTATTTTTGATGGAATAGAAACGAGCAACTGACGTTACTTGCTTTATGTTTTTTTTTTGAGATTTTGTATCTCGGAACATTATAATTTCGTATTTTGAAAAGGCTTTCAAAGTTGCGTAACACACTATTTATCACAATCTGAATCATTTTGAAGCTAATCCATTGCTTCATATTTTCGAAAAATTTGTCTGCTCAACAACGTAAATAACGCAATGAATGTTGTCGAACTGTCAACATGAAAGCTATTCCTACTGTTAGTGTGTTATGCAATTACCCCGCTGCTTTTATTCCAAACCATTTTCGATTCCCATGAAAATAAAATACTATCTAACAATATTAACTGCCCAACTTTTAATATTATTCCGATAAAGATCTCTTTGTCACTAATGTATAGACAGAAATAATTTGATTGTAACGGCCATGCGTTAGAATATCATTGAATTATTAATGTCTTAGAACTGTTGTTTAATAAAAGAAATGTATTGTTGTTTAAACAGAGTAATTTGTTCCAAGTGTCACTTGTTTACCGAAAATAAATGTTACATTGGAATGTGTAATGAGACACGTGTATGTGGGTAGTTCTAAAAAGGATGTTTATTAACTCTACTTTCTTGTGGATTTATTCCTATAATATTAGAAACTGTATTACTTGGAATTTAATTTATGGTTCTCGAGATGCAGAACTTTATAATACTTTACGAGGAATCGCCCACTTATAGCAAGAGAACTAATACTTATGATTTATTTATTTATTTAACCATTTATGTACACACATATATACATAGACATGAAGAAAGGAACAGAAAAATACGTACAAAGGAGATGCTTATTTCTAAAGAAATCTCTTCCAGCATACCTGCGATAGGAGAGTATATTAAAGAGATGACTTAACACTGTTTTATTACTTTGAGGGAAAGCGTTTTTCAGAGAAGATTTAAGCATTTCCAACTTCGAACAGAAAATAAATCAACTTTGTAGTCTTCGTATTGAATAACTACGAGTATCTATAAATATAACACAATATCCGCTTCCGAACAGTGCTGCTGTCGTATCTAGTATGCAAAGCTCAAGCTGTTGTAATATTTAAACAGTTCAGGAGCAGGTCACCAAAAAAACATAAAAACGTTACGCCATCTGGTATACGCTGGAAAAACTAACACACCCAAGCAGTATCCGCGTTGTATCTAGGCAGAATGACATTAAGGTCACAACCCACAGCCTAGTTTTTAGAGCAGCAGCTAAAATAAACAGCTCTTTCTAATTCAATGGAGACGTCTGTACACACGACAGACAAAGTTAATTTTTGATTAGGTTACAACCAACATCGGAACGAAGTTCAAACACAATTAATACAAAACGACGTCATTGTTGTGACGTCAGCGTGTGAAGCGTGTAATTAACTGGGATACGTCAGTCTCCCCTGGGACCCGAGACCCGGGACGCGGGACGTAGGCCATCCCGGGGGGCGACACTGTTGCATTGCGTATAATCAATTGTTTAATATATTTCAATTACGAGGTACGGCATTGCCTTAGGCGATAATAACGCAAGCAATGCATAGAAATATGAAATTATGAATAATAGAAAACCGATCAAACTTCTTCTAATTTACTTTGATTAAAATCCAACAATGCAAATTGTTTTGGCCCTTCGAATCGGAACAGTGGTCCTGTTCCGATTCGACCGAATAAAATTTCTCAGTGACAGACATAAGTTGAAACGAAAATATTCCGAAACATTTGAATAATTCGCACTTAAATCGGAAAAAATAATCATTTAAAATTAAAACCGATAACTTTTAAAAATTAAATAGCTGAACTTCATATTCTGTAAAACGCTCCTGAAACGCAACCCGCCAAAATGTTCAACAAAAACCAAATCCGAAAACAAGGACCAACAGAAACAGAAAACTCACTCAACAAATCCCACGTATACTTGTAACGCATCACGAAACCCAAACATAATCTCTACGTGCCTAAAACAAAGTGGAATGGTACAGCGAGTGATTTATACCAACATCAAGTACTACAATTGAATCGTTTGGCACAATCCGCCTGAAGTATCTATTAGGGACGTGAGCCGGTTACCGAACTCGCACTAACGGTACAAAAGTATTTATGTGTTGGTACGAAACTGGGATTTTTTTTCTTTTCCTTTAATGTTCGCCCTGAGGATTACGTCCATCCGTCTCTTTGAAGATAGGTACGGTTTTGGGTTGGTTACTTTGTGTTTTGGTGGTTACCAGTACCTACCTATGTCGTGGTTTTAGAATAGTGGTTCTTACTTCGTCGGAATCGTTTTGCTTTACTCTATTTTTAAGTATTTAATGTTTACTTTAGCTTGAGTTTCCTTTACGTACTTCTTTGCCAAGAAAAATGATTCTGCTTTTGACTGGACTAGCGACAAACCGAATCGTTAAGCGTGAAGGGCTTGTTCCAAATGCAAATCTTACTCACAATACACCTATTTAACCTAAAAATTAACTTAGTATGAACCATAGATTTGCTTTTACGTGTAAAGCAATTCGCTTTTAAACGGACGCTTTCAAAAGTCAATTATAAATAAAAACAAAACGAGACCATATCTCAAATGTCCACTAATAATTAATTAAACAGAGGGATGTACCGTTTGAATGCAACTTGTCGACGAGGACTTAAAGTATTGGAGCTTATGATAGAGTGTCGAGTGCCTGTTTGTGAACGCGCCCTAATTTGAACAGCGCGCGTGGCAGGGCTGCCTCTAACGATTTTAATCACATTTATTTGTTGATCTTGTAATATTAGGTCAACGTTTGAGGGCTGAATAAAAATGAAATAGTTTCTTCTTCTTTTTCTTCTTCTAAGCGTGTCGATGACAATCTAAATGGACTCAGGCCAGAATTCGGCTACGTGTTTGGTGCCATAACTGGCGTCCATCAGTTCCTGTAGCGTGCAGCTTACAGGACACGCAGGGCATGATATTAATTGTCGCACCGTTTGTGGAACAGCACCACATTTACACTCCAAGGCGGAGTCGTCGTCGGTGGATCTTCACCTGAATAGGTTTTCATTGCTTCGGGCAACTTGGGTCCGGAGTCTGTTTAAAGACTTTTAGGTTACCCAAGGCAACTCATGTCCAGGTGTGAGATCTTCAGCGGGTGGAACGAATGGTTTGGGTAAAGAAGCACTGTCTCGCCACAGCTTCAGTCTTTCTCTTGATCGTTCGCCAGTGAGTGGGACGATACATTTTAAAAAACCGTTTCGGCTTTTCAGCCTTTATGGCAAAGGAGTCGTGCGTCAGAGACCATTTTGGCTCTTTCGATGGACCTTGCCACCGCTCTGCGAACTGCTGGTGGCACTATTCCCGCTAGTGGATACAGAATTTGTACCGGGGTTGGTTTTAGGCAACCAGTGATGATCTCGTTTCATTCAAATCTGTATCCACAAATTTTGCATGGGCAGAACAACTCCACACGGGGCACGTGAATTCACCCGCAGAAAAAGATAGCGCCAGCCCAGTGGTCCGCATAACGTCAGGCGAAGCACCCCTCTTGGATGAGACTAGTCGCTGAAGAAGACTGTTGCGAGAATGTAAGAGCTGTAGATAAGACGTCTTTTTTATAACAAATTATGTGAAAAGAACCGTACGCAAAATACGCTCTTTTACGTGGAGTTGCGGATACTAGCCCGTATTACCTATTACCTATGTGAAAAGAAATCTGATTGCTGAACTATTATTTACTGCTTATTTACTTTCACACACTGCATTCTCCGTAATCGTGATTATTTTATTTAAATTGATGAACAACAACTTTATAATTTTTGGTCCTTCAAGTGCTTTTGCAACAACAATGCTACCAACATAACCGGCCTTACACATTTAGCACATGCTTTATTTAATAACTGCACCAGTATACACGATCATTCATTTAAAATTCAATCCACAATACCGTTACACCTGCCCATACAATACTTAATCCAACATCCATCTAATATGGACAAAGAGCCCTTATGTCCGGACAATGGATTGATCCAATAAGCGGAGAGCCCCGGGCGTGAACACTAAGCCGATTCCATCTAGACTAGTCTGCCGGTTCTGGATCCGATTTGGCGATTACATTTTAATCCCAGTTCTGATTTGGCAATCTATATTAATTGTTTTGTTATAACTGTGACGTAATAGGTTGGTAGGTACGTACGGTCGATGATGACTGATTTGGCTCCAGGCTCCTTTGGATATTAGACTAATGAAGTCGACGTATTCGTGATATGGTTCTCTTTAAGCTTTGTAATGCATTATGAAATTTGTTGTTACACAGACAACAAATTTCATAATGCATTACAAAGCTTAAGGAGAACCGTATCACGAATACGTCGACTTCATTAGTCTTGACGTTTGCAATCATTACTCGTATTAGCCATTTCTACATCACTCGGTTGATTTGATAGCTGATCGAGAATGTTTAAAATTATATGGCAAATGTTTAATAATAATAATATAATAATCTTTATTAATAATTTTTATTATTTGCATTGTTAAAAGTTTTAAATTGATTAAAAAGATAATATAATCTCGTAGTTAGTAATTAAAAAGTGTCAAATCAATCAAGTTTTCCTGAAATAGGTAAAACGGTTCATAAAAAAATTATTTAAATCAATGTAAAGCTAATTTCAGTTATCTAAACACTGCAATCTACAAACAAGTAAAATGATATCTCCGGTCTATTTGAAACTGTTTAAAACAGGTCTAATAGGTAACATTTTCTTCTATACTTATAAGCATAAAAATTGAACATTATTTCCGACCATATCTTCAAGCAAACCAACAAACAAATTCTCTCGGTGTCAGCCCTAACATGTTCTTTGAAGGGATTAATCGTAGGGTTCTCGAGGCGCGTTAATTACTAACGTTTACGTCAATCATTAGAGGCAACAGCCTTTTATTTACAAGCTAATACCCATTCAACACTGGTAAATAACTTATTTACGATCAGAGCCAACAGGATTTACTTGAAACTGTGGTGTTAGTGTTGTTTTGGGCGTTAATCGATATTGTGACGTGACTGAAGGTTAGATTATGTAGGAATTAAACATAACTGGCGAAATGTGGGTATACTAAGCACTTCTGCTTGCCTCTATAGGGACTACATGTGTGTTGTTATGTAATTTCACAGCAGCGGGCCCTATCAGAATACCAGCGCTGCGACACTTATTTTTTTTAAATGTCGCAGCATCATGCTGAGATAGGGGCCTTTTGGCCTCGTACAGGACTTACTGTTGTTATTTTCATTTTACTTTTGTTTTTATTTTATAATTTTTATTTTTATGAGTGTGTCTAGTTTAGTTTCTGATAATCCTGTGCGAGTCTCAATAAATATATATATATATTTGTTGTATATGTAAATGGTACACCACTGACTACCTGCATTATTGTATCTCCTTCTCCCTTGAATCCATCCAAAGGTTGTCTGTAAAAGATCGCTTTAAGCGATAAGACCACCCATTGTGTCACCCTGTGTAAAATGTCTACATTTATATCTGTTATTTTTTATGGTGTACATAATAAAGAGTATTCTATTCTATTCTATACTTTTTCTTTATTTCTTTCTAATATTCAACGTAGGTAATATAATAATGTTTTTTGGTGGTTCGATAAAGTTAATAACAAGTAAACATAGACAGTGCGTGGTAGGTATTGAGTCGTTTGAATCTTTAGGAGGTACTTAGATCCGTTTCCTTACGCTTTGTTAGAAGCTGCAATAAATTAATAAGTTGGTATTTACAAAGGTATCGAATAATAGAATGCCCGTCCTGAAAAGACGAATAGCAAGCACATGCACTAATTACAGTCCGTAAAAGCCAAAGCACCAAAGCTTACTCAATGCTCAATATAAAAAAGAAAACTCCGAAAACTCGTACCGCGCGGACACTAAAACGTAAATCCGCAATTAATTGGGTCCACGAAGGCGATCGCTACTAAATTAAACATTTTCTCTTATTTAAAACCGAAATGAAGTTCATTTGAATTCGTCCCGCCAGTAATTACAGAGTTTACGACGTGCAAAAGCCTCGAATGGCTGCCATTTTGTAAAATGGCGGCAATGTACTCCTCTGGGAGGATGACGGACACCGCTTGAAATTAAATGGCTAATCTTTAGGCGAATGAAATTAATCAATGTATTAATTACACAAGTTTTCGTTGTTTTAGAGTTTATTTATTTGTAAACTGGGTAGTTAATTACTGAAGAAACATAGAATCAAATGTAAGGAATTTTGATTAGTGGAGATGATTCAAAGAGCGTCTCCTATATTTGATGAGGCCATTGTTTTAGTTTGAGCTTTCAGGCAGTGCTTTGCCGTAGTATCGCTAAATAAATCTATCTACATATATCAAATCAACCTCCTCATTTTTTGAAGTCGGTTAAAAATGAAATGTTGTTCGTTGATAAGGGCATCACTTGGAAACGGCTGCAGCAATTTAGCATATTTTTGTTATAAAATGTTCGTAATGGTCCCGAAACATGTTTTATGGAGACGATAAAACCGGATTATTTTCAAATTCGGGAAAAAGTGAACGTCGTTTTTTCAATGGGATTTTTAACAAATTTATTGAAATTTGCGACTTTTTAACGACTGTCGGGTCAGCTAGTTAATAATACAACAGACATGATATACTTAAATTAACTTTTTTTTTCAATCACCTGCAAATCAAAACATTTTGGTAGGTATATTTTCTGCGAATAGTAAAAACTTCCCCAACGCGACGCTTAAAGTTTTATTAGCGAGACGCTTTTTTCGCTGTTGTGGTTCTCACCTTGGTTAAATAGGTGAAGGAAAGACACTGACTAAATAACGGAATATAAAACATTCTTATTGGAAGCTCCAACATATGTTATAACTAGCATTTTCCCGCGGCGTCGCCCTCGTGATTGTCGGAAATTGTCTCACGTGAATTTACTACCGGGATATAAAAGTATCCTATGCACTAACCCAGCACCCCAATTACGTAACACACTATCTATCACAATCGGAATCATTTTGAAGCCTATTGCTAATCCATTACTTCATATGTTCGAAAAAATTGTCTGCTCAACAACATAAATAACGCAATGAATGTTGTTGAACTGTCAAAATGAAACCCATTCCTAATGTTAGTGTGTTACGTAATTACCCCGCAGGTCATGGCCTATCCGCATGCCTTTCATCCAATTCCGTTCAGCTGGTAAGGCATTAAAAGGTAACTGACAGATTATATTTCCAATCCCTTAAATCGCTTAAAAAGAGGTACACAAAAAATAAATATGAAATACATGTTAATTTTTAAAATTATCCCCTATTAAACCCTCTTGGGGATGATTTTACAAAAACGCTGACACACGTAATTCTTCATTTATTACCAAAAGCATAAATTTAAAATTTCATAGCCCTAACTTAAGAATTACTAAGTTTCCCATACAAACTTTCCTCCTTTTTAGGATTATTTTGAGACAAACCGTAGCTTATGTCCTTCCCCAGTATGCAATCTGTCTCTTTGCCAAATTTTATCAAAATCCGTTCAGTGGTTTAGGCGTAAAAGGGTAACATATAGACAGAGGTACTATTGAATTTATAATATTAGTATGGATTATATATTATTGTTATTTAGTATATACAGGGTGGCAAGGACGTCGTCGCGCAAACTGTCACCATGAATTCAGCACATGATTCTAGACCCGTTTTCTTTTTTTGGTGGTCAATCATCAAATTACTTCTCCCGCTCTCGGTGGAGCGGAAGAGCGTGTCCAGACTCTTACTGACTAAAACCCACCCGTGTTCCTTCAGTTGCCTGTGCACTAGGGCCACGGTAACTATTCTAGCGTAGATATTTATCGTCGGTTATCAAAAAAAAAATCTGTTGTTTCATAGAAAAGTTCATTCATTACCTACGCGGTCAAAATGTACTCAACAGCATTTTTTTTTAAATAACCGACAAAAGTCATCAACACAGGGGGTTCAGATTCATGTACTGAATCCATGGTACAAAGTTGTGCGTCGATGTCCCCGCCACCCTGTATAGTACGGATGTTATTCCAAAGAAGATTTACTAGAAATATCTTACGCGGTTATTCTTTTCAATTCTATTCTAAGCGTCATATTATCCATTTTTATCCTACTTTTCATTACACCAAGAATCTGTCCTCTAGAAAGTCCAGCAGAGCACCTTGAAGTCCAAATAGGTGAACAAAAAAAACTAATCTCAACGATTACCGAGTTACAGACAAGGTGATTGGAAAAATTTTCCTCTTCCAACTTTTTAAATTGGATCTAACTCTCCGCTCGCTCGAGCTCAGAAAAATCCAACTCGAGTGGATAATACGATTCACTCAATACTATTAAATTGCATCTTTGAGAAACGTTTACGTAAGTTATAAAAGGATTGGACTTATTTTTACTGAGTTATTTGCGAGTATTAAGTAGTCTTTCCTTAGTACTTAGTTGCTTTTGTATAGGTATTAACGGAGAATAACAAAAAATCTATAGAAAAACTGCTATATATGCGCTCCCTCTGAACATCAGGACGGCAACCAGTCGGTTATTTTTTAAAGTGCAGGCACGTGAACATATTCGTAAGAAGTTGGTGGAATCATCCCAGCGCTGATTTGCTAGATTCGTTTTCTCATCTTCCTATTATTATTTCTCTTGACTAAGTTTATTTTTGTTATATGTATGTATGCATCTATGTATTAGTATTTATTATTTTTCAAGTTATCTATCCCTTATGTTGCACCTGCCATGGTTTGTCTCTGCATCACCTTATAGGGTTGAAAGGTAGAAAATGCTTCAGGCATTAAGTCCGCCTTTGTACAGTATTTTGTTTTTTACTTGTGCATAAAGTTTTAATAAATAAAATCCGAAATATAATGGGCACTTTGTAATTGGAATTCTACAATATTAAAATCTACGTCTGCATACTAGCATAGAATCTATTTTCACCATTTCATGTACAAACCTACTTAAAAAAATAAAATTATTTATCGTTTATCATTATCATTTATCATGGTATTTTTACCCTTCTAAGTAAGTCTGTCATAATCAGAAATACTCATATATATATATATATATTTTTTTAATGATGCGTTTCTCGCTGGTCAACCTAGGAGGTTGTCGGCTTCATAACCGGACATGCCTGTGGTTGCCCTAATAAATTAAGGCCCCCAGCCAGGGCTTCAGAAATACTGAAAGGTGGCTTTACCCTTTGTACAAAATCAAAAGTCATTAATTCAAACCAGGCTGAGTATTTGCACTTTTTGAACGTCAAAATTACATAAGACAGTCCCCCAAAACGCCCGCCCTTCACCACTTCCTAGTGCTTTATAGCTGGGAAGAAGTGGAGCAACAAACTCACCAGCTGCACAGCAATATAACAATATAACAACGCGTTTAGAGTGCTGCTGGGGCTGTCACGTTTCTGCAGTGCTTCGACTATGTTCGCAGAAACGCACACGGATGGGTTTCATGCTCTTATTAGGAAGCAGTGTGCGTCGCTGCTGAGTCGTGTTAGGTCCAGTAGCAACAGTTTGATAAGCGTGTTCGCGGACAGGTGGGACTCTCCACTGCTGCGCCACTGGATACGTTTGCACACTGCACTGTGAGCAGTGGAAAGTTCCTCCCGGTCCTTATGTGTGTAACTCTGTCCTTAAGTGTTTTTATTTTGTGTGTGTTGTTTTGTTTTGTATTATTTTTATGTGAATTAGTTGTTTTTTAAATGTGTGTGTTAAAATATGGATTTTGTCTGAAATAAATGTTTATTATTATTATTATTATTACACCTGACTATTCTGTTAGCACAATATCTAAAATTCCGACATTATATAGGCTGACGATTTAGTCACCTGCATCCGTCATGGGGATGATTCTATCAGTCATTTAACAAAAATTGAATTTCGCGGGTTACCCTTGACGCTTTCGCCTTAAATAAATAAAGAAGTATTTAAAGTTACTCACCACGTCTCTCGGCTGATCTTCCTCCGTCGTTTCTATATCGACACTCTCATCACTGTCTCGATCACTCTTGGGTGACCTCGCCGGTGACGACGGCGGCGGTGACCGCAGTGGTGATCTAGTGTGTGATGACCGACGCGGCGATGATGACATCGGTGACCTAGATGATATGCTAGGTTAAGAAAATAAAACTCATTTGTTTAAATCGAGGTAGGAAATGGCACATTTTGTATACAAAAATGACGGCTTTTAATTGATAATCTCACACTTGAAAAATGTTCTTATTCGTTGCTGTATTAGAGTGGTTTGTTTCTTCCCGGACCAAAGTACAAACAGATTTTTTTTTCCAGTTTTGTCTTTTTATTCACAATGAACGAAATTTTAATAAAATTCAAATACATTTTGATTTACTCTACGCAACTTAACTTGAGTAATTAATTAGAGCAATGCTTACTCTATAAGTTTCATGCCAGTCATCTCCTGCCGCGCGCCCTGCGTACACTCAATATGGTGTCACAACAGATTGACTGCTTCAAAATTGTACTCTGAGTGAATTCACACGGGCCGCATTTTGTAAAATTACTCTTAGTTGTTCATTATAACTACACTATTGTATTAGGTAAGCCTGTGACGATAGTTGTTTGTGTTTTAAATAAATAAATAACTTACCTGGTTGGCGACCTCGGTGGAGACATGACAGGTGACAACTGAGGCGACTCCAGTCTGTGTCCCCTCACCGGGCGGAAAGCTCGGGGTTCCTCTATTGAGTTCACGCTGCTCAATGCTGTTAATGCACCTGGATAGAAGATGGTTTTGTTAAAAAGGCGTTGATTTACACTCGTTACAAATTCTTATGCGAAATAGATTTGAGCATCGGTCTCAGTGTTTTGTATACTTGCTTCTGGGACTTCGCTAATAAAGTTAGGTTTTTAATTTAAATAAAACGTTGAAGTAACTTTTAATTTTCTAGACCTCAACTTTAGGATACAAATACAAAATGTATTTCTCTCATTTTCCGTTAACTCATATTTTTTTCAGTTTGAAGAATGTAGTCTTAAACTACACAGCAGAATGTGTCACGAGTAGATTCTGCTCATAAAAAAATTACCAGTTTGTTAAATTACCTAAACGTTAAAGTAAACTGTATTTTAACGCAACGTTCCCTCACTTACCGGGGGTCCACAAAGTAGGCTTCAACCAAGGTATAGCATACGGCAGAGGTAGCCTGGCCCCCCACACATAGTCAGCCAGTCGGGGCACGGGTGCATGAGCGCTGGGAGGACTGGCCGCTGGTCTCTTGGCCTCTGTGCTGCCTTCCGGCTCTGGCCTGCGAAGAGGCACTCTTCTGAAGCACAATTTAAGGCTGAACTATTTGAATCGATTTTTGTAAGCAGTTCCAGAAGAATAAAGCTAAAAAAACGTAAAAAATAAAAATATTGCAGTCTTAGATAAAAGCTGGAAAATAGTATTTCGATATTACGGTGAATCGTCAGCTTTAGCCCGCCAAATTTCTTTGGTTTTTTGCAAATTGCAGCTTTGTTTAATATCATCAATTTTCATATCAGTCGTCAAACTTTACTTGTCTGATATGAAATTGATGATTATTATTCAGCAAATATATCATTCTTACAATCCCGAATCGCATTTTGATCAACATACGACGTAAAACAGAGTTGCAGTTTGCAAAAAACCAAAGAAAATTTGTATAAGGCGGGCTACAGCTGAGGATTCAACTTAAACAGAAAATATCCAAAGACTCCGTGCTCTGTGATGAAATATCATGTAAATACATACAGTCTACAGCACATTATCAATCATTCAAATGCACCAAACCCTTTCACCCGCGGGCCACGTAGCATTTAAAACCGCACTACCAAAAACATATCTATCTCACTCTCACCTAGCAGCCGACAACATCCTCTTTCTCGTTCCCCCGTTGAACATAGCCTTCACATCTTCCCAAGCATACACCACTTCTTCGGGTGGGGTTCCACTAAGCTTCATGTGCCGTCTCCAAGAGTTGAAGTTAGCGGCGTCAGGTTGGATGTACTTGTCGCCAGGACCAACTCGGTGGGAATGGAATATGAACTTATTTGGGGAAAAAAATAGCCCGCAGTAGGCACACTTGATGCATTTCGCTCGTGAGGAGTTGTACCTAGGAAAAAATATATTTATGTTACTAGGTCAAGAGAAAGGATGATACTTCAAAACGTTATCTAGAATTGTTCTAAAGATTTGTAAAATTAGAACTAGAACGATCTACAAAGAGAAGATAACTACAGTTTTTGTAAAATTCTGAATGAAACTTTTCCTAATTTTATTATGTCACATAGTACTGCAACGATTTTCTGTGCTCATTGCTGGATAAAGGCCTCCCTCCCTCCCCTTCTTTCTACTTCTCACAGCTGCTATCTATGTGGGTACAATCTCCCACAAACCAGTCTTGCTCCCACTATCACCGCCAGGACGTTTCTCAAAAACACATGGGCTTTACATTTATTATACGATTTCCACCATTTCTGTTTATACCTAGCGGGTAAGAACGCTCCACGGCATCCCCAAGCACACTCATGATGGACAGCAAACGCGAAGTCATCCGGTAATCTTGGGGGAGCATTGTCTCCGAGAAATGACTTGCAGAGACGCTCCGCTTCTCGCCTTGTTATCATACCTGGGTGATAACGATATTTTAGTTAAAAGACGCCTTGACATTAGTTATTTATTAACATTAACGAAGGTTTGTATTCAGACATGAAATCGAGGCCATAAAACAGTTGGTACAAGTCGTAAGATTTAAACGAAAGGTAAATTATAATTATTCAAACTACTAAAGTTTGATTAACCCGTTTATACCAAAAATAATAGTAAGTGCCAATTACGGTTTTCCTGTTCGGGGCTCAGGTAAATAACAATAATGTTAGTAAGTACACGAAAAGTCCAAGGAACCAAGAATCTTCACTTATTTAACACAAGTGTTACTAAAACATAGCGTGGGTAGAGTTTCATCTAAAAGGATCGAGTATACCTTAATTACAGACAAGGTTATTATTAGTGCTAAAACAATACGTTGGTTTTACTGATACCAAAAAAAACTCTATTGAAACATGGTACTTAGTAATATTAAGTAATTGACCTTCGAATTCTAAGTGAACTTTACAGAATTTCTGTACCACAGTATTGTGGAATATAGTGTGCCATATTGAGTGTTATTACCACATCGTCGTGACGACACAGGCATGGCACCAGCTCTCCTCAGTATCTCCAACTGTACCGGGGTACATTGTACACACGTGATGCCCAGGGCCACCCGACGGTTGTGTATCTCGTTGTACGAGAACTGTTTCAGCAGGGTGTTGGAGATCTGGGCCAAGCAGAGGCGCTCGTTGCCTTCGATCACCAGGGAGACTATTGGTACGCCATATAGAAGGACGGTGCCGACCTGTGGGGGAAATTTATTTTAGAATCACATTAGGAAAGCTGGAATAGGCTAATAAGTGGTTGGACGTCCTTACTCAAGTTTTAATTAATTAAGCTTAGTTGGAGGAGTTAATATGCAATTTCCTAACTCAACATGCAGCCCTATATTTTTACATAGAAACATAAACAAGCCTTATTTCCGTGGGGATAGGCAGAAACTACAGACCGCCACCTGCTACGATCCTTACATACTCCTTTTGCCTCGTTTACGTTCATACATCTAATCAAACACACACGTCAGTTAAAAAAAACCTTCCTTGAAATATATTTTGTTTGCGTAGATTAACTACTATTTATAATAAAAATCTCTAGTCAGTATTTTTTTTATAAGTAGGTTTTTATATGTAGGCCTTCTATGATAAGACTATTATACTATACTTCAAAATCTCTGTCTAATTTTGACATAGTTGAACTATTTTAAAAACGAATTAAAAGTAATTAACTCTAACCTGATTGGGTTTGCCACTTAATTGCAAAGCCTTGTGTTCTGCTCTAGGTTTGAGAGTCTCTCGCGGCGATAGTGCTAGGTTAGTAGCCTCCATTCTATAACAAAGAAAATGAATTAATGCACTTCCCGAACCATTATTATAAAATTATTTAAATAAAACGGCAAAAAAAGAGGAAAAATTATTACGAAATTAACAACTAGTGTTAACAAGTTCATCTTACTAAATGTATATTTTATTTTATAGTATTTTTTAAATAAAACGTATCTTAATCTCTTGCTCATTTTCGATCCATTTTTAATGAAACCGACCATTCCTTACACTTTTTTGGGTCATTAAACGCCATAATAAACCAGAAATCATTACCGAATGCCATTCTGTTCCATTAATATAACAAATAACCAATAAAATGACTTCATTTACTTTTGCCGCACAATAAAACTGCACAGTGTGATATATTCGAATAAATTTGGGACAAAAATGATCGTTTTGTATACAAATAGGCAGTTTGCGTGTGAATTTAGTGTATCGAATATCAATTGGGCATATTGAGGGGAGCGATAATGTATGGAGTACCGCCCCTTTGAGGCACCCTCATTTTACTACTTTTTTCGTAGATCAGGTTCGTGTTTAGCTTTTATAAGTTGGGATACGAATTGCTTAGAAATTGCAACATAACTTTATTTATGAAATAGTTTTTTTTTTACTAAGGACACAACTTTAACGTTGTAATGTTATCCCTTATTAATTTAGAATAAACGAAACAAACACCATTGTTTCGTTACAAAAAAATAATGAAGCAAAGAAAAAGTTATCATTGGGACTCGCACAGGAAGAACACAAACCGATTATTATGACACAAACGAAAAAAAACAGGATAAACAATACTTGTTTCGCTAAAAGTAGGGTTGAGAAGATTTCAAAACAAAACTGACCTATATTCACCCTTGAAAACATTATAAAACACCGTAACGAAACAAGTCACCACTTTAAAATGATATATTACCACTTAAAACTGGCCTAAAATCAGGAATCAAAGTAGGGTTGGCAAGGACGGGACGCGGTGACATACCGGCAGGATCATTATAGGGTGTGATTAGTCAATTTGTGTCAACCCTGCACAGTGGGCTGAGAAGCAAGTCCGCCAAAATAATTGATTAAGTTAAACGACGTTACGTTAATGTAATGATCACATATGTTCGTTTTGTAGGGGGCATTCAATTGTTTCTGTGGTGATTTTGTGAATAGATTAATATTTATAATTTTTGGCTCTGACCAATTGGATATTGGAACACTATGCTGTTATTCATGATCTCGCTTTTAGTCCGCTAAGGATTCCCTGTTTTGGTATTCGTCTTAAAAATTAACATGTCTTTCTTTGGATTAAAACAGGGTTGACCTAAAAATTTAAGAAAATCTGAATTGATGCTTTTAATTTCTTCATGTTTTCTAAATAGACTCAGGCCCGCCGCACCGCCGTCGCTATATTATACAAAAAAATAATTGTAAAGGGAATTAAGAATAAATAAAAATAAATACCCTTAGACGCACATCTTTCCCTCACTGTATGCAGATTAGGTACACCATATTAATCATTTTTTACATTTCACGGTCCAGCTGACAACAATTCCTGTTGATTCGCGGACAATACATTTAATAAAATACACTTGTAATTATAAATCCCTTATGGGGGCCATATGGTGTTGATATCGGTGATACATGGGGGTCATCCCCCATGGGATGGCATGGGGATGAGCACATGTGTACACTTGTAACGGAACTAATCGTTTTTGGAAGAAATCTGTTCTTTTAGTATGGTTGTCGGCATTAGTTTAATACTTTCACGGTTTTTATTTTCTCTGAATTCATAAATGATTTGGTTGCGTATAACAGCTGCCAATTAATGCTTCTTAGAATAATTTGTTTATGATGCTTGTAATTTTCTTCTCGATCTTTAATGTTTTTTTCTTGAATTCGCTATCTAATACTCAATGTTAAAAGTAACATTGTGTTACAATATACCTTGACATTATTACAAATAAAATATACTTTTTAAAACAGCCATAACGAGTACCTAGAAAACCAACAAACAAAGAAAATTGCTAAAAACCCAATTCTCATTAAGGCAGTTTTTATCCAACATTGGCGCGGAGCGAGACACCCCTAAACCTTACAAACCCTCAAAAATAAAACCTAGTTCTCGGTATAAAAATGTATTTTGTACGACAAATAGTGGCTCTCAAACAGCTATCATCGGGTGTCCATATAAACGTGTGACGCACAAATCGCACAATACTGGCCTGTGCCCGCAATGCCACATTGACAACATGTTGTGCACTTTCCCGGATAATCCGTAACTAAAGGGGACACTCGAATCTGTGTGTCAAGTGCAGGGGACTGTAGGGTGACCGTGAAATTATATTTTTGGTAAAAGTACGGTGTACGAGCATCGCCACATGAAATGTATTGTGTTAGTTTTTTACCTTAACAAGCATTTGCTTATTCGCAGATTACTTGGTTACATTCGCTGAACAAGCTATCGCACTCACCACAATTAACCTACTTTATGTATATATAATTTAACATTTTAACTAATAAATCGATCAATCAGTAACGGACACAAAACAGTGATTTATTTCCTGTATACATCCCGTGTGATTCGTATCCATCAACAATCTACATACACATCTCCCTGTACGGACAAACTGCCCGTACATACGGGAAGGTCAATAAATTCTTTAACTTACTAATAATAAATATATTTTAACAGAAATTACCACCTCATTGGTAGACAAAACTTCGCAAAGTTGAAATATCAGCCACAAGTTGATCAATTCACAAAAAAAAAATTGTTAAGTGAAAAATTCAACTGCACATTCAACATTAGGTAGTTATTTATTACTTGTTATAAATATTTATGTTAAAAAGAAACAATTCGTTTTTTTTTTGTTTCTTTCTTTCTTTTTTGTGTCATTTTTAGCACAAATAAAAGTATTTTCTTTCTTTCTAATCTAATTTCGAAATGATTTTAGACCTTCATAGTATACTTAAAAAACTCTGTGGCTTTAGCAGAGGTAGGTAATTTTGACCCTATTCACAGTTTTCTTACTATTTACATTTCTAAAACCCTATCTCCTAAACGCAATAACCTAGTCACCCTACCAAAATTCGAACAATGAATGGTTCGAACTTGTTCCTTTGAGATCCCGTTTTGTATAGCGCAATACTATTTAATCTTTATAAAGACAGCCGTTGGCGGCGGCCGTCGGTCCCGTCCGCCGTCCGCCATTCTTACGGTCCAATGTTCGATACGTAGTCAGTAGTCAGTCGTCGAGGGGTCCACGTTCGCTATTTTTATGATACGTGACGAAACGGACCGTTTTGTAATAGTCAAAATAATACGTCATGGTACGTTGATGTTTTGAAGTGTTTTAGGATTATGTTTGGTGTTTTTATGATCTTGATTTGTTTTTTTAAATGAATACCTTAATATATAGGTACTTGTTTTTTTTTTCTATTTGAGATGCGTTTGCTCTTGACTCTAGTCTAGGTCAGAGATGACAGAGACAAAGTCGACGATGGAGTGAGCCTACCCAGATTCTGTTCTGTACCTGTTCACTCTCACTTTGAAGAGATTTGGGTTGTATGCTTTCGGAAACACAGACGCAGGTAGAGAGTTCCACTCTTTTGCTGTGCGCATTATAAAACATATTCGGAAGCGCTTAGTGCGAATTGATGGAACAGCAACTAGGTAGGGATGGTAACTTGCAGTACGTCTAGATGTCCCTTGGTAGAAGGGGGCCGGTGGAATGAGATCGTGGAGTTCTTGAGCACACTCACCAAAGTGCAATCTGTAGAAGACCGACAAGCAGGCAGCCTTGCGGCGATGAGCCAAGCTGTGAAGCTTCGTGTTTTACTTAGGTACTTTAATTTTTGGAATGAAGTTCCTTCACACTTGGCGAGTAAGAATTAGACCGAAAAAGGTAGGTATAATATTTTGACCATCACGCCACTTTTGCTATAGTACATGTTGTTTTTTTTCATTTAGTTACTCTCAAACGTTGTTAATATATTTCATTGTGCCTGTTATTTAATATATAATATACAGCGAAAGGACCTTCGTTCTAATCGGCACCCTAATTGCGTAACATACTATCGATCACAATCTGAACCATTTTGAAGGAATTGCTAATCCATTGCTTCGTATGTTCGAAAAATTTGTCTGCTCAACAACGTAAATAACGCAATGAATGTTGTTGAACTGTCAATATGAAGGCCATTCCTACTGTTAGTTTCTTACGCAATTACCCAGCAGGTGTCTCACGATACCTCTCGACTTTTTAACTTGTCATTTACCATTCATAGACAGCAATACCTACGTGTGTGATTTTACAATCTTGATTTCGTTTCCACTCCTAATTCAATTATTTATAAGTCCCATGTGTAATAATAATAGAAAACTTAGCAGTTGCAAACCTGTGATTTGCGCACGGGCACCAAAACGCAACTCGCAAGTTAACCACCAAATGCAATAAGGGTTCGTACTTCCGTCTAACTTGACTACGAAAGGTCACCAAAGGAGATAAGTAACCAGGGTCGTCGGATATAGTTGAAGTTTAGTAAGAAACCGATGGATGATTTCGAATAAAATTTAATTTAATTAATAGAAAACCAACAGTTCATTTATCAAATAAAATTTCATTCGAAAACATCCATCGGTTTCTTACTAAACTTCAACTGTATACGCCGACCCTGGTTACTTATCTCTTTTGGCCTACTGTTTTACATAACATAAACTTGCATCAAAATCACGAGAGATACCTAAACCCCATTCAAATAATCATAATCCGTAACTCCGCACATCCTTCGCACAATAGACACATAGTTTAAACAAGCCGCTTCAAATTCAAAAGGTTACGTACAAAATTAATTCGACGGCGTTATTTACTTTGCGACTTTGTTCGCTTAATTGAGTCGACAGCCAAAGACATGGAGTTAATTCGTCGATTCATATTTAATCAGCGCTTTGAGTTGTAGTCTCGGAGCCAGGGAGCTTTTGTTAACGTTAACTGGTAGATAAATGTTTTAATGTTTGCTTTGATTTTAGATGGCTTTGGTTTTTGGTAGGTTAAAAACTCTTGGTCTGGTTACATTACTAATTTAAATGCGCTTATTAGAAAGGTATTTGGGTTAATTGATTAATTTTTAAACTGTAAAAAAATTGCCGTACGCTTTCCTCGTTTTCTGTTCCTAAATCTGGGGCCTTACTCCCGACAGCTTCGAGTTCTGAATCAATCGAATTCGATTCGAATTAAACGTCGATCCATACTCTTGAATCCGACACTAGCGCAGGATCGTGCAGTGGATCGAAGCGAAACTAATTAAGATCGACTCGATTCGTTAGGATCGAAAAGTTCGTACTCCACACGCTATTTGATTGTAAATAAATCGAGTTGTAGGATCGAATTATACGTCAAATTACACGATAGCAAAAAAGCTACTTTATGGAGATCGAGTGAGAGTTTTTAGTGTTAATAACTGCAATATTTCTTCAAATTCTTTATTATTATGGCTCGCCTTGCGTCGTTTTTTCAATGTTATTGAGGAATCAAATCGTATGGATATTCGTGCGAGAAGAAATATGCAAAGGATGAGTCGTTATAACACCACGGCTGTGGAAATGGATTCGGAAGAATTTCGGATAAATTTTCGTTTGGCGAAAGAGTTGTTTGATGTGTTAGTAGAAGATTTTTCAAATAAAAATATATATAAATAAATAATTGTCCCAAATAAAATATTTTTCTTTCTTTCTATTTAACACCATTTCCAGACCAAATCAGTTTTAGATTTTGTTTGCATTATCATTTTTTGGTACTGGAAGCTAAAGAATAGTAGGAAGAAGCAATGGCACGGTCATGTCTCAGCAGTCAGTGTCAAAAGCTATAGGGGAGGTTACCAAAGCAGTAAACCACAAAGATATATTGACGAAATATATCAAGTTCTCCTAATCAGCCGAAGAAAGAAATACTATTAAAAGAAAGTAGGTGGATAAAATGTGTTGCTTACAATATTTTTATATGTGACAACATGATTATAATAACAATTTACCTACTTACCTATATCGCAATGCTTATTACAGATTTTATGAAAAGTTCCACATCCCGGGTGTGTTAGGTTGCGTTGATAAATAATAATAAATCATATATTATTTCATAAGTTTTTGTAAAGCACTAGGGTGTCGTTTTTTACGTGGGAAAGTGATAGAGAAGTAAAAACATTCAACCACTTAAAAGTTACTGACCAAAGACATAGCACTTGACGGTGACGTAATCCGCCGGATACACCTAACGACGCTGATAATACTCGAACTTACGTCGATCTTGGTTTACGATTCGAATTGGTTCGGGAGTGAGGTTTTAAATCGAGTTCGGATCAAAAACGAGTTCGAATTGAAAACAAAATCAGACTCGAATCGTTTTCGGGAGTAAGGCTCCTGGGCGTGTTCGTTCCACAAGTTCTACGAATTCGTTTCTAACGTTTGAAAGCAATTTGTGCACCACATTTAACGTTAGTAATTCGTCTTTTAAAAATCCCACCGCCAAAACTAAATTAAAAAATAAATCACACCTTTTTTTCAGTGGCGCTCTCTCCTGGCACGCCATAAAGTTCTAAACTGGGCGCGTTCGTTTCATCGCCCGAACGCTCAGAGCACAATGAGCTGTGTTGACACACGGGTCGCACAGCCGCGCTCCTCTGCGCAGATTTTTCGCACAATTGAATTCGTAACTAATCCCCGATCCATTGTTAATTTGGTAAATTAATTTGTTGAATATTAAACAGTTGTTGGATTTAAATTTTTGATTTCGGTTCGGTCTTAAGTTAAGTTTAAATAGGTGTATGATTTATTTCATATTATTATACATAGGTATCTCTCCGAATGATTTTATTAAGTAAAAAAAAGAAAGGCAAATTGATGAAACATTTATTGACTAAGGGAATGATAAAGCTACTTACATTATATTGTTAACCATGAAATATTTGAGAACTCATTTAGGAATTACTATTTCGAAGAAATGCTGACAAATCCGAGATACTCAGAACTTTACGAGGGATTTTCAATGGCATAGTTAATTAGCTGTTTCTACTCACATCCCTCGTCTTATTTAAATTTTACCATGAAATTATCTTCTGAATATTAAATAACATAATATTCCATATAATAATACAGGCCACTATCTAAATGACTCTCTACAGAGCTAAGGCTATATACTTCTTTACTAGGCTTCAGTGCAATTGCGTTTCAAATAAGAATTCATTTAAATATATATATATATATATAATGCTTGCGGCAAGGTAGGTACTTACAGTAAATCCTACTCGAAAATGTTATATAAAACTTGTAATAAAAATAAAATCTGAATAATTTATCATTTTAAAATCATATTATCGTAAGGTAACGAGAAAGTTTAAACAAGCATCCCTTCTTGTTCGTGAACGAGAGGCATCAACATGTAAATTGTCTCCGAATTTATTTATACAAGTAATTGAATCGCCCGCGCCGGCGAAATGACATCTGTAGACTTGATTTGATGAAAATTACCTACTTGGTAGAAGATGCCCACTTTTTATTAACTTCGGCCCCCTCTATTGAGTTTATTACGCAGATATGCGGAGACTTATGCATAAGTAATGCAGTTTTTTCTTATTAATTCCTGTGTTACGTTACTTTGTTTATGCTGTTTTTCCCAAACAGAGAAAATCGATGGATATCTAGTTGCAATCCAACCAACCACAAAAACCGACCAGTCGACAACCATTTTCCTTAAAACGTCTTGATTAAGCAAAACATCCCTTTGCTTAATTCATCACAATTGACAGATACTTACCAACATTTATATAAAAGGTACAAAAAAGCTTTAGCCCTGCAGTTGCTGGACAGATTTTTGCTATTTAATATTTTTTATATTTAAATGTCTGCTTAGAACAAACAAATCTATTGAATTGACACACCAATAATTCACTTTAGGAGAACAATCAAACGAACGAATTGACAATGAAACAGCTTTATAAACACAATTTACGAAACACTCCTCGAGGAAACTCATAAAAGAAAGTTAGATGAAGACGGCGCCATTTTAAAAGTTAAATGTCAAAATGACAACTGATTTGTATTTGGCGCGAATGCGGGGGAAATGGGAATTGGCGAAATGATGAGAATATACGTTCTATAAATTAGAAGTGTACCTATGTATTTTAAACTTGTACTGGATTCTCATTCTTACCTAAATATTATAAAGTAGTTAGGTAGTCAGGGAAGAAATCAGACACTTGGGCTCGCCCACAAAACAAAAGTATGGTGCCATATCCATTAAGCTCATTTCATGATGATTGTGATGGACTCGAACATCCGACTTTTTAAGGTTCCGTAACCAAACTAAGGCTCCGCTGTCCGTCCGTCCGTCTGTAACAGGGCTGTATATTTTAAACCGTATTATGTAGACACTTGAAATTTTCATAGCGTGTGTAGGTACTACTATGGCTGCTATGACAACAAATAATAAAATAAAGTTAAAGGATACCCACAAGAAACGTTATTTTTTTGTGTTTTTTTAATGAATTATTAAAAATATGTAGTGTTAAATATTGTACGGTGGTACGGAGCCCTTCGTGTGCGAGTCCGACTCGCACTTGGCCGATTTTTATCGCCTTTTACAGGCCAGACCAAACGGTTTTTTTTACAACTTTATGTATGGCAAACGTCACGTTATAATAAAAATTAACAGAGTACTTACTTACAACTTTCATACTTAAGAACATCAGAATTAACAGAAACAAACTAATCCCTCCAAAACTCCTCACCATTACAACCACGGAACAAATTCCTTTAATGATTATCTAAGAAACATAATCCGTATGACGTCAACCCGAAGCGGTATCAACTTAATGTAGAAATAATGAATTCGTCGCGAATCGTCCGTCCCCTGTTTGTCTTTCAATTATAGGCTCCCAGGGGCCCATCGCCTCCCCTGTTTAAACAATGTAACACTCCCATGTATATTTAAGGAGGGACAAAAATTAAATCTTCCGCTTATCTGTCTTGTTCAAAATGTAATCTACGGAAGCAATGACTTTTTACAGTGATGTGGCTTTTTACGTCTATGATTTGTTTTTATTTTTGGAAAGAAAATGCAATATTCATCGGTGCTATAATTCGACTTTTTACATCTACAAATTATGCAGTTACTTTAAGAACATTTTATTTGTGTTTTCAGTTGCCCGATAGCCCGGAAAAATACCTGTGTCTTTGTTTAAACTGAAACGGCATTAAAAGAAAAAACTTTAATAAGAGTTTTAAGGGGTATGCGCTAAGCTAGCCCGCAAAATTAAAATTTTCTTACGTTTTTTGCAATTCGCAGGTTAGTGTCAGGTTGTATGTTGATTAAAATATGATTCGCGACCGTATCAAATATAGCTTTACAGAATTATAATCATTAAAATCAGCAATACACCTCCTTAAGTTAGAATTGGCCACAAATGTCATGACGTAATATGAACTTAGAGAGTTGTATTGATGATGATTTTTATGATTATAATTCTATAAATAAATATTTGATACGGCCGCGAATCATATTTAGATCAACATTCAATTTGATACTAACCTGCAAATTGCAAAAAAAATGTAACAAAATTTGAATTTCGCGGGCTACCTAACGCATCCAAACTCAAAACTCAAAAAACTCAAAGCATTTATTTCAATTAAACCATTTACAGGCACTTTTGAATTGTCAAAGAGTCGGTCAGTTAGTCAGAAAGTTGAAGCTAGTTGCCCATTCCAAAACGTAGATCTCTATGGAGAAGAACGGGCAAGAAACTCCAAGGACACTCTTTTTAAATCAAGATATTACAAAATCCTGGGTACATTATTCGTGTTGCTTCTATATGCGAGAACAATGAAAAAAAAAATCTATAAAAAAACAATTCAAAATAAAAGATTAATAATAAAAATAAGCCGTGGCAGTTAAGAGATGACCAGTCTCAACTGACGGCGCCCGTTCACGAACATGACGCGTGGATCAGCACCATCCAGCTCAACCATTTTGTAGGGAACCGAATGATCCAACACACGCGCCACCAACAGTGAGACATTTAAGTGAGCATGACATAGTCTCTACTGCCATGCTGTCAAGTCAACATAATTATATAATAAACGAATCCATTGTACTCACATTTACAAAATTGCAATATGCTTCTAAATTATACAAAACTATAGTTTGCTATGTATTTGAGCAATGAATAAAATTTTACTACATAAAAGAAAATAATAATTAAAATATCTATTGAGTTATTCAATAATAAAACATATTTTATAAAAAATAAACAAACATTAAGTTCGCAATGTCAGAAAAATAAAAGGGGGAATAAGAAAGGAGTATCTCTTCCAAACATTCAAATTTTAACTAGTGCGCCCGGCTGTGGAGCAGGACCAGCATTAAGCCAAGCATTTTTATCTACTATATAGTCATTGAACTTATAATATGCTTGTCTACATAGTGTGCGTTTAATGCATGTTTTAAATTTCTTCTCATTTAGTTGAAGAATATCGAGTGGTATTTTATTATAACATTTTACACAGTACCCCATAAAAGAAGTACCTACTTTAGATAACCTGAAACGTGGTTGATATAATTTGTTCCTATTTCTAGTGTTAAAATTATGCCTGTCACTTATCTTACTAAAAAGATGTAGATTTTTTCGAACATACATAATGTTTTCATATATATATTGACAAGGTACCGTCATGATGTTAATTTTTTTAAACAGTTCCCTTAGAGATTCGCGTTTGCGGAGGTTGTAGATGGCTCTGACAGCCCTCTTTTGCAGAATAAAGATAGAATCAATATCCGCAGCCCGTCCCCACAGCAGAATACCGTAAGACATGATGCTATGAAAGTAACTAAAATATACTAGTCTCGCGGTATCCACGTCTGTTAATTGACGGATTTTCCAAACAGCGTAAGCGGCTGAACTTAGCCGCCCTGCAAGTGATGTTAAGTGAGGACCCCACTGTAGCTTTGAATCTAGCGTAATCCCCAGGAAAACCGTTTTTTCGACGAATTCTAGTATCTCCTTATTCAATACAACGTGACATTTACTACTTCTAACATTCGGTAACGAGAATCTTATGCATTTAGTCTTCTTCTCATTTAATACCAAATTATTTACAGTAAACCAATTATGAACCTTAAGCATGGCGTTATTTACGTCGTCAAGCTCATGTGCATGTCTGTTTATTTCAAAAATCAGTGATGTATCATCAGCAAATAACACCATTTGAGGTCGGATTTTCAGTAAATGAGGTAAATCATTTATATATACTAAAAAGAGGAACGGACCCAATATTGAACCCTGTGGTACACCCATTTTGACTTTTAAGCCCAATGAATTTACACCGTTTATTTGAACTTGCTGCAGTCTATCATTCAAATATGATTTTACTAAGCTAAGCGCAAGTTTACCCAGTCCGTAATGCTCAAGTTTCAAGAGCAGTGTTTCGTGATTCACGCAATCAAATGCCTTGGATAGGTCGCAAAAGATGCCTATTGCATCTTGTGCCTCCTCCCATGCGTTAAAAATATGTTTTAATAATGTAACACCGGCGTCGGTTGTACAACGTCCTTTGGTGAAACCATACTGTTGATCATGTAGGATGTTATTACGATTAAAATGATTGAGCATTTGATTTAACATTACTTTTTCAAACACCTTGCTGAAAACTGGCAAAACCGATACGGGTCTATAATTATTAGTGTCTTTGCTGTCCCCAGATTTGAAAAGTGGAATTACTTTACTATACTTCATTAAATCTGGGAATACCCCTTGATCTACACATAAATTAAATATTAAAGCTAAATAGGGTGCAATTGTCACAATAATAGATTGACAAACTTTAGTAGACATGCCCCACAGATCTTCTGTAATTTTAATCTTAAGTTGCTTAAATGCATTTACAACGACCACAGGGCTTATATGTTTAAATTTAAATTCTATAGAACAGGCTGAAACATTCGCTCTTAATAAATCAATAGCAAGAGAGGGCGAGGAATTTAAAGTTTCTGTAGTTTTAGTTGGAATATTAGTAAAGAAAGTTGCAAATTCCTGAGCAACATCGATGTTATCGCTAATGAGACCGCGGGAAGTGTCCAGTGTGTAATCAGTATTATGCCTTTTGTTCCTGTTCGTTTCATTGTTAATAATTTTCCAAACTGTCTTTATTTTATTGTCTGCTGATTTAACCCCTCTTCATCTTGGCGCATCCCGCTTCGTCTACTCTTTGTCTACCCGGACACTTTCGCCTTAAACAATCATGACGTTAAGTCTAATTCTGGCTGAGTAAAAACACAATTTCTTAATAAAAAGTTCTGAAAATTATATGTGCCGGAGAAATGACCTGACGCATTGTAAAAAAGTAAGTATGTTACTACTGCAATAACGCATTTTAATGCAGCGACCAAAATGTTTAAATACTTGAAGCTCTTCTGATCGATGGCTGACGGACCTTTAACAACCTACATTCAAACAAAATTCTGTCTTTATATAGACAGAAATGGGAAGAATGTTTAGCAGTAGGTAGCAGTAATGTACTATTTCATTTTTTCAGAATGATAGCCGTGAGTACAGTGAACAGAATAAATTCAAGATATAGTACTTCTATGGTATAGGCATTATCAATGCTAGAGATAGATAAAGCACATCATGAGAAATTGCATCTTAACCAAGAGAAAGCCTGGCATTTGGGCAATGGCGTAGATTAAAGAAAAACTGAGAGACCTTTCATGCCCCCTCAAAACGTGTACAGCAATGTTTCCAATATAATTTTTGGTTTTAAAGAAAGTTGCGCCCTAATTGTGCAACACACTATCAATCACAATCTAAATAATTTTGAAGGATATTGCTAACCCATTGCTTCATATGTTCGAACAAAAAGCTGCTCCACAACGTTAATAACGCAATGAATGTTGTTGAACAGTCAAAATGGAAGCCGTTCCTACTGTTAGTGTGTTACGCAATTACCCCGCTGGATTAGTATTCTTTATTTTTAGACAAGTGACGTAAAGAAGCATTTTTTAGGTTTTTTTCCAGTCATTGCATTTTGGACATTCAGCAACGAACAAAACTACTCTAATACCTAACTAGCGACGCAACACACGAAAACGGAAATATATACCAATGCTGGGACATATTAAACACATAGTAAGGCACAGATTACATTTAAACAGACACTTATTAAAGAATGATTTACTTTTTATTTGGATCAATATAACAAACAGCTGATTGGCCTACACAGCAATGCCGTATATATATTTTTTTTTAAATATCTCGTGAAACATTGCCAACCTTCTGTACCAGTCTGATAAAAAATATTGAAGAAACTTAACACAAACGCATTCCTTCACAATTTATACAGGAGCTGTAAAGAGGATCAAAAGAACTAAAAATACATAAATAAATCAAAAGGCAAACAAAGCAATATTTATTTGAAAATTTGCTACGACGGTGAAAGTTTGCTTTTATCGGCTATTTTGTTTACTTTTATTGTATTTTCTCTGTAAGTGATTAATGTAATCTTTTGAGAAATAAATGTCTTTAACCGTAAATAAAAATTAAATAAATTGTAGAAGTTGTAGCGTATAAGTTCCGTAGCCGTCGTGCTACGGTGCTACGGTGCTACGGTGCTACGCATGCTACCTAAGATCGTAGCTTGTTGCAAAAGTTTTGTTAGTTTATTTTTGTAAAAACTCTTACTTTGATACGTATTATTTATACGTTATTATTTAAAAAGTACTTTTTTAAAAAGTTACGTTTTATTTTCTTTGTAAAAAAATACTGGATCTGCAACTTTTTAATTCTCATAATTTATTTTAATGTCAAATTAAAACCTTTTTTTTTTTAACAAAACCTAATATTAAAAAACATCATACCTGAACTCGGCAGCTGTCACAAATCACAACATTACTCGAGCGCGAAACACACCGCGCACGGCCGCGGTAGCCACGAGACTGTCCACTCTCAGCCCCGACCAATCGCACCACGCCCCGGCCAGTCCCCGCCCACCAGCGCACCAACCAATCAGCCCGCGCCCAAAGCGTTATTTACCTCAAACGCCCGCCCGCCCAGCCTGCCTCAACTTATCGATTGGACGGCCCCAGCACTTATTTAAGGCGGGCGACGACAGAATTAATTTTGTGATTGAAATTACAAGTATAAACGTATAATAACGTTCGCGCCCGGCTCGTTCGATTAAAATAGAGATTATTACGATTGCTGGTTTCTGATGTGTTCGATTCGTTGCGTCGGGATTTTTTTTCAGGATTTGATGTTTAATCTTGTTTATGTTTTCTAATATTGAAGGATTACTTTCTATTTTAAAATGTAGTTTTAGGTTTTTTTCTTGTTCTGTTGTAAGATCCAGTTAAGATTTAGTTTCATGCTACTTAAACATTTATTAGTTTTTATTTTTTCCCGTAATTTCGTAATTAGCGACATATATAAGATTTTAAAATTTTCTAAATTCTTTTTATTTATTTTGTCGCAACTTAACACAGTTACAACACCTTTGAAAATCCCGTTTCCAAAACAAATTAAAGTAGGTTAAATAAAAACATACTATGTCGAATTAGGTACCTAAGTATCTACCCTCGCATTCTACAAGCAAAGCCGTGGGAGTGTAAGATTCCTTGTTACTTATGCTTACCTCTATACCGTTCACTATAATATACCTGAATACCTGTAAGTAGTACAACTGGAGTCTGTAGTACTATGAGTGGTATAATAGAGGTATTTGATACCGGTATTATTAGTATTGAGTCTGTAAGGATTAGAGGTATACTGGTAACGTTAAATACTGATATTTAGACATGTTTAGTATAACTGGGAATTGAGCTTTGAGAGGATAAATTATAAATAAATTACCTTAACATTTATAACAAACAAGCCGTGCGCCCGATGGGAATTTCCATCGGCAAAAATGACGAACGTCCATACAAACTTTGAAACTTCCATACAAACTTTCAGTTTTTCATACGATTTTTCAAATATTTTCTTTCATACAAACCTTGTCCTGACAATTACAAATATAACAATATAAGAATTAGCCAAATAGGTGTAGCCGATTTGAAGTGATGCGCGGGCATCATTGTAGGCAATAGATTTTTTTTATATACTAGCTGCCCGGCGCGACATCGTCTGCGTGGTGTCCTACCCCTACCCTACCCCTAAAACTTCGCGTGCGTATGCAGAAAACTCACCAAAGTTTCATCAAAATTGGTCCAGCCCTTTCGGAGTCCATAGAGGACAAGCAAACGAATATTGATTTTTATTTATATAGAAGATATATACCAGCTAATGCCCGCCATGTGTTGCAATGCCTTTTACAACCTTCTCTGGCGCGTACACAACAACTTACCAAAGTTTTATCGCAATCGGTCGAGCCATTTTCGAGGTTTTGCGAGACTAACGGACGGCGATTGATTATTATATATAAGAAATAAGATATATATATGAGAAACCATTTGCGTAAAGGAAGCTTTTCCATAAACGCTAATAAAACTGACGCGAATTGCTTTTGGTTTCATAATTCTCTGCTATCTCATTTTACAGCTAGAATTTAGTAGTGATTACTCCGATAGACCACCAACCATTAATGTAGCAGATTACTCAAAAAATGTCTTAAGAGTAAGCCAGGGAAATATATTGTTTATCGAATTAATTACCAACTTAAATGCTCCGTGAATTAAAACCACAACTTTCATTCTTTGAAAGTTGTATGTAATGGCTATAATAACACATCAAATTGGCATAGCTTGTCAATTTGATGAACAATTAATTTCCCCGACCGTACATTTCCTGGAATGAGATTTTACGTACCTAGGTACTGTTATTTACGTCCGTTGGGTGTTGAGTACACCGTACGTCCGTTGGATGTTGCGTTGACTCTTTCGGCAACTCATTGACAATTTCTTTGGTAGCGCCGCCGGTCCGTAGAAGGCCATAACGTCCATCAGATAGGCCAATTGACAAAATTTGCATATAAAAGCCCCTTAAACAAAAATACAATTTCTTGGTTTTTCTATCCTGACTTCGAATGTGCCTTTTTGGAACGAAGTTCCTCATCGCACGGTACGGAATTGGCGGATGGGGGCTAGGCGAAAAAAAGTGTAAGAATTTTCCGTCACGAGTTTCCGTCACGACCCTTTCTTTATTTGTTTGTTTGGTTGAACGCGCTAATCTCAGGAACGAATGGTTGTAATTGGTTTTATTTTTTTATTTTTGTGTTGGATAGGCCATTTATCGAGGAAAGCTTTAGGCTATATAACATCGCGCTACGACCAATAGGAGCGGAGCATAGATGAACAATGTTGCAAAAACAGGATTTTATTTTTCCTTTTGAGAGGTTTCCGTTGCGACCGCTGCGTAAACGGTTAAAGTTACGCAAAAATCATGTAGGTAGGGATTTGTTCCTCTTTAAAAGTTCTGAAAAAAAATCCGCGTAAGTCTATCTTTTAAAGTTGACTCAATATAACACTTTTTATGGTAATTAAATTTGTTCTATGGATGTTCTAAATATACTACGAAAGGAACTTCGTTCCAACCGAGTGTTCCACGACACTCAGGCATTTTTTATTTCTTTTACCACTTAATTTCAAAGTCATCATCTTCCGAGCCTTTTCCAAGCTATGTTGGTCGGCTTCCAGTCTTACCGGACGCAGCTGAATACCAGTATTGCTAAATTTTGGAGTAAAATAATAAAAACTGAAAAAATCGATGACGGCACTGAAATTACATAGAGTCTTACTCCATAGTAATAAGACATAATTATGTAATCGGATTAACTAACGGTAATTATACTGTTTAATACAATTTGGCGTTTACTTTTATTTAAAACTAGCTGTTGTCCGCGACTTCGTCTGCAGTCCAGGATGAAAAGTAGCCTATGCCCTTACCCAGGTAATTTGGTCAGGTTCTGTCAAGTTCTGCCAGGTTTTGTCAGGTTTATCTGTGTGCCAAATTTGATCGAAATTCGTTCAGCCGTTATGGCGTGAAAGCGTAACAAACAAACTTACTTTCGCATAACTAAAACAACAGAATTTGGAAGAAATAAAAATAATACGGCGGGGTAATTGGGTAACTAGTAGGAATGGCATTCATTTTGACAGTTCAACAACATCCATTGCATTATTTACGTTGTTGAGCAGACTAATTTTTCGAACATATGAAGGATTAGCAATAGACTTCAAAATAATTCAGATTGTGATAGATAGTGTGTTACGCAATTATGGTGCAGGTGGCTTATTTTAAGATGTAATTTCATTTAACATGAAGATATTATTTTATGAATCTTGAAAATACAAAAAATACATTGTAGATTCATTCATTGGTGACAAACAACGCACAGTCAAAACTTCTGGGTCTAGAAGCTTTAAATATTGGAGTTCCTTATCGAAAGTGAGCACTAACGAAGAATTTTTGAAAATGTATCCCCAAACGGGGTTAAATATGAAGTTCGTAATTTTTGCCGATGGGACAGCCAATGTTTCCTCTTAAAAAACATCACATATTTTTATGACACAATTCTCAAAATGCCATCAAGATATGGTTCCCTGCCGGCTGTAGCGTGAACGATTAAGTACTAAGATATAAACGTGGTGTGATAATGAGGAAGCCCGGCTGCCAGAGATTTTAACCCTCAATTATAGAATTAAGCCGCGATGAAGGGTTGTGCACCCCTGTTGCGACGGCAATTGATGAAATAGTGATGAGAAAATTGGATGTTGGAGTTTATACGGATTTTGTGATGTCGATAGAGTATTGTAGTTCTGTAACGTTTTTTAAGTGTACCTAAGTTTTAATTGATAAACGATAAAATGTAGATAAAGCAAATCAACCAAGACAAAAAAAAATATAAACAAAATAACCAGGACTAACAATCTCAATGTTCTAAAACAATCGGTTAAAATGGAGATACTAAGCAGTCGTTTATTTTTCCTTTTAAGTATTTTGCATGATTTTCTACTTATATATATAACAATAAATAATTAACACCTAAATAAATAAAAGCTATGAATTACAAATAGTCTGGTTACCTCTTATGACATGGTTTTTATCACAAGCAGCATTCATCGATATAAAAAATCAACGTTCAATCCCCTCACCACAGTCGATGTTCAATACCGATATAATGAAGTGTCGTCACGCCGCGAATGTTTGCCATTGTCGAGTGTGTACCAGCCCTTACGTTGTTATCATTGTGCACCCCGCTTTATTGTCAGATGTTTTCATTGATAAACGATAAAATGTACAGCAATTAATGAATGCGACTTATACTGGTGTTTTTGTTACTATGATTTAAGTGGTTCTTGTGTGTGATATTCATTTTGAACGCACCTTTTTGAGTTATGGTTGCCTCCGCTGTACCTTACCTTATTATTTGCTTTTTGGGTTTCCTGCTCACTTGACTTTTGCCTTTTTAGCAGCAGAGCTAACATGATACACGCGACAATTACTCACTCTCGCGTCGAAAAGCTATGTCTATTTCTGCCACTTTTCTCGTTTTCTGAAAGCGCTGCCATAAAAAATACTCACCTGGTTCTGTCAAATTTGATGTTTTCTCGACAAACCCTAACATGGCACCTAAGTCATCTAGAAATTTTGACAGTTCAACACGATGAATTCGAGATAATCGCCGATTCTTCTGTCATGTAGCCGTCCTCGATTTTGACGACCTGAAGAGTAGACAAAACGAGGATACAAAAAAAAATGCCAGTTTTATAATTGGACTTATTTTAGTCATATTTTTTTTTACTATATATTAATAATGAACATACTTAGTTTTAAACTACTATTTGTATTCGAACTAGGTTCGTTTCGGCAGCCGCGACAGAAACTGTGGCGGAGGAGAGCACCATTACAAAGATGAACATGACTTTCAGTAATAACAAGTCACTTTGCCAATTATGGTGATTAACGAAATCTAAGGAGTTATGGCTGTATGGCAATATCAAACTTTCGCAACATAATTACTAAAATCGCCAGTTCATTTCCCAAGTGTGGTGATTAACAACGTTTAGTGTTTTATGGTTATAATAGTGAAATCAACTCCAGCTGCATATATATCTGAACGCCAGTCCTTTTTGATAAATGTGGTGATTAACAAAATTTGCAATATCATAGGGTTTATGGTGATTGTTACAATATCAACCTTCGCTTTGTCAAATTATGATCGTCCATCCATGTGTCATTTGTGGTGATTATCTAGTGAGTATATTATGTGCCACAAATTTTGATTTCCGTCATTTTGTATTTTAATTTCGGTATGCCAAAGAAAAACATTTAATTTTAATCATAAATGTCAGTTACAAGAATCTAAATCTAAATTAAAAGAGATGGACGTAAAATCAATACAGAACAGACTAATTCCATGCGTAAAATCGATCAAATGAAACGGTACCTGAAGCCGATGTTGCTATGATAAAAATAATTTGTTTTTAATAACTTGCTACATCGGTCTCTCGTCGCGAGATAGAAAAGTGTCAAGTGCCTTTGTCGAATTGACTCGAGCTTAACGGTAATTTTAGGCATTCGAATGACGTCAGAATCGTAGACAAATTTCGACAAATCGAGATAGAGAGCGTTCTCGCGCTTGTCATGTTAGCCCTGCTGGCTACCAAACTTGGCTTTATATTACATAGGACCAAAAGTTCAAATATAATTCAGTTTTATTGTTTTATGTGTCTTTTATTATAACAAACAATTATTATAACAAAAATTTTACCTAAAATTATATTAGTATTGTTAGCTCCTATCCCTAACTGATGCCTCTGGCTGTCCTTATCCACTGATTCTGGAAAGGACAGTCAAAACGGGCAGCAATCACATTCAGAATGCTGTTGCTGCTGCTTCGTAGACGGTGCAGCAAGGAGTTTGCTTTCTTGTGCACGATGGCTTGAATTATTAATTAATTAGCCATCCGTACACGCCTCAGCAAACATACCAGACGCGCTGCAGCGCCACGGCAGCCCAACAGCATCCTAAAAGCATTATTATATTCGGTGCGCAGGGCTGTGTAGGTTCGCTACGTATTTTTCACCCACAGGCCACTCCAGTAAAACGACTGACAGAACGCCTTAAACATTTCACAACTAACAATTAACAATTTTAATTGTTCTTTTTTTTTGTTTTTGTCGTTTTTACTACGGACGCTTTTAACGTGCACGTCTTTTTACGTCGTTCTCACATGTATAATTTCAACATGAATGATGTAACCATTTTTTTTGTGAGGTTATGTTGATTTAAAAGATTCTCCATGGAGTTTCTTGCCCGTTCTTCTCCATAGGTACCTGCTACGCTTTGGAATGGGCAAATAGCTTCATTTTTCTGACTGACCGACCCCTTGATAATTTAAAAGTGCCTGTAATTGCTTTATTTGAAATAAATGCTTTGAGTTTGAGTTTATTGGTATGGTTTACCCGGCCGTGGTACGGATTCAAAATGTTTCGGGGTTGGTGAGGATTACAATTAATTCTACTTTAAATCTCAGGTAAGATATCGCATATAATCACAAACCACATTTTTATTTGGGTAAATATTTACAATGAAAAGATTATAAGCACGCGACCACAACGATAGCCGCCAAAACCATCATCATTATGACATTCACAGGTTCACGCTAAAATATACTTTTCTGAACGCTGACAAGGTTGTTATTCTAACACACATTTATAAAGTTACTCCATTTTTAATTCGTCTTGATAATTGGAATTCTTTTTTCAAATCATCAACAATGAGCTCGCCTTGTCCGTGGACGTACAATACACCCCAACGTTGTAACGTCGGCACCAATTAATAGCGGATTTTTTCCGTGTGTTTAGATTTCAAAGATTGCTATTCATATTTTGAATACACGTGCGAGCTTCCTCTAATTGGGTGCTTAAAGACTTATTGGCAATTCATGTTTGCGGTAAATAAATAACGATGGAAATACAAGAAGATTCATTTTGTCATCTGGGCCCTATTTAACCTGACAATGCGACATATTTTTCAAAAAAATAGAATGAAACGTGCTGTTTAATAAAGCAGAAAATGTATGAATGAAAGTTCTTCTATCTATGTCTTTATCAGTAAATTACTAATTAAGTTTGAAATTGTTTATTGAAATAATTGATTTAACACAAATTTGTACAATATCCTAGCCTTAAACTAGAGGTATATAATAATTGGAATCTACCTGAACTAGGAACTAACTTGTAACTCAGGTATGTAAAAAAATGGGCAGTTCGCCGTCCGGTAAGGACCAGGCCCGGGTCGACGGCGCGTCGTGTTCCACGCGCGCCTCAAAGAGATGTAAGCACAATTGACGGGGTCCGATAGGACCGATGCCTGCCGGGGCTGCGGATTGTTCGAAAGAGTTACCGTGGCCCTGGCGCACAGGCAACTGAAGGAACACGCGTGGGTTTTAGTCAGTAAGAGTCTGACACGCCCTTCCGCACCGCCCAGAGCGGGAGAGGTCATTTCATGATTTCCCACCAAAAAAAAAAAAAAAGGTATGTAAAAAAATAAATAACAAAAGGTATGTTCTATCTCAGTATAAGTTCTTTAATAGACAATACTATGCATAAAGGAAAACAATTAAATAATTACAACCCTCCTTTTAGCGACAAACTGAATAAATTGGGTTATTGTAGTACTCGTAGCAGCGGCGTAGGCGACGCGTAGGTTTTATAGTGCTACGGTTTTCACCTAGTAGCAGTCGTAGCAACTTCACGTTGCTACCTTTTTCACCCTTTTCATATCTTCTTGTTCACCTAAAGCTAAGTGTATGCTTCCACTATAATAATTATAATCTATTCTTACCTGTGTTAATTCCCCCGTTTAATAATAATACTCTAAACTTTCGATCCAGCCTGTACTACCTTGCTGCCCTCTCTCAGTGACGCCCTAAGCCGAGGTCCGTACCCCACAGGGGTGCCCTTAGCGTGCGGTCATTTAAATATAATTTTTGTATTTAATTTCGCTCCTGACTGGAGGCTTTTAAAGTAAAATCTTAAGGCACCCACAGGATACTTCGGTTAAGTAGCCAGGACCTCAGAGGTCACAACTACGAGCAGCCATATCAAAAAAAAAAAAAATACCTTTGTTAAACTTGACTAAGGCAAGCTTAAAACATGAGTATGATGTGCTCCAAAATAATCATGAAATAAGTTTTGAGCCCATTTTCGAAGCTTTTTCATTTCGTTCATTTACTTTAAAAAAATATATTTGCTGCATTTCTTTAGATTATTTCATAGTAGATCTGTATACTTACAGACTTTCTATGGACCTACTGATCCATTTGGAACACCAAAAATCAATCTCCAAAAAAAAATAGCAAATTTAAGCTGACCATTTCCCAACTTATGTCACCGTTTCCCTAGCATATTCGTGGTTAGTTACGTATCAATTCTAATATTACTTACCAATAACTTAAAAGGTAAACGGTACTGGCATCAATTAAAACAAAATACGCGGTGACATGAGTGATGTGGCTTCTAGGTAATGCTAATAGATTAACTAATGAAGGGCCTAACCCACCGCCGACGGCCGGTTCGGGTTACGGTCAAACAAAGGACACAAAGTGATTAAGCTCTTTTAATATTAAATAACTTGATAAACAATATTACTTACTGCAGCGTAGAGCTGGCTCGTAACACGCCGGGGACTCGAACCCCGACGTGAGCTAGCTAAAAAATCAAACTCACGCAGCTGGTACACGTAAAATTTATTAATAAAAAGAACAACCGAAATAATTAAGAAATAAGTCACAAAATTAAAATATTTAGTCGTTGGAAATTGTATAAGGCTACCAAAAAAAAAATATATCACAAGAAGATTTTTGGAGAAAAAACTTATGGATGTTTCCAAATTTTTAGGAATTTAAGTATATAGACGAATTTAAATTCGATTGCAATCGTACGAAATTCGTGCCGCTCTATAAATTATTTAACACAAATAAGCTCAAGATAAAGGTTTTTCTTTACATAATTTCGTTAATATAAATTTGAAAGAGAATAAGATCTGATATTAAGAATTTAGGAAAGCAACTTAAAATTAAAATGTCACACGACGGTATAACACAGAACACTTCTATTATATGATGGTTGGGCGTTATTGCGCCACACAAATGTCTTATTTAGCACCTGATGTGTCCGTTAGGCACCTGTGTCGTCGACCTTGCTCGGCAACGATCCTGCGCTTCTCTCCGCAAGCTCGCTCGGACTTCTGCGGCCGGCAGACGAAGGAAGAAGACAGGCGAACAATAAATGGCAGGGTAAGGCCAAAAAAGGTGGCCTTTCAAACAATCAAAGAAAAAAGGGACGAGAAATTCCAGGGAACGTATCCGCTGGGTACTCACATATAGTGGTGGTTAAAATTTGAAACTAACTTTCGAAGAAAGATTAAATATTATTGAATAAAATATCCACACAATAGGAATTCCAACGACAGAATGCGTTGCATTTTTTTCTTCTTGACAATGTACAGAACAATTGTCAATTTTTTGAATATTTCAAAAAAAACGAAAAAGTAAAAAAGCTGACCGAATGACTCGTAAAAAGAATTTAATCGAAATGACAACAAAAAGTATCTAATTGCAGGAATTATACTGCATCACACCCATTCCAGCAAAAAAAAAAAGTCGATAAAGGAACAACAACTCAATATGAGTCGCATCACTAAAATTAGGAACAACACCAAAGGATTGTTATTATGAAAAAAAATAGGAATATCACTATAAGAGTGACAATACCATAGAAGAATGTGTACGAAGTATGTGAAAGAGGGAAGACAAGAAAAAGAAAAAAAATAAGGAATTAAATATGTCTAGTAGATAAGTTACATAAACCTAATAAGCAGCATCGAAGTGCAGCAGATAAAGAATAAATTTGAAGCGCCTCCAATCTAAACGTTACCAATGCGAGCTCCTGACGTGTCCTCTAAACCTATGAATAACCTAAAAACTAACGACTTAGGAACTAAAGGATATAAATTAATCTAGAAGTACCTAACTAGCCTAATTAAATCATAGTATCCCTTAGATAAATTCAAAAACAAAGAATAAAATACGACCTCAGTCATAATATCCACCAAACACAAATTAACAACATCAGTCAAAGAACTAATAATAAATTGTGAAAAAAAAAAACTTCAGACGAAATAAGAAAATAACAGGATGATAAAGAGTGTATGATAAGTTTTGATGATAAAAGATGAAAGGTTTAGTAAGAAAACATTTCGTTAAGCAATTTAAAATTATCGACAAAAAAATATCGACATTGTCCCAACACTAAACACTTTGTTATAGAAATTCAAATCATCGACAAAAATCTATCGACAGTGTCCCAACACTAAACACTAAAAGTAACGCCTTATGTGGGCGTGGTCAAAATAGTGGCAGTAAACAAGAAGTTGTCAACAAAAAGTTTATTTTAACAACTAGATGTCGCTGTCTATTTTTAGCCTTAAGTTAAAAGTAACGACTTAAGTCAAAGTCGCAACTCAAGTTGAAGTGATAACTCCAGTAGAAGATACGGCTTCTGACACAAAAAAGACTGGAAATCAAAGGGTCAAACAAAGGACTTGAGTCAAAGATAGGACTTGAGTCAAAGATAGGACTTCAGTCAAAGATAGGACGTCAGTCAAAAAATAGGACGTCAGTCAAAAATAGGGACTTCAGTCAAAAATAGGGACTTCAGTCAAAAACAGGACCTTCAGTCAAAAACAGGGACTTCAGTCAGACGACTCAAGTCAAAGGAACCTTAGATTGACATAAACCATAACCGAAAGCCTAGAGGAAATAATATGTGGGTGGAGCTAAAGAAAACTAGTCAAGATACGGTTTTTAATAAAGCGAGGAGCCAGCTTGCCAACCAAAAAAATAACCAATGCCAAAAATCTAGAAAAAAAAAAATTACGTCTCCATAGAATACCATTAACCTAGATGTAGAGTGATGGAGAAGAAAATTAAAAAATCTACGCATGCTGTGTCCGACTTTCAGCTAAATTAACGCTTAGAGTCTGACTAATTAGCATGAGTAGAATCTATAAAAAATTCTTACCAAACATAAGAAAGTTTGGTGTAAAAAAAGTGGCAAAGTTAATGCATGAATTGAGATGTAGTAGGTAACAATTTTGACCATTATCCTTTATAGAAAGGATTTACGAAAATGGGCGTTATCCTTTGTAAAAAAAAATTTGATTACTGTTGGAAGCAGAGTATTTACGTAAATAGAAAATGAAAATGAAAATTGTATTTACGTAAGTATTTAGATAATTTTGGTATCCCGGTTTACAATTATATGTAAAACTAATATTCCGATTAAATACGGATAATTAGGTAAATGCTTAACGCATAAAAAGGGATAAGATTAATAGAAGGGAACTTGGGGGGGTAAAACAAGCTCTAAATATGCGAACCTCCGTGAAACAATGTGGATAAATATGAAAGGCGTGTTATTTGTTGATACTGGATCAGGCACAGAACAGACGTCGAAAAAATGGGCAAAAAAAAGAAGCCAAAGTCTGCCCTGTTAGATCACAAAAAGACAACAAACAAAATAGAGCAATCTCCTTGTACGAAGCTGGAAAGTGACCATGTTGAGGTTTATGGCTGATGAAGGAATGTTATGGCCACACAACAACAAAGAAAACAGTTGGGCTAGTAATCAAAAGACAAATAGATAATAGCAAACAACCGCCAAAGAAAAAGGTATGCTAGCATCAAAAAATAAATAGACACAAGCAAAAAAGATATCAATGGACAGCTGGACTAGAATCAAAAAATGAAATAGATACAAGCAAACAACCGAGCATAAAAAGCTTACCTTCGGTCACGAGGCCTAAAACATTCACACTTCAGACACACACTACGGGAAACTAACTACAGCTAAGTTACAGAGGAGAAATTAAACTCAGGATTCAAATATATTTGTGGGGAGAGTAATAAATAGTCAGCTATGTGATATAGTTACAGGGTTATTTTATAGAAATAACACTTCAAAAATAAACAGGTAAGTAATGCAAACTGGTCGAAGTATTGTCCACAGCACAGCGCAGCGCAAAGTTTACAAAGCATCCACTTTCTGCTGAGCGAACGCAAGGCGTGTGCCGATTCGAATGAAAGAAACAGTATACAAGCTAGTCGGATTCCAGAATCTGTAAATAACAATGGTGACACGGGGATTAAAATATTTTTTGGCTCAGAGGGAGCACCACACACGATATAACAAAAAAAAATATGTAAATAGTACTTACTTTTAAAAATCGGGCGCCATAATGCAGCGTAGAGCTGGCTCGTAACACGCCGGGGACTCGAACCCCGACGTGAGCTAGCTAAAAAATCAAACTCACGCAGCTGGTACACGTAAAATTTATTAATAAAAAGAACAACCGAAATAATTAAGAAATAAGTCACAAAATTAAAATATTTAGTCGTTGGAAATTGTATAAGGCTACCAAAAAAAAAATATATCACAAGAAGATTTTTGGAGAAAAAACTTATGGATGTTTCCAAATTTTTAGGAATTTAAGTATATAGACGAATTTAAATTCGATTGCTTTCGTACGAAATTCGTGCCGCTCTATAAATTATTTAACACAAATAAGCTCAAGATAAAGGTTTTTCTTTACATAATTTCGTTAATATAAATTTGAAAGAGAATAAGATCTGATATTAAGAATTTAGGAAAGCAACTTAAAATTAAAATGTCACACGACGGTATAACACAGAACACTTCTATTATATGATGGTTGGGCGTTATTGCGCCACACAAATGTCTTATTTAGCACCTGATGTGTCCGTTAGGCACCTGTGTCGTCGACCTTGCTCGGCAACGATCCTGCGCTTCTCTCCGCAAGCTCGCTCGGACTTCTGCGGCCGGCAGACGAAGGAAGAAGACAGGCGAACAATAAATGGCAGGGTAAGGCCAAAAAAGGTGGCCTTTCAAACAATCAAAGAAAAAAGGGACGAGAAATTCCAGGGAACGTATCCGCTGGGTACTCACATATAGTGGTGGTTAAAATTTGAAACTAACTTTCGAAGAAAGATTAAATATTATTGAATAAAATATCCACACAATAGGAATTCCAACGACAGAATGCGTTGCATTTTTTTCTTCTTGACAATGTACAGAACAATTGTCAATTTTTTGAATATTTCAAAAAAAACGAAAAAGTAAAAAAGCTGACCGAATGACTCGTAAAAAGAATTTAATCGAAATGACAACAAAAAGTATCTAATTGCAGGAATTATACTGCATCACACCCATTCCAGCAAAAAAAAAAAGTCGATAAAGGAACAACAACTCAATATGAGTCGCATCACTAAAATTAGGAACAACACCAAAGGATTGTTATTATGAAAAAAAATAGGAATATCACTATAAGAGTGACAATACCATAGAAGAATGTGTACGAAGTATGTGAAAGAGGGAAGACAAGAAAAAGAAAAAAAATAAGGAATTAAATATGTCTAGTAGATAAGTTACATAAACCTAATAAGCAGCATCGAAGTGCAGCAGATAAAGAATAAATTTGAAGCGCCTCCAATCTAAACGTTACCAATGCGAGCTCCTGACGTGTCCTCTAAACCTATGAATAACCTAAAAACTAACGACTTAGGAACTAAAGGATATAAATTAATCTAGAAGTACCTAACTAGCCTAATTAAATCATAGTATCCCTTAGATAAATTCAAAAACAAAGAATAAAATACGACCTCAGTCATAATATCCACCAAACACAAATTAACAACATCAGTCAAAGAACTAATAATAAATTGTGAAAAAAAAAAACTTCAGACGAAATAAGAAAATAACAGGATGATAAAGAGTGTATGATAAGTTTTGATGATAAAAGATGAAAGGTTTAGTAAGAAAACATTTCGTTAAGCAATTTAAAATTATCGACAAAAAAATATCGACATTGTCCCAACACTAAACACTTTGTTATAGAAATTCAAATCATCGACAAAAATCTATCGACAGTGTCCCAACACTAAACACTAAAAGTAACGCCTTATGTGGGCGTGGTCAAAATAGTGGCAGTAAACAAGAAGTTGTCAACAAAAAGTTTATTTTAACAACTAGATGTCGCTGTCTATTTTTAGCCTTAAGTTAAAAGTAACGACTTAAGTCAAAGTCGCAACTCAAGTTGAAGTGATAACTCCAGTAGAAGATACGGCTTCTGACACAAAAAAGACTGGAAATCAAAGGGTCAAACAAAGGACTTGAGTCAAAGATAGGACTTGAGTCAAAGATAGGACTTCAGTCAAAGATAGGACGTCAGTCAAAAAATAGGACGTCAGTCAAAAATAGGGACTTCAGTCAAAAATAGGGACTTCAGTCAAAAACAGGACCTTCAGTCAAAAACAGGGACTTCAGTCAGACGACTCAAGTCAAAGGAACCTTAGATTGACATAAACCATAACCGAAAGCCTAGAGGAAATAATATGTGGGTGGAGCTAAAGAAAACTAGTCAAGATACGGTTTTTAATAAAGCGAGGAGCCAGCTTGCCAACCAAAAAAATAACCAATGCCAAAAATCTAGAAAAAAAAAAATTACGTCTCCATAGAATACCATTAACCTAGATGTAGAGTGATGGAGAAGAAAATTAAAAAATCTACGCATGCTGTGTCCGACTTTCAGCTAAATTAACGCTTAGAGTCTGACTAATTAGCATGAGTAGAATCTATAAAAAATTCTTACCAAACATAAGAAAGTTTGGTGTAAAAAAAGTGGCAAAGTTAATGCATGAATTGAGATGTAGTAGGTAACAATTTTGACCATTATCCTTTATAGAAAGGATTTACGAAAATGGGCGTTATCCTTTGTAAAAAAAAATTTGATTACTGTTGGAAGCAGAGTATTTACGTAAATAGAAAATGAAAATGAAAATTGTATTTACGTAAGTATTTAGATAATTTTGGTATCCCGGTTTACAATTATATGTAAAACTAATATTCCGATTAAATACGGATAATTAGGTAAATGCTTAACGCATAAAAAGGGATAAGATTAATAGAAGGGAACTTGGGGGGGTAAAACAAGCTCTAAATATGCGAACCTCCGTGAAACAATGTGGATAAATATGAAAGGCGTGTTATTTGTTGATACTGGATCAGGCACAGAACAGACGTCGAAAAAATGGGCAAAAAAAAGAAGCCAAAGTCTGCCCTGTTAGATCACAAAAAGACAACAAACAAAATAGAGCAATCTCCTTGTACGAAGCTGGAAAGTGACCATGTTGAGGTTTATGGCTGATGAAGGAATGTTATGGCCACACAACAACAAAGAAAACAGTTGGGCTAGTAATCAAAAGACAAATAGATAATAGCAAACAACCGCCAAAGAAAAAGGTATGCTAGCATCAAAAAATAAATAGACACAAGCAAAAAAGATATCAATGGACAGCTGGACTAGAATCAAAAAATGAAATAGATACAAGCAAACAACCGAGCATAAAAAGCTTACCTTCGGTCACGAGGCCTAAAACATTCACACTTCAGACACACACTACGGGAAACTAACTACAGCTAAGTTACAGAGGAGAAATTAAACTCAGGATTCAAATATATTTGTGGGGAGAGTAATAAATAGTCAGCTATGTGATATAGTTACAGGGTTATTTTATAGAAATAACACTTCAAAAATAAACAGGTAAGTAATGCAAACTGGTCGAAGTATTGTCCACAGCACAGCGCAGCGCAAAGTTTACAAAGCATCCACTTTCTGCTGAGCGAACGCAAGGCGTGTGCCGATTCGAATGAAAGAAACAGTATACAAGCTAGTCGGATTCCAGAATCTGTAAATAACAATGGTGACACGGGGATTAAAATATTTTTTGGCTCAGAGGGAGCACCACACACGATATAACAAAAAAAAATATGTAAATAGTACTTACTTTTAAAAATCGGGCGCCATAATGCAGCGTAGAGCTGGCTCGTAACACGCCGGGGACTCGAACCCCGACGTGAGCTAGCTAAAAAATCAAACTCACGCAGCTGGTACACGTAAAATTTATTAATAAAAAGAACAACCGAAATAATTAAGAAATAAGTCACAAAATTAAAATATTTAGTCGTTGGAAATTGTATAAGGCTACCAAAAAAAAAATATATCACAAGAAGATTTTTGGAGAAAAAACTTATGGATGTTTCCAAATTTTTAGGAATTTAAGTATATAGACGAATTTAAATTCGATTGCAATCGTACGAAATTCGTGCCGCTCTATAAATTATTTAACACAAATAAGCTCAAGATAAAGGTTTTTCTTTACATAATTTCGTTAATATAAATTTGAAAGAGAATAAGATCTGATATTAAGAATTTAGGAAAGCAACTTAAAATTAAAATGTCACACGACGGTATAACACAGAACACTTCTATTATATGATGGTTGGGCGTTATTGCGCCACACAAATGTCTTATTTAGCACCTGATGTGTCCGTTAGGCACCTGTGTCGTCGACCTTGCTCGGCAACGATCCTGCGCTTCTCTCCGCAAGCTCGCTCGGACTTCTGCGGCCGGCAGACGAAGGAAGAAGACAGGCGAACAATAAATGGCAGGGTAAGGCCAAAAAAGGTGGCCTTTCAAACAATCAAAGAAAAAAGGGACGAGAAATTCCAGGGAACGTATCCGCTGGCTACTCACATATAGTGGTGGTTAAAATTTGAAACTAACTTTCGAAGAAAGATTAAATATTATTGAATAAAATATCCACACAATAGGAATTCCAACGACAGAATGCGTTGCATTTTTTTCTTCTTGACAATGTACAGAACAATTGTCAATTTTTTGAATATTTCAAAAAAAACGAAAAAGTAAAAAAGCTGACCGAATGACTCGTAAAAAGAATTTAATCGAAATGACAACAAAAAGTATCTAATTGCAGGAATTATACTGCATCACACCCATTCCAGCAAAAAAAAAAGTCGATAAAGGAACAACAACTCAATATGAGTCGCATCACTAAAATTAGGAACAACACCAAAGGATTGTTATTATGAAAAAAAATAGGAATATCACTATAAGAGTGACAATACCATAGAAGAATGTGTACGAAGTATGTGAAAGAGGGAAGACAAGAAAAAGAAAAAAAATAAGGAATTAAATATGTCTAGTAGATAAGTTACATAAACCTAATAAGCAGCATCGAAGTGCAGCAGATAAAGAATAAATTTGAAGCGCCTCCAATCTAAACGTTACCAATGCGAGCTCCTGACGTGTCCTCTAAACCTATGAATAACCTAAAAACTAACGACTTAGGAACTAAAGGATATAAATTAATCTAGAAGTACCTAACTAGCCTAATTAAATCATAGTATCCCTTAGATAAATTCAAAAACAAAGAATAAAATACGACCTCAGTCATAATATCCACCAAACACAAATTAACAACATCAGTCAAAGAACTAATAATAAATTGTGAAAAAAAAAAACTTCAGACGAAATAAGAAAATAACAGGATGATAAAGAGTGTATGATAAGTTTTGATGATAAAAGATGAAAGGTTTAGTAAGAAAACATTTCGTTAAGCAATTTAAAATTATCGACAAAAAAATATCGACATTGTCCCAACACTAAACACTTTGTTATAGAAATTCAAATCATCGACAAAAATCTATCGACAGTGTCCCAACACTAAACACTAAAAGTAACGCCTTATGTGGGCGTGGTCAAAATAGTGGCAGTAAACAAGAAGTTGTCAACAAAAAGTTTATTTTAACAACTAGATGTCGCTGTCTATTTTTAGCCTTAAGTTAAAAGTAACGACTTAAGTCAAAGTCGCAACTCAAGTTGAAGTGATAACTCCAGTAGAAGATACGGCTTCTGACACAAAAAAGACTGGAAATCAAAGGGTCAAACAAAGGACTTGAGTCAAAGATAGGACTTGAGTCAAAGATAGGACTTCAGTCAAAGATAGGACGTCAGTCAAAAAATAGGACGTCAGTCAAAAATAGGGACTTCAGTCAAAAATAGGGACTTCAGTCAAAAACAGGACCTTCAGTCAAAAACAGGGACTTCAGTCAGACGACTCAAGTCAAAGGAACCTTAGATTGACATAAACCATAACCGAAAGCCTAGAGGAAATAATATGTGGGTGGAGCTAAAGAAAACTAGTCAAGATACGGTTTTTAATAAAGCGAGGAGCCAGCTTGCCAACCAAAAAAATAACCAATGCCAAAAATCTAGAAAAAAAAAAATTACGTCTCCATAGAATACCATTAACCTAGATGTAGAGTGATGGAGAAGAAAATTAAAAAATCTACGCATGCTGTGTCCGACTTTCAGCTAAATTAACGCTTAGAGTCTGACTAATTAGCATGAGTAGAATCTATAAAAAATTCTTACCAAACATAAGAAAGTTTGGTGTAAAAAAAGTGGCAAAGTTAATGCATGAATTGAGATGTAGTAGGTAACAATTTTGACCATTATCCTTTATAGAAAGGATTTACGAAAATGGGCGTTATCCTTTGTAAAAAAAAATTTGATTACTGTTGGAAGCAGAGTATTTACGTAAATAGAAAATGAAAATGAAAATTGTATTTACGTAAGTATTTAGATAATTTTGGTATCCCGGTTTACAATTATATGTAAAACTAATATTCCGATTAAATACGGATAATTAGGTAAATGCTTAACGCATAAAAAGGGATAAGATTAATAGAAGGGAACTTGGGGGGGTAAAACAAGCTCTAAATATGCGAACCTCCGTGAAACAATGTGGATAAATATGAAAGGCGTGTTATTTGTTGATACTGGATCAGGCACAGAACAGACGTCGAAAAAATGGGCAAAAAAAAGAAGCCAAAGTCTGCCCTGTTAGATCACAAAAAGACAACAAACAAAATAGAGCAATCTCCTTGTACGAAGCTGGAAAGTGACCATGTTGAGGTTTATGGCTGATGAAGGAATGTTATGGCCACACAACAACAAAGAAAACAGTTGGGCTAGTAATCAAAAGACAAATAGATAATAGCAAACAACCGCCAAAGAAAAAGGTATGCTAGCATCAAAAAATAAATAGACACAAGCAAAAAAGATATCAATGGACAGCTGGACTAGAATCAAAAAATGAAATAGATACAAGCAAACAACCGAGCATAAAAAGCTTACCTTCGGTCACGAGGCCTAAAACATTCACACTTCAGACACACACTACGGGAAACTAACTACAGCTAAGTTACAGAGGAGAAATTAAACTCAGGATTCAAATATATTTGTGGGGAGAGTAATAAATAGTCAGCTATGTGATATAGTTACAGGGTTATTTTATAGAAATAACACTTCAAAAATAAACAGGTAAGTAATGCAAACTGGTCGAAGTATTGTCCACAGCACAGCGCAGCGCAAAGTTTACAAAGCATCCACTTTCTGCTGAGCGAACGCAAGGCGTGTGCCGATTCGAATGAAAGAAACAGTATACAAGCTAGTCGGATTCCAGAATCTGTAAATAACAATGGTGACACGGGGATTAAAATATTTTTTGGCTCAGAGGGAGCACCACACACGATATAACAAAAAAAAATATGTAAATAGTACTTACTTTTAAAAATCGGGCGCCATAATGCAGCGTAGAGCTGGCTCGTAACACGCCGGGGACTCGAACCCCGACGTGAGCTAGCTAAAAAATCAAACTCACGCAGCTGGTACACGTAAAATTTATTAATAAAAAGAACAACCGAAATAATTAAGAAATAAGTCACAAAATTAAAATATTTAGTCGTTGGAAATTGTATAAGGCTACCAAAAAAAAAATATATCACAAGAAGATTTTTGGAGAAAAAACTTATGGATGTTTCCAAATTTTTAGGAATTTAAGTATATAGACGAATTTAAATTCGATTGCAATCGTACGAAATTCGTGCCGCTCTATAAATTATTTAACACAAATAAGCTCAAGATAAAGGTTTTTCTTTACATAATTTCGTTAATATAAATTTGAAAGAGAATAAGATCTGATATTAAGAATTTAGGAAAGCAACTTAAAATTAAAATGTCACACGACGGTATAACACAGAACACTTCTATTATATGATGGTTGGGCGTTATTGCGCCACACAAATGTCTTATTTAGCACCTGATGTGTCCGTTAGGCACCTGTGTCGTCGACCTTGCTCGGCAACGATCCTGCGCTTCTCTCCGCAAGCTCGCTCGGACTTCTGCGGCCGGCAGACGAAGGAAGAAGACAGGCGAACAATAAATGGCAGGGTAAGGCCAAAAAAGGTGGCCTTTCAAACAATCAAAGAAAAAAGGGACGAGAAATTCCAGGGAACGTATCCGCTGGCTACTCACATATAGTGGTGGTTAAAATTTGAAACTAACTTTCGAAGAAAGATTAAATATTATTGAATAAAATATCCACACAATAGGAATTCCAACGACAGAATGCGTTGCATTTTTTTCTTCTTGACAATGTACAGAACAATTGTCAATTTTTTGAATATTTCAAAAAAAACGAAAAAGTAAAAAAGCTGACCGAATGACTCGTAAAAAGAATTTAATCGAAATGACAACAAAAAGTATCTAATTGCAGGAATTATACTGCATTACTTAGAATTATCGATATGGGAGAATGCGATCATAGTTTGTTCGGCAAAAAATTGCAGTTATATCTTTTTGCAAATTGTGGAATGTAAATATTATTGATCGCAACGTGGTGGTTTTTCGACAATTATCGTCTGTGGGTTACCTAGAAGCACATTATTATCTTCTCTTCTCGATTGATTTGAGTATCACATTCCGTTGATATTACTGGCAGATTAGAAGAAACATCATTTGCTAACCTGAATCCAGTAGATAGAATCATGACGGTAACGAAAGAAACGGTCTTTTTATATGCATTTCGGAGAATTTAGTTGAATTACTCCGAGCCCTTTTCATCACCGGACAGCCAGATTTTCGTCGCCACACAGCTATGGAGAACATCTACCTTATATACCAACGCATGAAACGGTTTCGAAATACATAAAATCGTGCATATCGCTAAGGAGTGAAACTCTTTACGGGAGACTGTGTTTACCAACGACTACAAAACTGGGATTGTTCAAATCTTGAGTAGTACTTCTAGACAAGCATGCAATATCATTGACTGAATCGCATAATTGCTTATTAGTTAATATTATTGGTAGAAAAAGTGGTTAAACTCGAGCCTAACTCAAAACTAATCAGAAATTAATTCGTTTTCACAAGCTGAAACGAGGCACTTGTACCTAAATAATGAGGAAACATGTAATCTTTATTGTAACAGACATATTTAAAAACAATAACAATACTGCTCTTAATTGAATTGTGTAAAATTTTCGTGTTGGAGGGAATCAGGGGGTGAGTAAGGGGGGTGGGGAAGGCGGGGCTCGTTTTAACTTTCCGGACTGCTGCTCTCAGGCTGCTACTACTTGTCCACGATAAGTCCAAAAGTATTGTTTTATATGGCATTGGGTATTTTCATAGCCCAAGGAACCATGGCACTAAAGGAAGGAGACCTAAATTCAGCAGTGGGTGGAACAAGGCTGCTAAAGATGACGATGAGGTATTTCATTGCGGCTTCCAAGACAGATCATTTCTCCGGGACTCATCGAGCGGCTTTTCTGGTGGTGGCGCTTTTCTTGGTAGCCACTGTTGATTCTGACTTTTTGAAGTTGCGGCACAGTAGTTGGGAAGATTGCGACCGCAGCGAGTGTAAACTATACATTAACATTTACAAGCACGACAGTTTGAATAGGATTATAGGACGACTAACTGCCACCACGACATATGTACTTGGTACCTCGCTATATAAGGTGTATCTATTCATACACGAAATATCTGAAGGGGTCATTATACTCATTATTATGAACAACTATTACTATAGGACAAAACGTAAAATCGCAAAACAAAAATCTGCTGTTCCATACATTTTGACGAGTTCTGCGAACATAAATGTTGGGAGCAGCAGATTTTTTTTCGAGATTTCAGGTTTGGTCCCATAGTAAAAGTTGTTTGTAATGATGAATACAATTATGTTAAAAAATGAATAGATATACCTTATATAAAGTAGTAGTAAAACTAGACAACTGTTAGACGTCGGAAAAGGTCAGTTTTTCACTAAGACTAACAGTTATCTATAGATAAAGCAGTAAAGTGTGTCTTCACCTTTCCAGTTCCAGTAGTAGTGGCTAGTATTCAATTAACTGGAGCCTCGTCGTGGAGCGCCTTCACACTTTTAGTTATGTCTGCCAGAGTTAGCAGGAACAGGGGACGGCCTTATTTCTTATTTAAACTAAGTAATTATATAAGCATATTTATCAAATGAATTTCTGTCGCATTTAGAATGGCGAAGTACGCAAGTTGCTAATTTTTATAATAGAAATATGTAGCTGACAGTGTTAATGAGATTAAGGCACCATCTGCCATGGCACAATTTTTTTTTTTCTTTTTGTTTGGTTGGGACATAAAAGTTAAAAAAAACCCACCCATGTTCCTTTAGTTGCCTGTGCGCCAGGGCCACGGTAACACCTGGAAATCTCGTACCGACTAAGTAGCCAGATGAGCAGCTAAACAAATGGAACCATCGATACGACGACGGAGAAGAAATTAGTCCTTCGTCTTATAAGCGTAATAAGACAAAGACAATACGTCGTTTTACAGGAGTAGCCTGTGGGGGTCATACACGCGCCAAGCCTACAACGTCCTACGTGTTCAATTTAATAATGCTTTTAAGATTCTGTTGGGACTGCCATGACGTTGTAGCGCTTCGGGAATGTTCGCGGAGGCTCGCACAGATGGTTTCCATGCCATCATGCGAAAGAAATCTGCCTCCATACTACAGCGCCTGCATTGTAGTGACAATAGCATTCTGAAAATGATCGCTGCTAGAGCGGACTGTTACTTTCAGGGACACTAGGTGGCGACAGTCATAGGACTGAATAAATAATAAATTTGGCAAAACTAACAATACTAACCTATGTACCTAAGCACTATTGTTACTAACAGCAAAATACTAATAAAATTATGGACCTTAGTCTGAACTAAAGTATATCTTATTTAATTTTAATTAAATGCAAATATGGAATCAAGACTTCGATTGACGCTAAGTTGGCCAATAAATTAAATATTTTCTCTACATAATGTAGTCAGGGAAACTAACCCAAACTTCTTTCAAACAACTATGAAAAGGTAAATTGACGTAACGTGATGCTTAACAATTAATTTTCATGACTGCACCCATAGCTTTAAACAAAGAAGAAAAAATTAAGCAAGACAACACCTATCGCCTTGCTTAACGTTCTCCTCTTTGTCCAGACTATCATTAATAAACATTTTCACGTAGCTTAACCAATACCTTTTTACATAATATGTGTAGTAGGGACCTAAATATAAAGCCGCCATAACAATCTCTGCAGCACTTACTTCTGCCTGAAGTAAGGGCGCGTCCACTGTACCGACAAATAACATTGGTTATACTAAACCGATTACTTTAAATGAGAGAACCGATACCCGCAGCCTGCCATCCGTGAACACTTGTAAATATATCAGATTGTTTACTTCAGGGAGGAAATATGATACTACACATATTTTTTCTACCTCATGCCCTTTTTGTAAAAAAAAAAACTAAAAGAAGGACGGACGAAAACAATAAATGATCTACAACTCAAAAAATTTACTCCAAATTTCACAGATTATATATTACATAGGTAGGTAATGTTAACCTTTTCATATAGGTACCTAATGTACAAATATTAAGTAAAGACAATATCTACAATATACGTTATATAAAAGTTCTCATAATTCGTGACATCATTAACCCTCCAAAACCCGTGTAAAAATTTAAAATCAGCACATCCAGACCACGTTAATACGTGTGTAACAGCTGACAATGCTATTAGACGTCGATTTAATAGCATTTGCCAGAGATTTGGCAAAATTTTCATGTTGGCTTTTAATATAATTGTGTTCAGTTTATCTGTTGGCAGATTATACGCAAGGATTACGGGTCGGAGCCGGCGGCGCGAGCGCGGGCGGAGCGCTCAAATTGAATTGTAATATGCTGCCGTTATTAATAACAGAGAATGGAGACACATTAGGGTTGTCTGATGGCAGTTTCTGACGTTTTGTTTCTGTTATTGTGTAGGAGGGAGGTAGTAGATTTATAGATTCTGATCATTAAGAGCAGAATCCATAAAACTTAAGATACACAAAGAAGTTTTCAAATAACGGTTTAGTATTTGTGAGAATGACTCAAAATATCCGACTGATTTTGATATTGAAAACTAAGAATTCAGTTGGGTAAACGTTTTGAATCATGCAATAAAAGACTTTAGCAAGAAACTTATCTCTACAGACTACCTTATTTATCAGATTTACAAAAAACTAATAAAAAATATCATCCTTAACGAACTATTGTTAGAGCTAACCTCAAACATTTAACCCCAAAATACAAACAGCCCTGAGTATCAACCCTATCAGGCACAATCGGCCGAATCTACCCGAGCGCGCCTTTTTTTCCCGCAAATTTTAAGCGTCTCCCTGCGAATTCCGCGAATCAGCCGTATTTGTACAATAACTGCCCACCCGGGATCGTTTCGGGCACAATAGCCTCTTTGTTTAACGACGTCTTTCTATTGCGACATGGCGCGTGCCTAGTTTTTTCAATGGGCCCGTTTGACCCACGTGCCTGAATGTTACGTATGTTGTATACGATCGCAATTTAGGGTTGAGTTGTCATGTATTGTATTATAATTGGTTGTTGTAATGGTTTTGGTTTATATCGTTAATATTTTGTGTAATCTGGTTGTTTTAATTCTGTTATAAAGTTATAAGTATTCAAGTAGGCTTAAACCTGTTTTACAGAAGGATATCTTCTAACTAGATGAATCAATAGTTTCTGCTCCCCATCCATCCAGTTTGCATGGCTCACCTGCCAAAGCTTTGATTTGTATGTTGAAAGCCACCGATGTAAGGCGATGAGGACTTTACTTCAGCATAATTATCTTACAAACCGTTAAGAAACACTTCAGAATTTCTACATCGTAATGTGCGCAAATCTTGATTTTGCTCTAGAACGAAATTATTTGATCATTTGGCCGGACTATGTGCATCGTCGGTCATCATTAGGATCTAAGCCTTAAAAAATTCAAATCTTTTATAAAGCGGAAACTATGCTAGAAAGCCTATTATACTGTGAAATACTATATTGAGGACAAAAAGGCTTGGGATTGACCTGCTCCAATAAATTCACACTGTGAATGTTGATTTATTTATTTTTAACCGACTTCATAAAAAGGAGAAGGTTCTCACTTCGACTGTATATATATATATTCTTTTTTTATGTGTGTTAGCTCAGAACTTTTTTCTAGGTGAACGATTTGGATGTTTTTTTTTAATTTAAAGCTGGTGCTTCACATATGGTCCCATTCAAATTTGATCAAGTTCTGAACTGGAGTTTTGGAGTTATCCTTACTGCGTATTTTTTCCACTTCGTTTATATTGATGATGTTTTAATAATTTCCTGTAACTGTTATTTACATACCAAATAGTGGTATACGAATTTGTGTGGGGTAGGTACCACAACTAAAAAGTGAAAAATAAAAACTTGTTTACAAAAAACAACCGACTTCCAAAAAAACACAAAAAACACGTGCTTAATAACTTTAATTTCGGGAGTCGGTGGCCAAAATCGAAAATACAAAACCAAAGACACCGACTTCCGAAATTAAAGTTATTTTTCACGTTTTTTTTTTTTTTTTTTTGGAAGTCGGTTGTTTTTTGTAAAAAAAGTTTTTAATTTTTCTATCTATTCTAGACATGAATATTTACTGTAAAAAGTATTATATTATTTGAATTATTGTGAATGTGAGGACTATGTGGGTCATTATTTCAGTTTTAATCATGGTCTGACAGTTTAAGTAGTTTATGCGGCCTTCCCAAAAGTCCTTTCTTTGGTATCGTCGAATCGTTGAGCTCCTTAAGTTCCGAGTTCAGCTGCACGATTACTAACAAATGCGTGTACTAACTGGACAGGTCCACTCAATCTGTGTGGCTCTTTCCTCAAAAGACCATTACAGACACCAATCTACATGGTCTTCGCATGATCTGACCAAGATTATTTCTGGACTTTAAAAGAGACTGTGACATCTGAGTTAGTTTCGGCCTTCCTTCTCAAAGTAGTCAGATAGGAAACGCCGACATCATTTAGTTTAAAAAATATGATTGACGTGTAAAAGTGTTTGTACAAACCTACTTACAGAAATAAAATCATTTATCATTAGTACTAAACTGAATTAGGGACCTATTAATGTAATGACATTATGTTAATAGGCTTTCCTAATTCAGTTAGGTACGATCGATCATAAAAAAATGGACCACTGATTTTAGCGGCTTAGATACTTACAAGGATTTTCCGGCTATCGAATTGGTTACCTATTTAGGTACATAATATGTTCGCCCTGCATTGTCGACTCTTTGTCACACGAAGTTTTTGTGTCTTTCTCAGTGACGACAACAACAGGCAACAGTGGCCTTGTGAAGTGTACAGTTTACATGTGGTCTGTGTTGGGTCCATAGCTCGACAAAAACAACTTCGAACCAAGTCAAGTAAAAGAAGTGTCGGTTAATTATTTTGTAACCTCTCTGCAGTACGGGGCCGTATCACATGCATATCTAGTAGACTGTATGTACTTAACACCTCACATCGAAATTTGATTGTCGCCTATTACCGCTCTACTGTCTAACAAACACAAAAAACACCATTCTAAACATCTGCCAATCCATTTCCTTTTTCTCCACCAAATATAACATAATAATACATATTTGCAACAAAACCCCCAGTTCCTCGCTCGCCTATAACTATTTTGTAAGTATAACGAAACACGTTCATTTGTCACAATTACCGGTGACGCGGAATAACTAGCGATGTGGCGAAAGGCGAGTTGCGGGGGCGAGGGGATAGTGGCGAGTGGCGATAAACCTTCTCTTGTTAGCTGCGCATCTTGTGCCGCTCATACATTTTTATGAGCCTTTTATTTTTATCCACCCATGTCTTGAAGGTTCTCTGTCTATGCTAAGTTCAGGGTGGTGGAAGAAGTGTGTTGTTGTTATATTGTTCAATTAATCATCGTTAGCTTGAGTTCGACACTCGTTTATGAATTTGCTGTTTGGTTTATGTACCTATAGGTATAAATATATTGATATGAAAGAAATTGAATGTCAAGGTAGACTGTCATAAAAAACCGTCCAAGATCATGTCGGACCACGCACAGTAAAGAGTTCCGCAGTTGGGATGAATATTTACATACATTTTACACACGCACAGTATTGTATTACCGACTGAAAAAATAAGTTTTTAGTACTTTAGAAAAATCTATGAAATACAAAGTTATTTCTGCGATACTGTATCTCAATAATAATAATGTAGCGGCATCTACAACGCCACATGCGAGCTACACGTCAGACTGACGTCACGCAAAATCCTGCATTGCGCAAGCAGAGTTTACCACGCAACTAGCATATACAGGGTTACTGGTAACTCGACGTATTCCTTGCAGGACGTCATAGTAGGGTTAAAATGCAACAAATTAAGCCACCAAATGTTCTACCGAAATTCAGTAGTTTTTAAGATAATAAGGTTTTTAGTTGTTTTATGAAAAATCCAATTTAAAAATGATTTACGGCGCGACTATACTGGAATTTAAGTTATTATAGTAGCTGATGCTGTAGCAGATCTTTGTTGATATTTAAAAATCTAAAATGCCAAAAACTTTGGCAAAGATCACTAATTAAACATTTTATTTTTCGCAATTTTTGTCATTACTTTATTAAAAAATCACTCAAAAACTACTGATTTTCGGTAGAACATTTGGTGGCTTAATTTGTTGCATTTTAACCCTACTATGACGTTCTGCAAGGAATACGTCGAGTTACCAGTAACCCTGTATACAACATCCCGACATCAATCGTCGGGCAGTTGCCCACCAGACACAACACCCGTCTGGTCGGAGGATCCTCCCTTTTCCAGTATGAATGAACTTTACACCCTGTTCCTCATACCTCTATAATAACAACCGCAAGGTGTGCAATCTCAGAAAATATTTTCTAAATCCTGAAGTGAGTATGCACCATGATGTGGTCGCAGTTGACAAGGGGCTCACCCCGTTCTCCATAGCTAAAGAGAACTGGCGCAAAACTGTAGTAATTACTACCGATGACCGCAAGGAGGTATGGCAAAGCAAGGCGCTTCACGGGTGCTTCTATCGGGCTCTTCATAGGACCGGTGTAGACTTCTTAGCGTCCGTATCCTGGCTACGTTTCGGGGACCTTTTCAGGGAAACTGAAGGTTTCGTCTGTGCAAATATGGACGAAGTTATCTTGACGAATAACTACCGGAGACATATTATGAAGGACGGGACGGTTAACGTGTGTCGGGCATACCACCCTCCGGGTATGACCATCAGACATATTATCTCTGGTTGTTCTCGTCTGGCTAACGGTGAGTACTTACACAGATGTAACCAAGTAGCCAGGATTATTCACCAGCAACTTGCTTTGAAATATAAACTAGTGGATTCTGAGGTACCGTACTACAAGTATGTGCCCGACCCAGTTCTTGAAAATTACCATATCACGTTGTACTGGGATCGATCTATCATTACTGACAGGACTACTGTCGCCAATAAGCCTGATATAGTGGTGATAGATCGATTAGCGGGTCGCACAATGATTATCGATATTACCATTCCGCATGACGAGAACCTCGTGAAAGCTGAGAAAGAGAAACAAATTAAATATCTCGACTTAGCACACGAGGTTGTTGACATGTGGAATGTGAGCTCGGCTATCATTCTGCCGATTGTCGTATCGGCCAATGGCCTGGTGGCCGAAAGCCTCGACCAGCATCTCTCGAGGCTCTCGTTAGGCGGTTGGATCAAGGGCCTGATCCAGAAGGCAGTACTCCTCGATACGGCTCGCATCGTGAGGAGGTTCCTGTCTCTGGAGTCCTAACCACCGGTAGCTTGGACCCTGCTCCCGATACCGGCGGACCACTATTTTTTATATTTTTAAATGTTTTTTTTAATGTTTTTATAAAAATATTTAAATATGTATTGAATAAGTATTCAAACAAATAAACGACATAATAATAATAATTTTTAATTCAGAACATGAATTCCATATAAACGTGTTAGTAAAGCTTAAAACTATGTTAGTAACTTATACCTACTTATTCAAGTTAACCATTTATCTAACATTAAAAAGGACACCACCAGAACTGTGTACCTTATTCCAGTGCCCCACAATAGGACACTCAGCCCTTTCTGTTATGGTGTTTAGAAGATCGTTGGTGCTGCCCCGCACACGACGCATCAGGGAGGCCATTCTCTTGCGCACTATTGCTCTAAAGCAGTCGGTGTTGGCCTCCGCAAACATCCCCGATGCACTACAGTACCGAAGCAACCTCATCAGCATTCTAAACCCATTATTGTAGAGGACTCGCAGGGCACTGAAAGCCTTCTGCGTATAGCGGACCCACAGGCTGCAGGTGTACAATGTCTGGCAGTACGCCTTAAACAGAGTAATTTTAACATTTTTTGTGCACCTTGCAAACCTACGCGCCAGCATATTGCATCTCACTGCCAATGTCCTGCGTTCCCTCTCTATATCCAAATCACCAGAGAGGTCCTCAGTGGCCTAGTGCCCCAGGTACTTGAATTTGGTGACTCTACTTACTAGAATTCCTCCAACACTGACCGGTGGAATGGCCGTGGGAGTTTTATTACCCGCCTTAAACACAAGTAGTTCACTTTTTCTGACACTGCGTACCTCTCACATATGCCTAAGAGCATGTTGAGGGCTTTAACAGATGGGCTCAGCAGTACCATATCGTCGGCGTAGCTAATGCTATTCATACAAGTGCCATCTATTGAACAACCGACACCGGCCCTGCTGAGCTCATCTATCAGTCCATTCACTTGCAGATTGAAGAGCCGTGGTGACGTCAGGCCTCCCTGTCTTACACCACACTCCAACCTGTACTCTGTGGAAAATGAGCCCTCCCACTTAACATTATTGGTTTGGTTGCCGTGCCAATATCTCAGTATGTTGATCATGTCCCTGGGTGTGCTGGTTTCTTCCCGAAGCTTATTCCACAGCACATTATAAGAAACAAAACCAAATGCCCTCGACAGGTCCAAAAAACAGCCGTAAATAGGCGTTTTCCTTGTCACAAAGTACTGGATAGTATGCTTAAGTCGCAGTATCGCCGCTTCCGGCGAAACCCCAGCTCTAAATCCGAAATGGGCATCATGCAGATGTATATGTAATATCTCAAAAAATATTGACTTAAATAGCAAAGTCACTTAGAAACATCATAATCTTTAAAATTATGGGATCCAACATATCCCACATGCTTATGAGCCGCTCGATCCTCTATACGTACCCCGAAGGAAAGCGTAAAGTTATATTTACTGGTAGGACGAACATAATATGCAGTTTGCTCAAAATCGTGTCATGTCATGTGTGTTGAAATTGATTCAAACATGTTTTTTTAGCTATTTTTTGTTCATTTTTTGTCATTTTATTTTTACGAATTTTGCATAAATCTTCACAACTTGTTTTAGGTATAAACGATAAACGAAAACAGTATTATATACAATCAATGCAATCCTATCTACCGAGCCTATGTTGGGTTCGGCTTCCAGTCTAACCGGATGCAGCTGGATACGAATATTTTACATGGAGCGACTGCCTATCTGACCTCCACAACCCAGTTACTGGGTAATACGATACCCCTTGGTAAAACTGGTTGTCAGACTTTCGGGCTTCTGACGAACCGTAACGACTGTCAAAGACCCAGAAATGACAGCGAGGACCAACGCGGCAATGGCTTAAAGTGCTTTCCGAGGCACGGAGGGTCAAACAAAATTCCGGTCCAACAAAATTTTTACCCAGAAACCAGACTATACTTTTCCGAAGGATTTTGACGCGCTGAATTCGAATCTGGCCTTAAAATTGCTCTATAAAGAGCAATTTTAAGGCCAGAGCAATTTTGAAACCAGATTTGAATTCAGCTCGTCAAAATCCTTCGGAAAAGTATAGTCTGGTTTCTAGGTAAAAAATTTGTCGGCCTGTGTTATTAACTAAACGTAAGGGAAAGGTTCTTTCCTGGTTTATTAATATTGGATATTTTTTACGAAACTTGAGTTTCTTGTTTTTCTATAAATGCTAGAGAAAGCAATATTTAGTCATTTTCTTCAGCTGGAATAGAACTTTTTTACTTCGCTCCAAGTAGTCTTTGGAAGTACTAGGTTGCGGGGAGAATTCCGAGGAATGTGGATTTTATAGTTTTTGTTACTTTACTTGATATTGTAGTCTTATTTTCCACAGATTCTTTCTTCTATGTATCCTTCGGCTACTTTACTCGATTTCCATCCTCCATGTCTTTTAATTGTAGTCAAATCTGCGCCTGAATCAGCTAACAAAGTAGCTGAAGTTCTGCGGAAGCTATGACCAGTGGGGTAATTGCGTAACACACTAACAGTAGAAATGGCTTTCATTTTGACAGTTCAACAACATTCACTGCGTTATTTAAGTTGCTGAGCAAACAAATTATTCGAACATATGAAGCAATGGATTAGCAATAGGATTCAAAATGATTGAGATTGTGATTGATAGGGATTAATATACCTACGCAATTGAGGTGCGGAATATAAGTTTGGATTTAGTAAATTATGATACGTGTCTATCTGTTTCGGGATACGAAACATTTTGTTTTTGCCAATTACTCGCCTCAAACATTTCCCTTTTTGTTAATTAAGGAAAAACGATCAGTTTCCATATCACTATAGGTCGAAGTCCTCCGTATTTTTTTATTATTTGTACAAATCCTTTCTTTACTACGGAGGTTCGGTCAAATTTTGTTTTATTACCTCTTAACTGTAGTAGTTTTTTTTTCACAATTGCTAGTGAGATTTATTTGTACGTAAATTATAATTTAATTTGAACTACAAACTGTGTTTTTTACCTTGTTTATCTAAGTCATGTAACCTCTATTCACCAGCACCCTAATTACGTAACACACTATCTATCACAATCTGAATCAATTTGAAGTCTATTGCTAATCCATTGCTTCATATGTCTGAAAAATATTTCTGCTCAACAACGTAAATAACGCAATAAATGTTGTTGAACTGTCAAAATGAAACCCATTCCTACAGTTAGTGTGTTACGTAATTACCCCGCAGTTCAATGCTTCAGCAAACGCCACTTATAGCCCATATCAACACGACCTGAAAAGTAAATGTAAATATTTAATGGGTAGTTCACTTGTATAATATTATCTATACATACCTAATTAGAATTTAAGACAAATTTCTTACATGCGATGATACTATAAAGATTTCCTTACTTACTTAGTATATTTCGTCTGGCGCTTGGTTTAAGAAGGTTCGGACCTCTTGTACGGTGAAAACTTTGGATTTTTACGCTTTGAATCCATCCGACTGTCTTCCGAAAATATTATGGTTTGGCGAAATCTTTCAAATGTATATCGTGTTTTGTACCTATAGTCGTCTTTAACATTGAATAGGTAGCTACACGCTCCATAGATTTTAAGAAGATTAATGATTCTTAAATAATTCATTAAAATATTATAATAACACGTTTTCCGAAAAAACCGAATCTTTTTTCGACGTGCAATTTCATAAAATCATCGTTAGATTTTAAAAGAATAGTAATATAAAATAATTTACCGCCATAATCAAAAGAAAGATACTTATCTTTCTTTTGATTTTGATGGCGGTAAAAGGTTTTCCACTACTGTTTTAGCCTCTTCTCTAATCGAATAGCCGCTTTCCCGCCATTTTCATGTTTCGTTTTCTGTGGCGTTCTACCAGCCAGTATTTTTTATCATTGATAATGGTAAATATTTAGCTCAAATCTACATAAATTAAATAATAAAGTAAATTATAAATAAAAAGTCATATTACAAAATTGTTGATAATATTTTTTTACGCCGCGATTTAACAGAGTGGCTGTATAAAAAGTTGGGATATGGCTTGCATAGTTTTAAATTTTTTTACATCAGGCAAAATTGTTTCCCATGGACGAAAAGTACTGTTTTCATCCCTCTTATCAGGTAAGTTCAAGCGTCTTTGCCAAGTATGATAAATGAAAAGAAATATAATTTCAAAAACAGCCCTTAATCAAATTATTTGTTTAAAACAACCAAAATCGATGGGTCTCAGAAAATAATGTAATTTTAACTAACTTTTAGGTAAGTTTAAATTTAGTTTCGGATTCGGCCGAAACTTTCTGGTTTCGAGCCGAATATTAAATTACGGTTTCGGTTCCAGCTGACAATTGTGTTTCGGTCGGACAGTAGGTACTTACCTACTTTTTTACTTTTTAGCAAACCATTTTATAAAGAAGTTAAATTGTTTTAAAAATTGGAATCTGACTCTTTAAAACAATTACGTTACAATGGTTTGCATAAGTCAGTTTTCACTTTAACCACGTTCCATGTAATTTATTTAAGCGCCCTAGAACAGGATATAATTAATTTGTTCGTCGCCGAGGTCGATCCGTGGATGGATGACCATTCATAACACATCGAGACCCCTCCGTTTCTCTGGGTCCCGGATGCCATTTGTACATCTTCGAAAGTCATTACGGGTAGGTAGTCAGAAGCCCAAAAGTCTGGCAAACCATCTTACCAAGGGGTATAGTAAGTGTTACCCAGTAGCTGGATTGTGGAGGTCAGATAAGCAGTCCCTCCATGTAAAATACTAGTATTCAGCTGCCCCCGGGTAGGCTGGAAGCCGACCCAAACAGTTGGGACACGGGTACGCAGATTGAGACACCTAACGGGTATTTTCGAAACATTGCTTCACTCACAAACATGTGAAGAGGGTCACATGCACTACTGCAATCCAAAGGCACAATCGAGTTTGTAAGATTGATAAGAGATGGCGCTATTTAAAGTAACTATACCATAAATTAACTTAAAATTATCTCTTCTTTTACCAGAGGCTAATTAATGATGACTACTAATGAGTCTTTATTTTTATATAAATTAACTAATGGTGAATTTATCTTAATTAGGTACTTTATTCTGTGTTTACTTAAGAAGGTACCTACCTAAGTAGAACATTTTACACAATGTACAATCTTATGAGTTGTTGTTGTTTACAAAACAATGGAATCTTTACAATGTTCAGCGTTTAATACGAACTTGCGAAGGTGATATTAATACTATATCTTTTCTGTGTTTAGGAGGAAACACGAAACCATAACTTTAGACTTATCGAGCACAGTGACCACAGAGTACTTTAGACTATACTGAAAGTAACTGTGACAGTGACTCATTTTGATGCACAGTAAGCCAGTACCTACCATGAAGTTATAGATTACTATTTATGGTACCTACATTGATACCCAAGGTTACAAAATTGGCAACACGCCAAGTCTCGGTTCTGCCCAACAGGGAAATACCAACCATAGACAATATAGGGAACCATAAGGCAGTCTTATTTAGTCGATTTATAATACAACTTACTTACTATGCGAGAAACAAACTAATTCTAAATTCTTTTGAGAACAAAATAGACACTATTCCAAAAATATAGTAAACCTGAGTTTGATAATGAAATAATCGACATCAGCGGATCTCTTTGTTACATTTAGCATATTAATAGGCGACTAAACTAATAAAACATATTTTTTTTTAACGTATGCACGACTACATATCAAGCTTTATATCCAGTATAAGCTGACTTCTCATTGTACGAAAAGATTATACAATGCGAGGCCAGCTAAAACTGGAAATATATAGCTTTATATGTCGTCGTGTGTACCTAAATATTTACATTTAGTCAGAAAATTGATCTAAACTTAATCAATGAAGCGACACAGAACATATTTTGACTGTATTTATCGATACTAAAGTATATTCGATTATAAATCGATTCCTGGCGCACACTTTCGAATCGCTTACTTGGTCTGTGAATCGCTTAGCTTAATGACTTTGGTCATCCATTAGTCGTTCCATAAAAATAATAAACAGCTACATTCTAATTCAGTTTTAAGACGAACTTTGTTCCAATAGTGGGTGTCCTTTTACTGCCTCCAAAACAAAAGTAAGTTTATTATTGCGTTATTGGTAGTATCATAGACTTTTAAAAAGTTTAATCCTTTATAAACTTTAGGTTTAAATTGGTTTATTTATAGTTTGGGTACAGCTGTTATGTACCTACTTATGTTGTGTACATAACATTATCATTTCGATAGGTACCTATTGTGCTTGCTTTGTACTCAGTTAGTTTACAAGTCTTTGTTCTATTTTTATTTATTTACAAAACAAGCCCTTGTTTTGATGAGGAATAGAATGTTTTTTTTAGACAACTTGAATATTTTTATCTTATTGTAGGTTTATTTAATATTTATTTATTAATATAAAGGCCTTATTAATTATCGTAGGTACACATACAAACGAAAATATATTATACAGGTTGTGTTTTTAGTTTGAGATTTATGGAAAAAAAAGTGGTCAAATCTGTTATATTCTATTATATGTAATAGAATATAACTGATTTGACCACTTTTTTTTTTCTTTTATTTATTATTTACCCAACAACGTATCAGTACGGGAACTATGGTTCCCGTACTGATACGTTGTTGGGTAAATAATAAACTGTCGAATTCATTTGTTCGATGTTTTCATCGAACAAATGCATTGATACTTAATAGAAATTATGATAACTATGACATTTTGTTATCTGATTAGAATTTGTTATCAGATTTTTGATAGATAGATAAATAAGGAATCTACTAGCGACGGGACGACATAAATAGAATACCAAAACATGGGTACCTACCTAAACAATTGAGTAGCTTTGTGCTATCCTACTTATGACGTCATAATACGATGGGCAGGCTAAGCAGTGCCCGCCCCCGCGACCGCCTCTGTCAAGTTCGGCGACCCGATACCATCTAATAGCCTATATTAGGTACCGTCAAACGGGGTGAATAGGAATGCAAGTGTGAATCGGAACGAAACTTTAAAAGGGATTTTAATATTGAAATAATATAGTTTGTTGCCAAAAGTTACTCTAATGTGTTTACTGTATTATAATTTACGATTAAGTGCCCTTGGTATCAACAAACTATATTATTTCAACGTTAAAATCCATTAAGTTTCGTTCCGATTCACCCCTGCATTCCAATTCACCCCGTTTGACGGTACCAATTTTTAACTGACCTTTTCCATTTCAGCAAAGGTCATGGAAAACTTCGAATTCTCGTCTGAGCGCAAGACTCCCTCCACAACAACCTTCAATGGTCCGCATTTCTACAACGTGTACAAGGATGCGGAATTCCTGAGAATTGATGCCAACGTTGAGAGACTCCTGGCGCAGGGATACGAGCTGAGAAAGAAGCTCAGCACTGTGGAACCTGGCAAGACCATCGTCATTGAAGGAATGAATCTTGAACGCAAGTAAGTTTGTAAATTACCACTAGACTGCAAATTCGGCTGCAGTAACAGCAGTCGGAATTATGTGTTGCGATTTTTCTTTATTGACTACTAGCTTTTGCCCACGGCTTCGCCCGCTTGGAGGTCGGAAATTATCCCACAGGAACTTACAACCGGGACAAAAAGTACCTACCCTACATGTTAATCCAGGTTATACCTAAATTATCTGTGTTCCAAATTCCATCCAAATCCGTTCAGTAGTTTTTGCGTGAGAGTAACAAACATCTATCCATCCATCCATCCATCCATCCATCCTTCCTCACAAACTTTCACATTAATTTATAATATTAGTAGGATAGGATAAGTAGGATTAGTGGGAAGTAGGATTCTAAGCTACTTAATCCGTGAAATTCATATTTTCTAGTTTTATAATAATTGCAGCTTTGTACTACGTCGTATGTTGATCTAAATTTTTTGACGTACGAAGTTGAGGTGAATTTAGAGCTCGTAAATTGCTATTAGGTACTTACAACAAAAAAAAAAAACTGTTAATAGCATTAGTAATTAAAAGAGTTTTATACTGGACTAGCTTGTGCTCGCGACTTCGTCCGCGTGAAATTTCTGGTTCCCCCGACCCACCCCGTCGCATCACATCGCTCGCCGGAGCTATTACTTCGTTTTCGCTTAGCGTTCTTTTTGCCTTTTTTCCCTTTGCACAGCTCCTAAGGGTCATGGCTTGATGTTAAATATCCTATAACCTTCCTCAAGAATTGGGCTATCAAATGCAAAATGCCAAGCCATGCAGTTAATTCTTCCCCTTAAAAATTTTATATCCCCCCGTAAAGGTCAAATTTCAAAAAACCCCTTAGCGGATTCCTAAGTCATAATAACTATATGTGTGCTTAATTTCAGCCCAATCCGTTCAGTGGTTTAAACTATGTGTTGATAGATTAGTCATTCACGGTTTCCTTTTATATAATAGACCACAAAAAACGATGTTTCCTATAAGAATTTTGTTTTATGTTTATTTTTCCAGTACTCCACTGCTGATAAAGAAGACGGCTAAGAACATAAAAGTGGAAGATTACGAGTTCACTTACAACCGTCTGGTTGGACTCGTCGCCGGGTATGCATACGAGAATCGCAAGAGATTCCCGAACATACAGTCCAGTGAGGCGAAGGTCCTGGGCCTGGTGTGGGATCACAATAACAATGACAAATGCAAGCTGTACCTATCAGCCGTAAGTGGCACTGAGCATTTTATCGATCAGTTCTCATTCTGGCCTCTATTGTGTGGAATGCGCAAGTACCAACTGAAGAAGCTTCCCATCGAACTAGTAGTGAAGATGGGCAACATAAAGAATGTTGACGGAGACACTATGGCGAAGGTTTTGAAGACCAACCTGGTGACAGCTAAACGTATCTGGTTGATGTTCGCGGGCACTTCATTGAGGGAAATGCAGACCCTGGTTGATAACTCACCGGAACTTAAAAAGCTGTTGCAGGGTTGATGATTCGTATGTTACTTTTTGGAACAAAACTGACCGGCAGATTAAATCATTTTTAATAATAATCTGCCACCATTTTCTATTTTATCAATGTTGTACATTTTATATGCATGTACTAATATTATAATCTCGTACTGTTTCTCATTAAAACGGAACTACAACTGAGCTATTGTTTTTGTTATCTTAGAGGTACTTATAACATAACTGACCTTTGTAACAAGTCCTAACTTTCATATCTGTGAGCTACATACTTGAAAATTTAAGGTACATAATCATTGTGATAAAACAATGTTGTCGAGTATTTTTGTTAAGAACCTTACGATAATTCGTACCTTTGGCGTTCGATTCACTTACACACCGAATTTTGATATATGTATATAAAAAATACAATTGAATTGAGAACCTCCTCCTTTTTTTGAAGTCGGTTAAAAAAAGGAATAATGTATAAAAAAACAAGTTAAAGACATGATAAAATATAAGTATTTTTTTCTACTATGACATAGGTTTGGACTTATTTGGACTGCAAGTACAAAATATTGGAAAATTAAAAAAAAAAAGTATTTTAAAGCATTTTATTAATTTCAAAAATAACTAGCATATAATCACGCAATATTACTAAATTTATAATATACTATGAGGAAATACACACAAAGTAGCGAACAATGGCGTTGTTACAAACATAATCAACATGTTCATTATAATTCAGTACTAATAGTTTACTTTGTCGTTACCCATTCTGCTAATATACAATACCAATTTATACGTATCTCCATTAATTTCTAATATGCCTACTTACGTCTAATTTGTTTTTACATTGATATATGTGTCAAGCGATGATCACTGACATATGGAGTAAGATTGTATGTGTTTAAAAAGTAATCCAGGATGTACTAAAGTAATAGAGGACTAGAGAGGTGTAAGTGGAAACTCTTCGAACGATTGACTCTAGTCCAGGCCGCGTCTGCGCGGCCGTCTAGCGTTACGACAACAGTCAAATATTAAAAGCGAATATCACTTGGTGGCGATTACAACGATTATACACAGATGAAGACATATTATAGTTTCAACATCCAGAAACACTTTATTAAAATTAAGTATGGCTGTATCGTGTTAAGAACAAGTCTTGTAATTCAGTTCAAAGCAAAACAGTAAGTACATGCAGTGCCATTACACTATCTATTAATGAACTTCATCTATTTATAATCATTGTGAAGTGTTACATAGTCTACTTTTATGATGACAAAGTATATTAAAGATATATGAATAAGCATGCAGGTTATCACGCAAACAGTAATCAAAATAACATAATAATTTTTATTTTGAGCTCTAAAACCATTCAAAAGATTAAATTATAATATTTGTGACATTAAAATGATTTATTGTACAAACAGTGGCCACATTAAATATCTAAAACTCCCATGTACCCAGTCCCCAGACGTATCGCCAAACAGTAATTTACAGATACATAAATATTATATATTAAAACATCAATTTTGCTTAATCCAATGTACATAATTACATCTATTTCAAATCACGTACGGCACAGCACTGAAATTTAATTTCTATATACCTTTTACTACCAATTATAAGGACGTTTCTTGTGTTACTTTTGACACATACAAAAATAATATGTTGCTTCAAATGTAGGATCAATGGATAAAACAACTATGAAATAATAATAATAAATCAATATGATACATTATAGATTTGAAATAATTATAAACTATGAGAAGGAATTATAAAGAAAAACTAAGTATAAAACATAAATTCACAGAATTATGAAGTTTATACTACTAAATATAATGAATACATAATAATATATTATATAAATTCTGCTTTGAGCTGAGCTACCGATTTTAAAATACTGTGACAAAATAGACATCAGAGTAACACCAACTTTATGCTAAAACTGATATTTCAATGATTCCACTAAAGTTTACACTACACAGCATGCTGGTGTTCGTCGCTTGCTTCACTACCTACCTACATCAATCTAACATTCTCAATTTTAGTATAAACCCGAAATCATACCTTTGCCTTATTAGTCTATCGTATGGCAGTTAAGTAAAGGTATTAAATCCCGGTGGTATTACAACGAATTAAAAGAATAATAATGTAGCCTCAAAAGATCCTAAAATATACACTGATCATTCCAATCTAAAATGCTAAAATAACGTTTCAAACAAAACTAAAAGTCTCAAAATCTATAGTGTCACGATGACACGTGTCACTGACGTATCAAACGTCATCAAATCAACATCAATGGAAACAAACGCACGGGAAATGGTTTTGAACCAATCAGAGGTTGACGATCGTGCTATTATGGGTTTATTGTAATAGTTTTAACGATAAGCGTGTACGCTGTCTAGTTTAGGTGTTGAGGTCGATACTGCTTAGCGTTAGGTTGGATCACAGCGCGGTGTCGCACGCGGCACGTTTATGTCTCGCTCAATGAGTAATGACGGTGGAATACAGACACAATGGTAGCACGTGTCTGTATGGGAGTCGGTAGTTTTTGACAGTGCGTGCGGCCAGGCATTTGAGTGACGTGTACCGCAGAGGGTTGACGATGGCGCTAAGGCTCTGTTGCGTCGACTTGAGGATCTCTTCGGGCGTCTCGCCTTCGTAGTTGACTGTGTCGATGTGAGCTCCGTGTGAGAGTAACTCGCGGACCACTTCAGCGGGACACGGGTTCAGCTGGAAATGTAAAGATATTTATTATAGTTTTAAAGGTTTAAGAGCGAATTCAAGATGTAATGGGAAAAATTGTAAAAAATTTGGTAAAAACGTTTGTTGTTTTGTTGGTTGTTTGGTTTTGGTGTTGTTTGTTTGTTTATTTGAATTTGCCCTAAATATGAAGTATTCGCAGTAAAGAATACATTGGGTTAAAAACATTCTGGAACTGACTATTTTTCTGTTATTATTGGACGTTGAATTCGTACTAGGTCGCCTTTATTAGCGTTTTGACTTCCTTGTCCTTCCACAATGGTTTGGCGAACTCAACAATTAAGTCAAAGTTCAATCAACTCGGCCTATCGCAGTCCACTGCTGGACATAGGATCTCCCATGCTGCGCTTAAACACCCTGTCCTCCGCCTTTCGCATCCAGTCTATCCCAGCCACCTTTTTGAGGTTCCCGGTCCGTCTAGCTGGGGGGCGTCCCACACTAAGCTTGCCGATACGCGGTTTCCACTCCAGGACTCGTCTGCTCTACCGGCCATCAGTCCTACGACAAAATATGGCCAGCCTACTGCCACTTCAGCTTGCTTACTCTGCAAGCTATGTCGGTAACTCCGGTTCTTTTCCGGATAACTTCGCTTCTGATTTTATCCTTCAAAGAAACTCCGAACATAGCCCGCTCCAGAGCGCGCTGAGCGACCTTCAATTTGAGGGCCAGCCCAACTGTCAGTGTCCACGTTTCAGCACCGTATGTTATTAACGAACAGGACGCACTGGTTGACGACAATGACGACCTTAGTCTTATAACATTGCGGGATTGACGAAGAGAAGACTTAACGAAGTTTTCCAAACTCTGCCCAACACAACTGGATCCTTCTGTCGACTTCTTTCTCAAAGTTGTGTCTACCGAGCTGGATGAATTGTAGACATACTCCTTCACTACAGTATCTGGTCTAACTGTTCCAGCGTCTCTGCCATTATGACGATGTCATTGGCAAAGCGAAGGCGTGAGGTGAACTCGCCGTTCACGTTGATACCCTGTCCAGTCCAATTCACCGTCTAAATAACGTCCTCCAACGCATGGGTTAAAAGTTTCGGGGATATCCCATCTTGTCTCAACCAGCTGAGCAGAGTTGCATCGTGTTTCTCTTTCTAATTATTATTATAAATGGTGCGTGCAGCAACAGAGCGACGGATCTACGTGATAACATAGTATTAGAGGATTAGTCAAGTGAGACAGCAGGGATATCACGTGACCATTGTGACGCAGCAAGTGGAAGGGGCAACATAACGTTACAGGGGCGCTCACGCACCTGGGTCACTTTTGCTGGGGAGCTAGGAAGCGACTGACGAGTATTAGCAGTAAATTACAATTACTTCGGTGTCTAACGGCTTCACGTTAATGTGATTTATTTTCTACTCTGTTCTTAAAAAAAAAATACTTTAGGTTATTTTGCTTTAAAAAAAAAAATTATAAGCTTCTGATTCATAAGACTACAGTTATTTTCTGGGCTGAAGAGAGATATAGGCTACTTTTTATTTAATAATGAAGTTTTTGCGGGAATATACATGCGAGTGAAATCGCCAGGTAGCCGACAGGAAGTGAGTCGCATACCTTGCACACTAGATGCAGCGGCGTGTTGCCGTCGGCGTCCCTGGCGTCAGGCGGCGCGCCCAGGCGCAGCATGAGCTGCACCAGCTGCGCGGCGCACGGCGCGGCCTCGCCGGGCGCCGGCAGCCAGGCGCGCGTGCCGCGACCTCGCGAGCCCTCGGCGGAGCATGCCACGTGCAACGCCGAGCGTCCTTGACGCACCTGCAACACAAATGTGGATATTAGAACACAGATACACGGCTAGGGCTCTGTCTCCCTCGACACAAGCCTATAAAAGAATCGAAGCGCAGCCGTGAGGCTCACAATACTGTTTAAAGTATTTTCTGGGTTTTTTTTTTTGTTTTTGTGTTTTTATTGTGTACGTTAACCAGGGTCAAATTATTTAATTTTCTTTCTCTTTCTTTCAATGCATTTTGTATAATAATTTGTCCTAATGTTTCATCATTTCACACCACGATATCTTAGCATATAAAGTCTCCAGCGAACTGGGCGCATACCAGTGTTGAGCTTGATCACAAAAATTACCAATCGATTGAGTAGTCAAACTAAAAATTCGTGATTAAATTACTTTAGTTTAGTAGTTTCAACTAAATATTTAATCATCAACTTTGTTTAAAACTAATCTTCTTTTATATAGGGAAATATTGAGCTGCATGTCAAATTCATTTATGAACTTCACAACAATGAGGAACTTTAAAATAATTGAGCTTCATTTTAATTCTTGGTCTTTTTAAAGATTATTTGAACTTTTAACATTGGTCAGCGGAAAATTCCTTGTTTTTTAACCGACTTCAAAAAAGGAAGAGGTTCTCAATTTGTCAGAATCTTTTTTTTTATGTATGTTCACCGATTACTCGAAGACGCCTGAACCGATTTGGAAAATTCTTTTTTTATTCCAAAGGGTATACTTCCTAGGGGGTCCCATTGACATCAGGACAAGTTCTGATAATGGGATCCTGGAGGAATCGAGGGAACTTTTCAAATATTATAGGCACACCTATAGTGATTTGGGTATTTTTTATAGTAATTCGTGCATTTCCTCTTGGTAAAGCACTATTTGGTGAAGTGGAACTGATGATGAAGACCACAGATGATGAAGCCACCGGAACTACTCAATAATAAGTATTTCACGGGTATGCGATTCAATTACTTTTATATGTTTGCTAAGCAATTTATGCTCGTCACAATGCGTATGGTGAAGTGGAGCTGATGGTGAAGTATCTGGAGAACTCCACAACTATTAACGTCTCTGAATCCGGAAAAGCAATGTTTTGTAAAATGTGATGAGCAGTTGACATTAGGCTATTTTACAATTACAAACCGACCCACAAAACAAAAAAGCGAGAAATAAAAATTAAATTAGATTTTATTACATAGCAAGTGTAGTATAGGAATTTGTGTGGGGTAGGTACCACAACTAAAAAAATAAAAATAAAAATCTTTTTAACAAAAAAAAACCGGCTTCCAAAAAACACTACAAAGTGAAAAATTACTTTAATTTCGGAAGTCTGTGGTAAAAAACGAAAATACAAAACCAAAGACACCGACTCACGAAATTAAAGTTATTTTTCACTTTGTAGTGTTTTTTTAGAAGTCAGTATTTTTTTTTTTACGTTGAACCTAATCTGCCTTCTTAAATAGATCTTTCAATAAAAATCCATGATGACGGCCACGAAAATTTGCAAATTTTTCATCATGGGTGACGTTTCAATGGTTTTCAAAGGTGCTGAAGTCGATGGTGAGGTCAAAATGAAAATCAAAGATGGCGGCTGCGAAAATTTTATAAGTTTTCGTCATGGTTTTCGTTTTCATAGTTTTCAAAGGTGCTAAGTCGATGGTAAGGTCAAAATGAAAATCAAAGATGGCGGCTGCGAAAATTTTATAAGTTTTCGTCATGGTTTTCGAGCGTGCTAAAGCCCATAGTGGGATCAAAATGAAAAATGCAAGATGATGGCTGCAGAAATTTTTCATCATGGGTGTCGTTTTCATGGTTTTTGAATGTGGTAAAGCCGATAGTGATGTCAAAATGAAAATCCTAGATGGTGGAAGCGAAAATTTTCAAATTTTTCTTCGTGCGTGTCTTTTTCATGGTTTTCGAGGGTGCTAAAGCCGATAGTGAGGTCAAAATGAAAATCCAAGATGGTGGATGCGAAAATTTTAAAATTTTGTCGTCATGGGTCAATGGATGTCGTTTTAATAGTTTTCGAGGGTGCTAAAGCCGATAGTGAGGTCTGTTTTCGTCGTTACGAGTAACCACGAAAACCATAGAAATGACACACACGACGAAACATTTTGAAACTTTCGCAGCCGCCTTCTTGGATTTTCATTTAAACCTTACTATTGGCTTTAGCACCCTCGAAAACCATGAAAGTGACAGCTATGATGAAACATTTGAATTTTTTTACAACACACATGGCCGTCGAACATTTGGCAATTATTTGCAGATCTATTTAAGAAGGCAGATTAGATTCAAAGAGGTAAAAATAGTTTGAAAGAAGCATACATAGTTTAACAGAATATCAATTGAAGATCAGAAAGAATGATTATACCTATTTACGTGCATGTTCACTATGTATGACTAATAAAAGAATAAACAATTTAAAAAAACGCTTTTTTTGCATGTTCCTGGACTATTAGTTATACTATTTCAATCAAAATTGAAAACTAAAACTAATTCAATTGATTCACTTCATTATTTACATGACTAAAACTAATTCATTCAATTTATTTAAATTTTTACACGACTAAGGGCTTTTTTTTGGTTGGGATTTCATAAAATGACCTCTCCCGCTCTGGGCGGAGCGAAAAGGCGTGTCAGACTTCTTACTGACTAAAACCTACCCGTGTTCCTTCAGTTGCCTGTGCGCCAAGGCCACGGTAACTCTTTCGAACAATCCGCGACCCCGGCAGGCATCGGCCCTTTCGGACCCCGTCAATGATGCCGACATCTCTTTAAGGCGCGCGTGGAACACGACGCGCCGTCGACCCGGGCCTGGTCCTTACCGGACGGCGAGCTGCCCATTGCTCGCCGTCCACAAGCCCACGCCTGCGGTGGCCGGGAGTCGGCAATCGACTCCCGACGCCCAGGGTGTCTCCTCCTGCGGCGACTAGGGGAGTGAGGGCGCAACGATTGCCTCTCCCTTACGCGCTCCGCCTCCTCCTTCGCGAGAATGACTGCTTCGCAGAAGGAGGTGACGGCTTCCCATTCCCTCTCGCTCCGTACCATGGCCTGAACCAGGGCCGGACGCGAGAGATTGCCGCCACCGATTGCCGCCACGAGGGCACGGCGGTGCTCTGCCCAAGCCGGGCAGACCTCCACCGCACCGTATGCTCCACCGTGTCCTCCGGTCGACCCACACAATGATAACACCCGGGCGTCAATCCGGCAAGGAGGCTCGCCGCGTCGCAGGAGACTGTGCGGTATTCCCGGACCAGCTGGATGGCCATGACCCTCTGGGACGGGTTCAACCGGCGGGCTGGCCGGCGCCTCAATGAACGCGCCCACACCGGTGCCCCGTAAAGGGCCATGGACCACACGACCCCCGCGTAGAGCCTCCGGCAGGAGGCTTTTGGACTCCCTAGATTGGGCAGGAGCCGCTTCAAGGCAGCCCCGGCCTGCTCCAGTCTGGGAGCCAAACGTCGGAAATGCTCAACAAAGTTGCACCGGCTATCGAGGACGAGTCCCAGGTACTTCATCGTCGACTCGACGCCGATGTGAACCTCTCCTACCGTTATTTGGGAACCCGACGGTGGCGCGTTCCAAGGACCATGAAAACACATGGCCTCGGACTTGTGCAGGGCCACCTCGAGTCCCAATTGCCAGAACCTCTCAATGACTGTCGCAACCCCACATTTCATTTATTCGGCCACCGCCTGGTGCGACCTCCCCTGCGCCAGGACCAGCGTGTCGTCGGCGTAACAAACGACGCTGACGCCGCTAGGGAGGTCGGCACGCAGCACCCAGTCGTACCCGATGTCCCACAGATGCGGCACCAGGACCGATCCCTGTGGGACACCAGACGACATCTCTCGCCGGTTCCATTCTCCCTGGTGACCGGGGTAAATGACGGCCCGGTCCGTCAGATAGGCCTCAACTACACGACAGAGGTAAGTCGGCATCCGGTGATACCGGAGTGCCTCCCTTATTTAACTCCAGGGCAGGGTATTGAAGGCATTGGCGATGTCTAGAAACACCGCCAAGACGACCCCACCCCGGGCCACAGCATCCCCCGTCGTGAGGGCTCGCACGCGCATGATGGCGTCCACCGTGGAGCGCCCCCTGCGGAAACCAAACTGGCTCTCCGCCAAATCCGGCCCCACTCGCACCAGCTGCCCGACGAGGCGGTCTGCAATGACTCTTTCAAAGAGCTTGCCCACCTCGTCGAGCAGCACGATGGGCCGGTAAGCGGACGGAGAGTCCGCCGGGCGCCCCGGCTTCTTAATGAGGACCAGTTTCCCCGTCTTCCAACGAAGTGGGAACTGGCCCTCCTCCAAGCATGCGCTTAGGAGCCCTCTTAGTCGAGGCCCGAGAGCCTTCAAGGAGAGAACCCAGCCTTTTCCAGGTAAGACGTCGGGTCCTGGGGCGGTATTTTTGGCACTCAGCCTACGTACCGCCACTCTCAACTCTACCTCGGTCACTTCCGGAGCATCGTCGTCGTCGTCAGTGTGGTCCGTATCGGGCACCGCAGGAAGCGGAGCCATGGGCGTATGCTCCGTTTGCAAAGGGAACAGCGCTCACCACGCCCTCCACGAGCTGGGGCCGGAGACTCAGGGGGCGAAGTTTCTCCAGCACCATTTTGACGACTAAGGGCTGAGTTTACCAAAGTCAGCTATCTTTTATTTGTCGAATAAAATTGACGTCTGAGTTCTAGGATGGAAAAACTGTTAAAAATTCAACATTTATTTTCAGGATAAGACTTATTCCAGGTATAAAAGTTTGGTGAAATTCGCCCTAAAACTAATTCAATCGTCAATCGTAAGCTGAAACTAATTACGTTAGTTTTTTAGTTTTTAATCAAACTAAATTTTTGTCAACACTGGCCCATATCGTAATAATTTGCAGAGCATATCAAGAAGACAGTACTTGTTGCATCATAAATGGTTCAACAATTCAAAATCGCTTCACACTTCACTTTTGTCAAATAAAGAAATAGTAAACATGGCAAGACATGAAAAGTTATACTCGTATATGTATTTCTAATAAAATAAGCAGTACATTTGTGCTCTTCTATCTTTATTTATTTTTCTCTATTAAGTGTTTTGTGTGTACATAAATAAATATAAGAACTTTTACCATTCTCTCACTTACCGTAATATCTAACTTAACGAGTGAGTAAACTGCCTTGTGTATCTTCCTGGACACTTCCTCAGTACATTCTGGTTCCTCAAGTAACCGCGCCAATAACGCCGCCAGGTGTAAGGAGATGACCAGCACCCTTTGTAAAGTGCTCAGGGTCTGTTCTCGGTCAATGCTGAGTTTGGAATCCAGGAGCTCCATACCCCGGTGTATCTCAGATAATGCCTTCCTGAATACGGGTTCAATATCTTCGAAGGTCACGGGGGGGACTATGCGACCTGCGGGATAGAAATTGGTGGTTATAGTAATGTATGTATTACAATGGCCGTATTACGAGTCAGCGCACACCGAGCATTATTATTGATCAATTGAAAATTAACTCAATCTCAACTTGAATAGAATTGAAAATAGCGGCCGTCAGTCGCTGCCACAGTGTGTACAACACTTGGTGAGAGACTCGATTGGTACATACGCATATCAGCGAGTAATCGCTTGTCGCCGTCGCGCGCGCGCTGCTCGTTGCTCGCCAACTCGTTTTTAGTTTCTAGCTTCTACTCCCTTCTCGTTAATCACTTGCGCGGGCGGTGGGACAGGTGCCTTAATTAGTTGTAGACATTATAACATACCTCTGAGTGGCGGGCGCGCTCGCTCGGCCAGCATGTAGGAGAAGAGCTCCGCGAAGCTGTAGAGCGAGGACTGCGTGAGCGGCGACAGCGGCGGCAGCACGGCGCGCTGCATGTCGAGCGCGTGGTGCCACAGCTGGCGGCAGCGCGCGAAGCGGCCCGCGTCCGCGTACACCGCGCCGCGGTAGCGCACGTAGTACGACGTGTCGGGGTGCGCCGGGCCTGCGGGCCGGGGGGCGAGGTCAGGATAAAGGAAACATTCATGATGGCGGACATTGAAAAGTGCTCATTTGTCGCCATGGCTCTAATTCTTGTGGGTTCTACTGACGAAAATGAGGTCCAACCAAAAACAGACATGGTGGCCATTAAAACGTGGTTTAATGGTTTTCGGGTGTTTATGGCGAGTATAAGAATTGATTGAATGTCCAAGAATCATATGTGGTAATTTTAATATTAATTTATTAGAAAATAACTCGAATACTGTTAGATTTATAGGACTTTTTCGGTCATTTGATTTGTCAAATATTTTTATTGAACCGACCGACCCGAGTGATAGCTTCTTCTGCCACTTGTATTATAATATTTTTTGTAACTGTGATTACTTAAACAAACTAATTGTAAATAAGTTGCCATCTGATCACAGTGGACAAACAATTTTTATTTTGCTCCAATATGCCTTTACAACAAATTCAAATGCCAATTACATATAAAAATTTAGAGAAATTAAATAATTCTTTGGACAGTAAATTATGTGTTGAGAGTGTTAATAAAATATGTGACTCAAAAGAGTTCTATACCGAGTTCTTTTCACTATTAAACACGCAATTTAATGACACTTTTCCACTAAATACTAAAAGTATTTACACAAAGTTCTTATTTAGTGATTGGGCGACTCCAGGTATTCGTAAAAGCATAGAAAAACTTTTTCGAACTTTATGGCCTAAAGCAACATATGAATCAAGCTTTCATCAGTATGTTGCAAAATATTCTAAAACTTTTATAAGTGTTTGCAAAAAAGCTAAAGCTCTTTATATTAGCAATAAAATAAATCAGCTGATGATAAAATAAAACCTATCTGGCAAATCATAAATAATGAAAAAGGAAGGGAAAAACAACGTAATACTGAATTTAATTTAGAGACCGCACATGATCCTATCAACTCAGATGTAGAAATAGCTCAGGAATTTGAATACGTTTTTGCTAATATTTCCCTTAAAACTACACCTTTAAATTCCTCACCCGCGCTTTCTGCTACCTTGCTTAGAAATAATGTAAAGGCATACCCTTTGGAGTTTAGGCTTCAGCATACAAACCCCCAGGCTGTCATAAAAGCTTTTATAGATCTTAAAATTAAATGAATAGAAGACCTCTGGGGAATGTCTGTAAGTCTGTAGATCTATCATCGAAACCATTGCGACCTATTTAGCTTTCATATTTAACACTAGTGTTGGCCAAGGAGTCTCTTGATACTCAGTCAAATGTTACGTCACTTTAATAAAAATTCTATCTTTCATGAAAAACAGTACGGTTTCACCAAAGGACGTTGTACTACTGACGCTGGTGTAATCCTAATAAAGAGCATCTTTAACGCCAGGGAAGAAGCACAAGATGCTGTTGGAATCTTTTGCGACCTCTCTAAGGCGTTCAATTGCATAAACCATGAGACACTCTGTTGAAACTAGATCACTATGGGATTAGGAATATAGCTGTTGATTGACTAAGATCATACCTGAAAGATAGAAAGGTAGAGTTGAAGTTAACGGCATAAAATCACTAGGGTCTGAAATAGCAATGGGCGTTCCTCAAGGTTCGATATTGGGTTCATTCCTCTTTTTAATTTACATTAATGTTCTGTCCCAATTACTTCAAAATCAACCGAAGATGTGTGTTATTTGCAGATGACTCATCATTGATCTTTAAAATACACCGACGGTCACAAAATCTTGACGACGTGAATAACTCTATTCTTCACGTCCAAGATTGGTTTACGATAAATAATTTGGTACCAAATAAAAAAAAAACACCAATGTTAAATTATTTAAATTACGTAATGTTAGAAGTAGCGAATGTGATATAATATTGAATGGCGAAAAACTGGAATTTATTAATCAAACGGTTTTATTACTCTAGACGAGAAATTACACCGGGGATTTCATATAACATCTTTTGCGGGGCGGCAAAACTCGGCCGCTTATGCTGTTAGAAAGATAAGACAGTTAACAGATGTACAAACGTATAAGTTTTTTTTTATAACATTGATTTACATTCTATGATTACTTAAACTCACACACTGACTTGTTAAAAATGTTAGAAAAATCGGATATTTTTCAATGTTTGTAAATATGTGAGCACCATGTATCTATCACATAATTAATTTATCTGCCATTGCTTCATTTTAAATTCTTTTTAACTATTTCGGTATAGTCATTTTATTCTAAGTGCATCATCATAAGCTGACTTCTCATTGTACGAAAAGCCTATACAATGAGAGGTCAGCTAAAACTGGAAATGTATAGCTTGATATGTAGCCGTGTGTACATATTCAAAATATTGTAAAACATGTTTAAACAGTAACGGTGGAGTTTCTTGTCCATTCTTCTCCATACGAAACTACCTTTTGGAAGGGGCGACTAGAATCAATTATATTTGTAAATGCTGACGTTCAAAGGTGCCTTTATGTGCCATTTGAAATAAATGCTTTGAGTTTGAAGGTCACGGTCGATATTTTCAATGTTTTTCGGGATGCTATTGTCAAAAATGACAACGAATCTGAATTTGAAGATGCCTGACATATAAAACTGCGTTTAAATTTTCATAGCTATCATTTTAATACTAAAGTCGCGGTTGGTCGGTTGGTGGTTGGTAGGTTGAGAACTCACCGAGAATCCTCTCTCTGATGACCAAGGCCTGCATGCGCATGCCGTCGGGGTCGGCAAGGATCTCTTCTAGTTGCTGCGTGTTGCTCGGCTCCACCGCGTAGTCGTAGGCTTCTATGCGCGGGATGTCTTTAGGCTTGGGAATTGGCTCGCTTCCGTCCGCAGGGAATCTGGATATTGAAAGTAACAATGTAAGGGATTTTGTGGCAAGTGGCTGATGATTTTGAATAGTTAAGGAATTTCGACTTTACTCGTATCAGCACGAAAACATGAGAGTAGCTCACGCCATATTAAAAACACGACGTTTTTTGTGAAAACAAGGTTTAAATGTTATAACTTTTTTGTTTTTATTATACCATTTATAATTATAAATAAAATTAAAATAACATTTTTATTTTATTTCTGTAAGTAGGTTTGTACAAACACTTTTATACGTCAATCATATTTTAAAACTAGATGAGGTCGGGTTTCCTATTTGACTGTTCTGAGAAGGCCGAAACAAACTCAGAAGTCTCAGTCTCTTTTAAAGTCCAGACATAAACTTGGTCAGATCATGTGAAGACCATGTAGATCTGTGTCTGAAATGGTCTTTTGAGGAAAAACCACACAGATTGAGTGGACCTGTCCAGTTAGTGCACGCATTAGTCAGTAATCGTGCAGCTCAACTCAAAACTTAAGGAGCTCGACGATTCGACGAGCAATGCTCGTGCTTTCTCAGTATGAGAACAGCCTTTGCCCTACAGTGGAACAATATTAGACTGGTATTATAACAGCTGGTTTGTTGATAGGTACATATCTTACCTATCATCCATAGCTCGTTTCCAGAGCGCGAGTGCGCCAACCATATCGCGTCTCTTGTCCACGTAGGTCGCACCGAGTAGTTCCAATGCGTCGATGCGTTGCTGTCTCGTCACTAGTCCGTATTCCGCGTTTATTAGGTGCTCGACTATGTGCGTGTGGCCCGTCACTGAGGCTGCTAGGAGTGGCGTCATACCTGCAATGAACCGATGCTATAGTCAGATCTTATAATTTAGTTTTGTTGAAGTTTGAAGGCGATGAATCTTTCATTGAATGGCTACCGTCATCTACTAAGTGTCCGTTATTATCACAACAACACTAGTATTGTCCCACTATGAATGGTGTTTTGACTGGCAACAGGACCATTCAATGTTATTAAAAGGACCAACTTCTGTTCTAGCTCAGCACATTTTAAAAAGTTTCTTACCGTACGAATCAACGTCCATAGTGGCTCCATGTCCCAACAGCATCTTGAGTATATTTAGAGACCCGCTCTCAGCACAATCGTGTAGCGCAGTGTTGCCTTTCACGCTCTTTCTGTTCACGTCCGCGTTTAGTGACAGTAAGTACTTGGCGATTCTGATGTGGCCCTTGTAGCAAGCGATCATTAGACATGTGTGGCCGTGACGGTTTGCAATTTCTATGTCTAGAAAAGAAAAGATGGGTTTTTAGAATTGAAACAATCAAGGAATTAAAAGTGGAAAGACATAGCTTTCCTAATAACCTAATAAACTCAAAACCGACTCAGATATTCCACGAGCTGCAGAAGTGCGAAGCTTTGCTTGTGATAACCAAAACAATAGATCTAATCTTCGTCAGTATATTTTAACGAGCAGGACCTTTTTTCGAGTTTATTATAAAATAGTGTTAACAGATTTGAACTGCAGTCTTCTATGACTTTTCAAGCACCTTTAGCTTAGCTGTAGATTTAACAAGAACAGCATTTCTAATGCGACTAACTTCATTTGTAATAAGTTCATGTAACTAACCGGCGCCATTTTCGACTAGGAACTTAACGATATCAGAGTGGCCGTCAAAGCAGGCGGCCCTGAGGGGGGTGCTGTGCGTCCGTGTGGTAGAGTTGACATTGGCTCCGGCGCGGACCAGCAGCTTCACCAGTGGCAGGTGACCTGCGGCCGCGGCGCACCATAGCGGGGGCGCGCCCTCTATCGTCTCACCGTCGAATGTCACTGGAAATAACGAAATAAATAGGTTATACTCGTATCACTGTATTATTGCCTTGTTGGTCTAATGGTTTAAGCATAAGGTCCTGGATTCCCAGGTCGGACAAAGTGTAATTGGGTTTTTCAGCAGGACTTGCTCAATAGCAACCCGGAGTCTGGAGTTATGTCTGGTTGATGGCAATAGACTCGCCTCCTATGACATGGGACTTAAACATAAGTGTGGGTTTACTATACGTATATCTCTGCCTAACTCTTTAGGGATTACAGGCGTGATGTTATGTTATGGTATACTACTGTATTGTTCCTGGATAATTGCTTTGCCAGTTTCTGAGGCTCTCAGGTTGATTCGACTAAGTTTGTCGCTAAGAGAAATCGTCTTTATTGCAGAGCCTAGCTGTACGTCAATAACGCAATAGGGGCGAATAAGAGATCATGGCCAGACAATGGGCAGTAGCGTCTTCCTGCTAGCTATTGACGATAGAATGTGTAAGTACTAATTTTGTCTGTCGATCGTGTTGATAGTGACAAAATGTATCGTGAAGAGACCTGACCAGAGGAGTTAAATAATATGAAGTGTACAAAAGAGCCCCATTGGAGAAGGCGTGAGTTTATGTATGTTTATGTGTACAAAACTGGATCATACATATCATGTATTTGAAAATTGGTTAGATAGCCATAAGATTAAGGCTAAGGCCATGTAAACAATGGGACTATTAGTAATCGATTTGTACGTATTTGTAACACAATTAATTCAGGTTAACACAACGCACATTGTGTTATGTAGCCCAAGTTTACAAAAAAGAGGAGTACCTTATGGTTAAAAAAATGTATACTCATGTGCCTAGCCTTTTCCCAACTATGTTGGGGTCAGCTTCCAGTCTTACCGGATGCAGCTGAATACCAGTATTTTACATGAAGCGACTGCCTATCTGACTTCCACGACCAGACTTTCGAGCTTCTGGTGACCCGTAACTACTGCCAAAGATCTACGAATGACAGCCGAGACCAACGGTTTAACGTGCTTTCGGAGGCACAGAGGGATCTTGATACGTAAAGATGGTCAGATGGTCACCCATCCACGGAGCAACCGCGACAAGCGTAGCTTAACCTGATCGATCGACCAGTGCGGCTTGTATTACTTAGCCACGAGCTTGTATAATTATGCAGTTATCCTCTTCAAACCTTCCAAAAAGGAACTTCTTCTCTTTTAACCAACTTCTAAAAACTGAGGTATAGATAAGATATTTATTTTGCAAATATGGGTACAAAACACGGTGACATAAAAAATACAATAAGCAACAGTCATATTTAACCAGAAGGCGTACAAAAATACACTAGAGATGCTAAGTACATAATAAATAAACAATGTCAATATAAAGTTTGATTAACTATAATTACAATTTAATTATGAAGTAGTTCAATAGTTATTTATATTATACTCAATTCTTCTGCAGTAAACTTATTTCGTATTGGAATTAAATAAAACTTAAATATTAAATGTTAAGCTTTCTGATTTTATTTTGTTTAACATCCACTTAACATAATTAAACTAATTTAAAATAAAATCTGATACCCCATGCCCAATGATTTATTAAAATAAAGGTAAAAATACTTTTGGCGAAAACTTGGCGCTGAGATTAATCTAAGTTCTGGAGTTTTTCAGAAAGAATCTAAAGGTCATATGAAAGCCTAAAGGAATACGTTATTTGTATTTGGAAAGTTTTGTGACTCGACTCCTACGCTTATAACATAAGTCACTCGGGAATATTGTGGAAAGTTCTTGAAGTAAACAAGATTATTATAATTATTTTTGTACAGATAATATCGAGATTTTCTAAATTGGATGTACTGAATTAGATGCTAGAAAGGTTCGGCAGTTTGTACTAAAACATCAATAGGTAACTTGCTGAAGGATATTCAATGAACTAATTTCTTCTGAAAGTTGTACCATACCAACTGTTACACAGGCACATGGCTTTTTATGATTCCGTTAACTTTATGTTAAAATTAAGCATACAATTATTTATCAAATGGGAATGCCTGTTTTTCCACAATTCTCGTTAACCCAAAGGTTAAGACCACAAAGGTCAGCTACATTTAAGTGAGTTTTTAGAAAGTTCGAAAGCTTGGTAGTAGATGTCATATTTTTTTTTTAAAAGAAAATCTAAATCCTTTTTAATTTTATGTAATACAAAACATCTCCAAGCAGGCGTCGTGCAAGAAAGTTGAGTCCTTTCATAAACAGTAGGTATCCAAGCATGTACTTCTATGTTAATAACCTTCACAGAACAATATAAACCCATACAAGCATTCAAGACAAGTTTATTGCCCATGTTGCTATTCAAAATATACACAAAAGATATTTCTACCACCACAGTTTCAGCTGAACAATTTGTAGTAAAATGGCTTCTGGCCAAACTATTGACGCAATTGGAAAGCCGTTGCGACGACGCGTGACAATTCGGGCATAAAGCAGATAAACAATTGTATTTACACGACAAACGAGTGATTAATAAGGTCCTGATTGACCGACACGTTTCGCCGACTGGGAATCTCGGCGAACCTCTTCGCCGACGGTATTGACCGCCTGACCTGATGCCAACACCGACACAATGGATTAGTGTTATTGAGAAACAATGTACGCATTTACATAGTTTCAAAGTCAAAAGTTTATCCTAAAGTGACCCCTCTCCTATTGAGCTGTCGTTTTTACCCTTTTTAAATAAAACTGCAACTTTGATCTTTTTCAATGTATCGTACCAAATTATAATGTATTCAAGCACCTAGTCATGTATAGTCAATATCATCATGCAAATATTCTGTCTATTTTGTTTCATTTTAATAACCCTGTTATGCATGTTAAAAGTTATGTAAAACATCAAAGAACGAGTTATTTTTGTTGAATAATTAACGCAGTGACCCAAAAGTTTTAATATTATTTTAAGGTTACAATGATAATGAGAAGAAAATTAAATATCGCTAAATAATATATAATTTACTTATTGTACACAAAGGTCAAAACACACTACTCCTTTGTTCTTATATTATTATGATCTTTGACCTGCTTGGCGACGGGTTTTACGGTGTAAATTCGAACCCTTAAATTGCTTTCTCATTTTTGGCTCAATGACATGAACGTAAATTGGGAAACTCAACCTCACCAGAAGACCTCTGGGAAAGAGATGGAGCTGTAAAGGGCGCTATAGCTCCTCTCTCCCATAGGCTCTGGCTGGAAACAAATAAAGGAATAAAGAAATTACTTTCAAATAAATAAGAGATTTTACCTGAACCAGGTTGTTCGATGTCCGCTTTGCACCTCTCAATGAGGTATTCGGCTACGTCGTAATGTCCATTTCTGCAAGCGATGACCAGTGGAGTCGCGCCGCCGACCTTTGCACCCACTAACATGTTCAGCTCGTCCGCAGAGCGCCAACTGTGTAGGTACGCCTGGAAGCAAAGAAAAAAAAGAACGGTCAGAAACCTATTCATAATAATTATTTCGAATGAATTCTTTGGCTTATCGACAAAAGCCCAAAGAAAACAGAAACGTCCAAAGGCTTGCGAGATCGTCAGTCGTGGAGAAAACCTGGACGACGGATTCACGGAACCGTGAAGTATGGCAGTAAACAAAAGGAGTACCTATGGTATTACGGGGCTGAAATAAATTAATAAATGATGAGAAACTCCTCCTTTTTTTTCGTCGGTTAAAAAGTTCGGACGACATCATTGTCATCCCGGGCCGAACTTGAATGAGACTGGCGCAGGAGCAAGGAGATGGCACAATCAGTGCCATAAGCAGTAAGTGAAGTCGGGTTATAGATAAAAAAATAATCTGCCTAGCCTTTTCCGAACAATGTTGGGGTCGGCTTCCTGTCTAACCGGATGCAGCTGAATACCAATATTTTACATGGAGCCACTGCCTATCTGACCTACACAAACCATTTACTGGATAATACGATACCTCTTGGTAAGACTGGTTGTCAGATTTTCGGGCTTCTGACGACCCACAACGACTGCCAAAGATCCACGAAGAGTTTAATAATAGTTATGACTATGAGACATAAAAAAGAATCGTTAATTGAGGCTCAAAGTAGCAAAAAACATGCATTTTCTTTTAACATACCAACTATTTTAATTTTTTCGCTATCTACTATATTTTTACAGGGAATGGCTTCGAAAATACTATATTAGAAACTAGCTGCTGCCCGCGGCTTCGCCCGCGTGTGCGTCGGAAATCATTCCACGGAAACGAGCTACCCGGACAAATAGCCTATGTTACTCCTTATAACATCAGCTATCTGCCAGTGAAAGTCCCGTCACAATCGGTCCAGCCGTTTCGGAGATTGGCGGAACAAACAGACAGACAGACAAAAAAAATTAAAAATTGGTTTTTTGTTACAAGTACCGTATATACTTGCATATGCATATAGTAAAAAAAAAAAATTTTGACATTACAAATAGACACTTCAATTTTATTTATTTGTATAGATAAAAAAAAGTTGGCAACCCTAGTTGAATGGTCTTTAAAAGACCATTACGTACAAAATATTATTTTAATGTATAGGATGCTAAACAAAAGACAAACAGACAAAGCATACAAAATAACGGTAACGAAGATAATGTATATGGATTTAAATCACATCAAATATTTACCTAAATGATTATGAGGGAATCGGAATTACTTATCTACAATGATATTCTAATAAAAACTAGCAAAATCTTCAAGCACAGAAGGCAGTTTTTATGATTGTTTACTTTGATGAATATTAACGAACGCTGATCCACTATGTAGATAAAAATCTAAATCTCAATTGTAGACATTGATTAAGAAACCTGAGACTAACTAAATAAAAAACGCTGTATAATGGCATTACTTTAATTTTGTGGCCATATTTACGAGACAAAAAAGCTTAAAAGATATTCTTATGCATTTTAAGCACGTCTTTAAGGTAAACACTCATACTGAATCTTTTCCTGCACAACGTCTTGCGCATCTCAATTTCATAACCACTAAGATATAGGTACGATGATGAAAAACAAATCTTAAAAGGCAATTGACAACCGTGTCATGTTCTGGTATTTGGTATCAAGATTCGCAAAAGTGAAATCCCCAGATATAATAAACAACGAAGTTTGGCAAGCGCCCGCGCCGATGCGTGGCGCAACGCTGCTCGCCCCCGGTGCTTGCAAAACATACACAGGTAAATACACCGGTAGAACGATATATTTTTAGAACTGTTTTAGATTATATTTAGCATTTAAAACTATCTCTACAGTTTTATATTTAGGAAGAGGATTCATTTCAAATGGCTATGAGAGGAATTACTTTTGAAAAATTACAAAAACGTCGTCGCCACTATAAATTACAATCTTTACCAATGTATATTGTAGCGCTTTACCTATTTACAAAAGTGGAAAAAGAGAACATTTTAGTTTAAAAATGATAATTTACACATTTATAAAATATATATGTACTTTATTTCCACACTTTGGTATTTATTTCCCAGCTTAAAATTTATTCATCTAAATTAATTACAGACGCACGAGTTACATCTTCGTAAATCTGGCTATCATCCCCAGATCTCATTTCACGGATACCCAAGAATCCCTGAAGGATTAAGGGCTTCGGGTAAAATTTATTGCGAACCTAACCTTGACTGGGACGACCTTTGTGAAGTAAGAAGCCAAGTAAATGAAGGTTTTCGCTTAATACAAGAGACGCAAGTCAATGCTTCAACCAATATTACAATATGGGCGCTACCGATAAATTCACCTCTGACTAGCGAAGGGTTAAATATAAGCCTCAATGACACAAGTAGAATCAATGAACTTTTATTGTTTCCTTTATGGTTTTGAAAAACCCAAAAATCTTTAAGGTCTGCAAGTTGGAATGACGTCATCATCATCATTTTATTTATCAACAAAACTTCGAGTCAAGATGTATGTTTGTCTGAATGTTAAACATAGTCCTGCAATCCTTCTATCTTAATTTTTGATGGCTTACTCTCTAGATGCCTAGCAAACAATGTCAAGTGTCTACTTACATTTTAGTTTTAGAATGTCGTATAAATCGCATATTGCGATGAGATGTCGAGGTTATAGGCCACTTTTAGATACGGTACGATACACAAACATACTCTATTGAAACAGTTTAAGAGTATCAACACAGAAGTTCACCTTGTGGCACAAGTAGTGTGCAGACTAAATCGAAATGGGTCAACGATGCTCTTAGTGGTAAACTAGCGGTGTTGAATCCGCTTGAAGCTGTCACTACGCCAATAGGCAGGCAGTGAAATGTAGAACTTAATTCGAAAGTACTAAGTCTGGGTGTGTGGATATGTATAAGAACATTCAATGCACAATCCATTAAACCGAGAATTACGTTTGTTTTTGGTACTTTAATTGCTATTTCATGAGTGGATTTATTTTTTGGAAATAACGATGTAATCTAAATTCTTGACAACGTTTTAACCGTCTGAAAAGACGATAGTGAAAATTAAGATGTTAAACAACTCCACGATGATATTTTAGCAACTTATGAACAGCATCAAAAATACGTAGCAAATACCACAACTTTTAATTAAAAATGCAACATGAGTATATAAGATAATTGAAGAAGTATAATCAAAAACAGACAAAATTATCAATATTAATCACAAATATTTAGGACATAAAGAAACTCGTCTTAGTAAAACGTGTCAAAGTATAACGATAAGGCGTGTTTCCATAAAAAATAAGGTGAAAACCTTGCGAATGAATTCTTATAAATTAGACTTATGAGAATTAAAACATATGACTTACAAATGTGTTTACAATGGTTCACAACAGCGAATAGTAAAACAATGGACTATTTAAAGCACCATAACAAATTCTAAAGATGTTAATCTGAGCACTGATCAGGCACGATACTGACTCATCAATAAGACATCGGAGCTAATTAAATAGTGCAAAGACAATGAACAAATGAAAATAAAGTAGCAAGATATTTCACAATTTGGTATTGTACAGGTGGCCGTGACTGTTGCGCGAACAGATCAACAATGACTAACACTGAAGATGGACACTTCATTTTTAATGTTGGAACTTCACTTTTAACACCATTGTAATTTAATAACTTTTTTAAATATGTAAATGCTACAAATAAATATGTTATAATGAAATCAATATTCAGTTTTCATAAAGTGAAAATAAAAAGAATAATATAAAGTCAATGTCCTTCGGTGGCACGTTTAAAGAATCATGAAAATTATAATTGAAATCACTTTATATGCCATAAAAGAATAATTTCATAAATAGCAGTCATCAAAATAATAATTAAGTGAAAGAATTTTCACAAAATCGTAAATTTTTATAATATTATTAATGAATTGCAAATCAGAGACAACCTTTTTATAGCTGCAGGCGTAATGAAAACTGTAGCAATACTTTTTAATTTACGCAGTACATTAAAAGGAATACAGTGTAAAATCCTTGTAGCATTTTTAATGAGAGCATACATCATGAATATTAATCTCGAACCCAACTTATTTAAAACCCAATAGGTACAGGTTAAGTAAGGTTGAACCCGTTTATTTTTCGAACCTTTCCAAAAACGCTTTATTGCTTTGCAGGTTATCCATATTTAAAGTCGGCCATATCGAAAACAACTCATTTGCAGCCTGACGGTAAGCCAACGATTACTTTTACCTTAATAAAGTAATCAGGTGCATGCACAGGATTGCTGAAAAGGTTGTAAATGTCTATGAAGAAATTGCTCCGGTTTTGCTTTTACAAATAGAAGATTAGTTACGTGTAGACTGACTTATATTAAAATTCGATATGCAGCTGAATGTGACTCAAAAGTTTTAGGTCTTGCTGCTATTGCTTAGTTCTATTTACCCCATTAAATATGAAAGTTAAACGTGGGTGGCGTTTTGTATTTACAGCATCGTTTACTAATGTCCAATTTCCATGGTATATGTGTCCTGATTTTCAGATCAGGCAATATTGGTGATATTAGATCTTATAATAAGGAAAGCAGTTTGAGTGCTTGCACCGATAAAAATTGATAACAATGCTACCTAGGCCGTTTCGTCCTTTCCGTATATCACGCAAATCCAGCTGACTCATTATCTGGAGCATACCTTCTTCAACCTCCTGAGCAGTCGCCTCTGCCTCCGCAACAGCGTTTTGCCGCAGTGCCGCAGAGTTTCGATCCACCGACACCTCGACGGCATCAGATCCCACACACCAGCAGACATTTTGTATCAACACATCACAGTATGGTCACTTAAATGTTTTTATATCACGACACACTTCGTCCACAACATTCACATTCTAGAATTCTTTGAAATATTTGTAGACTAAACACTGTGAATATATTTTATACGATGTTAATAGTTAAAGATTGATTCATTATTCTTTTATTTTTAGATTTTTCTTCAAGGTCACAGTTTGTTGGAGTTTTCAAAACGTATATTTTTAATATGAACACAATATGCCTAAATTATAATTTGATCTTGCGGCCTAATTAACAATATCGTGACAACGTCTCGACAACTTGTCCATAAATGACACTGTCCACTTCTCACGGATAAATATATATGGTAAGTAAACCGCAAAAAGATGTGGATGTTCTGAGTAGACTGTGCATTTTCTGTTAAATCTTTATAAACAGATTACAGATTATGCGGGGTTTCTCCATGGAAAGATACGTGATAATACTGACCCTGGAGAGATTCTAGTGTAACTACTTCATGTAGATGCTGTTTATGGAAGTTTTCAAACTAACATCAACTATGTTATGTATGTATAGTCCATAAAGACTACCCAAGCGAAGATTATAGGAAACTGGGAAAACTTTTATGGATTTACAGACCTAAAAGAAACTAATTTCTACCCAATAAAGAAAATGCGACGAAGAGCTATAATAAAGTTGAAATAAGAAAAAGTAATAGTACTATTTTAGAAATAAAACTAGTAATACTTTTTCTTCTTAGCATGTCGATGGCAATCTAACTGGACTCTGCCCAGAATTCGGCTACGTTTTTGGCGCCATCACTAGCATCCATATAAAGCATGTAGCTTGCAGCTGACAGGACACGCAGCACATGATATTAATTGTCCCACCGTTTGTGAAACAGCACCACATTTACACTCCAAGGCGGAGTCATCTATGAATCTCCATAATTATAGTAATACTAATAGTCACGAAATAATAATTAACATCAGCTCCACGTGACAATCTACTAAATATTGTGGCGAATTCTCAACGAGCAATTAAAGTTTACGATGCAAACGTCAAACATTGCAATGAAATCTCTCGCTTCCGGAAAAGCAGGAAAAAGAAAATAAGTTATATTGACACCAATGCCGTTCCATAATAAAAAAAAATGTACGTAGACATAATGTATTTTCATTACAACGACAGTTTCTAGTATTTACACTGTGAGATACAAGAGATATAGCAAACTGACGTAAAACAAATATTTTGAAATACGGTGTCATATCTACTCGTGTAGATATTATATTATGCTCACGAATAAATAACGAGATGACATTCAAGACTGTTATACAAAACAGGCAAGGTGACACGATAATCAAAAAAAGTTACATCCCTGGACATAATCATGTATTTCATTTAAGTATTTAATTTTTATACCTAGGTACTTCTTACTAACAAGATTCAATATTTATAATATGTTCAAATATGAATGTTCTGGATTTTATAATATAACTAGCGACCCGCCCCGGCTTCGCCCGAGTAGCAAAGCATAATATAATATAGCCTAAGTTACCCGGAGATAGTGTAGTTTCCCAACAGTGAAATAATTTTTGAAACCAAAAATTGAAAAAGTAAGAACAATTGAATTTCACTGTATTTCGTCTATTACAAAATAAATGTAGGTTATACCTTAGCCTCAGCAACACGTGGTGGTTATGCTATTAAATTGTAGCTTATATGAAACGTTTGTATTTTTAACATAGCGCCATCTATTGAATATTTACTCAATCCAGTCAACAGATATCGCCATCTGTTAGAATCGTTTGGAGCTAACAGATAATTGTGACTGTCAAATAATAGACAAATAATTTGCAATAAAATAATATTGCGACTATAAATTGAGATGTAAGCTATCCTATCTTTCAAGTTGGATCAAATTGCACACGGTGTGCAAATCATATTTAAAATCGGTTCAGTAGTTTAGGAGTCCATCGCGGACAAACAACGTGACACGTAATTTTTATATATATAAAGATATGGTAATTTTAAGAAAAACTGGAAAGGTGTATCAAGGAAAAAATTAAGAAACAATGACTGATCTCGGGTTTTTGTCACTTGATGTGTCATCTTGTTAATATACCCACATGCATATTATTTTTGTGACTATTCTTACAATCCTTGGCATTAATTTTGCGACCTCAAGGAATCCTAAAAAGTATTTCATAACCAGTCAGAGTGGACTAGAAATGATTTGTTATTTTTCAATCAATAAAGTCAAACTCAAAGCATTTATTTCAAATAGGCACATAGAAGGCACTTTTGAACGTCAACTTTTACATTAAATTAGAATTGATTCTATTCGCCCCTTCCAAAAAGCAGTTTCGTATGGAGAAGAATGGGCAAGAAACTCCACCCGTACTCTTTTAAAATGTTTTACAATATTTTGTGTATATTAATTATATAATTATATGTGAAGACGATGCACCTAGAACAAAATTACTATACCACAATAGGTAAAAAAAAATAAAAAATGAAGCAATGACAGATAAATTAATTATGTGATAGATACGTGTGCTCACCGTACAGACGGGTATAGCTGCTGGTAATCAATCAAAACAAAATAAGAGGAGACATTCAATATATATAATATAAATACAATAGCAATAAAACGCGTTTGATTGTTCAATTGAATGAGATCGGTGGAATATAACTCACGTTTTAACAATAACATTCACACGTGCCTGTTACATACATTTCTGTTGCGTTATTTCTATAGAAATCAAAGGAGGCTGGTAATGTGACGCATCAGGTTTGCACGTACGATTGCGGAAATAAATTCAAAATGTGTGAACAGAATGATCTTTTATTGGTTACCTCATGAAAGTAAATGATGCTGAGAGAACCGTTGAAAATTGATTACTGTCATCACGTCTCAGGTCATTTACACCTGCCTCCAAGGGAAGGATGAATTTTAAAGATAATTGGGCATCTGATCTTTCTCATAATTATGCATTTTTAAAAGCATCTGTGGTTTTTTGAGGAAATGCGTCTTCCACGTCCATGTATGGCTACTATAAACCGGTTTAAGAATTTTTACTTCTGTATGAAGGTCTGAATTATTTTTAAGTTTTAAATGCATACTGGTTTGGTGTTTGTCGAATGTTGCATCCTGATTCTTTTAGTTTTTAACTCTTGGTTAATTATTTTTATTGTTTTTTTTTTATATCATTTATTCTGGCAATATCTTCTGGGGTTTATAGAATGGAGCATTAATTTAATTCTACAATCACTTGTTGTACAGGATATCCCGTCACTTCTTCTAAATTCATTCACTTCTTTGTGTGTGATACACAAAACATATCCTAGATCCCTTCTAGATTTCTCATACAAATTATAATAAGCGATATATTTACTTGCACAAGATGTGATTTGACTAATAATAGTAATAAATAATAATGTAGAATAACCACCTAGATCGTTTCGTTGCGGATTATAAATTTTAATATCATCCTTTTACTTTGTAATTTCATATCGTAAAACAGCCAAGTAAGTAAGCACAATATTCCTTCGTCTGTTTCGTCAAAAACATTAGGTACGAACACGGAACATTAGGTAAGGGTTAGTTAGGTTTAGGAGTTCTCAGTATAGCAAATTAATAATTCATTTACAATTCAGATATTTAAAACGAAATCCAAGCATAATGCTTTTCTAATAGTTAATAACCGTAGTTAAACCACATCATATGACTTTCTGACGTATAACAGCTGATTCTGGGGGTCTACGCCCTAAGCACACAGTCCATAGTTTCGGCCAAACTTACGGACATTTCCTACTCCCTCTCACTTATGGACATACGCTTAGCCCGGTTTTCTAACTAACAATGAATCACATCAATGACAACAAGATTTGACAATTGTCCCTACGCCCGTTGTGTTTATGCCTGTCCGATTTTTTTTATTTGACACTTGTTTTGACGGATCAGCTACTTTAGGACGGGCCCGTATCTTCGTTGACGGCCTTACGAGAGTAGACCCTCTGATCCGACAAAAACTTCCATTAATTTAAAGAAAATACTAGAATAGTTTGTTAGTTTGTGTTCCAATTAATAATATAAACAAGGCATTGATTCGAATATTAAATAACTATTAAACGTGATTGTTACGAGGCTAATGAGAAACTAAAGGATTACGCAGTTATAATTACTCATGCAATCGAACATTTCTTAAGATAATCGATTAACAAAATATGCGTCTTACTCCTAATGTGATAAGGATGTTATTCGATTGATTGTGTTGGTATTTAGAAAATGTGTCAGTCGCAAAATTTTTGTATGTGGCCATGAGTATGAATCACGCGTCCGGGTCAATAGACCACAACCTACTTTTTCTATAGACTACAGTCGGTAAATTGACAATAAATTAAATAAAAAGTATGACTATGAAGTACTTATACAACGGTTGATTTTCATTTAACAGCTCCTAGGTAACAGCATTTTTTGTTGCTTATAGACGCTTATTTTTGTGGCCCTTGGGTGAAAAAGGCCTGTCTTGAATCTTGATACACCCTGTATAGCTAATGTAATAGTAATTTATAGATTTATGTATTTTCTGTGTAAAGTTCATATGAATTTTCATAAACTATTCAGCAGTCTTGCAAGAAATAATGAGCTACTGGATAAGTATTTATTAATTCCCAGAGGCCATTGGCAGCTGTTATTACTAATTATTACAGTTTAAGTTCTAAACCACACGAACGGCTTCACCTTCAGGCAATACTAGGAATCGGCTCAAGACAAACTCGACCTTATGTTGCTTTAAACAGAGGTCACGTTAATACAAACATTATGAATTCAGAGGGCTGGGATGGTAAACATTTTACACCAAACAAAAATAGCCCATAATTATAGTTACCCAAGGGATTATTTACGCCGAATCTTGTTTAATTCTAATCTACATAGTAATGTAAAGCCGCGTGTGCTTTGTATATTATGTAAATAAAGTAAGTAAACAGCGGATGTTTGTAGGGATCGCAGACGATGATGGCGGCCTCTACTAACAAGAAACACGTGGTTGTCAATGAGGATGTCAGCATTGTTTACATCTGGAGTAATTTTTATAATGTTTTACTCAAGTCTAAAACTAACGCAATGTATAGCATATAATTTTTACCTAGTCACGAGAGTGCTTACTCTTTTGTAGTGTGTGCTGTGCGAAATCAATTGCATCACGAATGTCACATACACACATGTGACGCATTTGTGTCATAGTTTCAAATAGCCGAGATAAGTGACTAGGAAAAAATGTTTGCCGAAGACTTGAGGATCGGACAGTATTGCAAAGACATCTCAATTAGGTATTATTTACAATTGTAAATAGGTCTGTTTCCACAGACATGCAGAATGTTTAGTGTCTCTAGCTCCATGACATTAATTTGTATATGTATTTCTGGTATTTTTGCAGCTAACAGACTTAGGCCCACTTGCACCGCCGATCACTGAACACCTTTAGCGCTAAACGAGTTTTAAACATCATTCTGTCTCTGTAATCTTCAAACATTTGACAGAAACAGAATTATGTTTGAAACTAGTTTAGCGCTAAACGTGTTTAGTGATTGGTGGTGCAAGTGGGTCAGAGCAAACTTTTACTTAATATAAACAAAGTAGCATGAACCATGAACTAAGTAACCATACTTATGTAGTCTGTAGGTAGGTGTTATGATGAGCCACTGAGCATACAAATTAAACAAGTAAAGTAAGGTGCCGACTGCACCATGTACTCATAAACTGGTACGGTAACTACAGCCAAAGCCCCGTTAGTTATTCACTGCCTCGGCCTAAGAACCGCATCGAACCTACCTACTGGACACAGTAAAGGCTCCCGCAGACAAGCACGACGCGACTCTTGTAGAACATTTTCCATGAAGTTTTCATAGAATTTTTTCTACTAGAGTCGCCTCACGCCTGATTGCGGGAGCCTTAACGCTTCATGCTTTCTAAATTTAATTCAGCGTTACCGCAAGCTTACTTAAATTTAGCGATATAACGTTGTTTATTACCAAACTGCTATGTTTATCGTTCTTAATCATGAACGATGTTCGTAATATCCTGTTATTAAGACGATTAGCCTTCCCTAATAGACAATTAATATTAGATCGTCTGATGTTCTCTTTGCAAAAATCTTTTCACAAACTGCCGCCGATGTGTTAATTTTTGCAGGCAAATTATAATGCAACCGTTTGCTGTGTACATTTATGTCGCAACACGAGATCAGGCCACAAATATTAACTCTACAAAATAGACCGATTTCACTAACAACAACAAAAACTGTGATAATAATCACAACATCATAATTTTATTTTATATACTACGCCTCGATGACCATTATAGAAAACTCAAGACACTTGAAAAACGTGAACTGTATACAGTGTGTAATAAAAATAAAATCTAAACAAAAAATTTAAACAATCAAACGTCATACATAAAATCATTCGCACAAACAACAGATCCAAATAGACGGGTTGCACAACCGTATTAAACTTTAGTTTGATCAGCGATTACTCGTTTACACTCGGGACAAAGTTCGCGGAGCGAATGGACGCAGAGTCGACCGCACGTTGTCATGCCGTATGCACTACTGCAGCAGCTAGTGGTGGGACAACTTCTTTCACCGAATGCTTACACAATAAAAGGTTACGTAACAAACTTTTGCCTTTCCAATGCTGCAACGGCGCGTGTAGCAATTGCTTTTTCGGATGATCGGAGCCTTAAACCGATATGCAAATCAGACGCGTAGCTCATTGTTAGAATATATTAAACTAGGTAACCGGTTTAGCAGAAGACGGTAATCAGTTCAAGTTTGGAAATGTTAACACGTCAGAATATTGTTGCCTAATGATTGTGTGTCAGAGGTATTATGTTTTTGATAGTAGATGATATTGATCACTATTCTATGAACCATTTAAAACTGCATTGATGCATGTTATTGGGAACAATAAAATAAAACAATATAAATTGGCTCTGCGAATCCAGTTTGTTTCTTTTTTTTTCTGACGTCAAAGGGTTTTTCCATAACGTAAACTGCATCAGGTAATAACCGTATAATATGCAAATGCAAAACATGAAGACTCCGGGGAAGGTTAAAGTGAGCTATGGGACGCAGCAAGAAGCTATAATTATAAACCATGAATTGGTCAATCGGTCACCGACAACTCGGGCAGAGTTGATACACGGTCACTGACACACTTAAACGCAGTTTTCCGTTCATTGCTTTTATTTTCTCGAGCTCGGCCAATTAAAGAACCACCTGCACTTGTCCATTTCTAACTAGAGAGGAACTTGAACCCAACCCGAGTACACGAGTGATACTTCCGGATTCCCCCATCTATTTACGTCCAAGTTTCTGGGCCCGTGGTAGTTTCTACCGAAAACACGATGTTGTTTTAATCTCAAATGAAAAATTGTGTTTTGCTTGAGTAGATTTATGTGTGTGACGTTGCATCTATGTGACTGCCAAAGTATCTCAGCGATCCCTAGTTCCGATAATCAAAATTGCGCACTTCTAAGGTTTCTTGCTGCCGTCACGAATATATATATGCGTTGGTTTACTTGGTTTATTTGCAAAATTCTGCAGGCTCCGCCATTTTGTACGCTGAGGACTGAACTTACGGATATTATGTAGACCATAATTTTCGCCACTGTTTTCAGCTGATTTACTTAGGTACAGTTTGCTATGAAGTTGATTTAATTGTTAGATAAGTATTTTAGCTCATTGCAGTTTAAAGTAGGAAAACATCTTATTATATCGAAGTCGTCTGTCTGGTAATTACATATTGTAAGGTCTTGAAACAATCTAGATTTCTTTTGTGTCTTATGTCATTGAGGTATCTTTTTCCTTGCCAGTACTAGGACTCATTATAAAGTATTATTATGTTAGAGCTAGACGCTTTATGAACTGATTATTTATGGATAGGGCAATACTACGAGCGATTTCTAGCCATTTATCAACACTTTTAAAAAGAACTAAAATCTGATAGATAACCGTCTGATGTATGACTAATCGTAAAACGCTAAACCAAACTGATGATCTATGTTTACACAAACATTAATTATTGTATACTGCTTATGCTTACTTAAATGGTAAACTTGTTTTTTAATGATCCTCAAAAGCCAATCTGCGGTAGCATTTAAACGTGTCCCCCTTTCACTTTCAGGACAAAAACGTGAAGATAATGAACGCTAACGAAGTTTTGCACTCGACCTAAATTATTATCGAAATGGCAAACAAGAAAATTGCGCTATCTATTGCAAATAAACTGCTAACTATGTGTTTAAAGATGTTCTCGATAAGATAGACGAAAGACATATTTAATAGCCTGAAATGAAAGGAGTATTAAAACGATGAAAACTTACGAGGTATGCAATTTTAATCACGCAATTTTTATAACGACTGTCTTATATTCAATTTAACGTCTTCAGAGAATCAGTGCTCTTGCATTTATTCAATAAATAATTAGGTTCAGCTCAGATTTCTTTTTCTATGAGAAATGTAGTCAAAGGACCAGCTGAGTACCATAAAATCAAGTCTTTAACAAGCTCCAATTGAGTTTTATTTTCAGCAAGAAGTACTGGGCCTTACATTTTCGTACATGTTTAGCAGCGTTCTACAAACCAGACCAGCAACAAACGTGAACACCTTATTACCGAACAACCCAATAAAACGGATACACCGAACAACCTGACTGGATTATCGGCACTAAGAAACACACAATATCGTTACTTAACATTCGACATTAACCACGTAATGGTGTGTCAACATTTCTGCCTTATGTAATGCACAATGTTTATGTTTAACACTATGTGACCTCTTATGGAAGACGGGAACCTTGACAGCTGATGAAGTGGTTAGCACCAGTTGCTTCTCATTCGGAGAAGCATCGAAGTGGGTCAAAGTTACAGGAGTACTACAGATGATAATAAGGCAATGCATCATAAGTCAGTAGATATGTAAGACATATCTTCCATCGTTAACCACGCACCTATGATATAATTATGGAGGAGGCAAGTAGGGTTGCCAACCCTACTATATAATATAGTATCCTACTATATTAGAGGCCTAACTAATACATTTCTAAAAAAAAAAACAAAGTAGGTGAAACTACTATATTTTCGATAAACATTTAAATAACACTATTTTATTCAAATTTGTATAGACCGAAACGCAGTTGTAAACTGTTTTTGAAATTTGTATTCAGAAATAAATCAGTTTAATAACATTCTGGCTAGACGAAAAATGTGTAGCTAAATCTACCTTTAAAAAATGGCGACTCGAGTATTACTCAGTGATTCTAACTTTTCTTGGGGGGCCAGTATTAATCTCGTAAAATGTGAAATTAAGGTATTTTGTAACCATAATTTATTTTTTGAGTTTAATAATAGGTATGTTTATGTTATGAGTACTTATGAGACATAAAAAAACCTGTTAATAAAGGCCCAAAGTAGCAAATACCATGTTTTTTTTTAATCGCCACAATTTTTTTACAGGCAATGGCTTCAAAAATACTAAATTTGATGTAAAAAAGTTGGCAACCCTAGAGGGAAGTATTCTCTTTGTAATGGATTACCTAACTAGATTACACTTCAGGAACAATACTTTCATATAATTCCAAAAACGTCATCATAAAGCTATCGCTTCGAAGACAATCTTATTAAGCTTGAATATGTAATTGGCCGTGGATTCCTAAGTCAGGGCCAAGGCTATGTTCACTAGTTAATGAGGAAGTTTAGAAATGGTTTCAGGGTCAGAGAAACAACATTAGAGTTCAAGGAAATACGAAACCAAGTTCTATTCATGAGCAGAATAATATTGATGGCATTTAAGTGATCAAAGAAAATCGATGTATGTTGGCAGGCGAAACAGTCAAAGGAAGATTAATTTGACATAAACCCAGCTCTAATATAATTTTTCTTATAATGATAGGTATTTTGTCTTATATTTTATAAGTAAATCTATTGTTTAATAAACAATAAGTAATAAATTTAAACGAAAAAACAAACTTACGAAACAATTAAAGTAATTACTAAACAATTTTCTTGAATTTGTTTGGAACTTATCATTGTTATCATAAAATAAGTGATTTGATCTTTATTGAATTAATAATTAATTGTGTAAAACCATCGGTATAATGCTGAACATGTAAATTACTTTATTGGTATTTCTTTCTCTCCTGTCAACCGTCACGCTAACGTTCACTCCCTTTTCTTTTATTTTTTCTCACACAATCTATCCCTCGTTTCTTTGGCCTTCCTCTCCATCTCTATCCATCATCATTTACATTCATCAATCTTTTAGAAGTAGGTACGCCTGCCGTACAGAAGAGCCAGAGATGTTCTTTATTTATTTTATTATTTTTAATTAACAGCGTTAAAAACCAATTACAGTAATATCAAATACAGAAGAAAAGATAATATAATAAAGTTCAGATTAAAACATAAGAAGTATGTAAAACAAATGATTAACAACACTTTCTTTAAATTCTAAAGAGTAAGTCCCGCATTACAGAAGGTCACTCAATACTCAAGCATTACTTAAAACTAGTTTCAACCGATCAAATGGCTTGAATCTAGTTTTAAGTAATGCTTGAGTATTGAGTGATGTTCTGTAATACGGGCGTAAGAGTGGGTTGCACCAAGTGCTACGTTATAGTTTCCGTCAAAGTTAATTTTAACAGTAACATTAACAATGACCATAAAATTGAACTATCTACTGTTGCACCATCATGTAAAGTGTAAAAGGTAAATGGGTGACAAGTGACAAGACGTCTTATCTCCCCAAAATGTACATGGGTAATTTTTTTGACAAGGGCAACCCGGCAAGCTTTTTATCATCTCATCACGCTTTCAAAATTAACCAAGTTCAAACTTATTTTTTCGGCGGGATTATTAATTATACGCGTGGTGTTTAAATTCAGCTGCAAAATATTTTAAGTAGAGAAAGATAAAAGTTGAGTTAAAATATAATAGCAATTTGATCCACAACTTCAATACAAAGTGAATAGGTATTGCTTTCATAATTTTTTAAATATTGTTTCTTCGGTTCCTCGTTCCTCCTACGTAATAAAATACCAACGTAAAGTCACATAACAGAATGATGCGAATTAATGTTAAAATTAATTAAAAGCCTGGGATGTGCTACTGCAGGGCAAAGGCCTCCCTAATCTCTTTCCACTTCTCTATGTTTAAAGCTGCCTAAGGACCAGTTTTTGTTGAACGAGTCTAGCTCGTCCCGCCATCTTCATCTGGGCCTGCCGCGATGTCGCTTGCCATTTAGAGGAACCCTTTGGGTCGTAAATTTGGCCCATTGGTCGTCTGACATACGGCAGATGTGTCCAGCCCAATTCCCAGCTTTCCAAGTGACATCAATTATCTTTGCGATGGAACGATTGTCGTATAGCTAACCCGGTCTGTTAGCTGAATACCCAGAATAATCCGTTCCATAGGCCTCTGGCAAACCTCGAGCGTGGACCTCTGCTGATTTGTCAAAGACCATGTTTGACAACCATATATGAGGATGGGAAGTATGCACATGTCAATGAGCCTTTTCTTAGGGGACAAAGGAAGATCGCCCTTCAACCTCCCCGCCCGCCACAGTGATCCTGCGATGCACGCTGTTCGTCATCAACTTGGTCTTTGACATATTCATCTGAAGTCCGACCGCTTGCCGTGGTAAGATCGTCTAGTATCTGAGTCAACTAACTCCGAAGCTGAAGACGAAAATTAGAATTAATGTTATTATTACTTAAATAACTTTGTTTTATAATACCTATATATCCATCACTTAAACATACCACATGGGTGAACTTCCAATTATGTAAAACTATAATCCATCCATATTCTGATGTTTATATGATTAGTTTATTAATAAGTTAACTGACATGTTTTCAGAGAAAGTTGTGTTCATTTTAGCAAGATAGAAGTTACTAGATTACAAATCCTTGCCGAAAAACAAATTTTTGATGTGCATAAAAACAGACCGGACTAGCATAAAAAACAAACATGGGACAACATTGAAAAGGAATTCAATGCCCCACTCCAAAGAAATGATGACACAAACCGTAGCTATAGCCCTTAACCGCCCGAAGTTGAGCGGTTAATGTTATCATTATTTGTGACATAATTTTAACAATTGTAAAAATGGTGCAACCTGTATTACGCATAACCGGAGATTTGACGGCTGACAAGGCATTGGTTCTCGTTGAAGTTACTTGGTGCAACTCACTCTAAATGATACTAATGAACATGATGTCAGTGTTTGTCTTGCATAAGACGCAGTGCATCAGCATAAAACAAATGAATACCTAGTTGAACCACGGGTTAACTCACACTGTGACGTCAATTACTGTAACAATGCTGAGGTCTGCTTTCAATCTGCCTCACTGGAACAATTGAATTCTCCCACAGCGACCACTGCACCGCACTTATCATAATAAAAAAGTATCGTACTCTCCAACTCCTCTCTGGTCATCCTAGTAAACATTACATAGTCGCCACCAGTAAGCAAACACTGTAACTGTCTGTTTTCCGCGGTAGTTTTTATGGTGTTATGTGGCCTTATTTATTTATTTATATATTCTTTATTGTACACCACAAAATACATAACAAAAAATAACTCAAATACTATAAAATATACAATGGGCGGCCTTATTTATCAACTTTGCGTTTCATGTTGTCACACTAATTTATTAGTGTCCATTTACATGATCTTGCTAATATAGACAACTTTTTTACTTTAAGTACCTTCTAGGTGCTGCTTCTACGCAGATATTTCGTTGGTACAACTGCTGATTATATATTGATCAACTTATAACATAACATAATCAGCCTAGAATGTCCCCACTGTTGGGACACAGGCCTTCTCTCAGTGAGAGGGACTGCGGACACGCGGGACCAATACGGGTTGCTGGATGACGCATGTCTCCGAATTTTTCGGGTCTAGGACATGCCGGGTATCTATCAACTAGTTCCGATTTAATTACGTTGCTGTTCTCGAAATGTCTTTATCATGCCGTTCTTGTTACTGTTTTTTCAGGGTTTGCTATTAGCGCATTCGCCTTTACAGACGCTTTTTTTTTGTGTTTGTGTGTTTTTTCTTTGCGTCATGTTTACCGCAAATAAACGTATTTTCTTTCTTTCTTTGCTGCAAAATCGAGCCAATTTAGTTTTTAATATTTTTAACGATGACTTGGTGGTACAAAAGCGTTAGCTTGCTTCTTTATAAGGGATCCTTCGAAATGGGAGGAAGTCTGTTCCTTACGGAGACCCTATAAACAAAGGTGATCAATAGTTTATGTGAGGTCCTCCATTCAAGATTCCACACATAGCAAGCGTAAAAGGCGTTGCAAATCATTCCTCATTCATCATTGTCCTTAAAAAAAAAATACTTTAGCTCATAATTATTCCGCTGCATATATAACCACTTATGTAAAGCTAAAGGCTCTACACAAAGAATTGTGTAAATACTTACGAAATGAGCCACAGATTCAAAAGAACTCACTCTCGCTCTTGTGTCATTCCCTTTAGATGTCAGCTTTTAAATGTTACTGATGTAGTTGATGATATTGTCGTGAAGCAGGTACATTATCATTAACTATTCGTAAAATGTTGTGGCAACTTCAAAGGGCAGTAATGAGTATGAGCCGCCGTTTTTTTACTTCGTAGGGGAAAATTATTCAACAGATTTCGTGCTTCATCTTTCTAGATGTTTTTCATTTACAATTCGAGAGGTACCGAAGATTGCAAAATACGCCCAAATATTCTTAGAACCCTCAATTGTTTTCGAGGTTAATCTTTCCAAAATCAAGAGTTGATTGCTGCTGAAATAACTTAGTTATGATTTAAGTTTGCAAAACTGAAATTTAAAACAATTCCTGAATTGCAGTAATAATATCAGCCTAATTTTTTTGGCATTACGTACAGACAATGAAGAAACCTGCTAATGATTCTTAAGTGCCTATTTATAGTGGTCATTAGATCAATTTTTGCAATCCTACTTTCACGTGCGAAATGAGCCCACGCCTCAAACGTGGCTAGACTTACTAAAAACTAGACTATCATTGGTATTACTTAACACTTTAGCACTAAGTTCGTAAGAAGGTTCTCTGTATATGTGGTTTCTGTACAATGTGAAAGAATCACATTGTTCCATTAGAAAATAGTCCGAAAATGTGTTCTGAACAATCATACATTTTTCATTAACCATGAGAGCGAATGTTTGCTCGCTCAAAATATCAAGTGAAGACGAGGCTTGGCACAAACATTTCATTTGGCTCTAGGCAAGTGTGATATTTTGCAGGACACCTTTGTCAGGTTATTTGTAAATTGTAACGCTTTCATAAAATTCTGCATCGCTTAAACAAAACAATCGAATTAATGAATATTTTAGTCACTTTGCGTCAACATAAACGCCTGAACCTTCTAAGTTACTCGCGTCAATAATCGCCTTCACGTTAATAGCTATGCTTAAACGACCAGGCGCTCGGAGCTTATTAACTAAGCATAGCAATCTTATCCTACTCTGATGGCAGAGAAAATGTGTTTTTATTTAAACGAAAACTTCCAGGGTTTGTTCTCTTATAACAACACCATTTACTAAAACCCTTTCCCTCGTAAAATGGGGCAGCTAGGCAGTGACGTCAATATGGAAATAATATTATTCAGAAGGAAGGAAAATTGATTGCATAATACATTCAAAGCAAATTACAATAGAGTATATTTTTACGAATTTATTCACAGGAATTCATGCCTATTACTCTTAACGGGCACGAAGTTCCTGCCATAAAAGACTGGCCTATAAAAAGAACATAAAGTTCCATAAAACAAGTCAGTAAAACAGACGTGTAATTACTAGGTTGTGTTAATGCACTCTACGGCAGCAAACATACATAAGTTAATTAATGTTGGTTGGAAAAGCTTGTTCCACTAACAAGGTTCAGACGATGTGGGAATGTATGTAATTGGGTAAAGTGGATGAAATTGCGTATCGGCGTCGGCGAACATAGGCTGCAGATAGATGTAAAAGGTATCGTGTTTATTAAAGGTCGGTGGAGAAAAATCTTGGCCCTTATAGACCTTTTATTCCAACAGTAACGGTTATTCAATTTCGAATTTACGAATAATAGTTTTGTAAATTGTTGCTAGATAGGAGCTCAGATTGGAAAGCAATGGAGGAACGTTAATAATCACTCAGAAAGGAAAACTCCAGAAATATATTGCGTCTCTTATGGTTTACGTCAAGTAGGTATAAGGAACCCATAACCCACGCCATAAACTAACTACCGTTTTAACTAATTGCTATCTTCACAACGGTATTCCCAAATTAACTACAACCTTCCTTTTATCGTTGATAAATTATCTGGATAAAAGTTATGGCTTTGGCGTTAGTAAACGATTAGAGTCGGATTGAAATATTGGAGCTGAACAGAGTAAAGATGGATAGCTTTGTTTGGCAAAGGGATCAAAACATACTTAAAGTGAATGAATGAAAGGAAAATAATATAATTTAATCTTGTTAGTTAACTACATTTCTGTCTACATCTCTTTTTATATCTATTATCCTATCGCAGGTATGCTGGAAGAGATTTCTTTAGAAATATGCATCACCTTTGTATGTATTTTTCTGGTCCGTTCTTATTGTCCGTCTATATGTGTATACATCCATCATACATCATCATCATACATCCGGTAAAAAAAAAACAAAATCTGTATAAAAGCTTTGTTTAACAAACAAGATACAGAGCTGGTTTCTATTAAGAATTTCGAATATGAAAGGCACCCGTCTGATGAAAACCTTTAAGAGGGCATTCCCGGTCCATCTATCGTCAACGCGAACAGGATTATAACGCTTGTTGTTTCATCCAACGCAATGTTTGAAAAAGAAGCAAGAGTGAGAACGCGATAACATAGAACGAAAATTGGCGCACAGAGATATCACAAAACTTGTTCCAGGAAATACGTGTTTTTTAAAAAGCGTTTGTCATTTAGAATATCCATTGCATGTGCGAGGTTTCTATGATGATGTTTTCTTTACTTTTACAATTTATGAGTACATTATGAACGGCCAAAGTTCAGGTAAAATGTGTGCAACAGAGCAGATTTTTGGAGGCTTATACTGAATTTGTTTCTCCAAATTTTGAATTTTTGCTTGCATAGAAACCTAGATAAAGTGCACAAGATACCATAGATACAAGATAAATATATTAGTTCAAAAATTTCAATGAAAGATGTGTTACAACGCTCACGTACGAGCGTTTGTATGAAAAGTATGACGGGTTGGCCGCTCTTAATGGAAGCTGACAATAACTTGTGTGCGGGTGTTTTCAGTTGATATCTCATACATTATGTATTTATTCTATCGTCATATTTTACGAAATGGAATATAATGTATAATACATAATAATGAGTGTGAAGAAAACAAAGCAACAAGAATATTGTCTTATGGATAAGATTGTAGAAAAGCGCTTCTGATTTTATTTGTAAATAATGTAACCAATAAGTTATAGATTTATATGTATCCCGAGAAGAAAATCACCTTAAAACAAGGGCCCTACTTTCTCAAAGGATAGTAAAGAAAGACCAGATAACTGTTATGCATGTCACGTCATGATTCGAAAAAGATTTGTGTACAAAACATTGGCCCAAATGAGCAAAACAGGAATAATTCAGAGTTGATTACGAAGGTCCGATGGCGATTATACCTATAATTAAATATCGATTACATCTAGTTCGTGACCATGCCGTGGCTTGCAAAACGAAAATAGAGTACACTGCAGTACGTAACACTATTAATATGCCACAAAAAGAACGCCTTATTAAAAATAGTTGGCGATATCACAATGTGATTACAACGAGCGGAGTTCAGTGGTACCAGTCACGTGGCTGTGTAAGTCACAAGCTGTAGCGTTTTTAGAATTTTGAATGATCATCATTAATAACAAATTATTATGCTGTCATCACTGTAAACGTAGCACTTTCTCCGCCATGCATCTATACAGGCGTGTCTCTAGAAGACACATATATTAACAGCAATATTTTAAAAGATGTCAATGATAAATGCTAAATAAAATAAAAAAGGCCTACATATTAATTTCATCATCATTATACTTAACCAATTACTGCCACCAGTTATTATTTTCTTCAGCAAAACTAAATCCTAAGTAACTGTGAACAAGAGAAGAGACGGGGAAAAAGGAAAATACAATTTAAAAAAACAGGATGCTTACGTTTCAACTGTAATACAGACAATTACTAGTAAACGGTCTTCCGGCAGCATTAATCGCTTAAGTGGGTTCTTACAACTTAAACGAATAGTTAAGTAGATGATTATCTTCCAGTCTTAGAATGAGGAAATTACTCGTAATACATACATACGCTTCATTATCTAACATTATAAAACATTAAATACCGTAACTTTGTAATTGCACTTTTCAGTCGCTTGCCGATCATTATCATGGTTATCATCAGCCTACAGAAGTCCACTGCTGGACATAGGCCTCTCCAATTGCACGCCATTCAAGTCAAGTCTCATCCAGCTGCTACCAGCCACCCTGCGAAGATCGTCGCTCCACCTAACCTGAGGGCGTCCTACCTTACGTTTGCCGATTCGCGATCTCCACTCAAGAATACGTCTACTCCAACGGTCGTCAGTTCTACGGCTAATAAGGCTGACCCATTGCCACTTCAACTTGCTTACCCGCTCGCCGCTTCTTGCTTGAATACGGTACAAATCGGATGGCACAAATAATTGTAATTCGTTTAGGTTAGGCAACCGAAATTGCGGCAACGCACCGATCGAGCGATGAAATAATCGAGTCGTGGTTTCGAACTGCATCAATCAGGGCACGGCGCAAAACACATGCAATTAAGCTAATTATGCGGACGTCTTTAGGAAATTAATTATTCATTTAATTGTCGTAATTAGGTGTAATTGTAAGAAGAACTTGTTTTAATTTTTCTGAGTTTTTAAATTATTTCATTTATTGTGTGGAAGCCCGAATTAGATGCATGCAATCGAGAATTTTAAATCGTGCTTATCATTCCCAAATCCCAAACAATTAGTGCCAAAGCATTACGTTTGGCACGGTTTAGATGCTTTGGCTTTATATGTAATAAATTATGTATATTTTGCATGCCAATCATACTATTATCTCCTTGTGAGACAATACTACAACAGTAATTTATTATTTTTTCTTCGAGCCAACTTTTACTGAATTCTGAACGTTAAAGAATAATTTAATCAATTTTATATGATACTCACATATAGTGCAGAAATGCCGTGCCAAACACGAGACTGTCTTAAACAGTTTCGTTATTAATTAAACGACTATTGGAGCGGATGTAGCGCAAGCGCAACGAAACCGACAAGTGCTACGGAACATTATTAATTTGATAAGAAATTACGCTCGAGTTCATTGGTAGAAACACTACAGAAATTAACTATAACAATTTAATGTCTAAAAGTTTTCTTTCATCATACACTTAGTTTCAACCCTTGCATTCCACGCCTCTTAGGAACAAGTCCATGTAGCTAAAGATCGATATAGTGCATGAACACAGACAGTTCATGTTGATTGGTGAAAATACTAGGAATCGCATGCAAAATTAATAAAGGTAACGCTAGAAATGTCGAACTAAATTATGTAGGTATAGCACGAACAACACCACCGTATGAAATAAAGTGCATTCTTGCGAAGAATTTGTTTTACATACATGAATAGTAATTAATCGCTTGTCAAATGAGAGTTTATGATTTATAAATTCGTTTTGCTTCACGTGTAAGTCCGCAATAAAAATGCAAATCACTCGACATACGTCAGCAGCCGACAGTAAATCAATACTATTGTGAGGAAGACGTAATCTCTAGTATTTTACATAACCCGTCAGTTTTACTTTTAACAACGAGTCTAAATATAACAAGACATACATTAACCATGCATTACTGTTTCATCATGTACCGCTACCTGTCCTATATCGAGCAAGAGACGTCAATCTATTCTCTCGAAATAAACTACTCACAATTTTCATAACATGAGCAATATAGTTGCAGAGTAAATGTTTATCTGAGCTTTTGACAAGTGCTATTTAAAATAGGACAAATATTTCAATGTTTCAGAGAAACCAATAATTCTAATATACTTTTATAAAGTTACTTTTAAAAGGGTTAAACTGTATCGCAAAGCTTTCCACATTTCTTTAACAATAATTTACAGCGGAACTATCTATCGATATTAACTGCGTAAGTGAAATATCGATATCGGCCGAGCACTAAATGCAAATCGACATCCTTTCACATTCTGAATCGATTCTTAAAAACGATGACTCATTCATTCCACCACCGAACGCCGTGTTTAAAGAGTGATTTAAATAAATAAATCATTTTATAATAACCTGTATGCGTTCAGTATTAATAAACGGCCGTTTAATTGGGTAATCGGTCCATGCACACGTTTACCCAGATGGACATTCCCAGACCCAGTGGCCCGGTTATCAACTTCCGCGCGCTACTTTCCATCTGTGTTGCTGAACCTACCATATTTTTTCGTAATTCTACCAAAATGAAAACACTATCTGACAACCTTATTGGTAGACAGGCCAAATAAGGTTTTTTTTAATTTACTAAACACAATAGTCTGTGCGATTACATACAAGTTATTACATGAAACAGAATGTTTACCTACAAGCTACAGATTTAAATACGTTTCTTTTTAGGTAAATTTTCAACTACACGTTTATTTACTTCGACTGGCAAAATCAGTAAATTTTGCAGATTTGAGGGTCGGCATTACCTCTACAATAACTTACAATTCTGAGGGTATTCGGCCAAAACGAAAACGTCCAAATAAAATTAACTACCAAAACAACGTTGAAAAACCATTGTCAAAATGTACCGACACATTATATGTGTTTTGTTCTATTGTCATCAGTTCCGTCAATGGAAAGTGGCACTCAATATACCTAATTTGCGGGCTGTCTGATTTGGTAGACAGAGACAAACAAACAAGTAGAATCTTTTGTGATGCTTTGCAGACTGCATTTGCAGTTGATGAAAAGTCTAGCAAGAAGTAATTTAAAACATCCTGCAATCAATCTCATTTTACAGATGCCAGTGAACCGTAGTTGGAAATCTTAGATAGATTGAATCACAGATCTGTAAAATGGAACTTTTCGACTGCTCAAAGTCACTGAAAAGAAGGCAGAGAATTGGTTGTTCTTGCAGCTAAGGACTGCAGTTTAAATCAGAGGCAATACCTTTATATATATAAAAATTACGTGTCACGTTGTTTGTCCGCGCTGGACTCCTAAACTATTGAACCGATTTTAAGTTTGATTTGCACACCGTGTGCAATTTGATCCAACTTGAAAGATAGGATAGCTTACATCTCAATTTATAGTCGCAATATTATTTTATTGCAAATTATTTGTCTATTATTTGACAGTCACAATTATCTGTTTGCTCCAAACAATTCTAACAGATGGCGATATCTGTTGACTGGATTGAGTAAGTATTCAATAGATGGCGCTATGTTAAAAATACAAACGTTTCTATATTATATTATGCTTTGCTACCCGGGCGAAGCCGGGGCGGGTCGCTAGTAAAATAATAAATAATTTTATTTCTAAATATCTATGTCAATTTTTCAGCTTGAGTTGACATCAAAGATAAATCGAACGTATCATTACATTACAAATATATACAGTGGACAAACGAAATCGTTACAAATTGTGCAATTAATCGGTATTACGATCACAGACTACAGTTACTCGCTGATGAACAAAAAATCGAGAGCTTTAATGAGGCCTATGATCAGTAATTTATTGCTGGATGTCAAATGAGTCAAGGAAAATTAATCTCTACTTAAATATGTCATTACAATTTTTTATTTTTGCGTCCTGATTTCTATTTTAAATGCAGGCAGCAAAAAAGTACGTTTTGTTGTAAATTTCGTCTTTGAAACTGACATGAAAACAAGAACCAAATAAAAGTTAGCTATACAAATATTAGAAACATTAATAAGATCGATGAATAAAGTTATGGGCGAGAGAGAGGAAGGCTCTAATAAACCTGACGTTATAGAGCTAAAGTTAATAGAATAAGTTGAGATTACCTTAATGCGAGTAAAATTAAGGAAAATAATGAAGAACAACAACTCATATGAAACTGCTTTTTACATTTCATCATCAAGTCTTTCCTAAGAAGCAGACATTGTCATTTTCTTAATCTAAATTACTTTCTAGTTGTTAACCTTATCTAAATTACAGGAGGTTAGTAGTAACTCAGAAATGTTGCTGGCGCATGTTGTGACAGGACCAGATTTCTGATCTAGCTAGTCAGAGTTCCTGCTTAGGAACAGTGCTGGTTGCGTAAACGCTTTCGCCGCGATTTCACCTCCGCTGCAGTTTGTCACAGCGGTAAGGGCTGTGTTACGTGACGTAACTGTGATTTGTAGCAGTTAAATTATTGGAACAATAATTTTAGTAAGTATGTTGTGCTTGGTGTGTTATCTCATCGTTTATGAAAGCTATGTCATATAATGGACTAGTATTTGAAACTCGCCGTATTTGATTGCTTATGCCACTAGACACAGAAGTATAAAATCATCGAATAAAATCTACGGCCATCCGAGTGTCATTTATCTTCAATTATTTCATCACTTAATGTACTAAGCAAATGTAGGTCCTGTCCTACATTTACTTATGTAAGATTTGCAATGGGGCAAGACCCTATTGCACATCTTACATAAGTAATAATGCAAGCAATAATTTTTCAATAACATAAAACACAAAGAAGTTCCGTTGACATCTTTAAATATAATTTGCAGAAAGATTACAGCTATTAACTAGTGAGAAAGTCACTAGCTAGTCATGAGCAATCAACTGAAGAAGAAGAAAGTAAACCACATATTTCCGGAATCGTTACATGACAATATAACAACGCGTCATATGGTGTAAACCCCTTTTAAACAACAAGAACGTATTTACAGTTCCCTTGTTATAAAGAACCGTAACAAGATAGGTATATCACGTAACACCTGAAGGCATTATCGGTTCAAGTGTTGAACAAAGCCCAGTTTTTGTCAAGAGTTCATAGATGCAAAAAAAACTGTATCTAATCATGATTCAGCAGTATTAGAATTCGATGGTCGCGTGTCAGTGGCCGGTAACGCGGTTCTTTGTCAGACCGTGGAAAGTCAAGTTAAAGACTTGAAAAAGATTCTAAATGCAATATTGTAAACCTGAACGAAGCGTTTGGGGCAAAAAAAACTAGTTAGCCAACTAAAAGTTTGACAACTGAATTTGGAGAAGAGTATTATAAAAACGACATCAGATATTCAAGAACTTAGAGGACAAACTTCAAATTAAAATGAAGTTAATACAAAAAGAGGACACCCACCTCCGGTTATTTAGATATTAATAATGGATTATATTGCAGTGGGTCCAGTTGATTAGATTTTATTTGGCGCTTCGTCATTACGATAAAAAGTGTTGACAAGATAAAACCTAATTTCTCCGGAAATCCTTCGAATTTCCGAATTTCTTCTAATCCGGTTAAATGTTTGCTAATTTCTTTTATACTTAGGTTCGAATGAAATGCTATTTCTAGTTAAGTTTTATTTATTGCTTATTCTCTGAGATGTGTGTATTTATTCTTGACAATATCAATAAATATTAGGTCGGAGGAAAAGTTATTTCGTATTTTATTTATATACAAAATATAAATTCAAGACTAAGAGCTCGAGTGGCACCCAAATATCGAGCTTTTTTGTAAACCCCTTTGACTTTTTCAAATGGGTCAAAACTGTTTTGTGGTCAACCCCTAACTCTTCAGTTATGTCGAAACTTCTAAAATCCTGCTCCACTTTTAAATGGCATCTACTTTATCCGTAACAGGGCGACCAGAGACCAGAATTCCCGGACCGAAAAGCCTTGAACCAACTATGTGCTACTGTTACTGGCATTGCGTTAAGTCCATCAACGTCACATATATTTTTCGCGGTTTGTGTCGCATTTTTCCCGTTTTAGTAATAAAACTTCAAAATGTATCGAATTTCTTCGTTAGATTCACTCATAATGGCGGTCAGAAAAACAATTGAAAAATGGCGACAAATCGTTTTTACTTTTTTTATGTCATCTATATAATGGTGTCAAAACCAGCCAGATACAAAGTACAGCAAAGATTATACTACAACTTTATACCTATGAAATACGAACAACTTTTTCCCCGACCTATAATAAATTTCATCATAGTAAAAACAATGTTTAGAAATTGCTTTATTATTTATAGTAATATTTTTAGGCCAGCTCAGTTTTTATGCCTGAGTGGAGTCATGACCGAAGAAATCAATAACCCTGTTACAAATTAGACAGACAATGACTGAATTGATGATACTTCCGATGTTGATTCATCCACTGTCATCGTCTGGCTAGACAGTTTATGTAAGGTTGTATATAGCTAAACTGCCAATCCCTTTTAAGGCTCCTACAAACAGGCGCGACACGCGAATCGCGCCTGTTTGAAGGAGCTTTTACTCGTCAATTAAAAAACGTGTTGTCTGCAATCGAACGTTTTTATGTTGCACACAGTTTCTACTATGTTGGCGTATCTAACGTGCATTTAGGTACCTACCGGCTAAAAATAGGCTGAATGCAAGACAATGCATTGTCGCACTGTTCTAGACGCGTCTAAAGAGGTATAGAGGTCATGTTACACTGGCACACAGCACAGCCCACTCGGAAGAACTTAGCCTATTGTAATACGATTTCACTCTGAGTTATTCATAGTGAAAGTGCTAAATGTTTTCCGAACAATACCGGCGTAATTAACAGTCTACCTTGAATAACTTAAGTTTATTAAAGGTTAAATATAGTTAGATGAAAGTGAAACCTTGCGAGCGATATGAAAACATTCTATACTGTTGTAAAAAGTTGTGTGTATGGAAAGATCCATTTATTTCCAACTTTAAACAAGAGTTTTCCAAACTTCTATGTAAACAATGGTATTATGTTTTTGTTTCAGCATTAATTAAAACTTTAGAACAAGTTTTGGGATCATGTTTAACAATAGAATATTCCGCTGTTTTTATTATAATATCAAAAAAGAACAACGCAAAAAGGAAAATCGAAGGTTTTATGACTAAACTAGGTTAATTTTATCAGGATTCTAGAAAACGTAATTAAACTGTCCAATTATATCAGAGACGAGATTTTCTTTTCTTGCCTCATTAAGCCAGTAATAGGCCATACAATACTCCATTATCATCTACCTTCTGACGACTCTAGAATAGACCTTATCCTTCATAGACCACGGATAAGATGGCGGAATGAGCTCTAGACAAAACTTATAAACATGGTCCACATTAGCCCTGGACCGAAATAACTGGAAGTCATGTGGGGAATGTTTGCCCAGAAGTGGGATAATGCAAGCTGATAGTTACCATACCAGTAATTTTCATTACGCCTGTCTGTGAAAATACTTATTGTAGGGTTGAAATAAACAGAGGCCATTAATGAATGATTTGCTATTTGAATAGGACGACGACGAGACAAGGTTCATTCTACATTTGAATGTAAAATGAACCTCGTCTAGAATTTTCTCTGCATATCTCACGAGTTACGAGTCTTCGTGCAATTTATGTATGTATGACAATTTCTTACAATAGATCCCATCCTTTTAAAGTTACATAGCTGCGCTACACATGTTGCACGTTTTCATATATATTTCATTCTGTATTCAAATAGATATTGGAAGCGACATTCTTTTGATGCATGGAGTTGGCGACTGACGTCATAACTGCGGCACGCTTTACTCCATTCTAATTTATTTTGTGTGCTTATTTATCAGAATTATGTCATGTAAGTTCGGTTTTTTATTATCCTCGGGTTCACCCCCTTTTGGTATTGGTTCAGTTTGAACTAAGTCACAATCTGTGACGAATAGGTACGCTATCGCTTAAAGGGCAAATAAAAATTACCAGTATCCATAGTAATTGTACGTACCGTCAAACGGGGTGAATAGATATGCAGGGGTGAATCGGGACGAAACTTTAAAAAGGATTTGGACTTTTTGGATTTGGATTAGGACATTGAAATAATATAGTTAGTTGCCAACAAGGGCACTTAATCATTAATTATGATACAGTAAACACATTAGAGTCCTTTTTGGCAACAAACTATATTATTTCAATGGAAAAATCCCTTTTAAAGTTTCGTCTCGATTCACCCCGTTTGATGGTATGTAAATATAGGGTGATAGCACCTTTGAGTCTGACTAAATTGTACTCGAAATATTGACCTACTAGATACAATGAGTCACAGGTATTTCCCACATACTGACAAACACAACAATACATAATATCAACAAGGCGATAGAAGAGAGAGAATCTGGAGTTGGCGATTCTGGCTCAATGTTTTTCCACATAACAGAATTCGCTCACGCTGTATATTTTTATCTGCCACTTAACCTAATTTTCAAGTCCAAAGCATTGAACTGCCATATTCACGTACCGTTTGTCGCGAATTGGGCCGTTTCCGTCCAACACGTGGGAGCCGACATTGACCTCTCTTTAATTATCTTTTGTTGAGTGAATCGTACAGTGCACACGGCATTGTTGTAATCAGTTTTGTAATGGGTTCAAATTCACACGTTAATGTGAGACCAGTGACCAAGAAAACTACATTAAAAGAGGTACGTCACATGAACTGAAACACCTTGTGAACCAAAAAAAACTATTGGTACTTGAAAATGTCCACCAGTCACTTAGTAAGCGAAATAAAGTTACAAATGTTACAATTTTGCTCATGCATTATCAGGATAGGAAGCAAGTAAACACAATTTAAAATTCATTTCCGTCAGTTCATAAAAGTTACAGAACTTGCACAGAATGCTAAACAGTGCCTGCGTCTAGATTTACAAAGACTAGATATCAAAAACCTTACGAATAAAACTAAAGACTACTTGTCTATATCAGCTCAGTGATACGACGGGCTTGGCACAGCGTTTAAAGGTCGCTTTATGTATACCGGTAAATAACACGGTACAGGGAATTTTATAGTAAGTAGATTGTATGTTACTGGTTCAATGTTTGCACAGTCATTTAACACTACTACGAGACACTCGATATGTGCTACCGTGTGCCGTAAGACAACGGTGAATACATAAGTATTTATGTACCTACATAATCAGACCAAAAATCTGAATAGCACATAGACTGTGACATTAATAGCAAGGTTTATATTGCCCTTACAGACAGTCGCATAGTACCAAACAGCCTGAAAAATGTGAAACCTCACAAATTTATTCCGTTTGGAGAGAAAATCGGACCCGATAAGTTAAATTAGTTTAAAACAAGTATTTTAACAAACATTTCAAAATACCCTGGAGGGTTTCAAGCTACGTTGAAACCAGAAAAGTTCAGTTATAAATTACAGTTCCTAACTGCAATGTAAACTCAAACCCTGATAAACTCTTGGATTATTTTCAAAATATAGGCGGAGTGACGATTGTTTCAACAATCTAATGGAACAAGATGTTAAATAATAAATATTGTAAAATCTTTGTACACCCGTTATACATCAGCAACTTTAGAGCGGATATTAGATAACAAAAACGGAATTATACGAAGGAATTGGTTGTGGCAATCGCATGATCGTAACGAGATCCACACTGACTCGTGCAAATGTCATCAAACTCCTTTGACTCATTGCTCATGAACATATATGAATTATGAATTGCATGTTTCCGAGGATCGCAATCGATTCCTTTGAAGTTGCACACAACCTCTACTTACTATTGACAGTCTGAAGAAACAACAATCTAATATCAGATGCCATCATAATTCACTCGACACGATAAAACAGGTACTTTACCTCAGATCAAGATTATTCATTCATTTCATTGTTTCTCATTAACTACCAATTATGCATATGATGTAATACTAAACAAACATTGCTAATGCTCTTTATCTTCTTAAGCTCGCTAATAAAAAATCGATTATTCCTTCAGTGCATGGAATATTCAAATCGATTAATCGATTCACAATGGACTGACAAATGCCTTGAAAATATCAAATAGTTATGAAGGAGGACAATGGTAGTGATAATAGACTATTTTAAAGCATTGCTTCGTGGACAAAGGTAGACCTAATACGATCAAGCTATTTGCAAACAGTCATCAGTATCGAGAACAAAAGGATTGAAAACGTGACAAGTAACAATTAAACAACTTTCGAGAAAATTACTCTGAAGGATGTTGCTTACATGATCGATAAACCAATTGAATTTGACAACTGCTTATTACAGAAGTAAGCTGATTTATTTTTTATCACTTTTATCAGGCGTAAATCAAGTTTTTACAGAGCAGGTTGTAATTTTCATAGTTCAGCGAGCAAATAAAACAACATATTTCTACCACAATATACAAGTCAATCAATCAATTTTTTTTACAGGTAGCTAATGCAAAACTGAAAACCGAAGCTATGCAGGTAAGTTACGTGCCCATAGTAACCAATAGTGTGTCATTGTTCAAATCTAACACTTCTGGTTTAGAACTCATAAATATTTATATTACGATACTCCAAACTCCAAAGATTTTATCTATCAGGCAAATCAGCAAGTGAGCTGGGTGGCAAAAAATGCACCTGCGCGCGGAACTCATGAGCAAATATGTCGTGACTAACATAATCGAGAATATGATTACATTAGCGACTTAAAAAACATTCAGCACGAATAACTGATAATAGTATTAACATTTGAAGCATCCACGAGTATCTCACCTGAACCAAGACCTATCACAAGAACATGTTCATTAATAAATGCTAAGAGCCTCGAAATCGCTATCATTAGTAACAGCGTGTAGTGTCTGAAAAACATTCCAACAGTACTTACTAATGCCATGGATCCAAACTACTATTGTTTATTGATTGACAACCGACACCATTCGCCATATATGTTTTAGATTTTATTTCTTGTTGTTGATTTCAGGTAAAAATATCGTGTCCTGACAATGTACAAAAATGCACTCTACATTATTGATTTATTCTCAAGCTTTTCAGGCTAAAAGATTGTTAAATATTTGCGGTAAGCTATGTACATACATATGGTATGCATTATTCAGTAAGTTATGTGCTAAACAGTTATTTGTTTAAAAAAATATTTCTTGTCCTTTTCAAATACATTAAACCTGCTTAGTTTTCAAAACAAAACATCAGTAGTCGTAAAATTAAAGTTAATGATGATTGTGTGGTGTTTAATTTGTAGACAGTGATTGGCAACCCTAAACGTCGATTCAAGCCAAATGTCAAAGGCACATAATCTATAGGATACTTGAGAGAAATTAGGTAAATTCCAAAAACCAGTCGGCAAGGAGGAACTTTAATTAATATTATATTCTATTCATCCATCATACAGGTTATAAATAATGCCATGTTTTTCCAAGTTTTCCTTCCTTGTTTGAAACTGGAAATATAAACAACAAGTCAACAATTATTACGTTTTTGGGAATTCTACAGTAACCCGGGAGTACCCGGATAACTGTAGAATTCCCAAAACTACACTACTCGGGTACACTAGTACCCGAGTAGTGTAACCATAGTAGCGTTATGTAAACTTCCAAATAGAGTCATGACGAGTGATTGTATTGAACTATCTAAGTTGTTTACACAGATATCTAATGGAATGCATGCAGGCGCCTCTTGAAGCCTAGTCCACAATAAATGATTAATCACGCTTTTGTTTTAATTGCACTGGACATACACTTATTACGAACAAAAGCCATTATTAATGTCGTTGTGGAAAACAAGAACGAGGAAAACATCACAAGATGCATTACGTTTTCATTGTCTTGTGTGTTGTGTTAACTTAATTTATTTTTCAAACATTTTGCCACACCAATGACGTTGTTTTTGCATAAAACGGGAGCTGATGCATCAATATTGCACCTTAAATTGAATGTATTACGGTTGACTTTCAATTACACGTTTCAATTTACCTGAGTGCACTCATCCTCGCAAAAACCACACCGGTAGAATTTTTATTTGCGGTTCCCATGACACATAACTTCTGCAGTTGAAGTATGCGCTCTCAATAACAATAAGTATCAACTTCGATCTATGTTTTAGGAACAACGCTTGCTATAGTTTGAAGGCCTGTTAACTGTTAGACCAGAGGGCAATTCCCGTATTTTTAAGAACGGTCTCATTCTAATCTGTCTCAATATTAAATTATAAATTAAAAAAAAAAAAACCGAGACAAACAAAAACCTCTAAAAACTGCTTTACAGATGTTCTTCTTTCTTTTTTAACTATGGACACTCGATCAAGTCACCTTTCAAACAAAACAAAAAAAAAATAAGTTGGTTTAGCTGTTTGGGAGCTACGACGCCGCAGACAGACACACATATGCACACGTCAAACTTATAACACCCCTCTTTTTCCGTCGGGAATTTAAAAATACCTCTAATTTACCTGCACGTCTGACACTGATTGTCTCTGAGATGAGATTGCGACTAGATTTTGAAAATATTTGATTACGGGAATTAGCCTTATGGTGCTAGCAAAAGAGGACATTCTTCACCAAACACTCTTTTCAGCGAAAGAGCGACATATCGTAGATGAAATCCCATATCCATATTACCACATGTTCCAAGTGTGAATTGTTCACACTATACATATATACTATACTACATAATGTGTTCGTCTCGTACTTGGCGTTATGTTAATTGGTGCCTGTTTCGCTCTCCTATATAAAAGTAGGGTTACTGCCTACTGGCTCGACCCGTTTCTTAATTGCAGCATTCTTGAAGCACGTCGCAAAGGAAATGTAGGCAAACTGCTTACGTCCTTTTCCGTCGTAAGTGAAGAGCAGGTTTTAATGTGTAAGTTTTATCTACTTTATCGCAGCCTCTTCAAAATTTATTATGTCCTAGACAACGTGGTGAGATCTGTTTGATCGGCAATTATCTAAAATGTATTAACACATCTTGACTCTAGGTAGAAATTTGTTATGGTACGAGTACTTGTTGACCTTGAAAATAACCCAATATCGTAATTCCCAGTTCAGTAGGTCATCCCAGGCGCGGAGCTGTGTCGTTGGCCTTCAAAAATAGGTCAACATGCACCCCCCTAACCCTTACGGGTACAGGTCAAAGTCGAAGTCTAAGTGAATACTGATTGTGTTAAATTATTATTATAATATGTAAAAAATCAAATAACCCTGTATAAATACCAAGTCACTTCTAAATCTAACCATATTTCAGCTTACTGAATGAAACATGGTTCTTTATTATTCTAAGTATTACGGCGTTAATCAGTCTATCTTACGGTTACGTTGACAACAAATAATATGCGTCAATATTTTTTTGTTGTGGTCCAAACTAGTTTAACGACAGTGTCACAGATTAATTGTCTTACCATAGATAGAATACTCTATCAATATGCTTGTAATTCTCTAGAAGTGGCTATAAAAGGTACCTTGTTAAATTAAAAAAAGATATTTCCACAGAGATAAACTCTGTGGAAATATATATTTTTTATACAAAACTGATAATTAATTCCAATTACGACAAAGCTAAGGTTTCAATAAGTCTGTAGAAATTTTAAGCAATACTTATACAATGGCTAATATTTTCGACATTTTAAAGCAAAAATTATTGCTTACTTCTTTTACAGGACAATGGTTGAATATTATAAAAAAATCTTAATTTTCTGAAAGAGCTGAAACACAGTTGCATAACGTAATCGCCGTAGTCAGTAATCACTCGTCTGGTCAGACATCAATATTTGAGCTGACGTTGCGGATTTGGGGGGTTCAAAATCCTCCCTTCTAAAACTGACTTCTCCTTAATAGGACCGATGCCTGCAGGGGCTGCGGATTGTTCGAAAGAGTTACCGTGGCCCTGGCGCACAGGCAACTGAAGGAACACGGGTGGGTTTTAGTCAGTAAGAGTCTGACACGCCCTTCCGCTCCGCCCAGAGCGGGAGAGGTCATTTGATGATTTCCCAACCAAAAAAAATTTAAAAAAGGCATAATGATTTGCATATTTCATCATAAGTACACTAGTTGTAGATAATTTGCAGGTGTATATTCAGCTGTATGTAAACCGTAAACTTTGGTCGTATTATTAAAGGTACCTATTTGACACGTGAGTGCTAATTACAGGTTATAAATAAGACATTTAAAAAGCACACGAGGCCTCATCGTCGTTACACGTCTTGGAAAACCATGTTCCAATCCAAAAGTTCCAATTTTTTTTTTTTTAAATTTGCAAATGTCCCTTTATCGACGTAAAATGTCACTGTAAGAATTTAATTTCCATGGAAATATTAAAATAATGCTGTCATCACATTGGCATTAATTAATTGCAAACAAGATTTTAATTGAAGTGTATATTTACCGTAACAGCTTTACATAATTATAAGTAAACGATTTATTTTATAATTAAATTGATTTAATATTCCACGGCAATGAGAACACTTATTCAACAGCTTAGTAATCGAATTAAATAAAGTAATTTAATTCTATAATTGTTTTTGTTAACGTAACCAGGAATCTTAATTAAATAAACTAATATTTTTTTCCCGCGACGTCGTCCATAGAAACTTCATACACCAATGCATCCTCTTCATCTTTTACGGAACGTAGCCTTCAAATTACCATGTTTCTTTGAAGTCTGTGGGTCGTATGTCAGTCAGACAGCCATTCAATCTTAGAACTGCTTAGTATGACAGTGTTATTCGCTTCCTTCCATGTGGTACCCATATACTTTTTGACCAACAAAAGTCATCAATCGATGCCGAAGACGAATCGTATACCGAACCGTGTCTAAAGCACAGATTACAAAAAAGATGCATCAAGAAAGCTCCAAAATATCTTCAGGAAAGTCGTCTGTTACAAAGACGTGTCCAATTTACTTTAATTATCATTTCGCGTGGCGAAGTGTTCTCTGCGGCCATTAACCAATGTTACACGTGCAACACCAGCATCACTCACGTGTTTCGGTATTTTTTCTACGAATGCCCGTAAGGGGCGATGATTGCAGCCAATTACTATAAGATTCTATCGTATGAGTGTCTATAATTTATAATGTTGGAACAAACCTCTTATTACTAACAATGTTTTGGTGTCTGCTCCTCGATGAAATAAGGTTCTTTGACTTCTTTGCATTGAGTTAGAGTAAGTTCAGACGACCAACAGCGTGCGTTTAATTAGCTGTTCACATCAGTCATCAGCTAGCACATAATACATAGAGATGCATGTCTGTTGCTAAAGCGCAAAAATAATGAACGGTCAAATTAATTTGGGCAATGAAGTTGAGTGATCATCTGAACGCCTCAAAGTTACCCAGGCGAAGATACAGCTGGCGGGCGATGGGGCGTGTAATAGATACCTTTTTGTATAAGTACAGTGACCGAGGCAACCCGAATGACACAACGAAATAAAGTAATTTAAAATTTGGTTCGTTTAATGAGAATCGAGCATACTGTAATTCGTTTCGTAAATAAGCTACAAGCGGTGTCAATAGACTTTTGGAAGTGACAATAATCCTAAAGAAGATGCTTAAAACTTCAAAGTCACTCGTAAACTATTGATAACTTTTCTGTCAATTCGAAATAGAAAGATTGGAAGCCTTCATTTTATCAATCCCAAATGTCTGCTCGTCTCAAAACTAGTGAGCAGTGAGGTAATAAGTTAAATAAGAAGTATTTATTTTCAGTAGAATTTGTAAGACTAAACTGGAACAGAATATGGCCTACTGTATACATTATACAAAGTTACACAATACACGCAGTAATAGTTTGTTTTTTATCCAAACAGTGTTGCGTACTTGCGTAGTTTCAAGTAGTTTGTAATAATAACAAAATACATTAGGTACCTACTGTTTTTATTTATTGGAAATACATTATTAATCAATATCTTGTCTCGATCAATACCGATACTTATGTTCGCACCAAAGCTTCGTCTACAATCGCGCCAACCTTGCAAATGAGAAATTATCAATTTCTTTTACCCGAAGAATCATAGAGATAATCTGAATCAGCTCGCAAATAGTAGATGAAACATTGCAAACTTTCACGTTAGTAATAAATATTGTAGGTTCCTATCTTACCCACCCACGACATAAACCGCTTTCTAAGCGCCACTAGCATACTGCGCGGGCGTTTAGAAGACACTCGTGAGCTTTCATCAGCGGCCTAGCGACCAGAGATAGGCTAATTTGTATATTCAAGGAAGTCACAACAAGAGGTATTACCCAGTAAAAGTCCAACGTTCTAAGAGAAATTACGGGGTTGACGTAGACGTCAAACGTCATATACATAACGATGCCAAAGGCACGCCTACGTCGGGATGTTGAACAAATACTATTCAATTCGCTCAGTCATCTGTTACTGTTATTGCTTTCAATAAGCTATAGGTGGATGCGATACTGATGAAGTGCCCAGGTGTTAAACGAGAAAAAGCCATGTCAGAAGAAGTTTGAATCATATTCAGTCGAGCCTTTAAGAAAAAGCTGTTTAAAGAGTATTTTATCAGGTAACCGTCCGAACTCCAAAAGCACCTACTACGAGTATCAGTAGAAACTACATATTAAAAGCGTTAAATGAAGACAGCTACCAATTAAGAAACACACGTGAAACCCGGATAATGCCGGCTGATGGCCACTTCGACCCCCGGAGTGGATAAGTTCACAAAACGTGTTTTCACCATACCTGGTTTGCGGAAGATCGTTAATGGACGACCTTTACCATTGTGATTCATAATGAACATTAATCCGCACGGCTTTTGTTGAAGAGCCATTCATTATTGAACAGAACTTTCGCTTTTGCAAGGAAATAAACTCTTTTTAGTCTCGAAGTCGTGATATCGGGCGAGACACATTAGTTAATCATTGTGCCTAATTACTGGGGATTCAAGAGGTTAAATGCTGATTCGTAGAATAATAATAATAATAAATATTATTAAATTATTATATTTATATTTTTAAATGTTTTTATATTCTAATATTTAAAAATATAATTTATATGTACATAATAAAAAAAAGGAAATAATAATTATAATAAATCTTAATTTCAGACATTAACACATACATGAACAGTCCATATGTTGTTTAGTGATGGGTTAGTAACAGAAAGGACCTATAGTATATATTAGTATAAGGAGTTTGTTTGTTTATTCATGAACATTAAATTGTATCTGAAATTACATGGTATAATCAAAGAAAATTAAATTACATAAGGAAAAACACGTTAAATATTACAACAATGCATAAATACAACGTATAGGTACAGGAATTTCGTTATAGATCTTCAACAGCATAAAGACACTTATACAACAGGAAACTTATAAGTTGATTTTTAAAAGTGCTTAATGAGTAGATAGCCATTTTTATATCTAGAAGCAATTTATCAAATAATATAGCCGATTTATGTCTGGGACTGTGATTCGCAATATTCAAATTAGGCTGTACCTTGTAACGTTTAATGTCTTGTCTACGTGTGCCTTCTCTAATCTGTCGTTCTTCTGCTGTCTCATATTCTTGTATATATTTGGCCATGTTACTTTGAAGTACAAATACATAAATGCTCGGCACTGTAAAGATATTCAGATTTATAAAATGTTTGCGGCAACTTACTATTTGCGGAATACGGACTAATGTGCGAATTGCGCGTTTTTGTAACACAAAAGCTCTTTTGATATTATAGTCATAACTTTTTCCCCAAAACATGCTATATCTAATTTTTGATTCTACCAACGCGAAATATACCATTTTCAATTGGTCAATGTTAATTTCTGTTCTAAGTGCTCTTAAAGCGTAACATGCGGAACATATCGATGCATTTATAGCATTTAATTCTGTTTTCCAATTTAGCCGTTCGTCTATATGTATTCCTAAGAATGTAATTAGTGAAGTATACCCATGTTGAACAACCAGTCAAGATTTTAAAAACGCTTCCATCTATAGTAATATAATAAAGCTGAAGTTTGTTTTTTTTTTCTGTTTGACCGCGCTTATCTCTGGAACTACCAGTCGGATTTGATAAAATCTTTTTGCATTTGGTAGCCCAATTATTGAAGAAAGTTGAATAAAGAGATGGTGATGTACGAGTATACCCATGTTGAACAACCAGGCAAGATTTTAAAAATGCTTCTATCTATACTAATATAATAAATAAATAGCCCAATCCTTGAGGAGAGTTATTTTCTATAGGTTATAGTATATACCCTTAGGAGCCGACCAGAAAGGAAAAAGTCAGAAGAAGGCTAAGCGAAGTCGAAGTAACGGAGCACAGCTGTGGGATATATTTTATGTTAAAACAAGAAATTTCACGCGGACGAGTCGCGGGCAGCAGTATGTAATTTTATAAACACCCAAAAACCTGCTACGAAAAGAACCAAAAAGAAAATGCAACTGTTTTATGAAAATCAACTAAACACAAATGTTAATTCACATATCGACAGTGGAAAGCCACAATGGCGAAAGCGCCAAATGTATTTTAAAGTTATTACTTTAAAATTCATTCTTGAGATTTCACCTTTACCTTTTTACCTTTCCACTGTCGATATGGTCTTCTACGTGATTCATTTATCTGTTGATTTAATTCAAGCACGTATCCGAAAGGTTAATGTCTGAACTATCAAATTATGTAATCAACATAAATATGTATGGGAAATTGTATAATAGGTCAAATTAATAATAAATAGTTGTGACATACTAAAATCACGGATACCTATTTCGCGAAGGATCTACCGGTAGAGAAAAACGTTATGGTTAGTGGGAAAAAATATATTTCGTCTCCTGAAAGAAAATAGACACTAAAGTTTCTTTTAAAAATATAATTTCCTTATATTTTTTTATCATCACTATGTTTTTGAAAACTTCAAAGTCTTATAGAGCCGTCCGTCGGTCGAATGTTTGTTAGAATTAATCATAATTTAGAAACAAAATACACACTAGGAAGTATTTAGGAATTACATGTATATTACTTATCGGTCAAATGTTTTTTTTATGCAGCCCCAACTGGTTATGTAGTGACGTCAAAAATAACCAATTATTAGAACCAGAAAAACAAAATTTAATCAAGAATATTCCGTAACACATATATCTGCGATATTACCTCCGTGTCATTGCTAACACGGAATCTGATTTATGATTTATAGCACGGGTATAAATGAATAATGTCAATGTCAATTACTTGAAACGACTTCAAGAATTCAATACGGCTTCAGTGTAATTAGTATATTATTTTTGTATTTGCTAATAGGCGACGTTTGTTGACTAGGACACTAGGTAACCGCAAGAGCTGCTGCAAAAACTTAAGATTGGACAAGAATAAATAGATCTGAAAGTAAATTGAACGTATTTTATCTAGATTACGATTTGCAATCTCCATTTCCATTGAATGTTGACTGAAAAACTTGCTACGTCAGCAGCCGACAAAGTTTTAAGTTAATTAATGTATGTTCAGTACTTTTAAGGCGCTGCTCAAACGTAGGACACCACAAAACGCTCAGTTTTTGTTCGCAAAGTTAGGCGTATTGGTATAACATTCAAGAAACATCGCTAACTCTTCTCACAGACTCACAGCTATAAGTGGTGAAGCCAAACAATTAAGCTATCTATCTTCACATACTATATGTAGTATACCAGTTAGTAGTCACTCTGAATCTATTAGCAACACAAATCTGACGATACCCGGTGCATTTAGATCGGTTCATTTCCATTACGTTTCTATCTCTTCATTATGCGCAGAAGCAACATAGCTATTAATACTGACTGATATTTTATCTTATCATATTTTCCTTAATTAACTCCTCTAGATTCTTGATCTTAGCTTCTTAGGTTTCGGTAATTACCTACTGTTTATTAGTTAAGTTGATCGTTATATTTTCCTCAATTCTATTTGCGATTGCACGATTATAAGTTTAAAGCCAGTTTGAATAGAACCAGCCCAATGACGATTCCTGACGAATTGAACCCACCGATTGAAAGGTTAATCGTTTAGAAGATTAGAGCTCTATTGATTTCAATTTTGCTGTTTAGTAGACCGAGGTTGATGGAGCACGCTCAAACATAACACTTGAAATCAAACTAAATGAACTTCTCGTGAAGATTCGTGTACCATATTGATGATGTTCTTCAGAAAGGTCAGGTGCGTAGTGATCGCAACTGGCGTGCGTGTATGACCAGATACATGAACGTAAACGAGACAAAAGGAGTATGTAAGGATCGTTGCAGGTGGCGTTCTGTAGTTTCTGCCTACCCCCATGGGAAGAAGGCGTAAGTTTAGGTATGTATATATGTATGCGTGTGAAGAAGGTCGAAATATTCTGAATATGGTCGAGAAACCGTTTAACGAACGGATGTTTTAGTCATTATGAAGTAATTTTTTCAGAGTTATACAAAATAATTGCTTAATTTTTACATCTTTTCATGTAAATTATTGTTTACCTTGACTAATTAGGTGGACGATTTCGTTGTATTATGTTACCAACTTTGTAAAGTTCAAGTCTGTTCAATACCTTCGATAAGGACGTTGTGTCCAAAATGTAGAAATACAAAAGAAGTTCAAGGATAATAGAATTACTTTTTATTTATTTTAAGCGCACGAAATTTCAGGATTATATATAGTTTTAATAGCCATCTTTGGAGTTTGGATTACGTATTCGAAACCTTACATGCGTCATTAATTTTCAGGATCAGAACCTATTACAAAATTTGAAAATTATCTTTATGAGTGTCAAAGACTCTCCTGCCCTGTCACGTTACTGATTTCTCTTTAATCGAATTACACGTTCTTTCCAATGCAACAGCAAAGCCGATTAGTAATATTAGATTAGAAACTCAGAACATTTTCTTATTTTCTCACAGATATTCCGAGCCGTGCTATTTCTGTGCTATTGAAGCAGCGTTGCAGGCTCGCAGCTCACCTAATCATATCGTTCTAGACCACTTTCACCTATCGAGAACTGCGGAAGCGTTGGAGCCGCGTCAAATCAATTCACTCAGTATTCGTTCAAGTTTCATTTCACGTCTCGATGATTCTATTTAAACCTTAGTCAATTTACCGATAAACTTTTCAATAAAACCGTTAGTTCGGTACTAAATGTTGGATCAAAGAAACTAGAGACGTCCCTTTTGTGCGAGGTTTATGAAAAGAATCTAGTCGGAAGTGTAACGATGGAAGGTGGACTAGAAATCCATACAATAAAATAATCCATAGAATCGAAGTGATAAAAACGGCACAACAGTTTCTGCAGCACAAGTAGGAAAAGTTTACAAAACATAACTAGTTGCTTTCTGGTGACACAGTTTTGTAACCTTCATCTTGATTCTTGCTATATTTAAAGCACGCAACTGGCACAACGGAATGTACCCTACTCGCAGCTCTGCTCTCCCGGTAACGGCAGACAATCGTGACGGTACCTCCATACTTATCATAAAAGTAAACGACTAGCCATTCTCGAGCACTGTGTCAGATCAAAGCAATTTATCGCATACAGCAGAACAAATCGGACTGACAGAAGTTTCTCAATAATTACCTGAGTGCGTTTTATACGAAAGCCAATCATAATCTTCATTTAGGCCAAATGGATTGCAGTAATTAAAGCTTTACGTTTAAAATATATTTTACGACCGGACTATTTTACATTAATAAAGGTGTTCAACAAAAAACATGAATTGCCAATTAAGTTCAAAACATAATACGATAATTAATGACATGAATGAATGCACCATACCTAAATTGGCGACATTCTTGACAGGTGGTTGCCAAAGCAAAGTAGTAGCAGGTAGTAATTAGTTAATGAAAGAAACGATAAATGTTTTGTGATAAGGATGATGATTGAGTTAGAAAGTGGATGAATACTGGGGGTCTACTCTCTCAGCACGAAATCCGTAGTTTTGGCCGAAGTTACGGGCGCTTCCTTCTCCGTATCACCTACGGACATAAGATTACTTCGGGGCACGACCTAGGAATGAATGACAACACGATTTGACAGTTGTCCTTACTCCCGAAGTGTCTCTGCCCGTCCGAATAACTTAATAAATCGGGAGTAGGGTTCATTTCGAAGTATCGAACTATTTTCGGTCGGGCCCGTATCATATTGACGGACTAAGGGCCCGTTGTTTGATCAATAGTCAAATATACTAATAGTTAAAATGCGTTAGTTTAACTAACAATTTGTTAAAAATTACAGTAGTATGTTGTTTGACAAATGGTTATGCTAACAACAGTTAAAAAAATTGACAATTTGCTATAAAAGTTAACAATGCGCAGACAGAGTAATTAAACTTTGACAGCTATTGACTATTGTCAAGTGACTAATTGTTAAATTGACTATTGGTCATGTTTAACTATGTATCAAACAACGGGCCCTTAGAGAGTGGGCCGCCTGAAAGAACGGCTAATAGAGATGTATGGATGAACAAGACGTGCTGCGCCGATCTTAAATAAATTGTTATAGAACAGGAGGATGATAATAATAAGTAATTCGTTGATGACAAACTTTAGGTTTACAAATGAAACGCTCTATCTACTAGAACTATAAGATCAGTTAATATTCTAGTAGCTTAATTTATTGATAACTCGTTTATTATAATTTTAATCTTAACATTCGCAACGGATTATTTTGTCGTAAATAAATAAACATAAAATTTATAACACATTTGGAACCAATTAATGATTGTGAAAAAACAAACACTAGTGCGGCACTCATGAACACAACAATGCGAGAATAAAAGGAAAACAAACAGTCATATCAGCTGCTTATCATCGTGACCAAGTTCTAGAAGCTAAGAAGCTGACGTAAGACAACGTGGTTTCCATTATAGATACTTTAACAAATCAATTGCTATTGACACTACAAATCATAGAACGATTTTAGAATCAGGGCCCTGCTGAGTTTGGACATCTCGATGAAGTGAGAGAAAGCCAACCAACAACAAAGACTAAGAGAACAATAGTCAAGCAATCCGTACCATAGGCACAGAGGTAACAATTACGATTAGGATACATGAGCATTAATCAAGGTTGTCAAGGTCCAATCGATATATAAACTCTTCCGCGATGATTCTCGGTCTCCCTTACGCTTCATACATTATTACACGTGCGAGTGAAAGGACAATAGTGTGTGAGAACTTTAGAAAACTAGATATAAGTAGTTCTCCTTTAAAGGAAAAGGTAATTACGTGGCCTACCATTTATGTCAGTGAGTTATTGTGTTTGTAACGCGCGGCACTCGACTAGGAAACGAGTTTGTACGTCAAGCGGTTTGTTGTGACTGGTGAGGCAACAGTTTCACCTGTACAGTTGTACTATTCCGACTTCTTTCATATAGACGTGTTTTGAAATTGGTTACCACCATTTTGATTCATTAAAAATTCTTGAGGTTGTGGGAGGAAAATTTAAACTTGTGTTCGGTTTTTTTCCTCTAACAGATAAAATGATACAGCAATAAAATTTAAACTACTAGATCTAAGACTGCGTCACGCTCGCTTGTTACGTTATGTGTAAGTCGATCTCCAAGCTCTGATGGTTATTGATTTTATTTATCTGATTCCAAGAAGGTTACCGTACGATATCGTGCGGCATACCCGCATACATCGAGTTCGTGTCCATGTCAAGAGTGGAGTCTCCCATTTCGGTCATGGCACGCGCTCGCAGGTGCTTCCGCGGCCCACACATAGCTCGGTGACCTCCGTGACCGAGCCGGTTTATTTCCCTCTGTGCATTGCACTGTGCTTCTTATATTGTAATGGCCGACTCTAGTTTTTGTTTGACTTGTTAAAGGAATAGAACAAAAACATATCAATAGTTGATGATGACTCAGATTGTTCTTTTGACTTTAGTAATATTTAGTTAATTGATAATAATATTGTAAAAGATAAAATATTTTACTACTTATCAAGTTATTTTAATAAGTTAGGTAGTTATATGTATTTTCCTATGTTTTGTAAAGTTACGTAATCTATTAATACATAATAATTCAGTTCAATTCTAATTTCGTGCTATTTTAACGTTATACAAAACAGGTTAGAATTATACGATGCGTAGGTGATGGATTAGTAACCCGTCATTACCTAAGCTTTCATGTACTTGTTCGTGTAGGTATAACGTAATTAGGGTCATTTACCCTCAGTGGTTGCTAATGTACTTACCAACTATTATGTACATATCCGCTTGAAACTTCACTATAATTATAGTAAACAACGTGCATTTTATCAACTGTCCTATAATTTACCATCAAAATATTAAGACAGGAATCTGCCGCGTTTTGTTTTGGTTAATTAAAATTATCAAACATGCCACTACACATCATAATTATTGAGATTATCAATGTTGAAAACAAAATTCTTAATTTTGAGAAATACCCAGATTTTTGTATTAAATAAATTATACAATATTATTCCAATATGTTTACTGAAGAAAGTAATAGAATTCTAGATTCTATTTAATATACTATACCTGATGAAATGTAAACGGACATGGCCGGTCTCAACTTACCTGCAACAAGAGGAATGCACAAATTAAACTTCAACGTAAAAAACATGTTAGCAAAAAATACGGTTTTAAAGAAAATAATATCTTAGTCAAAACATCAAAATCTTATTTCTTATTGAAAACAATATGGAAAAGCAGACACAGAAATCCTAGAAAACAGATTTCTCCTTCCATTCATTAATTTTGATATATACATAATTCGACAATGAAGAGAGCTTATTTGAACCTTATTGCAATCTAGATAAAATTTATTTCATCTTAATCAATAGCTAAACGTTGCTTAATTAAATCAAACTGGCCCAGTAACAGTCATCCGACGAGAATACGCGATCGATCGAAGCAGTGTGGCGCCGCGTATTCGCATTTTTTGTCACCAACCAATATTTTCAAGGTCACCAGCGAAGTTCTATTGGCCAGATGACACTAAATATCAAGTAGATACATAAATTGGTTCATAAAACATTAAACAGATTAGCACAGAAAAAATCTCTTGCTGGAAAGAAACCGGTCTTGGCATCTTGTTGTTTCATCGCTAAACTTTGAGAAACAAGGTAATTAACAAGTAGGTAGAAATAATTTCTATTTATACTGCACTACGCTCACGTATATGTAATCGTGTTCAGTGGGGGTAACCCAATTCGGTAAGTTTCGCTCAATTTCCAACGAAGGTCGACCTTTCCTCCCACCTTATTCATGAAATTCGCGGTAACTGTATATTTGAGTTGGGAGTTAGAGGTCGCTTGAGACGGGATCGATGTACAGTTTTAGACGAAAATCCTGAACATATTGGATGATAACATCGGAGGTTCTCAGAACGCTAATATTGTAACTTGGGGACACGAAAACACTTTCCAAAGATAAGAAATGTATTTTTTTTATACATTTTTAGGTACCTTGTGTGGAAATTAGGTCAAACTCAAAAAGTACCTAATAGTTTGGGTTGCAGCCTCCAACATCATAATGCGCCTCTTGGAGTCTTGGCCCATTTTCAGCGATGCACATTACGGTCTAGTGGTGATGAATAGTGCCTCAGTGTTAGCACAAAGCACTCATCACTCAGTCTTACTGCCCTGATACGCAAACAATGCTGAACATGACTGTCAAGACATTTTTTTATACTTGGTCTTACTAGTTTACATTTCTTAGTAATTGATCTCATAAACTTTATGGTTACTCTCTAACAAGGTCAAGAACAAAGTATAACATAAGCATGTTTATTTTAGTGAAACGTCAGCAAAATATTCTGAAGGAATCTTAGCTTGAATTTCTTTATGAAAAATGTTTCTGCCGTCGGCACGTCACGCGATTTTTCACGAGGTAGTAGGTACGTATATATAGGCGCTTATGTACATTTTATGTCGATCGATACGAGTCCTTGGCGTTGAAAACACGTTTGACCTTTTCCAATGTCTTGAAGACTCGGTTTATTTTTGTAAGAAAGATCTTGAGAGATATATTTTTATAGATTTAGCGCCAGTGCGTCATTTTTGGACACCGTGCTTTTACCCGTAACTGGCCAAATTGTCTTTACATTAATTGAATTACTCAATAACCTCAATAGGTACCGAGGGTGGTACGTGGTTTAAATCCTGGCTTTGATAACGTGTTGATGTAAACAACCTAGTTCTAGCATGTTATTTACAGATCAGCAAGTAAATTACAAAGGGTAATCAAAATCCAATCAAAGTGTCGAGGAATATCTTTTATTGTAAAACATAATTATTGGCACTATACATTTTCTAATAAAGACTTTTTATGAGCCCATAACAAAGTCAAACATAGGGCAATGCATCTAATTGAGCAAGTAGCATTTAAAGGTCAGAACTGTATTACATTACCATGAAATACTCCATCAAGTCATAACACCTCTTCGTGGTTTACCATAAGTGCTACATTCGTGCCAAGTTAATTTTAAAGATGGCATTTTAAGTCTTAAATTATGGTCTATCAGGTATCAGGATCCTGTATCTTCAAGCAATGTTCACGTTTAACGTCTCTTTCGCTCTCCATTACAAGAAGCGAGACACGAGCATAATATTGAAACCAACGGGTGTTAAGGCTCCTTCAAACAGGCGCGACATGCGACGAGAATCGCGCGGGACTCAAAGTCACCGCTCGTTGCGCGACTCGCGGTGCTTTTGTGTTGCGTGCGATTCGCATCGCCTGTCGCGCCTGTTTGAAGGAACCTTTATCTAAGCAATTATATGTAAATGGATACCTATCTCGACGCTTTAACGTAATCTACTCACTTATAGAATTCATATTCGCAAAATAATATTATAACTCATGTTAGTAAATTATAACCCACAAAGTTCAAATTAAAAGGAGTATATACCCCACATGCTAGTCCTACATATCACATGCAAAATATTATAACAGTGCATGTCTTACAGTATACATAATTTAAAAGTAATTTTTCGACGGTGCTTATAAAAATAATCTAAAAATAACATAACAAACAATCAAGATTTTTCTCTTTAACCAAATATTTTGTAAAGATATTTTGTTTGTCATTCAGTTCTTCTTCAGGCTTCATACAAATTGAAACATAAATTCATAAAGGTTAGAGTAAAATTTTATCTCAAATTATCGATTTGCCCACGATAGCAGGTCCTTTTCGGTTCGTCTCTTCCAGTCCTTTAATTTCAGGAGCTCATCTGTCCTTGTCTCGACTTTGCGCAAATGTTTCGAACAGATAACATCTGGCCGCGAAGCTGGCAATTTTTTGTGAATGGACATTATCCCTTACCGTAATGACTAGACCGAAAATGGAAAACGGAGACAGCTCATTTGCTATAATATGATGGTATAGAATTATAGAGATAATTTATAGATTCTCTTAGAAATGTATACTGACGTGGTCGTATCGCGAAAGCTGTTATTGGCCAGTCAGAGGGTTATCAGTGTTTGCCATGTTATCAATGTATGCATTACCGCGATACCTAAAGCGAATGGAAAGTTGTATAAATAAATGGTTGATGAGAAAGTATTGATTACCTGCTTGCATGAAATTTTTATAAAAAATCTAAACGAATATTCAAAAATAGGAGACTAAACTTTCTGCGCCGCCCTTAGGGTTTAATTTTTTATTGTTACCAAAAATATGTTTGAGAACAGGGTCTTGAATATCCCAGTCCAGCGTAGGTATCCGATGAGTGATGATTCATGCCAACATCCCAAATTACAGTTTCGCATTTGAGGTACACAAAAATTCGCAAAATAATTATGAATCACGAATATAATGTAAGGAAAAAAAGGAAGTACAAAAGCAAATAATTGGCGGAGTCTGTTGCTTACAGTCGTCATAAGAATTATATAAGAAATCTTAAATACTCTTACAATACAACATTGCTTTACATTTTCGACACGGTTAGCGCAATAAGTAAGACGCAATCGATCAAGTTTTGCTACAGCAGAAATATGAGCACACTTCTTAACTTTTTTTGTTTTATCTTCTCCTAATATTGAATAACATAGCAAACAGCATGATTACGTAATCTGCTGCAGATATTTCCTAATAAATTTGAGAAGTTAGGTACCATATTTGTTTTTGTTTTATTGCTGTCATAGTGGCAAGATTTTAGTTTCATGATTCAACAAGATTTGTCTAAAATTTTCTGTCTTTGAACCTTCTGCAGCTCGACGCTCAATCGATTGTCCTGCGGATACTGCGTAGCTCTAGTCTACGCACGCTACAAGACAATTTATAAAACCGATCGCACAAAATAGTCGACGTCATTTCTAAACTTCACTAAAACTGCATAAAAATATTCAATATCTTATCAAATTCCTATCTTATCAACTGGAAATCGTTATCAATTTACCAACGACCTTCTGAAAAAATATTCGGGCATGGAGTATTAGTACATTTTGTTAAAAGCACTAGCTAATCATTACTGAGATAAAAAAAGGCAACAGAAACTATAATTATCCTACATTCAAACAGGCAACAGGCTATTATTCAGTCAACGATCTCAATATTTACGCAGTAAGTATGTAAACAGGAAAACACCACCTTCACCGCATGTTTGAGTCACATTACAATAGTATAATTTCATAGACGAATTTGCCGACGCAGAACATAATTATGTTTACAGTTCAAACCAATCTCTCAATTAAATTCTGACTCTTTAATTCTATAAAACCCTCGTAGCTTCGTATACCAGCCCCTATCACAGAAATAAGCCCTTTACGTGGATAAGTACTAGATTTATATCACAAAGACAGACACAAAGACATCATTGGCCTAATAATAAGATAAGCGATAAGCGACTACCGTTCTGGCAGCTACGAATGTCAAGCTTAGTGATTATGGCAATACGCCCGATCGTTTAACTGTCTGCGAAAAGACCCAACAGCACCTCATAAGCGTCCACAATTGAACACAAGAGGGAGTTGACAAGCTGACTGACGCAGTTATGGAACGTTAACGACAAGTCGAACGGTAAAGGTAAAATATTGGATGTGATTTCGTCGAAGTACTTAAATGGTTGAGTGAAGAGTACTTAGACATATCCTGGACGTACAGATAAGAGATGTGCGCCGGTGCTTGTCTTACTGGCGGTGGCGTCTAACGTGTAATTCGTCGGCGGCGGCGGCGTCATCGACGTAATCGGCGTGGATGGTGAAATACCACTGACACACACATAATGATAACCGAATTACAACAGAGCTTTTTAAAGCGGGCGGGGCTCTAATTCTAAGAGAGCTTGCGAATCTCTTCAATTCCTTCGTCCAAGAAGGAACAGCGCCCGGGACGGGGCACAAGGTTCGATGGTTCTGTTCTTCATATGATAAAATCTTTCTGAAGAACTATATAGAGTTATCTCACTTCAGAGTAACTGTTTTCGAGAGTCGTCACGAACCGTCTCACCAGGAGACTTGTGACAAATGACTTGGTCAAGCCGAGTTCCGAAAAGGCTTCAGCACTGCAGACCACAATGGATGTAGTCTGCGGTGCTGATGCCTTTTTTTTGTTCGACAATTTGTTCAGAAGACCGGAGACTACAATCTGCCGCTGTATTTGTAGACTACGAGAAGTACTCCAGCGAAATACGTCTCTGCAACGATGTCGAATTAACTGGCGCGTCATCGAAGTGTTGAGGTGTTTGTATGAAGCTGCCACGATGACTGTCCAAATCCAGGATCAGAAAACCAGCCCCATACAACTACTCCGAGGGGTGAGACAGGGGGATGTGGTATCCCCGAAATTTTCATCAATCTGTTTCTTGAAGACACTGGATTGGACAACGTGAACGGCGAGCACATCTTCGCTTCTCCGATGACATCGTCATAATGGCAGTCGCTGGGGCAGTTAGACTAGATGCTGCACACTGCACAGCCTATAAATGAAATAAAGCCTCTGGGCTGGTTAACCTCGGCATGAATTTAGACAAGACTTATGTCACTTACAAGTCTTGCTGAGTCCAATCCACATCAAAGGTTCGCTACTCGAAGATGTGAAAGAGTATGTCTATCTGGAAGTCATGATCACTACATCGATAAAGAAGCTGGCAGAAACATCCAGTCGGGTTGGGCAGTGTTTGAAAAACTTCGTCAGATCTTCTCTTCGCCCATACGACAATGTTAGAAGACTAGATATCCAACCAGTGCGTCCTGTCTGCTATTTAAATTATGCTATATATTTAGACATTCATATAATTTTTAGTTTACTAGTGTGACTACATTGTATGTAAAACTAGAATATTACATATTTAAACATTGGCGACGATGACGCTGACAAAATAGTCGGCGGCGGCGCGGCGGCATGGCCAAAATTTCTGGCGGCGTGCTTGCCGCCGATCGGCGCACCCCTGTAGTACAAACCCACTCACAAACTTTATTTTATTACCCTAAACTGTCGCCCTGGGCAAAGGCCTTCCCACATTCCTTCAACTTTTCTCGAAGCTAAAGTACTGATTAAAAATACCAAGTTTCATGATCATAATTTTTAACAAAACTTGGACGAAATAGAATTACACAATGATTTTGGCAGCATTTGTGTAGCTGTAAACTACTCAGTATCATGTCGTTTAAAAATAATGCATTTTCAGGCTTATCACTAGTACGGAGTCTAACCTAATTCGTAAGCAACTTCTCAGTGAGTAGGTAGTTCATTCTATAAAAGGTGCAACTGCAGAGCGTGCATATGTTCTTTATCTTGTCACGTTATGATGTATCAGTCGTAATCAAGCACTTGAAGCCACGTGTCGTAGTACTAGTTACTACTTATACTGGATATAAATCCTGCTAAAGTGGTATTCACAAGCACATCGACCCATTTTCCTCATTGCACGCACCACACCTGTTCACACAAAAAGCGCTTAGGTCTAATTTTATCAACTCTATTCCCAAAAAGAAATTCTTTACGTAGAGCATTGTGTAAACGGAATTATTCACGTTCTTAAACAATGTCAGATTTACATAAATTATCGTCACTTACATACGTATTACATGTGTCAATAGTTGAATCGTTTTGTTTTAGGGTTCCGTACGTCCGAATGAAAAAACGTAACCCTTGATAGGATTACTCGTGTGTCTGTCTGTCCGTCTGTCACAGCCAATTTGCTCCGGATCTAATGGACCGATCAAGTTGAAATTTGGTACACATGAATTTCTGTGATCCAACTACGGACGTGTAACGTAACTATACAAATTTTGAATATAAGGGTCACTTTTGGGAGCTAAATAAGAAGATTAAAATAAAAAAGTTTTTCAAAATGTACCGTGTGACATACCAAATGAAAAATCTTACGATGAGGTTCCATAATGTATTTATTAGTTATTTTAAAAGTAATAGTTTTAAAGTTATTTAAGAAAATAGATGAAAATGTACCATTCCCCCTTATCTCCAAAAAAAATAAGCCTACATTTTTTTTTTAAACACAGGAAGTAGTTCTATACTCAGTTATAGATTACAGGAAAACCGATAAGAAATGTATCGTCTTAAAATAATATGGTAAATCTCTGAATATTGTGAGTACAAACTTCCATTTGGAATGCATGGGAGAACATGTTTATCAACTACAATGTTAAGTTTGTTCTTGGAATAAATTCATCCCAACTACGGAACCCTTCATTATGAGTGGTCTGAAACGCACTTGACCGGTTTTTTGTTACGTAAAAGTTAGCCTATTGCATTAAGTAAAAACATAGAACAATGCGTACCTAAACAGTTTTATTTATAGCCGAGTGTGATACAAAGGGTTCCTCAAAATATTCTGTTTTATGTACGTTCCAATTCAATAGAGCTCATTTTATAACAGCACATATTTGGTAACTTTATCGACATAACAAATCAATGAATCGACCAACATTTCAATTTCCCGAACTTTCGGTCCACAATCAGCTATATCAGTTGAGTTCAAAGGACCTATGACATTACTGACATAGTCATTAGTAATAATGACTCATTACAATGAAAAAGATAACTTGAAACATCATTATTGTCTGTGCTTATCCAATCAGCTAACAAGAGTGAGCAATAGTTCACCATCAAATCGTAATCTCCTACGGTCATTTGGATGTCCAAACTAAGCGAATGTTACATAACCCTAATTGCAGTGAAATATACAAATGGCATCAGCGACGCGAAGATTACTAATTGTGTTGCCATTTCAGCCGACTGAGATTTATGCAGCATAAGCATAATCAGCCTATAATGTTCCCACTGCTGGGACACAGACCTCCTCTCGGTGAGAAGGGGCGGGCCGTAATCCACCACGCGGGCCCAGAGCGGGTTGGTAGATGTCACATGTTTTCGAATTTTTGGTTCTAGGCCATGCCGGTTTCCTCACGATGTTTTCCTTCACCATTTTGAGAGCAGTGGTGATGGAATAATTTACACAAAGTAAAGCGCTTTTCTGAGTTCGAACCTACGACCTACAACTAGTAAGTCGCTGTCGTCACCACTAGGCCACCACCCACCACTAGGCCATGATTTATGCAGACAAAAATAAAAATGGTTTTATTTTCTCCCCGCATTTCAATTTCTGCGTCAAGAGGATTGTGCCAAACGTTGGTAGGAAAATGGATCTAAAAGAAAATCATGGGCATGAACAAATAAATGTGAATTTTCATCATGCTTGGCAACTAACATTAAACAAATTACAGGCGCTATGGATACACAGTGTGCCAAACATTTATGATAAATAGCATACAAATCATTAGACGAATTTGCAAAGAAATTGTTCTCGTGTTTTATAATACACAATACAAATGTAAGTAACTACATCATTATTAACGGAATTCAGCCCAGAACTAAGTTGCAACACGAAGCTACAATACCGCTCAACATAGAATAAAACTAAACTAACGGTATGGTGGTTTTGTAACGGAATTCTAATAGAGCCACATACAAAATGATCTCGCTATTCGAGATTCTTTGTTACTTTAACAATTGAATGTACATATTGCGTTAGATCATTCAGATTAGACAAGTGACCTAAAATTTACCATTCCTGTCCTAAGCGCATCCAAACATTTGAAATTCTAAGCATGAAGTTAATTTAAAATTCCAATTGCCCAAACACTAGACATAAAGAGGAAAGCTGCAAACAATAGATTCAAATAAATTTATTGCGACGTTTTTAATACTTGAGGAAGAGGATGAGAACTTCTTGAAGGTGGTACAGCGGCAGACAGTTTTTTTTTAGAACATTTGTGAGTCACGTTCTTGTTGACCAAGAAAGCTTTCTGACAATGGTTTCGAGTTAAAGTATACGTGCTCAATACAATGCTAGCCTAGCAGTTTCCGAGTAACCAGATCTACTAACGGAAAGCCGTTCTTTTCGAGCCAAGATTTTCATCATGTTACCCTCGCCGAAGCATGCTTTTCTTATCATTACTGAAAAAGCATATAGGTTAATTATAGGAGAAAATACTCGTTACATTCTAAAGAAAGTGATGAATACAATGCAGCGAACACCTATGATAATGAAGCGTGCGTTTCCGTCGTATTTTCTCGAAGACGAGCACATTCATGTTGCACAAAGAACAACGTCAACACATATTGAAAACGTTTACAGAACGAATTATACTAACGAAAATAAATACACTGTTCAGTATTTAACCTAATAAACTGAATTGTGACGGAATTGTTTGGAAGTGTCCATGCTTTTATGCATTATTTTGGCAGTGGGCCAAATAAAGCGCACAAAAAAATACATTCATCAACAAATACCTAGTAGGAAACATGTTGTGGGGCAACAAAAACATTGTCCTTCCTCATTCCATCTTCCGTGGTACAGAGGAGTTTGAGTGCGAGTGACCGAGTGAGTCACATCGGCACAAAGAACCGACAATGACCGACGACAAAACCAAATAGAGGAAAAGCTGTGAATACGCGTGTGGTCTAAATTTATGCCTAAAACATTTATATTTCACATGAATAAAATAAAACAACGTCGCAAATCCCGGAACCGTGGTAGTCTGAATCATTGTTGGAAATTTTGTCATTGTCTACATTTCCTGAAAAGAATGGCGCAAAATTCCTAGTCAGAATATGCTCTCATTTTTGCAAATGACGTTTGTTATCAATAATGACCTTTGATAATTGAAAAGTAGACGTAAAGTATCCGGCAAACCATGGAGCGCCAAACCGAAGTAAAGCGCTCCATCGTCTGAGAACAAGTCGCGTAGTCTCAGAAGCAGTACCCGTTTTTTTCTGATACAGATTTTTTTCTATAGTATTTGAAGCGTCTATCTCGACTCGGACAAGCCAAATATCTTGGCAGGCCTAAAACAGACCACAGAAGAAGTGGCGAATTATCGCCAGATGACCAGACGTATGAACGTAAACGAAGCAAAAGGCGTATGTAAGTATCATAAGCAGGTGGCATTCTGTAGTTTCTGCCTACCCCCTTGGGAAAAAGACGTGAGTTAATGTATGTATGTATTAAGAAAAGAGCATCGTTTCCCTACGTCTTAGTTCGGAGGCTCGAAAAGCTTTTTAGCAAGAAAAACCTAAACTTATTTAATTAATTTAACTTTTATAACTCGCCTTTTCACTTCAAAATACAATTTGAAGAAAGAAAATAAACCTTTGCATTATTGTGAACCTGAGCTAAAGTCAACTAGACTAATTGAAAGAAAAGAAAGAAAGTACACATATTTAGCTCTGACTACAAGGCACACAACACAACATATTATACAAGTAAAAAAAAGAAATATAAAACAAATAAAAAGTGTAAAGTGCGTTGTGAGAAATGAGCAGGAAAGTGTGCCTCGCGGCTCCAAACAATTATTGCTCTCCATAACATGGCTCATTAATCGCTTGGCCGTTTCAATTGGACCATTATCCCATAATTACGGTTTAATTTTAACGCGTCGCTTTGTGAGTAAACCAAGACGGTTGCAAGTTGCATTCGCGCATGCGGGATGAGTAAGCAACGCTCTAAATCCGTTCGCGATACTTATTTTGAATCTCGTATATGGAACACGTGGTGGGATGAGTATCGAACCACCAGATGCGTTGGAGCAATGTTTTATTCTGCAAGAGTATATGGACGAATCTTATAGCGAAAACCGTCCATGAATATAATGCAAACCGAAAGTAAATATTGACAAACAATCGACTCCCACTTAGGTCGATGCTCCTTCAGAATAATTTTGTATAAATATTAAACACAAGGATATTAAACAAAATGAACCGTCAAATTGCCAGAAATTAAAATATTGCCAGAAAATTGTGTTAGTAGGTTTCTAAACGAGGCAAGATTAACTTTTGTGCCTCCATTACCGAAATTGCTTTTCGTTAATGAGGTCGTCTGAGTGACGTATTCAAATCAGTGCAGTATTACTTCTCTCGATATTGGAGTTTATTCTTTTCACGCCATTTGAGCTATACAATTTCTAGGTGTTAAATATATCAACACATTCGCATCCATAGCGGGGTAAGAACTGTTATTAATAGAGCGTCAGTCATCGTTATGTTCTACCACGCTGATTGAGGTTTGGCACTCGACGAATCCAAAATCCGCGAGTAGTTCATGTCCAACACGACAGCTGATACTGTTCTATAACCGTGTCACGTGTTATTGATATAAATCAGAGCACAAAAACACGCGAACAACGAAAGTTTACATACACGTTTTATATAGAGCTCTGACTGAGCTCCTTCGTGCAATCCGCTAAAAAAAGTAACATCGCTTCAAGCTACTCAATCATCCGAAAATAGAAACGTGGGAGCAAACAAATTTGTGATTTCTCTTGCGCCATTCACTTTTGGAATATTCTAACACTAAATTTTCTTGGTTCGATCATGAATTCTGAGTACGTACGCCCACAGTGGTGCCTGTGTGTAAACACAACTCGAATGGGGTCAACGCTCTGCCACCTACTTTCCCTACAGAGAATTATTACTGTCCATCAGACAGTGAAATAATCAGCGCACATAGTTATGTAGATAAGCATATCGCGCGGCTGGTTCAAGGCAATTACGAAGTCGCAGACGACGGCGCTGTGCTCGTGTTTTATAATAAAACGTTTCATTGACATTTCACAATGATTCTAGTCATGGGGAACAAAGTCAAAGACGCAATATTTTTTTACGAACATGCGCATTTATTAAATCTCCTTAGGAGCATTGGAGTAAAATGTTCCGAATGACTTACATGCCCCAATGTTGATTGTGTCCAGTTTGACAATATTTATGTCAAACAGGTTATTGAGATTAACTATACCAACAGGAAGGATGTTCCGTAAAACGTCCTACTTGAACTTACTCCGTAATTTACCCTATTACAATATGGACATGAACTCGATGTAACTAGTCCTTGTTCCTAGCCTTTTCCCAACTTAGTTGGCGTCCGCTTTGTCTAACCAGATGCAGTTGAATACCAGTATTTTACATCGAGGGACTGCCTATCTGACCTTCACAACCCAGTAACTGGGTAAACGATACCCCTTGTTAAGACGGGTGATGTAGTGTAACTAGTAGTTACATGTAAAAAAAACTGGACAAGTGCGAGAGGGTTCTGTACGATGAATATGTGACCCAGCAAAAACATTTTTGTAAAGTTGGTTGCCAACACTTATATAACGCTTTCAGTGTTAAAAAGTTATCAGCACCCTAATTGCGTAACACACTTTCCAACACAATCTGAATAATTTTGATAGATATTGCTAATCCATTGCTTCATAATTCTCGAAAAATTTGTCTGTTCAACAATGCAACGTAAATAACGCAATGAATGTTGTTGAACTGTCAAAATGAAAGCCATTGCTACTGTTAGTAGTTTACGCAATTACCCCGCATATCTAATGCAGAGCCAAGCCATAAACTCCACAAGGCTTAACTCTACCAACATTAATCTTGGTCAAAATGTACGGCGGCCGTCGCAGACACTCCTACGGGCTTATGGTCAGAAATTAAGTCACTGGTCTTTAATTTGTGTCATGCAATAGTTTAATGGAAAGGCCAAGCCATACATTTTGACCAAGATGTAAGGTTTTGTCAAGTTAGGCCTTGTAGAGTTAGGAGCTTGGCTCTATATTAGATCTAAAGACTTTTTAACAGTGAAAGCGTTATGTTAGTCTTGGCAACCTACTCTACATTAAATGTTTTTGGTCGGATTACATTTCTTTTTGTAGGATGCTCTATATCTTTTTATTGAAGCGGGGATATTTTACTGATACACAGACATGTTAAAATTATAACTCTTACTTCTAGCATAGTCGGGTAAAAAGGTGTTTCTTGCACGCCAGCAGTTCCTTTCTTCATAGCCAACTAAAAAGGGTTTCTTTTTTGTATAAGTACATGCTAATCTAGTTGTTATAACCAATGGAAGTAGGTTTGCCGATTACCGAAAGTTATTTATTTTCTTATTTATTTTTTCCTTACTTGTGTGCAAATCCTAGCCTGCTTACTAAATTTCAGCTTTCTAGGACTTCGGGAAGTGCTCTAGTGATTTTGATGAGCGAGTGAGTGAGTGACGATATCGATGTATTTTAGGTCTTATAAAATCCAAACTATAAAAGCTACCTATACACATAAAACGTAGTATGTTTTATTATAAGTATGCTAATTACATTTTATCCTGAGAATTTGAGCTCTCTATCATTATCCAGGCCGAAGCTATGAGGGTATGAAAATACGACGACACGATTCGAGAAAGGGTAGGTAGTTCCCTTGCTTTTTGTTTTGACTCGTTTTGGCGGAGGGACTACCGTCGCCTACCACGCCCTCAGATACCAAGAACAAACTTGATATTGAAATTGAAAAACATGTTCTGTAATACATTCCAACCGCAACTGTAAGTTTGTACGCACGATATTGAAAGATTTACAATGTTATTTTAAGACTATAGACTTCTTATAGGTTTTCCTGTAATCTGTAAGTACAGAACTCATTTCTGTAATTTTTTCAAAATTTTTGGATCTCTCTTTCCGGTGATAACGAGAGAGGGAATGGTCAATTTTCACATATTTTCTTAAATAACTTCAAATTTGTTTATTTTAAAATTATACGATAAATGTAGGTATTTGAGACTCTCACAACAAATTACACTATATTTTTATATATTTTAGTGATATTTATTTTAGAAGTGTGTATGTACGTAAGTATATTAAACGTTTAAACGTTTATTTGTTTGTATATTTATATTTAAATTGGAAAATTGTTTTCGATTTTGTGTATTTTGTTTCCCTTCTACTGTTACACACGTTGTCTACATCTCTTTTAATATGCTCTCCTATCGCAGGTACACTGGAAGAGATTTCTTTAGAAATAAGGATCACCTTTGTACGTATTTTTCTGTTCCTTTCTTCCTGTCTGTTTATATGTGTGTAGATAAATGATTATATAAATAAATAAACAAGCCCTTTCATTTGATAATAACTCGCACGGTACGATTAGCAAAACGTTTGTTTTTAATTTTTCTAGTTTGCACCCCAAAAGTGACCCCCATATTCAAAATTCATTTATTTACGTTACACGTCCGTGTTTGGTTCACAGGAATTCATGTGTACCAAATTTCAACTTAATCAATCCAGTAGATTCGGAGAAAATCAACTGTGACAGACGGACAAACAGACAGACACACGAGTGATGCTATAAGGGTTTCTATTTTTTCATTAGGACGTACGGAACCCCAACAATTTTAGCACGAAATTATTGCAAGCCATATTAATATTTACACGCGAAATGATGCAATGTGCACTGTGTGCAGAGTGGAAAGTCTCCTTTACTTTCGTTGCACAAAGGAAGTGGTTTCACTTCCTCGTCGTTTAGATAATGTAGGAAGTTGCGAGTGACACCGACTCATTACGGGAAACAAATGATTCCACGACTGAAATAAGAATTAATTGATTGCCAGCATTCTCTCTGAAAGATCATTAATTTTGAGGTAGTTATTTGAATTTCTTAGTTTTTCGGCGTAACGTGCCGCTGCCGTGGTAGACAAGACTGAAGCCACGTAAAGATAATAGAAAACGCTTAGCAATAAAATCATTTGGCACTTCAAAATATGCCAAAATTAAAAAGCTTAATTATACTACCTGTTGATGTTGTTAATTGGTAAGTTGCACCGTGCACGGTTAATTGAAGACTCGAGGACATTCGAACTTTCAACTAGCTAGAGAGTAAGTAGATACTTAAGTACTAAGTTCAGACTTGAGACTTTGGGAAGTCTGGAAAGTTACGAACAAATATTGAATGTAATATTCTAGATAAAACTTGTGCATCATCATTATATATTAATTTAATTCAATGACGACATTTAAAAGTATAAACAAAACACCTTATTTCACATTCCAACATAAAAAAGTGTAGGTAGGTAGTGGAATATTGTAAAGATCATATAGCTACGCTCATAAAAACGTAAAATTCAAATTGTAACTTTAAAAAGAGTTTATATTGACATACTTTATAAACACTTTTTAAAAATAGAATCATAATATAATACTTTTTCTCTAACACCAATGTTTTAAAACAATTTTTTTAGAATACGATACAGGCCAAATCCAAGAAGTTAATATCACCAAGGAGTTCCCGTCAATTATTTTTTTCTAATGAAACCATATAGGGCGCGCCATTTTTACAGCATTACAAGTTTTGATTCCAATTTTTTATTGTCTGTGGCAGCGCCCGCTTTAGCGCATGCGCGGTGATGTGATGTGCTGGGTTTGGGCGCCATTCATATTTTGTTGTACTGAATTCGTGGGGAAACTTTGATCTTTTAATTAGCATGTTCAATCCCAATGTATGAGAAAAGATAAAGTAGTGTATGAAACTGCACATAACTCGGTATTAAAACACTCGTGTGATACTTTTAAAACCCTCGCCTACGGTCGGTTTTTAAACACACACTCTTGTTTTAATACCCCTCATTATACAACAGTTTCATAAACTACTATTATTGTGGGATGACATTGTGAGATAACACAAGAGACAATAGAAGAGATTGCCTTGCAGTTATTATACGGCAAAACTTGAGATAAATTATTTATCTAATTATTCTGCTCATAGGGGAAAGCTGAGAGTGCGCCTTGGCTTATGAATTGCTTACTTTATTATTGTCAGTGAATGCAGTTGGGTGCATTAAAAATAACCTCCATGAGTTCTCCAGTTTTCCACTCTGCGCCACAACACCCTGTCCTCCACCTCCATGAGTGGTGATACTTAAATAATGTTTGGTATACCTACTGCAGACAGCCACGCTACTAACTGGCTGATATTGTAACCATAGCATACCCAAGCTATTCTCACTATGTTCATGCTGGTACAGTAGAAAAAGAAGTGCAGTACAGCCAGAAGAAGGCTATTCAACATTATTAGTGGCTATTATAAAAGTGTTAATTTAATGTTACTTAACATGCGTTTGAAAGAAAAGAAAGAAATATAGAAATATAGTTTTATTATCATAGAAACATGTGCATAAAAAAAGATAATTAACTTGAATAATAAAGAAAAATAAACTCAAATTACTTAGATCTTCACAAGTACAGAACAGAATATTGCATTGAATATTTTACTAGAGAGGGAAATACGAATCCATAAGAGAAAGGTAAAAGAAAACTGTTGTAGGAAGCATTATCTATCTTTTATGTAAAAAAAAATTTTGATCAAGTGCGAGTTGCCGTAAAAATTACTAATATAATTGACCAATTTTTTTATAATGCCACTACCTTCTGCTTTCCAAAGCTTTTCTTACAATGAAATGATTGTTAGAAGAAACAGAATAGAACCACATTTAAAAAAAGGTTTGTTTTAGCCATTGGACAACTCGCACTTGACCAAATAAATTTAACATGCCAATTTTTTTTCACTTTAGTGAAATAAGAGCTCATGTTTCCTAAGACAGCTTCCCCGTATCTCTCATGGATTCGGATTTTCCCTACCGACCCAGTAAAAAAAAGCATTAGACTGAAGCCTCACAGAAATTGATGCTCAAATGACAACATAAAAAGCATTTTCACTATGGTTGAATAACTGAATGATATCTCATTGCATGTTGCTTTCTACCCTTGTTATTAAATATGCCACTCGGTAGCAAGATAAGTTGACCCGTCTCGTCTTATCTTTTCCCATGTGAACTTTACACTTTAAAAGGCATGTTGGTGTTTGTTTATGTATTATGTATGTATGAGAAAACACACAAAGAACTCTCATATATTTATTGTAGTGCATTTCTATTCTGTGCCTGACTGATAGATAATGCACCTAGCCTTAATCACTAAAGACAGCAATATTTAATTTTGGAGATGAATTCTTTAGGAGTATGTAAGGATCCTAGCAGCTGGTAGTTTCTGCCTACGCCGACGGGAAGGTGTGAGTTTATGTACCTATATTTAAGTTCTGTAGATTGTGTTAGGTTGCCCTAATATTGACACTGTATCTAGAAAGTGTCAAGTTAAAGCTTAAAAAGGGGTTTAAAGTTTGCAAGACACTCCACAAATTCCTTGTATCATAAAATTATTTAACAAGAAGCAATAAAATGTATAATTCAATTTTACACAAACAACAATAAATTATTACATTTTATTGACAATAATATGATATGAAATCAACAGAGTTCTGACATTTGTTAATTATGCCAATGACGTTAAACAAACAAATTTTTATAGGTACTTATATTCATAATTTAAATATTGTATAGTAGTAGGTAATATTTTTCAGTTATAACTTATTATACATGTACAAAACAGTAAATGTTGAAAAAGGTGGGAAACAAGTAAATGCAGAAGGTGGTGGACTAAATCTGGAATAAGTTGGGAGGGAGAGGCTTATGTTCTACAGACTGATGGATTGCATGTAGACAGTTGGTCAACTTGTGTTCATTGACTTAGATGCAAAACTGAACACAAAACAGAGAATTGTTGGCGCTTTTCTTTTTTTCTTTCATTGGAGAGGAATTAAAAGGCAGTGGAGAATATCACAAATTAACAAGACAAACTAACACACACAAACTGCACATTATTAAAGGGATAGTGGGTAAAGTATTATGTGGTCTTAAAGGGTACAATGGCAGAAACAAGAAATATGGCTGAAAAACATACATTTGTTAACAGACCGTTGTCTGTTAACAAATGGATGTTTTTGGAATGCCTTACTCTTAATGGATTTATGACATTTCATAAATCCATTAAGAGTAAGGCATTCTCCAACATACTGAAAGTTCGAATGCTGAAAAAGAAGATTAAAGAGTTGAGTTATAGGGAGCGATAGGAAATTCAACTCCATCTTAGCTTATTTTTTATATGCCATTTTAAAGCGATTCTGATATCCCATTTACAGAATAAACAATTTCATTTAAATAATAAACATTGGGAAATTGTAACAACTAAGTTACAAGCATAAAAGAATAAGTACTTTCTATTATTGCAAGAAGGGAAACTGGAAATTTTTGTGTAATGGCAACCTGCCAATTTAGAGCAACACATTGCAGGAAAGTAGGTATCAGTGTAGTGGCATGATTATGCTTAAAAGTTTTTGTAAATTTTATGATGCAGTTTTATGGTTTCTAGAATGAGCTTTGTATGGAGCCTTAAGAAAAAGAAAGAAAGAATATTTGTTTTATTTAGGAAATGAGTTCCTGTCTGTGACTGTATTACAATGCCTGAGAGGCCTATCATATTTGCAATAAGAATATGCATAACTTAAAATTGTATGCATATGTTAACGAAATTGAGAACATCGAAAAACATTATTGATGTACTTCAGCCTGAAAAAACTTACGAAAGAGAAAAATGTCTTAAAAGAGCAAAACACCTAAAAGTGCAAAACTTGGTTTGATGTAATCACTTGTACTAAGTACATGGTAGCCAGTTTAACAGTTTAATTGAATGTAGTTGTTAAAAGACAATAGTTACAGGTCAGAGGTCTATAATACTTCCAAGACGCATAGTAACAAATAATTTTACTAGCAGCTCCCAAAAGCAACACAAAATTGTTAACAGCACTTCACATAATGCATGTTTAAATTACAAATACTGTACTGCCAACAATAACATATTGCTTACATAAAAAAATGGATAAAATTAAAATAACCCCTCTTAAGTAGATAAGTTTACTGAATAATTTATTGCTAAATAGAGATTTCAAGATAACAGTTTCATGTCAATGTCAATTTTCAGCAGTTTTTCGGACAAATTGAGCATTTGAGCATCCCAAAATAGTGACTCGAAAACTACGCTACCTACATTACGACAGCACCTAATAAGTAGATATTTTTTAATATTATGCGTAATAACATTAGGAATATCACGTAAATAGCAATATAATCGCAATGTCACGACTGTCCTGTTATTTCATCTGTAATCACGCTGTAACGAATTGGCAATTATAAACGTGGAACTGAGTAGGTAACTGTAGAAATTATAGTTAAAAGCAGAAAAAAACTGCAAGTCCATCAACTTGAATACACCAAACTAAGAATATAGTATTCCCTAGTATCTTTCGACGAGATAGATACCCGGTAAATATAATTATAAAATACTTACTTTCAGTCGCGTAAGATTTCCATCTCGTGCAGCGTTGAAAACGACTGTTTTGAAATCCATGATGGTTCTCTTTGCTTCGTAAAAAACTCACAAAAACAGAATATCACTTCAGGAACAGCACTTTCTTCTGAATATAATCATTGAAAATACACTGTATCACGATAAAACAAAGCAACCAGTCAGTTTATTTCAAAACACTTCGACACTGCAAACCTGTGCTGCAAACTCAATCGCTCAACAAACAGCTGCAGCGCGACGACGATCTGCCAATTCTGCCACAATCACAAATTAGTGTCAAAATGTCTACAAGTGTCAAAATGCTACAAAAAATAACCATAGACAAAATTGTTTCACATTTTGCTTTTTAAATTGGTGACTGAGATTGGTATACGAGTCTTTTTGACGGATATCTTCTAAAAGGAGGTTCTCAATAATTCGTCTGTGTACAGGTTGGCTCCTTCACAGTATGCCAAAATGTTTTTTTAGAAGCCTCTCTCCAAGAGTTTTATTGAGCTAAACATAAATGCCCCGATGTTTGTTTAACTGATAGAATCCCGATGGCCCTCTGTAGGGTCGCGCGGTCGTGCGGTTAAATAATCATCATTATTGCTTCTAAATGAGGGCTAATATCGTCTTTTGAGCATTTCACTGTATGGGCTTTTCTTTTTTGGGCTGACGATCTGTCTTGTTTCACGACAAACCGGCCCTACAGAGGGCCACCGGGATTCTATCAATATTACTAAAAGGATTGCTTTTTCAAAAAGATAACAAGTAAAGCCGTGTGATTTGGTTGTGGTAGTTCGAATGGGGTTGATGCTTGCTGGAAGCTTCGCTACGAGAGAGGACTGATTATTTATTGTCACCTGAAATTAAAAGCGACCAGTCGACGATATATAGTACATACTAATTCCATAATGTCAAGACAATAAACTTAGCGGCAGCTCGCGGCAATGTTTTCAGCAAGGAACTCCACTGTAATTTTTATAGTAATAATATTGAGTGTTTTACGAAGTTAACTTCTTATTATGAGGGATGCGCTTAGGTAACCCGCGTAATTCAAAAATACTTACGTATTTTGCAATTTGTAGGTCATTGTCGGGTTGCATGTTGATTAATATGATTCGCGGTCGTAACAAATATGGGTTTCGATTTTCCTTAACTCGTATTTGAATAGTGCTGTGCTGCCACCAATGACGACCTTTCAGTTTACGATTTCTAAGATCACGTTCACACGGACGTAAAAATTTCGCGGCGGGATTTTATCGCGCACTGGATTTTCAGGTTTTCATTGTCGGTGTTGAACCCAGCATTGAGAATTCAACAGAGTGCATCCCAGCGCGTCGCTAAAACACAAAGTTGAATTTTCAACTCTCGGCGCTAAGCAGTACATTGAAGATCCAGGGCGCGAAAAAAACCCGTTGCGATATTTTTACGTCCATGCGAACGTGAACTTATGAACAGACTTTGATTTTGTAATTTTGATCGTTAATTAGTATTGCCAGTTATATTTATTGCCTCCTGCTCATCATAAATAACTACTACTTTTAAATTATTTCAATTTTAAATTCTCCTTGTTCCAAGAATATTATCTATCGAAAAGAATATTGCAGAATATTCTCGATCGGAAAACATTTTTGGTGAGAGAATATTCTCTCGACCCATCACTAGTTGCGTAGTTTAGAAGAAGAACAACGCGGACAGACAGACAGACAGACACGAAAAGTGACTTTTATTTTTAATAATATCTATCTTTACATAGTACAAAACAAAGTCGCTTGTCGTGTCTGTACGCTTAGATCTTATAAACTACGTAATGGATTTTAATGTGGTTCAATAGACAGAGCTGCAGAGTGATTCCAGAGGAAGGTTTATATGTATAATACATGCATATTATAGTAGAGAAAATCCGAGAATTTCCAGGATTTGTTATGTGATGTCGTAAAAAACATATTTTTGTGCATTTATATTACAAACGCTGGCTAAACCTTACGAGATAGATCAAAATAATGTACTAAGGAATTATATATCTTAAAAAGTATCTACAAAAAAATCCACGGTGGTTTAAGACTATCTCCTAAAGATAACCCACAGTAACCATTTTTACCTTTTACATATTACAAAAAATAATTGGTTATATACGAAGCTATTTTAAACAATACAGTATTAATCCTTATCCAATTAAATACGTTAGATACGTTGTGCACTTTATGCAAGATCAAAATTTCCCTTTACAGAATATTATTAAAATGAATATCTTAGAAGATATCACAGATTTAAAAGTGTAATATCTAACAATGGGGGTCGATATATACCACTTTGGGTATCATTGGGTAGTCATATTTAAGGTCCAGAAAGCCCAGCAGCAGCAGGCAAAAACCGCTGTAAACATTGTATATAAAGATATATACAATAGTATAATATAGTATTATATTAGTAGTATAGTCTAATCAGGTGAAAGATCTAAAGGTCAGGTGCGTAGTACTCGCAACCGGCGTGCGTGTATGACCAGCTGTATGAACGTAAACGAGGCGAAAGGAGTATGTAAGGATCGTTAGCAGGTGGCGTTCTGTAGTATCTGCCTACCCCCGTGGGAAGAAGTCGTGAGTTTATGTATGTCTGTATTGTCTTATATTATGATTACACTAGATAAGATTAGATAATCTTTTTCTTCTTCTTGTCAGTTTGGAGTGATTAATAATATTATCATTTATTTCATTATATAAATATAAACTATATTTTTAAATATTAGAATATAAAAAATATAAAAACATTTAAAAATATAAAAATAGTGGCCCACCGGTATCGGGAACACGGTCCAAGCTACCGGCGGTCAGGGCTCCAGAGAGAGGAACCTCCTAACAATGCGGGCCGTGTCCAGAAGTACCGCCTTCTGAATCAAGCCCTTGATCCAGCTGCCCAACGAGAGCTTCCTAAGGTGTTGGTCAAGGGTCTTGGCTATTAAGCCATTGGCTGTCACGACTATCGGTACAATGATCGCTGAGTCCACATCCTACATGTCGACAACCTCGCGAGCCAAGTCAAGATACTTGATTTGTTTATCTTTCTCAACTTTCACGAGTTTCCCGTCATGCGGGACCGTTATGTCAACAATCGTTTAAATTCGTAAAGTTTTAATCGATCCACCACCATTATATCAGGCTTATTGGCAACAATAGTTCTGTCAGTGATGATGGATCGATCCCTGTACAATGCGATATTTCCATTTTCGAGAACTGGGTCGGGCACATACTTGTAGTACGGCACTTCCGATTCTACAAGGTTGTATTTGAGAGTAAGTTGCTGATGGATAATCCTGGCTACAAGGTTGTGTCTATGCAAGTATTCTTCGTTAACTAGACTAGAACATCCGAAGATCATGTGTCTGATTGATTCACCCAGACGGTGGCATACCCGACAAATGTCAACCGTGCCGTCTTTCACAATAAATCTCCGGTAGTTGTTTGTCATCATAACTTTGTCCATAATTGCACAGACAAAACCTTCGGTTTCTCCAAAGAGGTCACCGACACGTAGCCAGGCTACGGACACTAGTTGATCTACATCAGGTCCATGTAGGGCCCGCAAAAGCGTCCGTCAAGCTCCTTACTCTGCCATACTTCCATGCGATCATTAGTGTCAAGCACTTTGACCACATCTCGATGCATCTCCACGTCGCGTCGGCCTCTAATAAATATTCCCTGAAACTGCATATCTCGCGATTGTGGAGGGTCTTGGTGTTTAAAAAGCCTCGACTTCTACATTTGCGCGGGACATACAGCCTCATTACCGATGACCGTGGGTGATGCATTCGATTTGCAGTCAGCAGTGTACGGACCTTCCTATCCAGGGCGTCGAGTTCGGTCTGAGTCCATTTGAGTATTAATATTATAATTATTATTATTATTAAATATATTGAATAATGTTTCTAGCCGTTCTGAAATACTTTGGCACGATCAAGCAATGCCCTCTATATATGTTTGTGGAAAAGCCACACGTTATCGATATGGTGGTTTTTAGCAATCGTGTGGTGCTGGTTTAAACTCAAACGGATCGCACAACGGATGTCGAAACCAACTACCAATCTAAAGAATATTAAAACATCAACTGATATTCTCGGTTTACTGAAAGAGGCCAAAAAAGTCTATGACTTATAAACCAGCAATGTACACCGTACAATATTACGATGTACAACAATTTCGAGAATGCCATTCTTGTGATGAATGATGATGGATGACATGACAGCCGAACAAAAATTACGGCGTGGATTTATGGTTAAAAAATTTGCGAAAATCTGTTGACTGTTTCTCGAAATACATGTTGTATTACAATTAACCGCGTTATTTGCATGGTGTTTGATAATTGTACATAAAAGTTGTAAATGTCAATATAATGACCGATAATTCAAAAGTTTCGAGGCAAAGTTTGTGCATATCATTGTCGTTAGCGCGTAAGTCGGGCTCTTCAGTGTTTGGTGTGTTATAGCAGTGGTGGACGGTGTTATAGGAGATGGTGCCGATGGTGTTAGCAAACGGATCAAAAGAGAACTATATTTGATTGTGTATACTGGAGATATTGCAGTAGATTTTTGTTAAGATGTATCCAACAGCTACGCGGCACCCGGCGGCCGCGGTAAGGGTTTGTGTTGTTTTTCTATCTTTCTCTGGCTTTCAACTAATTCTGTTATAGCAGAAGTTTAACTCTTCAAGTTGCTAGATGAAATAGATTCTGCTTAGACCCTATTATTGTTTGTCATTGTTTGTGCAGGGACCTCAGCCGCCAGCAGGACCTATCAAATTTACAATAGCAGACACACTAGAACGTATAAAAGAGGAATTCAACTTTTTGCAAGCTCAATACCATACGTAAGTATATGTTGAGTTCTTATTTACATTGCTAACCTATTCTAATTTGATCTGTTTTATCCTTAATCATTATCTTATCTTGAGATTAAGTTACAATTCATTGTTTACAGTTTGAAATTGGAATGTGAGAAACTGGCCAGTGAGAAGACGGAAATGCAGAGGCATTATGTTATGGTAATTAAACTTTTATGTGGCCGAAGATAAAGAAAGTTTATTTGTGAACAAATATCACTGTTAATTCAGAAATAAATAAGGATAGGAGAGAAACTAAGATAATAATTGTTCAAATATTGAATGTTTGGGCTAGATAACAATGTAGGCTAAGCTTAGTTGTGCTCTAACAGTAATTATTGAACATGTTGTGAAATTAAGTCAATATAGAAACTTTTGTCACTGATAAGCCGTATTAATTTATTGTTATAACCTATGTTGATAATAGTATCTTGATTATTTTGAGATATTTGAACTTATGTTGACTGAGTAAACTTAATTTTAACTGCAATACATGACACATACACTTTCCAATATGTTAAGTGGTTGCTAAATTATTTAGCACATAAGTGTCAAGAATTTACTCACATAGTCTTAAAAAATTACAATTATTTTATTGCTTGTTACCTAGTGTGTAACCAAGATTCTTAACCATTAACAATAACTTGGTATTTAAAATACAGAATACGTAGGCCAATTTTTATAAGGAAAATTAAAATAATAGCAATAATTATATGCCTATTATTGTGCAATAATGAAGCCAATTATTTGTTATACTTATATCAGTTGGATGAAATTATAGGGACATTAGTCTTGAATGATGTCAGACACTTAAGATGTGACCACTGAGGTACCACAACTACAAGAGTTTATTAATGGACTTATCGGGCCATCTACCAGTTCTTTTACTCATGTAAAGAATAATGTAAATAATTATTTCTATTTCTCTTACAGTATTATGAAATGTCTTATGGTCTCAATGTGGAGATGCATAAACAGGTAAATAACAAACTTAAATCAAAAAACTTACACTGTACTCATTCTATTTATGACAATAACCTAATAAACATATTTTTTTCATTTACAGACAGAAATAGCAAAGAGACTAAGTGCTATTATAGGGCAGGTGCTCCCGTTCCTAGCACAGGAGCATCAGCAACAGGTGGCATCTGCAGTGGAAAGAGCCAAACAAGTCACCATGTCTGAACTTAATGCCATTATTGGGGTAAGCTTACATGCCACAGTAGATAACTTACCTTAACTATAAAAAAATGCAACTAATTATAAAAAATATTTATTCATCTTAAAAGCTTGTATAGTGTTATGAATAATATCATTAATTTAGCCCATTAATTATTTTGCTTATTTATTTTATTTAGTTTTTATAAAACTAGGATAATTCGTTATCCACACATAAAATGTATGTATCGGTCTAAATGAATGCTATGGACTAGTTTCTAAATTTTTTTTTTTATATTTCATGCATATTATCCAAAATTATGTGTACAACAATGTTATTTTTTTATAGGCAAATTGCCAAAATTTTGGTTTACATATGAATTTTAGTAATATTTTGATGCAATTCCTAAAGAGAGAACATACCACTGCATCTGCTGCTGGTAAAAATGACTTTTTACCAAATATGCTTTTTTTCCTCACATCTGGAGCAATCAAGTTGTATTCAACTTTACAACATTTGTGCTGCTCTAGATTATGAACCCACAGACAAAGGCTCTTACTTTCTAATTCAGATAAAGCAATGACCGGCATTCAGCTGTCACCAAACTGAAAAGTGCAATTACTATTTAGTGAAGTTAGCTGCGTTTTTATTATAGAATAATTGCACAGTTCAGTTGCAGTTGTCATGCAGATTGCAATACATATTTACTGTTTTACTAAATTAGCACTAAAGAGTCATAGGTGATGCCTCAACATTCTACTTACTATAGAACACATTATTGCTGTAGAAAGTTAGGAGCAGTTATACTATTAGTGAGTCCGAGACAGCCTAGAAAATAATATGCTAAGTATACTGTTCCATTTTGATAGCCTATCCCATACATTTAAAAACATTGTATGTAGTAACGAAGAAGCATAGGTGATACGTCCACAAGACAGTTACGTTAGTGAGAGTAGGTTATTAACAACAGCATATATATTGTTAACGTTGTCCGCAGCAACAACAACAGCAGGGGCTGCAGCAACTGCTTGTAAGTCAAGATATACAGTGCTTGGTACATTGATATATGTTGTGATTAACATTTTGCATTATTTTATGTTGCCACTTTGATTTCTTTTCAAATAACATCACAAAATTTTTCTTGTTAGCTTTTGCATTGTCATCTCATTATGCATTTGTACTGTAGTATTCAGAGCTTACAAACATAATATCCAGTATTTTTTGTAAGGAATTCTGAGGAATGGAGTGGATTTTAATATTTTTGATAATTTAATCATTTTCACTGCATCTGAATAACCAAAGTGCTCAGTTTGTTCAGGTGAAAGTATATTCTAAAAGGGCCAGAAGATATTTCTTCAAGTATTTCAATGAACCAATTTAGCCTTTTTGTTTTATTTAACATCAATTATAATTATTATTTCATTATCATAACATAATATGGTACTCATGCATGGTTGATTTACGTGGTCTTCGAAATTGGTGATCACCTCTCTCATATTTTCAGAAATGGAACTGGCTCTTCATAATTCAACTTACAAAATGTTCTTAATAGTTAACAATATTCTAACAATCATGGCTTCAGACAGCTCAACATACAACTATTATCATAATAATCTTAGTCGTCATACACCTTAATTGCTGTAATGCCATCAAATGCAAAAATTAATCGCAATAAAGAGGTACCAATCAAGAGAATGCACAAGCTAACATAATCACAAACGGACGTTTAACATAAGTTATGTCACAGTAATTGGAAAAACTAATTGGACTTCAATGTTTTATAATCACACCTCCTAACTTCACGTTTTCATTGTATGCAAGCACACAAATCGCGCGTAGATGTTGCATCCAACATGCAATAATTAGTGCTTTATGATGTGTACGCCATTTTTATATTATACATTTGTTTTTTAATTTCTCATTATAATGACGAATGAGATTTACGCATCGTTGCTAGTAAACCAGTTTGTTTAGTTGTTTTGCTATCAACATGATTGAATCAATCTGTGTTCATATTCAACATGCTGGTAACAAAGTAGGTACGCGAAAATTATAATATCGTTGTTTTAATGCTATGTAAGTGTATCTATTTATAATTCTCATACCTAAACTTAATATAAAATTATACCCTTGAAGGAGTTTGTAAATGAAAATTAGCGTATTTAAGTGTAATTACTTTGTAATAAATTAATCAATTAGCTAGCACTAATTATTTTATTAGTAGTTTTTGCTGAGATTTTAATTAATTTCATGCGCACGCTTGTATCATTAATTGAAAATATACTTCCTGTGTCTAAAATAAAAAAAATGAATAGTGTGATCTAATAGATTGTTGCTTCACCTTTATCTATTTTATTACTCTATATTTATATGGTTATTATTTCACAGCCATTTGTGTTCATGGCATAATAGACGTAACTGCAAATAAGAAAGTGTATGTGTAGAGATTGTACAAAGTAGGGAATTCTAACTCACTAAACCTAAGGTCTGGAATGATGACTTTAATAAACCATACATATTAAGGTAGATTCTGAGTTCAATTCAAATAAAATATAGTTATTGTGGATTGGCTTCACAGTGGGAAGGCGTTATCACCATCACATCTTAGACTTGGGCCATATTATGAAAGGGAGAACCGTCATGTCTGTCCATTAATCGCATATTATCGTACCATATGGATCTGCATGATATATCTTGGGGACTATTGTTATTTATACTAAGCACTTGGAACTATTGACTTCAATCAGTTTAATAACAGTCTGGGTTAAACATAAAAGTAAACTTGAATCATACCATTGATCCCACCATAAACCAATTAAACTATCAGCAACTACGACATGTGGGGAGTTATCATGAATCCCACTGATTTCTGAAACCTTTATTGGTCCCCATTCTAACCCTTATCAGCAAATCTACTGTGGAATCTCAAGTTAATTGTTATGATTGATTGATTCAACAGCCAATGAAATTACTCCATGAGATTTGACAACCGAATCAATTAATTAGACACTGGCCCACATAATTTGAAGTCATCCCTAATCGGTAGTAAAGTCACGAGCATAAATACCTTATACTTACTCAAAATTCAAACTCGATTATCTTGTGAAATAACGTATGCAAACTTTGAGAAATATATAAATAAGACCCCTATTTCATAATAGTTTCGAAAATGCTATACTAGTAACAACATACAATTTCTATCAATACTTTAGGACATCGTTTTTGAATCTTGCGTAAATGTAAGGTATTAATTGTGCTCATGACTGTACAGTACATACATAAAGAATAATCTCGGAACATCAACCCACCTTACTAATACTCCGCAGAATACCCTTGCTTCTTACAATATAAATGTTTTTTGTAGCAGCAAATCCATGCGAGTGCGGGCCTGTCGCACGGCGTGGGGGGCGGGGGCCTGCTGGGCGCGGGCGGGCTGCTGTTCGCGCCCGGCGCCGGGCCCCCGCCCCCGCCGCACCTACCGCCGCCGGCGCATAAGGTGAGCCCTATTGTAATATTTTGATTGTTACAGTTTCATCTGATAGGACTATTGTTACAAATAAGCCCGATACAGTGACGCTAGATCGGCAAAAGACATGTTCTCGCATGATGGAAATATCGGGAAAGCCCTAAGTTCAATAAATTAGGTAACTTGACTTGGCACTTGTTTCACGACACGTGTTGACTCCACGATGACCGTTACTCTGGCGCCAAACATGCGCGGTGTGTGGCAAGAACACACATTGCACTTTGCCATCACGTCTTATAAAGTCTTCAAACAAGGTGTCCAACTGTTGAAGCTATGTCTGGTGCCAGTTATAAGGCCGTTAATTGTACACTTACTACTTGTAACTCTATTTTCATCCATCAGGTGGAGCTCCCTCCGCCCGCAGACATAAAGCCGCCCGTCCTGCCGGGCGGGCCAGCGCCTCCCCCACTGCTACCCGGTCAGCCCCCGTCGAGAGACGATGACCGACTCGGCTCTAGGGGACTACAACAGGTAGGTCATATTCACTTAATATCTTGATTTGTCATTCTATGTAGATGTGCCTAAGGGCCTTTTTCTATCACGTGCGTTTGCTCCCGCGTGCGTCCCTCACCCGCATGCGTGAGCTAAGCGCGTGTGATGCACACGCAAACTCGCCGCGTCCCGCGTGCGTGTGGCATGCATGACAGGAAAGTACCTACGTATGAAACGATAGGATGCGGGCGGCGCGCGTACGGGCCAGACATGCACGCGGACACAAACCTGCATAATGAGAAAAAGCCCTAAGTGCCGCCGTCCATTAAGAGTGATTAATCAACATTACTTTATGCTGCGCTGTGCTGTGCTTAGCTAAGCTAACTTTCTCTTGCTATGTTTTACCTACAATCAACTTTGAACGGCGCGAGGTGTGCTGTGCAGGGCAGCTCGATGCCACATGCATGTGTGCTAGTGCTAAGTGCGAGCGAGATTTTGAAGGCACATGTAACCCCTGGTGTTTCAATCAAAGCGTAGCCACACAAAGCACAGAGCATCATGTTTTGTTACCTCATTTTAGTCTATGAGGAGCGAACTAGGTAATTAGAACACACCACAACGCAGCATAGCTTAATGTTGATTAGTCACAGAAAAGGCTCACATTTTTTTAAATATTTTTGTGTTCTATGTCTTTGTATTTTATTGTGTATACGTAGATACTAAAATAAAAAACAAATTCGTCATTCCTGCTCCTAATAAAGCAAAGGCGCTCAGTATCCCCTCACGAGCGTGAACAGAAGTACCGGCCGCGTTCGCCGGTGGAACCTGAAGCTCTTGACGTGAAGCGACGGAAGGAGGAGAAGGTACTCGGCCATGTGAGTCTATGTAGTGTATGTGTCGGCTTCCAAAACATTCATGTTGCTTTTTGTGTTCTTTTTCTCTTCTTGTGTTTGATGTAGGCGGTTGTTGCTCGGTTTAGATGATATTTGGTGTAATGAGGGAGAATGTTAATACTTTGCTGAGATGTCTCGTATCGTGAGTGGACGGAAACACGTATGGTTGTCGCGTTTTAGCTTGGCAATAGCAGTAATTGACCCACCTACATTTTCTAGCATATTTTATTTCAAAAATTGAAATAAAGTCCGTTAACGTACTGAATCAATGTCTATCGTGCATAGCTATTCACAACGATTCGAGAGGCTTCCGAGTCAAAAATTACACATTTTCGGTTACCTGATTTGCCTAGTCCCCGACCGCAAATAGCCGTCGGAAGAATAGTGGTGGTCTATTTGGTTTAATGTGTCAACATTTTCGGGTTTCGGATTTGTGAACAGCGTTTAGAGGACTTTTTAGATAACATTGATTGATGTTCGATTCGGCACGGAAGCGTATCGAATGGTTGTGAATAGCTATGGTGATCTTCAACATGTTCCAGTAATGAAACGTCATACATAGTTTAACCGACTTTAATGTTTGGGTTCCTACGAAGAGATATTAGGAAAAGGAAAATGACAGCTGTTACATTGCTAAAATGCGACAGCTATAGTGGTCTCGTTTTTATTGCCCGGGGCGTGCCAAAAGAGCACTAGAAAATTGTTAACCTCGTTTTGACATATCCCACTGTCTTTTCCAGACAGAGAAGCAGTAAAAAAACAGTGGTTGTCGGAATTAAAATGCACCTTCTATTTCGGAGTATATACTCCGCCTTATTTTTTAGAGGATCTCAAAATAAATCCCAATCGTTCATTACCTATAAAACGTGTTATTTTTGCTAAATTTAAAAATCTAAGGTCTAATACAAGATTATCGTATTCATAATCATAACGCTTAAAACAAATGCAAATGATTATAACTCAGCAGAAACCGTCTGTTCCAACTGCTTGTTTACACAGATGCTTTACAAAATACGTTGCTGATAACGATGGCTGTAACAATACTTGTCAATTAATATTATTGCTGGTTCTTTATGAGAAAATGTTTTCAATACATTTATTAATTGTTTAATTACATTTCTAGGACAGCGACGCTGAAAAAAGTGACCAGGATCTTGTTGTTGATGTGGCCAATGAGGTAAGATGGTAACGATTGTGTATTCTTTAGTGTGCACAGTGTAAAGGATTTGGAGGCTGTGAATTGTATGACTTTGAGATGTTTTTCCTGTTTTCGTTTTCAGTGCATTGTGTCTAATTGATAGTTATTTTAATGAAGTGCACGTTTCTAAGATAATAGCTTGCATTCTATGCAGTGTGTGACTAGGGGAATGCTAATTACGCTTACAGATAATTTAGCAAATGTTAAAACCAAAAGCTATATTCATATTAAATGTAAATAGGTGTTCTTGATGAATATCAATTTACATTTAATAATTAAATATCTTTCTCTTTATAAACGGGATGATTTTTCGTAACTCGAAGTGCATCAGTCAGTTGCAAATTTGCATGCATCGATTTCTTCATGGTAGTAATGAATCATGCTGAGTTTTAATAGGGATCCCCAAAAATACTTCTAAGCATGTTGATAGAAAAGCAACATAAAATATATTATTTCAAATCACTATAAATCCTAAGGCAAAGGCCCTTGCTGCCGTGACTCCAATAAAAATACACACCCCTGATAAATAAAGTTTTTTCTACTCGTATACAATATTTCATGTTACAATTCCAACATTGTAGGAGGAGCGAGGGTCACCGAGCGTGCGCACGGACGGCGGCGAGCGAACAGAGAACGGTCCGCGACCTCCTTCCAGATCTGGCTCCTCCTCCAGTCGCTCCACGCCCAAGAGTTCTAAAGACGTGAGTTGGTTACTTTCGGACTTTTTCACTATTTATTAGAGCTAGTTCTATTAGGAACATATTTATTCCAAGTTAGAATTATTATGAATCGATCTTCAAAGTATTATTATTCTGTTGAAAGTTTGACAAGACAGACAGACAGTTTGACAGATTATTGTGTATTATTCATTGTTTTATAACATATTTCGGAACTCAAATGCTAAATTAAGATGTCTCACATTAACTTTTATCAAATTCAAGTGTCTAATATCAAGAAGTTATTGTGTCAGAAGACTTATAAATTTTGATTTTTGTAAGTGAAAAAGAAAAAGTATGCGTTTCGCTTTTGGGCGTAAACACCTTAGATGTCGTGCTAAACTGACGGAATTTTGACCGAGATGTGTTCAATTCGATTCGGCGACATCAGTTGATGCAAAAATACTTTCTTCTAATCGAACGTCCTTCCCCCTCATCGCGTCGGTCCGTCAAAACTTTTCACTCCAATACTTACCGCGTTGCCCCCAGGAGAAGCCCGGCACCCCGGGCGGCAAGCTGGCGCGCGCGCCGACGCCGACGGGCGCGGGCGGCGGGGGGGCCGCGGGCGGCGCGCGCGGCGCGTACGGCTTCCCCGCCTACGCCGCCTACCGCGCCGCCGCGCCCGCGCCGCCGCACCCCATGCACTACGACCAGCATCACAGAACCAACGGGATCGCGCCCGCCAAGCCGTGAGTACCTACATTTTGAATCTAGTATTTTTGAATTAGGAAGAAAGATGTCGTGACAATTTTTTTGAGTATGCTTAGATGGTTTGGTCATGTTGAGTGGACGATTGAAAGGCGACTAAAAAAAGTTTTGTTAGTTGTTTACAAGGCAGATTTAAATGGAAGCGCCGGTAGGGGGCGCCCTAGAAGAACATTATATTAGAAAGGTCAGGTGCATAGTACATAACCGCCGTGGTTGTATGACCAGATGTATGAACGTAAAAGAGTATATAAGGATCATAGCAGCTGGCATTCTGTAGTTTCTGCCTACCCCATGGGAAGAAGGAGTGAGTTTATATATGTATATATAAAGGTTACACATAAAGAAAAAAAACCACACAAACTCAAAAAGAACATGTTGGGGGAAAATTTGCGGATTGATGAGGACCTGTGTTGACGCCAAAAAATGTAGCATGAAATAATTTGACTCTTATAATCTAAAAGGCCTAGTACATAAAATCATAAATCTATAAAATGTTTAAGATTGTCATTATGAGAGCATTTCAGTCGCTTCCTATATCCATCCCTATCCCTCCCATAATGATTGAGAAAGAAGAGGACTTATTTCGGCACTCTTCGGCTAATGTCAGATCAGTTCGCAACCGTCATGGAAACAACATATCTACGAAGGACACTGCGCATCAGGACACCGCTAAAGTCACATACTCGCGATTACATGCGCGCGCGCGCAATTTCTGGAACTTTTATAACCGCTATAATGTATTGCTGCTAATACTGCAACTTATTATCTTTGAGTGAACATTAATTGTGAGAAAGATGAAAATGATTTCGTGCCGAACAATACACCGACCAATGAAGCGACGTGGAGCCAGCTAAACCGTCAACTTCAGTATTCCAAGTCAGTCCTTACCCCTTCCTCAGCGACGAATGCTCTCCTCGAACGCGTCACCTAATTAATAATGAACCCGCGCACAATACCTAAATCTCACCGCAAACGTTATATTAGCACTAGATAATTAATCCTCCAACTTGATTTTGATTCCCGGGTCGGGCAAAGTGTTATTGGGTATTTCTGTTAAAAGTTTTCAAAATAGCAACCAGAAGTCTGAATCTGTGCCCAGTTAGTAACAATATGCTCGCCCCTACCCTATTACATGGGTCTTAAACATAACTGGCGAAATGTAGGTGGCACTTTAGAGGCATCTGCCTAATACATATATAGGTGCCTATATTAGGTTTATTATATTTTTAGATCGATATCAATTACTCTAAACTACATTTTAGTGCCATTTTAGTAGAATTTAAAGATGAAAAATTCTATAAATATTAAGATTCTGAAGGAATGCTTACAACATAAATGATCGAAAATTGTTTGTTTTTTTTTCTTAAAAACAGCAGTTCAATACTCGAATTCAACATTTCAGATAATTTACATTCCAGCGCCACTTACTCAACTATCTACTTTAGCATTATGTATTCTAAGTTGATCTTAGAGTGACCATTTGTAATAAAAAGGTCGTATTTTTTTTGGTAGCAATGGAATTTAAGCTTTGTCTTGTATGACATAGAATTTGTTGTTTAAAAACTTGATAATTATTTCAGACAAGCCCTGTGCCCGATATGATTTCCCATAGGCAAAAATAACAAACTTTCATCCCTTATTTAACTCCATCGAGGGGTGATTTTCCAAAAATGCTTCCTTAGAGCTCACTTTCGCTATATTAGGAACGCTTGTGGAAATTTTGATGCTTTTAGACCTAGCGGTTTAGGCTGTGCATTGACTGTCAGTGAATGAATGAATGGATTAAAGATTTTTATTAAGTAGATTCTGAATTCAAATACAATGCTAATCTGCCGAACAATACATTGTCTCCATAATTAAATATAACTTTTTCTCATCAGTCAACTACAACATGTTCCAACCGACAGGGCCTACTCGTACCACTCGTGCGGTGGGCCCCTACAGGCCGTGGGCTTCCCCGCGGACGCACTGGGCGGGCCCGGCGTCCCGCGCGGGGCCCGGGCGGTGGCCGCGTTACCTCATGGCGAAGTAGTCTGTGCAGTGGCGTTGTCATTGTCCGGAAGCTCGAGACATGCGTATACAGGGGGGAAAGGATGTGTTAAGTTATGGGATATTAGCAACCCAGGGTCGCCGGCTGCGTTGGAGCCGTTGTCGCAGCTTGATTGTTTGGTGAGTTTATACTTATGTTTTTATTGTTTCTCAATATTTTAGGTGTGATGTTGTTCGCCCAGATTTTATTGATGACGAACAACAAAAAGCGAGACTTTTGAAAATACCAGCTAACTGTAAAAAATATTCAGAAAATTCAAAAAAGACAACACAATCTGTGCATCGAAAAACGCAGGTCGGCCTTATACAATGCGCCATTGTTTTATACCTCGAAATCATTAGCATGCTTTACACCCTGTTTCTGAATCACCTAGCAAAAAATTGTGCTAGATGGCCGAACTCATGTCTGTGATAGGCTAACTGAAATAACTACAGCAAATCATACGACTTGACACGAGCCTAGCCTCAGTATGATCTTTAAGCAAATTTTTGTCTGAATTCAGAAACCAAGTATAACCACTGAATACATATAAATAATGTATATAACTACCTTACAAGCATAACTAAACCCAAAAATTCTTAATATCAGCAAAGAGACAACTACATTCGCTCAGTCAAGCTGCTGCCGGACGGGCGCACGCTGATCGTGGGCGGCGAGGCGTCCAACCTGTCCATCTGGGACCTCGCGTCGCCCACGCCGCGCATGCGCGCAGAGCTCACGTCCTCCGCGCCTGCATGCTATGCGCTCGCCATCAGTCCGGACTCCAAGGTACCAAAAACTAAAACTAAATAAGTACAAAGTTAATGTTGTAATGACAAGCATGTAATTTGGTTTAAACTGGTTTTATTTATCATAATCATAGATTCTTTTCTATTTTGTAAATATGAGAACGTTGTAGGCCTTGTAGACTCATAGATGTTCGATATGTTGTTTTTTTTTGTTAAGTATATGGTATTTGTTGTCAGGCCTACACTGTCCTCATAATAAAACTGTAAATAGAAAACAAAGTTATAAGAAAAATTAAGAATAACCCTGGAGTTTCTTGCCGGCCCTTCTCCATAGGTAACAATCATTTGGAATCGTGCACCTAGCTTCTGACGATTCATAAGTGTAGGTTTAAGTGAAATAAAATATTTCTAAATGCTTAAGAATAATGGAGATACGAGAAATGGTCAATTATGCTTATTAAAATGTTGTTGTATTTAAAAAAAAGTATTATTCAACAGGTGTGCTTCAGCTGTTGTTCAGACGGCAACATAGCGGTATGGGATCTCCAGAACCAAACATTAGTTAGACAATTCCAAGGTATGTATAAATCAATTAAATTCAATTTTGTTTGGTAAAATATTAGAATGAAAATATGGAGGACTAAAATTTTAGGAAAGTAAGGCAGTGGTTCATGTACTGACTTGATTAGCATCTCTGAAAATTATGAAAATCACACCCATGACGAAAAATTCGCAAATTTTTTACCGCCGTCTTCGATTTAGATTATTTTTTCTCAGTTTTGGTATCAGCACTCCCAAAAATCCTAAAATGATGTGTATGTCCAGGTCACACGGACGGCGCGTCGTGCATAGACATCAGCGGTGACGGCACGCGGCTGTGGACGGGCGGGCTCGACAACACGGTGCGCTCGTGGGACTTGCGCGAGGGCAGGCAACTGCACCAGCACGACTTCTCCAGCCAGATATTCTCGCTCGGATACTGTCCTACGGGTCAGTTACATTATACTATCTCCTAAATAGCAACCCTGCAAGTCGAACAGACGATAGCATTAGGATATGGAACGTAATTGGATAGACCACTGCTTAAGCTCCTACTTAAGCAGTGGTCTACCCAACCACGTGGTCACCGTGGTCACTGTGAGTGACCCTAGTAATAATGAAATTAGGGCGCCACGCGAGAAGATCGCGTCACGATGAATCTGCGAGGGTAAGTGTATACCTCCTGGTATCTTTTACGACGGTTCTGGAGCCAGAAAATGTTGAATTTTCCCTTATTATCAATCTCTCTTTAAACATTTTAAACTCATCATCATTCTCTTACGTTTATCATAATTTATTTGGGGTCCGCGCAACATGTCTATTTCTTCCATACTTCTCCATTATTCGTCATCTCGGTACTCTACTCACCCCCTTTCTAGTTATATCAATTTTCACACAGTCGTTCTCCTCAATCCTCCGCATTACGTGCCCATACCATGACAACCGATTTCCACACAACTTTTCAGTGTTATTTTATTATCACACAAACAATTATTAATATTTCAACTTTTTTATCTTAGTTGTTAGCTCTGTTGATAAACGATATTAATTTCTGTATAAGGTTAAAAAAATAACGTACACGCCAAAAATAAATTATGTTTTAAAACTAGATGAGGTCAGGGTCTCTTATCTGACTACTCTAGACCGAAACAAACTCAGCAGTCAGTCTCTTTTTAAGTGAATCTTGTGGCCTCCTATAAGCGAAGGAGTATACCTACTTAAAACCTGATGTTCCCCATGATTTATGTGTCATGTATTGTGCTTATCTTTTATTGGAGTTCATAAATAAACAAAAATAAAATCCTGGAAAATCTTTTAAAAAGTAACCCCACGAAGTTGCTGCTTTTCTCCTTCGCATCACCTTTGGCTTCCTGATGTCTGACCCGCTGAAATAAACAACTTTAGCATAAATTTCTATACATTTCCTCTCTCATACAGGTTCGTGGCTAGCCGTGGGCATGGAGAACTCGCACGTAGAAGTTCTCCACGCAGGCAAGCCGGACCGCTATCAGCTACTATTGCACGAGTCGTGTGTGCTGTCCCTTAAGTTCGCGGCCGCCGGCAAGTGGTTCGTGTCCACGGGGAAGGATAACCTACTTAATGCGTGGCGCACGCCTTATGGAGCTAGTATATTCCAGGTATGTTATTAAGAATTTGAGATGTTGGTTGATTATTTTGTACAACAACCTGGCAGAAAAATAGTTACTGTGGAGTTTTTTGCCGGCTCTTTTCTATAAGGAACTACAAATTTTAGAAATATAATTGACGTTTAAGCAAAACTGAACAAACTTAAATGGCTTGTCATTTTTTTAATACAATATTATTATTATTTTTACGTCTCTTGACATTTCTCGGGACCCTGGGGTCTTGGACCTTTGGAAGGCGTACGAGAAGCCGAAGCCAACTCGCAGAGGCCCGTTAGACGTTTTTAATGAAATGACGCACCAACCGACGATTATTCCTGTTCGGACTATGCAAGTGCACCTTTGGACAACCCCCGGTTGGTGTAGGACTATATAGAAACACCGATATTGGAATATGTGTTTGGGTGGCTAAAGTGGAATGGATACCTAGAACTATGGAAAGACTATTGCCCCTGCCTGATCAATGTTTTATTATACACGGCAGAAATGGCAGGGGGTGACTTGCACACTCAACAATGGGCCCCCGGAAACTGTTGCTAGCATTTAGTGACATATTGACTATTAGTGACATGGGGGCATCATATCCTGAGGAGTGGAGAGGTATTTCACGGCTATCATAACAATCCCAGGGCCCGGAAGATGGTCAAGATCCCTACCAGCACTTACTGAAATACTTCGTTTCTGCCAGCACGTATGCTCTTGCGAATCTCCACCCCAGTCGGCCAATTAAGGCAAGAAAGAGGTGGATGATCTGTTCCACGTCAGTATTCACTCTAACCGGTCAATAAAGGCAAGCCAGGGTTGAGGAACAAGACTTCTCCCGCGAGATAGGGTCCGTGGGGTCGCTACTGCTGAACAGCTCGCCTGAAGTTGCCCTGCGGGTTTCTGTATTTTTCTTGGTCTGGCTTCTCACCCTAGACTTGTTCCAGCAAAGTAAACGCGCTCAAGCCCCACCACAACACCAACGTAGAGATACGACGGTGGGGTTTTATTATTATTAATATTGCAACCGTGCACCTACCTTCTGACGTTTCATAAATTCCCATGTAGGTTTATGAGAAATCAAATATTTTAAATTTGAATTTTGACATCAAGATTTGCTGACTTTGAGCTAAATCTTGACTTGAGTATCACCAAAAAATGATGTCGAATTTGAACTTTTACTGTGTCTTCTGCTAAGCTTGTATGCAGGGTGTATCAGAAATCCGAAATATCCTTTATAATAGTGGGTGCATAACAGAATAGCTCTATTGACAGAGAATTTAAATCCAAAAAATATTTATTTTGTGACAATATTCTCCAATATGCCAAGAGACTCAGATTGTCCAGACCATGTGGCATTCGACTTCTTAGATAAGCTTCTCATAATTTCCACAGTTTATCCTGAAACTGAAAATTGATAAAAATGTATTTTTATTTGCAGTCTAAGGAGTCGTCATCGGTGCTCAGTTGTGATATATCAGCAGACGATAAGTTCATAGTGACGGGTTCTGGTGACAAGAAGGCGACTGTCTACGAAGTGATGTACTGAAGTGTCAGTGTCAGTAATCTCATAAGTCATAGGCAATAAATGAACGTTGATCGAGGTCCAGTGCGAAGAGAGCGGTTTTATATCGAGGTTTAGTTGGCTGTATACATTGATACTGTTTTTATTAAGGAGAAATTAAAATTATTGTCCGACTTTGTCGGCGGGAGAAGTGGCTTCTATGGGGAAAGATAGCCAATATGAAGATGTTTATAGACAAAGCAGGCCTGTTATCGCAGGATACAATCCTCAGCAATGAACAGAACAGTATGTACTAAACGGAAAATCAAACAAGGTTCTCTCAATCTCTTGTGAACAACTTTCTTAGAGCTTAATTTAGAAGGAGAAATATTGACAGCAGTGTGAGAGGACTTACGTCTAGGACATTTTTTTTTCTTTAGTAAGATATTGTATGACTTCTTTGGCTATAAGCTTCTTGGTCAAAATATAGTAAGGCTTCAAAACAAACTCACAGTCTCTCTTTATAATGTTAGGTTAGAGTAGTGACCTTTGGGCAAGGTGCCCAGGTGTTGTGCCTGTGACGATCTGGACAATATAACCGGTCCAGTAGTGACGGTTTCATATCAATCAGAGTGTTGTCGTGAGTTCCTTGCTAATAAATGTTCCTGTTTATAACACATGGCTATATATTAGATGCCCCGCAATAAATTATGTATAGTTTCCTTTTTAGTGGAAAGCTTAAGAAAATAAACCAAGTATGTATTTTTCCGTCAATAAGTCGTATCTTTTTTTAAACAGTTTTCTTTTGTTTCGATAATGTTTTCGAACCTTCGAGGTAAACCCAAAATAATCTAGGTTAGGGTTCAAAATATTCAGGCATTTATAAAGACTTATTTTTTGATGATAACAAAGTAATCTAATTTGGCCCAGGACAGCCATGACGATCTCAAAATTTTCTTGTATTATAATTTAGTGTTGCAAGTTATTAATTAGTATTAAATTCAGCAATAACAAGACTTCCAAGCATTTTATTGTGTTATAGTAATTAACAATGTGTGCAGCCAACTAAAGGTGGTTGAATTAAGTGTAATTTTAATGTAACAAATAGATCAATGTTGCACCGTTAAACATGGATATTTTTAGTGTTATTATATATTTTTATAATGAAATAAGAAAATCATTTTTATTAATTTTTCAAGTTGAATCTTGTTTCGTGAATGGTCCATTTATTACGAGTATTTATTTTATTATTCTGATTTTTAAGTTCTTTCAGACTGATATTCTGAGTATAATGTGACGATTAATTTGATCATTATGCGTATCGTATTGTAAATTTTCGTCCTTATTATTGTTTTGATAATGAAGCGTTAATATACGCACACTTTGGCTTTGCATTTTGTCTCTATGCGGGGGCCCATGCCGGCCCCACTGATGTTCCTAATGTATGATAGTTAAGGGCGCCAACTCGTTTTGAGTACGAACAATGTACAAATACTGAAGGCCCTAACATTGGCTCCAAAATGGAGTGTTTGTGTATAAATAAAAAGATAGTGCCTGTTCAAACATTTCATATTGAGTAGAAAATCGTGCTTTACAATTTTAAGTGAACAAGTTTTTAATTATCAAAACAAATGAAGTTTCTTTAATAAATTGTTGACAATTTTAAGAAGTGGTGGGATATATGAGCGGTATTCGGAAGTGTTTTTTTTAGTGTCTGCTATTAGTTGGACGAAGTTAAGGGTATTTCCTTTTTTAAATGTGTTTCTCTGTGAACACGGACTGGGAAATTGGGGAATATTTGTTAAAAATTCAGAATTCAGACTGTTTTACTTTAGGAAAATATTACGAATTTTTTTTTCCAGTTAAATTCTTGCAATAATCTACTAAGAAATTTGTTTTCTATCTGACAGAATTTTTATATCAAAGTATATTTTATTGTACTTAAAGTTTATACAAATCGAATCTTTAAATATGAATTTCATTATTATAATGATCTGCAAATTGTGATATTATTTCTTCAATGACATTTAAGTATACCGAGTATGCGACACCGGATTGACTACAAACATCTAATTGTTATTTTTCTGCAAAATTGAATCGTATTATGTACTTTGATTATATTTATTATTTCGATAAAACGTGCTAGTTTTATTTCTTATCTTATTCCTCATATATATTTTACTATCCCAAAACTATTTTAACAAACTACAACAAGCGACTGAGCACTGTGCCAAAATAATGATCATGTGGAGCCCTGACACAGCCAGGAGTCGCGGCGGACGACATAGTATGGTGGGACGAAATGGCCGCACAAAACCAATATGCAATGTTTACCTAACAGTATAACTGGAGTTGTAGTTGCATCTAATAATGTTACTGGAGGCCGCCTAATGTAATTATTGGGTCGTTGGGTCAAAGCCTAGGTTAGTTAAATATGCTAGCTAAATGAATAATAATTATCCTATTTTAAACCGCATAATCTACATGAGTACCGTCTATGGGTAAGATCATAGGTAGAAGAAAGAACCACGGTAACAAGACTAAAGCTTAGACCATTTATACTAACTGGTCTAAGGATTTTGAAGGATATTGCTAATCCATTGCTACATATGTTCGAAAAAATTGTGTGCTCAACAACGTACATAACGCAATGAATGTTGTTAAACCGTCAAAATGAAAGTAATTGCTACTGTTAGTGTGTTACGCAGTTACCCCGCTGATTAGTATTTGCTAGGAAACAAAAGCGGCAATAGAAATATTATCACTTCAAAACGTAAGTCATATTTTAATAAACAGCTTATGATATCTGAATTTGTAAACAGCGGAGTAATTGCGTAACAAACTAACCATCTAACCTAAATGGTCTAAGGATTGGCCGCGATCAAAATTTTGTCGTAGTAGGTATGTTCGTGGTAAATTTTTTATCGACGTTTACATTTTCAGAACGGATCTTTTAATGTCGAATAATACATAATTATTCGTTTGACAAATGACAGAAATACTTTTTTTGACAGCCGATGTGTTGGCAATCAAAATAATTCTTGATTTGTTTACATTTTACAATAATAGTGCTAATTACTTCTGATTTTGCGGGAACGGCTTTAGTACTGTTGCTTTGTGCATAAGTGCATTAATTTCTAAGTTAGTTAAATAAAGCGTGAATCAAACAAAAATGTCTCAACCTAACCTATTGGACATAGTTCCTGATCAATTGTTTCAAGCCCATTACATTAGTGATATAGACCAAGTTCAAAAGAAATTGCAATATGAAATTGAAAGGAAAAGGGAGGAATTGCGGGCTATGGTCGGGTAAGTCTGTCTAATTAAAAACATCCGACAATATACCCAGTGGCGGATTTGCAGTCTTGGTCGCCCTAGGCCCATGTAGTAAGTACCAGCCGCGACTGTAGGAATGATATATTTACTGAATAATAATTATCAATTTCATATCAATCGTCAAACTTTGGAAATATTTAGGTACAGCAAGAGTTATTTCTTGTTATCATCAGTGATTTTTTTGTCACGATTGGCCGCCCCTACTAACTGGCTGCCCTAGGCCCGGGCCTACTGGGCCTTAGGGCAAATCTGCCACTGAATATACCTATGTAAACCGAGACGATCATTGCATAGTTTTGTTACTACTTCTCTTGCTTCTATGTATTTAATCAAAAGCAGCTTGTCACCTGCTTATCACAAGTTATGCAGTTGGTTATATACGTATCTACTTACTTTTATTTAAAACATGCATTTCCTGCTTTAGTCACCTTAATAGATTTATCATTTGAAAGGAACATTTAACACCTTGTAGTTGCTGTATAATAAATTTTCGTTAATACAAAACCAATCAAACAATTTCAGTGAGAGATATAGAGACTTGATCCATGCAGCAGACACCATTGAAGAGATGAAAGAGACCACCGGCAGTACTCTGAACCACATTGGTGATATGATGGCTGCTTGCAAAAACTTACACAACACACATTTGGTGGGCTTCAAGATTGATGACAAACCTAAAGCTCAGAGGTACTTGTAATCTAAACTTATTAACTACATACCAACATGAGAGAGAGGTTGACACCTACAGAAAAGAGTGGTTCCAAGCTCAATAAAAAACTTAAGCTTGTCAGACTAACACAAGATCAAGAGTAATCAAAGAAAGAGGGGCCAATGCTCTGCAAAAAGAAAACTCAGGCTAAAAATAATAAACTAAATAATAAAAATAACATACAAGTATACATAAATACACTTTATACAAATATTTCAAAATTTTATTTACAAGTACATATTTACAATAAAATAAATGGAATAACATACAACTTTTACTTCATACTTAAAATTTGTTCTGTTGTAGTTTTCAGTTCAATACAAACCCAGTGCATAGTTTGTCAGTCCAAGTGAAGCTGTTGATGGAAATCCCTGAAAAGATATGGACCAGTATCGAGACAGAGGACTATGTGAAAGCCACACAGTTGTTCATTATGGCCAGGCATGTAAATACTGGTAAGTTTAAAATAGAAATGCCTTGTTTTGGTAGATTCCAAAAAACTACTGCTACTGCGTGATCTTTAATAATGTAATTTGTTTGATCATACCTAATCCCAGGCTCCTAAACTGTGCCCAAAGGCCCATTTGACTTTCATCTCTCAGCACATTATATTTTGCGTGCCAATAGTGTTAGATTTGTGTCTATAACTATTCATTAGCATTTAACTTTTTTGGCCATATTTTTCCACTGCTGGGCAAAGCCTTTCCCACTGTCCTTCCTCCAGCATCTAGTTCAATAAACCTGAATTAGTTATGCACTGCTTGCGCTGTAGATTTGCTGTCAGTATGAACAATACTTATTCTGCAGAGTAGCAACCCCAAAAAAACTATCTAATATTTTTTTGACAGGTCTACAACTCCAAATAGGAGGCAAGAACGTAAAGCCAGGTATGCACTCACTGCAAAGACTGGTGCAGCAGCAGTGGAACTCTATAGCTAACTTCAACCAGACCATCATAGATGTGTGTCGACAGAAGCTGCAGGATGTAGAGATTAGTGTTGAGGTATTACTCAGTAACATTCATAGTTTCAATATAATGTCAGTCAAGCCCTTTTCAATACCAATTGTTCCCAGTCTACACAGATGTGGCTTAACACTAACATTTTGACATGAAACCTCCTGACCTCTGTCTGCATCATCTGCAGTGCATGTCGAATCCAATACAATTGCTTGCATATAATCTGATGTTCAATGTGTCCTTGGCTTTAGGAACATGGCATATAATGTAGCTTTCATCTGCCTATAGAACTCTGCAAATGCCAGTTGTTAAGTTGCTCCAATATTTTGAATCGGTCATTTTAGAAACAATACAAGGGTAGAGACGACAAAGCAACAATAAATTAAACTGCGTATATTTAATGACGTTCCCAGTCAGCATACGAAAATTCAATCAAATTTATATCCAATAGTTTGGCCATTATAGCAACTTCAAAGATTGGCAAAACTCATAGTCGGCTATTTAGTTTGTTTAAAAAATCACTTTTTTAATTTCGATGCTAGTATTTATTTTATAGTTCCAAAATACTCTAATGCATTAGTATTGCCAGTGTTTTCATTTATTATCGTATTGTTGCCTTCACATTATATAAGTCAAAGATTTTCAATAAAAAAATGAATACAGGTACAAATAAGATGTTTTATCGAAACATAAAGAAATTTAATAATAAACTGGTAGATAGCTAGTTTTTGGTACGAGGTTTTGTATATCAAACAGATTTTTGTAATTTCTGAAATGTTTAGGTGGACTGACTTATGGTATTTCTCAAATGACCGATTCAATTACCATTTATTCTAGTTAGCTTATCAAAACTGTTTATTTCTATTTCAGGTGGCCTGTTCCTGCCTCGTCAGCTTATACCTCCTAGACTCCCAGTCAATGGTAGAACTACTCAACACCCTGATAGGTTTGCACAGCAACAGTAGTCTCAAGTCTACGCTACAGTTTGATCTGGCACAGATCTTGGAGGGAGATGTCAAAGCACAGATTAAAGATAAAATTGTGAATGGAGTTAAAATTGTGTTGAAGACTGTTGTGTTGGTGTATTCTTGTTTTGTTGGTAAGTTATAAGTAACTTTTGAATTTTATTTTAAATTACCGACCCGCCCCTGCTTCGTACGGTTTGCGCCTTGACAAAACATCGATATTTCTATAAAATAAATGTTAGTTGAATAAAAATGTTCTTGTTTTTGTCGGTGAACATAGCTCTGAGATCTAGAGCAGATTGGAGAAATGGCAACAGAAGCTGGAGGATGTTGGCTTGAAAGCAGCAGAACCAAAACTGAATATATGCTGTGCGATTACGGCGGTCTCTCCAGTTCCAGCGCTTGATGGCGTGTTTTCCCAGTCTGCTCCGATTTTCGGTATCTCGGTTCACCCGTGTAAAGCGACGGCGAAGTAGATCAGACGGTTAAGCACAGAATTAACACTGGATGGATGAAATGGCGGCAGGTCACGGGAACAATCTGCGGCTCCCGCATTCCTCTTAAACTAAAGATATATAAAACAATAGTTAGACCTGCTATCTTGTATGGATCAGAATGTTGGGCAACAAAAGGAATGAATGAAAGGCAATTGCTTGCAGCTGAGATGAGAATGCTATAAGGGTTGTGTGGTGTTACACGAATGGATAGAATTAAATGAGTACCTACATAAGAGGAAGTCTGAAAGTGGCACCGGTAACTGAAAAGTTGTATGAAAATGTCGTGAGGAAAGTTTTGAGTATGAATGTCGATGGCTATAAGAGTAGGGGAAGACCAAAGAAATGATGGATGGACTGTGTGAATGATAATATGGCTAGAAAGGTGTTGACTACCGATACGACGACTAATAGAGAAGTGTGGAAGAAAAAACATGTTGCGTCGACTATAAATAAATTGCGACAACGGCAGGAGAATGATGAGTTGAATAAAATGTATCATAAACATAAACTTTCCGGAATAAATCCTCTAAATGATGATGAAAATCGCATCAAAATCCGTCGCGTATTTTAGGAGAACAATGCCGTCATACAGACAGACACGAAAGGTGACTTTAATCCAAACTAATATTATAAATTCGAACGTAACTCTGTCTATATGTTACCTTTTCACGCCTAACGCCTTTCCGTTCACCAATGAACGGATTTCGATAAAATTTGGCAAGCAGATAGATGGCTTCCTGGGGAAGGACATAGGATACTTTTTGTCCGGTAGCACGTTCTCGTGGTATAATTTCCGACATCCACGCGGGCGAAGCCACGGGCAGATGCTAGTTTATAATATGTATAGATATAGGTTATTGTAAGTTAAGTCGGCCTATCGCCAAAGTCGCGGGAAACACCTGGATGAGGGACGCACGGAACCGGGAAGTATGACAGAAAAAAGGGGAAGCCTATACCCATCAGTGGGCGATTCCGGGTTGAAATGATGATGACGATGACGACGACCCTTTGGTTTTTGAGTGTCATTCGTTTGTCTCGCACTTTGATTATGACTCTTATTGATATTAACATAAGGATTAAATTACAATTGACGACTAATGAAATGCAATAATTATATTGTGGCTGTAACTTTAGTTTCTTCTTAGTACCTAAAGTATAGACCTTATTTAAAACAAGTCTATTAACTTTTTTTCTATTACAGATGATGATGGTGGCGCTGTTCTAGCGAAGTTACAAGACTTATTCAAAAGAGATTCGCAACCTTTAATTGAACTAGTAAAGTTCAGTGACCCATCGTCTTTGAAACTACTGCCTCCTGCCATCTGTAATTATAGGTACGGTTGTAGTGAACGATTTCTATTATCCACGTTTTTCTGAAAATCGATATATCTGTAACGAAGTAGCCCGGAATTGATTATTGAAAGTGGACCTTCCCGGTCAAACACCGTTCGTTTTAATAACCTAGAATACCTATAAAAGCAAACTTAGCGAACTTCTACTAGTCAGCATCAAAACTTAAATCTAACGGGAAAACGGTCTTATATTAAAGAACAAAAAGTCCATATTTGTTTAGCAGTGGAAATTGTGCTGCAAAATCAAGGAACTGATGAAGCTACTTAGTATTCTTGGATTTATTTTTTTGATTTTTAAATGAAGAAATTTAATTTGTGGTGTTTTAATAACAATGAAAATTCAATGTTTACCAAAAAGCCTTACCCATTCCCTTTTCAAACTACCAGGCTATCATCAAACAAAGAAGTGCAGCCGCTAGCGAAGGCAGAGATAACGAAAGGTGTTCAGGACTGGAACGTGTGGGTGAAGTCCTTCATAGACACCAATGTGCAGATTTTGTTACAAAACATTACCAGGGTCAAAGTACTGCATGAGATTCGGGAAGAGGCTTTTAAGATCGGTATGTATGATTATTTTAAATAATTTATTTTAGCATCCCACTGGTGGGAAAAGATCTGTGAAGCGTTTCAGTCATAATTGCTTCGTTGCGAAAACTTGACGGCGTTATTCTCTCTGTATAGCTCCATCTTTTTCTTACACTGGAACAATGATGGCTTTGACACTTGACTATACGGCCCCTGGGCCGGCAGTCTCGACATTAGATGGTGACAAAAATCTGTCACTAAGTCGTATCGATGTCAAATTCCTTTAATAGATTTTCAACTTTATTTCCAAAGTATAAAGTTGAAAATCTATTAAAGAAATTTGATATCGATTGGACCGACTTTTGTCGGTTTCTATGTCGAGACTGCCGGCCCTGGAAACTTTTAAAATCGCAATTTAGTTCACCAAACATGACAATACAAATCATCTTATACAATACGACTTCATCTATGATTTCTTTTACAGAAACTCCCGAAAACTGGTCAACAATATGCACTTCTTTAGACATACCAGAGGTCCACGTATGGTGCCACTACTACCAACCTTTATTGACCTCTAGGGTCCAAGCAATCATAGACGGACGATGGGTCAAAGTATACGATGCATTCAAGACGCAACTCCTCATAGACCTGACTAAGGTATCCTCAGACAGCGAGGTGGAAAAGGAGGCGGATATCAATTGGTTTGTGTGGAAAGACCTTATTGGTGAGACGGTGATTGAGTCCAGGGGTGATGTTATTAAAGTCATGAATTCGTTGATGAAGGGTAAGTTAATGCACCTTTTTTAAATTATAAGTGCTTTATAATTTGGTTTTTATTACCCTGAGCGGATCATTACCGACCGACTACAAAAATTATATTGTTTTTACCCGCATTGAGAATTGTTTCTCTGCGGAAAATAGTAATGAAACGAGAAAAAAAAATGAATAGAATAGAAAAACACTTCTTCGATAGAGACAGCAACACTTCATTCGTTCTAAAGTCAAACTCCACTGCAAGTATATATATTTTTAAATTTCGTGATCGGTAATAGGCATTCTCATACGAGTTGTGACTTAGCCAATACTGATCATACTCATTAACTCCTGTCTTCTTGGTTTACCAAGCTAAAAGAAAATATTTCTTTCATGTATTTTTTTTTACTATAGGTCTGTATGTCATTAATAATTATGTCAATATTAGTATGTACTTAATGCAATTAACCAACACAGTAATCTTATGACTGAATAGGCTATTTATAATTAAGATAATAATATGAATTCAAATTCAAATTCTTTATTGCATCCATGGGTAGGTTTAGTTGTTACAGTATATAAGTAAGTTCCAGCATGAAACCCGGTTAGGGCACGGCAACATAATAATAATACCGCCGTATCTCTACGTTGACGTCGTGGTGGGGCTTGCGCGCCCCTGAGCTCTAGGTCTGTACTGGTAGAGTTTACTTTGCTGAAACAGGTCTAGGGTGAGGAGTCAGACCAAGAGAGATACAGGAACCCGCAGGGCAGCATGTGGCGAGCTGTTGGGCAGTAGCGACCCCACGGACCCTGTCTCCCGGGAGAAGTCTTGTTCCTCACCTCTGGCTTGCCTTTATTGGCCGGCTGGAGTGAACAATGACGAGGAACAGAGCTCCCACCTCTTTCTTGCCTTTATTGGCTGGCTTGAGTGGAGATTCGCAAGAGCAAACGTGCTCGGAGGAAGGAAGTATTTCAGTAAGTGCTGTTAGGGATCTTGACCATCTTCCGGGCTCTGGGATTGTTCTGATAGCCGTGGAATACCTCTCCACTCCTCAAGCACCTCAGGAAGTGTTGCCCCCTTGTCGCTAAGTCACTATGTGCTAGCGACGGTTTCCGGGGGCCCATTATTGAGTGTGCAAGTCACCCCCTGCCATTTTATCCGTGTATTTTATATATAAAACATTGGTCAGGCAGGGGCCATAGCCATTCCATAGTTCTTGGTAACCAGTCCATCTTAGCCACAGAAACCCATAGTCCAATGTCTTTTTTTTCCATATCCTGCAATAGTCCAACATCAACCGGGGGTTGTCCTTGGGTGCACTTGCACAGTGCATACAGGGATAATCAATCAATCAATCAATCAACTTTATTTTTCTCACCACAATATACATGAGTTATTTTTCATTGGTCAGATTCGACAATCGCCGGCTTGTGCTTCATTTCCTTTACTTATAGATTCTAACGGGCCTCTGCGAGATGGCTTCGGCCCCTTGTATGCCTACCAAAGGTCCGGGACCTCATGGTCCCGAGATATGCGAAAATCTTGAAAATAATAATTTTAACATAATAATAATAATAATTTTAACATAATAATAATAATAATTTAGAGGCCGACGTGGGGATGCATCGAGATGTGGTCAAAGTGGACAAGGGCCTCACCCCGCTCTCCTTGGCTAAAGTGAACTGGCGCAAGCCAGTAGTGCTTGACACTAATGATCGCATGGAAGTATGGCAGAGTAAGGAGCTTCACGGACGCTTTTTTCGGGCCCTACATGGACCCGATATAGATCAACTAGCGTACGTAGCCTGGCTGCGTTTCGGTGACCTCTTTCGAGAAACCGAAGGTTTTGTCTGTGCAATTATGGACGAAGTTATGATGACAAACAACTACCGGAGATTTATTGTGAAAGACGGCACGGTTGACATTTGTCGGGCATGCCACCGTCCGGGTGAATCAATCAGACACATTATCTCCGGATGTTCTAGTCTAGCTAACGAAGAATACTTGCATAGACACAACCTTGTAGCCAGGATTATCCATCAGCAACTTGCTCTCAAATACAGCCTTGTAGAATCGGAAGTGCCGTACTACAGGTATGTGCCCGACCCAGTTCTCGAAAATGGAAATATCACATTGTACTGGGATCGATCCATCATCACTGACAGGACTATTGTTGCCAATAAGCCTGATATAGTGGTGGTGGATCGATTAGAGCGGCGTGCAATGATAACGGTCCCACATGACGGGAACCTCGTGAAAGCCGAGAAAGATAAACAAATCAAATATCTTGACTTGGCTCGCGAGGTTTTCGACATGTGGGATGTGGACTCAGCGATCATTGTACCGATAGTCGTCACAGCCAATGGATTAATAGCCAAGAGCCTCGACCAACACCTGAGGAGGCTCTCGTTGGGCAGCTGGATCAAGGGCTTGATTCAGAAGGCGGTACTTTTGGACACGGCCCGAATTGTTAGGAGGTTTCTCTCTCTGGAGCCCTGACCGCCGGTAGCTTGGACCCTGTTCCCGATACCGGTGGGCCACTATTTTTTATATTTTTAAATGTTTTTATATTTTTATATTCTAATATTTAAAAATATAATTTATATGTATATATCTAAGAAATAAAGGAAATAATAATTTTAACATAATAATAATAATAATTTTAACATAATAATAATAATAATTTTAACATAATAATAATAATAATAAGGCAAGGCACAACGACTGTCGGATCAGGTGCGGGTCATCCAACGTAATTATATGTTGGATGACACTGTACTTGATCGCCTGCGAAGTGAAATGCAGAGTAGTCTTGTCATCGCCCCCCCGTCTCAGACCGTTGTAGTACTACCACAGTCTAACATAAGTCAAGAAGACGAGGAGAGTGATGACAGGACTACAAACGTAAGTACCCAGTGCAATGAGGAATTGAGGAGTGCTTTGGAGGATGCGATTCGAGAATATCGGTTCATATCGCCCGAACTTAGACCACGCTTACCTCGTTTGCCCATGCATAACAAAAATAGGGCGCTGGTGGTGGTACTGGATGCGCAGTTGTCAAATTATTTTGATGACTGCGTAGACCTCGCCGATACTCATTCGATTCTGTACTGCGCGGCTGTAGCGGCATGCCGTGTAGCTCACGTTAAATTTGCAATTGATTCGAAAGCTACACGACCGAAACCAGCCGTACCAGCTTGGCAGTTCAGAATTGAACGCCGTATTGGTGGGGCCAGAACGCTCATCGGCAAACTAATCTGCTTCAGGGAGGGCAATACTCGCCCTAGAGTGATGCGCTTTGTGAGACGCGCGTTCGCAGGGACTAATATCAGCCCTCAGGACTATATGTCCTGTGTCACAGAGCGCATCGACTTCCTGAAGGAGAAAGTGTATGCATGGGCGAACCGTATTCGTAGGTATAAGCGGCGAGTGGAGCGATACACTCAGAATTGCGCCTTCCAACGCGATCAAAGGTGGGTTTATAGGGGTTGGGAGCGACCGGTTCAAGATGTGGCTGACACGTGCCTACCAGATGATGATGCCATGTGTTCTTTCTGGCGTAATATCTGGTCGGTGCCTGTCAGTCACACCGAAGGCGATTGGGCTCGAAAAGTCGAGCGAGCCTGCGATCCAATACCAGAAATGGGGGCTATTACCATCTGCCCCCAATATGTAACTCTTGCAGTCCGTCTGCTGCCTAACTGGAAGTCTCCAGGGTCGGACGGACTGCAAAACTTTTGGATTAAATGGTTCGTAAGGTCGCACGCTCGCTTGGCGGCTCAGTACCAGACTGCTTTGGAGTCTGGTTCGCTACCCCAGTTCCTAACCACAGGAGTTACCCACCTGCTCCATAAATCAGGTAGCACTGCGGAACCCAAAAATTATAGACCGATCGCGTGTTTACCGACGGTCTATAAAGTTCTTACATCCATTTTGAGGGCTAAAATCAACAAACATATAGACACCAACTCTATCATGTCTCCTTCTCAAAATGGATGTAGGAACGGGTCCCGTGGTACGAAGGAGTTACTCCTCATTGATATGACCATTAGCCAACAAGTTCGTCGTTCTCGAAAGGATCTGTCGACATGTTGGATAGATTACAAGAAGGCCTCTGACTCGGTGCCACATACATGGCTCATGAGGGTGCTGGAGTTATATAAAATAGATGCAACTCTGCGCACCTTCCTGATGTCATGTATGGGGCAATGGAGAACAGTCCTTCACTATCCAGGATGTCGAAATGTCCAGAGGAATAGCGAACCGATAAGGATCGAGCAAGGCATATTTCAGGGTGATAGTTTGAGTCCGCTTTGGTTCTGCTTAGCCTTGAATCCTCTAAGCACACTGCTGGAAGATTCAGGTCTAGGCTATCGGCTGAGGAGAGGTGGCCAGGTTATATCTCACCTCCTCTACATGGATGACCTAAAACTGTTCGCCCCCAACAATTTGCAACTGATGGAACTACTGAAAGTAACTGAAATTTTCAGTAGCGCCATCAGAATGGAATGTAGTGTGGACAAATGTGCGGTCATGCATGTAAAGCGAGGGGAGATTGTGGAATCCGTCGGAACCCAACTCTCGGATTCCATAAACCTTAGAACCCTCTCTGCATCCGAAACCTATAAGTATTTGGGTATGTCGGAAGCATTGGGCATCAATGGTACTGACATGAAGCAATCGTTAAAGGAACGCTTCTTTGGCCGCCTGAAAAAAGTATTTAATAGTCTTCTATCAGGCGGAAACAAGGTACGCGCCTTTAACGGTTGGGTCATGCCGGTTTTGATGTACTCTTTTGGCATACTCAAATGGACTCAGACCGAACTCGACGCCCTGGATAGGAAGGTCCGTACACTGCTGACTGCAAATCGAATACATCACCCACGGTCATCGGTAATGAGGCTGTATATCCCGCGAAAATGTGGAGGTCGAGGCTTTTTAAATGCTAAGACCCCCCACAATCGCGAGATATGCAGTCTCAGGGAATATTTCTTAGAGGCCGACGTGGGGATGCATCGAGATGTGGTCAAAGTAGACAAGGGCCTTACCCCGCTCTTTTTGGCTAAAGAGAACTGGCGCAAGCCAGTAGTGTTTGACACTAATGATCGCATGGAAGTATGGCAGAGTAAGGAGCTTCACGGACGCTTTTTTCGGGCCCTACATGGACCCGATATAGATCAACTAGCGTCCGTAGCCTGGCTGCGTTTCGGTGACCTCTTTGGAGAAACCGAAGGTTTTGTCTGTGCAATTATGGACGAAGTTATGATGACAATCAACTACCGGAGATTTATTGTGAAAGACGGCACGGTTGACATTTGTCGGGCATGCCACCGTCCGGGTGAATCAATCAGACACATTATCTCCGGATGTTCTAGTCTAGCTAACGAAGAATACTTGCATAGACACAACCTTGTAGCCAGGTTTATCCATCAGCAACTTGCTCTCAAATACAGCCTTGTAGAATCGGAAGTGCCGTACTACAGGTATGTGCCCGACCCAGTTCTCGAAAATGGAAATATCACATTGTACTGGGATCGATCCATCATCACTGACAGGACTATTGTTGCCAATAAGCCTGATATAGTGGTGGTGGATCGATTAGAGCGGCGTGCAATGATTGTTGACATAACGGTCCCACATGACGGGAACCTCGTGAAAGCCGAGAAAGATAAACAAATCAAATATCTTGACTTGGCTCGCGAGGTTGTCGACATGTGGGATGTGGACTCAGCGATCATTGTACCGATAGTCGTGACAGCCAATGGATTAATAGCCAAGAGCCTCGACCAACACCTGAGGAGGCTCTCGTTGGGCAGCTGGATCAAGGGCTTGATTCAGAAGGCGGTACTTTTAGACACGGCCCGCATTGTTAGGAGGTTTCTCTCTCTGGAGCCCTGACCTGGACCTTGGACCCTGTTCCCGATACCGGTGGGCCACTATTTTTTATATTTTTAAATGTTTTTATATTTTTTTATATTCTAATATTGAAAAATATAATTTATATGTATATATATATGAAATAAAGGAAATAATAAGAATAACAGTATGTATGTGTGCGTTTCTGGACTATGCGGCTTAACCAAAGCTGGGGTTCTGTCTTGCATAGGGTCGTAGCATTATGCTGAGCGTTTACCGTTTTGCGTGAATGCGACGCATATTTTCCCCCAACTCGTTCTTTTTAGTGTTTGTGTGTTTTTTCTTTGCGTCATGTTTACCGCAAATAAATGTATTTTCTTTCTTTCTTTCTTTCTTTCTTTCTTTCTTCTACTATAATAAAATATGCAATTATTTATTTAGTTACCATATTTACTAAATATTTTGTTCTAGGTATTCTGCGACCGAGTAAAAGCATTTTTGTGTTAGGTATTCTTTTAATTTCTCGCTAAATTTATTAAATTTGGTTTCTTTTTTTATTTTCTCCGGTAATTTGTTGAAATCTTTTTTTGCCATATAATATGGGCTATGGTAAAGCATTTTTATCTGAGAGGGTGGAAGATGTAATCAATTTTTATTGCGTGTGTTTAAATTATGGATATCTTTTGTTTTTGGAAAAATATTGCTATTTTTAAATACAAATATCCAAAGGTTATGTATATACATAGAAGGTAAAGTTAGGAGTTTTAATTTAACAAATTATGGCTTACAGCTTTGGGTATTGTCAATATGGGCCAGTATTCTAACACATTTTTTTTGGATTATAAATACTTCACTTGCGTTGACGCTGTTTCCCCATAACATCACTCCATATCTTAGCCACGAGTTTGCGTAGGCGTAGTATGCCGATAGTGCTGTTTTTGTATCTGTGCTGTACTTCAGTTGAAACAAGGCGTAAGTAAATTTAGACAATTTTGATTTAACTGTTTCTATGTGCTTTTTCCAATTGAGATGTGTGTCTATGTTTATACCGAGTAAGCTAAATGTAGTTACTGAATCTATAGGCGTGTCATTAAAAATTACATGTGCACTTAGGGGGGGGGGGGGCTTTATACGATCTAAATTGCATCATTTTAGTTTTATTACAGTTTATTTCTAAATTGTGATCTTGTAGCCAAAGTGTTACTGTCCGGAGAGTATTTTGTAAGATTGTATTTGGGTCACAATTTTTGTCACATTTCACAAGTATGGAGATATCATTGGCAAGTAGTACTGGTAATATAGTTTGTTTATTTAGAATTTTTGTGAGGTCATTTATATATATTAAGAATAATATGCAACCTAGAACGCTGCCTTGAGGGATGGAGCATGTGAGATTTCTCATCTGGGATCTGACTGTTATTGTCTCCCTATTTTTAATATTGTGGTCTTCAACCTGGACTATTTGTTTCCTCTCGCTCAAATATGATTTAAACCAATTGTTAGCAGGGCCACGTATACCTGAACCGTAAAGCTTGGTGAGTAATATGCTATATGATACTTTATCATAGGCTTTTGACATATCGAGTAGCAGGCCTAATGCATACTTTTTGTCATTTATTTGTTGGAGAGCTGTTGGGACATATTTGTAGAATGCACATGTTGTGGATCTTGTTTTCCTGAAACCATTTTGACAGTCATCAAGAATATTGTATTTTTCTAAGAAAAAGTTTAGTCTGTTACACATAGCCTTTTCAAAAATCTTTGAAAAGGTCGGTAACAGCGCTATGGGTCTATAATTACTAGGGGTGTGAATATCATCTTTTTTGTGTATGGGTTTTACTAGGGAAATTTTTAGTAAGTCAGGAAATTCTCCAGACTCAAAGCTCTGGTTTATTAAGAATGTGAGTGGAGCTGACTATTCCTCTGCGCATTGTTTTACTAATATAGGGGATATGTCGTCTATTCCGCAGCTATGCTGTTTATTGTAGTAATTTTGACGATAGAGATTGTGGCGATGGAATGCAATTAGTTTCAATTACGTATAAATACATGATTTTCATAATTGATCATACTTATAGAATTTTCTAGGTAGATATTTTTGGTAATGACAGATTAATTTGACTTACTAGTTCGTTATCACCATAGAATGGGAAGCAGGAAAGCAAAGGACGGCAATTTTTTTTTTTGTTTTTTTTGCTTGAAGTACTATCATTTCAAAAACTATAGATACAGTACTCTGTATACGCTATCAATTAATTTTATTTACCTACATGCAGTTAAAGAATGTCCACTCAACAAACATGTGATAACCCACAGTAATTTCTCAGTATTGATAAGTTTAGTGCCGCAGGTAAGCTGTGCATGCGACACTGATCGATTATGACATTATAACTTTATCTTGTCTATGATACGGGTAACACAGTAATCTAGTAATTGTTTGTCAAAAATTATCGAAAATTGTTCTACATATTTAAAGGACTTACTATTTGATTATGGGCCTGATTTCTTGGAAATTCAACTTGTCGATAGTTATGTTTGTTGTTTGAATGATATAATTTTGTTGATCACGTCCGGTGTCCGGCAATCAGGGTCGAGAAGTTTCAGTGCTTGGTCACGTACTTACAAGACGGGGGCGCTTAAAAGGTCGCTGCCTGTTACGAAAAATCATTTAACTTGGTGTGTATTGGCACAATTTGTGGGGCATGTAAGACTGGGTTCTGCGCCTAGAATCTTAGAAACTCACGTTTCTGTAATCGGTACGCGCGTATCGATACGCGGAAAATTGGCTTTCTGGGCAAGAGCTGAAGTGGGTTGTTATGTAGGGTATTATTGTATCGCATAATACGTACACGTTGTGAGGGTATGTCGAGATACTTTTATAATAAATGCCAGTCTGTATTGAATCTCGGTGTTTCATTGTCACGAACATAACATTGGCGACGAGAAAATTATTAATTATCAATTTTTACGCGTGTGTTTAAAGTAATAATATGCCGATCGGAAAAGTCGAGGGTTTCCAAGTCGGAACCCAAAACTGGGAAACTTATGTTCGTCGAATTAAACAGTTTATAATGTTAAATGACATCGAAAAAAGCTTACACGTGGCTACGCTAGTGACGTTAGTAGGTCCGGAGTGTTACGACTTAATGTGCGATTTATGTTCGCCGGATCAGCCAGAGGATAAGACTTTCGATGTGCTCGTTAAATTAGTGAAAGATCATTTGGAACCCGAGAGATCAGAAATAGCCGAACGGCACATTTTCAGGCAGAGGAAGCAGCAGCAGGGTGAAAGCGTTCGTTCTTACTTACAAGGTTTGAAACATCTGGCTAAAACCTGCAATTTTGGTGCATCACTGGAGATAAACTTACGCGACCAGTTCGTATCGGGCCTGTACAGCGAGGACATGCGATCTAGGTTATTCGCCGAAAAGAATGTGGACTACAGGCGTGGTGTGGAGCTGGCGGTGGCTCTCGAAGCGGCGGAGCGGCACGCGTGCGTGGCGAGCGCCCCGGCTGCGGAGCCCGCGAGCGCAGGCCCCAACACCGGCGCGAGCGACGGCCTGCATCGAGTAGGGGGCGCGCGCCCGCGCAGCGTCCGCGCGGCGCCGGCGGCGGCGGCCGAGCGGCGCCCGTGCGCGCGATGTGGCAAGGCCGGTCACGTGGAGGGCAGGTGTCGTTACAAGCATTATTCGTGTGATAAGTGTGGTGAAAAAGGACATTTAAAATCGGTGTGCACTCGTATTGACAAGGATGGTAAATCCACTAAGAAGACAAACAAAGGTCAGTTCTATCTTGACAATTCTGTTACCGACTCCGATACTGATAACGATTGTAATTTCTATAATATGGGGCATACCAATCATAGTAGTAATTTAAATGAGTGTGAGGATGACGGTCCCTATTATATAAGGTTGAATGTCGAAGGTATATTTTTAAAGTTTGAGGTAGATACGGGAAGTAAGATATCGGCTATATCAAAAAAGTTTTACGAAAAGAGTTTTTTCAAGCTACCGCTAATTAGCAAAACATTAACATTCAAATCCTATACTGGAGACGTTATTCAAACACTCGGATATATACTGGTGACAGTTACTTATGACAATAAACAACATCCGTTAAAATTATACGTTATTCTTAATGGTGGGCCTCCGTTAATGGGGCGCACATGGATAAAACAGCTAAAATTAACAAGTTTCGATGCACTTAATGGTCACCATTATGCATCCGATGAGAATTCGTTAGCGAAAACACTCAAGTATGAATATCCTGAAGTTTTCGCTAAGGGACTGGGTACATTCAAGTCGCAGATCCGACTTCACTTAAATGACACGACTCCAGTATTTGTGAAGGCGCGGCCGTTGCCTCTGGCTCTGCGTGCGCGTGTCGAACAGGAACTCGATCGGCTACAGGGGGAAGGAGTTATATACAAAGTTGACAGATCAGATTATGGTACGCCTATAGTGCCAGTAGTCAAATCAAATGGTGACATCCGTATTTGCGGAGACTACAAAGTAACAATCAATTCACGATTGAAAGACTTTCATTACCCACTGCCACGGATCGAGGACCTGTTCGCAACATTGGGTGGAGGAGAACTGTTTACTAAGCTTGATTTGTCGAATGCTTTTCAACAATGTTTACTCGATGAAGCTTCAAGGCCGATGACGGCAATCACTACTCACGTCGGTACTTTTGTTTATAACCGTGTGCCGTTTGGTATTAAGTGCATACCCGAGAATTTCCAGAAGTTAATGGAAGAGACTTTGAGTGGCTTGCCGTTTACGGCTGTATTTGCAGACGATATTTGTATTAGCGGTAAAGGTGGGTCTTCACATATGTCAAATGTAAGGGCCGTATTACAAAGATTGAAGGAAAATGGCCTTCGGATTAATTATGGTAAATGCCAATTTTTTAAAGAATCTGTAACATATTTAGGTTATAGAATTGATAAACAAGGCCTACATACCGATGATAAAAAAATTAAAGCGATTGTAGCTGCTCCATCCCCATGTAACATTACGCAGTTAAGGAGTTTTTTAGGACTTGTAAACTTTTATTCAAAGTTTTGCGTAAATATGAGTGATGTTTTAAAACCTTTATATGATTTGTTAAAAAAAAGTGTTACATGGAATTGGGATAATAAATGTGAAAATGCATTTGTAAAAATTAAAAACGTCTTAAGTAGCTCTCCGGTGCTCGCACATTATGATCCAAATTTAAAACTTATACTGGCAGTAGATAGCAGCCCATACGGTTTGGGTGCAGTGTTGTTACAACGGTACGACGACGACAGCGAGCGGCCGCTTTGTTGTGCCTCACGTACGTTAAATACTGCGGAGTCCAACTATTCACAGTTGGACAAGGAGGCTTTGGCGATTGTATTCGGCGTGACTAAACATCACCAGTATTTATACGGACAACATTTCATTCTTAGAAGTGATCACCGCGCTTTAAGTTATATATTAGGCGACAATAAAGGCATACCAGTAACTGCTGCAAGCAGAATCCAAAGATATGCCATTAAATTAGCAGCATACGATTTTAAAATAGAATTTGTTAGATCGGAAAGGAATTGTTTCGCTGATGCCCTGTCACGCCTCCCTCTTAGCTCGACTAGTCAACGAGTACGAGAAGATGACGACGAATGTAGCTATCTAAACATTGTTGAAGAAAACTTTCCACTCAGCTTTAAGAATATTAAAACAGAGACGAATAAGGATTTACTTCTTAATAAAATAGTTGGATATACAATGTTCGGGTGGCCATTACAGGTTAGCATTGATCAAGAAAAACCTTATTTTAATAGGAAAGATTCATTACACTTAGATCACGGATGTTTAGTGTGGGGTTACAGGATTATTATACCTAAAGTATTACGTCAGTCAATATTGCAAGAAATTCACGAGGGACATCCGGGTATAGTCAAAATGAAACAGATAGCCCGCAATTATGTATGGTGGGAGACGTTAGATAATGATATTGAGCGTATTTGTAGTGAGTGCGCGGCGTGCGTGTCACAGCGCGCTCAACCTGCGCCAGCACCGTTGCACTCTTGGCCCTGGCCCGAGGAACCATGGTCACGTTTAAACGTTGATTTTTTGGGCCCTTTCCACAATCGATATTATTTAATAATAGTTGATGCTCACTCTAAGTGGATTGAAGTGGAGCGAGTGAGCACCACTTCAGCTACGGTCGTTATTGATAGTTTCAGAAGACTTTTTGCTCGTTTTGGCATTCCTAAAAAAATAGTAAGTGATAATGGACCGCCGTTTTCATCTGCGGAATTAGGTATGTATTTTAAGCGTAACGGCATAAAACATTTGCCCGTCGCACCATATCATCCCTCCAGTAATGGAGCCGCCGAGAACGCAGTACGCACTATAAAACGGGTTTTAAAGAAAGCATCACTAGAAAATGTAAATGATAACACTGCGCTAAGTAAGTTTCTGTTTATGTACCGAAATACGGAGCATAGCACCACGGGGCGCGAGCCAGCGGTGGCGATGTTCGGGCGCCGACTGCGCGGCAGACTAGACCTACTGCGGCCAGACACGGGTGAGCTGGTGCGCGATGCGCAGCTGGCGCACGAGCAGCGCGCGGCCGCGGCGCGTCCGCCTCTGCGGCAAGCAGGCATCGGGGACGTCGTAATCATGCGGGATTACTCGAAACATAGGCAAAAATGGGCAGAGGGTGAAGTGATGCGACGGTCAGGGCCGGTTACGTACGCGATTAAAACCAATGACGGACATCTTCATAAGCGTCATATTGATCAGTTGTTGCCAAAAAGCGTTAGAAAGCCTAGACGTTCTATTACGGGACCGAGTCCCAGTGCGAATATGGAGACAGTCGGACTTGAACCTGATGCATCCATTAAACCAACACAAAGCACTCCATCGGTGGACTCCCCGCTTAATACATCATACGAGGATAAAGGGAATTGCCCGACGGATGAGTTTACCGAACCTGGAGTCACGTCAGTTAAAAGTTCGCTACCGTCTACGTCATCGCCGATCAGTGTTAGTCGTTTACGCCGGAGAGCTGCCATAGATTGTGCTAAGAAGTTAAAGAGTACAAAATAACAATCACAGTAATTTTGTAATCTGTTATAATTATAAGAAATCCTTTATGTTGTATTTGTGGGTTGACGTACTTGTGCGTTTTTAATTGTAGTAATATTGGCGTTTATATTTTTGTGTAGAATTTCATACATAAGTTATACCTAAGTACGTGACCCTGTTTGATAATCTTCATAATAGTAACTAGCATTGTACAAGCGGTTTTGCCCGCGTTCAACATTATGTATGTGTATCCTTTAATAACGAACATGATTTGGACTTCACATTCATTTAAAATAAAAGTAGGAAGGACTAAAAATGTTAACTGACTAAAAATATTTATAGATTAAGAGAGAACAGTGTTATGTAGGGTATTATTGTATCGCATAATACGTACACGTTGTGAGGGTATGTCGAGATACTTTTATAATAAATGCCAGTCTGTATTGAATCTCGGTGTTTCATTGTCACGAACATAACATGGGTGATCGACGTATGAGCGAATAAGCTTACTCATGATTCGTCTATGTTTTTAGCCCACATGTCACCCACTAGGTACACGGACGTCTCCCCTTGAATCATGACTGCTAAAAAGTGACGGTATTTCCACTACTAATCCTCAAAAAGCCCTTAAACCAAAGACTATGGAACAGTGATCATAATCAGTGATTACGATAGCTGGGTTGGTGATTATTAATCACCGATTCCGATGTAAACCTGATGATATTATAATAAAGATCGTATCTCTCACGTATCGGTGTTGTCTAATCGTCATCAATGGGTACGCTGAGCGCCATTCATCATGACTAAGATCTCTGATCGGCGCCATCTGTATAGCTTATGTGCTATCTATCATCTTTGAAGATATACTAGATTATGCTGCAATGTTTTTCAATGAATGATTAGTCCATTGCTAACACAATCTTACGGAATTGATATGCAATTATTGATTGCCTGTAACGGTTACAGCGCAAGGTCAATCGCCAAAATAAGGTCCCTATTATTAGAATATTGTGTTTGCAAGGATGTATGAATATAGGTATCGCGGGTGAGGGTGGAACTTCTTTGGCCTATAAATAGTAAAAGGGCTAGCTGGATAGAAAAAAATTGAGCCGTCGCGGGACGCCTGGCAAATGTGAAACATCGGAACTATTTTGTATAGAAACTATAGCGCGGAGACGCGTCGCCACGGCTTGCGTCACCACGTAATTGGTTTTACCTGCGGCTATAGATGTTTCACATCAAAAAGAAAGCGACAAACACCCCGTAGTTTAGTAACGCTTTGGCTAATGCAGTCTCTAAGGTAGGTTTATAAGTAAACCTATTGACGTCGAAGTAACTACTAACGGTCAACCAGCTCGGTTATTTAACCAGTATCCGTATTATCCATAAATCGAATCTCTTCCTCTTTCTTGTAGGTATGGCCCGTCAAGACCGCGGCTACACACCGACTTTAGAAAAACTTTGCCAAAGCTTAGATGACGAACTCCAGAAACTTCTGGAAGACTTGAGGGTGTACCTGTACAAAGATAAGAAGAGTTTGGCTAATAAAGATAAGCTTCTGTTTGCGTACGAGGACGAGGATGATATCGATCAGATTTACAGCGATAAACATCTGATCGAGAAGTATTTGAGAGATGTCTCTGATAGCAATATACAGAGGTATGTTGGCTTTTTGCATGTGTAATTATTAGGTGTGATTAGATGACGTATCATTTAAGTTTGGTTCAGGTTTTCTAAGTATTTAGATTATGAAGATTATTCAAGCAAGTTCAAGAGTCACGATAATAAATTTTTAGTTGTTGGCAAAGTCGACCACACTTATTTCGTTTAAGTAATTTCATGTCATTTGATCTGATCTGGAGAGCCTTTTAACAACATTCTTCTCCACAGCATGCTACAATACATCAAGGCATGCTTCGAAGAACCCACCTTACAATCCACTGAATTACAAAAGAAAACAACTGCCATATACACCGCGCGTTTCACACAAGCGATTTCCACCCTTATGCCTCATCTGCGCAAGTGCTATATCCCCGAAGAGCGTGACAGTTTGGAGGTAATTATTATAGACGATAATGCCTTGAAAAGGTGGAATGATTTGTGTGTGGTGTTGAAGGAAAACTGTCAGTTCTGTTGGGGCAAGTGGGTAGATATCGTGATGGCCAAGGTTGAAGATTTGACTAAAGGTTTACCTCAAGCGTTTACTTTGGAAGCTAATATTGATTTTTTGATGATGGTAAGTTACTACATAACCTTATTAATGACTTTTAGGGTACATGCATGCACAAACACCAATCCTAAGTACTTATGGAAAAATTATAAATAAGACCTAATTTATCTTATTCCAAAAATATAAGTTTTTTTTGTTTTACTGTAGCAATGGGACGTCATAAAAATCACAGAAAAAGATGAAGAAGGGAATCCAGTAGAGTCAACAATAAAGGTGCCAGCAGGACCTTCCCTCAAACTGCAAGAGTACCTATACGCCACCAGCCGAATACTGGACGAAGTGGCCCCACACACCTTACCAATAGATACACACACGCTATTCATCGAAAGAGTAACAGCTATCACTTTCGATCACTATGAAAAAGCCATAAGAGAGAACGAGACAGATATAAATCAGAGGTGTGCGCTTCAACTATTGATGGATGTTCGGCATTTGACACTGTTGTTAGTTCCTAGAGAGAACAAGATATTTACGGAACAGTCGATAAAGATTTGTGAGTTTTTAAGACAGAAGATCGATCCGTTTGATTATGATGTGTTCTATAAATTTATACAGACCAGTTTGAAGAGATCAGTGCAAAGAGTTCAGGTTGGTACAAATTTATTTTAAAAATGTTTCAGATATTCCGAATATGCTATCGTTTCATGTTTTTTAGTTCGTTTTTCGCTAGTCGGGTCTTAATCTTGAGTTTTACTTATTTTAGTAATTAACATCAATCGATAATGAAACAATAACACATAATTTGTACCTAATCAACACGAGATGGCGCTAGTGGTATGAAATTAATATACCGTTAGTAACAATCGTTTGTTTTTTTTTTACCGCGTATTGGGATTTTAAAATACAGCCCAGGTGTTTATATGTTTCTACTGCCATTCCTCTTAGCGTGATTAGTCATTCATGAGTAACAAGAAAGAAGATCAGTCTATCGTTATCATTTGTAACCCCTATCCTGGAGATCCGCCAGAGAACCAAGGTAACCGACATAGCCCAAAGACTAAGCAAGCTGAAGTGGCAATGGGCTGGTCAAGTCTCTCCCAGAACCGGAGACCGCGTTTAGGTTAACGAAGTGTGGGGCGCCCGCCGGCCAGGTGGAGTTACGACTTACGAAAGGCGGCTGGAAAAGACTGGATGAAGAGAGCCGAAGATCGGTCTCAGTGGCATTCACTAGGAGAGGCCTACATCCAGCAGTGGACGAATATAGGCTGATGATGATCCTGGACAAAGATCACTCCCACATATTTCCACAGATCATAATAGTCAATATTTCCCTACAGACTCTCCAAGGTAGCTTGGTCCTTCACCATGGCCAACTGACTGCCTTGATCGGTACGAAACCGGTGCTATCAGGAGGTACAGGAGACAAGGCTTCTGCACTCCTGGCTTCTGGAGACTCTCACTGGTTCTCTTTACTGCCAGTTGCAGCCCCACCCAGTCATCTTAAGAAGCAGGATAAGCCTGTAAGTATTTTTGATAAGAAATGTGTGAATGTTTATTTTGGTACTTACATGAGTGGGTAGTTTGGTTGAAGAAATACTGGGGTACATTGAAACAGTCTCCGGCGGCGCGGCAATATTAAGATAAACGTCAGGCGCATAAAAGGCAATCTTCACGTTACCATCATATTGATAATATGTGGTGACATTTTGAAACGAAAGTTTGCAACAATAACAAAACAATAACAATCTTAAAATTTACTTTTACTTAGTTAAGAATGACGTTTAAATAATATTTGTACACCATAATATAATTATGTAAAAGTTAAGTTAAAGTAAAAATCGTTTATTTCAACATTAAAATTACAATATAGAGGTAGCGTTGGTGCCAAACTAGGCACCGTCACTATCTTGGGCACTATAAACAGGCTATATGTGGTATAATTAAGTAACAGAACTTATAAAACGAATAACAGCATACTACAAAACTACGTTCTTCCAAATAAATACATTTTGATTCTGATTGCGAACATGAAAAAAGATGTGCGTGGTAGTATATAAATTAAAAAAATATATGTACGCGTCGACTTGAGAACCGCCTCCTTTTTTTCGTCGGTTAAAAAATACGAGGGCATGAGTTGTATTGAACTTTGTAAGTACTATAGGTTGGGAGGTAGGGTATTTTTCTAAGAACGCGCACTTCTTTATTGTTTTTAATTGCCTAAAAATAAAAATAAATGAACTTTCTTAATTTATTGTTCAGAATGAAGATTTCTTCATACTGTGAGCTGGTATGAGTGATTTAAGTTTTTTACACTTATTATTCTAATTTTAGACACTAGTCAGTTAACCATTGTTCTTAGTTTCCTAGTTTTTTTTTCGCTTGTGAACGTGTACGCATTAATCAGTTTTTGTTTATACTAATAGTCAGAATGTTATTGAATGTTTTCTTTGTTAATATGTTAATATCTAATGAATTTGTAACGTACACGCTGGTATGTAAACACTGAAAACATAACAATTTGTCACTTTATGTCATCAAGAGTGATTGAGCGTTTGTTTGTTATAAAATTGATGCATAAAAAAAAAAAAAATATAAATAGTCCCGCGTTTTGTTGAATTGTGTCATATTATAACAATTGACTGTGTCAAACATACCTTGTTTGATTCTTATTATTTTATTTTTAAATAAATAATATTTCCTGTATATTTCAAAATATCTAGATTTTGAAATATACAGGAAATATTATTTATTTATTCACGCACTAGAACAAGTACCTTCAGATTGTGGGCTTCAAAAAAGATATCACTATATCAGTTATTTAAGCTAACTACCTAAGAGCATTTATAATGGCCCACAAATATTACCAACCATTATATCACAGTCACTTTGAATTGCGATCAAATAAAATAAAATAAACTTTTCCCTAACAAAACTGTCCTTTCCCAGGTAAAAAAGAAGCCCGTATCATCGAGCCCCAACAAGTCGAGGTCTGACATATCAGATCTGATGACGAACTCCTTGCCTATCAACTTCGCTAACGCGCGCTCCGGCGCAGCTTCGTTCTTTAACTCTATCTCCTCTGATTGGTTCAGCGGATCGTAATGTGGTTATTTATTATTTTAAAATTTATTACTATTTATGATTTTTTATTTTAGATCTTATTTGTGGTCAAATGGCTTGGAGTAGTGGCTGGGTGAGAAATAGGCAATGATATTGAGGCATCGCCTGTTCGGCTAGCGAGGATAATCTGAGATTAGTAACGAAGAGGTATTACAAGGAGTTGTAAGTAATTATAAGAAGTATAGATAATACAAATCACGAGCGCGCATCATGACTCTTCATGTTAGATAATAAGGTATAAATTAGAATGATTGTCGCGCGTTCGTGAAATGCAACATCTATGCCTAGGTCATTCTAAGGTTCATTCTAGTAGCGCCCGCTGCTATTATAACCCTATTATAACCTTAGGATTCGATAACATCAATACAGCTTTTTTTCATAAATGGCAGAAGAGTACCTACCAGGGTCATTAAATGCGGTAACGGTAATGAGCATTATTTAATCATAATTATAATGAGTACCTAGGACAGCTGTTTGCTGCTTCCCAAGTCATATTTGACTAATGCATTATCAAAATATTAAATGTATTTAAATGATTACTTGAATGTAATATAATCAAATAAGTTATTCATTCCATTGTTTTATTTATACCAGAATGAACCATTGTGATTCGCAGTGATTGAAGTAGACTCAACGATGCGAATCGCCGAACTGGTTTATAATGCAATAATGCAACGAGTAATGTATGCCGGATTGATATCAGGTAAAAAGGTAGTATGGAATTTTAAACAGGTGTCTGGGAAAAATTTACCACCTCCCTTCCTTTAGGTGTTATAAAAAGACGATTTTATGATCCACAGGCCTACTTACAAATCTCTTAAAACTGGTGAGTAGGTTTAAAGTCGGTTGCGCCATTTCTGCTTCCCAGCTAAAGGACTAGGAAGTGGTGAAGGGCGGGCGTTTTGGGGGACTGTCTCATGTAATTTTGACGTTCAGATTGGGCTGATTTTCAGCCTAGTTTGAATAATTTACTTTTGATTTTGGTTTTGAAGGTAGTTATTATCAACTGGGTAATATCTACACAACTATATGAAAATTACTAATAATGCTGCAGCTGTTTTATTTTCCTCTTGAAATAGTTATTTCTAGATGCAGAGATCATTATGTTTTTAACGGGTAGGTTTTGGTAACTAAAGACGAAATTCAACTATAAATAATTTTATTAATAAAAAATCAGTACAACAATCAAATCAGATCTTAAATTTAAATAAGTACTAATATACCTAATTAACTACAACTTGTCTTCACTCTCCTTGATTTCTACGGCTTTTCTGCCTAGGTACCTGCTGAGGTTATCACTGTACGTATAACGATCCCCTAAACCTGTGGGGTAGATGCCAGTATGATAGTTATAAGGTGTTGAAGCAGGCCGGTCCGTATAAGTGTTGTATGGGGTCCGACGCGGGAAGGCGAGTTCCGGGAAATCGGCACGGTTGTAGTCAAATCCTCGGTTGTAGGGGTTGGGGCGGTAACCTGGTAGACAAAAAGGTGATGAAAAATTTGCTTTGTTCTTAGTACTTAAGTAAAAAAGAGTTGTGGGTGATGAATTTTTTACTTTGCATTCCCTACTATGAACCCGGTCATCGTCTTTCTCTCGTCTCAAATGATTAGTATTCGATGTAGCACGTCAAAGGTATGCGATATAAGCCACTATTATATAGTATTTAAGAGCGGTGCAATATAAGCTGATCATAAAATTCATGGAATCCATTGTCTGTACCTAGCATGTTGTTTAAATAGATATATTATTTAAGAATATTAAAAAATCGAACACCACAACTAACTGTCATCTAGTTTAACCTAACCTCACCTAACATTTAATAATGAAAATGAGGTCTTTATTCTAGTAGAACAATTTCTATGAAAACTTAATGGACATTGTTCTACAAAAGTCGGGTCGCAATCTCGCGTCGCGCCTGTCTGTGGGAGCCTTAAGACATGCAATTTATTTGAATGATATCTAACGATTTGTTTAAAAAACTTTAAGTTATTTGAACTAACTGGACTTAATTGCTATAATCAAAGTACAGCTACCTATATTATTGAACTCGACACACTAAAATATTCTCACCATTTAAGTATGTCAAATCATTTTTAACGTCAAAATATAAAACCGCTATGATTGAGCGTGCAAATGATTTACTTTTTACAAGAAATACGAAGATAATGTTTATTATATCGTGTAACGTGTAACTTATAAAGTGCGATGGCCGTAGAGGTTATTGACTCCATAAGTAGGTAGGTACCTACGTGATCGTTTTCCACGAATACACCTCATCTTTTGTCAGAGAATCTATTTGAGGAATGTTAGTGCTTATACGATATACCTTTGTATTTTTTAACTATACCTATCCCTTTATTGATAAAGTTGTGGTTCATCGATACTGAATGCAAAATCAGTTGAGCTCCTTAAGTTCTGAGTTGAGTTGCACGATTACTGACAAATGCGTGCACTGACTGGACAGGTCCACTCAATCTGTGTGGTTTTTCCTCAAAATACCATTTCAGACACAAATCTATATGGTCTTCACATGATCTGACCAAGATTATGTCTGGACTTTAAAAGAGACTGTGACCTCTGAGTTTGTTTCGGCTTTTCTTCTCAGAGTAGTCAGGTAGGAAACGCCGACCTCATCTAGTTTTTAAAATATGATTGACGTGTAAAAGTGTTTGTTCAAACCTACTTACAGAAATAAAATCATTTATTATTTATCATTTAGCATTTAGTTTCGAATTACGCTTTTTTTTTCTGTATTTTTTTCATAAATAATGACACTTTTATACGTCAATTTTTCGGTCAATGTTGTAGAATTACTTAGATGGCGCAGGCATTTCCTAGCTATCTGATCCCTGAGAAGAAATGCCGAAACAAAGTCTATCTCACATAAGGTAGGTACGCCCGCAGAGAGTACATTTTATATATTTTTTATAATTTTTTTTTAAATATATTTTTTTATTGGGTATGCCTACCTACCTATAAAATAATCTACTATAAACTATCTTATATATTCAGTAAACCGTGCTTACCGCTGCTGCCATATCCGGGATATCTTTGTCCGAATCCGCTTGGGTAGCCACCGGCGCCGCTGCCGTATCCTCCTGTACCTACGTATTCAGATTATAATTCGTGATTAATTGGTTTAAGACTAATTCTTTAGCATCATTGGCTTTGTTCTAATTCGATAACAGATAAATGACGGTCATTTTCAGTGAGTAGTATTTGTGGACAGATTTTATAATTGTTTCTTTATAATAGGTACCTACTGTCATACCTGAAATGTTAAGTAAATCACTAAGGGCCCGTTGTTTGATCACTAATCAAACATACTAATAGTTAAAATGCGTTAGTTAAACTAACAATTTGTTAAAAATGACAGAAGTATGTTGTTTGACAAATGGTTAAGCTATATACAGTTAAAAAAATTGACAATTTGCTATAAAAGTTAACCATGCGCAGACAGAGTAGTTAAACTTTGACGGCTATTGACTGTTGTCAAGTGAGTAATTGTTAAATTGACTAATGGTCATGTTTAACAATGTGGCCTTTTTTAACAAATTTTTAGTTTAACTAACGCATTTTAACTATTAGTATGTTTGATTAGTGATCAAACAACGGGCCCTTAGTAACGAAATTTCTTCAGTAGGTACAGCTATTGTAGAAACGATGGTTGGATTTTGTGAAAAAATAATATAGCTAGAAAGGAGGTGATTTTTGAGATTTCGGCTAATGGAAATGGCTATGGAAGCAAACATGCTGCGCCCACCCCCAATAAATTGGGATAGGTGCAGGGGGATCATGAGGTATTGTAGGTTGGCCTTCAATGACTGTGAATATACTAACCTCCGAATCCACTAGGGTAACCACCCTGTCCTGCGCCCGGATATGCCCCAAATCCAGGTATGCCACCGCCGTATTTTTGATTTCCTCCGTATCCTTGCCCGTATCCTGGATAACCACCGTATCCTTGCCCATAGCCTCCTTGTGCACCTCCGTAGCCACCATTATAGCCGTTGTTACCCTGATTATAACCACCCTGGTTATAAGCACCCTGGTTATACCCGCCCTGGTTATAACCCTGCAATCCGGGTCTTAGCAGCCCATAGCCTCCAGTATTCCGGCTCTGGCCATCTATGATGTCATTGCTTGTGTCCCCCACTTTTTGAGCGATGGTCACGGCCACAGAACATGACAGCAAAATAATGTTCTAAAAAAGAGAAGAAAAAAACATAATTAACGATCGCTGCGTTTAATCACCTTGATTTAATCAGATTCGTTTATAAAACGACGGAGATGATAAAATAACTGGGACAAGTGATGCTTGTAGGGTATATTGGGCATTTAATTTATAAGTAAAGAAACCACCATAATGAGACTGCCTAAAATAGTCAGAATAGTCAGGCACACTCAGGTATTTACCTATGTTTCAGTTCACACCTACGAGGTGCATTCAATAAGTACCTAGCCTCATCGCCAGAGGGCGCTGTAGTTTCAAAAGAGTTTTACCACAGTGTAGCACATTCTTTTTTAATTCTTTTTTCAAATTTTCATTCCAATCCCTTCATTTGTTTTAATTTGACAACTTATGGAAGCGAACGTGTCGATCGGTTTTACAAAAATGGAAAAAGAGCAATATCGTTCGGTGATTCGATTCCTATTTTTGGAAGGGAAAACGCGCATCGAAATCAAAGAGCGCTTGGATGCTGTGTACGGTGACTCTTCTCCATCGATGGCCACCGTCAAGAATTGGTTCAACGAGTTTGCACGTGGCCGTACGTCGGTTTTTGATGAACCACGTCCAGGTGCACCGAAAACAGCTGCTACGGAGGAAAACATTAAAAAAATCCATGATCTCGTATTGGCAGATCGCCGATTGAAGGTTCGGGAGCTAGCTGAGACTGTAGGCATTTCAGAAGGAACAGTGCATCATATTCTTCACGAGGAACTCGGCATGAGAAAGCTGTCGGCGCGATGGGTGCCGCGTTTACTCACACCAGAAAACAAGCGCAACCGTGAGACCACATCGGAGACGTGTTTGGCGCTGTTTAAGATGAATCCAGTGGAGTTTTTGCGTCGTTTTGTGACCGTCGATGAAACCTGGATCCACTGGTACACACCAGAGACCAAGGAGCAATCAAAACAATGGATCCAGACCGGGGAACGTGCTCCAAAGAAGGCGAAAACTGTAAAATCGGCCGGAAAAGTTATGGCCACCGTTTTCTGGGATTCACAAGGTGTGATCTACATCGATTACCTCGAGAAGGGTAAAACAATTACAGGGCTTTACTATGCCGATTTATTAGGCCGATTCGACGCCGAATTAAAGAAAAAACGACCCCATCTGGCGAAGAAAAAAGTGCTGTTTCACCACGACAACGCACCGGTTCACACGTCTGCCGTTGCCATGGCCAAATTGGTCGAATTACGCTACGAATTGCTGCCCCATCCACCGTATTCTCCAGATTTGGCCCCTTGTGACTTCTTTCTGTTTCCTAATCTGAAAAAATCACTCGCCGGGAATAGATATGGATCGAATGAGGAGGTCATCGCCGCCACGGAGGCCTATTTTGCAGAGTTTGACAAAAACTATTTTTCGGACGGGTTAAAAAAGTTGGAGCATCGCTGGGCTAAGTGTATCGAACTAAAAGGAGACTATGTTGAAAAATAAATTGCCACTTTTCCAAAATTTTCGTTTACTTTTTGTAGGCTAAGTATTTATTGAATGACCCTCGTACCTATGGTAAATGGAGCCCATAGTCAGCTTATCTAGCGTAGATACCTGAACTCATCGAGCATGTTCCTAATGTTAATACCTAATACTTAATGCAGGGCGTTGTTAGGTTAGGTTAGTCATAATTTTATTGCTGAACTAGCTTTTGCCCGCGGCTTCGCCCGCGCAGAGGTTGGAAATTATCCCACGAGAACTTACTACCGGGATAAGACGTATCTTACGTGTTAATACAGGGTATAACCTATCGGTGTTCCAAATTCCATCCAAATCCGTTTAGTAGTTGTCGCGTGAAAGAGTAACAAAAATCCATCCATCTATCCTCATAAATTTTCACATTTGTAATATTAGTAGGATTAATTTGTATGATGATAAATATTTCAAAATTAGATTTTTATTTTGTTTCCCTCTTTTCATCATCTGCAATATCGGTACCCAAAACACATTGCCCCTCCAGTAAATTCATTCGTAACTGAGAACAAAGGCACATTGCTCAATGTACCGAGCAATTTAAACTAAACTTAACAATGCATGTCCTCACACTCCTCTTCGTTAAGTTTTCGTGTACCTAATTGAGGCTAACTTCGTTTACAGAGATGTTCTTTGTTTCCTGTCTAACAAAGTTTTTTGGATTACCATGGTTCCAGATTAACAAAATAACATCATAACATTACGCCTGTATTCCCCGAAAGGTTAATCAGAGATGTACCTATAGTTCACCCATGTAATAGAGGGCGACCCTATTGCCATCAACCAGGCAGAAAACCAGACTCAGGTTGCTACTGAGAAATTCCTGATGGAAAACATATGAACACTGTCCGCCCGCCCTGGGAATCGATACCAGAACCTCATGCTTAGCAGAACCGCTTGCGACCACTAGACCAAAGCGGCAGGAGGTAGGATTAAAAATAGGTACATAAGTTATACCATCGCTATCTGCCAGTGCATTAAAAGGCACACCGGGACCGAGGTCTAATAGTTATTTTGGAACACACAAGGTGTAAAGCAAGTAATTTTTGAACACATAAGCTGCAAAGCAAATAACATTATCGGCCACTGAAGCTTTCAAGAATATCTACTTATAAGATTTACCAACACAATAATTGTGAAGACCTAAAATATTTATCAAATAGGTATCGTGTGCCTTAATTTATGAAACTCGAGGAACAAAAGACGATGATGAAAATCTTATTTTTGTTCATTGGAAATCTCACTGTAACAATTACTTATCGAATCCTATCCTACTCATATTATAAATGTGAAAGTTTGTGAGGATGGATGGATGTTTGTTATTCTTTCACGCAAAAACTACTGAACGGATTTGGATGGAATTTGGAACACAGATAGTTTATAACCTGGATTAACATGTAAGATACTGTTTATCCTGGTGGTGAGTTCCCGTGGGATAATTTCAGACCTCCACGCGGGCGAAACCGCGGGCAAAAGCTAGTAGGTATCCTAATCCTCAGGGGTATACTAGTACACTACACAGTATACTACCTACTCTGTACCTCCTCACGACCTCCACCTCCCCAAGTACTGACTTGGGGAGGTGATTATTAGGTAGGTACATTTGTAAATCATATCTACGAGTATCATTCCTCTATCCACAAGTGTTGTTTTTTCAGTAGGTAATCGTTTCTGCATGCATTGGCGACGCAACTTATTATTATGCTAACAGGTGGTTCGTTTATAAATAATAGATATGATCAATAAGGTAAAGCGTTAGTGAGAACAAAGACTAATTGGATGTGATAATATTGTAGACTGTAGATTTGTAGACCTTTTCTATTTTGTTGAGTACCTACCTGTTAGTTTATCACTGGCCTACACTGTCCTCCCGTACCTATTAACACTAATTTGAAAACATTGTAACAGCCACTTATTTTTAAAAGAGTAACCGTGGAGTTTCTTTTCGGCTCTTCTCCTTATAAAACGACTAATTGGCACCGTGCACCTAGCTTCTAACGTTTCATAAATTCCCATGTAGGTTAATGTGAAATTAAATATTTTGATTTTGATTTTTTGATTTATTGAAATAGTTATGCCTATTTGAGTGATGAATCTGAGGTACCTTTTGGTATTGGTACCTACCAAACTACTAGTATCCGATTGTGTTTTGGTCCTTCCTGTGGTCTTTTGTCCCGGGATAAATTCGTATCACAAATGGGTTCCTATGTTCGTTTTAATGCCATACCTAGGTAATTAGGTACATGGGTTGTTTAGTAACTTGGACCTACATTTTTTAAAGGCAACAATATAATTTGAGCCTACCATTCTTTATTCCATGTCTGCCACTTGCTTTATTTATTTATTTAAACTTCTCGCACATAAAAACATACAAAGGTGGACTTAATGCCTTAGGCCTTACTTTCTTCTTGCTCTCGCCCAACTTGCTTTTGTTCCGAGATTAGCAGTTCACTTTGCAGGTACCGCCTACGATGAGTGTCAATAATTCAACAAACTAGGCGCCTTTCCTACTTAATATAATCTAATTTAACTAGCCTGTGCTGTCCCACTGCAGGACAAAGGCCTCCCTCTCACTTTTCCACACAATTCTGTCTTTTGCTGGCCAGTCCTTTCGGTCGGAGTCAAGCTCGTCCTGCCATCTTCGTGTTGGCCTGCCGCGATGACGTCGTGCGCTTAGGACTCAATCTGAGCTTCGTTTAGCCCAATTCTCATCTTCTACCACCTACTTAATACCGTGTATCATATTTTTTTGTTTAATCGTAAACATCAATGGACTTGAACTTGTTTGAAGGTAATCTACCTACTTAGTCACTGGTATAAAATTGAAACTAATAATAGAAAGATATAATCAAACATAACTTTTCTATTAAAATGTATAAATTTGGATAATGCCGACTTATCTTAGAATCTGAAAGAATACGCCTGGCGCCTTAAGTGATAGGCAAGCGCCATACATAAGTAATGATAAGTTTACATGGGTTCTGAAATATCTAGTTATCAGGTAAACATATACCTACTTCTACTATTTCGTAGAATGGAATAGTTGCCTGCCTCAACACCTACCTACCTGCAGTGACGTTTGTCATACATTAGGTAGGCCCGAGTGACTACGTGTTATTACGTAAAAAAAAACAAGCGTCGGCGGAATTATCACAGTTACATGTCAGTCCCGAACTATAATGTATTACAATCTAATTACTAGATATTTCAAAAAGATAATCCTATCAAGATTGAATACCCAATTCGGAAACGGATAGCATCTTAACAATCCCTAAGATAGAAGTGATAGGTTATCTCTGAAATCTAATAACCGCTCTAATTATCTTAGATTTTAGATTGCATGTACGTTCTTGATTCATGAATTGTTTATTTAGGCATACGTAGTTTTAAAATAAAACAACTTAATTACATATTATTATTGTGGTGAAATGAAAACCCTAAGCGCTAATGTGGGAATTGTAATTACGAGTATTAAATAATATATTTTTTAATTATTTGTATTTTTTATTTATTAAGTTTTTATAGCTTTCCTATTCTGTTAAGTATGTAACAATGTGCCAGGTTGTATTTTTTAAATATAGGTAAAAATAAATGGCCCTACACACTGCCAGCGAAGATACCTTTGCCGATATCTGATATGCAAAGTAATACCTTGTTTTTTTTTATTTGTCTATCTTCTCGTAGGCACTGGCCGAAAATATTAAAAAAGTTTATAATATGGTATTTTTTTTTAAACTTTTTTTCGCTTGTTTCCCGAAACTATTTAGTATTTTCCGGAGGACTCAATTCATAAAAAAAGAGAACTATATTCACTGCACTATTTTAAATAAATTAAAAAGAACACTCACCAAGATATTCATGATCACTGCGATCCGCACCACACTGTGATCTGTTTAAAAATGATCATGATCTGTTGATCTCAGCATTTATATTCTCACTTCTGTGTGGTTTTTGTCTCATACAAAGACGGATAGTCAGTTTTAATTAATGCGGTTGTAAAAATATTTGTACACAATGTTTGGGATCGATATAACGGATGTTACGTGCAAAATTGATGGATTAGTGGTGCGTCTACATAGAATAAGTATATCGTTAATCTGAATAAGGATTAATTAAAAAAATGTTATTTATAGGTACCTAGGTACCTACTTGAAAAGCAAATGATCATTATTCTCCTGCCCTTATCCTATTTATTTGGGACCGGCGCAACATGTATTTTTCTTTCATAGGTACCTACCTACTTCTGTATTAGTCGTCAACTCGGTAGTCACCCGCTTTTTAGCCATATGCCTAGAAAGGGGGTGATTCTTTTGCTGCAGGCTTAGCACGAGCACCGTTTTGTCGACGGAAGAGTAGACAAAAATGACGTTCCATGTAGACAGTACGACTGCAGCAAAGTAAAAAGAAACTCACTCTTTTACATAATTCGACTCAGAATTGTTTGTTTTGACATAGGATTTTTTTTTTCTGTTTGATTCTCAATTTTTACTGATATTAAGTCACGTCTATAAAGATAACTACAACAATTTTTCTCAAAGTGTCGAAGTACCGTATTTTGGAACAAAAAAATAGTACAGTAATATTGGCCTTAACCATTTCCTTGGTAATGGGGCGGATTCTCTTGTCACAAATACCTATAAACTAGACTAAAAATCTTCAAATTGTTTTTTTCTTTTATTTTGCATATATCTCGAAAATGGTGTGTCCCATAGCAAAAATAATGAAAATTACAACCCCCTTTAAAATACCCCGAAACCCCTCAAACTCAACATATAATTTTTCACATTTTCCGTACAAAACCAGTTTTTTTTTCCATTCCATTTTTATATTTTGTGACCGTCAAGTAAAAAGTTTTTACTGTCTTTAACATGGCGATTACAAAATCAAATTGTCTTCACTACCTTAGACAAGTGTCAGTTGACAGTGTGATTTTGACAGTTTGGGGTAGAAAACTTTCTTCTGAAATAGTCTACATAAAAGGACTTAGACAACGATCAGTAGAAACGAAAGACAAAATGACAGATTGTAGAAGGATTTCTACGGTGCGATGTCAAAAATGGAGAAACGATATGTCACTTTGTATAGAAATAGCTGTGTTTATTCTTCGTAGAAATAGAAAGCGTCATGCTAAGCCTGCTGGGGCCACACCAACGGGAATGCCTTGATTATCGCGATGATCGACATTAACCGTAGGTGTAGCCAGCACTTATCGCGATAATTTGACAAGGATAGGTATTCACATTGCTCTTTTGACGTAAGGCAATAACTCGTGTGGCCGTATTTTTTGGCACATCAAAGAGAATTATTGCGTTGAAGCGGTCACACTACGTTTGTCATTCTGCACCGTGAGCGCGACGGGACTAAAGAAATTTAAGAAAGGAACATTAGCGCCAATTTTATCGCCAATTAAATGAGCATTGACGTTGACCGTTCCAAGTGTTGCCACTCAATTTATCGCATTAATTATCGGAATAATTAGCGTGTGGTTTACGGTGATGATGGGGATTGAAGTTGACCGTTGGTGTGGCCCCAGCCTTTCACATAGACCATCCATCGTCTCTTTGGTCTTCCCCTACTCTTAATATTTTATTGCCATAATAAGACCGTTAAAATGATCTTATAACGTGTAGGTATCTAAGTATTAATAAAAGGTCTTTCTCAATTTAATCGCATTAGCGATAAGACCAATTAACACAGTAATACCTATATCATGACTTATTCGACTAAATAATATCATTTTTCACTGGAAATAGAATTCCTTGACCGACACAAATTCTGTGAAAGAGACTGCAATAAAAAATCACCTTCTTTAATTTATAGGAATTTTAGAATTATTTGCTGATAAAAATAACTATGGGTGTATTTACCTACGTAGGTACTTATATCATTATATTGTTATAAATAGATAATTATTAGGTATTGCGATGATGTGTATCTGGAATGATAAAAAAAAACAATATAATAATTACCTACGGTTCATATTATTTTGAACGGGATCTTTGTCACTTTCGTTCTTCCTGCGTGTTTGTTGATGATGTCTTACACTTGAAATCATTAACGAAGAACGAATGGAGGAAATAAATAGAAAAGTTAGCAAGTGATTCCACAATTATCTTAGGAAGTTACTTTCTTGTTCAGTTACTGATATTAGAACCAAATTAAGAGCGGGTTGGTTTATTTATCCAGTAATTTTTTTCAAGAACAGATATGATTTTGATTATGATTGCGATATAGGTACCTACTTAATTTAATAGTTAGGTAAATAAGATAAAAAAATAGTCAAACATGTGATTTTACAGTGATTTCCTTGTGTAAAAACATATTTTACTACTGTATTGAAACAAATGCGTTCTTTTAAAATAAAAATGGCAATGGCAACTCATAAAGATAAGTAATTTAAAAAAAAAACTGGAAAAAGGAACGTGATTCAAATTTTTGACAGATAGCAAAAATTGGCGGTGTTTTGTTTTGAACGCTATTTCATTTGTTTTTTTCTTTAGATATTGAAAGTTTTTAATTAATCAGGTTGATAGTTGTGAGAATTAAATAAAGTTACTTGGTAAGTGTTTATTTGTTATCTAAGTGTGGTAGTACAACTTTTCACGTTGACTTTATAACTAAAATTACCGATGTAGTACCTAATAGAGAAAAGCGGCAATCGCCAGTCTATTCACCAAGGTTGGTGATATCTACGGCAATGGATCTCGTAAAGAGGTCCATGTTCATAGTGGAAGGTTTGCCCTACAATAAGTACAAAATAGGTATCTATCTGATATCATCGAGCATGATATCTTAATCACATAGATTTTCAATGTAGGCATATCGTAGATAATCAATTGACTGGCCAATTAGCCATCATGGGCCATTGTGTGCACGACACATTATAACCCTAGCTAACGTTTATTTGTAGGTATTGGAATGGCGACTTACATGGTGAAGCGAAAGTTCAAATTGATGTGCCTCAATGAATAGGTACAAACGGTGAACCAGTTACGACCGAATTCCTCCAGGGTAGCACAATTATTATAAGGTAAGTGCGTTTATGATTATGGTCGATTGCCGGATTGTTTTCCTAATAATCGTGAGTTTTAGCGATGCTTTATTTGCTTACCATGTCTGGCTAAAGCTTTGAAACCAATTTGGTCAGATCGTCGTACCTACATATAGGGACGGACGTCGTGTTTCTAAAGATTCATAGGACTCTTAAGCTAAACTAACTACGAAGAATAGGTATGCTTAAAGGTTCCCGCAGGCAGACGCGACGCGACAGCGCGACGCGACTCTTGTAGAACAACAATTTCCATGAAGTTTTCATAGAAATTGTTCTACTAGAGTCGCGTCGCACTTTACGCGTTTACGCTTATTAGCAAAGATACGAGAGCGAATAACATAGTTAGTACCTAATTTTTACTTTCTGATAATCACACACAACGATCATCGATATAGCGGTAATAAGTTCCGTATTTAACATAACAGATGTCGCTACGCAATACAAATATACTAAATGATAAATGAGTGATAATGACTTTTAGATACTATAGTTATCAACGTCGTCAATAGCCCCCCCCTATAAATTATGTTTCAAGCGTTGTGTGGGACCCCGCCGCGCCCCCCAGCTAGATGGACTAACGACCTTAAATAAGGTGGCTAGGAGAGACTGGATACAGGATTTTTTGTCGCAGCATGGGAGGGGCCAATGTCCAGCAATGGACTGCGATAAACGGAGTTGAATGTGTTTCTAGTAGCGGTATAAGGTATTTAGGTATGTTATGGGTCTTTGTAACCTGAATTAAATGATTTATTATTATTACCTTTATCCACTAATTAGATATACCTACATATAAATTACATTTATAAATAGGTACTTCAGTATAAAAAAATATAAAATACCAACATATTATTTACTAGCTTCTGCCCGCGGCTTCACCCGTGGATGTCGGAACTAAGTAACTTAAGAAAAGCTAAGTTTCCCATACTTACTTTCTTCTTTCTTACTTTAAGAGGGTGACCCTTTTAGGACTGTAGCGGCATCTACAACGCCACATGCGAGCTACGCGTCAGACTGACGTCACGCAAAATCCTGCATCGCGCAATCAGAGTTTACCGCGCAACTAGCATATATACAACATCCCGACATCAAACGTTGGGCAGTTGCCCACTAGACACAAGACCCGTCTGGTCGGAGGATCCTCCCTTTTCCATAGAGTATGAGTGAACTTTACACCCTGTTCCTCATACCTCTATACTGGTGACCCCGAACGTCAGCGCAGCCTTCGTGCAAGTACATCAGCGTGACATATACTTCAAACCTCTATAGGACTATTTTTATAGGGGATGAAAGACTTTTTGTCTGAGAAATAATTCTAAAAGGTGTCACCCCCTTTTAGGATTATTTTTGAGACAAAAAGTAGCTTATGTCCTTCCCTAGGATGCCATCTATCTCCTTGCCAAATTTTATCGAAATCGGTTCAGGCGTGAAAAGGTAACATACAGACAAGAGTTACTTTCGAATTTATAATATTAGTACGGATATATTAAGTATTGCGATGGACATCATTTCTCGTTCATTATATACATATATTGCGAATAATTGCCATACTTGCTTGCTGGTATAAGGTAAGTAGGATGGTACCTATCCTTTTAAAATACAGTCTTCTTCCACGACGTACATAGCGGCAATAATTGCCAGATACCTTTTGTGCTTTTCCTATATTACGTAATGAACCTTCGGTATCATAGGCCACACGTCAGTAGTAACAAAACCAGTATAATCTGGCTGGGGCAGCCAAGCCCAATTTCCAAGTGTTACCACAGACGTGCGTTCAACTGTACCTAAGTTAACACGAGTCCGTGTTCTGACTATACACATTAGCCCAGTTAGGATTCCCTATAAGTCTACTATACCCCACAAACGTACGCAATAATAACCCATTATGATAATGCATCAACAACAATGACAATAATAAAATGTGAATATCTTATTCGAGCCTTGCGCCACCGATTATCCTTGGACGGAATGGTCACAATACTCTAGTCAGCTATTCATTCTGCCTTAAAAGTTATAGTATTGTTGAGTCATATTTATTATGTCCTAACGGTGGCTTCCGGATCATTCATTTGTATACGTAGTAATTAAAAGTGACTACAAAGGAAGGTAAGGAACTTTGTAAAAATTTGGTTTGAATAGAACATATGTACATCGCGGTAGTAGAACGTAGAATGCGTCAAAGATGAAAAATGGTTAAGGCGCTACCCCGAGCAAAACGTTGTGATAGTGCGTTATTCAGAGGCTATTAATTCATTAATTATTAGAAATAAACTACATCTAAGAGCACATTATTAATTTTCGATATCCTATCATCACATTGCACGTTCTTATTTGTTTTTATGTGTTTTTAAATACATTTAACATCTTCTCGTAGAAAAATGACTAAAGTTAATGATTGCATACATCTTTTGCTACAGGTGACGTTCTATTAATTTAGGGATTAAACTAATGGATAGGTAATCAAAAAATCTAAATAATTCACGTTTTATTTTATTTCAAGATATCGCTTTTCTTTTTTTATTAAAAACAATTAATTAATTCAGTGAATTCTATGATGAATGGGCGTGCGCAGGGAGCGGGACAGAGCGAGACTCGGCGACGGGACAGAGAACGACCGAACGCTCAAGGTCGTTTGGTCGGGGAAGCGCCATAAGTGATGGTTTGCTTATAATAAATTGCCTCCTCCTGTTCCCTTGTTCCATTCATCATTCATCGTTCATCCTGTTTGACTGCTTCGTTGATCCAGTGGTCGCAAGCGCTACTGTTGAGCATGCATAAGGTCTGACAGAGGTTATTGGGTTTTTCCATTAAGATTTTCTCAGAAGCAGTCCGGAGACTGGATTTGTGCCCGATTGATATCAATAGGCTCGCCCCCTTATTACATAAGACTTAAACATTACTGGCGACATATGGGTGTACTACAGGTACACCTCTGTCTAACCCTTCGGGGATTATAGGCGTGATGTAAATTGCCCTGTATGAGTCGATACTGATACAGGATTATCGTTTAGTACATAATGCTTAGATATTATTTATGGTAAGTGGGAATTATTACTACAGATTCCTTTGCTATGGCTACAGATTGTAGGAAGCCTTGTAGAGAACCAAGGTTTTCCATTTAGTTAATGTATAATTATGTTTCGTGCGGCCCCAAATGGACTTTGGGTAGGGTATAAATTATATCTATATCCATGGGCCAAAGCAAGGTCTGGGTCCGTTTGTATTGTGTTGTTGTATGCACATGTGCGTGCACGCAAGGAACTATGGTAGAACAATTATTTTGAAAAGTAGGTAGAGCCTAGTTGCTGCGTTTATTCGTTTGCCATGTAAAATAATTATAGCACTTGTTTATTGGACAAATAGATTATTTTTGTTTTATTGTTTGCGTACTTTATTTGGTATGCAAACAAAGCAACGGTGTAACAAAGGGTGATTTATTAATACGTATGACATAACAGCCTTTGACACCAAAATGTGCCTGTACAGAATGATATTCAATTAAAAAGCAATATGATATACAAGATAATATATGAAAATAAGTGAAAAGATACTTAATTAATATTGTTTTAAAACCCATAACAGCTAGTCACCATCACCATGGCGAGTAGACTTAACTCTTTGTGATCGTATATTAAAATTTGTATCAGATAGGATTACAAACTTGTTATTGAGAATATTTATCAGATTTTCCGTAGTGAAAAAGTTAAGAAAAGTATGCAAAAAATACTACTTTGTCTTTATTCGTTAGGTTAACAACTCTCAACTCAACTCTTTGTATAAATGCGTTCATAAATATTATGTTGTTAATCTTAAAGTAGGCATTCGGCTTCATCATAAAGTTGGACTTTAACTACACACAGTGGCGTAGCTAGTCCTAAAGAGGCTCTATATCATAATTTGTTGGGGTCCTTAGGCCCCTTCCCGACTGCAGCAAAGCTCAATAGGGCAGGATATTGTTATTTTACAAAATAAATAAAATAGCTTCGTGACTTAAGAGGTTAAGCGAACAATGTGTCCCTACTAAGAATACAAGAGCGAGCGACGCGAGCTCGAAAATCGGAGCATTAAGAACTGAGATACTCGTAGGTTAATTTTTATTGAGGTTTTACTAAGAGAATGCAAGAGTTAGTGAAGTAAGATCGAACATTTGAGCATCCTTACTCGGATAGGTTGTCTGACTGATATTTTTACGAAATGAATGCCAGAGCTTGAGATTAGATACCGCCTATGGTTGAAGCCTTTCTGAGCCGTATCAGAATTACGTTCATTTATAATCATATTTTCATTAGGTATCTATTCATAGGACCTCCCACCAATAAGAATTTCAGGTTTTGGATATTTTACGAATTTTTGATTACTTTCGTCGGGGGGGCCCTGTAGCTTGGTGACTCCGTATCATTGATACGGCTGATATGGCGGTAGCTACGTCCCTGCCTACACGTGATCAGATTTATTATATAATCGTGCAGGTTGTTTTTTTTTACTATTTGCAGATATCGATAAGCCTGTGATTCGTATCTGGGTACCTAATTATGAATAAAGGGATTGGATATCCACTAACAATTAAATAAATAATTGTGAAGGGTTCGGAAGACTTATAAATTAATTTCAGCTGTAAATAACTTGGCCAATTCACACATTACCTAGGTAATGCTTAAGTATACAGCGGGGTACCTAATTGCGTAACACGCTAACAGTAGGAATGGCTTCATTTTGACTGTTCAACGACATTCATTGCGTTATTTACGTTGTCGAGCAGACAAATTTTTCCAACATATGATGCAATTTATAACTAAAAATGGATTAGCAATATCCCTCAAAATGATTCAGATTGTGATTGATAGTGTGTTACGCAATTAGGGTGCTGCTGCTAATCGCTAACTTATTTGTTTCGATAATTTGTAGATTTCTTTAAAATATAACTTTTCTAAGTTTTGTTTTATTATGTTATGCCAAAAGTCCGTGATTTCCTCTAAATGTATGCGTTATTGTGAAGCAATCTTTAATAAAGAATTCTTCTCCGCGAAGGCTTTTGACGACATCATTTTGTATTTTATGACATCCATTCCAATGCTATTTTGGCCTAACGATCATCTGACATTCAATTAATGGATTGAGTAGTACTTTTAATGTCAACTTCCGCTTTCGTATCAATAAGAAATGCTCTTTTCAATGCTTTTTCATGTGAAATTCAATTTCCTTACCATTTCTTCATGCTCATAATTAGTGTCTGAAATATTTGTGTTGGACAATCATCAAAAATTATTACTGACTACTTTTATTGTAATGAAATTATGACTTGCCTTATCCCAGTATTCCCAATTAAATCCTGATTTCAAACTTACCTACTAATGAGATATTTCTAAAAGACATAAAACGTCCATATATCACAGAAAACTAAAGAGGAGATTAACTAAAAGCAGATAACGGCCCGGATAGCCAATCCAACAGATCGTGACGTATTGATGGCGCGTGTGATTGGCTAACGCAGCAGGGCTCCGGCCACCGGATTAGCTAGCGCAATTAGCAGCTTAGTTCTTATCTGGTAAAGTGGTACCTATTCAATATTCATAGAGTCATTACAATCACCATGTTTAATTACTAAATGTTGAGTAACAAGTTACTGAAGATACCATACAAGCTATATTTTTTCTTTTATTATCACAATTTTCTATGGGGTCTGTCTGAAAATAATGAAAATTCATTTAATTAAGTCTCTTAAATTCATTGTAATTTAGGGACCTACGCTAGTGTTTGATTCAGCAATTTTTTCAGTTAAAAAATAAGGCTTTACTAAAGCTAAGTATGGCAGTCAGCAGTGTAGCTTTTAATTTTACCAGAAAGCAAGCGGTGTTTAGGCGATTATCTATGATGCTTCCAAAGGAAAAACGGAGTAGATTTTATTGTTTATGACACCATGTAAAAATATCCTTTGTAATATCTTTTTCAGCGTGTGGGTGCCTATTTTATTGTTAGTGCAATCTGCCCCCATTGTGCTTGTAAATCATTCGTTTTCTGTTGCTACTCTAAAATAACATATTTTATTGCTTTATGTAACCCTTTACAAATGCTCAGGGAGTTTTGTTTCATCTTTAGAAGCGGAAAAATATTCTTGTTTCATACCAATATTCAACATGCATCTATTAAAATAAAGGTTAATGACTGGGTACTATTATTTAAAGCGTACGCAGCTTACATACTGTAGAAACGGGGTGAATGGGGACGCAGGGGTGAATCGGGACGAAACTATAAAAGGTATTTTAACATTGAAATAATATATGTAGCTTGTTGCCAACAAGGGCACTTATCGTTAATTATGATACAGTAAACAAAATAGAGTCCTTTTTGGCAACAGACTATATTATTTCAATGTTAAAATCCCTTTTAAAGTTTCGCCCAGATTCACCCCTGCATCCCTGTTCACCCCGTTTGACGGTACCTAAGAATCATCATCATGAAATCATATTCTTTACATATTGAAAAATAATATGCGCGTAAGTAAAACATTAATTGGAAAGGCTCATTTTTGAATGTGTATTTTTTTTATTACGTTTATATCCCAATTAAATAAATACGTGAAAGCCATTTCACGACGCTCTAAGAATTGCTGAGAACAAATTTTCTCGAGTAAAAATAAGAATAATACGGTTTTCTTATAGTTAAGGAACTCTAATACGCTAGGCCATAATTAAATAACAATAATATCAAAAACACGTTCGTATTTACAACGTTAAGTTGGATTATTCGCATTAACTCTTCTGTTTCTAGGAATCATCAATAAGCTGTAACGGATATCGCGATTACAATTACCTATCAATGATAACATTGGTCACAGCACCGTAAAATCTAGTCATGTACACTCCAAAATACTAATTTTACAAGCATATTATAAAATATAGATATTAAAAACACTTGATGCCGATACCGGTCTCAATAAATTTGAAAACTTTACGTATTGCTTCCTTATATAAATTACTTAGATTTAGATGTCATTACCCGCATTACCTATATCCTTTAAGGTTAAGGTCTAATATGAGATAACTAATGTGTTTAATGTTATGATTTCTTAGAATTTTCGTTCATTATTTATAATAATATGCATTAACTTGTCTATCACACGACCTTGCAAATTTTGTTGCGTATGTTTTGATAATTATGATAAACGAATTCTAACACATTATTGATAGAATTTTCCGAATATTCCGCGGTCTTACCTGTATTCCTCAAAAGATTCGCCAGACCTGTAAATACTTTTGTAGTTATAGGTACCATTAGTTTACAAGAGAATTCATACTACATACCTACTGCTACTAGGTATTCGATAAGTTCAAGCGTATTCTGGAGTAGTTTAATATATTTTCGGAATAATGTATGATAGATACCTAATTCATGTCAAATACACGTGTAACACTCACTCTCATGAAGATCGGAGACGCTACACTCGAAGTTGTGGACGAGTATGTTTACCTAGGACAGACTGTCCAGTTAGGTAGGTCCAACTTCGAGAAAGAGGTCAATCGTCGAATCCAGCTCGGCTGGGCAGCGTTCGGGAAGCTACGCAATAACTTCTCGTCCCACATTCCGCAGTGTCTCAAGACGAAAGTCTTTGACCAGTGCGTGTTACTTGGATTTTCCCTACGTGATTGTATCAGAAATGAAGAGATCCGCAGGATAACCAAGGTAGCCGGCATAGCCCGAAGAATTGCCAAATTTAAGTGGCAGTGGGCACGGCACACATTACTCGCAGAACAGATGGCCGATGAGGCCGAAAGATTCTGGAGTGGCGACCGCATACCGGAAGACGTAGTGTTGGAAGGCCACCCACAAGTTGGAGCGTTGACCTTGTGAAGGCCGCAGGAATCCGCTCTATGCGGGAAGCACAGAACCGGTCGAAGTGGCGGTATTTGGGGGAGGCCTATGTCCACCAGTGGAAGTTTTTCAGTTGAAATGATGATGATATCTAATATGAAAAAGGAACGTCATTTTGTTTTATCGTTGGGTATTGCGGTATTGCCTACAAAATATCTAGTAATCGCGCAATCATGATTCGTACAGGTGACTCAATATATATAGGTACTATAGGTAGGTACTTTTCTGATTCACCTTTATTAACCTATTTGGTACTACCAAATCGGTCTAAAGGCCAATCACTACGTGTAGTTACAAACAAGGCAGGTTATATTTGCAACCCATTTTACTAAAAGTTACGTAATCAGTTTCCGTTATAGAGCCCTTGTAATCTGTTGTAAAGATTCTAGACAAAGATGTTTAGATGTTTATTGATCGTAACTACAACGTCAACTTAAATTAGCTAGCGAAACTCCGTAGACGGATGGGTATCGATGTCTAAACATAATAAAATATATTTTTTCAACTCGTACTTCATAACACTGCCAGCGGTCGATGACCCCTAAAAAAAGCATAAAATCTTTTTAATTTTATCGTGTTGAGATATCGATACCCATACATCTGCAGAGTTTCGCTACTTAATTTAATTTGACCCTGCATAGTAATTGAGGAGTTGATGGGAAAGAAAAAGAAAGAAATGTTGGTTTATTGTCACAGGAACACGTGCTTATAGCAAAGATTAGTTAACTCGAATAAATGATACTGAGTACAAATTAGCTTGTAATTTTAGCAATTTAATAAATTATTTATCTATTTCCGCAACCAGGTTGGTGTTCTGTTTGTTTGGAACGTAGTACGGAATAAAAATACGCAATTAATTTAATCAAAAGTATAATAATGTAATCAAGTTTTTCATAACGTCGTAGAGGATAGGTAAACATTAAGGACCCAATAAAAATCTAATGTCTATTATGGCCCTGTAAAGCGCGTGCGCCACCTACCGCAGAATGCTTGTATTGAAAAGTACGTGACAACTTCGACACGTCCAAACATTCAAATAATGGCTAACATTATTTGAATGTTTGGACGTGTCGAAGTTTACATTATTATGGACTAAAACCGGAAGCAAGGTCTTAAAAAAATATGCTAGGAAAATAACCTTTCCAAAATCCCTTACTGTAACGTTTTTATATACAATAAAAGATGGTGTCTCAGCAACCTCTCTTATGCGAAAAATATCATCATTTGATGGACTTTATACCAAATGCTGAATATCTGCCCTTGTGTACGGTCTTTAAAATAAATATCTATTTGGCCACATCAATTCTAAACTGACATAACAATATCGTAATTACGAGTAGATATGTATAGATATTGACGTACAAACATAACGAAAATTCCTGGAAAATTGGATTTGGTAGATTTTGTAGGCGGAAATGTTTTTTTTTTTTGGGCAAGCCAATCACCGATAATATTATCAATGAATTAAAACCTTATTATTTTATTATAAATAGTTTTGCTATCGTACATGCCAAATGAAATATATTCATGTTAAATTATCTAATGAAAGGTTATGAATTTATTTAATCGGATCCGGGAAAATAATGACGATTTACATATCTAATTTTATATCGATTTATTATTATTGTTGCAATAGAGAGATTAAGAAAAAGAAAGTCTCATTTATGTCTCGCTGATACAACAATCAAGATTCGTTTGTTTGCGGCTATTGATTTCTTAGTGTACCTATAAATTGTATGTAGTAATATGTAATGTACCTGTGTAAGCCATACTTTAATATTTTTCTAATAATCTACACGCAATTTTCAATTGCCTGTCATATTTGGAGCTTCTGGAAGCCTTAATAAAGTGGTTTAACAGCATTGAGATAATAAAATGCCGTAATCGGCTCTACGAGACCTTAATGCAGAAGTGTAGGTGGTACTGCGGTCCTTCGGGTATCCGAAGCAGATATCTTTATTGGTGTTAAAATTTGATAATATACCTACTTTATACGTTTATATAAATTACGAACAATAAAAATACTTGTAATCGCCTGAAGGCTCCTTCTAACAGGTGCGACACGCAACGCGAATCGCGCGTGACACAGAGGCACCGCTAGTCGCGCGACACGCGGTGCCTTTGTGTCGCGCCTGTTTGAAGGAGCCTTGAATTGACGTTGTGCGAAACGTGCTGTCAATGTCTCTCTTTGATTGGATTGTCTGAATCTGAAACACCTCAAATCTGCCCAGTTTTGTTTTAACTTAATCTCGTTTGTTTATTATTATTTTATGCTTCCAACCAAGTTCCGCAAAATTATTTATGAAGCTAAATTAAAATCGAACTATGGTGAAACGAGCGGTGAATTAAATGAAAATGTTGTTGTTGTTTTACCGCATTACATTTCTATACTCCATTTGAAATAAGATTAGAAATATAAATTAACCTTTTTTACAGTCCGTTCAACCGAGTTTGACTTCAATTGCATTGGTGGCATGAAAAATAGCAGCTGCAGTAAACAGTTGGTACTGTAACCACGTTTTTGCTTTTAATGCCATCCTTATGCCTACGGAATAGAAGTCAAAATCGGGTGAACAGAGTGTAAAAAAGATTTATTTAAATTTCTGATCTTATTTCAAATGGAGTATAAGCATATTAAAGACGGACCCCTGTTCAAATTCCTTTTATGTATCGAACGAATTACGAATATGAATAAGAATTATATAAAATAATCTACACATGATAGAGTCCACATAGGTATGACGTTGACTTGCGCAATTTGCATGTAGGTAAAACAACAGTTTTGATAGGAGATCGTTATCATCTAAGATAATCTGGATTAAATCGTATTTTGATCGATGATATTGATAAGCAGTTTATTGATTTAATAGGTAGGTACTGTTGCTAACACTATTGCCTGAATAAACAACTTTGTAGACGCCGTTTAAACAAAAATAAGATAATTGTTATTATTAGTAATGAAAATCCCCTATTTTTAGAAGCCATTCCCGAAGGAAGTCTTAGAAAAAAAAAAAATTGTTGGTAGGTTGTTCAAGCTATGCATTAGTCCTGCGAATAACTCAACTTATCAATTTTATTCTGTATAGGTACCGACTACACCTCCAGCTAGCAACCGACTAACAAAATACAAAAAATACACATGTTATTAAAAAGCAGGCTTGTTTGCTACTCAGGTGGAATGCTCACTAACATTCTGCTCTCCTAGTGTGTAAATAGGTAATAATACTCTTTCCGTAATCCATGTGCTAATTCATTCCATACGTCATGTTCGTGAACGGGCGCCGTCAGTAGGGACTGGTCATCTCTTAGCTGCTACGGCTTATTTTAATTTAATTTAATATTTGAATTGTTTATGTCTCTTTATTACGGACGCTTTTAACTTTCTGCATCGTTCTCATTCAACACGCATTCGTGCATTTCAACATGAATGAAAACCAATATTTTGTAACCATATTTTGATTTAAAAGAGTGCCCATGGAGTTTCTTGCCCGTTCTTCTCCATAGGTACCTACTACGCTTTGGAATGGGCAACTAGCTTCATCTTTCTGACTGACCGACCCCTTAACTATTCAAAAGTGCCTGTAATTGGTTTATTTGAAATAAATGCTTTGAGTTTGAGTTTGAATTGTAAGCTGATTTTCAACTATAAATAGCAGATGTACTACAGGCTTTATGCTAAATACGCTTGAGAAGTTCTTCACAGTAATTGTTGGCTTCAAACTTACTGGGCGAAGCATGCACGCATGGTAACATCACCTACGGTAATCGGAACAATCCATTCACCCAACAATTACATTTACGACTGATTTGCCTCCAGAACAGGTAACAAAGTTGAACGAATCGGTGAATACGTAGGTAGATACCTACTATAGAAACGGAACTATTACCTGAATAGAATCCACTTAATTAGTTCCCACGGAGGAAATGCGCCATCTACGAGCCCATTGTTCGTTTGCTCCCGTGATTTTTGCCCGGGACACTCCATGGTAGGGTTAACAAAAACTTTGTTGATATTTTAAGGGATAACGTTTTTTTTTGTATTAGCTGACCCGAAAGACATCGTCCTGTCCAAATTTCAATAGTTCATATAAAAATCCCACAGAAAATACAATTTACAGTTTTCCCGATTTTTCCAATTTTCTGGGCAAGTTTGCCACTTTTTTCCCTGAAAGCCTTATTCGAACATATAAAAAACATTTCAAAAATTAAACTTAAGCAAATCGGACCAACCGTTCTCAAATGATGCGCTTACCAACGAACAGCATTTCATTTTTATTTATATATAATTATATATGTTACTCTTTATAATAATTAAAAATAAACGTGCTATTTTATGTCGAAGGATGCTGCACACATCAATAGCTGTTTTTTTAATAATCCTGTTATAATTTAAATGAAATATTAGAAGCAGTTGATTCAGTCTATAATTTGGTACCTACTCATAAGAACACCGGTAACAGCTGATATCCAAATAGCGATAAATATGATGGATTAAGTTATCATTATTCAAATCATGAAATTGTACCTAAAATTTTCTGGGACTTTTCCTAAACCACATTTTACATGGTCACACGCTTGCCAGTCTAGGTCCGGGAAGACAAAAGACACATTTAGGTTCATCCGGGCGCTCCCGGATAAGTAAAGCAAAAAACCCGGTAATTCTTTACGTCATTACGTATTGTTCTGTTTTATGAGCTAATAGTTCTTTGAAGCAAACTTTGAAACTCGTGTTGGTTGATGTTGTTCACTGTTCTGTACAAAACTAGTGAAAATGTGCTAACAAAATGAATAGGTAAAAATAAATCTATAGAAAAATTAGGTAACAGGTGATTTCTCCGATATTATTTTAATTCGTTAGCAACTGTAGATAATAAATCCTACACCTAATGAGCTGGAATACAGAATCGTAGGATTTATTTTAACAATTAGATTGTCCATGAAATCTATCTAGATTACGTTGTACAAGCTCATATTGTGCGTGCTCAATAACTTACTGTGGAATTTGTCTAGTTACACCTGGTAATTCTACCGTAAAGTATATGTCGCAAAAACTCTACATGGAAACAAAAAAGAAGTACCTCCTTATTTCACAGCTTCCCGTTATGTAGCAATAGAAAATGTAGCTCATATGAGAAATGATCAAACTTAGAGCAAATTGGTAACTAGAAAATAATATTGAACAGAGAAATTGAGAGCGTTAACTTATAAGATATATATTGATGTCGCTCTCGATACGGCAATAAATTACATAGAATAGAATAACTCTTTATTATGAACACCATATGAATTACCTATAGATATAAATGTAGAAATTTAACATAGGGTGACACAATGGGCGGTCTTATCGCTTAAAGCGACCTTTTAAAGACAACCACCCACACACATCGTTCAACATAGTGCGAACATCTAGGTATGTCAATTATTCATACGTAGTTGGTAGGTAAGCTAGAAACTGATTAAATATATTTTAATGAGAGAAATTTTCCATTTTGTTTTACTCGTGTAATTATAGTATTTAACTTCTTATTTTGAAGAATTTTATTTCGCAGAGGTTTTTGTACATATTTTTAAGTTCAGCACGCTTATTATTATTATCAATCAGGATTAATTTTCATGATGTATTAAAGATTTATCGTTTTCTTAGAAAAAAGTTGCAATAATCGTCTTATCCTCAGGTTTGCAAGTAGGTGCATATTGAATTATTTGGATTATTCGGATATAAATTTATCACATTAACAGAAAAGAAAAGTCATTCTTCCATGAAACCCTTTGCACTCATTTGTGGCTGGAATTATACTAGCTGTAAGTTTTCTCATCATCCTAATATTGTCCTAGGCTAAGGCTTAGCACGCATTACGAATTTTAATCGGTGCGGATAATAATGGCAAATCTGTGAACAATATCAATATACAAGAGTCCGCGCACCGCGGTAAAAAATCGCTTGAGAATTGGCTTGAAAAGTGAATTTTCGTTTGCATTTTATTTCGTATTTTCAAAATCGCAATAATAAAACCATGGTGCGCATGTAACCTTACTGTTCTGTATATATACTTCGTGATTTCTACCAACTAAATTACAAATCAGCAGGATTGGCCAAAATCTGATTACTTCAACTATTTTACTAGTATACTTGAACTAGGCTCCTACAACCAGGCTCAAGAAAATAAGTGGCTCTTTTAGATGCCAATGTATACGTTTATATAATAAACTTCCTAGGCCCATTCAAGATTTAAGCTTTAATAACTTCAAATCTTTTCTGAAAACGGAAGCTATGCCAGAAAGCGTATTTTACTGTGAAAGACTATATTGAGGACAAAAAGGCTTGGGATTGAGCTGCTCCAATAAATTTACACAGTGAATGTTAATTTTATTTTGCTAAATATTTTAGACATAAATATTTACTATAAAAAGTATTATATTATTTTCATTATTGTGAATATGAGGAATATGTGGGTCATTGTTTCAGTTTTATTCTTGGTCTTGCAGTTTAAGTAGTTTATGCGGCCTACCCAAATGTCCTTTCTTTGGTATTGTTCGTCGAATCGTTGAGCTCCTTAAGTTCTGAGTTGAGCTGCACGGTTACTGACAAATGCGTGCACTGACTGGACATGTCCACTTAATCTGTGTGGTTCTTTCCTCAAAAGACCATTTCAGACACCAATCTACGTGGTCTTCAAACATTATTACCGAATTTTTATATACACATTGGCATTGATACATTTTATATATACAATGACATGAGTATTTACTTGTAAAGTAGTATGTTATTTTAATTATTGTGAATGTGAGGACTATGTGGGTCATTCCGTATTTTTTTTCTCATTTCATTTTAATCATGATGTGGCAGTTTGAGTAATTTATGCGGCCTACCCAAATGTCCTTTCTTTGGTATTGTTCGTCGAATCGTTGAGCTCCTTAAGTCCTGATTTCCTGAGTCGAGCTGCACGATTACTGACAAATGCGTGCAGTGACTGGAGAGGTCCACTCGATCTGTGTGGTTCTTTCCTCAAAAGACCATTTCAGATACCAATCTACATGGTCTTCACATGATCTGACCAAGATTATGTCTGGACTTTAAAAGAGACTGTGACCTCTGAGTTTGTTTCAGCCTTTCTTCTCAGAGTAGTCAGATAGGAAACGCCGACCTCATCTACTTTTTAATATATGATTGACGTGTAAAAGTGTTTGTACAAACCTACTTACAGAAATAAAATCATTTATCATTTATCATGACTCAAATTTCATGATTGTGTTCATGAAATAGTCATTTAATCGAGCAAATTGAACTTAGAGAATTGTATTGATGATTTTAACGATTAGGTATTATATATTCGTTTAATACATATTTGTTACGGGTGCATCTAACTTTATTGTTATCTTACAACCAGATACTGGCTGCAAATTGCAAAAAAACGTCAGAAAGTTTTCACAGTCATTTAGAAAATTTATTCCGGAAGTTTTGTTTGTACCTATAATTTAACATACTGTTTTTCTCTTCGATAGTTTATTGTTGACTATCGAAATTGATCTGAAATTTAACAGAAAACTAAACACCTACAAGCAAGGACGTCTTGTAGGTACATAGTTTAGTTTTCTGTTTATCCTATCCTTATTAGAATATTTTTCACCCTAGAGGTAAGTAGTAAATACACTTTTTATTTCATCAACGTTATTTGTTAACGGCTTAAATTTAACGCAGCGAAAAATTAATCTAAAATTGGGGTTAAAGCCGGTAGCAAAAATAGTAGGTTGGCAGCTACAGCGAAAGATAATTTTAAGTAGAAAGTAGCAGCTTAATAATCAGTTGTAAGCTTTGTTTTAATTTAAACTGGCATCGAGTTTTGTTTTGGTGAGGCCTCCTATTTCTGAATGGCAATAATAATAAGGCGTAGTCAACGTAGCCCCGCTCAGCGGGGCTCCTATTTCTGAGTGGTTTAAAAAAATTACCACGGAGGGGATGGCGGGGTCTTCCAGACCCCGCCGTCCTCTTCTAACTTAACCTGTCCGAGTCGGGGTGCCCCAAGGTCTGAGCTCGCTTCGCTCGCTCTTGCATCCTATCTCACTGTTAATATTAGTCGTCATGTCATTATTTATAGTACCTCGCCTATGATTTCATTTGGCTCTGTTTAATGTGTTCGCTATCTAAAAGCAGCAGCCATTATTTAGTTTTTATAATTGCCTTGCATTTTGAACATCATCTAATATAATTATTGCAAAAATATTTAATCGCGGCCAAGTAATTTTTTCGTAGCAAATAGTCGCCCTTTAAGTTGTTAGTCGCCTGGAAAATAATTAGCCTTTGTTAACCAGCTACGACAACAAAAAACGATATTCTATTCTATTCAACGTTTCTTAAACTAGTTTTAAAAACGTAAATTTATGTTTTTTTTAATAAATTTAATAAATCAACCAATAAATAGCTAAGTTGTCGATCGAAAATAGTACACAGATAATTGCAGCTGCATATTGTTAGATCAGATGGTAAGTAGCACCGACATCCTCTAAAAATAAATAAAAACTAAATGCCTATACATATAACTATATAAAATTTCTTACACCCATGTGTACAGGACTTTATAAAGTAAGAGCCTGTTTAATAAGTATCCACGTTTAATGGCGGCCGCTGTCAAAAGTTTTAAGTAGCGTTAATTCTTTTGAGATGTTAGATTAATGCGGCGCCTAATTAAATATTTAAAAGAAAGATATTGGGCATTGGCTTTGAGAGACTGTATTTTTCTGAATAGGAATGTCCTAACTTATTTTAGAGTACCTAGTCATGAAGCCCACACTACTGCTACTACTAACTACTATTAGCCTGCATCATCCCACTGTTGGGCAAAGGCCTCTCCCCATGACTTCCAGCTCTTTCGATCCAGGGCTAAAGTGCACCACTGGTCGTTTGTTTTCTCTAACTCGTCCTGCCATGAAGCCCACACTTACATAAAATATGCTTTTGATGTCTCAGCCTGGATTTCTTTTGTTTGGTATAAATGGGGGTTGTAATAAAGCAATAGTCATTTGGAGATACGTAAGTAATTAGTATGTGTAGTGTTTGCAGGACCAATATTCTTCTATTTCGATGAATCATTTTTATTAAAAGTCGAGATACCGTTGAGTCGCGGGAGTCCAATCTTGTTGAGGTAGAGTCCTGCACCTTTTACATAGAGACCTAAATTACCGTTTCTTTACTGCGAATAAATAACTTTTCTCACAAGAGTGATCTACATGAATCATGTTCCCATGTTGATTGAGTCATATCATCTAATCAACTATTAAAATATGGTTTTAATCAGCGGCTATCTAACGCTTTTTGAAGGCTTACTTAATACTAGCTTTGAGGATTATTTTATTAACAGTCGGTAAACAAACATTTCTGAGTATTGACTTTTCCATAGACTTGACTTGACTGTTTATAGATAAGATTTGTCTGTCAATGGATTTTTTCTACCCGCCAGAGAAAAAAACACAGAGATACCATTTCATTGTTTATAGAAACAAAACCTTTGTCACTCTCACCACCCTCTAAATATATTAAACTGAAACGCATCCCCAACTCTATATAACAAACAAAGCATCCTAAGTGGGTGCTTAATTAAGAAATGCTGAAGTGTTTTGATGGTGGCACATTAATTTTATCTTGTTTTTCTGCTTTCGCGACCAATTATCTTGCCGAGTTCGTGGGGAGTCTTCGTTGGGAGTTTTAATTTTATTCGCTTGCCCCAATTATATTTCTCTCTGCGATCAACCTTCATAACTACTATGTATTCAAGAACTCGATTTGACGTTTCGTATTTTTTCTGGGAAATTCTCAATGTCGTGTTTCTCAACTTTTTTGTTTATGATTTTATTTCTTACTTCATTATCAAATGAATCATTCGTTTATTTTTTGGTATCGAAAGCTTGAAGTGGTTTCACTAAACACAAACAGTATTAATGTATTGGATAACATGACTTATCGCGCTTCGCCTTCGGCGTCCTCTGGTCAACATGGGGTTTCTATATAAAGTGCTACAACGAAAGTGACTTTAGGGGAATAATGCAAAATTTTAAACTCTTGCGTATAATCTTGATATTGTTTTGGACGGACACTCAGATTTCCGTTTAGACCGGATCGTTATCTTTTTATTTGAATATGTTTTAAATTATGGGGCTATCAAGGTGTACTAGTTCCTTTTAAGTCGTTAAATTCGAGCAGGTCTGAATTAGTCGCTTCAATGAACGGATATTTCGCATTAGTCAGGATTTTGACCATGAACTGTGGCGATACCCAAAAAAGTAGCTCGTATGCTCATAATATGACTTTTAGAAGGTTGTCTTTGCGTCAAGTTGATATGACAGCTTACTTAAGTATTTATAAGACAACAATAGTTAGTTAGTCGGTTTTACAAAAGTCTAAAACTTTTCAAGGGCTTTGTTTTAAGATTTTAAAGATTTTAGTAACATTTTTCTTTAATAAATAACTCACTATATCGGAGTCCAATAGTAGAATCTTTTCGCTTATTTTGTGGTCAGCCTCTTCGCTTTGTTCTCTAATGCTCCTAATTTCCCTTTGTCCCAAGTTACGTTTACCGTAAAAAACCTTTGCGAAAGAAATTTTCTTAATACTTGACGTTCTAAGCGTTAATTAAGTGACGAAGGAATATGAAAAAAGTCTGCGATACTTTTTATTATTTTCACGTTAATGGCAATTTACTTTGTCAACGTTTAATTTCGGTTTGGACCGTTTTACCATAAAAAGCATAAATATTTGCATTGAAAAATATCTGCAAATTAAATTAGTGACAGTCGTCACCGGAAATTTAAATGGGTTCTCCATAAATTATGCATATCACGTAATTATGTATAGAAGACGATACTGCGCCGACACCAACAATTTTTTTTATAAGCAGGATATATATATTTTTTTTATAAGGAGGAGGATTGGTAGAGGATGGTAACATCCCTATGAGTGGCTGAGGATCGGGTAACATGACATGCGATTGAGGAAGACTATATCCAGCTGTGGACTGCTATTAGGCTGATGATGTAAAGTGAAGCGTTTCACGACTATCCAGCTTTTACTAGCTACCAGAGTTGTTTGAGTGAAAATAATCAAGTAAATAAATATGTGTCCTACTTGATAAACTGCTTGGGATGAATGAATAGGGGTCATGGTTTTAACTCAGTATTCATCATTCCAAGCACCTTTCTTGCGTGTAACTGTGCAAGGTATGCGCTGTACTCAAGTACACAAGCTCCGGAAAGAAAAGCACCTAAAGGCTTCGCGTCGCGCCTGTTTGCGTGAGCCTTAACGCTTTATTATTGAGCGCTGCAAATTCTTTATTCACTTTAAAGACATACCTATTATGTATGTAATTACATAGATTTGACAATTTCAGTAACCATTATCGAGTTGGGTTTAGATGTGGACATATATGTATACTTGGTTATTGACAAGTTTACGTAGGTTGATACCAAAAAAGTTAATCTAAAAATCCAATTTGCTATTTATATTTTGGCTGCTGACACCAAAACTACAAACGTAGTATAAACCAGTTCTGATTGCTGACGCGGGAGCAAGTGACGTACATGTTCGTGTGAGAAGCAGCTTGTCTTGAGGTCGACATCCGCAGACTTCAGTAGCAATTTCTCATTGAAAGTTTTCGTTTTTAGTGAATTAATGAACGCCTGCGTTCCTGCAAATATCGTGGTCCGATCGTAGAAATGGCCACATCGTGATCAGTCTGGCCATTTCACGATACGCCGCCATTTCATGATTTGACCGGTTATATCACGATGCACCTAATCGAAAGTCGGGCGGATTGATGAAAGCAACCTTTTTATCGATATTGCAGTTGACCACTGGGCATATCGCAAAGTAGTTGCATTTTACGCCGTCAAAGTCAAAGTCAAATCATTTATTTCAAATAGGTACATAAAAGGCACTTTTGAACGTCAAAATTTACAAAAAAATAAAATTGATTCTAGTTGCCCCTTCCAAAAGGTAGTTTCGTATGGAGAAGAATGGGCAAGAAACTCCACCTTTACTCTTTTAATTTTTTTTACAATATTATGTAAGTTCACATTAATTATGTAATCATATGTGAAGACAATGCACCTAGAATAAAATTACTATACCACAATAGGTAAAAAGAATTAAATATAATGCAAAGGCAGGTAAATTAAAGCCGCTAGTGGCACCCCACCCAAATGAGGTTAGATTCGAACTATGACCAACCGCGCGCGAGCCGAGCGAGCGCCATATCCAACTTGGTTGCACTTTCTTGGCTATTTAGTATTTTTAGGACCCTAAAATAGAAATTATTTGAGTAGGAATAGGTCGAATAGGAAAAGCAAAGTCAGGGTTATGTGTTTTACGCGTATCGCTGGGCAAATCATCGAACGCTGAACGTTGAATGATATGGCGGATGTTAGATGGTCAAATCAAGAAATGGCGGCGCGGCGGCATATCGTGAAATGGCTAGGCAGATCACGATATGGCCATTTCTACGCTCGGATGACGACACAATATATAGATAGCTACTACCTAATGGCACAACACTGAAACACTGACTTGCATTCTTACAGATTATTCCTGACGAACGGCTATCAATAAAATAATATTACATTAGATTGTAAATACATGGGGTTTCTCATTAACAATCACCTAACCATACGTTTTTATTTTTTATTATAACCATAAATAACAAAAGAGGCCTAAAATTAATGTTTTTCTGTATACATTCTACGAACTATCAGATAAAAATAGTATTACAAAATGAAAAAAAAAAAGAAGCACCGAATATATCAACTGTTGGGCATCGAACTAAGGTTTGCAAAGCAGTCGCCGAACCGCTAAACTATTTGCTTTGTTGAAACTTGATTAAAATAGCCGTTCTTATATTTGTCATGATTGACTGATTAGCTCCATAAAGGTATGATAATCATTTAAAAGGTTATATCTGTAACTATCTATGGTATATTCGTTCCCTATTTAGCAAACTCCAGCGAATTTTTTTGCGATTTCTGACTTTTCTAGTACTCAAACCTCAGTTGGTGCGAAAGAGTTTTTGATCCTTCTAAGAAACAGGATTAATCGGCATCAATTTGTTTTTTGTGATAATTTTCCTTTTTGTTGCTGACTGTGCATATTTTTCTGGGTGTGTGAATGCAGATCAAAATGTTTCAAAGTTCAGGACAGGCTCCTAAGACCGTTTTCTTGCAACGACAACGATTATTAAAGTACCTGCCCTTATTGCCCCGTCTCAAAAATCCACTCTGTATATGTCAAGATTGACTGCATAGCTCCATAAAGGTATAGGCGTGATGATAATCATTTAAAAGGTTACTGTAACTATCTGCAATATTCTAACCTTTTGGCTCGTCTTTTTACATTTTGCGGTAAACTAGAGAAGAATACGAACATAAAGCAATATTGCTCATACCCCATAGCAAATAGCGTGATAATGTATAGTTTTTTTTTTTTGGGTGGGAAATCATCAAATGACATCTCTCGCTCTGGGCGGAGCGGAAGGGCGTGTCAGACTTTTACTGACTAAAACCCACCCGTGACCCTTAAGTTGCCTGTGCGCCAGGGCCACGGAAACTCTTTCGAACAATCCGCGACCCCGGCAGGCTTCGGCCCTATCGGGCCCCGTCAATGGTGCTGACATCTCATTTAGGCGCGCGTGGAACACGACGCGCCGTCGACCCGGGCCTTGTCCTTACCGGACGGCGAGCTGCCCATTGCTCGCCGTCCGCAAGCCCGCGTCTACGGTGGCCGGGAGTCGGCAATTGACTCCCGACGCCCGGGGTGTCTCCTCCTGCGGCGACTAGGGGCGCGAGGGCGCAACGATTGCCTCTCCCTCACGCGCTCCGCCTCCTCCATCGCGAGCATTACTGCTTCGCAGAAGGAGGTGACGGCTTCCCATTCCCTCTCGCTCTGTACCATGGCCTGAACCAGGGCCGGACGCGAGAGATCGCCGCTGCCGATCGCCGCCACGAGGACACGGCGGTGCTCCTCGCAAGCCGCGCAGACCTCCACCGTATGCTCCACCGTGTCCTCCGGTCGATCCACACAATGATAACACCCGGGCGTTTCCTCCCGCCCAGCTTATCAGAAACAGGAACCTCCCGAAACAGCCATGTCCGGTGAGGACCTGCGTCAGGCGGAAGGTGTGGACGCCGTGGCGCCTCTCAAGCCACTCCTCATGATGATGTATAGCTGACCAGACGTGTAGTAAATATCTATGCAAAGTTTGAACAAAATCTATCCGGTAGTATTGCGTGATACATTCAGACAAAAAGAAAAAAAACTAAAAAAAAAATACTCGCAGATATTATTATTTTTTCAAAAATATTCGATATATAGTTTTGATTTCGTTACAGTTTTACGTTACGTTAGATATTAATATAATTATATAGAGCTCTCTACTGCCACATAAGTTTGTTTGTTAAATATAATTGCTTTACCTACTAACACTGTCCACAAAGGCTACCCCTGGCAATTCTTTTCATCTGTCGCACCCAACGACGTCATGGCCCATTGTAAATTCATACGAGAGCCTTGTCTTGTCAGCTATTACGTCTTATTATGCCTTATGAATATTTGTGTCAAGAACACAGGGCATTGGGTTTTTCTGTCTCTGCAGTAATGGCCATCAAATCGTCATAAGCTTGGTCATCTAGACTGCTGGTATATGGGTATTATGACGCATTGGGTTCATGGTTCTTGCATGATCTGCGATTGCTAATTGGATTTTACGTTACTTAAATTATATAGCGTGTGTGTTATTAATAGCATGGTTTGTTGTAACGTTTGTAATAGAAGGCGTGGTGGGTCACAGATGGTTTGTCGAATCCGCTGTTTTACGTTACAGCTCCGTTGTTCAGCTGTTTTACATCCAAGTTGGTCAAAATTACTTGGCTATTTAGTATTTTTAGGACTGACTTTCATAGATCTCTGATAAGTTAATGTTAAAGATTTCTATAAAATCACTGTTTTCACTTGAATTAGGGTCATTTTCACTCATATTACTCGTTTTATTTATTTCTGTATTAGACGCCATTATTGTTGAGCCACACAGAGTCAAGAGCGACAAAATTTTTAAATAAAATCTGACGTTTCATTTCACGCTGTTTTACATAACCTCCAATCGTTGACCCGCTGCATTAATAAATGAAAAACGTTTATGCAATTCTGCGTGTTAAAGTTCAGTAATTATGGAAAATCGCTAAATGTCGTTCATTGCAGCTATTTTACCTAACGGAGTTGTTTTGTAAAACAGCTAGCGGTTTGTAAAACAGCTAGCGGTTTGTAACACAGCGGATTTGACAATCCATCTCCAACATATAGCTTGAAATGTTATGACCGTTTTATGTTGGAATCAACATCAATCGGGTCTCTTACATACAATGGCCCTACGTATTTCATAGCTTCATAGTTCCTAAACGTGTTTGCGAAGGTAGCAGTTACCAGTATGTTGTGTGAACTTACATAATTTTTTGATCGGTAAATTACAAGATTTATATGCAGAGCGTGGGCTTTTTATTCCATTTCATTTTTTGTTATTTTTTTTTTACCCGATAAGGGCGATAAGGCGACCCCTCAAGGTGGGTTTAGACCAAATGAACATAGAACAAGATCAATAATAAATAGTAAGGATAGACCAACGAAAGAATACTCTAACCCTGTTTACACAAAAGTAATTTGGTCAAGTGTGGATAGAATGTGCATTCGCTCGTTTGGTCTGAATGGAACTTAACATAGTCATTTGCAGGGCAGGTGATGTTCAGTTCCGATTACGATGATAGTTAACAGTTAGTGGGCACAAGAAAAAGTATGACACTTCACTTTTCGTCTCTGACCTGCTGCATAATATACGTAGTAGGTATGAGGTGGTAGTTGTTTATAATATAGCGTAGCATATTCCTCATAATGTGGACTTAGAATACGTTAGGTATCTATTCCTGCTCTAAGCTCCTTATACACTGTACATTATGTAAGGAAACATAATATACGCTCGAGGGAAAGCAGCCTTAAAATATCGCATTTCCTTCTACTATGATCGTCAGGGCCGATGTCTATGACCCCGTTATGGTTGGTTATGGTAGCCAATGTTATGTGTATATAAGCGTGAATACATATTTTTTACTAGTTTATGAATAAATATGTGGGTGGGAACCGCGATCTTACCTTGCGAATTTCCCATAAAGTTATCCTTATAATTTTACCAGTTTGTCTATTTAAAGCTATTTCAAGTTGACATGCTATACATATTTTTTTGCAAGGCCACTTAGGGATGGACGTGAACGAGGGAAATACCAAAAGTATAATTGAATCAAGGTCTGAGTGTGAAATTAAACCACGCACTTTTTTGCACTACACAAATAAATTTATATTAAGATCAGTTAGATTCCTAAGGCATTAAGACTGTGGTATATCTTTTTACCGAAATTACCGAAGAAAGTATGTGTAAGTTAGAAATTGGGGAATATTTAATTGATATTCTAAAAACATTTTGATCTTCTAATGATGATCACCTTTTTATCGTTAAAAGACTGCAATGATTATTAAAATTATTCTTTTTTATACTTTGACGTATCTCGGCGTTGCGCCGGATCTATGAGGTAGTATGGGCCGAAACCAAGTGCGACCCTTGGAAATTGGTTAGGTTATGATGAGATGATGGTGTGTTCGGATTTTGTATTGGTGAGTGTGACTGTCAATGAGACTGTTCGTGCGGTGGTTGCTGCACTCGTGCGTGAGAGCACGATTGATGTTGTCTTTAACTAACGCGTACATCTGTCTTATGGTTTGAGGAACTCGCATTATGTGTTTCTGGTAATTGCGAGTTTCTATTACATGGTCCTGAATAGGTATGATGAACCCTTCTGTCTCAGGGAACAGTTCTCCATGCTTTAACCATTCGTTCGACGCTAACTTGTCGACGTTAGGTTGATTAAAATCGTGCCGATGTCTCCCGTGCAGTGACTTTTGTCCTTAATATTATTATAAGACAGTGTTAAGTAATCAATTAGTTTCAAAATAAAAAGTTTCGAAAAAGTCTTCGAGTTTTGCTGGTGAATGTTCCATAATATATGTAGTGATTATTATAATAATGCTAGGAAAAATATTTACTATATAGAAGGCATATTTTTTGTAGGTATTTAACAAAAAGTTCCGCGCCGAGGTCAATAACTGAGTTGAGAGAGGCAGAGGCCATTCTCGTTTTAGTCAAGTACTACGAGTATATTGCTTTTTGGTCCAAAAATCATGTCATCCTACCTAGACTTTTCCCAACTATGTTGACGTCGGCTTTCAGTCTAACCGAATGCAGAAGTCCAAAACATTGTAATTTTCTTAATCTTTTTTACTGAATTAATATCTAATTGATATTTTTATCAATTCTCGACTGAATCTCTCAAGATCTAATAAATTAGCATAACTGACATTTTAAGAAGTAGAAACGAAATCGCGATTAGGTACACTTTTATTTGATCGTCCTCATGCTTGTACGTGCTTCATATTTTTTGTGTATAATATGTCCAAAAAAATATACGAAACGAGTAGGTATTTCGAGTCACGTAACAAATTAGATTGTGTATAATGACAAGGATTTGTGATACTGAAGTATATAAAAAAAATGTGTCGGAAGTTTGTAATTTCGTCTCGTTTTTTTATTGGTTGTTCGTAGTGTGATACTGACATACCCCGCTTGTGATTCAAAATTAATATTATGATTACTTACATTGTGTTATAAAAAATGTGATACCTTAGTGCTTGCCAAAAAGGGGTTATTTTTCTACACTTACCGAATCGTCGTCGAATTTATACAAATCATCACAAAGCTACAGATTCTTTATTTCGGAAGATCCCTTGTAGACGTAAAGCGTCTGATATCAGCAACAAAATCTCCCTACTTCTTTTTATAAATCGTAGTCAAGCTTCAGAAGGAGTTCAGGAGTTTTAAAAGGAGTTCTATTAGGTATGATAGTCTCGTTTATAGAAACGAGATTATCCCTGGACACTTTGCGCGTCCAATATAATAATATTTTCAGGATGATGTTGGAGACTTTCCCGTTTCTGCAGTGAATTCGAGATGTTCGCGCAGGCTCATATTGACGATTTTCATACCGTTGTTCGAAAAAAAGTCGTGTCTCTTATGAGGAGGCTGCGGGAGAGTCACAATAGCATCCTGAAAACTATAACTGAAGATGTACGTGCACCTGTGTTGAGGCATTTTGTTCGACTGGTGATCTTTTAGGGAGGTAGTTCCCTATTGGTTATCTTGACTGGGCGGGGTGTCTCAGCACAGTGGCATTTTGTGTATAAAATTAGATGTATTGATGAGTGTTGTCCTTTGTAATTGTATTTAAGTACTAACATTCGTTTCTAAATTTAGTATACTAACCTTTGGATCTAGTTGTCCCAAAATAAATCATTTTGAATTTGAATTATCATACATATTTGGAGAAATAGAAAAAAAGGGCTGCGATCGGCACGCGCGGCGCGGCGCCGCGGTGCCCTAGGACCGCGCGTCTGCGCTAGTGCGCCGCAGCCGTCAAGCTTGCGTCACCAAGTGACATGAGAATAGGTGAGTATATGTTGAACATATTCTCACCTACTATCATGTCATGTTCTTTGCATGAGTACATGAGAGACAATTTTATTTATTATCGTTTTTTTGGGATTATTTTATTAGTGTAAATAATTATTTAATTAAGTGTATTCTGTGCCGTGTTCATGTTTATTTTTCTTTTAGGTAAGTGTATACCTATGTTAAATGCCGGCTGTAGCGACGTCGGAAATAGTGCCAGTCATCCTACCATATCGCTTGATGTCCAGCCGATCTATTCTGTAAAATTCTCACCGTGAAAACATAGGTGAAGTGAGCTGTCAGTCCGCCTGATGCAAGGGCTTGCCACTATTGACAACTCACTCCACGCTCACTTCGCCTAAGTTATCACGGTGAGATTTTTACAGAATAGATCTGCAGGTGAGATGTCCCCATTGCTCCCAGCAACGCTTCTTTAAAGGTAAACGCGGGCTACGGATATAGTATGGCAATGTTCACAAACCTCATAGTGTACCTTTGTGCTCCCCAGCTACATCCCAATATCAACAACTCCAGATCATAGTTTGTGGGAAACGTTGGCATAATTCAAAAAATCGACCCCAGTATTAAAGAGAGTTCCCCGGGGCGCGAGACGGTCTGTTTCACTGAGTTTGAAACGATGTCTCCATCTTGCTACCTAGGAGAACTCACAAAGTGCCTGGGAGCAATTACTAATCTTCCCTTATAGGATTCTACATGTTTGAAAAAAATCTGCGACAAAAAAAACCTTAACAAACCAAATTAAACATAATTGTAACAATTCGACCCTAATTTTAGATTCAAAATTACCTGCATTCAATAGCCTATCTCAAAAAGGCTTATGTTCACATGTGGAATCCAAATTAAGTGAAGGTGACATCAGGGGAGCGGCCAGGATAATGTTCAGCAGCGATGTAGTGGCGTCTTACTCTCCAGAAACACTAACAGCTTTAGAGAGTAGACATCCAGCGCCTGCGGATAGTCTCACCTTCCCCGACCGCCCTGACTCTCCCGACCTAAACCAACAACAACATTCAACCTTCTTGAACGTTAAGGCCCCCCAGTTGATTGCAGCCTTAAGCTCCTTCCGAAATAGTTCCGCCGGCGGTCTCGACGGCCTGACTCCACAACATTTAAAGGATCTTTTGAGTTTAGGCCTGTTTCAAATTTAGCGTGTGGTATTTAGATGATGGAACGCTAGGAGGTGATGTAGACACCGTTTTGAAAGACCTACAGCTCCCCAAACAGCTATTTAAATCGATTGACCTGTATGCTTAGTGTGAGTTTATCAACATTGTTCTAATGACTTCACCATCGAGTAAATCGAGTTAACGTCATACTCATCGACAACCGTATGCAAGCGAGTGCGAGTTACCATCAAAGCTAACCATCCAATACGCGTTTGGTCACCGTGAATTGCAATAATTATTTTTCTTATGTTGGTGTCGCGTACGCGTCGTCCGATAAACCGACCAAATAGAATGACATTCAAATTCAGTGTTCATAGTGAAAGCGGCTGTATATCAAAATTGTGTTGGTTATAACGACTTTGTTTGTTTATGTTTCGTGTATGTTTGAAGCTAGTGTGATTTGCATTATATTGGATTCTGTTAATTAAAAATGAAGACAAGTTCGTCCCAATTTTTTATGATGGCGACATTTATTATATATTAAGTACCTTATCTTCCAAGGTTACCCGTTGAAAGACTTTAAACCAGTCGGCTGTCTCAGCTCTCGGCATAAAACACCTGACCGCTTTCTTCGGAAGCCGATATCTTCTCTTAAATTCGGCGTCCGGAAGATCTTTTACGGGATTGCTAGAAGTACGGGCTTTTGCACGAACACAGGACATGTAATTACAATCATTTTGAGCCCTAGCGATCTCAAACATCTTCCAAACAAAATATAAACGTGATGCCATAGTTATCTTTAATCCACACAACGAATTAAAATAAAATAATTTTGATAATTCACCACATTTTCAAGGCTCTCACTACAAATCCTTCAGTGAACACTTTACTTATTCGAAAGTGAACAAGTTTCTCAAAAAAGCTGTCAAAACTGTCGAAATTGTAACTCACACTCGCGATAACACGAAGTCATGCTAATTTACGAGCTCACTTTCGAGTGGGAATCTATCGTCACCATATACAAAGTAAAATAATAAACCTACACTCACAATTGTTTGTTTTCGCGTATGGCACCAGATGGCGCTAGCTCAGCGCCATATAAATCTGAGTATACTCTTACGCGATGGTGAAGTTAAAAAAACTCACACTAAGCACACTGGACTTAAATCCATCAAAATGTGAAATTTACCTTTACATTACCGACAGATTTTTGACCCTAAATAAATTTAATGCAATATAGCTCCACAAATAAAAATTCTAGAAAAAAGTTCACTGCATCTCCCTAGGTTGGTAGGTGCTAGGTTCCCGTATTTAAGAAGACAGCTTTTCTCAGGTCATCTACATTTCGGACAGACTCTCCATAATAAATTTACAGTCAGCATTCACCCTGATTAGATAATGTTGTTTTGGCCCAAATTTTATATATTTCCTACGCTCTTCCCATTTATGGAAGGAGCCACAGCTCTTGGACAAAATTGACCAAATTATTCACAGCACACTAACATTCATTTAAAATGTGGCTTTGGACGACTGAGCGTGGCTTCAAGCCACACTACCCATCCGTTTTGGTGGCTATTACTACTAGTATTAGTTTACCAGCGTTCCTGTCCTCTGTCCACAGCACTGATAAGTTGACCTGGTTGGTTTTGAAGTGCCGTGCTTGACCGATGTGGTGAATGCCTGGAAAATGGCTTGCCTGGATATAGATTGGCCAGTGAACCCATCTTCCCAGAGACAGTGGGTTGAGCCGCTCTGCAGGTTGGTATGAAATGATATTATTAATACGTCCACCCACCAATACTGCTGAGCGCGCCCGCCTTCTGGCTGTGGGTAAGTGGAAGTTGGGCCTCTGGTTTCAGGCGCTACCGTCAGCCAACATAGGCACTATGCTGGGTGACACTACCTTGCGGCTAGCTACTTGTCTGCGTCTGGGCGCTCCTTGCGTGGCTCTGCATCGCTGCCAATGTGGTGAAGGTGTCGACTACCTCGGACACCATGGCCTATCCTGCAGTAGGAGTGCAGGTCGGATAGCGCGGCACGCCAGCAGCAATAACCTCATCAGTCGTGGTCTTGTCACGGCGGGTGCCAGTTGTTCTAGAACCCAATAGCTTGGTACGGAACGATGGCAAGAGACCAAACGGAATGACCATAATGCCTTGGAAGTTAGGTCAGCCTTTGGTGCGGGATGCAACATGTGTCGACACCCTTGCGCCATCCCATCTTCCTAGCACGGTGGGCTGTGCTGGGGCGGTTGCTGCAGGTGCGGAAAACCTCAAATGGTGCAAATATTTAAATCTTATTGGAACTTATATTTCAAGCCGTTTGGGGTTGAAACTGTAGGGCCATGGGGTCCGAGTATGGGGTCCCACTTAGTTTTTCGAGACATTGCTAGGCGGTTGGTCGACTCTTCACGTGAGGGCTGGCCTATTTTTTTTGGCCAAATAATCAGCATTGCCATACAACGTGGCAATAGAATAGAATAGAATAGAATAGAATACTTTTATTTCGGACATGAGTCCATAGGGTTAGTAACAATTTTACTTAACTTCTAATGTTAGTAGGTTACAGACACAAATCAACATACTACAACTAAAAATTTTCGTGGAACTGCATCCACCTCCGCAACATCGGGGAATCCCACCGATCTGCGAATACACTGAGAATACTGTTGGTACTGGCAATGCTACCCGCCTTTTGGGCACTTTTCCTGTTGACTACGATACGGGCGAATTTTTTGATGCCCTATGGTTCTTTCCACTTTTTATATACTTGTTCATTATTATTATTATTTTAAGACTGTTAGCTTTTAAATTATGTACATTAAATTGAAATTGAAAAAAATATATATAAACAAGTTATTATTTTCGAGTAAAATAGGTATCAACACAGGATTAGTTTGATACAGTGGTGGGATAGGCAGGAACGGAAACAAGAGGTTTTATAAATGATAGGTACCAAAGGTCATGATTTTCAAAAACGTCTGGACATATACTGACGTCGAAAAATCTTCTCCATATTAGGTTCTTTAAAAATGTATTTAAAGGCATATCTATTGGTTCTTTTATTGCCTAATCTCTTTTATATTTGTTTGGAAGTGAAGTTATTATTATATTATTTAATAGGGTTTATTAACTTGAAGTTTATTTACACTGCATTAATATTTCGTAACATCAGTTTGATGTAAATAGACTTCTGTACTTTATGGGCTATTGGGACTGTTCTTATACTTCTTAATCTGATATTTCGATGACGCTCAAAACTGGCAAATCTTCTCTGCTACAACAGCATCCGTGTGATTTGTTATAATAAGTATTATGTTTTCATTTATTTGCTATCATCGTAGCGTTTTCACATTATCGATCTAGTGGTCTCAAGCACTACAGACTACTGAGCATGAAGTCCTGTTCCGGGTTCGATTTCCACGTCTCGCAAAATGTTATTGGGTTTTTCCACGAGGAATTCGTCACAGGCAGCTAGGAGTCTTGATTTGTGCCCAGTTGATGGCAATAGGCTCGCCACCCCTATTACAAAGGACTTAAAAATAACTGCTAAAATTTGAGTGTGCCTTAGGTAGGTACCTACACCTCTGCCTAAACCTTCGGAAAAAACACGCGTGACAGTATGTATAAAAAAAAAACGATGCTACCATATGTTCAACAGCATTTTCACTAGGTGGCGCTTGAGAAAAAATTAAAAGTCCTAAATATAAAATTAATTTGCTTATATTTACAAATAAGTATCTATTAATATTTACAAATAGATAGTATTCGAGTACATAATGGTTTAATATAATTCAGTAATAATTTATAACATGAGTGACAAAGTACCTACTTATATCTACAATAATGGTTCCTTACATTGTATTTTAAATAGTGACAATTCCGCTCGCAATCTTATGGTAATTACTTTGAGTATAATATAATTAAGTTGTGACTTAATTAATCCACTCTTACTTCTTACAATATTTCAGGTTTTACTGCCCCTTTAAAAACATTAACTTATTGTTACGCTCTCGCGTCAGATTGCTTTGCTTTGTATTGTATAATTAACATCTCTTTTGTGATCTCTCTACACCTTTATCACCCTAGGCCTTCATTTGAGATCAGCAATGAAATATATCACACATTTTGGTATAGCCTCCGTATAGCTGTTTAAGATTCCTAGTTGGTAGGTACGGTAGCGGCCATAAGTGCACTCCTACTTTCTGGACTAGGTACTTTGGCTAGCGTATGAGAGATGTCTATACCTCCGTAGATTTTATCTGTGAGACGATGAAGTCGCCGCAGTGTTTGGGTTAACATTGTTGGCCCAGTGCTGCACTATAAAGAATGCGACTGCACATACTAGTACCCTAATTGCGTAACACACTTTCAATCACAATCCGTCAGGTTTTGTAAGGAAATTGCTAATTGATTGCTTCATATGTTTTAAAACTTCGTCTGCTTGATAACGTTAATAACGTACTGAATGTTATTGAACTGTCAAAATGAAAGGTATAGACATTCTAAGTGTGTTACGCAATTACCCTGCAGGCAACTTAAAATTGATATAATACCTTATTTGCAAGCTCATACAATGTTGCTCCCTTAAGATTATCAATGGATGATAATGATTTTTAGAATGACTAATTTTAATGATATTATTGTTCGTTACTAAAAAATACATATGTTATATAATAATAAGTTAGTTAAAGACAGTAGGCAGAAAAAATCTAAACAAAATGTCTCTTTGTAGGTAAGGTACCTACAGCGGGACATGTTGTTTAGTTTTTTAACACTAGCGAAGAACCAAATGGATACTAATGAGTTAAGGCCTCAAATGCACGAGATTATGGGTTCAAATTAAGCCAATGTGACTTTTTCATTTCACATGTTAGTTAGTTTATTTTAGTTTATATTTTTCTTAGTTTATCTTAGTCATCATTGACATTGGTGAAGAAAAAACATCGTGAGAAAACCTGGACTTATAATATAAATCTGAAATCGACAATCCATCTTGAAAAAGCGTGGTGATTTATGCTCGTGCCGTCTCTGTTTAAGAAACGGCCTATGCCCTGCAGTGGGGCAGTAACAGGCTGGTATTAATAAATGGAATTTAAGATGAATACTAAATTGGTAAGAACCTTTTTTGATTGAATTTAAAATGCCGTCAGTGTCTTCATTATGACTATGTGAGTGAGCACGAAAAGTGTCTTTATGTTATCCGAAATAGTTGATCGCGCACGTTTTGGTTACCAACTATATCCTCTTGCGTATGGATTAGTTTTGGCATCAGGGTATACAGTTTTTATTCTCGGTACTTTATAAGAGCTTGAAACGCTTTCGAAATCGAAATTATCTTCAGCTGCCGCAGCTTTAGCCCTTCGTCGTCCAATCTCATAAAATAGTAGACATACTAGGGCTAAAACTATTAGGTATAGAAGAACCATCATTGTGATTGTAAGTGGGGTCCAAAAACCTTTGGTATCTTCATTATCCATAGGCGGTGTTGGACATGGATATGGGGTCGACGCACCTGTGTTATCTGAATCAGTTTCAGTTGGTGTAGTATCCATGCTCGTTGTTGTCGGTGTGGTTATTGGGTCTGGGGTAGGGGTAGTGATTGGATCTGGGTCAGGGGTAGTGATTTGATCTGAGGTAGGGGTAGTGATTGGGTCTGGGGTAGGGGTAGTGGTTGGGTCTGGGGTAGTGATTGGATCTGGGATAGGAGTAGTGTTTGGATCTGGGGTAGGGGTAGTGGTTGGATCTGGGATAGGGGTAGTGATTGGATCTGGGCTAGTGATTGGATCTGGGGTAGGGCTAGTGACTGGATCTGGGGTAGGGGTAGTGGTTGGATCTGGGATAGGGGTAGTGATTGGATCTGGGGTAGGGGTAGTGATTGGTTCTGGGCTTGAGGTAGTGATTGGATCTGGGGTAGTGGTTGGGTCTGGGCTTGGGGTAGTGATTGGATCTGGGGTAGGGGTAATGGTTGGGTCTGGGCTTGGGGTAGTGGTTGGATCTGGAGTAGTGATTGGGTCTGGGGTAGGGGTAGTGGTTGGGTCTGGGGTAGGGTTAGTGATTGGGTCTGGGCTTGAGGTAGTGATTGGGTCTGGGGTAGAGATAGTGGTTGGGTCTAGGCTAGGGGTAGTGATTGGATCTAGAGTAGTGATTGGGTTTGGGGTAGGGGTAGTGGTTGGGTCTGGGCTTGGGATAGTGATTGGATCTGGGGTAGTGACTGGGTCTGGGGTAGGGGTAGTGGTTGGGTCTAGGCTTGGGGTAGTGATTGGATCTGGGGTAGGGGTAGTGGTTGGGTCTGGGGTAGGGGTAGTGGTTGGATCTGGGGTAGTGATTGGATCTGTGATAGGAGTAGTGTTTGGGTCAGGGGTAGGGGTAGTGATTGGATCAGGAGTAGCAATGGTTGTTGGTTCTGGGGTAGTAATTTCTTCGTATAGTTGACATTCACTTTCATCCATACCAGGTGGTATGTAACGGAATGAATCGACCAATACAATAGAATCTGGAGCCGCCATCCCCATAATAGATATCTGAAACAAAGAAAGTGAGGTTTAACGCAGAGTGAAACACATAGTTGAACAGACAGGTTTATACACACACAGGGTGAAAAGTTCGGAAAGGAGGAAGTTGATGGCAATTTTTTTAATAATTCAACTAGCTATTGCTAGACTTCGTCCGCGTGAAATTTCTTGTTTTAACATAAACTATATCACATGACAATCGGCGATACTGTAGCTTCTCAGTAGTGAAAGAATTTTGGAAACCGGATCATAAGTTTTGAAGATTACCTCTTACAGACAAACTCATACTTTTACCTCTTTATAATATTAGTATAGATAATTATAGTACCTATTTATGTTACGTTTAAGTTTGGCGGGTAGTTTTTTACACATATCTTAGGCTTCAGCAACGATCAAACACTTTTAATCGGGTTAGTATCAGAAGACTGTGAGGGCCAATCTAAAAACCTCGATGACTTCCCGGCCATGACTTTTTTAAAGTGTTTTTCGAAGTTTCTCGGTAAGGAACGGTTTATTGATGATGCTTCTATATTTGAGGTCGGCTTGCACTAATCGTTTCCTGATAGTATCTTTAAAACATAATTATAAGGACCCTTTTGCATCTATAGTTCCTGGCCATAACGATAAGTGGTTTCTGTTTTAAAATTGTATGTTGCTTTTTTTCTTTGGCGGGACACCACCTACTCAAATTACCGCGGTCTGGTCGATTATCGACATTTTTGGTTTGTATATATCGTTTTATCTACTTCGTCATAAATGTCTTTTACTTCTTCAAATACATACTTTGCAGCTTGATCATGGGATATTTTAGGTCCTTTTGGATGCAAGGTATAGGATTACCTGCTTATGGCGCCCCGCGTGCGCGGTTCACATGGCGGGAGAAGTGCTTTTTCTACTTGCGTGGGTAGAGTCCCTTTACCTGCTGCAATAATTTTTGTGATATTTGGTATAATCATGATAAGTCCAACATTTGTCATTTTCTGTTTTTACATCACCCGTAGATACAATTTTTTTTTTTTACTTCCTTTTGGTCTATTCTTTGTAAGTCTCCTGCTGCTATAAATAAGTACATGCAACAATTTGATCAACAAACATAATTATTCCGAGTTTTAGCATTATTTAAAATTTCAAATGCTTAGTGTAAAATCAGATTTTAGGACTTATCGTGTATATTATACCGCAGATTTATTTTACGATATTATTGGAAATTAAATTATGACGGTCATGATTTTGTCGTACACAATTTATCTAACATGGTGCCAAATTATTTTATAACTTTAAATTGTAATACCTTTTGACCGAGTGGCCAATTCTAATGAAATAAAGACTAGATGTTACCGCAAGATACGGATCCCTAATCCCATTTTTTTTTAAAGTACACAACATTTCAAAATTACATGTGAATTTTAAAATCATCCTCTATTTTACCCCGTTGGAGGATGATTAAAAAAGAATGAAAGTTGTAACTCTTTATTTCTTACCAAAAGCATACATTTCAATTTTCATATCCCATTTAAGAAATTCTGGGTTTCCCATACAAACTTTCGTCCCCTATATCACCCCCTGTAGGATTATTTTTGAGACAAAAAGAAGCCTATGTCGTTCCCCATGTTGCCATCTATCTCCTTGCCAAATTTTAACGAAATTCGCTCAGTGGTTTAGGTTTGAAAATATAACAATCAGACAGACAGAAACTACTTTCGAATTTATAATTTTAGTATCTACGTCTCCTACTTCCTAAACTGTTTCATCTGTAACATTATTTTTATGTTTTCAACTCAATTTTTACTTTTTTTTAAAGTTTATTATTATACTTCAGATTGAATGCTATAAAAGTGCAAGTTTAAGTATAAATGTGCAAAGTTTTGTGGTCTACGATTATACCAACTACACAAAAAAATCAATAAAAGTTGTAGGTACATAACTGTAGGTACAGTAAATTGTTTAGTGTAGGTATTGTAGAAGATAACAGAACACAATATTGCGCGGTTAGGCAGAGGTATACCTATAGTACCTATTTTAGTAGATCTAATATACATATTCTTCAATAAAGATTATATTTATTTATACTCGTAAAAAAGAGATATATATTAAACTGTCTTTTCTTTCTACGAGAATAAAGTAAAATTGAAGACACATGCAAAAAGTAACACTTCAAAATTGTTTGAAATGTAACAATCGTCAGCGCTACAACCTAGTACCTATACAATGGTACTTCGAGTTAGTTGGGCTAACTTCATAGATGTGATGTGTTTAATTGTTTTTGGAAAACATTCTTATTTCCTTATTTTACCTAAGAAAACGATATGTATACGAAGGGTAGCTTACTTAAAAATCAAGTTCTCTCCCAGCAAAAAATTGAGCGATGGAGACACATAAAATAAAAAGATATAATAGAAGTCCGGTGTATGTACATTTTCGCTTTACTTAAACACATAATATGAATATACGTATAAATTTAGAATTTTAGATAGAAATACACAGTATACGACAAGCGCGACAGGCATTATTTTAATTTTCAACTATTATACCGAAAAATTTAATATTGTAGCAAGTAGAAAGACTCATTGCCTAAAATCCATCGTGACAACAGAGTTTGATCGTACGCTAGATCCAAAAACCTTTCTGTGCAACGCGTTTTATCGCGTTTTGCATCCTTGGGGAGACTGCAAAGGGGTGTCTCCAAAACCTAACTATGCAAGCGTGCAAAGCAGCACGTGACCACTGCGCCGTCTTCCCTGAGATCACTCTGTGAGTGAATAGAGTTCTCACTCAAACGCCCGTGACCCCCAAATTCCCGCCTGCTTTAAGTGATGCAGGTGGAATTTCAGCGTGTTAGGCGTAGAGGCGTTTGCCTCCCCGACGCCTTCTTCTCCCAGCAGGATCATCCCTCTCACGATCCCATTCAAAAGGACCTACAATAACGCGTGATCAAACTGCAAAGTATTTGAAGAAGTAAAAGGCTTTCATAGCGATGTAGATAAAACGATATATAGAAACTAAAAACGACGCTAACCGACCAGACCGCAGTAAATTGAGTAGGGTGTGTCCCACCGAAGAAAAGAGCAACACACAAGCTTAAAACAGAAATCACGGTTATCTATTTGTTATGGCCAGGAACTATTGATGAAACAGGTTCCTAATATGTCTCTAGATACTATCAGAAAATGGTTAGTCGAAGCCGATCTCAAATATAGAAGCATCGTCAAGAAAACTTTTCTTACCAAGACACATTAAAAACACTTTAAAAAATAAAAGCTTGTAAAAATCATGGCCGGGAAATCATCGAGGTTATTTACAGGCGTCCGATGCCAATTTTCTTAAAAGTGTATGGGCTTTAATAAAGCTCAGATATGTGTCAAAATACACATACCGGCCGAACTTATACGAAAATAAAATTGATAATGGAAGTCATTTAACTGCGACGTCGCATCGCCAAAAAGTACAAGAACAATGCCTCAAAGATGGAAGACAGTGGAGCAGTCTGAACACCGTATTAATAATAAGGCACGCAAATGTGAATTCTCAACCAATATTTTTATCATTTTCAAACGCCTAAGCCAATATATTTTTTTTTAAGATTGTAACGTTTATTTCATATACATTAAAATTCTTATGTAACACAAGTAACTATTTTCACTAGGTAAGTACAAAATTTTTAAATTAATTTTGCCGGACAAGCTCTTGTCGTACATAGTATTTATTAGTATTTCTGTATATAATATAATAAAAAATAACACATTAGGTATTCACACACAGGGAATGAGCGCAATTCGATATCCGTGGTGAAATCGATTAAGTAGTCGATTCTGATCATATTACTTTCAGGACCTTCGTTTTATTTTGTTACACGTTGTTTAATGTTGGGTCGGGATTTAATTTAAAATGTGTGGTTGCATGTGATACACACTTCAAGAAAGGCGCGACTTTCATGTCAGTAAGTAGTTTTGACGAACACTTAATAAAAGATCTACATTTAAACTTCACAAAAATACTTACGTAGCCATCGTAAGTATCTGAGCCGGTTAAGGTCATCGTCAGAGTGTGCCATCCACTCATGAAGTTTGGGTTCGAGGCAGAATGCATTTCCATTCCTGTTACCCTGTCACCTGTGACGTCTAACAGGTTGGCCATTACAATGACTTGGTCAGAAGGATCCGTTGCTTCCATATAAATGTTCACTTCTATCGCACCACCGACGTTCATAGGAAAAATGAATGATGACACACAACTCAATTCTGGTAGAGGTGTAATAAATGAGGTACTGCGTTCATTTTGACCAGTCAAGTCCAAATCGCTGTACATGCCAACAACCCAAAATGGCATGAAGACACAAGCCCCCCCCCACTCATTTATCAACCATTCATCGAAATTTTGCTCAAACGTGTACCTCTCACAATAATCACTGACAGCGTGAGTCACCAAAAACAAAAATATAAGCACTTTGCGAATCATTTTTTTCGAGACATCTAATAGTTTCAACTAATAGACACACAGTATCTATAATAACATGTTTTGGTCGAACACATATCTTAATTATTCATAATTATTGATAAGATAGTAGTATATTTTATAAACGATAATTTTGTAGGTAGCATAAAGTGTATATCTTCGAATTCCTATTTTATTGACCTTGATTAATGCTGCGGTTTTGTTTGTATTTGAAATCATGAAGTCAGGAGAAAACACCTTTGTTATCTAGGTTTGATTTAATTACGCTACCTATAAAAGTCAGCTTTCTTTGCTTTTAATAGTTAACATCTCTTTTCAACTCGTGTAATTTCTAGGCATATGAGATCGTGGCCTTGGCGCACAGGCAAATGAAGGAACACGGGTGGGATTTAGTCAGTAAAAGTCTGACCCTGGCCCTTCCGCTCCGCCTAGAGCGGGAGAAGCTATTTGATGAATTCCCACCCAAAAAAAAAGGCATATGAGATCAGCGATGGATATAATCCTAAAAGTTCTAGACTCGTAATCTTCGATTAAGAATTCACCTTCTCATAGGTTACATAATGCATCATGCAACTTGAAATCGGTCTAGTGTAACTCATTTTCACAAATTCACGTAAATAGTTATGTCGCTCTCTTAATATTAAGAATGATGATGATCATAATTTCTAGGATGACTTATTTATAAGCCCAAGCTACAGGCTCCGTCTTGCCTGGGTTCTTGCCTGTAGGTACCCAGAAACATACTGCGCAGGTTAGACGGAGCATGTTGCCAGAACATTATGTTTGTTATTATAAAATCTTAATAATACACTGATTAAAAAACAATTGCAACTCTACACACATCAAAAGAGTCAAGGGATCAAGCGCGTTTTTGCTAGTTAGTAAAAATCTGGATTTTTAATTTGTTTTTTGTAACTCCTATGGATACTTTTTAGTAAATTTCGTCATTTGAAAAGGGAATAGTTTTTTTAATTTCGATCAAAAGATGAAAATTATCTGCCAAGTCGTATTACGCAATCGCAGAGCCCGGTTACAATGGGCTCGTGAACAAGGCAATTGGGCAGAAGAAGAGCGTTTTGTGGGTTTTTTTGACGAATCTCGCTTTGGTATGAGGCTAGATACTAGACGTACAGGGTATTGGAGGACCCCTGGACGCCAAGAACGTTGTAAATCATGCCAGGAAGTTCATGCATACAGTGGTGCAACAATCATCATATGGGCAGGGTATTTGGATCGGCGGAAGAACCGGACTGATTTGGAACGAAAGAGATTTACGCTGAAACGATTGTATCAGATGTTGTAATTCCTTTGTGGACCCAATTTCGTGCTTCATTTCTGCTTATGCATGATAATGCACGTCCACACACAGCCAGAGTTGTTGCAAACACACTTGCCGCTGCTAATATCAACGAAGTATCCTGCTCAATCGCCAGACTTGAACCCCATTGAAAACGCATGGGATATGCTTCAAAGAAGTGCTCTGCCAAATGTGGATGCCGTAGACACCAGAAAATCTTTTTTCCTGTTACAACGGACGTGGGTGGCCTTTCCGCAACGTGATTTGGATGAACTCATATTGAGCATGCCCGATTGCTGCGATTGTGTTAAACTCGTTAACGGCGCGTTAATACGAACTACTAATTGTTTATTTTACGCAAAAAAAAACCTTTAAAAACTTTTATTTTTTTATCACATTTTGATCTCAGGATTAACTAGGGTGAAAAATCCAGCATAAGTGAAAGTTGCGAAATGGTTTTATTAATGTAACAGCAGAGAGTACTTCGATCTACACATACAAAAGCATTTTATTTAATCAATCTAAGTATACATTTTTATTTAATTTCAATAGGACAGTATTTTTTTTTTTATTTACCTTTATTCCTAGACACTTTTGTTGTGTGTAGTTAAAAAACTGGTTTTAGATAGATTTATCGATGTAGAGAAAAACCTTAAGTTACCTATGTTATATTTTTAAGTTTCCGACCTAAAAGAAAAAAGGGACCTTTATACTGAGAAAAACTTAAAGCGGTAGATATGGCACTTGAACACAGCGCGCGGGTCTTCTGTACTAAGTCCATAGGCACAGTTGCGTGTCGATACAGCAAAATTATTTTTTTGTATTTTTTATATATTTTTCCCATGATATATTAATGCCGTATCTTCAGCGTAGGTAAATATCTTGGCGTTTATAAGTGGCGCCTGAATTAGGTCATTTATGTAAATCAAGAAGAGATCGGGCCAAGAATACTGCCTTGTGGGACGCCAACGGTAACCCAAGCATCAGAGCTAACGTATTCATTTATTTTAACTCTTTGCATATGGTCACAAAGAGAATCCTTGAATTGTTTTAGAGCATTCCCGCGCATACCAATCCTATCTAACTTGTCCACAAGGAAAGAAATCATGACAGTGTCGAAAGCTTTGGCCAGGTCGAGAAATATGCTATACATTTCTGTTTTTGATCTATTTTAAGTGTGACGTGATCTACCAATTGACTACGGTATCATCGGTGCTTTTTCCCCAACCTATGGGCTTCTGACAGTATATTAATGTGTTGCAAAAAGTTTGTGAGCCTTTTGTTTAAAACTTTTTCTAATCTTTTTGATGAAGTCGTAAGAACTGAGATGGGCATTTAATTTCCATCATCGTCCTTCTTTCACCCCTTGTGGACAGGAGTGATATGGGATTTCTTAAACACTTTCGGAAAATACCCTGGGTAAAACAGATCTCCATTAGTTTAGTCAGACAGATGAGAGACGATAATGTGTCTACGAAATTTAAAAAACTTGGCCGAAATGGAGTCCCAACCAGTAGCACAGTCATTCTTGAGATTCATAATCAACGCTTCAACTTCAGCTTCGTCTGGCGGAAGTAACACGATTGAATTTGGGACGGGATTTATGTCAAATTTATAATTATTTTGAGCTGGTGTTATTTTATCTGCTAGCTGGTTACCAATATTAGAGAAGTAGGTGTTTATCTCATTTACAGCACTTGAAACACTTTTCCAGCAGTTTTTTGTTTTGAGGTAGTATGCAACTGTGATCACAGATGTGTGAGTTTCGTTACATATAGTTGTGTACCGAGCTCAGGTTTAGTGCTTGCGATGTCAGAGCGTACCGTATCTACCGCAAGTAAATCAATGCCTTTATAAGATATTGTTTTTATCTGTCTGTCACAGGGGTATATTTTGAGATCTATGCGACGTAAGAATATTTTTTTTTTGACATGATGTTAAGTCTCTATGACGCGCACACGGGATGACAACGCGGGATGGCAATGGGATGACAACCTTTAAATTGGTGCAAACCTTTTTTAATCAGTGTAATTAGTTTACGGTATCTTCAGATGGACGCACGTCTACGAATGTATATAGGTAAGCAAGAAATGCTAACAATGCTTTTATATTTTATAGACGTGATGATTAAATTTAATATAAATATGGATTCTTTGGTACTAAATTAAATGAAAGTCTAAATATATCAGAAACAGTTGATCTCGCAGGGTTCAGTTATAAGAAATCTTTGTAAGTAATACAAACATTGCTTGTTACTAAGGTATATAAGGACTACTTCTTGACAGTGGGTTTGTGATAACATCAGAGTATATATTTCTTACTCTTGGAACTCTGAAAGCACTTGGAAGGTCTTCGAAATCAACATTATCAGCAGCTGCTGCAGCCGCTTTAGCTTTTCTTCGCCCAAGCTCGTAAAATATCAGACAAATTAAAGCTAATACTATAAGCGATAGCAGAACCACCATTGTGATGGTAAGTGGGGTCCAAAAACCTTTGAAATTGTCAACACTAATAGGCGCTAAGGTGCTGCTGGCAGCTGGCTCTGGCGTGGTTGGCACAGGCGTTGTCACCTCTGGCGTGGTTGGGTCAGACGTTGTCACTTCTGGCGTGGTTGGGTCAGATATTGTTACTTCTGGCGTGGTTGGCTCTGACGCTGTCTCCTCCGGCGTGGTTGGTTCTGGCGTTGACTCCTCTGGCATGGTTGGGTCAGGTGTTGTCTCCTCTGGTGCCGTTGGGTCAGGGTCAAGCGTTGTTTCCTCTGGCGTACTTGACTCCGGGTCAGGTATTGCCTCCTCTGGCGTGGTTGAGACAGATGTTGTCACATCTGGCGTGGTTGGGTCAGACGTTGTATCCTCTGGCGTGTTTGGGTCAGGCGCTGCCTCTTCCGGCGTGGTTGTCTCAGGCGTTATCACCTCTGGCGAGGTTGGGTTAGGCGTTGTCTCTTCTGGCGTGGTTGGCTCAGGCGTTGTCACCGCTGGCGTTGTAAGCTCAGGTGTTGTCTCCTCTGACGTGGTTGGGTCAGGCGTTGTTTCCTCTGGTACGGTTGGGTCAGGCGTAGTCTCCTCTGGCGTGGTTAGCTCAGGCATTGTTTCCTCTGGCGTGGTTGGATTAGGGCCAAGCGTTGTCTCGTCGGGCGTGGTTGGGTCAGACGTTGTCACTTCTGGCGTGGTTGGCTCAGGCGTTGTCGCCTCTGGCGTAGTTGGGTCAGACGTTATCTCCTCTGGCGTGGTTGGGTTAGGCGCTGTCTCTTCCGGCGTGGTTGACTCAGGCGGTGTCGCCTCTGGCGTGGTTGACTCAGGCGGTGTCGCCTCTGGCGTGGTTGGGTCAGGAGTTGTCTCTACTGGCATGGTTGGCATAGGCGTTATCACATCTTGCGTGGTTGGCTCAAGCGTTGTTGCCTCTGGCGTAGTTGGGTCAGACGTTGTCTCTTCTGGCGTGGTTGGGTCAGGCGCTGTCTCTTCCGGCGTGGTTGACTCAGGCGTTGTCACCTCTGGCGTGATTGGGTCAGGCGTTGTCTGTACTGGCATGGTTGGCTCAGGCATTGTCACACCTGGCGTAGTTGGCTCAATCGTTGTCACCTCTGGCGTGGTTGGGTCAGACGTTGTCACTTCTGGCGTGGTTGTCTCAGGCATTGTCACCTCTGGCGAGGTTGGGTCAGGCGTTGTCTCTTCTGGCGTGGTTGGCTCAGGCGTTGTTACCTCTGGTGTGATTGGGTCAGGAGTTGTCTCCTCTGGCGTGGTCAGGTCAGGTATTGTATCCTCCGGCGTAGTTGGTTCAGGCGTTGTCACCTCTGACGTGGTTGGATCAGGCGTTGTCTCCTCCGGTGTGGTTGGCTCAAGCGTTGTTACCTCTGGCGTGGTTGGCTCAGGCGTTGTATCCTCCGACGTGGTTGGCTCAGGGTCAGACGTTGCCTCTTCTGGTGTAGTTGGCTCAGGAGCTGTCACCTCCGGCGTGGTTGGCACAGGCGTTGTATCCTCCGGCGTGGTTGGCTCTGGGTCAGGCGTTGTCTCCTCTGGCGTAGGTGGCTCAGGGTCAGACGTTGTCTCCTCTGGCGTTGTTGGGTCAGACGTTGTCATCTCTGGCGTAGTTGGGTCAGGCGCTGTCTCCTCCGGCGTGGTTGACGCAGGCGTTGTATCCTCAGGCGTGGTTGGGTTAGCCGTTGTCACTTCTGGCGTGGTTGGTTCAGCCGTTGTCACTTCTGGCGTGGTTGGTTCAGGCGTTGTCAACCCTGGCGTGGTTGGCTCAGGGTCAGGCATTGTCTCCTCTGGCGTAGTTGGCTCAGGGTTAGGCGTTGTCTCCTCTGGTGTAGTTAGCTCAGGGTCAGGCGTTGTCTCCTCTGGCGTAGTTGGCTCTGGGACAGGCGTTGTCTCCTCTGGCGTGGTTGAGTCAGACGTTGTCACTTCTAGCGTGGTTGGCTCAGGCGCTGTCACCTCTGGTATTGTTGGATCAGTATCAGGCGTTGTCTCCTCTGGCATGGTTGAGTCAGACGTTGTCACTTCTGGCGTGGTTGGCTCAGGGTCAGACGTTGTCTCCTCTGGCATAGTTGGCTCAGGGTCAGACGTGGTCTCCTCTGGCGTATTTGGCTCAGGATCAGGCGTTGTCTCCTCTGGCGTGGTTGGGTCAGGCGTTGTCTCCCCCGGTGTGATTGGCTCAGGCGTTGTCTCCTCTGGCGTGGTTGGGTCAGGCGTTGTCTCTTCTGGCGTGGTTAGCTCAGGCGTTGTCACCTCTGGTGAGGTTTGCACTGGCGTTGTCGACTCTGGTGTAGGTGGCACTGTTGGCTCCGGTTCGTCTTCGTAGAGTCGGCAAGCGCTTTCATCCAAACTAGGCGGTATGTAACGGAATGAGTCGACTAAAACAATAGAGTTTGGAGACGCCATGCCCATAATGGATATCTGAAACAAAGAAAGTAAGGTTTTTGGTATTGTGTTACCTAAACCGAGTTTCAAGGAGGTATGGTGTGCAATGGCGACGACGGACAGCCAAAGATCGACAGCACCTCTCCAACCCACGGTAGACGCACAATGTACGGCGTTCGATTACCTCTCGCTGTAGCTAGTATTTAGCAACGCCGTGCTGCAATGCAAAATGCATGCCTATTATAGGCACACTGCATTTACAATACAGACAACAATATTTTATTTATTTAAGTATTCCCCTAACATTTGATTATGTAAACGTTATACATACTACTAAAAACATAAACAACAACATAATAGTAAATTTAATGAAAATAATATGATATCGTTTAACATAATTTTGTATAGAGCACTCTATGGTAGTTAAATAAAGTACAGTTATTTTTAATTGAATATGTCAAAATTATGCACCATCGTTACTCTTTCTTCTAACACTGATATTCTTAACTTCACAGGGAAAAACCGTGTACTTATTTATTTGTTTAAAAGTTTGCAAAGGCTACTTCCTTAAACATTCTTGTGTTGAGATCTATATAGGATGTAAAAATAACCATCACAAAGCCATCATATAGGCATTCTGTACATTAAACTAAGTATCATTGAACAAAAATAAGTGTTGGAAAAGTTTACTTTTTGGTGTGAAAACTCGCTATTTACGGTAGCGCGCAATATGCAACGCACGCAAAATTTTGTGTGTTCAGCGTCTTTATACACTGGTTATGTTGATTTAACGGCTAGAGATGTGGAAAATTCTCTCGTGTGAGGATCTCTGAGAGGTAGGACCGAATTAAAGCATATGCTTTACTAATAGCCTTCATTTAATAAATCGTTTCGCAATTTTGTAGAAAATTGTTAAATAGTTTTGAATGTGGCGATAGTCTCGCACCGGTTTCATTTAGAAAAATAAGAGGCGTTTAATATAAATATGTCTAATAGTGACTATAGTGAGTGCCCTTTTTGGGGTAACGTAATTTACTGTCTCAACTCTGCAAATAAACTGCATAGAACGGGTTCTAGGCAGTTCTACCATATTTTCCAGTCGCATAATAATGCACCGGGTATTACCTAAATAAAATAAAATCAAAGAATTCGATCGTAAATAAAAATTTATATTTTATAAACTACTAGTAGACCCGACATACGTCCTGTCCCAATAATTCATACAAGTATTCCAAAGAGAAAGCACTTTCAGTTTTTTTCCGAATTTTCCGACTTTCCGGACCATTTTCCCAATTTTTATTACCCTTAAAACCTATCTCGGTCTATTACGAACATTTAATACAAAAAAAATACCCTAATCGGTCTAGCCGTTCTCAAGTGATGCATGCGCTTACTAATGGACAGTATTGCATTTTTATTATATAAGATTTTGGTCGTTGGTAGACAGAACCCCCGGGTGTTCCATTTTACAAAAATCTATGGTGACAATTGTCAACGATCGCCCAATGTACAATCCCTTGTAACAATGATTTGTCAGGAACCTTGATTGTTGAGCAGATTGACATCGTCAATTTGCCGTGTTATAGCCAATTTAAACGACTTTAGAATGGGATTTGTTACTAGAATTAACGGTCGATTTAAGTAGATAGACAATTTGTTTATCAATTAAGGTCCCTGACTACACATATTAATCGGTATAATATTAAAACATCATACTGCACTGATTAGTATAGCAATGAATGATACCCACATTCTCAAATAGATTATTTGTATATCCGCTTTGCATATACAGTCGAGATGGCATGTTATGATAAGGTATGTATATGATGAGTTAGCTCCTGATTCTAAAGTTACAATGTAGTTACTGAAATTAATTAATTTCATATTATTGCTAAGTCGTTAGACTCTTGTTAATTCTACAACGAATTTAAAACCTTGTTACGAATAACCCTTGGCTTGACATTCAAATATTTAACAGACAATACCTCCACTCCCCCCGCTCTCTCCCGCTCCGCAGTCATTAATAATGACTGGAGAGCAGTACAGAGACAACCGTAAAGGTAACTGCAACCGTCTAGTCTAAATCAAATGGAGCTCCTACAAAATTGATTCTGTAGTCGATTCTCAACAAACTAAGTAAAGTAAGTAAGTCAAGTACCTGTTGTTTACCACTGAGTCATAATGGTGTGATAATCCCTGGCCGCGCCACAGTGGAACATTAAACAAACACTTTTTTCGATAAATTGTACTTTATAAGAAAATGAAGAAAATTGTACCTCAACGGATACTGAAATATAATGAAGTTTTGGTGGCGCGGCTGGGAAGCATAGGGATCCCTGGTCGCACCATCATGGTTTTTGTAAACTATTAGGCGCTCGCGGACATAGTAAACACCAAACACATGTACGAAAGTAATTGTTCTCTTTCGTGCCTTTTATACAAATTCGAAAATCTTATTAAGGTAAGGGCACCTATTTCCGTGGTATTTTTACTAAAACTCGAAAGTAGATCGAAAATTAAGCATTTATTGTACCCTTTTGAAGGTTTGGCTATTTTTATCAGAACCATTATTGTTTCTACTCTTGAAATAGACAATAGGTTTGGCTAGATCTTGATTTATAATCTAAATTAATTAAATATCGTTCGGTCGAAGAAGTCGGAGGCACCTTATTCCGATGTATTTGGTTCCTAATTCCGAGTGTACAAAATGCAAAGGAAAACGGTAGTACGAGTATACATGGTGTTGAAAAAATCAACTCTGTTTATTAATTTAGGGTTTAATCGTTCGTAAATTTCAATCTTCTTAGATGAGGTTTGAATTTTCTAATAAAATGAAGTCACAATATTCAAATAATACCTAATATACCTTGCTAATCAATTTTACTTATTGTAATACTCGTCATATTATTACAATAGTAGTACAAACAATATGTAGCCCTCTCTAAAGCAAGACATTGTGTAAAATGATATTATTAAATTAATGTCATCTACATTTATTTATCGATAAATGTTTACAACTACGTACCTAATTTTGTGAAAGGTATTATAAAGGAAATAGGAGCAAGCTGCATAAGTTTTATTTTTTTAAGCGTTGACCCACACTAGCAATTTCTCCTGTATTGTGGTGCATTTACAAACATTCCACTCACACACTCTGTATTTTACGTGTGTATATACTGCCGAATAAGGTGCTCATAGAATCTTATTCTGACCTACTATACATCAGAATAGCGTTTCACACCAATAAATCTTGTTTTTTAATTCCGAGTATTAAAAGATGCAAGATTTTTATATATTATACTTGCTAAAAATTACATCAAATTTTGTATGAACTAAAATTTTCCTGCATAGTTTTCCCATACGATAAATTAACAAAATATCTAAATAAATCAGCTTTGACATGCTATTTACTATTGAATTTATTATTGATTTATTAGTGAATGAAACGCAAAAGTATACCTCGGAAATAGATTTTACTATTCATTATCTTTTTAAATTGTCGAACCCAAAGCGTGAAGAGCCTAATCACAAAAACAAACCTGTAAATTTAAAAAGAAATCAAGTATCTGAAATCGCACTTTCACGGTATACATCGGAATAAAGAACCGGCTGACATATTTGGCACTCAATGCCGTGGTATTTTCAAGACGTATTTACACTTTGATTTATTCAGAAAAACATACAAAAGTTAAGTGTTTTCGTTTCAAAATATAATCCTTGAAATAATTTAACTCAAAGAATTACACATATGGTACAAAAATAACCAAAGAATCACTATTTAAAAAAAAACATGACACACACGTGCACGAGGTCCTAAATGTATGAAGAGTGCTGTGTGTTCGGACCAGCTGCTGACGCAAAACTAAGCAATTATTTTAAAACTTAAATACATTACTCCAGACCTTTGGTTTTATAACTAAGCATAGTTATATTATCAATTGCATAAGAGATCTTGCAGTTAAATAGAGCTTGTAAATCGCTCGTAAACGCAGTTTTTCTAAATACCTCGGAATATGGTGCCAATTTTAGAACCCCTCGGAATAAGGTGCCCTTACCTTACTTTACGGTTTACGGCTTAAGACATTTATTCCTCAAAAGTAATACAATTAACTAATCATAAGAAATACATGTTAATCATAATACCTACTTAATACACGAACTTATGAAGAACAGTAGGTACTTGTAAATAAACTACATAGTAACTAGTAGAAGTACAAATATATTTTTTCCTACAGTGCTGTGGATAACAAGAAAAAGTGTTTGACTCATTACATATCGTTTCCTGATGGCAAGTCAATAGCAATTACACATTTTTAATAGCAGCAAGCGGTCAATATTTTGAATTTGTTAATGTTTCAAAATTATATAGTACATTACTGCAGCGGCCGCCAACAGTGACATCGATGGACGAACGTGAAAATGTGGGCTGAGGCGAAGCCGAGGCACACATACGTGAGTCCATCAATGCCTGCGGGGTAATTACGTAACACAGTAACAGTAGGAATGGGTTTCATTTTGACAGTTCCACAACATTCATTGCGTTATGTACGTTGTGGAGCAGACAAATTTTTCGAACATATGAAGCAATGGATTAGCAATACGCTTCAAAATGATTCTGACTGTCATAGATAGTGTAATACGTAATTAGGGTGCTGGTTGCGGCCAAGGCTTTTATAGTACTTTTCTCAAATAATGCGCGGAAATTCAAACTAAGTAAATTAATTATAAATTCTAGAATCAATTACGAACAACGATAACTTTTCTCGCACCAATATGTTCATTTGTTACTTTTTCACTATAAACTGGCTTAGCAAATAGAGCTCTATTTGCTAAGCCAGTTCGAGATTTCAATAACATCTTTAATAAGTTACCTCCTCGGTTGCCATGGGTCGAAATAAAAGTTCGTTCCATTTTTTTATTACACGTCAGATAAGAGTTTTCATATTAATGTATTCGGCCTACAGAGTACATTTTTGATTCGGCCGCTAAACACGACAGATATGAATTTTCATACTAACATTGCCGGCTGCTGCTCGCATGTATTTGACCAGTACAGCATTTTCAATTTATCTCGAAGAAGATTGTCAAAATAATGCTTGAATTTCCAAGCATGTTTGAGAAAATGTATTTTATACTTTGGTATGTATTTTAAATAAGTAATAATTTAATGTAGTAGAAACAAATGAATAAATCAAAAAATAAAACTGACTTTATAAATAGGTGGTATTTCGTCAATTGACTTAGCACACTTTGTTTGATTGTTCTTGATTTAAAATCAATAGAAATCTTTCAAGATGTGGTGCTCCCAAGTAGCACACTGGGTGGTAAAATAGCTCTATATCATATTTATTTGTTAACTTAGGTGAAATATACAGCCATGATTAAACAACAGACAGCAGCAGTGGTATATGAGGCCTTAAAATCACTTGTAAGCAACTGTTACATATAAGCGGCAACGTACCCTATTTGGCACTTCTATTTCCAGATGAGTAGTATAATAGAGTAGTATATCACCTGTAGTGGCTAAAGGGACCGCCCTTTTGGAACCTAACGTGACTGCATCTTTAAGGCCTATTGTACTCTAATATGCCACGTCAACGCGTAACTAAGTTTCAATAGGGGGTTCTTGAAAACAGCTATTTCCACTTATTTAAAACCACTAACTATCTAACAGTTCCAAAAATACATCTTAAAATACACGCATCGCTTCACACAGTTTGATTATTTTACTATAATCTTTTATTTAAGATTAAAAAAAAAACAAAAAAGAACAAACATGACTTTTATTTTTAAACATCTGACATACAAACTACCTTAGAAATGACCGCATTGGCAATCGGCAAATAAATTATTTACCTTCTTCGATTACGATTATTGGACTATTCTTGAGGGACCCTAATTCATGGGCATTGGGAGATCTAGAAAATAGCAAATAATTACTGCTAGTGTAACATCCTCTGATTGGCCACTAGCAACATACAAATAAGTGATTTTTAAACCATACAGTTCCAAATAGAGAACAAATAAGTGAAAATAAAAACTATGTGATCCCTTATACATCGCCATGTTTAGAAAATTTAGTCCTTGAAAATGTTTTGTTTCGAACGGTGTTTTATCACACTGAGGCATAATCACTGAGTTTTGTTAATTGTAACTGATGTACTTTGATATACTTAGTGTAAAATCATTATGTTAGGTTTATAACAGTTTTATTTTTTTATAGTAATATTTCGTCAATTGACTTAGCACACTTTGTTTAATTGTTCTTGATCTAATCGAAGGCGCATCGAAATTTACAAAGAAACCATACTATAGTTTTACAGTATTTAACCATTCGCAAGGATTTTGTACTCTAAATCAATGTTTGCAATATGTGAAGTACACGTGAACTTTTAATACTCACCAAATAGATATAACCCAAAATTAAAATGGCTGGTCACAATACAAATTCAAACACAAATTGACTTATCGCCACTCAGAAGTACTTTGGCGTCTTTTTTATCACTCAATGGCCGAATGAAACGTCTTATCGTTCATTTAATCGCGTTCACTGCACAACTTATTCCATATTTATTTATTAAAACTTCATGCACAAGTAAAAAAATACTGTACAAAGGCGGAATTAATGCCTGAGGCATTTTCTACCAGTCAACCTTAGGGTGATGCAGAGACTAAACATGGCAGGTGCAATATACGGGATAGATAGTACGGAAATAACTATAAAATACAAGAATAAATATTAATACATAAATACTAATACACACATACATACATATAACAAAATAAACTTTGTCAGGAGAAATAACGATCGGTAGAGGAGAAAAACGAATCCAGCAAATCAACGCTGAGACGTTTCGGCCAACCTCTGACGGATATGCTCACGTGCCTTCACTTTAAAAGATAATCGACTGGTTGCCATCTTGATGTTCAGAGGGAGCGCATTCCAAAGAAAAATCGCCTGGACAAAGAAAGAAGAATGAATGAAGCCAGAACGGTGAGACGGACATCGTAGAAGACGATTGTTGGTGGAACGAAGATTTTTACTATGGGCAGAGCATAAATATTGAATTTGGGAGGTCAGGTAAGAAGGAGAAGTGGGGAAAAGGTGGCATATAGTTGTAATTGTCACTTAAGGTGATCGTGGGAACTCCTATGGATTCCATTTGGAACCAAAACTAGGCTGCAATTTTTCTCCCCGTGGTTCTATAATATTTGCGTAAGGGTTCTCTCCACCTTTATAGAACTTAATCATGGCTGTATATTTCACCTAAGTTAACAAATAAATATGATATACAGCTATTTTACCACCCAGTGTGCTACTTGGGAGCACCACATCTTGAAAGATTTCTATTAATTTTAAATCAAGAACAATTAAACAAAGTGTGCTAAGTCAATTGACGAAATATTACTATAAAAAAATAAAACTGTTATAAACCTAACATAATGATTTTACACTAAGTGTAACGTCAAAGTACATCAGTTACAATTAACAAAACTCAGTGATTATGCCTCAGTGTGATAAAACACCGTTCGAAACAAAACATTTTCAAGGACTAAATTTTCTAAACATGGCGATGTATAAGGGATCACATAGTTTTTATTTTCACTTATTTGTTCTCTATTTGGAACTGTATGGTTTAAAAATCACTTATTTGTATGTTGCTAGAGGCAAATCAGAGGATGTTACACTAGCAGTAATTATTTGTTATTTTCTAGATCTCCCAATGCCCATGAATTAGGGTCCCTCAAGAGTAGTCCAATAATCGTAATCAATATCAGTAACAATTAAAACCTGTTTTCAACTTTAAGTAGCAATATCCATTTTATGCAACGATAATAAATAAAATAGAAACAAAATACATTGATAAGCAACTACGGGTGATAGGAGGTACTCATATACAAATATGAGTAGTGTTTGAAGCTATAAGTTTTATCAAACACTGTTAAACCACTCATGTGCAACTTAAAGCTATAAGATAAGTTGCAAAATTCACTAATGTGCTACTTGGGCTGTAAGGTTTTTTTTTTTGTATAGTGTAAAGGACTGGATCTCTTAAATGTCATTACGTCATTAGGCAATTTATTATATAACTCTGCTCCTTTTTATAATATGTTTTCCTTCAGTTGTTAGCACGTGGAGGTCCTAGGCAGATGTTGTTTTTTCGTCTAGTAATACGTTTTACTTTAGAAATGGTAGCCGTGTGTTGGTGTGGAAAGGCTACAATTTCTAACGTGATTAAATTTTCGAATCTCTTTAAAGCGTTCGGAATAGAACAATTTCCGTACAATTCTTTATGTACACTATGTCCGGGGGCGCCTAATAGTTTACAAAAATCGTGGTGGCGCGGCTGGGGAACATATAATATTTCATTATTCGTTGAGGTACAATTTTTTTCATTATAAGTACCGTATATGTACTACATAAATGGTACAATTTATCTAGAAACATGTTTTCTTAATTTTTTACTGTGGCGCTCGCGCCGCCATGGAGTATCACGCCCATATTCAGAGATTAGATATTCGGATGCATATTTACCTATAGTTATGTTTTAGCGATGATAGTATGGAAGCGGTTTCTTAAAATATTATTTTGTAAAAAAAAACCCGGTATGCCAGGAACACCGGAAATGCATAACTAGTCGGGTGTAAACTATGGAAGCGGCTTGTAAAAAAAAAAAATATTAAAGAAATCCTGGGATTCTTGGATTACATAACTATTCAGATGCATATTTATTTAAAATTAATGTTTAGCCCCCGATGCAAATATGTGTATGTAGGGTGTAAGAGGAGGGGTGGTGTGTGTTAGTTAAAGTTAAGATTTTTTCGATACAAAGGCGGATTCCATTGTAGGCAATATCTCAACTTTAGGTGAATAGGCATCCGAATATCCGATCTCTGCTCATAATGTAATATAAAATTTGGCGAGGTATGGATGGAGGAAATACGTGATTACACAGATGCAGGTTAACCAAACGTTTATCATGCATGATAAACTCCTACCAAAACTTTGTTAATTAATACTCACGTAACCGTCATCAGTAGCTGAGGCAGATAAGGTTATCTTCAGAGTGTGCCATCCAGGCTCGTAGTTTGATTCCCAAGCCCCATTCCAAGCCTCACCTAAGAATCGGTCATTAGGTGTGTCTAACTGATAGGCCACAACCGAGATCTGGTCAAAAGGATCTGCTGCTTCCATATAAATGGTCACTTCAATAGTACCACCGACAGTCATAGAAAAAATGAATGATGACACACAACTCAAATCTGAGAGAGGCGTAATAAAAGAGGTACTGCGTTCATTTTGTTCATCAGTTAAGTCTAAAGTGCTGTACTTGCCGACCGTCCAAAGTGGCATGTTGACACAACCAGGCCCCCTCTCATTTGTAAACAATTCATTAAAGTTTTGCTCAAACGTGTACCTCACACAATAATCACTGACTACGTAAGACACTAATATAAATAATATTAAAACTTTGCAATGCATTTCGTTTCGCCACATTCAACAATTACTGCGAATAGACACAAAATCTCTTACACAATAATTTAAATTTCGTATTTTTTCGAACATGTATCTTAAGATTTTAATGTTCAGAATGGATACGGATAAGATAGCATGTTTTATAAACGATTATTTTACACGTAGCATAGAAGGTTTATCTTTGCATTCTTGTATTTATTGACACTGAATATACATATAGCGGTTTTGTTTGTACATATACAAAAAAAATTGATGTTGGGAGAAAATATTGTATTAGTCCACCGTAAAATTGCTTTACCATCCTAAAGCTGAGTATCACTTGCACATCATAAAACGACAAGGTCTCTTTTTTGCTTACAGGATTGATGTGACTGTTTTGATATTGTTGTCATAATTTTATGACTTTAGTGACGTAATTTTTGTTTTTTGACGGTTTTAACGTAAGAATACGAAATTCCTTCTTTTATTTTGGTTTCAACCTAAGTCAAAATTTAATTTACTATGGGAGTACGTGGCAATTGAATGGTTGACTATACATATAAATAAGAAAAAAAATGAATATATGGGGAATTGTACAGTAAAAAGTACCTATTGATCAGAGTTATATCACCACCTATTAGCCAAAATTATATAAATTAGGATTTCTCTCTATTAAAACAATTCGGGTAGCTGAGGAAAAGTGGCCATTCATTAATATCAAAGGGTCACAAACAAACTACAATACAAATTTCTTTATTATTATATTTTTTTAATCCTTAACAAAAGATAATGCATACCTAATTATTTGATTACACATAATATTATTGAATATGAAAATAAATGAAGGTATGTTGCAGTATTTAATACAGTTGTACTATTCGCTAAAATTCTGTAATTAACAATATTTCGAAATTAAGAATTAAGGTACAAGAATTTACAATCAGTTCCTGACAACTTGGTGATACTAGACAAAATAGACGAAAGCGATCATAAAAGTAAAAAATGACTGAAACAGCGTATAGACTAATAGACGGGCACAGTTTGGTGAAACGTAACATGAAATGTAACACACGTTGAAACAAATTCGCCTAGTTGTTATGTTACATTTAATTTTCATGTTGCATTGCATAAATTAAGACAGCTAATTTGTGCTAAGTTTCACTAAGCTATATCCGGCATTATGGTGGGTACACATATGTGAAATTTAACATGAAAGGTAATAATAACATACGTTATAATATAATTACAAACTACCATGCCGGTCAATTATAAGCAGTGCAACATGAAATGTAACACAACAACTTGGAGAATTTGTTTCAACGTGTGTTAAATTTCATCTTGCATTACATATATTTGGACGTCATGTTCGTTTCAACGTATGTTACATTTCATGGTACGTTTCACATAAGTGTACCTACGCACCATAAGAATTCGGCTTTCTTAATAATCTGTGCACTGCAATCTTTATTCAAATCTGCACAAAAGTACAAAATTGCGTCTTGCAATTTGTTCTAATTGGTACATTTTTAATCTCGTATTTCGATTTTTTCTTTGCAATTTCTATGTCACGTTGCATCGTATGAATACGATCCAGAAAGAAGTAGCCCTTCGAACTTTGCCGTTTTCAACATTGGTGATTGGTCTAGGAATGCATCTTTAGATAATTCTCCTGTCATGCTCAACTTAAATGGTCTATCTTGTTTTAATTATCCAAATATTTTTTCTTATTCTCATTTCCTTACGGAACTAGACCTTTATCTAAAAAACCGTTACAAGCTATCGTTGGCTGCAACATGCGTATTTTTTCTTTTATAATTATTATTTTTAGAAATGACACAATAATGAATCATAATTATCGCTTCGAGTGCGTCAGTCTAGATTTAATGAGTGGAAACCAATACCTAGGTAGTATAATTTATAGCTTAGGTATGTTATTAAATTATTGAAAGGGTGACCCTGATAGTGATAGTGTGTAGCTGATAGTCAACTAATAATGACCATGTAGGTAAAAGGTAATACGAGCTGGTGTCCGCAACTCCACGTTAATTGCGTATTTGCGTTTTTGCGTATTTTAATGATGACCAGCTATCTGGTCTCTATAGACTTCCTATGTTTGTTCCTTAAGTTTATATTTTATGCATAAAGGACATGTGCGGTCAGCAACGTGAGTCTGCCTTTTATATATATCACCTCGTAGGTCAACCTATGAGGTTGTCGGCTGCTAAGCCAGACTTTTCTACGACTTTCCAGCCAGAGCATAAAAATAATGAACTAAGCGACTACACGCTTAGGTCATCCCCTGTGGTGTAGGTACCAACGGACCTCGGCTTAGAGCGTCGCTGGTGAGGGTAGCAAGGGACAGGCTGGATTGTTATTATGATTATTTTGGGACGAATTTATACGTATACTACGGGTTGCGTTTCATAAATTTTTGGATGGTGGAGAGAGAGAGGGGGGGGGGGGGATTTTGAGATCTAAATGAAGATGTCATTGCGAACATAGAAGGGGCTCCCATCTTTCGTAAGAATCTGTTCTGTAAGTCGACGAACAATACAATATTATTAAAGAACATCCTGATGTTCTTTAGTAATATTGTATTGTTTCATTTTAATTGCTGCCATTAAAACACAGGTATTTTAATGGCACCAATTGCTAGGGCCCATCATAGACATCAAATACCTCAAATAAACCGTATTAAAAAGGAAGATAAAGCCGTTTACCTATAATAAACTTTAAATAAGGCAATCGCTATCCAATCTTTATATCTAATTAATTTTCATCAATTATATTAGACAGGCAATTTTCTTAATGAAATTAGGATATATGAGAAAAAAATAATTGCATATAGGTAAGGATGTGTTGTTTTTACATTGAGATACCCTTTTTAGGGTTCCGTAGTCAACAAAGTACCCTTATAGTTTCGCTATGTCCGTCTTTCTGTCTGTCTGTCCGCGGTTTAGCTCAGAGACTCTTTTTACTAGAAAGCTGTAATTTGGCAAGGGTATACATATTAAATAAATATTAGGGTACTTTCCTTACAAGTAAAGTGGGGATGGTTTTTTTCTCGTCCGTTCCAAGTTTTGGGGTGTTGTTGGATAGACCCTTCAAAATTATTCAGTGTGAGTGAAAACCATTTTTCGATGTTATGGTCAAGTGTGCCAGATAAATGGTTGTTTTTGGATATGTGAATAAAATTCACGGCAGTAGTATATATAACGAAGTTGAAAGGAAAAATATCACAGGTAAGTTTATAGGCTTTACAAGTTACCGAGTAATTTGCAGCTGGAATGTATGGGAGAACATGTTTTTCGACTACAATGCGAAGTGTGTTCTTGGGATAATTTCATCCCAACTACGGAACCCTTCATTGTCCGTGGTCCGACACGCATCTGGCCGGTTTTTAATTATTGAGTGAGGTTCTAAAACTGGAGCACTTTATTTTGAAACAGTTTGAGTAAACAGACGGAATGTATTATATCTGTACCTACGCCAGCCGGAAAATTACTGTTTTGATGCAGTTTTTGTATCAACAGCGGACACAACTGTATTTAAACAGCTTTTAGTTATTTCAGATGGTGACAAGACGTTTCGTTCTGATGGATTCGCATAAGTAAAGGTAGGTGCACGCACATCAATCATGTAGAATTAAATTGTTTAATTCCATAAGTCGTCGTGCTGATACATGCTGCCTCGTTGGTGTAGCGGTCGCAAGCGATACTGCCGAGCATGAGGTCCTGGGTTCGATTCTCAGGTCAGACAAAGTGTTATTGGGTTTACTATCATCAATTTCTCAGTAGCAGCCCGGAGTCGGGATACGTGCCTGTTTGAGGGCAGTAGGCTCGCCTTCTCACCCGTGTAATATGGGTGTAATACGGTTGATTTTTATTTTTCTGTTTTGTTGGAGGATGAATAAACAAGGAAAGACAAGAATATTCTTGAAAATATATTTAATGTTTTTTACATTTAACATTCAGTATTTCAATTCCTACCTATCTCTCAGATGAGACTAACACAATGGGCGAAATGTTGGTGTACTATAAGTACATCTCTGCCTAACCCTTCGGGAAATTACAGGCATGATATTATGTAGTTCAGGATTGGATTTATACATTTCCTTCAAACTTCTTCGTGTTGTCTTAGTATGTTACGCAATCAGGGTGTAGTTCGGCCTAGGCTAAACTGGAAGATCCCTTTGGAAGAACTAGTTCGATCTAGGTAAAACTATTATATCCTAGAATAGGGTTTGGCCGGTAGCATAATTTTGTTTTAAAACAATGTTAGTTGGTTTGTCACGCTGTAGACTAGAACACCACTCGATCGATTGCGTAAATTGGGTAATATTTCACACATAAATAAAATGACTCAATACTGAATAAACATTAGGAAATACTACTGGGTGAATTCGGGATATAGTGTAGGAATTATCTAAAAACCTTTAAACTATTAATCGAATAAGTAAACGGTTCGCATTTGTTCAATAATGTAAACGTGGCCTAACCGTTTTCGTGAAAAATCATATATCAGTAAATGTTAGGTTAAAAAATAAAATAATAAAAACACAACCGAATTGAGAACCTCCTTCTTTTGTGAAGTCGGTTAAAAATAAATGATGTAGGTGACGATTTAACTTACTGTGTGCATAGCAGTTATTGATAACAAATTGATAAGTTTAAAATAACTAGACACTTGCCTTTAAATTAGGCGCGGCGCCACGTTTATGTTATCATTATCAGCAAAACGATTAATTAGGTACCGTACTAAATAAAATAATATTAAAACTCACGTAGCCTTCATAAGTTTCTGAGCCAGTTAAGGTCATCGTCAGAGTGTGCCATCCTCTCACGAAGTTTGGATCCATGGCCGAATTTACAGCTTGTCCTGTTACCCTGTCACCAGTGACGTCAAACAGGTTAGCCAAAATTATGATTTGGTCAGAAGAATCCGTTGCTTCCATATAAGTGTTCACTTCTATAGTACCACCGACGTTCATAGGAAAAATGAATGATGACACACAACTCAATTCTTGTAGAGGTGTAATAAATGAGGTACTGCGTTCATTTTGACCAGTCAAGTCCAAATCGCTGTACTTGCCAACAACCCAAAATGGCATGAAGACACAAGCCCCCCCCCAATCATTTATCAACCATTCATCGAAAGTCTCCTCAAACGTGTACCTCACACAATAATCACTGACCACGTAAGACACTAATATAAATAATATTAACACTTTCCGAATCATTTCGTTTCGCCACATGCAGCAGTTACTGCTTTAGATACTAAATCTCTTTAATTTATATTCCGTATAATATATTAATCGTACACGTATCTTAATTATTAATAATGGATTTTGATAAGATAAAAATCTCTAGGATGGTATAAAATGAAGTCACCTGGCTGCGTTTGTCTTTCTGTTCCGTATTGTTACACTACTTGATTGATTTTAATAATAATAAATCTTTATTTCAGACATGAACAGTCCATATGTTGTTTAGTGATGGGGATGATTTTAATGCGGGTTAAATAAAATTATAAATCAATTAATTCATCTTTATTTATGAACATAAGTAGTACATAAAAGGTCTTAAAATATGAATTTCTTCTGGTCTCTTTGTCTGTATCTATGAGAACTATGTATAATATATACATCAGAACAAATAAAATTGTTCTTGCACATGTTAGCGAAACTTTGCTTGCAGTGCTGCAAGCAAAGTTTCGCTACAAAAAGCACTTAGTAGTTCGTAAGATAGGTAAAGCCGGCGACTGATATCGAATTCTTTTTAATTAATTATTGTGTGAAATGCAGTCTGTATGCATCTAATTTAGCAATGAGTTCTGTACCTAATGGGAAGTTCAATCTACAATTTTAAGTTATCAATAAAAAAAACATGTCAATATTAGCATAATATTGTGACAAACAAACAATACAGTATTAGTTCCATTATTATGTTTTATCGTTTAATTCTGAAAAGAAGATATGAATCAGTAATCGATTCCACAAATTGAATATAGTACTTATAGAAAAAGTAGGTAGTATACGTAAAATGGCTCCCGTAAACAAGTGCGACGCGACAGCACGACGCGACTCTAGTAGAAAAATTACTATGAAAACTTCATGAAAATTGTTATACTCGTATAAGAGTCGTGTCGCGCCTGTCTGAGGTAGCTTTAATGGCGGGATTTACAAAAGTATTTGCATTTGCAAAAACAAACGTAAACGCAAACGTATTTTCTTTCTTTCTGCTTTCTAAATAATTATAAATGATTTAGTAAATTATGATTAGAATTCTTTAACAGCCACTTACGGTTACTTTGGTAATTTTGGACGAAATATTATTTGGCGACGTTTTTTAGAAGCAGTCATGTTATGCTACAATGTTTAGACGTGTTAACTTTATTTAAAAAAAAAAACTTTATATTATGGTTTTTATGACTTACTACGTATTATTTATCGATTGCCATAAATTATTTTATAAGTTTATAGCATATTAGATCATTCTTTTCATTGGAACTTTAGATACTGCGTGTTATCGATTAGCATAAAATAATAGTTTCATTGTGACGTATGTAAGTAGGGATGTAAAATTGCCGACGACCTGATAGTGACGGCATCTTCTTCGCCTACAGTCAGCATATTACCTAGCTTAGGTCAGCGGGCTCGATCTACGTAATGTACAGTCCCAAGCATCAATGTATATGTAGGTACAGTTAGCAAAATTGGAAAGCGATTTTCTTGTGAAGAACCGATTGTCCCTTTAAAAGAAGACCTATTTTACAATTATAGGCACTCGTACAGGTTCGAAAAAACACAATATTATTCAATCAATTGTTTAGGAGTTTATCGCTTGTGAGTTTAGCTAAGTATACCTATACACTACTTATGCTCGTTGCTGTACATTCTTAGATTATTCGCAAAGCAATCATTAGTCATGAAGAGATTGCGCGATCGAGATTTTTGTAGGACTGGGCTTTCATCTAAAAAACTGTTTACTTCCATCACCTGCAACATCTTTCTTTCTTTCTTACTCATGCGACCACCACAAAAAAAAACTTTTATTCCACGGTAATTGTTATCATGATATTATTTATGCGAATATTAACCCAATAAATAATCATTAATTAACATTGCTTATTATGTTATTGGTGGTGCACTGCTTAGGTTCTTTAGTTGTTTCAACATCTTACATTTATACACTTAGCGCAATTCCGTCATGGGTTTCACCTTATAATATGCGAACAAGTGGTGAGGCTCTTATAAAAAATCTTCTAGCATTACACGAAAAAAAAAACGAATTTCATCATGTCCTTTAAAAATAAAGCTTCCAGTCCTCCACAACATCTCACATTAAGATCCCACACATCTGTAGCGAATAGGTATAAGCACCCTCACAGAGATGCACCTGTACATACCTCATCTCTTCCCATAACGCCAATCAGGTAAAGCTAATTACAAATAACGCCACACTCGTTGGTAATTGTCAGTAGTCTGTCTGTTGAATGTTTTCAAGGACTGTAATCAGCTCCTTAATTGCGTAACACACTATCAACCACAATCTGAATCATTTTCAATCATCATTGCTTCGTATGTTCGAAAAATTTGTCTCCTCAACAACGTAAATAACGCAATGAATGTTGATGAATTGTCAAAATTAAAGCGTTTCCTACTATTACTGTGTTACGCAATGTATGCGCTCTCGTCATAAAAATCGTAAGGTCTAAAGTGATTACAATATAGCCTTCCCGCTGAACTTCGTTTTCTATTTTTAAGCACTAGCTTTTAGCTTTAATCATTCCTCACCAGCGGAAAAACGGTGTTCACCTTTATTATTACAATTTAGTGAATTACATACAGGCATTAAATTGAAAGAAAATAAAATCTTTAAGTAACACGTAAAAATGTATGGTGTTTGACAGGTAAACAACACCAGTGACGATGCAATACCTAGCGGCATAAATTGTTAGTGTCTCTTCCCGTTCAAGTTATCTATCTATCTGTGATTTTTCAAAACTCGGATAAAGTGTTGATTTTTGTCGATATGCTTTTTTAGTCTATCCTCGGTGCCAATATAATTGTGAGAGTAATTGACGATAAGCTGTTAAAAGTTTTTATTGAAAAATCCGCAATCATAGTTTATTTTGGATAGCTGTCTACAGTTAACAGAAGCTATGTTATTGAAATCGGGTTATATATGTTTGAATACTAAAAGAAAAAGAAATCGACATGGATGTATTTAACGGCTGAATGGATTTGGATGAAATTTGGCACACGAATAGACCATGACCATAGGACATACAAGGTTTTTTTTATTCCGGTAGTACGTCCCCGTGGGATTACCGAACTCCGCACTGAACGTAATTGCTATAAACAATATATAAAATCAAAAATTTGAAAAATACGGTAGGTATTTGATTTGACTTTGACTGATCATACCCGGGCGGTTAAGTAACTTGTCAGGTGTGCTACACCCTTTTTTGGGTCCATATTAATCAGCACAGCCGGGCGGCAAAATCGAATGGTTCCTAGTAGTAATAACCTACTAATAGAAGGTTATTTTTCGGGTCGGTTTTGTTGTTCAACAAATTCTGCCGTATCGAAAGTGCCACGATTGGCCACGAGTACGCCTCACTCTAACCTCTTACCATGCAATTCACCATTAAAGCAATGTTATTAATACTCACGTAGCCATCATAAGTCTCTGAGCCGGTTATAGTCATCTTAAATTCAGAGTGTGCCATCCCCTCACAAAGCTTGGGTCCGAGGCCGAATGTGCTACCATTCCTGTTACTTTGTCACCAGAGACCTCTAACGGGTTGGCAATTGCAATGATTTGGTCAGAAGGATCCGTTGCTTCCATATAAATGTGCACTTCTATCGCACCACCGAGGTTCATAGAAACAATGTATGATGACTTGATGACACACAATTCAGTTCTGGTAGAGGTGTAATAAATTAGGTCTGCGTTCATTTTGACCAGTCAAGTCCAAATAACTGTACATGCCAACAATCCCAATTGGCATGGAGACTCAAGTCGGCCCCACATATTTATCAAACATTCATTGAAATTTTCCTCAAACGTTTACCTCACACAATAATCACTGACTACGTAGGAAACTAATATAAATAATATTAATACTTTGCGAACCATTTCGTATCGCAATTTTATTTTATTTGTTCGGCACGGTTGTTAAGCAATGACTTGTTGCCACATGCAACAAGTCATTGCTTAATAAACCCTTATCTCCTAACTGTTAGTTTTATAATTTAATGGAACACGTATCTTCATTATTCATAATGTAATGAATACGGAAAAGATAGTATCTCCAACTAGATAAAAATAAAACGAAGTCACCTGGCTGAGTCTGTCCGTCTGTGTATTCAGATAAGGTTTTTAAATAACTTGATGGTACAGTCGACCTTGCACGTCATACAAGGTCTTTTTAACAAGATTTTGTTTTTTTTTATTTAATACAATAGTTTTTCGAGAAATGGAATCATTTCGATTACAACCGCAGTGATGTTTTACATAGTTTTTTTGGGTAGATATACAATTCTTTTTTTTACTCGAAAAACTATGAAAAACAAACGATTGCATTTATTTTCTATTATTTTTTATTTTTTGCGGTCGTAAAAATATTCATCCCAACTATGGAACATTTGAATGTGCGCGATCCGACACGCACTTGGCCGGTTTTAGATAGACCTCGATCTATAAAGAGTACCGATAGTATAAATGTATATGTGTCACAAGGTGTAATTAAATAGGTTCCGTATCCGTACCACCATCTAAAACTACGGTTTTCTAGGAAAGTGGTTCCGTTAAATTATAACGGCCGTCATGAAAATCTGTCATTTTCATCAGTTCAGAAAATCGCGCGCGGGAAAATATAAAATTCTCGCGCGGAGAGTGTAAGTAGGATGAGTAGGAACAGACGCGAGGGAAAGAGATAGTTGCGCACGCAAAACTTGACGTAAGTCTAATTTCGACAAGCGTTTGATCGCAACTAATTTGCTAGGTTCGATGCGCGGAAATATATAGGTACTATACAATTTTACTTGTGTTATTTTACTAAAAAGTTTATTTTACTTTAAGTTTTACTTATTTCTCAATGATTGTAGTATTAGCTGTTGCCCGCTACTTCGTTTGTGATCCAGGATGGATATTAGCCTATGTCCTTTCCCAGGTCATGGTCTGTCTGTGTGCCAAATTACATCCAAATCCGTCCAGACGTGTTTGCGTGATAGAGTAACAAATAATCAAACAAACTCACTTTCGCATTTATAATATTACTATAGCTTCTGCCCGGGGCTTTGCCCGCGTGGATGTCGAAAATTATCCCACGAGAACGTGCTCCCGGGACAAAGTTTATAGCTTATGTCCTTCCACAGGATGCTAAATATCTCTTTGCCAAATTTTATCGAAATCCGTTCAGTGGTTTAGGCGTGAAAAGGTTACATACAGACAGAGTTACTTTCGAAATTATAATATTAGTATGGATAGGTTGGATACATCTATGTAATTATTTTTGTTATAATATCATTGTGTAACAAGATTAAACGCACTTTTTCAAGAGCATTAAAAAAAAATCTCTGCTCAGTTTTATGTTTTATTATGGGATACCGGAGATAAAATATCAAAATATGGTAAATTACAGTACAATGGGATCGTATTCCAAATAATATGGTATGTTTTAAAACAGTTTATGGCTAAAGTTAACTGAGATGAAGGACTTTAAAATGTGGTATTGTCTCTTGAGCGTTTAACTAACGCAGCAATAGGGGAAAGGGTCATTGTTAGTCCTAAGCGCTATAAATTAATATTCTACATACAAAATTTGCTAAATTATGAATAAAAGTATCATTTATCATTAACAAAACTTTAAACAACTCACCCATTGCTGGAAATTTGGACGCCAAAAATGACGAAATCGGAGTTTTTTTTCGTTTTTTGTAAAAGGGCTGTAAGTTATGGTGTCAAAAAACAATCTGTATTTGGACAGTTGGGGCCGTTATTGTGTGACCGTTCACCGCTTTCTTAAGGAACCAAAGCTTTACGAAAGGGTAAGTCTGATCAATCTGACTCATATTTTTCTCTACTGCAAAGTGAACTTTGTATTTTATGAAAACATTAGATATGTAGCGGCATCTACAACGCCACATGCGAGCTATGCGTCATACTAACATCACGTAAAATCCTGCGTCGCACAAGCAGTGTTTACCGCGCAACTAGCATATATACAACGTCCCGACATCAATCGTCGGGCAGTTGCCCACCAGACACGACACCCGTCTCGTCGGAGGATCCTCCCTTTTCTATGGAGGTATGAGTGAACTTTATACCCTGTTCCTTATACCTCTATAGAAAGAACATTAAAATAATAGTGAGTATCGCAATTTTAATTACTCATACGCCTCTTTTCCCAAATTTGTTGGGGTCGGCTTCCAGTCTAACCGAATTCAGCTGAATTCCAGTATTTTACATAGAGCGACTGCCTACCTGACCTCCACAACCCAGTAACTGGGTAATACGATACCCCTTAGTTGACTGGTTGTCAGACTTTCGGGCTTCTGACTACCCGTAATGACTGTAAACGATGATCTAAAATTGACAGCTGGGACCAACAGTTTAAGGGCTCGTACACACGTACCACAACCACACCACTTCGCAGCGACAAAATGTGGCCAAGCAGTGGTTACGCGGAAATAGTATTGCTGCAGCTTCTTGCAGTTGCGTGGTGGTTACTACAAAATCAAATCAAATGGCCCACGCAACGTGTTTTTGAAGTGGCCGGCCGCTAATGCGCGGTCTCGTTGGTGGTGGCGTTGTGGCTGCGATGTGACCTTGATGTGATCGGTATCGCGCACAAGGTTGATTTCAACGGCCAAATGTGGTCCGGTTGAATAAACTATTCATTTTCATACAATTTGCGCCCGTCCACGTATTTTCGTTGTGGTGTAGTTGTGGTACGTGTTTTCGGGCCCTAACGTGCTTACCGCTATTCTTATTACTAATATTATCAAAAATGTGTGACATATTATTTGTCAGGTAGTTTGTTTGTAGGTCTGCCAAGATCTGCTTGTTTTCTAACACAATGAGATAGTTGGAATGATTGATTATGTACCTATGGGGACCAACGTGCATTGAGTCTAAATTAAATACAGGGTGGCAGGGACATATCCGTTACCATGGATTCAATACATGATTCTGAACCTAAACGAAAACCCGAACGGAGTTTTTCGTTGGTTTCTAAAAAAGAATTAGCTTTTCCATACATTTTGACCGCGTAGGTATTGCAGTTTTCTAAGAAACAGCAGTTCTTTTTTTAATAACCAACGAAATAATTTTACGCTAGGGGTCTAGAATCATGTGCTAAATTCATGGTTACAGTTTGCACGTCGATGTCTCTACCACCCTCTATAAAAAGCGAGGTGTGGATAAAGAAAATACAGTAATAGACGCTGATCAATAAATCGTCTATCCTGATAAATTCTTACTAAAACCAAGGTAAGGTACGCAGAGAGCCTACAACGCCCTCGACGTTCAGTACAATAATGCTTTTCGGGTATTGCTGGGGCTTCCACGGTTCTGTAGTGAATTGGGCATGTTTGCCGAAGCAAGCATTGATAGTTTTGAGGTTATCATGCGCAATAGAACGGCATCCCTAATGCGTAGGCTATGGGGAAGCTCCAATAGCATCCTGAAGGTTATTGTGGAGAGGCCAGACTGACTTTTTTTGATGCACTGGTCCAGTAGACATAGCTGCGGGCCTGGTGCTGAAGAAAGATGTTTAAATTGATATTTGTTACAGAAGTTAAGCTATGGTCATGTTTAGTTTAATTTGAATTTGGTTTTGACACAATTTTGATTTAATTTGAATTTGATTTTGATTTGAATTTAATTTTGATTTGATATTGATTTAATTTTGTTTTGTTTGTAATTTATTTTATTTTTTGATTTAATTCTAATGAAATAAAAAAATAAATAATAAATAAATAAAAATATAATATATTATATTAATTATTAATTACATTTTTTATTTTAATTCTTTAATTTTATCTTGATTTTGATTATAATTCTGATTGTTGTTATTGTAATTTAAATTTTGTTTGGAAATTTGATTTTGATTTGCTATTGATTGTAATTTAATTTCTGGTTTTGATTGTAATAATAATCTGTTTTTGATTTTAATGCTACCAACATATTTTTCTAAGTTTTTTATACTAATACAATATGGATGTTTTTTTTTTCCGAAATAAATAAATTGAATTGAATACTCACGTAGCCTTCACCAATGTCAGCTTCGGTTGAAGGTAAGGTAATCTTCAGAGTGTGCCATCCACCCACGAAATTAGGTTCCCAAGCTCTATTCCAAGCTTCTCCTATGAATCGGTCATGAAGTATGTTTCGCTGGTTGGCTACAACCCAGATCAGGTCAAAAGGATCCGTTGCTTCCATATAAATGATCACTTCAATAGAACCACCTTCGGTCATAGAAAAAATGAATGATGACACACAACTCAATTCTGGTAGAGGCGTAATAAACGAGGTACTGTGTTCATTTAGACCAGTCAAGTCCAAATCGCTGTAATTGCCAACAACCCAAGATGGCTCGGAGACACAAGTCTCCCCCCACTCATTTAGCACCCATTCATGGAATTTTTCTTCAAAAGTGTATCTCACACAGAATTCGCTGACTGCGTAAGACACCAATATTAATACTATTAATACTTTGCGAATCATGTCGTTTCGCATGTGGCAACAGGTCACTGCTTAATAAACCCAAAATATCGTTACTGTAAGTTTTATCATTTAATCGAACACTTGTTTTCATTATAATACGTACTGAATATGGATAAGATAGCATCTTAGATTATTCTGTCTATGTATTCATGTAAGGCTTTGAACCTACTTGATGGATATAAAATATGCATCTGTGGTGAAAAAAAATTACCGGTATGTAAAGCAGCAGCTGCATCCTGCACAGCACGGTTTCCTTCCAAAGAGGTCCACTATAGCATTTTTTTTGTTTTACTAGTGACATAGCAGATTCACTCGACGAAGGGAAAGAGGTACACACTGTGTATCTACACTGATTTCAGTAAAACTTTTGATCTTATTGATCACAATATTCTTTTAAATAAGATGGTATTTTAGACATGGGTGTGGATGGTGCGAGTCCTATTTGAAAAATCGGACACTAATGGTAGTTGATCACGGTTTTAAATCTCAGACCGCGTTATACCATCAGGAGTACCATAGGGCACGCACATGGGGTTTTGTTGTTCTTAATCTTTATAAACGATTTCGCAAGTAAAATAGAATGCAAGTTTCATTTGTACGCCGATGAGCTAAAATTGTACCAAACAGTAAACTGTACTGAAGGATCAGTAAAATTGCGAACTGAAATTGATAGTGTCCAGATGGTGAATCGAAAACCACATGCTTTTGAATTTTAATAAATGTAAGCACATAAAATTTACAAGAACTCGAGTTTACAAGACCCCTCTAACGCAATTTACTCAATTAACAGTGTATCCATGGAAGGAGGTGTCTTGGACTCGCGTCTTAGGTGTAATTATGGATTGCCAACTTAACTTTAAGACACCATATATATATATATATACATATATAATATAGCTCAGAAAGCTTCGCGTTTGTTGGGTTTTGTAGTGCGACACCTCAAAAGTTTAGGGATCCAAAAGCCACAATAACAATTTTTAATTGCATCGTTCGAATTGTTTTGGAGTGTGGAAGTCAAGTATGATATCCTACTTATAATGTCTACTCTGGTAAATTAGAGCGAGTTCAAAAACGCTTTCTGTACCAACTATCTTATGCTAATAACCAATGTAGAAACCTCAAACCCTATGAATAAAAGTTAGAATACTTCAGTATGACCACTTTATGCTCTAGAAGAATAGCTGCGGATGTCGTACTCTTGTTTAAGTTAATCAAAGCTCACGTGGATTGTGAAGTTTGCTGGAGAGAATTCAACTTGCTGTTCCACCCCAGAGTAGTCGTTTATGCGATGCCTCATTGCAAAACAAATATAAAACAACAAGCTCAATTTTATAGAATGTTTTCCAGCTATAACGGTGTGAGGCAGGATTTTGAAATTTTTTTTCCGGGACCTTAAGCATCAGCCAAAATTAAGATTAAGATGAGTCTGTGATTGGACTAATAATAATAATTAGTCCAATGGCAGCATATTATTTATAAGCTTATTTATAATTAATTTTAACCACCTCATACATTGTGCATGCTGTGTTCGCTATTTTAGGGCATGCAGTATTATGTGTTTCTTTAAGTTTACCTAGTATGTAAGTTATATTGTATTGCCCGAGTTGCGAACCATATACAAAAAAAAAAAAACAATCCGCGGAACCTTTTCCCAACTATATTGGGGTCGCCTTGCAGTGTAACCGGATGCAGCGTAAAATCAGTATTTTACACGGATTGACTGCCTATCTGACCTCCACAACCCTTGTTACTGGGTAACACAATACCCCTTGGTAAGACTGGTTGTCAGACTTTTGGGTTTCTGACTATCCGTAACGTCTGTCAAAGATCTACGAATTACGGTTGGGACCAACTGCTTAACGTGCTTTCCACGGAGGGGTCTCGATATATATAATGGATGGTCACCTTTCCACGAACCGACTGTGGCTAGCGACCCGTGCGGCTGTTATTATTTAGCCACGAGCCCCTCTATGCAATAGCTCTAATAAGCACTATCAATATGTGTTAATTAACCGCCTTCTCATGGTGACCAGAGATTATTAACCAAACTTAAATAAATAGTTAATAAACTGTAGGTTCTCAGTTGCGGTTCCTGATCCGAGGCGATGATATCCCATCGTTGCAGATATCACTTATAATCATGATTTGAACCGAAAAATGTCCACAGCTGCACACAAATGTGGGACGTATTTGTGTGCGGCTGTGGACATTTTTAACGCGATTTTTTAAACCTAAGCGTCGCCACATCTTTAGGGTCCGTCAACCGAAATCGTTATGAGCAGAAGTAAGAAGAAGTCATACTCCTGCTAATTGTTGAATTGTTTTTAAATGAGGAAGTTAATGAACGATCTGCTGTTGGTTGCCATAGTGGTGCCTAGATTTACAGCTTCGTAGCTCCTTGTTAATGTGTGGCATTTAAACGGAATTCCCTGGGTCCGGATGAATTATAGCTATATCCTTCATTCAGCATTACTGATTTTTCAGTATGTGCCGAGCTTTTTCAAATAAAAAGAATAAAAAAACCGGGCAAGTGCGAATCGCACTCGCACGCGAAGGGTCCCGTACCACCGTAGGTACAATATTTAACACTATATATTAAGAGCCCCCTTTAATTTTTATTATTTATTATTATAGCGGCAATAGAAATACACACTCTGTGGAAATTTCAACTGTCTACCTATTACGGTTCATGAGTTACACCCCGCTAACAGAAAGATGGACGGACAGCGGAGTCTAAGTAATAGGGTTCCGTCGGCACCCTTTGGGTACGGAACCCTAAAAACCAAAAATCCACTGCTGACTGCAAGTAAAAGTCCAAAACGAGCTCACTTTTCAAACATTTTGATGCAGTTGGTGGCAGTTATTTTAGTTCAATCTCAGCTTTGTTGCCACCAACTGCATCAGACTGCTTGAAAAGCGAACTTGTGTTGGACTTTTTAACGAGTTAAAAAAAAAAAATTCAACCTAAGTGTAATATTTTTGAAATTGTCTCCTCCAGCCTTTGGTCATGGCACAAACAATTTTTTTTCAAGACAGTACTTATTCATGTCTAAAATCCACCATTTTGTTTTCATAGAACATAACCTAGCCATTTGGCGACCCATACGATTGGATAGACACCTCATGTAAGTATTAAAATCCATCCATTTTGAGCCGTTGGCCGAGGGTATAAAGAATACCACATGCAAAGATACAAAGATGCTTAGATACGAATGAAAAACAAATCCCCTGTTTTTGCCGTCGCGCGGTCGGGTAAAAGTGGTTGGTTATTTGCATTGTCTGCAAGGAAGCAACTTTTCTTTGTTTCGAATTCACAAATCTACCCGAATAGGACTAATTTATCATGTATAATTTAAAGCATGAAAAAATATTTTCGTCATTTTAGGCGCGGGCCACAGAAGGGACGTGAGTCGAGAACGGGACGCAGACAAGGCGTCCCTTTCACGCATCTTCATTATTCTTCTATCTCCTACTATTGCCGCGTCTGCGTCCCGTCGCATGTTCGTCTCACGTCGCTTCTGTGTGGCCCGTAACAGGCCATACAAGGCTCTACTCTTTGGTTATAATAGGTATGTAGTAGTAGGTAATGTCCTTGTCTACACAAAACTAGGTATATAATTCCTTTCACTCCTCTTTCTCAAAAAGTCCGTCATTGTAGCGTACCAGGAGCGGGGATAAAATAGCATATTTTCCTTTAGGGGAAAAAGTTTTATTTTTTATTTTTGTATGTTATCAACGAGCTTACAAAAACGAAAAAGACTTTATTCATAAGTAGAATAATGACGAATAAAGACTTGACTTATTACTGTTTCATAAAAAAAGTACATTTTATTTTTGAAAATGGAACTAAAAGCGGTGATATCTTCGGTAGAATGCGTGCCTTGCTTTGCGGCTAGAGAAGAAATAAAAAAATACTAAACTATTTAATATTGTATTGGATTATTTAATTTTCTCGCAATCGTAGTGAAAAGTAGAATGTAACACAGGGCGCTAAAACCTATTATAACTCGTTTTCTATTTACTCCCTCGCTAAAGCTCGGGAGTAAAACTACCTCGTATATAATGGGTCATTTTAGTCCCTTGTATAACAATCTACTGTTATTCCGTGGTAATCATCATCATGATATGTAAGTATGTAAAGAACTTGTTAAACACATTAATTTATGTTTTACAGATAATAATCACAACAAAATCAAAATCAGACAAGCAATTTCATTCTTAATAACATTGCATGTAAGGAAGTTTTGTTTTTGATATTAAGAGGATCTAGGTATATCGTTTTCATCTTTTTTATATATTAATTTTTTAATACCTATCAGATTAACATGGAAAAGATCTTAATATACCATTTATCGCGACATGACAAAAAGGCACAAACGACAAATAGGCATTTTAGAATGCACATTAGTTACCTAAGTATTATAAGGATATGGTAATAAGCAGGTGGCGTTCTGTAGTTTCTGCCTATCCCCATGGGAAGGTATGAGTTTATATATGTATTAGTTACCTATTTCAAATTAATTCCATCATCATCATTAATTTCATCAATAAACATCATCGCACAGCTTGACACCGGCGGTAATGGCGTAACACACTTACAATGGCAATGCCTTTCATTTTGATAGTTCAACAACATTAATTGTGTTATGGTGCCACAAACTTATCTGACCCGGTGGTGGTGGCGCTGTCAGTAAACAAAAAATGACAGACCTTGTCACTTTGCATAGTTATTTCGTTAGGTCCAATTAAAGCCACCGGGTCAGCTAAGTTTGTGGCAGCCTCTATAGTGTGATACTCTTTGGCCGCGCCACAGTGGAAAATTAAAACAAAACATGTTTCTATATAAATTGTACCATTTATGCACTGTACAGTACGTGTAATGAAAAAAAATATACCTCAACGAATAATGAAATATAATTAAGTTTTGGTGGCGCGGCTGGGGAGTATACCCCCTGGCCGCGCCACCACTGTTTTTGTGAACTATTAGGCGCTCCCGGACATAGTAAACACCAAAATATGTACGAAAACTGTTCTAAGCCCTATAAAGAAATTGTAGGGCACAAAATCCTGGAAAATACTTCTTGAAGGTCAATTATTCTTGTTAGGAATTCATATTATACATTCGTATCGTGTTGCTTATTTCTAGCACTTCTATGAAACCTTCTCAATACTCAATCATTTATTGCATTCCACAATGTGCTTAGGTGGTAAGTAAACATTAGTTGTACCAATCGTGAACCCAGTCGGGCACAGCAAAATAAAAATTTAAAGGAAGAGGACTTATTTATACATGTAAAAAAAAAACCTATTCCGTTTAAAATTAAAGGTAACATTTTGTTAATTATTAATTAAATCTAAATATTTATTATTCATTTATATTATTGTGCCAGTTCTATGGATTTTTCAATTATATATTCATTTATACTGTAATAACATTTATTTAGTAATATTTTTTTTTAATTTATTGGTAAAAATAGCAACTTTTCCCTCATTTCTGAGCACGTCAGGTAGTTTATTATAGATTTTTATCGACATAACTAGTGGACTAGATGAGTGCATTTTTAAACGGGATGACGGTGGGTTTAATCGTGTTTTGTGACGGAGTGTGTATCTAGTTTGTATGTCTTCTCGTTTAGTATAAAAGTCTTGGTGTGTGTGTGAATTTACATATTTCCAGTATAAATAAAGACGGAAGTGTCAGAATTTTAAGTTTTTTGAAATGTGGTTTACAGCTATCCGTTTGTTTTAAATTAACTAAAATCCGAAGTAATTTTTTTGAGTTGTGAACAGTGCCGGTGCGTCTTACTATTTCCCCACATTATTACGCCGTAGCTAAGCCATGCATGAGCATGGGCATAGTAGGTGACCAGAGCAGTTTGCAAGTTTGTGGTCTTTCTTATTTCACGAAAAGCGTACAGAAATTTGGAAAGTTTGGATTTAATTTTATGTACGTGTGGTTTCCAATTGATGTTTAAATCTATAGTTAAGCCTAATAGTGGGAATTCATTTACCGATTCTATTTTGTGGTTATTAAAAGAAAAATTTACATAAAGAGGGTTTTTTTGGTGGGGGTGAAAAGTTATTAATTTAGTTTTAGCAAAATTGATTTCCAAATTATGTACGTTCATCCAGGTGATTGTTTTGGTAAGTATATTATTAAGGATATTATTTAAGTGTACGTTATCATGACAAGGAGTTATAATATAAATATCATCCACAAACATTACGCATGGTCCGGATTCTTTTATGGTTTTAGGCAGATCATTGATGTAAATGAGAAAAAGAAAACATCGAACAACGCTCCCTTGGGGTACTGAGGCGTTTATTGCCTTGTTATCGGATCGAAAGTTTTGAAGTTCATTCTTTTTATTGTCGGAGAATTCTATTTCTACTAATTGCGCTCGGTTTTCCAGGTAAGATTGGAACCACTCATAAGATCTAACCGTACTTCCAATTTGAAGGCCACATCTATTAACTACAAAGATCAGCAACTGCTGATACGCTTAATCTTGATTTGATAATTTTCTCACAGTAAACAACAACACACAAGGCAACAAGGCCAACAACACAACAACAAACAACAAGGCAAGGCTATAATTTCTAAAGTAATAAGATTTTAGAATTATTTCTTTATAGGGCACGAAAAAGAAAAATAATTCGTAGAAATTTTTGGTGTTTACTATTTTCGGGAGCGCCTAATAGTTTACAACAACCATGATGGCGCGGCTGGGGAGCATATTCCCTCCCTGGCCAAATTTAATTATATTTAATTATTCGTTAAGGTAATTTTTTTTCGTTACATTTTGGTACTATAAGTATATTATATATGTAGCGGTATCTACATCGCCACATGCAAGCTACACGTCATACTGGCGTCACGCAAAATCCTGCATCGCGCAAGCAGAGTTTACCGCGCAACTAGCATAATACAACGTCCCAACATCAAACGTCGGGCAGTTGCCCACCAGACGCGACGCCGTCTGGTCGGAGGATCCTCCCTTTTCCATGGAGGTATAAGTGAACTTAACATCCTGTTCCTCATACCTCTTTACATACTTATTTTTTTGTTGGAAGTCATAGGAAGATGCCTTTGCCCAGCAGTGGGATGATACAGGCTAATAGTATTAGTAGTAGCTACTGTATAGTACATAAAGTACGATTTATCTAGAAACATGTTTTTTAATGTTCCACTGTGGCGCGGCCAGGGAGTATCACACGATATTTATGTTTTTGAGCAGAAGAACTTTTCAAACATTTGACGCAATGATTAGCATTTTCCTTCAAAATGTTCCGGATTGTGATTGAAAGTGTGTGTGTGTGTGCGGCATCACCTCGCATCATCGGCTCGTCGTCCGCTAGGCGTCAACCCAACGGAGGAACCGCGGTGCCATTGCATAATAGCCGTATTGCCAGCCGTACTCATAGTAAACTAGTTTCTTATTGATAAGCATATTTCGTCCGTAAAGTCAAAAATCACACGGTGCCGTAATATTCACGACGATCGGCATTGTGTCCTTTATGTAACTCTCACCGCTGTCTTAGAAAACCCAAGGATAGGCATATAACCTTGTTTTATAATTATATTGATAAAAATATATTGTATTTTCATTTTCTTAAATGAACGTAGCTCGTCTTTTGAATACCAAAACTGTTAATTTCAAACCTTTATCTGAGTATCGTTTCAAAATTATGTTAAAATTAATTAATAGATAAATATCGCCTGATTAGTTTACCTAATCTCGATCACTGCATTAAACTTGTATCATGTTCATCTTAAGTATAAATCTATTAAAATTATAATTACGACAACAACATGGTATTGTAGTCTCAGTAGATAACTATCAAAGTGGTCCTACTAATACTCGTAATGTGCATTAATTTTATTGATGTGCAGCAAGCAGATTGTTTTTGACAAGCATGACAAGTTCAAAAGAATATCACGACTACTTTTGGCAGCTCATAAACATTTTTCTTTCTTTCTTTCAATTAGGAGTGATACATCCTTACTGCGATTCTGGGTTTCATTACATAATTCTAGCTTCTGCCCACGGTTTCGTTCGTGTGAATATCAGAAATTATCCCATAGGAACATGCTACCGGGACAAAAACTAGCCTATGTCCTCCCGCAGGATAACATCTATCTCATTGTCAAATTTTATAGAAAACCGTTCAGTAGTTAGGCGTGAAAAGGTAACACACAAACAGCGTTACTTCCAATTTATAATTTTATATTAGAAAGAAAATAAAGAAAATACGTTTATTTGCGGTAAACATGACGCAGAGAAAAACACACAAATACAAAAAAGAACAAGTTGGGGAAAAATATCCATCACTTCCACGCAAACCGGCAATGGATCAGCATAATGCTACGACCCTATGCGAGACAGAGCCTCAGCGCTGGTTTTACTGAGAGCTGGCATTGACGTGATGACGTCAACTAGTGCAGTATACGAAAATTAAAAATTAGAAATAAAATAATTACACTGTACCTAGTGCTAAATGTTGTTGATGTATTTTTTTGTTGTTGTTGTTTGATTTTATTAATTTTTTGTTTGTTTTATTATTCTAATGTTTTTGTTTGTTTTAATGTTTTTGTTTGTTTTAATGTTTTTGTTTGTTTTAATGTTCTAATGTTTTTGTTTGTTTTTATGTATGGGATACTTTATTCAAATGTAAAGACTATGTGGGTCATTGTTTTTTTTTTCTCTGTTAGTTTTAATCATGGTCTGGAAGTTTGAGTAATTTATGCGGCCTACCCAAATATCCCTTCTTTGGTATTGTTCGTCGAATCGTTAAGATCCGTAAGTTTGAGTTGAGCTGAACGATTTCTGACAAATGCGTGCACTGACTGGACAGGTCCACTCATTCTGTGTGGTTTTGCCACAAAAGACCATTTCAGACACAAATCTACATGGTCTTCACATGATCTGATCAAGATTATGTCTGGACTTTAAAAGAGACTGTGACCTCTGAGTTTGTTTCGGCCTTTCTTCTCAGAGTAGTCAGATCGGAAACGCCGATCTCATCTAGTTTTAAAATATGATTGACGTGTAAAAGTGTTTGTACAAACCTACTTACAGAAATAAAATCATTTATAATTTATCACATTGCGTTGTACTGGGGTCGATCTTTCGATACAGAATTACATATAGACCTGACCGCACTTTGGACGCTGTTCCCTAGGGCAAGTAATACCATATTAATAGCTTTTTAAATAAAAATACTCAAACTTATTAAAAAACTTTACATATGCTTGTGTTTTTCTTGTGTTGTAAAAACTTGCATGAACATTGACCGCTGCGTCTTTTTCAAGCAACGCTACAATTTTGCTAGCTGTTCTTCATTTTTCAAGCATTTTTTTTCCTCTACATATATACACTAACTCAGGCCTTTTTCCCATGGGAGTAGGGAAAAGCTATGGAACGCCATTTGCTACGATCCTTACAACTTCTTTTGCTTCGTTTACGTTCCTACATCTGGTTATACATGCAAGCCGGTTGCGAGAACTACGTACCTGACCTGTCTGAAGAACATCACCAATAAGGTCATTATAATGTCCTTCTAAGGCGTTTCAACTCACATTGGCCTTAAAATACCTTTTGTTAGTCGCCTTTCACTCATCCTTTCTTTTTGCTTGTATTCCCCGTGTAATACGGTCAGCGACAAAATCCGACTGCTACTTTTACACATATACATTACGTATTTTAAATTGACGAGATGATTATGTTTTTAATAATTTCATATTAAATTAACATATAGTAAAGAAATCTCGATGTTTTGTCAAGTCTAACAAACCGTGCGAAGCAAGGTCGGGTCGCTAGAAATAGCGCAAAATTATTGTAACTACACGTTTTGTAATTGGGGTAGCAAGTTTAAGAATTGTTCATTGAATCTTAAGATTTAAGCTCAAACGAGATTTTAATTTGTGATAGCAGCCATGATTCTTGTCCAAACTGTTATCCGAACGAAATATCTTTAAAAAACTATTCGTATTAACCAAATAAATCAGAGTATTTATTAGCACTCTAATCCCTCTATCTTAATATTGTTGTTAAGTACTTACCTATATCAATATCTGTCAGAACTCTCATCTTTATCACCTTTATCAAAAGTGTATAAGTCGCGCTCCATAACAAATAATTGATAAATTTTCTATCACTGATATTTTTTTCGAGGGAGTAAAATGAACACTTTGACATTTGTGTTGATTCTATTGTTTTCCAACTAAACTAAAATTAGAGTAGTGTGGCAGATATTGCTGTCTTCCACAGTTTAAAAAAATAAAAAATGTACTTAGTGAAATCTCGGAGTATTTACCTAATATTTAGTTTTTTACCAACTTGTAGAGGTCTGCGCTGCCACCGACGATGCCGTGGAATTGGTGAAGTTTTGGGCCAACAAAACTTAAAACTCTTTCGTGCCATCATTGACACGAAAAAGAAGAATACCAACTTGTAAACAGGAGGAGGTTAGGCGTACGATGTTTTTTCCCTTATATGCTATCGGGGTATTGGGTAGAGTTGTGCGGATGACATCTTTTCTAAACAGTGCGGGGGGTAAATAATTTATTAAGGGCTATATATTTTTTGAAGGCGACTAACAACTTAGAGGACGACTAACTATTTGCTACAAAAAAATAACTTGGCAGCGATTAAATATTTTCTTGAAAATGCAAGGAATTATAAAAACGAAATAATGGCTGCTACTTTAAGGTAAAGAACATATTAAACAGCGGTGGCCAATTGAAATTATAGGCGAGGTTACTATAAATAATGACATGGCGACTAATATTAATAACAGTGGGATAGGATGCAAGAGCAAGCGAAGCGAGCTCGGGACTTCGGGTACCCCGACTCGGACAGGTTAGATTAGAAGGGGGTGGCGGAGTCTGGAAGACCATTGCTGGTTAACATGTAAAGCCTACTTAGCTGTGATAGTTTTCCTTTTAACTTTGTTAGAAAAACTACTACTCGTACCGTGAGGGAAAAGATATCCCCACATTGCGTATAGAGGAGGTATACTAAAAATTTTTTTTGTTTATATTTTATTTTATGACTTTGTCGGCGTGACTAATGTGTAATTTGGCACGGTATATTAATGCCAAATTACAGCTTTAGACTGTACTAAGAGTCTCTGGGCTAAGCTGCGGACAGACGGACGGACATAGCGAAACTATAAGGGTTCCTTGTTGACTACGGAACGGCTTATTGGACTTGGCGGATGGGGGCTAGGCGAAAAAAGTGTAAGTTTTCCGTCACGATCTTCCGTCACGTCTTTAGTGTAGACGGTTATCCATAGCGGGTATGCTATTGGCTGTGCCCAGTTCTAGGTGCGCGCTTATTGGTTCAAGGCAGCCAGTAAGTCAGTAATTCATTTATTTGTATTTGTTAATCAATAATATAATACGTTTATCAATAATAATATACTACGAAAGAAACCGAGTGTTCCACGACACTCACGCATTTTTAAAAAAAATCTGTTTTTTTTTTTTTTTTGTTTTTTTTTAATTACGGACGCTTTAAATATGCACGTCTTTCTACATCAGTAAAAAGTGGTTACATCATTTATGTTGAAATTATTTTCAACATGAATTATGAAACCAATTTTTTTGTAACTATATGTTGATTTAAAAGAGTGTCCATGGAGTTGCTTGTCCGTTCTTTTCCATAGGTACCTACTACGCTTTAGAATGGGCAACTAGCTTCATCTTTCTGACAGACCCCTTGACAATTCAAAAGTGCCTGTAATTGGTTTATTTGGAATAAATGCTCAGAGTTTGAGTTTGAGTTGAACTATAAAAATGGCGGGAGTCCCTTTTTTTAATATCATCTATTTAATAGAATCAAAACCAGCCAGATACAAACAGTACAGTGAAAGAGATTTTACTTCAACTACCTATAAAATACAAAGTTATTCAAGTCACAACTTCGAAAAAAAATTGTCTATCATTCGAAATCTGAGTCAATGAATCGAAAAGTGCATTTTATCCGCTAGTATGGAAAGATTTTTTTTAAATTCGAACCTTTCTTTTCAATTATTTTTCATACCTACCGCCGGTCCACTGAAAATGCATTAATAATTATTTCATTTCAGTGCGCCAATCTCATTTTTAGAATACTGGCCTACAACGACGACTGCATGAAAAATAATTCCTCTTTTCATCATTTTGATTGGTTTTTTGATAAAATCGTAAGAAATCATAAAATATGAGCGAGTCCAGCAGCGACGAAGATATACATTTTTCACTCCTCTTGTTCAAAAAGTCCGTCGTTGTAGCGTACCAGAGCGGTGATAAAATAGCATATTTTCCTCTAGGGGAAAAAGTGTTGTTTTTTAAATTTTTGTCTGTTACCATCGAGCCAACAAAAACGAAAAAGTCTTAATTCATACTTATGAATTAAGACTTTTTCTACTTAGAATAATCATGAATAAAGACTCGACATATTACTGTTTCATAAAAAAAGAAGAACATTTTATTTATGAAAATGGAACCAAAAGTGGCGATCTCTTCGGTAGAATGCGTGCATTGCGTTGCGGCTACAGAAGAAATAAAAAAAGTAAACTATTTAATATTGTATTGGATTATTTTATTTTCTCGTAATCGTAGTGAGTAGAGTACACACGGTGCTAAAAACCTATAATAATTCGGTTTCTATTTACACCCTCGCTAAAGGTCGGTGGTAAAACTACCTCGTGTATAATTTCATCAATCGTGTATAATGTCATTTTAGCCCCTTATGTAACAATCTACTCTAACATAGTCTGCAGAGTTAGTGCACGCGGTACATAATGCCGAATTGAGTTTTCTTCCACAAAAATGGAGCGAAAAGTACATAGAAGCGTACAATTTGTTTTATGCATGGAGACATTCTAAAGGCGCGAAAACGTTTGCGGAGACTATAATGCCATCATACTTCATTGAACTATCTAAAAAAAGGAAATAAGGATACTTTGGAGCATTTATTCGATGCTAAAAGCCACGATCAAAACAAAAAATGATATACGAAAAATATTCCAAACTATTGGCGTTTTTAAACAAAAGGCAAGCGGCCACAAACCGAAAAAGTCTAAGATTTTTACCACTACTAACATTGAGCAGTTTCTCAACGAAGCGTCCGACTCCGAATTTCTTGCCAAAAGTAAGTATTTAGTTTTTTAATATAATATGTTCAAAGTAGGTACTTTTATGTGAAAGTATGTACGGTCTTAGTATCTGCTGTAAAACTAATTTTCTTCCTTTGCGTTATAGACAAATTACAACAAAATAGAACTGTAAATTTTAGTAATTTTAATTTTTAAATTAAACAAACACTAATTTAATATATTATTTAAGCTGTTTTTCTTGCACCTAGCATTTTCCTCGTTGTAGTGAGGTGAAAAGTTGTGTCTTTCGCTCGGCAGGAAAGTTATTCTACGTCTCGTACCTTTGAAACATTCGCTACGCTCAGGTCAGGTTTCAATACAAGTACACGCGCCAAAAAAACTTTGCAGCCTGTCATAACATAACTATTTCCCCAACCTATTAAGTCTAAAACCAGATCTGGATTACAATATTTTAGGTTTATTCCGCTAAAGTAGTTCATCAAGCTTGTATTTTTGTGTACTTATCATAGATTTCCGCAAACAAACGCTTGATACCGTTATTTAACTTAAGATGATGTTTGCAAAAACGTGTACCTGTAGTATTTCTTTTACGAACCAATCGAACCATCTGTTGATCCACACCTCGTAATACGTACTGCGTTCTATAACATCTGACTTTTCGGTGAAATGGCCACACAAAAATCGAATTACACAGCGAATCTTAATGTTATAAATTCATTGTAGTTTAACTGTGTTAAACATTCAACTACTACTCAACTTCCTCCTGATTGCCAATGATGAATTAATGGAACAGAGTAAAATTAAAATTATGTTTGTTTGTCTGGGTTTTCTGTGAGAGAAAGTATGCAAGGGTGTGCAGGTACTGTTTTACGTTAGTTTTTATTTAATTATACGAAATCAGCCGGGGGCCAATGAGACTTCCTATCGGAAACGATTAAGGAATCAGACCAAATTCTATATTTCTACGTTTCTAACATCCACGCAAAGTTTTAGCCCTCTTAGGGGATGAATTTTCCAAATCCTTTGTTAATGCTCATCTACGTTATTTAAGGAACTCCACTACATAATTGCATGTTTCTAGACCCACTGGTGTAAGCTGTGCGTTCTCTGCCAGTCAGTCAGTGTTAGTTTTATTAAGGAGTTAATTTTTGACATTACTTACTGCAGTTGTTCCATATTGCTTGGGGTCGGCGCAACACGTTTTTTCTGCATTATGCCTTGTCAACCGTCACGCTATCAGTTACACCTTTTTCTTTCATATCATCTCTCTTACAATCCATCCATCTTTTCTTTGGTCTCCCTCTCCCTCTCCATCCATCAATATTTATTTTCATTAGGTACTCTTTTAGTTATATACGTTTCATAACAAATGTTAACAATTTTTTTTTTAACTGTTGTTCTATTTTTTTTTAATGTTCATCAAAGTTAAAGTTCTCTGAGTAGCAGGAAAACATAGGTAATAATTGTCAATTGTTATGGAATTCTGAGCCTTCTACTTTTCTCGTATCGACATATACTGCGTACTCCTACTGTGGTGGTAAAATTATTTCCATTCAGTAAGACGGCAGAGGGGCTGGCTGCACCAGAGTGCGCAAAACGGGATTTTTATGTCATTTAAGTATCACTGCTCTTTATTTATTTATTACTATTTTTATAAGATAACGTAAGCTTATTTTTTTTTTAAATACCGATTGTTTTGAACTTTTAGGTATACCTATTAAGTAAGCTTTCATCCGACCAAGATGGTTAAAAATGATTTTGGTTTAAGTTTATGCTTTATCTAAATATTTTTTTATTTATGCTTATGGTAAAACTGGTGATAATTATTGTAGTTAAACATAAAAAAAAAAAAACTTACGTAGCACAAAGACGTTCCCTGGCTGCTCAAGTTCACTACCAATGTATGCCACCCATCTGCGTAATTTGGGGCAAGGGGTGAGATACCAGCGGTTCCTAGAGTGGTGTCAGCACCATTTGCCACATACTGGTTCGCCAATATGGTTACTTGGTCGTTTTGGTAGTTTGCCTCCATATAAACAAGCACTTCAAGTCTACCTCCAGCGGTCATTGGAAATAAGAACGATGACACACAACTTAATTCAGCTAAAGGCGTAATAAATGTACTACTGCGTTCATTTTGACCGGACACATCAATGCTATCGTAAGTCCCGACTTCCCAGAAGTGGTAGCCGCTACAGATCCCCAGATCAGTAAACTGGTCATAGAAGTCATCTTCAAATGTATAGGTTACACAAGATTCACTAAACGCATGCGACACTAAAAGTGTTAATAAAAAAAGTTCTCGTAACATATCGTTTGTCAACACCAGTTTCAAACATGTATGTTTGCCTATAGGCACAACATCTACTATGATTATTAAGCTTGCGTTATAATCAACTATCATAATTATTCACATATTAATCGAGGATAAGATAACGTTCTATGTAAACGAGATAAATCAATTGATAATGTTTTTTGTGTAGGTAATATAAAAGACTCACTCTTGTCTTTCTTAGTGAAACTTGTGTTATGCAGTGGATTTGGCTGCCATTTAACTAAATATTAATTATATTAATATTTTGAATTGTATGCTATAATTTTAAAACGTAGCTTTAGTTTCACAAACAAATTAATTGCTGGGCGATGATGAAGATTTTTAGGAGGCTAAAATAATATTAATCTAGTTAAAAAAGCCCTAGCGCCCTCAAATGTCAACATGAAACACACATATACTAGAGCAGTAAAGTGATAAATAAATAAATTGCGCTAATAAGTTTGCGCTTGTTTCGCAGTCATAGAATCAGTTTTAACCAGCGAGACTAGGTTTCGGCACCACTTTCTTTGTGATAAGTCGGTAAGGTACTTATTTCTGATGTTCTTACTTCGTTGAGTCCGTGATACTAAATCACGTACTCAACTAAGTCTCAACTATTTCCTATTGTAGTTTTCCTGTGGTATAAGATATAACCTTCTAGGAAATTAAATTAATCATTGTGCGTTTGGCACCTCTGACAAACCAAAGCGGGCCTAACAAGATACATTATTAGGTCGTCAGCAAGTAGTATGTATGTACAATGGCAATCATAAAATTGTAAAGGGCTATTAAAAATATCGACTTTCTTACCTCCATGGGGCCAAAGCTCGTAGGGCTCACCCGAGGATCCACAAAAGGAACTATTGGGTCTATAGTCAGCGCAGCACTTATATAAAGTCGTTTAAAAAAACATTGGCCTAGCTCGTGTTTTTGTTTTTCTCATCTGATGGTAAACGATGATGCAGTCGATGACAATTTACGCTTGCCTCTTTTTAACGTATCGATATGTTTGTTTTACGCGCAAGGTGGAAGTTGGGCCATTATCTGTGGGTAGACGCCACATACGCACTTGAGATCTGAGCCGTCCACGAACCCCCCCCATTTGTAAAGATTGTCTTGCTCCAGGTGACTTGGGTCCGAAGTTTATTTAGATATTTCAAAGCCGGCCACGGTAACGCGTGCCCAGGTGGTTAGATAAAGTTTTCAGGGAGTTTAAACAGCTCCTGCCAGAGATTACATTTTTCTGTGGAGGCATTGCTATTGGGTGGACTAGCTGGACCCATGCACCAAATAAAGCTTTTACGGGTTTGTTATCTCTGGGGCACTGAGAAGTAGTTGTGCATTGGGCACCCAATGCACGCTTGCTTGAAAGTTACCTATTCACTCGAAACTTGAAGACTACCAGGTTATACCTACCGAGAAACAGACTCCGTCAAAGAGTTCTATTTGTTAGCGGTATGTATTGTGGAGCCTTTAACCACACTTTAGCCTGCATGGTTTTAGCATGCAACCTTTGCGAGTCTGTTATAAGTTGATAGCATAATTACGAGACAAATATTTATTTAGATTTAGAATAGAAGAAAAACCAGTAGGTAAACCAGGATGGATGTCATGATGTCAAACGTATAACGATTCCGTAATAATTATTATTTTAATTACAAAGATATGTTTTATTAAAGTACCTCTCCCACAGTACCTACAATTAATGTAGTTGCTTTTCAAGTCATAATTTAGGGAAAATTTAGTTGCAGTTTTCCGTAATATATGTTACTTATTTTTTTTTAGTTTGCCGGCTTTGTGCCACTGCTGGGCAGTCATTTTACTTACTTACTATTCTCTTATACAATACACATTCTATTAAACTTACTTACCAGTACTTTCTGTAGTCTTACTTGAAAATTGGATGGATTGGAATAAAAACTGCGCTTTATTTCCATTTTTCTCATCCAGGTAAGTGTTTTTATGAATCATATAATTCATTAAAGTAAGACCAAATATGATGAACCTCTAACATGATCGATATTCAGAAGCACATCAAAAAGCGCACATAGAGAGACAATACAATAAGTAGGTAAGTATGTCCAGGAGTACTGAACTATGTACTTCTGGCGAGTGATTCCCGTCCAGGCAATACAAAACAAAGTATAGGTCGCAAGACCCATGTTATTCTATTCCACTCAAAAATTACAATAAAGTTAGTATATGCGCAGACTCTTATAGACTTCATAGACTCTGACTATTATCAAGGAGAAAAGAATGAACGCCAAACAGAACTTTAGAATGCGTTTAAGAAACGGATCCCCTGTTTCTAATTATTTTATTTTACAGTGCGATAAAACTGGGAATTGTGTCTAGTCGAAATCAGAAATCGGCCATGTAAGGTTCCATTTACCATTCCTTTGTTATAGACTAGCAAACTGCCCCTGATTCTCAAGCTAGCAATAGCGACATGTCAAACCATCGAGATATCTGTGCTAAATCTAAATTAAATGTTAATGTTTTATACACATTACACATTTCTTCCGGAAGAAATTCTCCAAGTAATTATGGTGAAAACCGCATCAAAATTTATTGAGCACGAAGGAAATATACGACGACACACAACCACGAAAAGCGACTTCGTTTTATACTATTTACAGATTTGGTATATCAATAAAAACTGCATTCGTAACAAACAAACAATATTACTTTTTAAGCTGTAATTGTTTGATTGTGATATATTGGAGATATGCACATGACTAGATTACACATTTATTTTATCTATCATTTGAGTCGAGTGAGTTTGCTAGGACATCTTTGATGATTGTCAGTTATCATCATCTATTATCAGAAACGCGATATTTTCGGATTGGTACTTAAACTAAATCTGAATGACCCATACACGGAAACAGGTCAATTTAGAGTTACAGGGATAGTTCTTAGATTCAATTTTGTCGTGGGCAGTACAACAGTCTTGCCTACCAGTTAGTGTTCTTAGCACTTAAAGAAACTTTACCACATCGACACTAGTACTTTTTAAACTCATCTTTCAAACTAGGATCCGATGACTTTTATATTGCAGTATTTCATACTCGCTTTAATAATTTTCGAAAAATTCCTCTTTCATGACTAAACTGACTGACTAAGATGACTAAACTTAACATATTCAATCTGTTTTAAGTTTTATCTGACCGATAGTAATCGCTTTTCTTATTTTTTTTGGAATTTAGAACTTCTAAGTTTTTGAAAAGATTTTTGTCGTTCAACGCATTGCAGAAAAATCTTTTGGTACAAATCTTTTTATAGTCATAAAGATACGAAAAATAAGCCCTAATTTTCTTCTGTACGATATGGCTTCCCTGTTTGAAAGTCATTTCTTGTTTATCTTGTGAAAATGCGAATGACTTGATAATAGCACGCGCTGCATTCGTTATCGCTTTAAATAATTTTTGTTTGTATCCATTTAATCGCATTGATATTTACGGATTTTGTTACAAAACTAACCCGTGTCGTCGTAAAAACGTGTCGTCAGACACTATTTGGGACGAAGATCGATGAATATGTCAGTAGGCACTTGGTTTATCGGTACAAGTAATTATGGTATTCCTTAACCATGTAGAGACCATAAGGTCTTCACAACTTATTTCCCGTATATTTATAATTCGTCGATGGGACCTTCGGAAAGTCAATTTAGTACTTATTGGAAAGTAATAAAAAGGCTCCACCTTTTCAGTGCTAAAGCTTTTCTATGTAGGTACTAAAATCATAAATTTTTAAATCTAATATATAGATTTCAAATTAATCGAAATAATGTCAGTTATCGTGGCTCTAGATTGTATTCAAACTTCGTAACTATTTACATCGCGATAAAGTCTGAAAATGATTGGTATTCCTTGTAGATATAACATTGTGTGTTCAATATAAAAATTGTGTTTATTAGACAATCAATGCCGAATCTATAGTATCTGATATGCAATAAACGTGTTAATTCGTTACTTTAAGCAACAGCGCATTATTAGTCCTCGAAACTGGGTTAATAAGAAGTAAAATGTATTTGGCCTATGTCTGCAATTTCGCTGAAATGTTATAGATTGATATTACCAATTATGGCTGTACAAAAACTACCCGTAAATACAGGTATTGAAAAGGCTGCATAATGATGATGATCTACGTCAGTGCACGTATAGTCCTATTGCTGAGCATAATTTATGTCTCAATTTATCTCGAATTATATCTCAATTATTTGCTGTAAGTCCAAAACTTCATCATCATCAACATCATTCTCCTGCTCTTATTCCAATAAGAGGCAGACATGTCCAACTCTACCTACACCATTTAAACTGGGCAGCCTTTTTAGCCACCTCGGTACATATTTAGTTATAGGTAAATTATGCTGTTTTCTGTGGATTATGTTCCGTCAAATTATTATCCAAAATGCCTATGGCTGTCTGAACAAACCAAACTTATAGGTAAGTTACTAATGAATCACTTTATTTCATTGGTGTGGTTTCTGAATGTGAAAGAAAATAAGCATTCTTAATGTATTTCATTGGATTAATATTGCTGTTACATAATACCTAGGCGCAAAATATTTTTTGGGCATTGCATTACCCAATTAATTTATTTTAGAGTAGGAACGTTTGTTGTGTGTAAACTCAACAGGATAAGAAGGTTATAAAAGCTAAGTACAGTAACAGTAAAGTATATTTCAAATGTTCAAAATGTAAACTACTCGTAAATCGGATTTTGTAATATTATAATAGCAATGTATAGTAAATGTGCGCCTTTTTTAACGACACTCAGTACATATCTATAGGTAGTAAGCTATGTCTACATAATCCAGGCAGGCACTTTGCTTTGTGTAATTTATTTCATCACCACTGCTCTTAAAACGGTGAAGGAAAACATCTTGAGGAAACCAGCATGTCCTAGAACCAAAAATTCGAAGACGTGACTTCCACCAACCCGCATTAGGCCCGCGTGGTGTATTTGGCCCACTCCCTCTCACAGAGAGGAGGACTGTGTCCCAGCAGTGGAAACGTTATAGGCTGTTATGCTTATGCTTGTGAGACTGCATACTCTTATATTCACGCACAAACAATAGTACACTAGTGAGTTGAGTTGAGTGTTGTTTTACAATTTTATTTGTTTTTCTTACACAGGACTATATAATCCAGGTTTAATTTAAATCCACGGATGTGTATGTTAGTAGTAAAGTTACAATCACTTTAAGCCAATACGTAGATATCTTTTCAAAAATATCAGTAGGCGCCATGTAAATACAGAGCTTAAAATATTTACGCTTGCCTGATAAGCTAAGGAGGGTCTTTGGGTGGTAGTAAATTATGCAATTGATAAACTAAGCGCCTACCAGACACGGACGTTGCTATTTATATGCACCAATATTCTATGCATTTTATGCTGGTATCTGTATTGTCATCGGGAACCAAATATTGCAATTTTTTGATTTGCCTGTTGCTGTTTTAACCAAATATTGTTTAAAACAGCAACAGGCAAAGAAATAACTTTAGATGAGAAGTTGGCTTAAATAATAAGAGTCGCACGGGTCGCACACTTGTCGCGGTAGTCCTCATATTAATTATAAACCTTCATATTGTACCTACTCATGTTTTACAAAATAAATCTTATCTTATCTTATCTTCGGTCCGTGGATGTGTAACACTATACATACCAAGACCCCTCCTTGCCTCGGAAAGCACGTTAGGCCGTTGGTCCTGGCTGTCATTCGTGGATCTTTGACAGTCGTTACGGGTCATCAGAAGCCCGAAAGTCTGAAAACCAGTCTTACCAAGGGGTATCGTATTACCCAGTAACTGGGTTGTGAAGGTTAGATAGGCAGTCGTTTCAAGTAAAATACTGGCATCCAGCTGAGTTCCGGTTAGACTGGAAGCTTACCTTGGGATCGTAGTTGGGAAAAGGCTATGCAGACGATGAGAAGTTGGATTTCCTAATCTGGTAACCTATTTTATTTTTATTTTTATTTATTTGGGAAAATAAACAGTTACACATTACAGTATTACAAAAAAATTGTGCTACAGAGTTAGCAAATGTATAAACCACGGCATTTTCCACATATTATAAAAACAAGTTATAAAATTAGTGCGATGTGCGCTTAAAATTTGAAAAATACATAATATGTTAATGATAAAATTAAACAGGCATACAAATATAAAGAAAAACAAGAAATTATAAAAGCACAGTCTAAGAGTTAAATATTACGGAGCAATATCCAAATGTATAAAGTTATGTGTAGCGTTTGTAGTCTTATGTGAGATAATGTTTAAGTAAGAAGTGTAAAGATAAAGGAATCAATAATTTTTCAGTTGTTTCATAATCCATAGTTTTCAGCCATTTACTCACAGAAGCCTTACAACGATTTTTGGGCTTCTGGTAGATTGAAAGAGCGGTAATTGCCTTGTTGTAGATGAATGAACCAAGGAAACAATAGAATTTGTGAGAAAAGTTCGTTTTAAATAATGAATTATGGCATTCCGTAACGTTCCTGCGTTTTACTTTAGATAAGTCTTTATTGTACTTCTACTGGGCGTATTTATAAAAAAATATGTTTGGTGAAAACGTTTATCTGACTGTCAGGACTTCCGATTTTTTGTAAAACTTGTGTTGTTGGGAATCGAAAAGGGACCGTGTCGTGTCGGTTACGAATAGCACCAACGTCTTCTTCTCGACGTGTTATAAAAGTCAACTTCAGAAACCGTAAGAGACTTAGATGAGACTCAACATTCAAACGGTGGTGACAGAGTTCTCCAGTTATCATGCTGAGTTTCGCAGAAAAGCGGCGAAAAGTGGGCTGTGGATATTTGATTTTGACAATCTGCAGTCTCTGGCTGCTCCTATGGGATTATGGGCGTGACTAGTTGTATGTATGCATTTATATCGTGAGATATACCCAAATCGAAGACAACTTAAAGAAAAAAAATTACCCTTGGTGAAAAACAAATAGCAATAGCACACATTTAGCCAACGAATCTTATAGTGAAATATTTACAGAATGATATGATTAAATATCACTAAAATTCTGAGCTACATCCTGTATCTGTTCGCTCTGGGTTTTTTTTTTCATACTTGATGAGTATTCTCCTTTGGCTGAGGCAACGATTTGTTGCAAGTCTCTTGATGTCTTGTAGCCTGTAGATGATATAAGTTCTCTCCTCGACGTTTTCATCTACTAAAATCTAATAACATATTTCTACGGAAAATTATAAGGTATTAACCTGGCAGCGGTCACGTTAAGTCACTCTGAACTTTTTTTCGTTCAACATGAGTTCATAAATAAATTCAACAACATTATAATTATTTATTCAAACGAAAAAACTCGACTCACGTGGTAAAAGTTTATATGTGAATCTCGGAAAGTTCAATTAAAAAAAAACACCGCAAAACCAATATGTGTATTGTACAAAATTTTCAATTTATTTGTTTATAATTGAACTGTTTTTTTCATAATACAAATTAATCAAAGATATTGTTACGTTAAAAAAAAAATAAGACAAAAACAGGCCAAATATATTTTAGATAGACATATTTTTAGGTACATTTTCGTTCATCCTGCCAAACTAGCGGAAAACCTGGTAAACAGTTTACAATCTATGTATTATGTACATGAATTAAAATAACAATATTTACAGTAAATAAATCATATAACGACCTTACAAATACTTGCTTAAGTAGTTTAGCTAGTTACAGACGTTTTTATATTTATTGTTGTATGAAAATCAATTTATACTTATTTACAGTATATAAATATTCAGTATTCATATAACTAATTTAAAAAATAATATTTTTGTACATAAAAAAATAATGTACTAAATGTATATGTCACGGTATAATTATGAACATCGTTAGTTTATATTCTATCTCGCGAGGTTATAAACTATCGAACAATTGTGAACTGCAACAAACCATTTACGATTTAACGCATCATTTTTCGATAGTTTACAATCTGTCCATGGCAAACCGACAAATTGTAAACTGGTATCAAACTTGCATGCGACGGATCGCTCCTTACGCTAATACTAAATAGCCAAGTAACTGCGACAAACTTGGAAGTAGCGCTCGTCGGCCGCTGCCGTGGCACTGCTCGCTTCGCTCGCCCGGCTCGCGCACGGTTGGTCACAGTTCTAACCTAACCTAACCTATTTGGCCGGAGTGCCCTGGCTTAGTTACCAATTCGGCTACCGCCAAGAGCGACAAGTCAGAGACGGTTCACGATTTTTCGGGTGATAAAATAGAACAAATTGTGAAACCTGCCGGTAAGTGCAGGTTCGTTCACAACTTGACGGTTTGATATGGACAGATTATAAACTATCGGACATAAATACGTTATATTTTATGCAGTATGGTTCACAATTATTCGACCGTGTACAATCTCGTGAGATAGATTATAAACTAACAGTGTTCACAATCATACGGTGATGTCCATGCCAGCCTGTATATTATAATACATTATTAATTTCTAGCTGCGCCCCGCGGTTTCACCCACATGAGTCTCGATCCCGTGGAAATATCGGGATAAAAAGTATCCTATGTCTTAACCCGGGTCATGGTATACCCATGTGCCAAATTTCACCCAAATCGGTACAGATGTTTTAGCGTGAAAGCGTAAAAAACAAACAAACAAATTTACTTTCGCATTTATAACATTAGTTAGGATAATTATTTTTTATATATTATTATAATATATTACTTAAATGGGTTAAAATCCACAAACAAAAATTCTTGATTGAAGTACATGTAAAACTATCCAACATAGACTTTAAAATATTCTTCATAAAATTACTGACCTATATTTATGACCTTAATGACAGAAACTTTGAGAATTCTTAATACAATAACAACAACAATGTCATGTTACTACTTCAATGTAGAAAACACAAATAGTCCGACTTTTTCATCTTAGCTGGTGTTCATATAAGGTGAACTTTATGAGCATATTTCTACAAAGCATTTAGTTAGGGTATCTCACTAGTACCACCTAAATTATATGAAGAGGTGCCTAACAGTAGACCTGTTTTAAAGCAACCGAAGAACCAGATAGTAAATCCAATCCCAGCTACAGCCGCAACAGAACTCAAAGCTATGACTGAAATAACAAAAGCGCTTAATCCTGCGATGTCTTCAGTGTCTGGGCTTTCAGATGAGTCGACCGTGGTTGATTCTATCGTAGTGGGATCGGTCACTGTGGTTGATTCTATCGTAGTGGGATCAGTCACTGTGGTTGATTCTATCGTAGTGGGATCAGTCACCGTGGCTGATTCTATCGTAGTGGGATCAGTCACCGTAGTTAATTCTATCGTAGTCGGATTAGTCACCGTGGTTAATTCAATCGTAGTGGGATCAGTCACCGTGGTTGATTCTATCGTAGTGGGATTAGTCACCGTGGTTGATTCTATCGTAGTGGGATCAGTCACCGTAGTTAATTCTATCGTAGTCGGATCAGCCACCGTAGTTAATTCTATCGTAGTCGGATTAGTCACTGTGGTTGATTCTATCGTAGTGGGATCAGTCACTGTGGTTGATTCTATCGTAGTGGGGTCAGTCACCGTGGTTAATTCTATCGTAGTGGGATCAGTCACCGTGGTTAATTCAATCGTAGTGGGATCAGTCACCGTGGTTGATTCTATCGTAGTGGGATTAGTCACCGTGGTTGATTCTATCGTAGTGGGATCAGTCACCGTAGTTAATTCTATCGTAGTCGGATCAGTCACCGTGGTTGATTCTATCGTAGTGGGATCAGTCACCGTGCTTGATTCTATCGTAGTGGGGTCAGTCACCGTGGTTGATTCTATCGTAGTGGGATCAGTCACCGTAGTTAATTCTATCGTAGTCGGATCAGTCACCGTGGTTGATTCTATCGTAGTGGGATCAGTCACCGTGGTTGATTCTATCGTAGTGGGATTAGTCACCGTGGTCGATTCTATCGTAGTGGGATCAGTCACCGTAGTTAATTCTATCGTAGTCGGATCAGTCACCGTGGTTGATTCTATCGTAGTGGGGTCAGTCACCGTGGTTAATTCTGTCGTAGTGGGATCAGTCACAGTAGTTAATTCTATCGTAGTGGGATCAGTCACCGTGGTTGATTCTATCGTAGTGGGATCTGTCACCGTGGTTGATTCTATCGTAGTGGGATCAGTCACCGTGCTTGACTCTATCGTAGTGGGGTCAGTCACCGTGGTTGATTCTATCGTAGTGGGATCAGTCACCGTAGTTAATTCTATCGTAGTCGGATCAGTCACCGTGGTTGATTCTATCGTAGTGGGATCAGTCACCGTGGTTGATTCTATCGTAGTGGGGTCAGTTACCGTGGTTGATTCTATCGTAGTGGGATCAGTCACCGTAGTTAATTCTATCGTAGTCGGATCAGTCACCGTGGTTGATTCTATCGTAGTGGGGTCAGTCACCGTGGTTAATTCTGTCGTAGTGGGATCAGTCACAGTAGTTAATTCTATCGTAGTGGGATCAGTCACCGTGGTTGATTCTATCGTAGTGGGATCTGTCATCGTGGTTGATTCTATCGTAGTGGGATCAGTCACCGTGGTTGATTCTATCGTAGTGGGATCAGTCACTGTGGTTGATTCTATCGTAGTGGGGTCAGTCACCGTGGTTAATTCTATCGTAGTGGGATCAGTCACCGTGGTTAATTCTATCGTAGTAGGATCAGTCACCGTGGTTGATTCTATCGTAGTGGGATCAGTCACCGTAGTTAATTCTATCGTAGTCGGATTAGTCACTGTGGTTGATTCTATCGTAGTGGGATCAGTCACCGTGGTTGATTCTATCGTAGTGGGATCAGTCACCGTAGTTAATTCTATCGTAGTCGGATTAGTCACTGTGGTTGATTCTATCGTAGTCGGATCAGTCACCGTGGTTGATTCTATCGTAGTGGGATCAGTCACCGTAGTTAATTCTATCGTAGTCGGATCAGTCACTGTGGTTGATTCTGTCGTCGTGGGATCAGTCACTGTGGTTGATTCTATCGTAGTCGGATCAGTCACTGTGGTTGATTCTGTCGTCGTGGGATCAGTCACTGTGGTTGATTCTATCGTAGTGGGGTCAGTCACCGTGGTTAATTCTATCGTAGTGGGATCAGTCACAGTGGTTAATTCTATCGTAGTGGGATCAGTTACCGTGGTTGATTCTATCGTAGTGGGTTCAGTCACCGTAGTTAATTCTATCGTAGTCGGATCAGTCGCTGTGGTTGATTCTATCGTAGTGGGATTAGTCACCGTGGTTAATTCTATCGTAGTGGGATCAGTCACAGTGGTTAATTCTATCGTAGTGGGATCAGTCACCGTGGTTGATTCTATCGTAGTGGGGTCAGTCACCGTGGTTAATTCTATCGTAGTGGGATCAGTCACCGTGGTTAATTCTATCGTAGTGGGATCAGTCACCGTGGTTGATTCTATCGTAGTGGGATCAGTCACTGTGGTTGATTCTATCGTAGTGGAATCAGTCACTGTGGTTGATTCTATCGTAGTGGGATCGGTCACTGTGGTTGATTCTATCGTAGTGGGATCAGTCACTGTGGTTGATTCTATCGTAGTGGGATCAGTCACCGTGGTTGATTCTATCGTAGTGGGATCAGTTACCGTGGTTGATTCTATCGTAGTGGGATCAGTTACCGTGGTTGATTCTATTGTAGTGGGATCAGTCACGGTGGTTGATTCTATCGTAGTGGGATCAGTCACCGTGGTTGATTCTATCGTAGTGGGATCAGTCACTGTGGTTGATTCTATCGTAGTGGAATCAGTCACTGTGGTTGATTCTATCGTAGTGGGATCGGTCATTGTGGTTGATTCTATCGTAGTGGGATCAGTCACTGTGGTTGATTCTATCGTAGTGGGATCAGTCACCGTGGCTGATTCTATCGTAGTGGGATCAGTCACCGTGGTTGATTCTATCGTAGTGGGATCAGTTACCGTGGTTGATTCTATTGTAGTGGGATCAGTCACGGTGGTTGATTCTATCGTAGTGGGATCACTTACTGTGGTTGATTCTATCGTAGTGGGGTCAGTCAACGTGGTTAATTCTATCGTAGTTGGTCCAGTCAACGTAGTAGATTCTACCGTTGTGGGATCAGTCACCGTGGTTGATTCTATCGTAGTGGGATCAGTCACTGTGGGTAATTCTATCGTTGTGGGATCAGCCACTGTGGTGGATTCTGTCGTAGTGGGGTCAGTCACCGTGGTTAATTCAATCATAGTGGGATCAGTCACCGTGGTTAATTCAATCGTAGTGGGATCAGTCACCGTGGTTAATTCTAACGTAGTGGGATCAGTCACCACGGTTGATTCTATCGTAGTGGGATCAGTAACCGTGGTTGATTCCATCGTAGTGGGGTCAGTCACTGTGGTTGATTCTATCGTAGTGGGGTTAGTCACTGTGGTTGATACTATGGTAGTGGGATCAGTCAACGTGGTTGATTCTATCGCGGTTGGTTCAGTCAACGTAGTAGATTCTATCGTAGTGAGATCAGTTACCGTGGTTGATTCTACCGTAGTGGGATCAGTCAACGTGGTAGACTCTATCGTAGTGGGATCAGTCAACGTGGTAGACTCTATCGTAGTGGGATCAGTCAACGTGGTAGATTCTATCATAGTGGGATCAGTCAGTGTGGTGAATTCTGTGTCAAAATTATTTAGAACTGCAGCGGTTGGAAATGATATAGTTGTTAAGAGGGCGCAGCAAGACAGAAAAAAATCAAGTTTCACCCGCGCCTCTTTGCCTACCCCTCTCATCAAACACGACAAAAACAAAACACAATCCCTTCCCGCCAGCAGAAACTTTTCGCCCGGCGTATATTTGGGCATTTGAATTTGAATCTTGTGTGTAGTGTGTATACGCAAAATAATCAGATGAAACTGTTTTATTCAATTTACCTATGTGTACAAGTAGGTATATTATTAAATATTATTGTATGTCCGTGAATCTGTAACCGATGCTGGTGGGATGTTAGATTGGAGATTAGACTGACTTAAATGAAATAAAGACTAAATGTTACTTCAAGATACGGCCTATAAATTTTCGATACCGAATTGAAAGACAAACCTAACGTTGTAGTTGAAAAAATATTGTTCCATACATTATGTAACATAACTACAATTGAACAATTTTCAGATACTTTCCTGTACCTATTCCTGTACCTTGCTTCTTGTCAAATTTCATGATTCTAGGTCAACGACATGTATCTTATGGGTTTTAATTTATTTGCGAGTGTCAAGATATGCGAAATGAATGGCAATTTATGCCAAGATACTAAGTCAACGTCTTAGAAGCTCGTTTTTTTTTACAGCTCCAAAGGACCGTTTATGTAAGTATTTGATATCAATTTCAACTTGATACCCCCACGCATTCCTGAGATAAGCGGTCAGATAGATGGATAACAAAGTGATCCCATAAGGGTTTCGATTTTTTCTTTTGAGGTACCGAACTCTAAAAAGCAAAGCACTTCCATCAAAGTACTATAATACTACATACTCATGATACTACCTACATGATGGTGAAAACAATTTCGATAAAATTGCTTTTTTGATGATATAAAAGCGTATAATTATAATCGCATCACCCGCTACCTTCCGCTTTTTTACTTAGAGAAAATGAAATCAATTGAACAAAAATGTCAATAAAATAAGAAAATAAACATTCGCAAATAAATTAAAATCCATATGATACATCCCGTTGACCTAGAATCATGATTTTTTGGCAAGAAGCAAGGTCTCATAGCACAAATAGGTACCTGGAATGGTTTTTCAATTAACATATTTAAACGAAGTATTGTCCACTCCCTTTATTTTCAATGAAATTCTTCAGTAGGTAAAACATCTGTTTATTTTGCCTATACTATACGCTAAGCTTGAATTCATAATCTTAGATCATAGTCATGTTTTGGAACTAGAAACTCAATGCTGGCGTGACAAAGTTCAAATTCCAATGTAACCAAATTTTATTTAGGGCCTTGTACAAGTTGGAGGTCACGACGTCTTCGTGGAAACCAGTGTTAACCAAGTAAAAAATATAATGGTATATCGTGGATATTGCATTGCAGGATCGTGCAAATTCAATTAGCAACAGTGTTACCAAGTAAAAAATTATATTGGTATGGTGGATTTTGCACTGTATTGTGCAAAGTCAAATGGCATGTGTCATGAAAACCTATCCTGCGCGGAGCGCGAGTAGAAAAAAGTCCTCGCCGAAAACATTTATGAAAAACAGGCCAATTTCGGAACAAATAACTAGGGTACATTAGTCGGCTTTACCGACAAAATAATTGGCATCTATTTATATGGGTGCCAAAGAAAGTCGAAAGTTTATTAGGTTCCTCTTTTGTAACCGTTGAAACTTTAGCTTTGAAAAGCAAGCCGACAGACCCAAACATTGTGATCCGTCACAATATTTACTCATCCCCACCATAAGAAGGGATCTAGTCACGAGAACACTATCCGTATGAAAACTGTCATGTCCCGTGCACACCGTTTCGTACTTGTGTCCGCAATAAACCCTATTTTAGTTTTCCGATTTATTTATTTTGTAAACTCCAATAATATAATTATACCAATAACCTACCCATATGTTAAATTTTGAGTTTCAACTTGATTCGGGGGTTTTGGTCAAAAGTCACTCGAAATGGGTCGTCTAATGTTACCCTTACAAGAAGTTTGTCAACGAAAGTGGGAGTAAACGAATTTGGTTCTTTATGTAATAGTAATAGGATCTGAAATCTCCAGCACGAACTCTATGTTGTAAATTTTCTCCGCAAGCAAATTGACTGAAGTGGAGAACAATGGCGCTAGTTGTACTATAGCAGTCAAAAATCTGTCAAATAATTGTGTCATCTTGAGTTTTCAAATATCAACATTGAATTATTATAATATTTTTATTTTATAGTTTAGCCGTGGTATTTATTTAGTTTATCAATTCTTAAAGATTTTAATAATCGTTTCGGAAGTGGTTTTAGTGATTTTTTCATGTTTTGTATTTCACAGTTTCATTCCAACAATGTGATAAATTACGAAAATATTATTTACGCAAATAAATTAAATCGCAGAGCAGTAGAAAATTCAAGCGCAGTCCTCTCGTCTCAACAGAGCGACGGCGACTGATTTGTGAAACAAAAATATGCTTGAAGTTCCCGCAACGTGCGACGCAAGATGACTTCTTCCACGAACTAAAAACGGCGTAAGTGCTTAAAGCTTCTAGTCGTAATAATTCCAAAAATAAAAGGAATTTCAAAAAATGCCTGCACAATTTTTTTCGCCTTGTCTTGATACAGATAATCATTAAAAAATTATCCTATTAGTCATTAGCATATTAAGTACAAATTGAAAAAACGTGAAAATTAGGGGTAACTTCGTGATGTTATTTTATCGAGAAAATTTTAACGTATTGTGTTTCTGTTCCACAAAAAGTTTCAAAATATCATGTAGTTACTCATATTATTTTTATTTTATACCTAAGTCTTATGAATTTCATGAAAAATTAAATTGAAGATAGGCAATTTTGGTTGCTACCCGCTCTTAAAGTAATTCCATGCAAGGTTACAAAAGGCTGCGTTGAGGAATATAAACTATTAATCCTATTGTACATGAAATCTTCTAATAGAGGATATGGTCTATAGTAAACGGATCGGACGATGATGTTAGACGCTTTAGAAGCACGTCCCAGTAGAACAACCTGAAATTAATAAAATTATAATTGTTAAAGCCCGACGAGCGTCAATTTGTTCGTTTCCATTTTCATTGTTCAGTTACGGTTAAGCATTAAGGTCCCTAATATTTTGATTGCAGTTGTACAACTTGCTTTTCAGCACGTGTTCGGTCATTTCATTTTGTTCGATATAATATTTTCCGACAAAATACGACAGGAGACGATAATTTTCAGTCTTCCTATTTTATTTAATAAAAATATATTATCACGCTTGTGTATGTGTACCGCAAAGGTGTAGATATGATTAGTATGTAGCTATATTTGAGGCCCACGGCGATTTCATTGGCAGAAAAAAACAAGAAACAAAATTCTAAGAGGGAATCGTCCCTTTTAGGGGTACAATGTTGAGAAAAACTGCAAAATGACGTAAGAATGCCTAATCGGTAGATTTTGCCTAGCTGTGATCAATATATTGTACTTACTCAAATAACGACAAATTAATAGTCACTTGAAATATTATTGAGTGAAATTATTTTATATGATACCGAACGTTAATACTTACAAATCCATTACTCTTCTTAACAGGAACTTTAAGTGTATGAGATCCATTGAAAACATTTCTTTCAGATGCAAGAATGTCGGCTCTTCCTACCAATTTGTCATTTCCGTCCAAAGTTTCATACACCAATATAGATACAATATCATTCTTAGAAGCTAATTGAACAAAAATTTTGGCTTCTAACACTCCAGCAGGTATTTGACTGACGTCAGATGCCACACAACTTAACTTTTCATTTGGAGTCAAAATACTTGCACTAGCTTTGTCACGAGCAAAATACTCGGATCCTTGTATCCAGCCAGGAGTATTAACACAATCGCCAAATTTTTTATTTGAATTGAAGGTCAAATATTGTTTAATTTGGTGCCCAACACAGCAATGATATGTACATAAAAGTATAAACAGAAGCCGCGTAAGCATTTTGCTCGTTCACGTTAAATTAAATAATGCAGCTATCATATTTATTTTTCTATCTTAAAATCACTGATAGTATTTTCGGTATCTTAATTGAAGTTTGATAAACAATAAAATTGATAATGGTTATTAACACTATAGGCGGCGGATCTCTGTGTCAAAAGACTAAATATCAATATCCGGCCGAATCGAAGGTAAAGCGGTGTTGACATGTCCGAATTAGGTATATTGAGATCATTTCATTGTACAACCTTGGGAGTCATTATATATTTTTATTTATACGTCTACATTTCTGGAGGGTATAGAGAGATACGTAGTGAAGTGTATCCACATTTTGCCACAAATTCGACAATAATTATTAAAAACCAATGTTGCAATATATCATCGACAAAAAGTGGATCCACAGGACCACATTACACTAACACAGTCAAAATTGACCTGCAAAGGTTATTTTTATCAGGCAGTCTGAGAAATATTTTACACCTGTGTGTGTCCATTTCACCAAGTAAGCTAGGATAGGGCGGATACTTATCTCTGGCCACCAACCGTACATTCAGAGTACTATACCGGTATTGTATAGTGTACATAAATGTACGTACAGCTGTACACACCCTACTAGAATACACGGCGCGCTACGAGGTAAAAAACCGCTATCTTAATGTCAGCTACTGCTACATAAACATTAAAGAAATCTTTGATAACCATTCTGATGTTATCGTGATAAAATTAATATTTTCAGAATTAATTATGTAGCTAATTAGGATATTTTTTTGCAGTTTTCTTACTAATGTATTAGGGTTGCACTTATATCTTGTTAGAAATCATGGAAGCGTGTGCGTGTGTGATTTAAAATTTATTAATTGAGATCTAACTTATTTTTTAAACACATGATGATTATGACCGCCTATCACTTTATATCTATACAATTTTGGGATGTCAAAAGTATAAATACTTAGTTTCAAGTTAATCGGATCGCATTTTAAATTTCTTCCATACAAACTTCAAAACCCCGAAACTAATGATGACAAACCTTATCACTTACTTAGGTAAGCGTTCGTGCCAAGTTTAAAGTTTATTAACTCAAGGAATAAGATTCTTTATCCAAACAAAATCTCCCTTTTTTCACCCCCTTAAAGATCGAATTTCCAAAAACCTCTTCTTAGTACTTCCCTACATTATAAAAGCAAGCCGTGTGCAAAATTTCACGTTCCTAGTCCCCGAAGTTTCGGCTATGCGTTGACATGACAGACTGACTGACAGCCGAACGTGAAATTATCTTTAAGGAAACGTTCTAAAAGCTTATAAATTAGCCCTGTTGTGGTGAAAAGGGAAGACACAGTCCATTTGAAAAATCTTATTCCTTCGATCTACAGGGTGGCAGGGACATCGACGCACAACCTGTTAACAACGAATTCAGTACATTTTTCTAGACCCCCTAGCGCAGCGTAGAAATTTAGCGTCGGTTATCAAAAAAAAACTACTGTTTCATAGTAATCTGTTGTTGTGTGGTTTCAGTTTGCGCGTCGATGTCCCTGCCAACCCATACACATAAACTAAAAAATTCGCCCAAGTACTTATCTACAAATGATAAAGATCGTAAACATACATTTTTGAAAACTGCCTTTGGAGGGAGTGTTAACATTTTTAGAGGAAAGTACGAAATCCACGCGGACCAAGTCGCGGGCAAGTGGTAGTCACTAATAAAAACGGCACGCCAGTATTTATTAAAAATTATTCATTTGCTTTTATACGTATCACAGATTTATTTATTGGTAGTTACAATGACCTTACGTGTGAAAATATGTATTAAATCAGGGAGAACAAATCCATGAATTATAGAACCGATGATAACTGCTTGTCGAGGAATAAGCGCACTAACGGACACACACACTAATACTAGTTAGAGAGTCTAATATTAAACTGTTCACAATTGTATAGCTTACCCGTTTTGGGGCGAGGTTTAAGTTTCTTGTTCTTTATTCGACAAGTCCTGTCAAGTCATTTTGGAAAGTAATTTGTTTGTAAAATGCGACAGCCCTAAAATATCGCGTGGTTTTATAAAAAAAAAAAAAATGTGTAAGTAAGGTACGGTATGGTACTCAATCAAGATATTTATCAATTTTGCTTGCACAGCACGATAGCGTAAAATATATCAAAGCGTAATTCTGCGTGATGCACACTGTCGTAAGTTTTGGAATTTCATGTCGTGTGTCTTAAATGGTGTCCTAATGTGACACCATTTGTTTTGATTTTTATACATGGGCAAGTAACATACGAAGAATCAGTATTTTGTACTCCTCTGGACCTAGGTACCTAATCAACTAATCACACTGAGCACATGACAGTCTTATCAAGTCTTGTGATAGATCTTACACGATGATGAACGCAGATTAAAAGAGGCGGTAGGTAGAACTATCACGTAGGTATATTTTTTTCTGACGAAAGCAGGCACTTTCCTACTCGATATATCTGAAGATTTGCTATTGATCTGGTTCTTTCTGACTCTCTAGTCTCTACACATAAAATACAAGTTTTCAAGTATAAAATAAAAGGAAATGGCTATATATTCAAATACCATCGAATGCTTTCACAGCAAAACGGTGAATACGACACTCCGGGGACGCGTCACAACTTTTTAAATAAATATAGGCGAATAAATAATACCGGTGTGGACGATGCTTGGGGAGTTGAAGGGAATATTTCATATCTGTCTCATTTAAATAATACCGCAAAATTTCTAGCGCAGAAATAAGACGAAATAGTGATATCTACACAATAAATAATATGATGAGGGAAAATAATATATAATAGTATGTAATATTAATGTTGGTAAGATAAGTTTTTGCATAGACTGAGGTCAAAATGATAGTTGTATACTAGTTATTAATGATGTTACAGTAACAGTTGTCTCAGAAAATTTACACAAATAGCTCACTCAGACTAGGCAAATTTGATGGGACTCTAGATTAGTACAATATGAGGGATCTAAAGAGGGTAAGAAGTTAAAAGGCATCTAGAAAGGGTAGGAACTATTTTATTTAACAATTTTATTGTAATACGCCTAAATTTTTGTAAAAGAATCACGTTCTGCTGTGCTGTAACCGCTCACGAGCCGATAATTATCTTTATGTAACTTAACTTTAAATGTTATCTACCTTCATAGAATTAGTAGGTAACAGCAGTATTAGTCAAGGTTTATATGGATGTATTGTTTGATGATTATGATCAGCCGTAGATAGATCATAGATCTAGCATTGATAACGATATATCAAGTCAATAAAAATAATGGTATCAATTGCCACAAATTCCATAAAAATGATATCATCAGTATGGAAAATATTGTAATGTTTTACAATAGTTTTATGTGTTCATAACAAATTAGATTGAAGTACCGATTTGCTAAGTCCGGTTATTCTTATATTATAGCCTCACTATTGAAATCTTGGCATGTCCGTGATTACTGTGGTCTAGGCAGATCATAGATAAGAATGCTTGGAAACGTTGGTCCTGCTCCATAGGACAATCTAGAGTCTAGAAAATCAAACTGGTTGCTAATTTAATTGTATAATTTATCATTTTTATGATATTGATTTTACATTCTGTAACTACTTTAACTCACATACTAAATTATAAATTGTTAAAATTTTTAAAAAATCTTCTACTTTTCAATATTTCTAAATATGTGAGCACCGTGTACTCGTAGTATCACATAATTAATTTACCTGTCATTGTTTTATATTTAATTATTTTTACCTATTGTGGTATAGTAATTTTATTCTAGGTGCATCGTCTTCACCTATAATTATATAAATAATGTATACAAAGTATTGTAAGCCATTTCAAAGGGTAACGGTGGATTTTCTTGCCCATTCTTTTCCATACGAAACTACCTTTTGGAAGGGGCAACTAGTATCAATTCTATTTTCTTGTAAATTTTTAAGTTCAAAAGTGCCTGTTATGTGCCTATTTGAAAGAAATGTTTTTTATTAATTTTTTATGTTATACAGCCATGTAATAGGGAGTGACCCTATTCCCATTAAATGTTTACAAATTTAGCCATGCTGGTCTTGCTCCATAGGATAATCTAGTCTAGATAAAATCAAACTAGTTGCCAATTTAGTTACATAATTTATTATTTTTATGAAATAAATTTTACATTCTTGGGTTACCTGAATACATACACGGTTATTTGTTAAACTGTTAGAAAAAATCGTCTCATCATCTGCCTATCCTTTTCTCAACGATTTTGGGTTCGGCTTCCAGTCTAACCGCATGCGGCTGAATAACAGTATTTTATATGGAGCGACAGCCTATCTGACCTTCACAACCCAGGTACTGGGTAATACGACACTCTTATTAAGACTGGTGGTCAGACTTCCGGGCTTCTGACTATACGTAATGACTGTCAGAGATGTAAAAAGATGAAAAGTCGTCTACAATATTGGTAAATACGTGAACCCCTCATGTCATCAACATAAATAAATTTATCCGTCATTACTTAATTTTTAATACTTGTAGTAGGTACTTTATTTCGAATATATTGTTTTTACATATAATTATTTAACTGTAAGTATACAAAATATTGTACTTAAAACACTTTAAAAGTCACTATTCAGTTGCTTGCCCATCCTTCTCCATACTAAACTACCTTTTGGAAGTGACAAACACAATCATTTATGTTTTTTTTTATAAATTTTGATGTTCTGGCCTACTTGAAATGAATAATTTGAATTTAACTTTAACCTAAACTCTGGGTTAGGGGTCTCGGGGGTTGAGAATTTCCAAATGGAAAAACAATTTACACCTAGCCACCACTAGACAAACGAGGCAGTAGATAAGCGCCTATCATAAAAACAGTGAGTCAATGACGAATAGGTACAAGTCAACAATTAAAATATTTTATCAGGCGTCTCCATGTGATTAATGAAGTAGATTTTTCGATTGCTGTAATAAAATTGACAGGCGTAACTTTTCATATTATGTATCGTGTGTAAAATCGTAAATGTACGAAGTTACTTTTAAGATTTTATTTCAACACTGTATCGTAGTTTAAGTTTAGGTATTTCTTCTATGGTTTTACGGTAAGGAGCCCAACTTGGTATCTCGATTTTGTTTTATCAACTTAGCTCAGTAAAGGTAAGGTACTACTTAGTCCAGCTTGATATTTCTAAATAGTTAGACGGCTGCTGTGGCTACTATTTTGGGAATAACTGATATTCAAATACACTCCCGGACACCTGAATTGAGCCACCCGACATATTTTTGTTTAAAGGTCTTAGGTTTTTAAATAATGGTACTACAAAGAAAAAATACCGGCCGAGTGCCTGTCGGTCCGCCCACAACGAAGAGTTCCGTGGTTGGGATGAATTTATCCCATAAACCATCTTAACATTGTAGTTGAAAAAATGTTCTTCCATACCTGGGTTGTACAATTAACCATGACGTATATCGATACGTCACGATCGATTCTTCAACTGCTACTGTAAGCTACATAAAAGCATTAAAAAAATAACTAAACATTAACAATTTTATGACTTTTTCCTTTACTTGTGCTGTGAGACCTTGCTACTTGGCAAATTTCATGATTTTAGGTCAACGGGAAGTACCATAAAGGTTTTGATTTATTTACGAATATCAAAATATGTCTCATAAATGGCCGTTTTTTTTTGCCTTTTCTTGGACGCTTGATTTTTTTAGAGCATCAAGGGACTGTAGACCTAAGTATTTCATATTAATTTCAACTTTATACCTCCACGTGTTCCTGAGGTAAAGGGTCTTGACAGACTGACAGCCGGGCGGACGGGCGGATGGACAACGCAGTTATGTTTTAGGGGTACGGGTTTTTCCTTTTAAGGTCCGGAACCCTTAAAAATACGTGGTTTTGAAGCCAGTCACTCACCATCATTTCCGTTTGTCATTGTACCAAATTCGAAATCTGAATACTAAAAAAATCGTTTAATTGCAATAAGTCGTCTTGTCTTTTTGCATTTATCTGGGATAAACTGTGCGTAGAAATGTTTAGGAAAACAATGGTATATATAGAGAAAAAGTTTATTTAGTGACTTGTAGTATCTGCAAGAGTAATTACGACGGCCGTCATGCGGTTCGGCATGGAATTAATTAAAGCCACTATGACGTATTGTGGAATGTTCTCCCATGCTTCCAAGATTGCACTAAACTTAAGTTCCGGGATAACCTAGTCTAGCTCATTAATAACTTTAGAAAATGCCTCGCTAAAGCTTCCTTACAAACCAATGTTTCTATATTGTCATGGTCTTTAATTTTTCGATCAGGATAACTTTATAGCATAGCTGGTTTCGAAATTACTACCTTCTGACGAGCGGTATCGTCAGTATCATAATCAAACACTCAGTTTTCAGATCCTTCTGTGATTGCCTATTTTTCCGTCACCTTTTTACCTCCGTGTTACCTCCTCACCTGATACGTTTTGTCACGTTTTGTGGCATTATCGATTATAATGAATTAATCGAAATAAGTATGATTATGCACGCATGGTTTAAATGCATTAGATAGGTAGGTACATTACGTTTCGTGCGGTTAATCTGTATTGAATGATATCTATAATATTTACGTAAGACGGATTAATTCAACCCGTAATAATTCATTGATCTGACGTCACTAGACGGATCTTGTTCACTGATCACTATCCGAAATAATTTTATCATGATAACACTTGCTGACCCTGTTTGAAGGAGATACTTTTCCAGGTTCTTATTTCTGGTGATCATTATCGTCAGGACTTTACAAAAGAGATGTTTTAATTTTTTTATATTACAAAGTTAACTGTCTTCAGAGATCTATAGGCAAACTCAAACTCAAATCATTATATACAGACTCTTTTGAACTGTCAAATAGTCGGTCAGTTAGTCAGAAAGTGAAAGCTAGTTGCCCTTTCCAAAACGTAAATCTCTATGGAGAAGAACGGGCAAGAAACTTCAAGGACACTCTTTTAAATCAAGATATTACAAAATTCTGGGCATAAGTAGATTCTGGTGCTAAGTATCTAGTAAGTCCTGTGGTACCGCGTGACCTAATAAAAACGATTGTCGCGTGAATACGCGATCGTCGAACAAAATGAACGCGACGATCACGTTTTTGCGCGACGATCGCCTATATTAGGACACGGCCTCAGATCTTTTGCTGTCTGAATGGTCAGAAGCCCGAAAGTCTGATAACCAGTCTTACCAAGGGGTATCGTATTACCCAGTAACTGGGTTGTGGAGGTCAGATAGGTAATCGCTGCATGTATAGATACTATTGGCAGCTGCATCCGGTTAGACTGGAAGCTGACGTTAAAATATTTGGGAAAAGGCTTAGCAGAAGTACTTAGACAGAGAGTAGAGTTACTCGTGGGTACGGTCGTGAGACCATTCCCCAAATAGCATGAATTTGTCGTTTTGAATGAAAAGTAGGTATGGGTGTAAGTAAAACAACACGCACTCATGAGGTGTCGATATCCCGCGGTAACCACTGGATCGACACCGTTGGCATTTTTCCAACCCACCACACTAAAATAATTTGGAATTTGTAAGAAAATTCTAATCTTAAATGTTTGAATTAAATATTATTTTGAAATGATTAGAATTAAGCGGATTTGCGGTGTAAGTATGTGACAGCGCAAATTCGTTTAATTTCATGTCACGAGATCATTAGCCATTAACAAATAGGTACTTATGGGTAATCGCAAGGTTATCAGTTGGTATCGAACACTTTCTTCGAACGCCTGGGAGTGTAGACTCGAGTGTTATCAGCTTGCTTCTAATGAGCTTACGTATGGCAGCCTGCATGGCGACGCGTTATGAAGTTCATGACTATCGATCTTATCATAAATCGCTGATAAGCATTTTGTTGTACCCAAAACCTGTACGATTATATTTTCTATTCTCTCAGAATTGTTAGTAAATTAGTTGGGTGTTTCTTATATTGAGTAAGAATAAACCTATTCAAGTTTTTTGTCGGACAATGACACTCTTGATTCATCAATATCATAGGTTAATTTAGTCCTATGTCACCTCGACCCGGTTTTCTAGCATTAGCTAACAAAGTGTATCTGTCTGCACAACCAACGTACGGGGTTAAACAAATGTTATCTGCGCAGTTTAACGATGTAGACGAGAAAGTATCGTTATCGTTGATCGTAAATCGCACGGAACGATCGTCCGATACGTAACGATCGCGTTCGGAATGGATTCCGTTTTGCATTGATCGCCCCGGTACACTGCATATTGTTACGCCTTTTTATATACTGACTGTGAGGGCGTAAACTACGCAATATGTGATGTGCAATACTTTTATGTAAAAGCTTTTCTTGCGGGCGTTATAACTTATAAGTTTTCAACATAAGACACACCAAAACAAACAATGAAAAAGTTGAGTCAACTGCGGCGTACCTTTGTGACAGGACTTTATCTTGGTTCAAAGAAAGTGGCGTACCTACATTGTAGTATATCAATGCGTACCTAGATAACTTATGAAAATCGATCCGGTAAAGTGCTGGATTACTAGGTACTTGTGCTCAATGGCACCTACGACAATCGCGATCGAGATTGACCGTAGAGAAATCAATAATCGCGATTTTCAATCACGGATCGCGATTGAGATTGACTAATTTAAAAGCCTGTAAATCGAAACGAAAATACAAGTACTAAAACAAAACCTCTGCGAAGTGATCTTATAACGGTTACGTTATAACTTTTAAGATCGGTCTTTTACCCTAAAAAGCAATAATAGCACAGTATAAGAAGTTTATCTAGTGTATTTATATTTTTATCGTATTAACAAATTCCCTATGAAATAGCATGCGGAATTATTGCGCAACATTGGTTGCAGCATGTACTCGCCACTCTTAGTTGTAAATAGGAATTGGTCTGGCTGATTGGTATTGGAAAAATGGGAGTTGCATTTAAATGAGAGAACTTTACAGTTCATTGGCCAAATAATTTGCATTCATATTTTTTTAGATTTGTAACGAATTGAAATGAATTAATCAATAATGAATTAAAGAATAATTATGCTATCGACCTATTCTTAAATATAAATGATTAAATTGGGAATCCACGTACCGGAAGACGTAGCGTTGGAAGACCTCCCACAAGGTGGACCGATGACTTAGTGCAGACCGCAGGAGTTTGCTGGATGCGAGAAGCACAGAACTGGTCGAAATGGTGGTGGTTGGGGGACGCCTATGTCGAGCTCGGAAGGAGGCATGGCTCCCTTTCATTTAGGGCTACGCAGGTGCTCTCGGGGCACGGCTGCTTCGAGAAGTACCTACGTCGCATAGGCAGGGAGCCAGACGCTCGGTGTCATCACTGCGTCCATTGTCGGGAGGACACAGTGTGGCTTACGCTTGCAGTGTGCAGCTTGGGAGGATCCGCGCCGTGCCATCGTTTTGGAAGTGGGAAGCGACCTGCCACTGCCGACTGTGATTCGTTTTATGGTCGGCGGCGCAGCGTCGTGGGATGCGGTGACGCGCTGAAAGGGAGGTTTCGAGAACTGCGTTGAAGAGTGCTTAAGTGCCCCCGTAGCCCCGTAGTGTGTGCGAGGGAACACGGGGTGGTTTTAGTCAGTAGAAGTCTGACAGACCCTTCCGTCCGCCCAAGGGTGGAGGACATCCATGAGGGTATCCACCCAGTTATTAAAAAAAAGGGTTATATGCAGCAGTTAACGTCTTTCGACTGAAATGATGATTATGAAATTGAAAATTCATATTTAACTAATGATAATAATATGTATAAAAATATTATAATACTATAGAATAATAATAATAATATATATAAAGTATAATAATACTAGATAAGTAATAGTTAATTTAGTTTAGGTTTATTTAGTTCATTAGGTTAACCAAACATTTCTGAAGTTGTGAAGAGTACGAATCAATGGTCTGATGCAAGATTCAATTTATAATTATTCATAATGGTGTACCTACAACTACAATAAATGACTTTATTTCTGTAAGTAGGTTTGTACAAACACTTTTACACCTCAATCATATTTTTTAAACGAAATGAGGTCGGCGATTGCTATCTGACTACTCTGAGAAGAAAGGCTCTTAGATTAAACGAGAAAGTAAAAATTTATTATTAAAATTTAAATTAAATATTTTTCTTGCACTTAAGCACTCTTCAACGCAGCACTCGAAATCTCCCTTTCCCTTTCCGAAACAAAACTCAGAGGCCACAGTCTTTTTTAAAGTCCAGACGTTACCTTGGTCAGATCATGTGAAGACCATGTAGATTGGTGTCTGAAATGGTCTTTCGAGGAAAGAAACACACAGAGTAAATGGACTTCTCCAGTCAGTGCACGCATTTGTCAGTAACCGTGCAGGTCAACTCAGAACTTAAGGAGCTCAAAGATTCGACGAACAATAAAAAAGAAAGGACATTTGGGTAGGCTGCATAAACTACTTAAGCTGCCAAACAATTATTAAAACTGAAACAATGACCCACATAGTCCTCACATTCGCAATAATTAAAATAATATAATACTTTTTACAGTGAATAGTATTCTGTCTCTATCTTAAAACCAATTTTCAATAGGTCTATCAGTGACATCTACTCAACATGGTTTAAAAATAGAGAGAGAGTGGTTTTTTTTTTGATAAATTGGCTTTTAAGAAAAATTTCGACAGTACCTACTAGGGTTTTGTGTAGCTATTTGTGTCTATACCGACATTATAATTTGTTAGAATTCATATTTCAGGAGGTGGATAAAAAATATTTAAAACTTTATCCACGAATCAATATTCTCATATTGAACATGTGTGAAAAGATCATTAGGTTTTAAATATTTCGTGAAAACGCTATTATTTTTTCGGTGGTTACCATAATACTGGTCGAGTGATCGATTTCAATAAAATTTTCGTCTTGTCGGTAAAAGACAGCAGATCCTAACCAAACAGTTTGATCGATTGGCCCTTAGACGAATCGATGGGTATCTCATTTGTCAAATCAATCCATTATATAGGACCGCAGTAGGTACTGCGTATTCTCAACTTGATTTTAATGCGTTGGCTTGTTACTTACTAGGTAATCGTATTTTTTATAGTAGATACCTACGCCTATACTTTCTAAAGGCCAGCGCACATCAGAGTATTTTAAATTTAACAACGTAAATTCGTACGTATCTAATGGTAACACGATATATATTCCAAAGCTCAGGGGCCGACCACGGAGCAACAAAGGGGATTTCTCTCTGCGGTATTGAAGAGCGCGCTGGCGATACCACGGCGGGATGCAACGACATGCGACGGGACGCGACAACATACGGTGTGAGGTAACGGCACGTTACGTCGGTACGACGTCGGACGCGAAGGGATGATGATATGCGCCGGAGTCCGCCAGCGTACGATTGCGGGAATGCTATCAGCATCCTATAGTGCGCCAGCGGCCGCTGGTCGCATCGCAAATCATCAGTGTGAGCTGGCCGGCGGCAAATCCTCCTCTATGCCGTCCACCGTCGTCCGCCGGTGTGGCCTGCGCTGGCCTAAACTTTTACTATCGTTTTCATTAATCATAGAAATTGTTCAAGAAAATTGTATTATGCCTGTTTATGAGCTCATGGTTAAAATGAACCAGAAAAGCGAACTCAACAAAGAACAAGATAAAGGCAAAGATTTTTAAACACAAGTGAACCTGACCAACAACAAACAACTGACACTTAGAACAAACTACATTTCGACCGGCTAGTATTTGTGGTAACACCAAACCAATATAAACTGTAACAGTTAGGTGCAAACTAAAGTGTAACACCTGACGTGGAAGTTCAGCCGACGTTGACGCCCAACCCTCGTCGAATTAGAATTAGAATAGAGCTTGATTGGCGGTGCTGAGCTCCCAGACAAACTTCCCTGCGTTTCGAAGTTCATGGATTGATTATATAGAAGTGGAAAGATTACATAGATATGTAGAAAGTTTTCGTGGTGCTTGTCTTGCAAGTGCCTTGTCGTTACGATAAAGTCTCATCGGTAAAACATGAACGAGATATTCTGATGTTACCAAAATACGTTTACTTATGTGTGTGCAAAGTTCTAGTTCAACACTCAATGGGATGACGGAAATTTGAGAAAACTGAAAACATTCCTTGTCCAGTCCTTGTGAGAAAAGATTCAATACTTCGTGCAGCTGTCACTTTCAGACTCTGCAATAGCTTAAAAAAAAGTCTATGCCTTAAAAAAACATAATAAATTGTGTTTTCAGCTCGCTTATACGAATAATTTAATAGAAATACTTAATACCAATACAACGGTGTTACGTTTTCAGGTCAAAGACGTTGGGAATTGTATTAAATTTTATTGTATTTCCGCATTGCGGTGTACTATGTCCCCTAAAAAGTAACACAAAGGCTGTCACACTGTGCTCTTTGTGTCTAAACGAAAGAATTGGACTTTCCGCCTGAAAGCAGCTGAAAGCCATCCAATATTAAAGTGTCGTTTAACATCACAGATTTATTAGTTACTGTTTTCTTTTCTTTTTAGTTAATTTTGCTGAACGAATTACAAGATTTGATTTCATTGTTTAATGTTCATAGCTGTAATCTGCATTAGTATAATAATATTATTAGTCTACTAACGTCCTTACATGCCATCATTGAATGAACTCTTTTTCGACAATGGACCATTTCCTGAACCCTAAAAAAACAAACACGTGGCATTATCGCTTTATAGAAATATGAGGCAAAAGATTTATATAGTTACATATAAAGAAAATACATGAAAACCTTTAGATCTTTTTTTCCGTTTAAGTAAACGGAAATTAAACAGATTAACATCTACGTCAATAGCACTAATAGGACTTAGATTTCGATTAGCTGTTCTTAGTATGGAGGAAGTTATGTACCTACAGATTATTGGTTCTCTTAATAGGTATGATCCATTTGTTGTAAATCCACGTTTCTTTCTACGAAGCAGTCATAAAATAAAATAAACAGGCGTGCAAAAAAATTGGCCCACCCCGTGCTTTCAATTTAAGAGACGATATCTCAAAAATCTTAATCTATATAATTTATTAATTTATGTTGTGTGAAGGTAAGTAAGGTACAGTCTATTTGCACATACACTATATTTGGATAAAAGCAATATTCTTGACAAGATCGACTCGATTCTTCCGATGTCCTCATCGCTCACTTTTGCTCGGATAAAGTGCGTGACTTTTTTTTGCCAATTAAATTGACAAAAGAATAATTTTGTTTATTTCTGTTCGTTTAATGAAAATATAATTTGATTTTTTAACGGAATTCAAAAAAAGGAGGTTCTTTATTTGAACCCCCATGTTTGTAAGTTCGTGATTTTTTCATAAACTTATAAATCAGTTATGATAATTCTTTAACCAACGTAATCTATATACTTTCAGGAAGGTTTTAGTATACAATATATTAGGTTGTTAGTAAACCTTGTTGAAATATATTGTCTCAAATCGAAGCGCACGGGGTAGGTCGATTTTCTTGCACACCAATGTAGTTAAAAAAAAAGAGCTTGGCCTATTCTGTTAGCTTCTGTTTTTATTCTTCTAGTCTGTATTCTTTAGCTTTAGAAACAAAAGAAAGGATATTTTTTTTCACATTACAGTAATCGTAACTGTGTCAATGGGTTAAGATTGATGTACCCACTTGATTTCAACTCACAAATAATAATTTATATTTGATTAATATCACACGATTTTACCATGACATCAATGAATACTATTGAATACTTATCTGATAAAAACCTACCAAAGTTATACCCGAATAGTATTATCTGCAGGGATTAACTATTTCTTAGATTTTCATTATCGATTCGTATGGTTTAATAGTAGATTACGAATAGGCATCGGGTTAGTATATTTAGGTGTGTCTCAGTTATAAAAATAACGTATATAAGTGTGTGCAAACATAATCTGAGCTTTAAAAAAAAATTGGATAAATTTTAAAACGGTACACCCAGTATCACAATAGGCGGCTTTATTCCCGATTGGGTTCATTGATCGTTAGATACCTACAAGAAACACTATCCATTTGATCGCACTTTGGTTGACGACGATCGAAGTCTGTACAACAATATTGCGATTTGCTACGATTTATTTGAAAACCCAATTGCTTTTTATTATTATATCACAGGTTTGTCACACAGTAGAATATTCTCCTCGGGTTTAGAGGTGACTCCGACTTGGGCGAGCTTGAATCCCTCGCTCAGGATTCTAGTATTAACTCCCTCGCTTCGCTCAAGAGTTGACTCTGATCTCGACTCAACTTGACTCTCACTTAGTCTAGAATCCGCTAAGAATTCAATATAGCGCCCGTGACATAAGACACTGCTTTCTTTTTTTTTTTTTTTTAATTGCTCCTTTTTTATTTTTTACTCTTTGTATTTCCTGTGCGTGTCCCAAATAAAATATTTTTCTTTCTTTTCTTTTCTTTTCTTTCTTTCTTTCTTTCTTTCTTTATCCCCTTTGTGAATAATCTACTATTATTTTAAAATACCTACCTAATTCATTTACTCGACGAACGTAAACGTGAGATTTAGAAAACAAGGGGATGGGACTATTACTGTAATCTAATCGTAATAGATTACGACAACCAATCAGAAGAGTGTAGGTAGTAGCAGCAGTTACTTAGTAGTTATATCTTGGTTTTTGTCATTATTTCTATCTTTGTCGAAAAAAACAGAACCCTTATAGGATCACTTCGTTGTTTGTCTGTCTGTCTGTCAAGACTCTTTTCCTCAAGAACGCGTAGAGGTATAGAGTTGAAATTAATATCAAATACGTAGGTATATGGTCCCTTGGAGCTCTAACAAAATCAAGCTTCTAAGTCAACGCAATAAAAAATACGACAATTTATGCGACATATTTTGATACTCCTAAAAAATCAAAACTTATAGGGTACTTCGCGTTGACGTAGAATCATGAAATTGGGCAAAAAGCAAGATCTCCCAGCTCAAGTAAAGGAAAAGTCCGAAAATAGGTAGTTAATTTGTAGTTTTATTTACAGTTGGAGAATTGACCGTGACGTATATGACGTATGATAGAACATTTTTTAAACCACATAGTTAAGTTTATTCTTGAGATAAATTCATCCCAATTACAAAACACTTATTGTGCGTGATCCGACATGCACTTGGCCAGTTTTGTTATTTTTCTATCAACATTATTTATCCATAATTCAACCTTTTTTTATTAATTTTGTTATCAACCCATCACCTTTAGCGTCCTGCCTAATCCGAATGGTGGACAAAGGACTTCTTCTTCCTTCCGATTCCTGAAGAAGCCATCCATCGTGGTCTGCAAATACGTGCTGCCCAGTCATTTCAGCTGTGTGGCCTTTTGGGCTGTCTGCTAAAGTTTAAAAAATGATCCGTTTATTTAACAACAGACTGTACCTGACTGCTCTTTATAGCATTTCGTTTGACAAGCCTTAAGTCTGGATTAATAAATACCTATACATACTTATACCTGTGCTGATAAATATCCAAATAACGCACGTGTTAAATCAATCAATCAAAATAATTCAAGATACCGTTGCCTTATCCGTTTCAAAGAAAAACCTCCCATGACGTCACTTTTGCGTAAATCAAGCTAAGGTGACAGGTTATTGCCTGCGCGCAGTTAACGCTTGCGTCCTCCAAATCCGTATGAATTTATAGCTCCCTCCAGTGCGAATGTTGGCAGGGCTAACTTGTTTGTATGGGACATCATTGCCTTGCTGTTTTCGTGACAAGAAACAAATATGATGATGTCATACGAATCTGGTGTAATTATGTAAGATAAACACCATAAAGTAGTGTACCATAGGGTAAACTAAGTTAGGGTCAGTTTTAACAGATACGTTACGATATTTATTAACGTTTACGGTTTTGCGAACATGTTTGTTCTGGGCGTATCAGAGCAGTTTTCAATAGCTAGGAGTTAATTAATGTATAAATTTAAGAAAAAATATGGCTTCTAATTTCAAACTGCAAGGCTGTGGGCTATAGCTTCTTTCGTTCAACTTCTCTTTGTAAGGACTTAATTTCATATATACTGGACTTAAGATGTGAATAAGTAAACGATACAATACTTCCATTCTACATATTTCGGTGAAAAAGCGCAACCAACAAGTTCCTAAAATTGAAAATGGTGTACCTATGGCCCCGTAGTATAGAATCTAACTCACGACTCAAGCATTACTTAAAACTATGTAGTTTCAACCAAACTGCTTTAAATTGGCTTTAAATAGTGCTTGAGTTTTGAGTGAGGTTCGGTAACACGGGCCTAAGAGTCAGTCATTACTATACGTGAAAAATCACAACAATAAATTATCATCAATGCACTAATAATGTGACAAAGTATAGGAAGAAAGTCCGTAAATAAACGTAATTTAGTCGTAAGAGAGTCAAATTCACCACATTCAATGAATCCCATGTAATACAACTGATATATCATTGCATACAGAAATAAATGCCTAAGTTTAACCCCCCGGAACGCATCTTTTATCTTTTCACGCTTCATATGAGTCGTTCAATAAGAGCCACTTCTCATGATTTTGCAGTATATACCCCTTAGGATAGTAGGCAGAGGGAAATTGCACTTTATGCTTCTGGGTATAAGGTTATTCTTAGAAAGATCTTAAGAGAATAGATTCATTGCACCACATTTAAAATTATTGACAACATTTTGCACGTTGATGTTAACTTTGGATAAAAAGTAACGTATTGCAACTATACAATTGTAAGTGCTTGTAGTGTTTCTTTTCAATTAAAACTATATAATAACTATATTTTTTATTATAAATATCGGTTATTTTTGTTAGATAGGTACCTACCGATCCGACCGAACCGAACCGATCTATGTCATATGATACTATGTTTCAATAAAATCAATAGAACATTTTTATTGATGTAGTTTATTCATTTAAATCTTGATCTCTCCGCTCTGTGTTACAGCTTTTGATTTTTCAGACAAGTTATTACGACAAAATGGTTCTGAATTAACGTAAGTAGATATGTAAATGACTTTTGTAAATATTATTACTTAGGTATGTATTTCTAAGCAAATAATAGGTATAGAAAACATTGCAAATTACTATCACTTTATCACCAGATATATAAATCATGTTTCACAAATTGCTTCAGTAATTATCAATGAAATGGATCAGATCTTACGGCCTATTGTTGAAAGTAAAGTCAAGTTATTTAAAAAATATTTTTATTTTATTGAGTTTGTACAAAAAATAAGTTCCTAGAGATTAATAAATAGCTTCTTTTTCCTCTTTCTAGTTATCCCCGTCGATTGTTGTTTATCGCGGTGGGAGTCCAGCTTATTCCATCACCTTCGCTTAGGCTTACCGCTATAACGTATTTTTTTATTTTGAGCCCTGAGTGGGTTTTATTTTTGTTAACATTATTATTTAAATTAATTAGCGAAGGAGCTTACGGCTCTTTCATTCTTAAAGAATAATTTCAGAAGTAACGTCGTTACAAATTAATTTCAAATCCGATGAAATACATACGTCTAACTTAAACTTATATATTTGTAATCTACAGTTGAGACAGCCTTACTTTCAACAATATGACAGCAGATAACACTTTAGCCGAAACTTCGTCTTCAATAGATTTCGCAGGTGTCTAGGGAGTAAGGTGGAGTGTAGCTGAACGAGTCAATCAGAACTATGGACTCTTCTGCAGTCGAACCGATTAGGGTAATCTGAAAACACATAAGACAAGATTTTAGTAAACATTATGCCATGTTTACGATATACGAAATGCTGTCTTACTCAATTAAATAAAACAGTATAAATTATAGAAATTTGAATTATAATGGAATTAGGAATTTTCTTAAAGATTTTTACGATGTCTGTAGATCCTCGTGAAGTTTACAAAATATCAAACTATTAAGAAAATATAAATGAAAGTCATGGTGTAAAATGGTTGTTAAATTGTAACAAAAATTGCGGCCATATAAATATAAAAATTATAAGATTATCATTATTATTTTACTGAAAAAACTGTCTTTAATCTGATTAAAAATCGTAACATTCGTGATAGGAAGCAATAAGTAGTCGTTATGTTTTAATATCGAAATTAGCGATATTTACAACGAGTGAAGTTACGAAAAACGTGATCAGAAACACGTGTGAAGCCCAATCAAATATATTGACTTCATTTTAATTTTTAACAATAAATGTATTAGGTACTTGTCTACATCGATTTTTCTCTACGCAACCTGCCCGGTTAAATTAGTAAAGATTATGAATAGAACATCTTTACAAAATGTGCAAGTGGATAGTAGTGACAACGGGTCTAAGACTTCTAGTGATATGAAGGGTTATATTAAAAAACCGTACTTACATAGCCGTCGAAGATAGAAAAGTCTGTTATAGTAACTTTTAACACGTTCCATCCTTCAACGAAGTTTGCGTTGGAGGCGTAATATAACTGGAATCCAGCCACGGTGTCTTCTCCAGAAGGTACGTGCTTTTTAGCCAAAACTATTATGTAATCCAGAGCTGAAGCTGATTTCATAAAAGCGTTCACTGCTACAACACCTCCTGGCATCATCCTAAAGACGAACGAAGATATGCAGCTAGATGTTTCGTTAGGGGAAATAAAAGTCCTACTGTCAGGATCAATCGTGTCAATAGCCAGAGAATGGTAATCTCCTAGATGCCAGGAAGAATATCCATTGCATAGCAAATTATCAGTATCAAATGAATTCTCGAAGTTAGTTTCGAAATTATAAGTGACGCAGTCTTTGCCCGTGCCTATTGGAGCAACAGTTGTGACCGGAACTGGTGTTGTAGTTTCTTCATCTTCATAAATTTTGCACTCCTCGTTTGCAAGTGCTTGTGGGATATATCTGAAGGAATCAATGAGGACAATAGATTCTGCCGATGCTGAACCTAGGAAGGATATCTGAAAAAAGATAAAGAAACCATTAAACATATTTTTGTTTTTAGAAATAGTGAAATTTTCATATTAAGGACTTCCTAGCTGATTAGATTTATCTTGAAATCTTTGTAAAATATTGGAATAAAGCTGGCAGATTAATATTTTTTTCAGATTGAATGTTCTCATGATAATAAAATCAATGTTATCAGATGTAAAACAGATTTAATCTACGTTGATACTGATGGATGAAACCAAATATTTAGAACTTGGAACAATAATTAGGATACAATAATAGAACTTACGTATCCATTAAATGTGTCGCTTCCTGATAGAACAACTTTCAAGACATGCCATCCGTCAGCATAGTTTGAAACCAAAGGTGAAAGTCCTGTGCTTCCAATCACCACGTCACTGGCTTCATTGGCAATTTTATTTACAAGCACAGTAATTTGATCAGTGATTTCTGCTGATTCCATATATACGTTTATTTCTACTACACCGCCATTACTGGCTTCAAATGGAAATGAGGAAACGCAACTGATGAAATCTTGTGGAGAAATGAATTGAAGGCTTTCTGAGCTTGGGTGATTAATTGACAAAGAAGAGTATTGGTCTAATTTCCAGGGTGTAAAGCCGGTACACAACCCTCTGTTGCTGTCGAATAGGGCATCAAAGCCTGATTCGAAATTGTAAGCGACGCAATCCTCAGATTCTGTAACTTCTGGTTCCACTGGGCTGGAGGTAACAAATTCTCCATCATAAACGTGACAATCATCGTCGTATAGTGGCGGGATGTATCGGAAGGAATCGATTATGACTTTAGAATCTGGTGATGCAACTCCGAGAAATGTCACCTGAAATAGGAAATAAAAATAATGTTATGCTTGCATTCAATCACAAAGCATTTCTAAAATATTGTAAAAATTGCTGTTCTAAGACTCAACTCAGGTTAAAATCGGACTTTAATAAGAATGAATGAACTTAGAAAACTTCACTTAGCAAAAGCAATAGTGGTTTTGGTAGTAGGTATGATATGCTTTGTTTATTTTTCTATTTTCGTGACGTCGAAAGTATTATCATCGTTAGTAATCTACGGAGCTATTCATAGGTATTAAAACATTTATTATTATAATGCTTGATAAGTGTGGCGTGTCATAGCCATTTTTCATAGTAAAGCTAATTGGCAATTTTACTGCGTAAATTTTTCATGAATTACAGAAAATAAAGACCGTTCACATTAATCGCATGTGGTGTAATATATTAATAGGCAACCCTCTTATGATCCCTTTTACGATTTTAGGCGGTTCAAAAATTGCATGTGATTGCTTTGTTGCTAACAGTAGGTATAAAGCAATCTTACACAATAGGGTCTTTACATGATTGTTGGTCTCGGTTCAACAGGGCTTTGCAGGTGATTCTCAGCCTCTGTTGAAGGCGCACACTATGGCAGGCACGCTATTTCTGACAAATTAATAAATCATATTATTAATTCATACTCATACATTATTATGTTCAATGATAATACACAAGACACATTATTGTGTAGGTAATGTGGCATTCTCTACTAGTTCATAACTTATTTATTATAAAAGAGGATATCTTTGTCTTTTTGGAAAAAAAATATGGTAATTCTTTGATCTTTATTGTTCCACTGTTAAAAGAATACTAGTATGCTTATAAGATTATTTCCAAAGCAAAAATTTCCATTAAACTAGGTAAGATAAAATAATTGAGGGATTACGTTTTAAAGACTTGGCAGAAGTTTGTAAAACCCATTTTATATCTTTTAATCAAGGTAATCTAAAAACCTACACTATCGTTGCGACTCCGTGATACGAAGAGAATAGTGTAACAATAAAATTGGCACTTAAACAAATTCAGATCAGATGACTGCTGTTTTGCTACTACTGGTGTTTCATAGGAAGCTTTCATTCAATTTTCATTCACTGTAGTTTCCGCGTTACTGTGCTGTACAAAACTTATGGTATCGTCTGTAATCTTTTAATCCATGATAGGACTAAAACATTGAATTTATAAGAGGCCTTAAATTGAATTTTCTTTTATCCATCGTAAATATTATCTGAAAAACAATTATAACAAAAAAAAAACTTACATATCCACTAAAAATCCCAGTGCCGAACAAATTTATTCTTAGAACGTGCCATCCATTAAAGTAATTGGTGTTGAGGGGCGTCAGCATAGCCGTGCCTGTGACGACATTGTTCCCACTGCTCGAGACCTCGTTAGCAAGCACGACGATCTGATCCCGCTGCGATGTTGACTCCATGTAAACGTAAGCCTCCACAATTCCGGTCGACCTCATCTCGAAGCCGTACGACGACACGCAACTCAGGGTCTCATCAGGAGTTATAAACAAATCTGTTTCTTCATTAGGACTGAGTACGTCAAGAGTACTGTAGTTCCCCAATTTCCAGGTTGCCATACCAGCACACAGAGAGTTGCCATTATTGAAGTTATCATAAAAATTTGGCCCAAAATCGTATGTAACGCAATTTTCACATTGTATTGCCGAAACCGCTAGCAGCAAAGTAAATAAACATTTTGTATATTCCACCATATTCAAACACTACACACAACTGATACTTCCAACTGTTGTGTAAGTGTAGTAATTATAGGAATATTAAAGTTATCGTGGATAAGATTATATTATTATATAGGTACGTATCCGGCATATTGATAAAGTGCAATTGTTTTCTTTTTATCTTCACGTAGCTGTTTGCTTAGCGGCTTTGCTTGCAATTTGTGTTCATTTATACAAGTATTTTTTTGTAGTTTATTGAAAAAACGAAACTTCATTACTTACTCTTAGCAAATACATACGCTTAATAGTATTTTCTGTCAGTAATGTTTATTTTTATATGGAATTGTAATACCTAGGCTGGAATAATTTTTATGGATCTTATTTATTCGTCATGAGAGAAAAAGTGGAAAAGATGCATGTGCCTGTTTTTACAAGCTTTTTATTGATTTGACCGACAAAATACCCGTCTAGTAATAGGTACTTTACTGATCAAACTCTTCACAAGAAACTCTAGGTATGTACTAGTACTTACCTACTTAGTATTCTATGTTATTTACCTTTTACTTTAACACCCAACATTTCTACAAACTGACAGACGCCGCGATATTCTTTTAGTTCGTTATAACAAAAATAATATACAAATTATTCTTTATTGTTATTTGTTTTGGAACAGCATATACAAGGTGCAGTTTTGAACCTGCAAAACATTTCAGGAGGTTGTTATGAGACTCGTAACTAATCACATAACAATACGATACCAAGTCAATAATCAATAATACTTTTTATTTTCGATTTTTCAATTTTATTGTTTTTCAGAATAACCCTCTTCCCACCCAAAAAAAAAAAAAAAAAAAAAAAAAAACCCTCTTAATAAACCTCTTCAAAAATACAGAATCACCCATTGCGATGTATCGCGCGTCATGTCACTGTGTGCGTGAATGCGATGACCAGTGACGACATGCGACAGTCTGTACGAGGCTCCGCCCACATTACTACGAAACACTACGAAACGAACGCGGCGCGTACGTTGAACTAAAATGGCGGTCGTTGCTTTGGTTACACCGCGGGGACTACCCGCGATGCGAAATCACAATGTACCTACATTATTGTTTACATTTCGCTAAATAATAACTCATTTTTAAGCATCATTATAATGCGAAAATCTTCATCATCTGCCGAGCCTGTTCCCAACTATGTTAGGGTCGGCTTTCAGTCTAACTGTATGCAGCTCATTACATGGAGTGCCAGTGAATCACGTAGGGCGACTGCGTATCAGACCTCACCAAACCAGTTACTTGATAACACGATACCCATTTGTTAGACTAATTGTCAGACTTTCTGGCTTGTGACTACTCGTACCAACGACCATACGGCAGGGCTGTAAGGTCGTTGACCCGTACCGACCCGTGTGGTACCTAACGACTGTCCGAGAGCTACAAATCAATTCGAACCAAAGGCTTTAATTAAGTGCTTACCGAAACACGGGATTTCAATGATGTCCTAGATAAATTTAAAAAGTACTTACATTATTATGAATTTAAAAAATAACACAATGGTACTTGCTCAGTTGCGAACCCGCAACCTCATGTATGAGAGGAGAACGCCTTAACCACTGGGCTATAACGATAAATAATAATAAGTAGGAAGTAGATACAACTGCGCGAAAGTTCACGTTGGTGTCGTTAGTTACCTATCAGCTGATGAATAAAATGATAGGCGGAGATAAATAAACCTTACATAGCACGTAAGCAGTTCCTGTTGCACAATTGTGAAACTATGATCGCGAGCGCGTGCGCGGGATTTAGGTAGGCACCTAATAATAATAATAAGGCATGTAGTACTCGGCGCAGTCGGCGCGCTCTGTAGGTAAATTCAGCCCCAAGGACGGTTTTCGTTTTTATCTGTAGATTAAATTGGTTGATTTAAGATTTTGCTTCCTACTTTTTAACGAGCTGAGGACCGACAAAAATACCTAAGTACCGATAATTTGTGCTAGTAAAGTAGGTACTCATGTGTTAGGGATTTTAAGTGATTCATTTTGTCTGATAGGTATTTTTGGCGTAGGTAGTTAAAAAATTTAAATCAACTTATTTACACTAATCAAGTTGATTTAGGTAACATCGTATTTACAAATTATTGTCTATGTACAAATAAATAAATTACCTACTTATGTTACCTGGAGGTATTGTTCAAAGTTTCCACCGTCACACTCCAGGCACAGTCTAGCACGACGTTGCTGATTTTCCTTCAGCTTACGTAACACAAACACATTCGTTTTTATTGTGTCGAAAGCACTGATCACTTTTGCACGTAGTTGGGTAACACTGGTGATTTCGTCTGTGTACACCAATCTTCTAACGTCTCCCCACAGATAAAAGTCCAGGGGTACCCCCACAGATAAAAGTGAGGTCCGGAGAACGCGGAGGCCAAGCCTCTGGACCACCGCGACCAATCCAGTTGGTGCCAAACCTGTCACTCAAGTACTCACGTACTTGCCGACCGTAGTGAGGACGTGCACCGTCCTGCTGGAAGTACATGTTGCGATACACTGCCAGTGGAACTTCATCCAACATCTCCTCGACGACGTATTGCATCATCTCCAGATATGTGGCACTAGTGAGGTGACCATCGATAAAATGGGGTCCAAGCAATTGGTCTCCTATTATGCCAGCCCACACATTTAAGCTGAACTTCACATTAAAAGAATGCCTCTGAGTCACGTGCGGGTTGTGTTCGCGGTGAGCCCACCAGTGTTCGTTATGAACATTGTAGCCGCCACACTGTGGAGTGGTGCACTCCAAACCGTCGACCAGCCTCCCGCGTGCTTGCCCGTGGGTCTCGCCGGAAGAATTCCAGGATATCTTCCTACAAGGCGACAGACAGGCCTTCGTTGCCGCGACCTTCAGCATGCTGGGGAACGTGGAACTGCCGATGATCGCGCAGTCTCTGCGTAGCAGCCAGCATTACCCTTTGTGAGGGACGTTGCCGATTGGGGAATAACTCCGCGAACATTTCGATGGCTCGAGATACATTGTCTCCACTCATGGCATACTCGTACAAGCGGACCATCTCCACCAACTCTACATTGGAGTATTGATCCGTCATTTTTATAACTAGGTAGTAGGTACCTATCGCGACCGTTAATCGAAGGCGCACTTGCGGGGCGGAATTTGCATGCGTATGCACACGCCGGCGACATCAATTACACTAATAAATTGACCCGATTTATGTGCTTGCGATGGCCGCGGGGGCGTGGCTAGTGGGAGAAGGAGCGGGCGGTGGTTGGTGCTTTGGATTTATGAAAGAAATGTCGGTTGTGTTTGTTTGTGTGTGTGTGAAAGCGCAGTTTAAGGACACGTACAGATTGGCCGCGTTTTAAAAAGGGGACTTCACACTTACCGATTTCCATAAATAAGAATAAAATGAAAAAAAAATACCTGCCCATTTTATTGTTGATTCGGGTCGAGAATCACTAACATAATTACCTCCTAAAATGTTTTGCAGATCCAAAACTGCACCTTGTATAGATAACATAAAGTGTGACAGAAATCAACCACCCGATCTTAATCTGTGCATTCTGGGTAAACACTGGGAAAGTCAACAATGCTTTAATTATGATATTCAGTGATTGATTTCCCGTAAGTATTTAGGTTTTCCTATTGCAGGTTTTAGATTATATTATTATTTTTAGACAGGAAAATTCGAGAAATGATAGTTAAAGGAATTGTAATAGTTTTAATGAATTATGTTAGAAATTGGAGTAGGTACATTTATCGATTTATTTCATTAAGACAGTTTAAAACCAACATAACGTAGGTGCTTCTAGCGAGTATTTACTGGAGATTTTAGTTATTATTTGACAACATAGCTCTCCTTCAATCTTTCTTCTTTGTTTCCAAACTTGGTGTAGTCAATTTTCTAATGATTCTGTCCATTTCGCTCTTGAGTACGATCGCTCGTATTCGTACACGCCTTCCGACGAGAGAATGCGTTCCTAAAACCGGTCAGTTATTTATTAGTCCTTTAACTTAGTTCGTTGTTATTTTACATAAGACAGCAACCTTAAACCAATGATAATAAAGATCATTGTGATGCAAAATGAAATGCAGAATAACTGTGAAAGGACTGCAAACGCTGAGTAGGTACCTACAAAAGAATACGTGTTTTACGAATTTAAACTTTATTCGTACGTAATCGTGTCTAATTGACAGGTGTCAGAAACGCATTCTCTCTCTCAGTATAGTAGCCGGATAATATATATGTTGTTTTGTTTCTGATTCTCAAAGTAAAACATTTGATTTATTTTTGTATCTTGCTTCTGGGGTTTTCTGATTTAAATAATTGATAAACCATTTTGATTTAGATAATTGCTTTGTATCATTTGATTTTCATCATTGATTTAATTAAATCTTGATTATAATCTTGCAACCCTGCACCCTAATTACGTATCACACTATCTATCACAATCTGAATCATTTTAAAGCCTATTGCTAATCCATTGCTTCATATTTTCGAAAAATTTGTCTGCTGAACAACGTAAATAACGCAATGAATGTTGTTGAACTGTCAAACTGAAACCCATTCCTACTGTTAATGTGTTACGTAATTACCTCGCTGGTATAAATATTCCAATTAAGAATAGAATAGAATAGAATAGAATAGAATACTCTTTATTATGTACACCATAAAAAATAACAGATATAAATGTAGACATTTTACACAGGGTGACACAATGGGCGGTCTTATCGCTAAAAGCGATCTTTTACAGACAACCTTTGGATGGATTCAAGGGAGAAGGAGAGACAATAATGCAGGTAGTCAGTGGTGTACCATTTACATATACAACAAATACATACATACATAAAACATATACTTATCTACATATAATATATACAATAATAAACATGAAACAAGAGCAAGGAAACTAAATGTAATGATGATGTTTAAGGAGAGAGGAAGTGATTTTTAACCATAATTTTAAAAGTGGACAAAGATTGAGCACGCCTTATCGACTCGGGCAAGGCATTCCATAACCGAACTGCTTGAACTGTAAAAGACTTGTCATAAAAGCTGGTGGAATGCATCGGCATCTCTAGTCTTAAGTTTTCCGATGACCTAAGATATCTATTATGTGTGTCATGAAGGAACTTGAAACGTTCTTTAAGATAAGAGGGGGTTTTAGGGTTGAATAGAATACTGTAGAGCTGAAACAAGATATGTGAATTCCGGCGAAGACGTATGGGAAGCCAATTGAGCTTTGTACGAAATTCAGAAATGTGATCATATTTGCGCAGGCCAAATATAAATCTTATGCAAAAGTTTTGAAGTCGCTCAAGTTTATCTAGTTGTGCCTCAGTGAGATCGAGATAACTGACATCAGCGTAGTCAAGGATGGGAAGTAAAAGGGATTGTGCAAGCGCAGTTTTAGTGGCAGTCGGAAGAAAGTTCCGCAATCGTCTCAGGGACTTACCAGATGCAAAAATTTTGCGACTTACGTCCTGCAACTGAGGACCCCAGGAAAGATGTTTGTCGATCCAAACCCCAAGGTTTTTAACCTTTTCGCTGACTGGAATAGCAGCTCCGTTAAATTGTACCTGGGGAAGCTGTGACCAGTTTACCTTGGGTGTCATCCTAGAGCTGCCAACAACAATGACCTGAGTCTTCGATGGATTAACCTGCAACCCATGTGCCTCACTCCACTCGCAAATTGAACCCAAATCTTTATTTACTATATTAATTGCATCAGCCAAATCCGAAAGGGCAGCTTTTCTATATATTTGTAAATCATCTGCATAAAGGTGGTAGGAAGAAAGAAGTTTTTTGAAAATAGAGTTTATAAATATTGCGAAGAGTAAAGGAGATAAAACGCCACCCTGAGGTACACTGGCAGAAGTATAACACCAAGAAGAGCAAGACTCTTCAATGCATATACGCTGCCGGCGGCCATACAGGTAACTATGAAACCAGTCAATCACCGTTGGAGATAATAGGTCTTTACCTATGAAATTGCCGTTTTGTATGAAAAAATTTAAACGAATTTTTTTCATGAATTTTTTATTTGTATTAATCGAAGTAATCACCCATGGAATCAATGCATCTTTGCCATCGCAGTGGCAGTTTATTGATGCCCTTCTTAAAGAAATCAGCTGGACGGGAGGCAACAAATTCTTCAAAGGCATTTTGTACTGCCTCTCGGGTATTAAATTTTTTTCCCGCCAAGAAGTTATCCAAATTCTGGAAAAAGTAGTAGTCTGTAGGCGCAAGGTCTGGTGAGTAGGGCGGATGACGGAGAGCTTCCAACCCCAGTTCTTGCAACTTGGAGACCGTCTGCTGTGCAGTATGAGGTCGCGCGTTGTCGTGCAGGAGCAGCGGAGACGAGCGATTGACCAATGCTGGTTGGAGATGCGCCAGCTTCTCCATCATTGTGTTCAGTTCTTCACAGTACACATCTGCAGTAATGCTCACCCCGTTTGGTAAGAAGCTGTGATGAATCACACCGGCGCTAGACCACCAAACAGTGACCATCACTTTTCTAGGGGTAAGTTTTCGTTTAGGGCATTGTTTAGGTGCTGAACCAGGATCCAACCAACTTGCTGAGCGCTTACGGTTATCAAACAGAATCCATTTTTCATCGCAGGTAACAATGCGGTTCAAAATTCCTTCATTTGTGTGTCTGTTGAGCAGTGCAAGGCACGTCTCGACGCGTACTTCGCGCTGGCGATCATTGAGTTCGTGGGGCACCCATTTGTCAAGCTTTTTTACCTTGCCAATTTGACGCAAATGGACCAATATTGTTTTGACGCTAACGTCGAAAGCTGCTGCTAATTCAGCCGTAGATTGTGTATCATCAGCTTCCACAATCGCCTTTAATTCGTCATTGTCGACCAAAGTCTTCGGACGACCGCGAGGTTCATTTTTCAGGTCGAAATTTCCAGAACGGAAGCGAGCAAACCAATAACAGGTGGTGCGTTGGTTTGTAGAGTTAGCTCCGTAAACGTCGTTGATGTTGCGTGCCGCTTGTGCCGCGTTGCTGCCACGACGGTACTCATATTCCATAATTACTCGAATTTTTAACGTATCCATGATGACGAAAAAGATTGAAATGCGATGAAAATGTAACACTAATCAATAAAGAAATGACTACTTTTAGAAAAAAAAATCCATGTTTTTAAAATAAAATTAATTTGAAATTAGAATTCATAGCCAAACAAAAATTATTTTGATTTGAAATGGCCAGTACTGCAGAACGGCAATTTCATAGGTAAAGACCTAATATGTTAAGCGAACGAAGCATGCCAAGCAGGATATCGAAATCGACAGTATTAAACGCGTTACTAAAATCCAGCAAGCAAAGTACCGTCAGATTTCCCGATTCCATGCCTAACCGTATGTCATCAGTGACGTTAACTAAGGCTGTAGCGGTGCTATGACCAGGACGAAAACCGGATTGGAAAGGATTCAGCAGACTATTTTTACAAAGAAAAGCACTGAGCTGATTGTGGACAAGGCGTTCAAGGACTTTTGAGAGGAAAGGCAAGATGGAGATAGGACGGTATTCTGAAAAGGAAGTAGGATTAGATTTTTTAGGTAAAGGAGTGATTTTTGCCTCTTTCCACATCGATGGAAAAACGCCGTAGGTTATAGAGTAGTTTAGGATGTAGCATAGGATAGGAAGGATCTCGTCGAGGACAGGGAGTATCATTTTCCGACTTACACAATCACTACCAACTGCGTTAGATGTGATTGAAACTACGCTCTTCTTAACATCACAATCAGAGAATTGACTAAAAATAAATGGGGGATGGTCCGGAGTTGGAAGGTTTGAAAGATAGTTTATTGTAGCTGCCTTCATGGTCCTATTACAGTGGGACGCAGACGAAAAGTGTTGATTCAGTAGATCAATATCTAAGTTTTTAGGAATCGATTCTTGGCGCGATTTTCCAACTCCCAAAGATTTAAGAAATTTCCAGACTTTAGCTGGATCTCCGTTTTCAACAGAGGTGTGGATATGGCGGCGTTGGGCATCTCTACACACCTTATTGCAGCGATTACGAGCATTCACAAGGATCTCCCGGTTCGACGGCGAAGGCCGACACTTAAATTTAGTTTTGGTTACAGCCTTCCTGTGCATGAAACTTCTAATATCGTCTGTAAGCCATGGTGCCGGAAGATGTTTAATTTTTACAGCACGAATGGGAGCGTGGACATCGTACAGCTGCACAATATTGTCTGTCAACAGGTTCACTTTATCGTCAATCGACTCGACACTGGCTAAAGGAGACCAGTCAATGCTGTTAGCATCTCTTCGGAGATTATCAGTATTCATGCCACTAAAATTGCGCTGCAGGAGAATACTAGGTTTTGCCTTAGGTGGGCGAATTTTGTAGGAGAGGAATAATAGGTCATGGTAAGAAAACATGTCAGCCGGGCATTGACCATGCTTGCTGGCATGTTGAGGAGAGGAAACAATGAGAAGGTCCAAAAGTGAGGGATTACAGTTTGGAAAGTGGTGCGTGGAATTTAAAGGAAGAATTGATAAATTAGACGACTGAACTATTGATCGAAGAGAAGAAGAGCGGGAATCAATTTTCAATAAGCAAGTATTGAAATCGCCCATGATGATTGTATGACTGTAAGAGGGTGTAAGATTTTCAAGGATTTTTTCAAAGGAGGAAAAGAAATTTATACGTGACGAAGGGCTATAATAAACACCTAAAAGGACTTTCACGTGATTTAGGTTTACTTCCAAAAAGAGATGCTCGCCCGCGTCCCGCGGTGGAGGCTGCGCAGACATATCGACAATTGAAAAAGGAATATGTGGACGAAGGTATATGGCAACACCACCGCCACCGCCACGCGCGCGATCATTTCTTATTAGTTGAAAACCCGGCAAGGAATAGGAATTTGAAGGGAGACATGGCTTTAGCCAAGACTCAGAGACAAGGATAGCATGGACATTCTTACAGTCTAGGTTAGCTAGCATGTCAGGGTAATGTGCCGGAATACTTTGGGCATTTATATGGACTACATTAAAATTCTTAGGTACATCAGAGAACTGAGATTCAAGCGTGTCAGCAAGGGACGGAATACTAACAAAGCTGTCATTACTACAAGCCGACAAAAAGCTTTCGCTGTCGCTGTCGTTATGGCTATCTGACATCTACACATATATATGAAAAAATTATAATAATCGTTCATAAAATAATTAATATAAACGTAAATATATAAAAAGCAATTAACTCAAATCCACCCGCCAGTTTAGCGTTAACAAATAAAAGCGAAAACAAACAATAGTTTAAAAAAAATAATAATTTCATCGTCCGGGTAACAGAAAGAATACTATATAAAATTGTGCCTTGGGAAAATGAAGAAGAAATAGACGTAAAATAACAAGCAAAAATAATCAAGTTATACCGAAAAATAGAAGCAACATAAATACACTGGGCACACTGTCAACCGGTTTCTGAACGAAAACTTTGAAAATTACAATGACACATGACATGACCGTAGCATGACTTATTGAAATTGACAGTTGACAGAAAGAATTCAAGAAAGGAAAATAGATACATAAACAGTGAAATCGTAGGGTAGAGAAATTTTAGTAAAAATTGTGAAATTAAGAGGGTACGAGTTATAAACAAAACTGCTACTCGGACGGTGATACTACCTAAAAAGTGCACAGAATCACTTCTTCTTCGCGGCAGCACGCCGACCCTTCTTAGGTGCCGGCGATGGAGACGGCGACGACGACAATGCTGTTGCGATGGGAGACATGGCCTTTTCACTGACCTGCTCGATGTTATTTAGGTCATCCAGTGAATTAACTCGATGCCGGGAGCCGTCTGTGCGAAGAACATATATAAGTCCCTGCTTAGTCCAGCAATTTGTTTCGCCAAGTCTCTCACGCGCAAACATGAAGAGCTGATGCCGCGATCTCGTCAGGAACTCTGATACAGTGATACCAGTGCCTTTCAATTTCGTCTTGGCAAACCAGACACTGTCCCTGACACCGACGTCCCGTAGCTTGCAGAGAATGGGCCTGGGCTTGCTAGTACCTGTTTGTCTTCCCAACCGGTGGCACCGCCTGATATCAGCAGCTGTAAATTCAGTTAGCTTCAAATGACCTCGCACAACCTCAGCGACTACCTGTGCTGTATCTTCCTTGGCCTGCTCGGTAACACCATGTAACAACACCATCTTCCGGCGCCCACGCATCTCAAGATTGTCAAGTCCCTGCGCCAATGCCTCCAACTGCTGCTGAAGACAGCCCAACGCATCTAGTATAAACTTCTTGAACAATGTGAAGTCTGCCATCAAACTTTCCGTTGTGCCGCTTGAAGTTCCTGAAGGATTTTTCTGCAGTTCAGCCTCAAAGTTCGACATCCTGTTTTGGAACAGTGACATCATTTCTGACAGTGAGACCTTCAGCGCTTCCATGGTTTTATAAAGTGTGTTGTTTTGATTGTTGTGTAATGCGTTCCAGGAGATAACACTATACTGGTGGGTAATTTATGCTAGCATGTATAGCTATACATTAAAATAGTCGAATTAAAGCTATTTGTAATTTTAATTAATTATTAAAATGAGAGCAAAAATTTTTTACACCTTTCGTATCAACTACCCACAGGGGAAAAATTAATTGTGTTAATTCTAAAAATATATAGGTTATCGCAAAAGGAAGGTCTGTATACTACTGAATGCACTAGATTTAAATGCAATATATCTAACAATATCGTATAGATCAAAAAACCAATTTCTGAAGGTTAGGTTAAAGGCTCCTGCACACTGGCGCGTCGCGATTGCGAGACACAATGGCACCGGGTGTCGCGCGACGAGCGGTGTCTTTGTGTCGTGCTGTTGCGTCGCGCCTGTTTTCGGGAGCCTATGGTTTAGCCTTTTTTTAGGTTTGTTATTTTATTTTATTTGCAACATTCTAAAACGTGTTGTATGGATTGGTTGTATTTATCTGAAAGAAACTTATTTCATAAATTTATTTTTAAGTACTGCCTCATCCGATATTCACATACAGATATTCAAAGTTATAATGCGCTTACGGGAATCATCGTCTATCTTCGGAAATAATATTTCGAGATGATGATGAGATCGATGATGATGATTCGAGATGATGATAATGATGAGATCTAACATAGAGCTGTCACAACCATGGAAGTATTTGCATATTTTGTACTCCCATGGTTACGAAATTATAGATTAACAGCTCTATGCGATTCCAAAAAAGCTTTTCAAAACTTTTGAGTGATGAATGCCGCTCTGCCACCAAAGTAGGTAACGCGACAGAGAGAAAACTTCGTTCAAACGTGCAATGGTAGGTTGCACTACTATAAAGCGCGGCAGGCAGTACAAAACTAAGAAGCTTTGCCTCTGTGGCGCGACGTTCGTTCGTGCTAATAAAGAAACACGAAGATCACCGAAGCGCATACCCTTTCTAGTTTACCAGTACATTAAACATTGTTACGTTTATTATTTATAAACGTTTAAAAAAATTAGATATCGGTTTGTTTTTCGATGACTGACATAGATTAATTGATGATTTACCTACGGTTGTAAAGTTTTATACAGTAAAACATAAGGTGTTATTATTTTATTGTTATTCCACATTTCGGGGAATTTTATGCCGATTTATTTATTTACAGTCTCATTTATCTTTTATTTGGTGTTAATAGTCGTAGTAAACTTATTTGCTTTGTGCAATAATTAATTATAAGCTAACAATATCTAGAACCGATTACTTCAATGTGATTCTACTATCGCTACTTAGCGCGGTGGAGAAGTAGGTACCACATAATAACCATTTCGAACAATAAATAGTTCCTCTGCTGGTTCCTTCGCTGGATTATAGATCAAAATTATAATATCACGACCTCACTTGGTACGTACATATATAATGTGTTCACCGTGTATCAGTTGATGGATTTAGTTTCTATTGCCCCATAGGGCTTTCAATACCAGGATCCCGATATTGGCTAATACCGCGATCACGTTATTTTTGTAATTTTTCAATAACTATATTTTTTTTAAATACTGAAAATAAAATGAAATCACCAATACGGGGATCCCAATATTGGACATTACAGTCCAATATTGGGATCCCCGTATTGGTGATTTTATTTTATTTTCAGTAGAAACTACAGTGACACAATTTCGTTCTATAGCACATTATATGTCCAACAATTTTTTTTTATTTGGGTTTGTTTTAAAAACTGCGTATTATAATTACTTCGTGGTTTATTTAGACATTTACTTACATTCCATAACTACTTGTGCAGGTAAAGAATAGAATTAAAAATGTTGGTCTTCATCAACTTCGTATAGCGCACGGTATACAACTGGCAATGATAGACTTATTATACAAATCGAAGGAATTTGTATATGTACCTACAACTGCAGATACAGACTATGAAGAAAACGACGATACTAAAGAGGATGGGAATTCAAACGCGGGGTTTGTAGTTGAACGATCGCGAGTTACCAATCCACCGAAGTTTTTATACAAGGATGTTACAGAAAAGGTTCGAAAACTCAATAACAGCGTCATAAAAGCTCTTATCGATTTAAAATCGAATATGACACTTGATAATGAAGACTTCACTTTGTTAAACGACATCAACCAAAGCCTTAATGTCGTCAAGGCAACCGTCACTGCACTTTGTCTTCGTGATGCCACACTTTTAACGGCTGATGCTTGCTTTAAATTCATGCTACGAGAACTCGGTCATGCAGACAAAGTCATTAGCCAAAGCCTTGTCTCAGCCCTCAGAATGCGCATAAAGCAGAGACGGCACTTAATATCTGGTGTTATCCAATACTTACACGATGCCAGTTTTTTGCTGAAGAAGAGGATAATGTTTTTATAAAGCCCACCCCAAATGATACACAATGTCATCGCGAGATCATTAGAGCGAGTTACAAACTCAAAAAAAAACTTTCAGAACGGGGATCCCTTATTGATGATAGTGATAGTGACAGTTAGGGGATTCCTTTGTCGCGCCTGCATCCCAATGTTGAGATAACCATTGAAAAACAACTGGAGGCAGAAATAGAAGCTAAAACTGAAAGGGAAGTTAAGCTCCAAGCTTCTTCCAGCATTGGTATAGAGTCGGTTGTAAGAGTTGAGATGTATATTGACATCCTAATTCTTACTAATATTATAAATGCGAAATAAGTTTGTTTGTTACCTTTCACGCATAAACCACAGAACCGATCATCATGAAATTTTGCATATACGTTGTCAGGGGTACAAATAAGGTCATAGGGTAGGTAACTTTCATCCAGAAAAAAAAGACTGTTCCAGAGGGAAAGAGCAATAACTTTCGACGGTTACAATTGCTTTAGGACGCTAGATGACGCTACGTGTCTTTCGAATCATGATTGAATTATATTAGTAGAAACTTCAATAGTGTGTTAAGGGTTAATTAAAAAAAAATATAAGTAATACATTTTGTGAGTCTAGAGGAACTTCAACACTGTTTGGCCGAACATCATGAAAGTTGGCATAGGTAAATATATATTTTTAAGGGAGAAGGATTTACAGGATATTTTTCGACCTCCACGTGAGCAAAGCCGCAGGCAAAAGCTTAAAGACATTTATTTTATGAAAAAAATAAAGCTAAGTAGATCGCTAAATTGTAATTACTTAGATAATGATCATTCGAAGTTAAACTTTTTTTTTAAATGTACTTCTCTCATACGATGTGTCAGGTTAGCATAAACAGAGACTTATGTTTAACCGACTTCAAAAAAAAAGGCGGAGGTTCTCAATTCACCTGTTTTTTTAATTTATTTTTTATGTGTGTTAGCTCAGAACTTTTTCTGGGTGAACTGATTTGTATGATTATTTTTTTTTTTAAAGGCTGGTGCTTCACATGTGGTCCCATATAAATTTGATCAAGTTCTGACTAGTACTTTTTGAGTTATCCTTAATACTGCGTATTTTTTCCACTTAGTTTATATGGATGATGTTTTAATAATTTCCGGTCACGGTTATTTACATATAAAGTAGTGGTATACGAATGTGTGGGGTAGGTACCACAACTAAAAAGTGAAAAATAAAACTTTATTACAAAAAAAAACACTACAAAACGTGAAATTTTCTTTAATTTCGAAAGTCGGTGGCCAAAAACGATAATATAGAACCAAAGACACCGACTATCGAAATTAAAGTATTTTTTTTACGTTTTTTGTGTTTTCTTTTGGAAGTCGGTTGTTTTTTTGTAAAGATATTTTGTTTGAAACTTACTTATATTTAAAAAGTGATTTTATATAAAAAAAAAAACGGTGTTTTATTTTTTTGTAGTGGAACTTATTAGCTCTTGAATAAAAAAACAATATTAAGTAAAAAAATAGAGTCTAATACCGAGATCCCGGTATTGGAAATTTTCTATACGGTATTAATAAACTCAAACACTAAGCCTTTAATTTGACGGCACGGTTGGCGCAGTGGTTAAGCGATTGACTGCTGCGCTGCGCGTCGCAGGTTCGATTCCCGCACGGAACAAATATTTGTATGACCTACAAGTAGTTATTTCGGGTCTGTCTGTTTGTGTATGTGAGTTTAAATGTTTGTAAACGCACCCACAATACTGGAGAAATTCCTAGTGTGGGGCAAAGTTTAAAAAAAAATAACATTTACAGGAACTTTTGAATTGGCAAGGGGTCGGTCGGCCAGAAATATGAAGCTAGTTGCCCATTCCAAAGCGTAGTATGTAACCCAAGGAGAAGAATGGGCAAGAAACTCTACGGACACTTTTAAATCAAAATACGGTTACAAAATATTGGTTATATCATTCAAGTTTAAATGATGCTGAAAGTTAAAAGCGTTTGTAATAAAAATAATAAAAATATTAAATTAAATTAATTAAACACCGGTATTGAAAACATCTGGTATTCTAAACCACTCCCAATGCAAGACAAAGGCTTTAAATCACTTTTCCTTACACTTCTGTTCTCTGTTAATACGGTCAGTATTTTCGGTAGGAGTCAAACTCCAGTTTTCAGTCAGATTATTAACTGTAAAAAAATGCTACATTGACTTCGTATAAACCTAACTATACCCACCATACCTTCATAATAATAGAACATGACCACGTCTGTAATTTTGAACGAAAATCCATAAATCACCGAGGGGTTTGTTTGAGAGGTAATCCGATGAATTCGGAGCGTGTCAGGCGGCCGGATGTAGGTGGCGCCCGCGCGTGACGTCACCTACACTTCCGGTGGCGTGCTGAAGCCTTCGGTATATTTTGCTAGCCTATTTTCAAAGCTTATCTAGAGAGGATATAGGACATTTTTAAAGCCACTTTTAATAAGAAGAAAGTAAACTTACACAAGTGCTGTGCTTTGTCGTTAGCTAGATTGTGTCAGTTAGTAAACTCAACTTGCGTTATTACTTTGTCATACAACATTTATGAGTTTAACTACGTAAGTAAGTAATCATAGGAAGTAATATCAATAAAAAGTTGGTCGACTGTTGCTACTACTATTAACACTTCCATAAACTTCTTTTTAATCTCTGATTATGTGAAAATTGTCAAATACCCAGCCGTACCTCATACGTATTTAATTGTAGCAGTAGGTACCTACCTGCGTTCTATTTAGAGATTACGATAATGATAGTTTTAGCAATGTCATGAATCAACTTTCGATACAATAGAATTTTATTCAATTACGACATGCAGTAAATACCTAGATCTTATCTGTCATTTGGAATATTTTGTATATATATGTAGCTTTAGCTTTAAGCCTTTGGGTAACAAAACACAAAATATTAAATTATGGTTTAGTCTAGGTAATATAAAACATGTAGGTTCCAGTGCAATTACATCCATATGAAACATTTCAACTTCGTCTGTAAGATTGGCAACAAGCCGACGTACACCTTGACGCTACAGGTAGATGATGGTGGATGATGGTATAGGCAGAAATAGCCTCTTTCCATCAAGTGTCTTGCTTGTCAATCTATTACACAAAACAACTCGTGAATTGAATTTATGCCAACGTCCAGCAAAGGAGACTGGGTGATTTTGTATGAGAAGTGGTCTATGGAATCTATCAGTGTAATCTATAGCGATACGGGTTTTATATTTGTGTAGGGATACCTCATCTATACGTTTTGGCAATGGAGCATCAAAATCTGACCTGCCAATTTTGTGAAAAATATACTTTTAGAATTAACAGGATTTTCAAGTGCAGGCAGTTACTTTAACCGTTGTAGCTACAAGGAAACGTTCTTACGAGATTGACTTTAGCTGAGTAATTGATAACTGCATTCCCGGATTTTGTGAAACTGGTATAGTCAGCAAGAAAAATGAAAATTCTTACGTTTTATTTTTATGGTGTCAATCTTTGCAGTTTCGTATAAGAATGGTTTCTTTTAGGTCCGATCAACTCAATCCAATCTTGTCACTTTTTCACAAAATGTGATAGAGTTTGTGGACCGACGGATTCAGGCTGACGCAGTATATACCGAATTTAGTAAGGCGTTCGACAAAGTAGATCACCAACTTTTAATACAAATACTCGAGACCTGCGGAATCTACGGTCTACTATTGAAATGGTTTCAGTCATACCTTAGTGATTCTTTGTTGTTCGTTGTTTTGAATGGGGTCCGATCTCAGGATTTTCATGTGACGCTCAGGGTACCACAACGCTCCCACTTGCCACTGCCCTCTCCCGCTCTGGGCGGAGCGGAAGGGCGTGTCAGACTCTTACTGACTAAAACCCACACTTGTTCCTTCAGTAGCCTGTGCGCCAGGGCCACGGTAACTCTTTCGAACAATCCGCGACCACGGCAGGCATCGGTCCTATCGGACCCCGTCAATGGTGCTGACTACTCTTCGAGGCGCGCGTGGAACACGACGCGCCGTCGACCCGGGCCTGGTCCTTACCGGACGGCGAGCTGCCCATTGCTCGCCGTCCGCAAGCCCGCGCCTACGGTGGCCGGGAGTCGGCAATCGATTCCCGACGCCCGGGTGTCTCCTCCTCCTGCGGCAGCTAGGGGCGCGAGGGTGCAGATATTGCCTCTCCCTTTCGCGCTCCGCCTCCTCCTTCACGAGCATTACTGCTTCGCAGAAGGAGGTGACGGCTTCCCATTCCCTCTCGCTCCGTACCATGGCCTGAACCAGGGCCGGACGCGAGAGGTCGCCGCCGCCGATCGCCGCCATGAGGACACGGCGGTGCCCCGCCCAGGCCGGGCAGACCTCCACCGTATGCTCCACCGTGTCCTCCGGTCGATCCACACAATGGTAACACCCGGGCGTTTCCTCCCGTCTTATTCGAAACAGGAACCTCCCGAAACAGCTATGTTCGGTGAGGACCTGCGTCAGGCGGAAGGTGAGGACGCCGTGGCGCCTCTCAAGCCACATCTCAAAGAGGGGACTTACCGCCGCAATTGTGGCGTGCCCTGCGCTGGGTTGCGACAGTCGCACTCTCCATGCAGCCATGAGATACCGGTCACATACCTACAATCTGTTCAGACAACTTTTGCACAAAACCAACATAGGTGACAACTCTCCCCTTACGAGGGCTACCAAATTTTATAATGCTTTATGCCGCAGAGCTGAAATTAACATCAATCATGACAGTCTTAACAGTTTTAAAAATAAATTATGTAAGCACTTGCACTTGTTAGAGGACACTTTTTTTTTTTTTTTTTTTTTTTTTTTTTTGGGTGGGAAATCATCAAATGACGTCTCCCGCTCTGGGCGGAGCGGAAGGGCGTGTCAGACTCTTACTGACTAAAACCCACCCGTGTTCCTTCAGTTGCCTGTGCGCCAGGGCCACGGTAACTCTTTCGAACAATCCGCGACCCCGGCAGGCATCGGTCCTATCGGACCCCGTCAATGGTGCTGACATCTCTTTGAGGCGCGCGTGGAACACGACGCGCCGTCGACCCGGGCCTGGTCCTTACCGGACGGCGAGCTGCCCATTGCTCGCCGTCCGCAAGCCCGCGCCTACGGTGGCCGGGAGTCGGCAATCGACTCCCGACGCCCAGGGTGTCTCCTCCTCCTGCGGCGGCTAGGGGCGCGAGGGCGTAGAGATTGCCTCTCCCTCTCGCGCTCCGCCTCCTCCTTCGCGAGCATTACTGCTTCGCAGAAGGAGGTGACGGCTTCCCATTCCCTCTCGCTCCGTATCATGGCCTGAACCAGGGCCGGACGCGAGAGGTCGCTGCCGCCGATCGCCGCCACGAGGACACGGCGGTGCTCCGCCCAAGCCGGGCAGACCTCCACCGTATGCTCCACCGTGTCCTCCGGTCGATCCACACAATGGTAACACCCGGGCGTTTCCTCCCGCCTTATTCGAAACAGGAACCTCCCGAAACATCCATGTCCGGTGAGGACCTGCGTCAGGCGGAAGGTGAGGACGCCGTGGCGCCTCTCAAGCCACTCCTCAAAGAGGGGTCTTACCGCCGCAATTGTGGCGTGCCCTGCGCTGGGTTGCGACAGTCGCACTCTCCATGCCGCCATGAGATCCCGCCGGAGCTCTGTCCGCTGTGCCGTGATTACTCGCGGCAGCGGAGTTACGCCCCGGCGTTTCGCCTCCTCGCGCCACTCCCAAACGTGCGCGAGGACCTTTGCCTCCAGATCCCACGGCGGCAATCCGGCAAGGAGGCTCGCCGCCTCGCAGGAGACCGTGCGGTATCCCCGTACCATCCGGATGGCCATGACCCTTTGGGACGCTTTCAACCGGCGGGCTGGCCGGAGCCTTAGCGAAAGCGCCCACACCGGTGCCCCGTAAAGGGCCATGGACCGCACGACCCCCGCGTAGAGCCTCCGGCAGGAGGCGTTTGGCCCCCCTAGATTGGGCAAGAGCCGCTTCAAAGCAGCCCCGGTTAGAGGACACTTGACTTATCTTCCAATGATTTATTAATTTATCCCTTTTAGCTTAATTTAATTTATAATTCAATTTTAAACTATTATATTCTTACATTAAAAAACAAAAAGAAAATTAATTAATTCGGACATAATATTGAAAATCAAGTTAATGCTTGGTTTTATTGTATTTTAATGATGCAATTTTAATCTTTTATAATAGCATATAAATCCTTTATAATAAATAGCATATATATTGTTTTTTTCTTATGTATTCTTAATTTAATTATGTTTTTAGAGCATGTGTACTCTCTCTCTCTGTGTGTAATGCACACTCAATTATAGGATTGCGTATTTATAATACAAGTTTTATTATTATAAAAGATAGTTATAATATCTGTCGTTGGTAATCTTTAAATAAATAAAGGATTAAAAGACTCATTTAGACCAATTAAGATTTGAGTACCAGAAAAGTCACAAATAAAAAAAAACCTTCTCCATACAATACACGTAAGAAATTATCGTAGGTAGAGATTCAAAAGTACCTAGTTTGAATAGCCATTTTTCATAGGTAAAATATACTGACCGCTATGACCACCTCAGAGACGCAATCGTAAAACGCATGATTCTTCACTGCCTCCTAAAAAGAAGAGCGCTCGGGCGTCTAAATACGGCGGCTATAGTCGAGTAGTAATTGATGCTTAATCAAATGTTACGTCACTTTAATAAAAATTCCACCTTTCATGAACAACAGTACGGTTTCACCAAAGGGCGCTGTACCACTGACGCTGGTGTCACCCTACTAAAGCACATTTTTGACGCCTGGGAAGAAGCATAGGATGCCATTGGAATCTTTTGCGAGCTCTCTAAGGCGTTCGATTGCGTAAACCATGAGACACTTCTGCTGAAACTAGAGCACTATGGGATTAGGAATACAGCTCTTGATCTACTAAGGTCATACCTGAAAGATAGAAAGGTTAAAGTTCAAGTAAACGGCATGAACTCATTAGGGTCTGAAATGACAATGGGTGTTCCTCAAGGTTCGATATTGGGTCCATTCCTCTTTCTAGTTTACATTAATGATTTACCCCAATTACTGCAGAATCAACCGAAGATGGTGTTATTTGCAGATGACACATCATTGATCTTTAAAGTAGACCGACGGTCACAAAATCTTGACGATGTAAATAACTCTATTCTTCAGGTCCAAGATTGGTTTATGATAAAAAATTTGGGACTAAATGAAAAAAAAACCAAATGCATTAGATTTAAATTACCTAATGTTAGAAGTTGCGATTGTGACATCATATTGAATGGAGAAAAACTAGAATTTATTAATCAGACGGTTTTCCTGGGAATCACGCTAGACGAGAAATTACAATGGGGACCCCATATACCATCTCTTGCGGGGCGGTTAAGCTCGGCCGCTTATGCTGTTAGGAAAATAAGACAGTTAACAGATGTAGAAACCGCGCGTTTGGTCTATTTTAGCTACTTCCACAGCATTATGTCATATGGCATTTTAGTGTGGGGTCGGGCTGCTGACATTGAATCCATTTTCATTTTGCAAAAGAGAGCTGTCAGGGCCATTTACAATCTATGTCGTCGCGAATCTCTTAGGGAACTATTTAAAAAGATTAATATTATGACGGTACGTTGTCAATTCATTTATGAAAATATTATGTATGTAAGAAAAAATCTCCATCTTTTTAATAAAATAAGTGATAGACATAATTTTAATACTAGTAATAAAGATAAAATAGATCAACCATTTTTTAGATTATCTAAAGTACATACATCTTTTATGGGGTACTGTGTTAAATGTTACAACAAAATACCTTGTGATATATTGCAATTAAATGAAAGAAAATTTAAAACTCATATAAAAAGTACACTTTGTAAACAAGCATATTACAAATTAGAGGATTATATCCTAGATACGAATGCTTGGAAACATGCTGGTTCTGCTCCATAGGATAATCTAGAGTGTAGACAAAATCAAACTGGTTGCTAATTTAACTGTATAATTTATAATTTTTATGACATTGATTGTTACATTATGTACTTAACTACTTTAACTCACACACTAAATTATTACTTGTTAAACTTTTGGAAACATCATCTACTTTTCAATATTTGTAAATATGTGAGCACCATGTATCTATCACCAATTAATTTACCTGCCTTTGCATTATATTTAATTCTTTTTACCTATTGTGGTATAGTAATTTTATTCTAGGTGCATCGTCTTCACATATGATTACATAATTAATGTGAACTTACATAATATTGTAAAATATTTCAAAAGAGTAACGCTGGAGTTTCTTGCCCATTCTTCTCCATACGAAACTACCTTTTGGAAGGGGCAACTAGAATCAATTCTACTTTTTTGTAAATTTTGACGTTCAAAAGTGCCTTTTATGTGCCTATTTGAAATAAATGATTTGACTTTGACTTTGACTTTGACACCCGTTTTAAACACTCTACTTTTCATTTCGAATATAGGGAAAGTACAAAATAGTAGTTTTTATAAAATGTTTGTTGATAATAATAACATGAGACTCATTTTTAATCAAATATTAGTCTATAAAAGCGATATATTGAATTTCGGTACAGCTTACAGAGTTAGTATTCCGCCAAATTATATCGTCTTTTTAAATATGGAACACACCGCGTCAACGCCACGAGCCGTCCCGTTTAATAGGTATTTTTTTAAATTAACACTGGCTGTATATACACTCACAAGATCGCAGCATTTTATTATTATTTTAGTCTATATTTTTCTTAATTATGTAAATTTTTGTCGTAGCCGACTACCAGACCAAATTTAGTTCTATTTTTAAAATTCATTCCCGCCCTAGAGAGGGAAGCAATTACTATGAGTCTTTCCCGCCCAAATATGGGGAGCAGCGTTTTCCACCAGCTACTCGGATCAAACAAACACTACTTTCCGAGTATGAGAAATGAAAAATAGATTTTTATTTTGATATTGACAATAAGATGTCTTTAGTTTTTATATGTAATAGGTATAGAAGATGTTACGTTATTAAAAACCGTGGATAAGATGATTAATAACTACGAATTGTTTTTGAGAAAGTTTTTTTTTGCCATTTGTGACATTTCTTGTACTCTAAACTCGCTTGGTCCCATATAGATTATTGAGTCTTATAAAACCAAAATTGAATGCATCAAAAAAAGTTATTCAGTAAATTATCCATTTTCTTATCAGTAAGAAAATTGATAATTTACTGAATTACTTTTTTTTTGTACAGTCAGCTGTACTTTTTTACTGATTTTTTCCTGTAGTTGCAACGGTTAAGGTACCTGCCTTTATCACCTGTCCGGATACTCACCCTGTATATTGTGACAGTTTATTTTAATCAAAATTCGGGTCAGATTTTGATGCCACTTTGCACAAGGGTAAAGATGAAGTATCCCTTCACAAATATTGAAACCGTATCGCTATTGGTCCTTAAACTCTTTTTTGCCCAGCCTCCTTTTAATGTATTTTTACACAAATTTTAAGAAAATTATGTTCGGCAAAGTTTCCGCACTAAGTTCTTGCATATTTAAAACCTTCAAGGTTCCTAATAATTGTTCAAGAATTTCAGATGCATGAATCAAGTAGCTATGTTTAAGTAGTTTTGCTGTTATGTAATCCTTAGCATTTTTAATTCCATACGTATTTCTATGCTACTGTCGAAACTCAAGATTGTTCTAAATGAAAGCTGTCAATAGAAAACATAGTTTTATTTTGATTTCCACTCAAAATAAAATTATTTCAAACAAATTAAAATGCTTTAAGTACCAAATATGGGAGCGCATCAATGAACGACAACAAGGGAAAATTTGCATAATAATATTTACTCTTGGATTGTCATTTGCAGATTGCTGTTATTAGCAGGTAGCACGCATAAAGCTATTCTATTTACGTAATCATAATTAATAACACTGCATATCATACATTTTTGTTAGATCTTGATAAGTTTTAAAGATTATATCATAGAGCGAGCAAACAGTAGCAGTCATAGGTAACAATCTGGAAGATAACGCCATGTGTTTGATGTAAACTATGATTTGATTTGAATCAACACATTGGGTAACTACCATCCAAACTTTATATAAGAATTTTATTTAATTGTTTTGTATTATGTTGTGTTGTGATGTTTAGCTTGTGAATTTGTTAATTACTTGCATATACCTACCTACGTAGTAATTTTTTATCTTTTCTTTCACTTCTAATTTATGTTATTTTCTGTCTAAGAGCAGCCTTCATGATAACTCATAAACTATTGTACAAGCTAAATATATATATAATTAAAAAATCCTTGGCGGCTTCTCGTGGCTGGGCGATTGGCTTCTGCACTGCCGTGCTCGCGAGGGGTGATGCCCGATCGCCCCAAGTTCCAAGTTCCCCAAAATGATTTTTCATACATTCATTCCCAACGTCCCCAAAATGTAAAATTAATTTATTTGTAAAGTTCACACTTGACCATTCCTCATACTGATGTCTCCAAAAGTGTTAGAATAAAATAAAATCAATACCTAGCTAAAATTAACCTTATTTTGGAAGATATATTTTCTCTGTGTATAATTTGCACTATGTGTTTTGAAATTGTTTTGAGATATATCGAGGGTGTGTTAGGGATGTATCGAGGAGCTGAGTTAGGGATGTATCCAGGTTGTTCTGGGGAAAAATGTAATGTGAGGGAAGAATTTAGGTTGCGTTGGAGGCATCCAGCAAGCAATTCTTTAGCACAGGAAAATAGTAAGTAAACACATCATGTAGACCATAGGTTCTCATCGGAGGCGGTACCGCCCCCTAGTGGGTACTGAAGCTTTTCGTGGGGGCGGTAGGTAGAGAGACAGAGAGAGCTTTTTATTTTTTATTTGTGATTCTTAATAGATACTCGTAATAGACAGACATATAAAATTGGTATAATGAACTGTTATGTAAAGGGGGCGTTGGATTTTTTTTTTGTTGTAAAGGGGGCGGTAGTCCATTGTGATGACGGTAGACCATTGTGAATTGTGATGTGTTTTGATACTTCCCTCTCATAAGCACAAGTGCAAAAATAATGTTTGATATTTCCCTCTAATTCGCACTTACTAACACGACTATTGATGAGCGCCTATTTGTTACTGAAATACAGAACAACGTCGTTTATCTATCACTTATCAATATTGCATAATTTTAGTAATACTTAATGAATTAAGTGTAAATTGCAATGAAAATACATACTACATTTTTACCCCATTAATTTTTAAAGTAATAACAAATAACATTAAACAATACGTATGTAAGCATTGATTCGGCGACTGTACCATTCTAGATTTCGGTCAAGACAGAGTCGTACATTTTTATTTAATAAAATAAGCTTTGGGGAACTTGGAACTTGGGGAGATCGGGCATCACCCCTCGCGAGTTTGATTCCAAACCGATGATTTGGCAGAGACTCGTTGTCTTTTGAAACTCTTATCTTTTTAATTTTCTTTACATGAATTGACTTTAAGTTTAATTCTAAATTAAATTAAATGCGTCGTGGTGCAATCGGGCCGTTGTTTTTTTTTTTGTAAAATGTTGAATTACCGAGAAATAATTAATCAGTTGGCACATTGTATGTTTATACTCTTTCAAACAATTGCGCAGAAAGGAAGTGATAAACCTACCATTAAACGTTATTTAAATATAATGATTAGTCAGTGAGCTTGTTATAAGTCGATAAGATCCTATTCGATAACTCTATTAGCTCCGAAGATACATTGATAAAACTATATTCTCAGTAATCGATTAAATCTTTAACGAAAAGACGATTTACTTATAATTTTGCTGTTTATAATCGCGATTATCGGTATCATAATGAAACAGTTTTTTATCGATTTCCTTTATCACGTTTATGCTCGCAAGACTTGGATTTCACAAGAACATGTCTTTGATTAAAGTTTCATGACCTTTGCAACGACTTTTGACTTTTTGAAGACTTAAAATTGTATAGACAAAGGACATTTTGTCAACTCTTTTTATAAGTGGTACCTTCTGTCTTACGACTGCAATATACCTAGTACGTCACGATTTTAAGGGATACCTCTCTCTCGTGTAATGTTCGTGGCAACCAGACGAAACTGAAAAGTTTCAGAAGCAAGTGGCTTAAGTTTTAAAGCTGAAATAATACGTTTTCATCATTTTATTTTCTAAGAATCCTTTCTCACATTTCCACAGCCTTCCAGACCTAATAATGATTATGTAAAAATATCAGCTAGCCAACGCTCCGAGGCAAAGAGCCCGAGACGAAAACAACGCAAGTAAGCAATACAAATAAATAGGTTCATGAATAATGCGGTCTCTAAGGTAAGGTGTTTGCCTTGCTGACGACACTCGTTCCATTTGAGCACACTCTCCCCAGACTTAAACTCTCATTGTGGTAATAGCACATAGTTTATATAGTGAGTCCGACCGAACGGCGTAATGTCTTATAATATTTCATAGGAATTGCCTTCGGTAAGGTACGCTGCCTTTTTGTGATTTCAACGATTTGCAGGTAAGCTAATTTAGTAAAGCGGTTAAGCGATCGTTTGGAACCTGATCGTGAACAAATATTAGTCTAAAAGATGGTTGATATTCATGGATATTTACTTTATATTTCCATGAAAACTGTAAATAAAGGGTGGCAGGGACATCGACGCGCGACCCGTTACCAAGGATTCAGTGCATGTTTCTGAACACCCTTTTTTTACTTCAGTTATTAAAAAAAAGTTACTGTTCCATACATTTTAACCGCGTAGGTATTGCACTTTTCTATGAAATAATAGATTTTTTTAATAACCGACGATATATTTCTACGCTAGGGGATCTAGAATCATGTGCAGAATTCATGTTTAGAATTCATGGTTATAGACGTTACAGTTTGCACGTTGATGTCTCTGCCACCTTGTATAAATATCTACGAGTAGTTCGAACAAACAACAGTTTATAACCACGAAAATGCAGCAGTGTTAGTATTTGGTCATTAAGTAATACGATTTCATTTACTTACGCGTGAAAAGAATCAGTATTTTAGTTATTTTTTTATAAATAACGTAATAGAAATAGCAGTGATTGCTATAATTATTTCACACAATAACCTAATTTTGAACCGCGGCTAAAAACACTAACCACACCCAATCATATCGAGTAGCTTTACCTACCTTTAATAACGCCGCCGTGCAGTCTGTGTCCAATACCTGATTGGTCCCATTAATATCGCCCGGCGGACTACAATTATGGTCACTTGTCATTGTAACCGGTCTAATAGAGGTGGTTACCAAATAATAGTGCTTTCTGAAGATCCTTGGAATAGTTAGTATAAATAGGTATATATAGATACTATCTATATGTACTGTGGAGAATATAAAACATATATTATATACATATATATATCTACTATCTCTCTCTATATATATATATATATATACTTAACATTAAAAATTAAGTTTGATGAGAAATTCAATTTGGATAAAAAACTGAACTAGAATATTATAATAGCTTCTACTTGTATATTTTGTTAATTAATCTGATAAGATGAAAGAATTCTACGTTGCACATTGAGCATACCTACTTATTTTATAATACCTAAGCTAGATAAGCTCAGCCATAATGTTTTAAAACTGGTCATAAAATTGTCAATTATATCTTAATACGACACTTCCGCTGTTATAATAACGAGAAGAAAGAAACTATTGATTATTTTGTGTATTTTATTAACAGTTTGAAAGTGACCTTATATTTTTAGGGTTCCGTACGTCCTAATGAAATAACGGAACCCTCATAGGATCACTCGTGTGTCTATCTGTCCATCTGTTACAGCCAATTTGCTCCGAATCTACTGGACTGATTAAGTAGAAAGGTACATATATGAATTTCTGTAACCCAAACATGGACGTGTAACATAAATAAATGATTTTTGAATATGGGGGTCACTTTTGGGGGGCGAACTTGAAAATTAAAAACAAAAGTCTTGCAAACGGTACATGTAACATATCAAATTGGCTTGGGCTTGTGGTGTGGGTCTCAAATATTTTTTTGTATAATTTTAAAATAAACAGTTTTGATGTTATTTAAGAAAATATATGAAAATTGACCATTCTCCCCCAAGTCTCCAAAACTACTAAGCCTAAAATTTTGAAAAAAACATTCTCGTATTTGCTCTTTACTTACAGATTACAGGAAAACCTATAAGAAATCTATGGTCTTAAAATAACATGGCAAATCTTTCAATATTGTGCGTACAAACTTATAATTGCGGTTGGAATGTATGGGAGAACATGTTTTTCAACTACAATGTGATGTTTATTCTTGGGAAGGAATGGGTTTGTTCAGGGGGTACGGCCAAGACGAGCAAAGACAAAACAAAAAGCAGGGGGCCCTACTTATCTTTTATCGAATGTTGATACCCTCATAGCTTTGGCCTGGATAATGCTACAGAGCTCAAATTCTCCAGATAAAATTTAGTTGGCAGAATTATAAAACACACTAAGTTTCATGTCTCTAGCTTTTATATTTTTGATTGTATTAATACCTAAAATACGTCGATTTCGTTACTGACTGACTCACTCACTCGCTCATCAAAACCTCTAGGGCACTTCCCGAAATCCTAGAAAGCTGAAATTTGGTATGCAGGCTAGGATTTGCGCACAAACAATTAAAAAAAAAGAAGTCTGTAACTTTCACCCTCCAACTTCCTTAAAGGGAGGTGCATGTCTATATGTAAAATAAAACCTCTAGGGTACTTCCCGAAGTCCTAGAAAGCTGAAATTTGGTATGCAGGCTAGGCACACAAACAAAAACAAAACATAATAACTTTGTAACTTTCACCCACCAACCCCCTTAAAGGGAGGTGCAAGTCTGTATTTCGTACGGATAATCGGTATACCTACTTCCATTTGTTATGAAAGCTAGATTAGCATGTACATAAACAGCAAATAAGAAAATATTTTTCGTTGGCTATGAAGAAAGTAACTGCTGGCGTGCAAGACATACTATTTTTACCTGATTATGCTAGAAGTGAGGATTATGATTTTAATATGTCTGTGTAACATCAGTACAATATCACCACTAAAATAAAAACATATAGAGCACCCCTCCAAATAGAAATGAAATCCCATCAAAAACATTTAATGTAAAGTAAGTTGCCAAGACTTACATAATGTTTTCACTGTTAAAAAGTTATCAGATCTAATGTAGAGCCACGCTCCTAGCTCTACAAGGCCTAACTCTACAAACCTTACATCTTGGTCAAAATGTATGGCTTGGCCGTTCCATTAAACTATTGCATGACACAACGTTAAAGACCAGTGACTTAATTTCTTACCATAAGCCAATAGGAGTATCCGTGCGACGTCCGCGAAACGGCCAAACCGTGGCATAAATGGTTAAATAAATAAATAAATGTATAGACCTCTTTTCTTCCGTTGGACCTGCTTAAGTACAATGGAGTCTATTGTAAGTTGTTCTTTGCAGCCTTGACTAAACTTTCGGCAGCCTTTTTGTTCTTCGAATACTATTGTATTTATTTCAAGATGTTGATAAATGATGCACGAAGTTATTATTTTATATATATATATATTGTTTGCCATGTTATGGGTCTGTATTTTGCTGGGTTTGTGCTGTCATTCCTGTCTTTTGGTATCATATACGTAATTCCTTCCGCAATGTATGTAGGCACCATTATTATATTATCGTACGGAACCCTCTTCACGCGAGTTTAACTCGCCCTTGTCCGGTTTTATTATTGTATGGCGTGTTTGTTCGTCTTGATAACCCCTGCAGTGGGCGCGGCACATGTGGCCCAGATATGGTAGCCGATGAAACGAAACACCGCGGGGTTTCATTCGATAGGTGTCTGACAAAAACTACCGAGTTTCAAAGATGGCTTCAATCTGGGAAAGCATCCATGGAACTTTTCTCATGACAAACCCTTCCCCGTGATGAAATTTGCAGAAACACACTAAGGTAACTGCAATCATCAATCTTTGTGATTATAGTTGTAGCAATATTTACCAGACACCCCACGATTTGCCTACCTACTAATTATGGCTTGTTTGACCACCAGTGGCCTATTGAAAGAAGCCACTTTTTGCTACCTGGTTATATGATGGAGTAAGTCCACATTATTTTAAAAAAATATCACAATATTTCGATTTAACCATTTCAACCCAGAACAACTGTATCAAGAGTGTTAATTCTATCAGCATAAACGTTGAAAATCGTTGAAAGTTTACGATGGGATGGACAGGTAATGTCGTAACGTCAATACAATAAATCCGTTTTAACACAGGTGAGCCTCTTGCCATATTAAAATGTAAATCACACGGCCGATTTAATTTCAGGGTTGGAGAAGCTTAATAGGGGCATATAAGTTAAAAGATGTAGCGGAGACGACATAATTGGGTATTTTAGGGTATTTTTTGTCGATGATTATTATCAATAGAGTATGCTTCGCCGATTGACTGATCACACTGCACCCTGGCGGGTCAGCAAAGTCAATCACTCTCAATCTATGATCAAAATCAATGATAACAATTCAGATTGATTGTATGAAGCAGATTGAAGGATAGTATATTTGATCACAAAATATCTAGATAAGCTAATCAAGATTGCGTCGCTGTGGGTTATTTTCCTTTGGGTGTTCTACCCATTTCTTCTCATGGAAATATATTTTGTAGTAGGTACCTATGTAGGTAGTACCTATCTACCTAACTCGTTAAAGCACTGCGCCTTCATCCTGAAGTAGTTTTTATAAGTCCGTCATCTTCCGTAGTTAGTAAAGGAGTATGCCTACTATATACACCGTATCATACCATGACCGTGCTAGGAACGTGTCAGGTAAAAAAAATATTCTTTGTATTGAAAAGTATGAGACGACCGTTCCGTCACCGACTAACACCGTCGTGTGCCATGCACGGATCGTCAACAATTGTCAGCGAGAATATTTTGCCGGTGCCGATACCCTCCGTGCATAGCACGCAACGTTGCCAAACCGGTGCGCGCAGGCGACGAAACGGTGAGCATACGGGTTATAACCGCGTATGATGACCGTTCTAAACCCGTTATAAACATGTTACCACTTTCTTACCGTCATCGTCAGTTCAGCAAGACTCACGTAAGCATTCGATGTTATAATGTAGAACGAAAAACTAATTGAAATTGTCAAATACCAATTTATATTTTTCTTCGTTATCAACTAGGTGTCTAAATAATGTCCAGATAGGTGTTCTCCCTCGCCCTTTTTGTTTTTAAAGCGGCTTGAACCCAGCAACGTCGCGATAGTCTGAGGTTATTGTTTTCTTTTTCCTCCTCGTCTAAAATAATGGCTATCATTGCCAATTCTCTCAAGGACAATTTTATAATAGTCATCGTAAGGTATAGGAAACAATTTTCTCAGCAAAAATATTCACTCCCTCTTCTTGACGCGTCTGCCTCACGGGAAAATACAGGTGAACTACTACAACCGAGAGAACGGGAACCGAACGGCGAATGGTACGCGAATGCACGGATATCTATGCGCGAATGCTATTACGGACACTAAAACCGTTATGCACGGGTATGATACGCCGTTGATACGTTCTAGTGGGCATAGTAATCCGTGTCATGTTTCTTTCCGTGCCTGAGTGGGAGTCTACTTCTCCAAGCATGACGTCCGTAGTTTCGGCCGAAGTTACGGGTGTTAGGTACTCCGTACTACCTACGGACATAAGATTATTACTGGGCTCGAACTAAAAATGGATGACAACACGATTTGACATGTTCTTACTCCCGATGTGTATTTGCCCGTACGAAAAAGTTAATTATTCGGTACTAGGGTTCTTTTCGATGCATCTATACTTTCGGAGGGGCCTGTTTCTTCATTGACGGACTTTCAGAGTAGGCCCCCTGATACGTTCATAGCACGGCCATGGTATGGTACGGTGTAGTGGGCAGAGAAGTAGTTTTAATGAGTGTATATTCTTTCTTCTGTGTAGCAACTGTTGAATCCAATGCTTATTCTGACTCTGGCTTTAAAAAATGGACTGTATAGTTAAAAAACATAACAGACTGGTAACGTACTTTGTTAAAATGTGAATGGTGATTGTAAGGTGGTTCAGGCTCTCTTACTAGCTTTCAGTTTACCAAATATTTTATTGCCTTCGCATGAATTATTTTATAAACTAAAAAACTTATCGCTGCCACTTACGCCTTGTGCGGCCTCCTACACTAGTTGGCTCATCTTGCCGGGCCCGGGGCGCCGTGAATGCCTCGTCCAAACAAATTGCGTTAACTGCTGACCCAATGAAATATCCTCGTGTAGGTCCGTGTTTATCTTCTATCTTAACTTTGTCGACGCGTACGTGCCGCGCTAGTAAGTTAGCACAGATTACTTACAAGTTGCTACGTTAGTTCTAGTTGAGATGTTCAGCTTCTATTATTTTGTCTGGATTTGGTGTAGTTTATTTGTGTCGAAAGAGAAGGACTGTTTTAGCGGTTTTGGTGGTTCCGTAAGACTAACGTAATTATTAATAATTATCTAGTCTAGTCTCACAAGATCACTGTTCTTTTGATCGTGTTTGGTTTCTTAATTTGCAACATTTTAATTAGGCTTCCTTGCAGGTACTTATATTTCATTTAAGTCTCCAGCTATATGTAGGTAACTTATTATTGTAATTTTTACACAAAATCTCTGTAAGAATTGAATTATGGTTGATAGTATGGGGTTGTGATGAGGTTGGAAAAAATACCTCTCTGCTGACGATTACTTCGCTGGTCGCGTTTAACTAAAATAACAAAGTATTGTTTAATTTTATCAACGATCCCATCAGTTATTGTTTAGTGATTGTATTTTTAACTACATACAGAATTATATCGTTTAATTAATCTGTAATATTTGCAAGCAGGTCATTGGATTAAATACAAAACATAGTTAGTTATCAATAAGACTTTCTAGATACATCAAGAATTGGAAGAGTCAGTTAAATATTAAAGATACCTATCGCAATAAAATCACACGATCAACATATTGATGCTCCAATAATACTAAACAAAGATCGAGGACAGAAGGCTTTTGGCCCGACAGTTTTACAACAGGACAATATTCCGCTAGTAAAAATATTAGAATCGACTTATCAAAACATCATTTCAAATAACAAGTCACGGAATAAAAACATTATCATATAGATAAAACTTCATAAAAAGAATCGGAAAATCTTCGGCGAAATAGGGCGAAAGTCTGAGACATCATTATTATCAATGAATATCGTTAATTGTCTACAAAATTAAGTATGTAGGTAGGTACAGTACCTCTAATCTCCTCAGCAATACGCTAAGTGGTTAGGTAGTTGTTGATTAAAATCTAACCAGTTCGAATATTTTACTCGATACTGAGTAAATCAAATGTTATAAAATCTAGATTTTATAAGATTCCAGGCGACAAATAGAGTAGGTATCTGCTCTTTTCCTGTTCTAAAAGACAATGAAAAGATAACGTCGAAACAATGGTCAGACTGGGGATGTGCTGACTTTAAGGCTGTCAGGCAGACAGGCGCGACGCGACAGCGCGACATAGAGTTCGGGACAGAATGTTCAAAACCACCTAGAGATCTCAAATATTAACCAAATTAAACCATTTTTACTCAGAAACCTTTGAAATTAAATTCCAAAGACACTCATGAAACCCGATTGGCGAAATTATGTTGTTTTTTTTTAACTCGTATGAAAGGACCATTACTAATTAAATTATAATAATTTAAATAAATTATGTGAATCTTAAGGCAGAGGTTTGATTTGTCAAAAATAAAGTCGGTCCTAATCCAAAACAATTCATAAATTAATGTTCTGAACTAATTACAATTTAAAGATGGACATTATTTTTTACGCCGAATACAATTTGAAGACTTATATAATAATCAACAAAAAATATAAGTATTAAACAGTGTCTGCTTCAAAATCGCTTTTATAATAACGTCATTAATAATTAAAGTAAAATAAAATCTTCAAAGAATCTTAAAGTAAAGTTTGACTGACAGTCCAAACTGATATCATTCTTCCACGTTATCTGAGAAGCAGTCCAAAAATTACACCTTAATAATTCATACTGCCGTCTGTTGTTGTCAATCTTTGTTTCGTATCTCGGCAACGCGAACGGCAAGAGACAGCTGTCATTTGCAGCCGCCCTTATCTCGCATTGTTTGCGTGTTTTCTGTGATGTTAGGGAGCCTGCACACGGGTGGTAATAACTGTAGTGGTTTAGGAACTAGAGATCTAAATTGCTTGTGTCATCTTTTCCGCTTATGATTTAAATTAAACCGCAAAGGGCTTTTACAGTCGTGAAACACCACTGCAGGTTTAATCGGCTAGTAATATAGTAGCATTGCCAATTGATACGAAAATAATATCAGAGCGATTAATGTGACGATTTTCTTGATAAGCTAAAAAAAAATAACGCAATGAGTCTCTACATTGAACATGATGGTACCAAAATATTGTCAGGCGTAAAGAATCATTTGTTCGTGTTGAGTACTAATACAAATAACCCAGATTTCTTGTTATTCTCGAATTCTTTTACTAACCTCGAAATTATTATCCCGTATACGTCCAAATATAGAATCCCCTAAAATTACAATATTTCCAGAACTTCCCTTTTAGATCTAAATCGCAGACAAGGCCGCTAATAGACTCAAATTTTATTTCCCTTTATTTTTCCAACTGTTCGTCCGCTCCAGTAGAGATTCTTGATAAAGTTTCTTCAGTTTCTTTAAGTGACGTCGCATTGAAATTCTGTACGGAGCTTATATTCAATGAACTGACTCCGCAATCTTGTTTCTTTTTAACATGAGTTTCAAAGAGGTTGGTCCGCACGCTGCGTGGGATACAATGCTTGTTGTTCTATGTCTGTTTAGTTTGTTAGACTTAGAACTAAGTTGAGATTTTGTGCTGTGTTTAAAACGATTGACGGTGTTCCAACTTTAAGCTGATTTAATGACTAAGGTCGTGATGTCTCGAAGTAAAAAGGGTAGGTATATTGAACGTACCTAAAATCATCCCAAAAAATACTGGGCGAGTCTTTTTTTGTGTAACAGGTGCAATTTTGGTGCAACCGAAGAGCAGTGGTGGCCCAGTGGTAACGGCCGCGACTTACGAGTCGTAGGTTCGAACCTGGATCTGGTACACTTGCGAGAAAGACATTTCCGCGAAACATACTGGCTGTAACCCGGCTGTTGGTGTTGTACAGAATTGGTTAGGAGACTGGATGTTGATTGTCTCCTTCGGTGTTGTACTTACTCACCACCGTGCTAAAGTAAATTTGTTGGGTATAATAAGCTGCTAGGGAAAGATTCAATTAAACAAGTACCTTCTTATACAATGCAATGTTTATTATAATAACACACTATTGAAGGTTCACAACATTGAATGTGGCTGGCCACATACCTTCCCCCATACACCTGGGCTTCCACACCAGTACAACCAGTCTCGGGTCTAGTTGTATTGGCGTGTTGACCTGCAATGAGACTATTACAATATACTCAGAGTCGCTATAGCGAGTCCGTGAGATAAACCACTTAATAGATACTAGCTCAATCATACAAGTACCTACCTATCAAGGTTGTGCCAACAACGGGAACATAAGATTATGCTAAGCAATCCGCGACACAACACTTTATGGCAACTGGTCTCATCACCCAGTCCATACAATAGGCCTAACTCTCTCAGACTAAATCGCTACCTTACCGATTATTCTCAGTGATCTCTCAGTACTAATCCCTTCACTTGACAGGACTACGACCCTTGGCATCAAACACAGAATACCCCTGTGTTTGCACGTTAAGTGGCCTACGGGTTAATAATGACGCTTCGTTACCTGGAGCGGCGAACTTCCCTCATCACCGATATCGGTTAAGTAAAGCCTTCCTGTCAAACGGATGACCACACCTCAAAGGTTGCCTGCACCCGGATCCATTCCAATCATCAGACCACGGGGCTACTCCAAAGCATCACGTGTCTATATGTATTATTGATACACGAGAAAAAAGAGGCTAGCATAAACAGCCAGACCGGATTCATCTTTGAATGGGACTTATCGGAAACCCATCGGGTTATTTGGGTACAGTCTGTTCCTCCAGAACTAAGTCCCTCTTCCAAATCCTATTCGTATCGTGTCACACACGTTGCGGGTCTTCCCCATGCCGGATCAATGTCACAAACCTTCGAGAAGCTTCCACTCCCATAGACTAAATAGAATTCTTGTCTATTGGTTATTTTCCATTTCTTAGGCATTGTTTTAAATAAAATGTGGGAAGTTATGTCTGTATGTTTATTTATTTAAATTAACTAATACTTTTGTATATAATTTACATGACATAATTTCTCCAGTGTTATAAAGAACACGCTGACAGCCATGCCAATGCCTGACACAAGATGTCGCTACTTGTTGCGTTATTTATTGATTTTGCAACGTCACATGGCGCGAACCCACTTGTGCGAACCCACTTGCGCGAAAAGACCTTTCCGCCAATGAACTTGTGGCAACGTCCGTGATCAGAGGACGCACCTGTTTGGAGCGCATGTAGCTCGCACCTTAATCGACCGCGCGATGTGTGTACCTCGCCGCCTGCGCCCGCGCACCGGCGGCACCCGCACGCCCGCGATCGCTCGGTCATCCGCGCCAGTCGTTACTCTGCCCCGACGGCGAATGCGCGCGCTAACCTATATAAATCTATAATTACGTTTCGCAACCTAGCTACCTAAATTCTCAGTTTCCTTCTAATTCTTGATTCTGTATCTTCTAAGTGTTTGTTCCTTTTCGTGTACCTCAAACTGTAAGTCTTATCTGTCTATTAAACTTCTATCTTGAACTCGATAAACGCCTGTCATTTATCTACGCATACCCTACGAGCAACCACAAATTGGTGACCCCGACGTGATCAAGATGACGGGCTCGAATAACGATGGGAGCGGCCCTGAAACCCTACGTGTAGGGGTACGCGCACCCCCTTTTTGGCCCGAAGAACCTGGATTGTGGTTTGCCCAGATGGAAGGCCAGTTCGCGCTCGCCAATATAACCGCCGACACAACGAAGTTTTACCATGTCATCGGCGTGTTGGATCAACGTTTCGTGGCAGAGGTCAAGGACATCATCACCAACCCTCCAGCGGTAAATAAGTACGATAAGCTTAAGGCGGAGTTGATCAAGCGATTATCGGCCTCGCAGGAGCGGAGGGTGAAACAGTTACTGATGCATGAAGAGTTGGGGGACCGGAAGCCGTCCCAGTTTTTTAGGTACCTGCAACATTTGGCTGGACCGGTGGTACCCGAAGAATTTCTGAGAACGCTGTGGTCTAGCCGGTTACCGAATAATGTTCAGACCATCGTGGCTTCTCAAGCGGATTTACCCATAGACAAAATGGTGGATTTGGCGGACCGGGTCCACGAAATCGCGCCGACCGGTGTCCAACATGTGGCGAGTGCAGCGGCCCCAGTGACATCTACCCTCACAGAAGGTATGGAAACGCGAATCACCGAGTTAACCAGGCAAGTAGCGTTACTCGGTCAGCAAGTAAGTGCAATGCATATACAACGTAATGAACGCTCCCGCCAGCGATCTGGGAGTAGAAATACTAGGAGTAGGTCAACATCGCGGTCACGTCAGCCGCCTGAAAACCACCCTCATTGCTGGTATCATTATAATTATGGTTCGCAGGCAAAGAGATGCCGGCAGCCCTGTCAGTGGTCGTCGGAAAACTCCATGGGCAGTCGGAAGTAGCGGCCTACGACTGCGGAACCCATGCTGGCCGTATTTTTGTAACGGACCGTCATTCAAGGATGATGTTTCTGATAGACACTGGGTCCGATTTATGTGTTTTTCCACGTTCAGCGATCAGAATACCCTGCACGAGCACGAAATACGGCCTAACAGCTGCGAATGGGACAGTCATCAATACGTATGGCCCGATACAAATACATTTGGATTTAGGACTGCGGCGAGCATTTCCGTGGCAATTTACCATTGCGGACATATCGAAACCGATTATAGGAATTGACTTCTTAAAGTTTTATAATTTGATTATAGATTGCCGCAACCATAGACTGATAGATGGCATCACATCTCTCTCCGTACCTGCAACGCACCAGAGGATACCTGATGATGTGGCGTCTGTCAAGACTGTCGCCGGCGAGTCGGAATTTCACCAGCTGCTCCGTGAGTTCCCGGAGGTGACCCGACCTGCAGGTACTGTACGTGAACCAAAGCACAATACGGTGCATTATATTAATACTGCCCCTGGACCACCGGCATCAAGTAAGCCTAGGCGACTGGATCCAGACCGTTTTAAAATAGCCAAAAAGGAGTTCGACGACATGCTGGCCAACGGCACGGCCAGGCGATCAGATAGCCCATGGTCTTCAGCCCTGCATTTAGTCAAGAAGAAAGATGATGGATGGAGGCCATGCGGTGACTACCGCGCACTTAACGCACGAACGATTCCTGACAGATACCCGGTGAGGCACATTCAGGATTTCTCGCACCAGCTCTCCGGCAGCACTATATTTTCAAAAATTGATATGGTTAAAGCTTATAATCAGATACCTATCTATGGGCCCCACATACCAAAGACGGCGATCACTACACCATTCGGGTTATTCGAATTTCCCTTTATGACCTTCGGTCTGAGGAATGCAGCGCAGACATTCCAGAGGTTTATGGACGAGGTACTTGCCGGGTTGGACGAGTTCTGCTTCTGCTATTTGGATGATATTCTGTGTTTTTCCCCTACCCCAGAGCTGCACAAAATGCACCTGCGACGACTGCTAGACCGCCTAAGAGACTATGGGGTATTGGTGAACTCGGCAAAGTGTGTCTGGGGGCAGCCGGAGGTAATATTTCTTGGCTTCAATGTTTCTGCATCCGGTACCTGCCCACTCGACACTAAGGTACAGGCTATCCAGGACCTTCCAGTGCCACAAACTGTGAAGGAGCTACGAAGATATCTGGGTATGCTAAATTTTTATAGACGCTTTATACCGAACGCAGCTAAGGCGCAGGCACCGCTTAACGCTATACTGGCTGGAGGCAAAACCACGAAGAACCAACCTGTTAAAATGACGCAGACACAGCTGGAAGCTTTTTCCGAATGCAAGAAGGCACTTTCCAACGCCACGCTTTTAGTTCACCCGCTTACTAACGCCGAGCTATCTTTGACAACGGATGCTTCAGATGTATCAATAGGAGCCGTGCTACAGCAACGAAATGGTGAGCAGTGGGAACCACTGGGTTTCTTTTCCAAGAAGCTGAACCCAGCGCAAAAGAAATACAGCCCCTACGACCGCGAACTGCTGGCAGTGTACGAAGCTATAAGGTATTTTCGTCACATGGTGGAGGCACGAAACTTTGCCGTTTTCACAGACCATCGCCCGCTAACATACGCTTTTACGACACCACGAGAGAACTGTTCACCAAGGCAGTACAGATACTTCGACTACATAGCTCAGTACACAACGGACATACGCTATATACCTGGTCCAGAGAATGTGGTCGCGGATACATTGTCCCGGATAGAGGAGGTACGAGTTCCTAAAGGAGTCGATTATCAAGCACTTGCACGATGTCAGAACACTGACCCAGAGCTACAGAGTCTCCTTGAGAGCGGATCCTCGCTTAAACTAGAAAAGGTTAGAATACCCGATACAGACATCGAGGTCTACTGTGACGTCACAGTTACACCGCCACGACCATATATTACACCGAAATTCCGTCGTCAAGCGTTCGATTCGCTACACAACTTGAGCCACCCCGGAAACACAGCTACAGTGCGACTGGTGGCACAGAAATTCGTTTGGCCAGGGATGCGCAAACAATGTAGAGAGTGGTCCCGTAAATGCCTAAGGTGTCAAGGCAGTAAAGTGACCCGTCATACCTATGCTCCTCTTTCCCAATTTCCCGTCACAACATCAAGGTTCTCCCATATCCACCTTGATATCGTCGGCCCTTTACCTATTTCTTATGATTACAGGTATTGCCTCACTGTCATCGACAGATTCACCAGATGGCCTGAGGCGTACCCCATCAAAGATATCACGGCTGAGACCTGCGCAACCGCGCTGGTGTCCGGCTGGATCGCCAGATTCGGTTGCCCGCTCAAAATGACAACTGATCGCGGCACGCAGTTCCAGTCAAACCTCTTCCGAGCTGTCGCTGCCATGGTTGGTGCGCGCCACTACAGCACAACCGCTTACCACCCTGCTGCGAATGGTATGGTGGAACGTCTGCACCGACACATGAAAGCAGCCATCATGTGTCACTCTACTCCGCAATGGACCGAAGTTCTTCCACTGGTACTTCTGGGTATACGAAGTGCATGGAAGCCGGACATCAAAGCATCACCAGCAGAGTTGGTCTACGGCGAACAACTTAGACTACCAGGGCAATTCATCGCACCAGCCGATGACTACAAGTCATCTGACGTCACTGACCTTGCAACGCGCTTGCGAAGTCGCATGGCCAACCTTACGCCAAGGCCTGCATCCTGTCACAGAAAAGGTCCATTTTACTTACCACATAGTCTCAGCGAATCATCTCATGTGTTCTTGCGGCAGGACTTCGTTCGAAGACCGCTGGAACCACCGTATGCCGGCCCGTACAAAGTCATACAGCGCCGACCCAAATATTACAAGCTTGACGTACGTGGTAAAGAAGTCACCGTCAGCGTTGATCGGCTGAAGCCGGCCTACGTCACACAAGAAGCAGACGATCAGCCACCATCAGTTCCTGAGCCACCTTCAGTTCCTGAGCCACCTTCAGTTCCTGAGCCACCTTCAGTTCCTGAGCCATCAGCTTCACTCCCTTTTCCAGCAAAAGAAGAAGAGAGGAGAACGAGGTCCGGGCGTCGTGTGCACTTCCCAGATTATTACCGCCCGCAGTAGCGGTCTAAGCGGGGGAGTACTGTGGCAACGTCCGTGATCAGAGGACGCACCTGTTTGGAGCGCATGTAGCTCGCACCTTAATCGACCGCGCGATGTGTGTACCTCGCCGCCTGCGCCCGCGCACCGGCGGCACCCGCACGCCCGCGATCGCTCGGTCATCCGCGCCAGTCGTTACTCTGCCCCGACGGCGAATGCGCGCGCTAACCTATATAAATCTATAATTACGTTTCGCAACCTAGCTACCTAAATTCTCAGTTTCCTTCTAATTCTTGATTCTGTATCTTCTAAGTGTTTGTTCCTTTTCGTGTACCTCAAACTGTAAGTCTTATCTGTCTATTAAACTTCTATCTTGAACTCGATAAACGCCTGTCATTTATCTACGCATACCCTACGAGCAACCACAAACTTTTGCGCGAATGGACTTTTGCGCGAATGGACTTTTGCGCGAATAAAGGCTCGTCCACACTGGCGCGACGCGACGCCCGACACAAAGGCACCGCGTGTCGCGCGACGAGCGGCGCCTTTGTGTAGCGCTGTCGCGTCGGGCCTGTCTGTGGGAGCCTTAAATATTTGCGCGAAAGACAATTGCGCAAAAGATACTTGCGCGAAAGGACAGTTGCGCGAAAAACTTGCGGAAATGAGATTCATTCATAACATCACGCCTGTATTTTTTCGAATGGTTGGCCAGGGTGTATACTGTGAATAGTACACCTACAATTCACCAGTTATGTTTAAGTTACAGATAGACTTGAGACCTATGCAGATGTACATGGGCTTTTATATAATGTACAGAAGAGTGAATACATGGTCTTTAGAGCCGCTGGTAGATGTCCCGATAATTCTTAAAATATTACCCTAAATGGATTGAGCGTAAATCGTGTCGCAAAGTTTAAATATCTGGGACTATTCGATACCGACGGGCTTGAGGATGATGTAGACATTGAGAGGGACCATAGGGCTCTTGCGGTCAGAGGTAATATGCTGGCCCGCAGATGCTCCCGGTGCTCTGACCAAGTGAAGATTACGGTTTTTAAGGCATATTGTCAGAGCTTTTACACTGGAAGTCTGTCGGTCTGTCACACCAATAAGTCGCTGGATGCCTGCACATGCAGTGTATTAAAATCTTCAGGATGATGTTGGGGGTGCGACGTTTCTGTAGTGCATCGGAGATGTTCGCGCTGTTTCACACTGATGGCTTTCGTGCCATCATTCGCAAAAGAATGATATCCCTGATCTGAAGAATGCGTGGCAGTCGCATCGAAATATTGAAGACTGTGACTGTTAGGGTCTCATCCCCGCTTTGGGGGTCCTTTGTGAAATCAGTCATCTAATCATAATTTTAATTTCCGTTTTGATTGTAATAACCTTTCCATTTTTGTAATTGTTCAATCTTAATATAATATTGTTATACCTATGGATATCTGAATTAAAATATTTTTATTTTATTTTATTATTATTACTGTTACGTCTCTTGACACTTCTCGGGACCCTGGGATCCCGGACTTTTGAAAGGCATACGAGGGGCCGAAGCCAACTCGCAGTGGCCCGTCAACGTTTTTAATGAAATGAGGCACGAACTGACGATTATCCCTGTTCGGACAATACAAATGCACCCAAGAACAACCCTCGGTTATTGTAGGATATGGAAACAAAGATATTGGACTATGGATTTGGGTAGTTTAATTGGACTGGTTATCTAGAACTATGGAAAGACTATGGCCCCTGCCTGACCAATGTTTATATAAAATACACAGATAAAATGGCAGGGGGTTACTTGCCCTGCCGGGGTCGTGGATTGTTCGAAAGAGTTACCGTGCCCCTGGCGCACAGGCAACTGAAGGAACACGGGTGGGTTTTTAGCCAGTAAAATTCTGGCGTCTGTCTGAAGTCTGAGTCTGAGTTATTTGATGATTTCCCAAGCATAAAAAAAAGGGGGTGACTTGCACCCTCAATAATGGCCCCCCGAAAATGGTCGTTAGCACATAGTGCCGTAACGACCAAGGGGCAACCTGTCTTGAGGTGCTTTTGAGGAGTGGAGAGGTATCCCACGGCTATCAGGACAAGCCCGGAAGTACGGTCAAGATCACCAGCATCTTACTGGAATACTTTCTTCCTCCGAGCACGTTTGCTCTTGCGAATCTCCACTCTAGGCGGCCAATAAAGGCAAGCCAGAGGTGATTATAAAACTACGACACTAACTATTGACGTCTACTTGGACTGTTTACTACCAGTCTGTCTGTAACTGAAACATAACTGGTGAATTGTGGATGTACTATTCACACTCTGCCCAACCCTTTGAAAGAATACAGGCATTCGCGCAAGTGGATTCGCCCAAGTGACTTTCGCGCAAGTGTCCATTCGCAGAAATGTCTTTTCGCGCAAGTGTCCTGTCGCGCAAAACTCCATTCGTGGAAATATCTTTTCGGGCAAGTGTCCTGTCGCGCAAAAGTCCATTCGCGGGAATGTTTTTTCGTGCAAGTGGGTTCGCGCTAGTGTCTTTCGCGGAAATATATTTCGCGCAAGTGTCCTGCTATCTTCGAACCCAGACAGGCGCTCTACTTTGTGTAAAATATTTCATCACCACGTCATACTTAGAACCAAAAAATTGGAGACATGTGACATCTACCAACCCGCACTAGGCCCGCGTGGTGGATAACGTCCCACTCCCTCATCCCGAGAGGAGGCCTGTGTCCCAGTACTGGGAACATTATAGGCTGATTATGAGGTGCAATTTTGAACTCCAGACTTCTACAGAAAACTTTCTAGAGCAGTACACGTTTCCAGCCTAAGAATTCAGGACCTCATTACTTGCACGACGACTATGCAGCTTAGGTAATCAGTTTATAAGATAATCTTTTAGTGAAATGCGTAGCGAGTGTCGTGTGACCCCTGTTCCCTAGAGGACACCTGTTGTTACCAGTAATTTCTTAATAGCTTGTTACTGAGGTCAACTAGGGGTTTTTATTTTTAGTCAAGGATGACCACTGCCCTTTGTTTTGCTGAAATTCTGTTAGACAAACAAAATAAGGTGTTAGTTAGAGAATTGTGCAAGAAGCCAATGGTGTGTAGATAAATCTAACTTTTACTTTGCTAAAACTGGTCATAATATACATACTACAATACGTATGTATGTAGATGTCTCATAGGTCCACTTAAAACTCTGAGATCAACAGCCTGTAGACCACACCAAAGTAGGAGAGAGCAAGAATTCTCAATCAAATTTTGAACCCTCATAATTTATTGTACTAGTCCTACCAAACGATACCCTGTTAAATTATACTTGAGGAAATACAAAAACTTCAAGCTTACATCCACCTTCTTATATTCTCGTAAATTCCTACTGTAAAAAGAAACTCCTTTCATTCAAAACCTCAACTTGTATACACAAAAGTTTCTGAAAATATCACACAAAGAGCGTTTTCTTTCTTTTTTTACGGAGCTATTATTTCAGGATTAACTTTTATATCAATATCACTAAATCTCTAATTTCTGGGGACGACGTATGTCAAAGCGGCACACGTGAGATTAGTTGTATCAAACGGGAATATTCTGAGAAAAAGACTATTTGTATGTCTTACTTTATTATTTGCCTAGAGTATTATATTTCTTTTGTTTTAGCTATCTTTGTATGATTTCTAAGAAATATTTGGACTGACTGATTGAACTGAAATCTAGACGGGGAATTACTATGCGTGGATAAAGTTTACACGTTCACAATTTACGTGTACGAAAATTACAATTATTTTTAGAGTAAAAAATTGAACGGTGTTATTTCTAAGTGGAAAATGAATAATAATTGTTAGGAATAATGTCGATTAAATATTAACAGGACGAAGGTACACTAGGCCGCACGTCATTCGTAACAAAACCAGTACCTATGGCCACTTGTTGTATTGAAACTCCGTACAATGCCAGGCCAGCTCAAGGTCAAAGTGTTACCACCGACTTGCGTTCGACTGTACCTTTTTTGTCCAACTTATTTACCAAGGCGACAAAAAATTCGGCAACCGCTTCACACTTATGCTGCGTGGGTACATCTACCAACAACAACCCAAGTCTATTTTCTCAAAACACATCTACTAAAAGCCGCTAACATTTATCAAATATTATTGGCTTAGTCCGCAAACATACCGTACGTGTTATCTTTGTAACGTCGTAACAAATTTGCGGTGTTAATGCGTTTGCCGTGTAAACTGCGCGCAGCCAACATTAGCCGTGTCAGGCTGCTATAACATTTGAACGGGAACTTAGCGATATATCAAATGTATTGACAATCAACTTAGAGAAACTGGCTATTGGTATCAAGGAAGCTCGCTGATACTTTTGTGGTTTCGCGGGCAAAGTAAAAACTTTATTTTACTGTAAGCTTTAAAAATATTTTGAATTGCAAAATTTGAGATATTTTTATCAAAGGACTAGAAATAGACACTTCCCCATGTAAGCCTTAAAAAAACGAAAAAAATAATAAACAGTTTTAAATTAATTTTAACACCAACTGTTTATTGTTATTTGAATTTGTTAGTTACACTTCAATGTGACCGTGAATGTGAATGTGAGTGTGATTCTGTCTAAATTATCAACTTATCCAATCAAATTTTGTAATTATTTTCTACTCCTATCTTGACTTAAAACATAAAAGTAGAAAGTAAGTACCAATGAAATAAACGTTGTTTAACAACAAAAGAAAAATAAAAAAGTACGGAAATTCCCCCATTACATCTTGAATAAAACGAAATTACCTAAAATAAATTGGATTCAATAAACAACATAAATTGTCCCAAAGTTTACACAACATCTACAAATTACGAAAGAAACCGATAAAAGAAAGAGTAAGGACCAAATCAAATGAACGATTAGGTCCTTTAAAATGAAACTCAACCCTGATGACTCCCGAAAAAACTCTCAAACGATTGTGAAGTTGTTACAAATAATCCGAATTTAACCGAAGATTATTTTAAATCGACGTTAAGAAAAGTTGGCGTAATAAAAATCGCTTTATCCCGTTTAATACGTCGGCCAGAGGATTAATGACTGTCCAAGTTTCTCCTTAGACATAAAAAAAATGTACAGACAAAACTTTGTCTCCTTAATAATTTATTGTGGGGCCCTTGGCCTTTTTTACTCCCTCCTTCTAATTGTTACATGAAATGGAACGGCGCTCTTTTTATTTCTTTCCCTGTAGGTGACATTTAAGGTACTGTGGTTGAAAGATTAATGGGAGGACCTTTTGGTGTCAAGGTTTTCCGTTTTAATTGGTTGGTTTCTATGGATTAATCTGAGCTTTGAAGCAGAAAAAAAAACAGCCCAGTTACGATACTTAACTTTGGAATCCAACAGTTCAATTACAGAGTCTCAATATAAAGAGTATTAAGAATACCGTGTTACTGAAGCAGATTTAATTAGGAATGGCGGATACCTCTCTAATACTGTTGGAAATTACATGGTTGGAAGTTTTAAATAAACAATATATTTTGAGGAAAAGGGGGTGATAAAATACCTACGGCTTATTTGAAATGTCAATGTCTGTCTCTTTTCAATTTTCGACATATTAAATGTATTCTCGTGTAATGTCCTTACATTGGCATTGCCACTTCTTTGATACAACAAAATACATTATTGTAAAATGATTGGGTGTGTGTAAATGAGTGTAAAAATAACTTTTGATCAACTAAAACGTAACTACAAGTATGTCTCATGCATACAAAACGCATTATATTAAACAACTTACAAACTCAAATCTCCATAATGTGTTCAACAGTATTCCTGACTAACGTAATATAATAACAAAAAGTTTGAAACATCGCTGGCATTAGAGCAACACAAAGTTAAATAAAAACTAACATAGCGAGACGCACCCTGTATGTTGTTAACGTTAAGGTGAATGCTTACGTTGCCTGTTTTATACAAAACATGAAAACTTAAAAAATCAGTACTAATAAAACAAAATAATGATTAGAAATACATTTAACTTAAACTATTGCCTGGTACCCATTTGGACCTAGCGGTTAAGCTGTGTAATTTTTATTTTTATTATCTCCGTTAATCTTATCTGAGAAGCTAAAGTACCTAAATAACTTTGTTGAATCAATTGTTATTCATAGATTTAGTATACACATATCTATGTTGCTATTGATAGCTAAACTGAGGAACTCCAAAACCGGAAAAAACTATCGATACTAATACTCATATACTATTAATAAGATACTATTAATAATATTATCAAGTGCTATTTTATTTTTGTTTCTAAGTTTATGTGTAGGGGTAATCTCTGGAACTACCCCTGGATAGCCCAATTCTTAAGGAAGCATTATTCTATTTAACATCACGCTGGGACCCGTAGGAGCCGAGCAAAAAGAAAAAACGTCAGGCGACAGAAAGAACGTTTAGCGAAAACGAAGTAATAGCGCAGGCAGGCAATGCGATGCGACGGGGTGGGCCGGGGGAACCAGAAATTTCACGCGGACGAAGTCGCAGGCAGTAGCTAGTTTATAAATAAACAACTAGCGACCCGCCCATGCTTCGCACACTGCAAGCTGATGTGGCGACATGTCAAAACATCTAGATTTCTGTGCAACTTCTAAGCTAAATATTAATTAATTTTACACATAAACCTTTCGGAATAAATTTTATTCTCTAAACGATAGTGAAAACCGCATCAAAATCCGTTGCGTAATTTAGAAGAACAACGTGGTCACACAGACAGACACGAAAAGTGACTAAATTCATCATAATGTATATACTCGTATGTAGATACCTGCACGGGTCCAATAAAATTAACCCCAAATTTATTTTGAATGGATCAAGACGCACCTACCTTTTAAAGCTTTAAACTACTATTATAAACTAGAAGAAGTTTAGAGAAACAATAGCCAACGAAATTCGTTGGATCTAATATTAAACGTGGCGTGGAAAACATTCGTGTATATTTATTACTGTCAGTTGAGCAAGGTTCAGTGCACTTTATTGGAGATTATCGTTGTGTTTTGAACGGTATTTGCCATCGTTTGGATTCTTTTTGTTACGAAAGTTTCTAATTTGAAAATGAATAAATATGCGAATTATTTATTTTGGCTACCTAGCTTAAAATTAGGTACAGTCCGCGAGGTCTTTTTTTTTTGGTCGGGAAATCAGCAAATAACTTCGCCCGCTCTTCATGTCAGACTTTTACTGACTAAAACCCACCCGTGTTCCTTCAGTTGCCTGTGTGCCAGGGCCACGGTAACTCTTTCGAACAATCTGCGACCCCGGCAGGCATTGGCCCTGGCGGAAACCGACAATTAATGCTGACATCTCTTTGAGGTGCGCTTGGAACACAATGCGCCGTCGACCCGGGCCTGGTCCTTACCGGACGGCGAGCTACCCATTGCTCGCCGTCCGCAAGCCCGCGCATACGGTGTTTAACCTCTCGCTCCACTCCCAAATGTGCGCTTGGACTTTTGCCTCCAGATCCCATGGCGGCTATCCGGCAAGGAGGCTCGCCGCCTCATAAGAGACCGTGCGGTATCCCCGGACCCGTCGGATGGCCATGACCCTTTGGGACGCGTTCAACCGGCGGGCTGGTCGGCGCCTCAATGAGCGCGCCCACACCGGTGCCCCGTAAAGGGCCATGGACCGTACAATTCCCGCGTAGAGCTTCCAGAAGGAGGAGTTTGCCCCCCTAGATTGGGCAGGAGCCGCTTCAAGGCAGCCTCTGCCCGCTCCAGTCTAGGAGCCAAACGTCAGTACAGTAATGCTCCTCAAAGTTCCACCGGCTGTCAAAGACGAGTCCCAGGTACTTCACCGACGATTCGATGCCGATGTGAACCCCTCCTACTGTTATTTGGGAACCCAACGGTGCAGCGGTGGCGGGTTCCGAGGACCATGAAAACAAATGGCCTCGGACTTGTGCAGGGCCACCTCGAGTCCCAATTGCCGGATCTTCTCGATGATTGTGTGTTATTACTACATTTAATATCTATGTTATTACTACATATAATTACACCCCGCGTGTTATTACTTTGGCCGCCGCCTGGTGCAACCTCCACTGTGCCAGGACTAGCGTGTCGTCAGCGTAGCAGACCACGCTGACACCGCTAGGGGGTAGATTACGGCCCTGTCCGTTGGATAGGCCTCGACCAATCGACAGAGGTAGGTCGGCATCCGGTGATACCGGAGTGCCTCCCTGATGCAACTCCAAGGTAGGGTATTGAAGGCATTGGCGATGTCTAGCAACACCGCCAAGACGACCTCATCCCGGGCCACAGCATCCCCAGTAGTGAGGGCTCGCACGCGCATGATGGCGTCCACCGTAGAGCGCCCCCTGCGGAAACCAAACTGGCTCTCCGCCAAATCCAGCTTCACCCGCACGAGCCGCCCACAAGGCGGTCTGCAATGACTCTTTCAAAGAGCTTGCCCACCTCGTCGAGAAGCATGATGGTCCGGTAAGCGGACGGAGAGACCGCAGGGCGCTCCGGCTTCTTAATGCGCCGCCGCCACCGCTTCTTATTACCGTTTTGCGTGGATGTGACGCATTTTATCCCCCAACTCGTTCTTTTATTTGTGTGTTTTTTCTTTGCGTCTTGTTTACCACAAATAAACGTATTTTCTTTCTTTATTTCTTTCACCAGTTTCCCCGTCTTCCAAGGAAGTGGGAACTGGCCCCCCTCCAAACATACGCTTAGGAGCCCTGTGAGTCGGAGCCCGATAGCCTCCAAGGCCAGGACACAGGCTTTTCCAGGTAAGCCGTCGGGTTCTGGGTGGTATTTTTGGCACTCAGCCTACGTACCGCCACTCTCAGCTCTACCTCGGTCACCTGAGGTGCATTGTAAGTTGTCGTTGTCGGTTGTGTGGTCCACAGTGGGCATCGCAGGAGGCGGAGCCATGGATGGGAGTGTATGCTCCTCTTGTGAAGGAAACAGAGCGCTTACCACGTCTTTCCTCCACGAGCTGGGGCCGGAGACTCTGCGTCAGCGGGGGAGCCCATGGATGGAATTTCTCCCGCAGCATTTTGTATGGGCGTCCCCACGGGTCCCCAGCGGATACCCTGTTCAGAGTCCCCAGCGACTCCTCGCGGGCCCGTGCCATGGCCCGCAGGATCTCCGCTTGGAAGGCGGTCTTCACTGCTCTGTACCCCTCGTACAGCTCCGCCTGAATGGCATCCGTATCCGGAAGGCGGATACGGAGCCTACGGTGCCTGGGGTACTGGCGTCGCGCAGCAACGCACGCATTGCGCAGACTCTTTAGCTCCGGCGACCACCAAGTCCGTGAAGTCTAAGCTGAGCTTTGCATTTGTGTGAGGTCCACGGCGGCGTTGCCTCGCGCGAGGGAGGCACCGCGCCTCAGGCCGTATGCCAAAAAGCAGTATAAACTGGTTTAAACCAAGGAAAGGACGCGTCGCGCTCTGGGCCGACGTCACACCTACACTATCTCTATGTGCACTCACACAAATGCAAAGCTCAGCTTAGACCTCGCGGTCTGTACGAATGTATGGAATTAATATTATCTACTGGATTTAAATTATAAGAATGGTTTTTGTTTTAAATCGCTTGTTTAAAAAAAATATGTTCACAACACTATTTTAAAATGTGCTGAAGTAGGTAATACTTACATCAATCGTTAATTTCAAAAGCCGTGAAACCGTGAAGCCGTCTACCGTGTCAGTAATACCCTAGGTATAAGTTAAAAAGGATTCCTCCGTTTTTAGAAACATAGGAATCCTTTTTAACATATATCTACTACCTATTTACCTTACCTAACAGCTATTTCGACGTTACGTAAAACTTTCTTCCAGACAAAATATTGTCTTATCTACTTATCTTGTATATCTATTGTAGAGTGAGTAGTTGTCTGTTTACATCTAGTCTCTTGCTTCCATGAATAAAGTATAGGCTGTCAAACTTTAGTATTTTCATATTTTAAGGAACTAGAATTAAACAAAAACGTCATATTTAATCATGTTTGCGATAAACAGACTTTGTTCTTCAAGTTTATATTCTGGTAGATACTCTTTGATGGATTTTGTAACCTCAAGGTTACAAAATCCATCAAAGAGTATCTTTATCTTTGAGGTTAAGTAATTAATTACTTGAAGTTTTTTGTCAGAACGTTTAGAAACCTGTGGTCATGTCACAATGTGGCGTTTTTACCCGACTGCGCGACGCAAAGGAGGGTAATGTGTTTATCAGCCTATGTATATATGTATGTTTGTTCCTTTGTGTCGCTCTAGAGACCAAACGCGTCGGCCTATTTTGATGATTCTTACGTCAATCGATTTGTCTTAATCTTGTGAGTGTCACGAAAGACATGTCAGTAATCAAAATTCAATATGGCGACAACCCAGACGCCATATTATGATGAAAAAGATAAATAAGTTGACGAACTATGTCAAGTGGGGTATCGTTGAATAGGTCTTTGAAAATGATTTTTAGTTTTCTGTAATAATTTTTCATGTTTAATGTCCATTTAGGATCTATAATGATTTAAAGTTGGTTGGCAACCATTCTCGCGCTTACTTTTACCTTTATTTTAAAAACTTTAATAAAGCTGTAAGAACTTTATTCTTATATAATCGTATCATAGGTCTTATTAACGTGAAAAATAATAATTACCTATACTATAATTCAATATAGTTCTTAAAATCGAGTGAAAAACTCAAAATGTTACTGCTTTGAAAGATAATTTAAACGACCGTTACCTAAAGCGTTACTTAATACAGTCAGAGAAAAGTAATCCTAACTAAAAAGTGTAAAATAAAAAGTTAATCAAAAAAATCAAAAAACCAGACTGCGTAAAAGGTGAACTTTAATAAAGATAGAAACAAGGTGACATATTTTTGTCTCCAATCCCCCAACCAATCTCATGCAGTCGGAGGCATCTTCTTTTTAACAATAAAGACCTATTGCCACTTAAGTTCACTTTTTACGCAGTCAGTTTCTTTTTAATTTACTTTTTTTCCGGATAGGATCAGTTGTACGTTGTGAACGTACTCTTGCGATTGTGGATTGTGGAAACTGTGCTGAAGTTTTTCATTCATGAAAACATATTACGCCTGTTTAATAAATGCAAGAGATAATTTTACGCTTGACATTATAACATTTACGATAGCACAGAACAAATATACTATGGCGATGAGGCAAATATAGATTGATATACCAATATTCTTCATCCCGTCATTCGACAAATTTCAGGCAAAATTTTTAGCTCGGGCCTCCTATTTCACAACACAGCATGGCGGCTACAGTGTAGCGAGAAAATTGGGCAACAACATAACAAATCGTCTAATATACAGAGTAACACGCAGCCGGCTGAACAATGTGCGCTAGCGCCACCGAGAAGTGACAAATGGAGAGATAATGTCCGAGTGAAATGAAAATTCACAGTGAGATAAAATTGACATCTCTTGCTTGCATCAAAAATGCTGTACATTAACATCAGCTCTTGAAAATGTAAGGTTGTTATTTTGAAGTATGATGTGGTGGAGGTTTTTCTTCTGGTGTACCGTCTAGGGAATTGCCGATGTGCATTTGCCGTAGGAATTTAATTAAAAGTTTGTGTTATTGCTATGCGGCTCAAACAAAGCATAGCGTGGTGCCAGATATGGGTAAGGCGGTGGTAAAAAAAAATGGATAGTAGATATGGAGTTCTACCTCGCTATACCAATAACTATTGGTTTTTCCATTCTTACTTATCCGTGGCAATCTCCAATGTACATTATTACACATACACAGTACATTACTCCTCAAAATTGTAGTTTGATGTTGAATAATTGACTCGTGATTGGTATAAATGTTCCACCATATTGCTAAGCCGATTTGCGGTATCTATAGTTTTATATTGGGCAATGAATAAATATACTGTACGCTAGATTAAAGTTAAAGGATTATTCACTACGTGCAATGATCATGTTTACTCGTTTTGCTTATCATGTATTTTATTTGTCTATGACACAGAGAAAGGAGGAAGTTGTCAGTTGTGCTAATAGAAATTCGTAGTTGGAAGAAAGACAATGTAGTATTAGAAAATATAAGGCGTAGGTATACATGCGAGGGATGGAACCTACGACTCTCAGTAAAAAATCAAATACTTACAGTTTTAGCTTGCACTACGGGAATCAATGAAGTACTATTTATTCTTGGTATAATTCTCACCAAGCCAAGTCTCAATTACATTTTCAACTTAAAGGTTTCACCCAACCACGTAGATCTCTCCATAACCGAGAGACGTGATCCCAAAACACAGCACAGTATACACGTTACAATATTCTTAGAAAATGATGCGTGAAAACATGGTTTAATGCACCGCAGCCGACATGATGGATCTAATAAAAGTTGGCCACCCTACGTGACTCCATTATGACATAGTAAATAGATATATCAGTAGCGTAATTCAAGTAAAAATGATATTTCAGGGCACGTAGGCATGAATACGGGTCTGAAAAAAACAATATCGTTTATTATTTCAGTTTCCCTTTTGCGACCGTTTTGGCGTTCATTTACTTAGTAAGATCTTATTTAGGTCATTTTAACGTTTTGTTTTGGGAAGGTTGAAGTATTTCTACTAAATTCGTTGCGCTACTGCCTTACGATATTTACTGTGGTTACGGACAGGATACAAACGGACTATAACGATTTTAAGCTATTCCTCTGAAACAAGGTCTGTCTCTTTTGTTATTTTGCAATGATATTTGAGATATAGGTACTGGGAGTCTGTTTGACGTCAATTCAATATTACTCTAATGTGAATAATACCTACTGGCTCCATATTTGTAAAAGTTTTAAAATAATTTGGAGACATTCACAACTTTTTAAAAAGCTAAAGTTAAGTCCTAAATCAGTCAGTGAAACCATCAGTATTATGTTTTGAAATGAAATTATGTTTATTTCTGTACTTACGAGTATGTAGATCTTTTGAGACAGTTTTACACGTCAATCATATTTTAATAAAAACTAGATGAGGTCGGCGTTTTTTATCTGACTACTCTGAGAAGTAAGGCCGAAACAAACTCAGAGGTCACAGTCTCTTTTAAAGTTCAGACATAATCTTTGTCAGATCATGTGATGACCATGTAGATTTGTGTCTGAAATGGTCTTTTGAGGAAAAACCACACAGGTTGACTGGACCTGTCCAGTCAATGCACGCATTTGTCAGTAATCGTGCAGCTCAACTCAGAACTAAAGGAACTCAACGATACAAAACAAACTCAGAGGTCATGGTCTCTTTTCGATAGTTAGGTCTGTCACTGGCCCTTTAAGTACTTCATCAGAAAGGTAGGCAAACACAATGATTGCAGTCCCCCAACAATTTTGGCGAAATGTGTTGTTGTACAAAAACTACCTGCCATAAACAAAGGCGCTAAATTAAGTGGTTACCTTTTATTTGTGCATGATATACGGTGTAAGTTAGTTAGTTAGTCCTTGTCCAGACTTACGAGAGTTGACGTCAGCAAGTCAGGAAGTTGTGCGACTTGCACCGTCTGACGTCGCCCTGGTGTTGTGGTGCGCACGAATTGTGGAATAGCCTGCACTTTAGAATCATTTATATTATGTATCCTACGTTCTTTTTTCTGTTTGTGTGTTTTTTCTTTGCGTCATGTTTACCGCAAAAAAACTTATTTTATCACTTTCTTTTCTTTCTATATATATAGTATAAAACAAAGTCGCTTTTCCTGTCTGCCTGTGTGACCGCTCAGATTTCGTAAGCTACTCAATGAAAGATGCAGTTTTCATAATCATGTAGAGGATGTTTGTTTGATCATTCCGGAAGTTTTATATGTAATTAAAATTCATCTGAAATTCAGATCTAGCACAGTAATCTCGATGTTTTGAAATATCGCCACATCAGTAGGCACATGGCACCCGTACGAAGCATGGGCGGGTCGCTAGTGTCATTATACATTTGTGGACACATTTTTTATTTTCTTTGCAAAAATGAAATATCGTCATTTGAACTAAGTTGATGATTGACTATAACAATTAATTTCTTAAGTCTTTATTGTTTTCCCTTTTAAGTAAAGGACAATTCGTCACTTTCAGGCTTTATTCTAGCCCTTTTAAGAAACAGGTTTTTGCCAAAATTACTTGTCTACTCAACTGAAAGCTTAATGCTAAAAAGCTTGAAAGGCATACAGATGAAACGATTTGTCACTTACTCCAATGCGTGGTTATTAACTGAAAGACTGAGTCGTGTGAAGACTTAATCGATTGCCGACATCTTAAGAATTTGAAAATTAAAACGAATTTAACACCCTTTGAGCATTTAATGCTCAATGGGCGTTAAAGCATGATCAATGGAAGTCTCTGTGCATCTATGTGAACAAGAAAATAAATAAAACAAGCACAAGTAGCATTTGTAAAAAATACCAGATAATATTGGTTCTTAGCTTATTAGGAAGGCAAGTACTCAGTGTACTGAAAGTCTGTATTTAGAAGACAATAGCAGTGGTTGAAGCTGGCTGTAGAATCAGTTTTCACTACTTGACTTGGCTTGTCTGCTTAAAGTTGATGCTGATTCCAGCATAATAAGTGGTAAGGATGATAATAAAAGGTTTAGCTGGTAAATTAAGCTGTATCAAGATAAAGCAGCTCCCAAAATTGTCTAAATAAACTAGGAAGTTCAAGAAATGACGCTATATTATTATATCTCTATAAAATTACCTCAGTGACTCGATCCCTGTACCATGTAGTACATGAGCAAAACTTTATTATGTCTTAACAAGCGCTCCAACTCTTATTACTTAGTTATGCCTAAAACTTGAGCAGTCTAAACTATGGCTTGTCTTGTAATAATAAACAAATTTTAATTAAAACAATTTTGTGTGTTGGCTCTTTGTTAGGAACATGTAGGGAAATGTAGTCTTAAGGAATGTGGACTCTTCATCTTCATTACGGAGTTTTTTAGACTGAAACTTGGGTTTCTACAGCTTAAGTAAGTAGCTTGTGGGTGAATAGTCAGGAAATTATGAAATTCAAGGTATTTTATTTACAGGTGTGTTTTTAGTGGAAGATCAACAATTAGTTAACAACATAAATACCGGTCCAGCTGGAGGAAAACTCGTAAGAAAGTTCGTGAAAATTTTGTACCTTTTCCTAAAACCAGGAATATTATTACTTGTGAATTTGTGACCTTTTTAACTTAGATTGATTGATTCCTGTTTCTCTGTTTTTTCGTAGTAGTAAGATGCTTAGTGTAATTGCATTTGTGTTATGTGACTCACGCCTGTTTGTAATCCTCAAAGAGATAGGCAGAGGTGTACTTATAGTAAACCCACGTTTCGCCAGTTATGTATAAATCCTCCATTTCATTTCATCTTTCACGAGTTCTAAAATTATGGTCTTACGTCTAGAACTTTTATTTTCATAATTATTTTCTCATTACCAGCCATTTTTCTCCCACGATCATAATTTCCTCGCAATAAACACCCACTTCTCGCCTCATCTCCAAGTAAACTGCAAAAAAATATGATCTAGCACATGGAATATAATTAAAACAGTCGTAACGTCCATAATATCTTGTCCCAATTCTTTTATTGGATCGTTAGAGCAAATTTTCAGTAGACATTAAATATTTTTTATTAGTTCATTGTCTAGTTTAATTAACACCATCGTTATTTTTCGCCGTAATTCAATTCTTAATTATACTGAGTTTGTTTTATTATGTACTTGGAGTTTTTGGTTACCGACACAAATTGGAGATATGATTTTTGTAAATGTCTTTTAATTACACTGGATATATTAAACTGAGATTTTTGAAAATACAATCTAATGGCGGAGATCTGAAACATTTAATTCTTTTGCGAGAATCTATAGAGGCAACTAACCCGAAAAGGAGCGCTACCAAGGAGCTTAATAACGTAGATACCCTCACTTAGATTAATAGGCTTCAACTTTAGAAGTTTTAGAGTAATAAAATTCTCAGAATATTTACAGGTGGGTAGTAAAACCATGCATAGTAACTAGCTACTACCAAACTACAATAAACACTTCGAAGAAAAAAATAAAAGAATACGATAGCAGACTATTTTCCCTAACGATAGCAAAGATCAAAAGCGCTAATACGCTTCGAATAACATCAGAAATTCATCATTTTACGGACGAAGTAATCGGAATTAGATATCGAATAAGAATATAAGGATATGTAATGATGAAGCAAAAGCCCTGAACTATGAGCAGTTTAATCTACAAGCATAGACCAAAATAATGCTGATCACGGTTGCCCTAATAAAATAATTAGGTGGGATCAGTACCAATGCAGAACAATTGATAATTATTTTATATTGTTGTAAGTAAGTTGGCAAGAAAAACACGGACCATTTTTCGCAATACGTTACTTTCCGCCAATCACCTTTCACGACATCAAAAACTGGATATAAATTTCGAAAAAACATCACAAACATCCAATATTTCCCAGTATTAGGAAATTGAGGAATTGGTGGGAATGTTTCTTCTACGTATAAAACTTTCCGCTTCGTGTCGTAGTTGCGGAAATCTAAAAACGATATCCGCGCGAAGCCGCCGGCAAAAACTAGTCCGACATAAGCCTGTACTTCATAATTTCCTGCTTTTATTAAGCTGTGTATCCACTATGCTTCAAATATTGGTCATACATATGTTGCTTGAGAGATCTGTACCATTTTTTCTTCGTGTCATAGACTCATAGTCGACGTCGCGGTCATATTCTCGTAAACGGGAAGTCATTTTTCTAATCATCATCTTAGGGAAGGTGATTGTGATGGCGGAGGCAGTTTCCTTTTTTTTAAATCCTTATCGATTGTTCTAGCCAGCACACTCGTTAAAGGATTTGAACAATAAGCGGGCTTTGAAGGAGATGAACATGGTTATGTTCATCCCATGTGAATTTATATCGCTTTGCCATAAGTTTTAAGGTAAAAGCTAAACAAGAAGTCGACATTACGACATTCATGATAGTAGATACGTTTGCACCGAAACTAGGTGGGTTTTACTTCAGGGCAGTCTTAGATGTGGATATGTAGCTTAAGTAAGTTTATTTTCTTTACACATCGTATCTGCGGGCCGCAAGTGCAAGTTTATCGTGAATACTCTAGATTTTATAGCCGATAATAAATCTAGCAAACTGTTGGAGTTAATTAAATTTCATTAAACTTACCGACCGCCGCGGATTGGCTCATATAGAATTATGGCTATAACGATAAAATGTTAATTAATTACTACAGCTTCTTGAAATTTATTATGGCGTAAATAGGTAAAACTGTGTGGGGTCGCCCATTACACATTGTCAATGACATAACAAACCCAATTTCTTAGAGAACGATCCTGTTACCATCCACAGGGAATTGTTCCAATTTCAGGCCTAGAACTGAGAGTTTTTTTATATAAATAACCTAAGCTTTATTCCATACGCGAATCAAATCCTGGATTGAAATAGCAGCAACAATGCCACCACAAAAAATATTGTCAGTTATTGGAGTCATGTTTTATTGTGTTCTTAGGTTTATGGCTTATGATTATTATATTAGCCGGAAAACATACCACATAGTTAGATCACTAGTTCCAGACGTAATTACGCTTATTAATTCATAGACGGATGTTCCTGGCCAGCCCGTATGTATGTAATCCCTTAGTTGCCGGTGGCTTCTTACGACGCCCTGGGGGAGTGGCAAACTAGTCTAATCTGTGACCGGTAACCACTTACAATTAGCATACATTAATATTTGTTCAGTCTTCGATGAAGCTAGGCAGGAAAGTTCACGACACATAATGTGTTAAAACCTGCATTTTGAAATGATGGTACCTAATTATTATAATACGTATGGTTTGATTCAAAAGTGTGAAAAGAAAAAACATAATCTGCAAAATAAGCAAATTAAGCTAACACTTACTTGGGTCTTCTTTCTTAGATCTAATTGTTTTAGATTTTAATAATATCACCTTAATTAGTCTACTCTAAGGACTTCTATTGTACACAAAAGGAAAGAGCATTTATCACCACGCTTATGTAGGTGCATATTGCACCAAAATTGGCAACTCGTTACGGGTCTATAGAAAAACCTACATAGTCATGATTTTGACTACAACTTGAGCCACGTGTAACCTTCTACATAGTAACACTAAAGATAAAACAAAAGCGACGCAGGTTCCAAAAAAAAGAAATACACCTCGAGGACAACATAACGAATTTAGGTAGAAATAAAACTAACGTCCCAACTTTCCGTACATAAGAAATTTAATGAAACAAAGGATTTTCTTTTGTCCAGTGAATTATTATCGAATAAAATACTGGCGACAGGGAAGAAAAGTTACACCCCGTAAAGGGGCCGAGGGATACCGTTGCCGACGGGCGTCACACGAGATTTTATTACACGAAATACAAAGGAGACTTGCCGTCACGACATCCTTGTGGCCATATACAAGCAAAAAAATTGCACTGCTAAGAAAAATGTGAGCGACATAAATCGTAAGAACGTATTTCTCTTAGTTTGTGAGGGAATACCGGTCAGTCTAACAATTCGGATCGTCTTGTCATGTGTGAAATCCAAAACTTACCTATTTAGGGTAAGGGCGCGCGGTAAATAATGATATAATTATACATGTCATTAGCTGAAAGTTGCTTGCAGGTGGCTTTTTAGGGTTCCGTACCCAAAGGGTAAAAGGGGACCCTATTACTAAGACTCGGCTGTCCGTCCGTCTGTCTGTCCGTCTGTCACCAGGCTGTATCTCATGAACCATGATAGTTAGACAGTTGATGTATATCTGTTGCCGCTATAACAACAAATACTAAAAAACAGAATAAAATAAATATTTAAGGGGTCTCCCATACAACAGACATGATTTTTTTGCCGTTTTTATAGATAATGGTACGGAACCTTTCGTGCACGAGTCCGACTCGCACTTGGCCGGTTTATTTAGTATTCTTTCACTTTTTCCAACCAGCATGAGAAGAATTGACAATCAATCAATATTAATACTGAGCATTACAAAACCCCACAAGATTTAGAAAATTCGATCAGAATAATAAAAATCAAATATGCCTGCCTACGATCTTAAAAATTAATCCCTGGAATCCCATTTAGATAAGTTCCTTTTTCACTCAACGGTTTTCTTCCTGTGCCAGTTAAAATGGAAATTACGAGTACATCCATTAAAGCGAGATTTATGGCACAATGATTACCTTTAAAAGGTACTTTACTATGCACTCTGAGAGAACGCGTACGTCGAACCGTTTCAATAGCACATTTATCTATGCCTGGGGGAAATCTGTTCCACATGTAATATGTCAAAGCAAGGATTTCATGCATTGTTTCTGAAGATGGAGCAGATTATTAAATTCTAAACGCATTTGTGTTTATTTGAAAGCTTATAATGACCACGTGTATATCGCAATGTCAGTTCCATGAATAGGTACTTAGGCCTGAACAACAACTCAGGGTGGTTTTAATGTTATAGGTTTTTTTCCTCTTATTTATTTATTTATTTAACTATTTATGTACACACATATATAAACAGACAAGAAGAAAGGAACAGAAAAATACGTACAAAGGTGATGCTTATTTCTAAAGAAATCTCTTCCAGCATAGGTGCGATAGGAGAGTATATTAAAGAGATGTAGACAACGTGTGTAAGAGTAGAAGGGAAAACAAAATACATAAAATCTTAAATAATTTTCCAATCAATCAATCAAACATGATTTTTTTTCTTCTTACTGGGTGCTTATCCTGTTTTTCAGCAATACCTAGCTAGACAGCGAATAAAAAATTATAACTAATTACATTATGGTGGACCTTATCTGAAATAAGGTCCCTCCAATGAATATTTCATTAACCTACTCATGAATCCTACGTTTAAGTGCCGTAGCAGTTTAAAGTGCCCAACAACCCAGCTATTCCCGTGGAATCCTAAAGCTAACCGGTATCGAGTCAGCAGCAGGTTCAGGTGGGTGCCGGTGCCCATTGTACTGACATAATCTCTTAATTGCCTCTTTCGGGAACTAATGGTCAATTGCTAGTCCACATGATGCAGTAGTGCCTCTAATCTTTAAACTGTGCAGTTGGGCAGTGGAATGTGTTTTTACAGCTTCGAAGTTTTTGTTTTGCAGGTTGCATCATTTTGCAGATTTGTCAAAGGGTTGTCGCTGATGAAAGGTTTAGAATAAGTCGCTGAACATATTGATTTGCAAAATTACGTAGAACTACTCCTATTACCTAACTGGGTTTCATAAATGCTGCATCAAACTATACTCTCAAATGCAGAAGCCAGTGAAATCCAAATCGAAGCATGAATGATTCCAAAAATATTTGATCTTATAACATGAAGGTCAACAACTATTCCAAGAATATCCATAACTTTGAATCTCAAAATATCTTTCAGAAAAAGTCTTCTTAGTTCTAAAAGTTTTCCTCATACTTATTCAATATCATGCCACGTAAAATCTCATTAGAAAGAAAAGAAAAAAAAACTATCTATCCAGTATTTACGTGTGAAAGAATGTCAAACTAGTTGGCACAAATCTTAGAGGCGCCGCGGGACTTTCAGTACTTAGAGCTTAAAGTCTAGTGTGCGCCCGAGCGAGTATTAACACGTTCATGTAACTTGTGCGGACGCACTTATGTAAACTTATGTACTACAAACTTGGCTTTATTATGAGAGGTAAATAAACATGAGAGAAAGTTCTGTTGACAGAAAAGGAGTTGTAAGATTTTAGTCATGTGTTGTTACTCTAGATTCTAGTAAAAATAAAGAGGGGTTGTCTGACGTACTCTATCATCAACATTTACTGTTTGGATAGATTGCATTACGGGTATATGCCTTGCTATATAATATGGCTCTCTTTTCTCGACTATGCATATAATTGTAATCATAAGTTTGAGTCAAATTTTTCCCATTATTACTGAACCTATTTTTAAACTGAGCAAAACCTTTATAATGTATGTATTAATAGTCATATTCATATTAGTTTCTGGATTACAATGATTTGAATATCATATTTACAACACTTAGCCTCCTTTTGTCTCTAATCTCACATTGAACCTGTACCTAATTATGCCAAAATTAATTTGGTCAAGATCTAGCCAGACAACTTTAGAATTAAATTCTCTAACACCTGGTGCAAGCTAGCAGCTGGTTACACCCCACCACCATCTAATAATAATAACAAATAGTTCATCTCATAGTTTCAATTCTATTAGCAAGTCTACAGAAACCTGACTCCAAGTAACGTCTTACGCAAATTTAATATCAAACTGTCTGTTGAATTAAGGAGTATTCATATTCAAATTATTTGAAGGCATTCCAGTTAGACGTAGGTGTCCGTTACGACGTTTTAAGATAGCTAAGATCCGAGAGAATACCGGGGCGGGAAATGTAGGCAGGTTCATCGGAGTGTTTCGCTTTGGGGAATTATTGAATGTATGGTAGTCAATGCTTGTGGGAATGTCATTCAAGGCTAATTAAAAGCTTACGTTACCTGATATTTTGTATGCTAAAGTGGCATTTCAATTACAACAGTCTTGAAACTAACATTGTTACAAATCAATTACGAACTGTCGACGTATAAAAAATTCTAAGATTTGCGACATCTACCAACCCGCACTGGGCCGACGTGATGGATCATGAATCGCTCCCTCTCACAGAGAGGAGGCCTGTATCCTCCAGCAGTGGGAACGTTATAGTCTGAATATTAGCCGATTATGTAATTAATTACAAACTCGGTTAATTAAAAACGGCTTTTAAACAATTTCCAAAGAAGAATGAAGGATGATTAATTTAAGTTGTTATGACATTCAATTTTGAAAATATGTTCAAGAGTTAAATATTTGAAAACATTCCAGGCTGACTATGTCAATCGGAATGTCTGCAATAATAGGTCAAGCTGACATTTAATGACGTCTGCCCGTGGGCATCACAAAATTATTGATAATATGAAAGGTTATTAGAACCGGCGTATCATCGAATTTACAAAATGAATTTCATGGACGTGGCTATGGATTGTTGTACCCATTAATTATTACTATGACTTCTTAAGGGTGCCTGCTGTCTAGGTCTGTAATAGCTCTATCGATAGCCGTTGTCGAAGAAGGTACACCTTAAGCTATAAATCAACGTCATGTAATATCTAATCAAAGTAATCATAATCATGTAAGTTGTAAAAGTTCAATGTGGAAATCGTAGTAGTTTTTCCAAGTCCTATCCTCTGAAATATTGTAGGGAAAATAACATAAACATAAGATCACGCCTGTTATCCTCGAAGGTTTAGGCAGATGTGTACCTTTAGTACACCCACATTTCGTCAGTTATGTTTATGGAAAAAAAGCACACACGATTCTTTAAAAAAAAATCATGCATGTGAATGCACTATTGTTTTATAATAACAGAGAAAATAATGAATCCTCTGAATTACTTTGGGTACACATAAGTTAGCAATCAATTAAGTATTAAAATACCCCCACCCTTTATCTCAGTCAAGCTTTTCTTTTTAACTTGCCTTGTTAGCTAGGTAGTATGTATGGGTCAAATCTTGCAAGTTGAATTAAAACCACTTCCTCTTATATTACGGAATTGAAATTTTACATATTGATTTTGTTTCAAAGACAATGCATTTTTGCATAATGCATGACCTGGTTCTACACCCAGGATTGGCTCCAAAAGAGAGAACTCCTTAGCGGTCGACAATAAAGACACGAAATTTTATATACGAAATTAATTATTATAGTCTGTTCTAAAGTCTACTATGACGTCGCTGCTGATCCAGGATTGGCTCCATACGAGAGGTTTCCTCAGCGGTCAACAGCACAGGCATGAAAGGCATGCATTCGAATATGATAGCCCGTTCAAAAGTATGGCGTGACTTCGATAGTGCGACTCGGTTGGATTCACATCATGACTTGTGTAAAGGCGTGTTTGAGTTCGTTGGATTTGTTTTAACAAGTATCATTCAAGTGAAGGGGATAGATAGAACATATATTTAAACAAATTCTAATGCTAAAAAGTACAAAATAAAATTTAAGTAAAAACCTTTTTTTATAAACAAGCTTTTAATGTAGGTACAAAATATAACTCACGTAAACATAGAACTTTCATATTTTCTTAAAAGCTTTAGTCTAATCTTAAAGTGTAAGAAGAACGTTCACCCCTCAAGCTTTTCAGAAAATATTAAAGTTTTATGTTTATGATCGTTGAGTTCCTTAACTCCTGACTTCCTGAGTCGAGCTGCACGATTACTGACAAATGCGTGCATTGACTAGACAGGTCCACTCAATCTGTGTGGTTTTCCTCAAAAGACCATTTCAGACACAAATCTACATGGTCTTCACATGATCTGACCAAGATTATGTCTGGACTTTAAAAGAGACTGTGACCTCTGAGTTTGTTTTGATCTTTCTTCACAGAGTAGTCAGATAGGAAATGCCGACCTCATCTAGTTTAAAACATATGATTGACGTGTAAAAGTGTTTGTACAAACCTACTTATTGAAATAAAATCATTTATCATTTATGTAAGTTATATTTTGTACTTTTGAGTTCATTAAAAACTTGTTTTTAAAAAGGTTTTTACTTAAATTTTATTTTTCAAATCAAAAGCTCATCATTCTGCGCTCGATAGCCGCCCGGGCAGACAGTTCGCTTTTGTGAGCGTTAATCGAGCGAACAAGATCAGTTTTAGTTATTAAGTACTAACATAGGCTAAGTAAGATTGTTACTAACACAATGGTCTTCATTTGTAGTCTGAACAAATAAATGAATATTATTATTGTTACGTATGCAAGAATAGCATTCCATTTTATCCCTTACGAGATGTTTTTCAAGACTTTAGCACCAAGCGAAAAACACGTGTTAATAATAAAATAATATATCCAAGTCAAATCTTCTTATCTCGAATTGAAAATCATTGGTTGCGTTGAATCCCAGTCGATCCTATGCAAGGGGATGCCGGGATCCGATTTTAACTAAATTGAGTTTTATAAGATGTCTACCTTTAGTCGGAATAGTACCTTATAATATTTGGTCTACATTCTATGATATTGGGTCTACATTCTATTATACTGGGTTTTTTTTTGGAACGAAGTTCATTGACGCGATTTGCGGAAAGAGTTGACTGGTAGAAAACGTAACGTAGCGAGAAAGCGTTACGCCACCTCCATGCGATTTTAGAGAGATAGTTTTTATGGTTTTCGAGGGTGCTAAAGCCGATAGTGAGGTCAAGAAGAAAATCCAAGATGGCGGCTGCTAAATTAAAAAAAAAAACATCTTTGTTGTGTTTTCTTTGGTTTTCGAAAGTGCTAAAGCCGATAGTGAGGTCAAAATGAAAATCCAACTTTATGAGATCTTCTAAAAACTTATACTAGATGTGTCTGTATTAAAACGCGTATTAATACTTATTATATACGAGTGTGTGTGCGTGCATGTATCGCGCAAGGAACTTCGTTCCGGACGGGGGTCACCCGGCCGCAAATTTTATTTTGATATTGCAAAGCCTTTTTTGACCTAAAATATAAATTAAGCTTTTGATATAATCATAGTAGATGACGTGATCCTAACTCTTAAACTAACTAGACTATAGTAAAACTCATTCTTACAAAAGATTACAGTGTTACCGGACCGTGTTTTTAGAGCAGGTAGCGTGGCGACTTATTTCTAGCGACACAGGCTTTCATGTTTTAAGGAAATCAAGGATAGACCCAAGTTGTCGACGGTATTTTCAAAATAATTAGGTCCCTCATCATAAAACGTAAGTACTTACACGTAGTTTCTAATGAACTATCTTATAACACACCTATCTCTGACATCAAGCAGCATCGTTGTGTTTATTTTGAAAGATAAGCCCATATTTATAACTCTAACTTACTTCCAGACAACTAATAGTTATCAGCATATGCCTATCATTCAATCTACACAAGATAATCCTGGCTTAATAAGCTAGCAAATAACGCAAATTACCTACTGGGCCAGTATTGCTCGGCAATAACATTAATTGATTTCCATTCGATGCACCTGATGCCTCTGCGCTTAATTACTCTGTGTTTATTGTTAATAGATCTGTTATTATATAAATTGAGGGTAACTTGCTAAACTTGCTACTTGTTTCGCAACTGATGATAAGAGACTTAATAAGGCAGAATATCTTGAAATCTGTTTTACGATGGTACGCATATACCAAAGTCGATTCGAGAAACAAAATGGCTGAAAATCGTAAAGCTGGTGTTACTGTTGAAACTTCGACCAACGCAACGTCCAGAATCAAGGTAAACAGAAATCGAGTTTAGAAAACAAACACTTAAATAGCCAATTTGTTAAAAGGCTTATTTAGTACCAAAACTTAAAAAAAAATTACCAACTCGACCATGAAAACTTGTAAGTACTTAAGTTTCAAAAGTTGAAGTTTCAAGCCTTCTACATTTATAATTGAAAAGGGCCATTAGCTTCGTCTCTTGTTATTAAAAATTAGAACTAATTGCAGGTGTATTTAATTAAAACTTAAAACGCCAACTATCAGTGGTTCATCAAACATTCAGTTTTAACTGATGTTAATGACCGTTTTGTGAGCACGTCTAGTTAACTAAGCTTAATTAAGTGAGCCTGTGCCCTAACGGCTCATTGTGGTGGCTCCCATAGCATCCTCGAATAACTACTTAATGAAATATATGTATAGCCCTTATGCTGTACACACTGCTGGCTGTAATGACAAATATGTATATACGAGTACATGACGGAGAAGGTACGTCTCTCTCGTTATTATCAGCTATATTTGAACTGCTGTGGGCGTACTATGGGTAGTGTTAGATATTGCGCAATAGAAAAACCATTTGCATTTCAAATCAAATTATAATTTATGAACAAATTAATCACACTAGCGTATCACACACTGTAGGTACACGACACAACTATACGGAACGCGTGACAGTTTCTAAACGTGTTCACTGCTTAGCCGCCACCGTTAACAACAAACTCTGCTATAACTCTGGTCAAGCGTTATGTTATAGACTCTGTCGAGCGCCACCTGGTGGCGCTGGTGTCCCGATTACTCATAGGCAAACGATTGATTTAACGTATTTCCGACATACATATATATTAATTTTTGGGAAATACTTAACTGCGTTAACTTTATTTTCTGGTTAGGATTATTTATTTAGTGTACTAATTGGACGAAAAAAACTACATTACTGAAACTTCCAGGTCTTTTTTTTTTTTTTTTTTTTTTTTTTGGTTGGGAAATCATCAAATGACGTCTCCCGCTCTGGGCGGAGCGGAAGGGCGTGTCAGACTCTTACTGACTAAAACCCACCCGTGTTCCTTCAGTTGCCTGTGCGCCAGGGCCACGGTAACTCTTTCGAACAATCCGCGACCCCGGCAGGCATCGGTCCTATCGGACCCCGTCAATGGTGCTGACATCTCTTTGAGGCGCGCGTGGAACACGACGCGCCGTCGACCCGGGCCTGGTCCTTACCGGACGGCGAGCTGCCCATTGCTCGCCGTCCGCAAGCCCGCGCCTACGGTGGCCGGGAGTCGGCAATCGACTCCCGACGCCCAGGGTGTCTCCTCCTCCTGCGGCGGCTAGGGGCGCGAGGGCGTAGAGATTGCCTCTCCCTCTCGCGCTCCGCCTCCTCCTTCGCGAGCATTACTGCTTCGCAGAAGGAGGTGACGGCTTCCCATTCCCTCTCGCTCCGTACCATGGCCTGAACCAGGGCCGGACGCGAGAGATCGCCGCCGCCGATCGCCGCCACGAGGACACGGCGGTGCTCCGCCCAAGCCGGGCAGACCTCCACCGTATGCTCCACCGTGTCCTCCGGTCGATCCACACAATGGTAACACCCGGGCGTTTCCTCCCGCCTTATTCGAAACAGGAACCTCCCGAAACAGCCATGTCCGGTGAGGACCTGCGTCAGGCGGAAGGTGAGGACGCCGTGGCGCCTCTCAAGCCACTCCTCAAAGAGGGGTCTTACCGCCGCAATTGTGGCGTGCCCTGCGCTGGGTTGCGACAGTCGCACTCTCCATGCCGCCATGAGATCCCGCCGGAGCTCTGTCCGCTGTGCCGCGATTACTCGCGGCAGCGGAGTTACGCCCCGGCGTTTCGCCTCCTCGCGCCACTCCCGAACGTGCGCGAGGACCTTTGCCTCCAGATCCCATGGCGGTAATCCGGCAAGGAGGCTCGCCGCCTCGCAGGAGACCGTGCGGTATCCCCGTACCATCCGGATGGCCATGACCCTTTGGGACGCGTTCAACCGGCGAGCTGGCCGGAGCCTCAATGAACGCGCCCACACCGGTGCCCCGTAAAGGGCCATAGACCGCACGACCCCCGCGTAGAGCCTCCGGCAGGAGGCGTTTGGCCCCCCCAGGTTGGGCAAGAGCCGCTTCAAAGCAGCCCCGGCCCGCTGCAGTCTGGGAGCCAAACGTCGGAAATGCTCCACGAAGTTCCACCGGCTGTCGAGGACGAGTCCCAGGTACCTCATCGTCGACTCGACGCCGATGTGAACCCCTCCTACCGTTATTTCGGAACCCGACAGTGGCGCGTTCCGAGGACCATGAAAACACATGGCCTCGGACTTGTGCAAGGCCACCTCGAGTCCCAATTGCCGGATCCTCTCGACGACTGTCGCAACCCCGCGTGTCATCAGTTCGGCCGCCGCCTGGTGCGACCTCCCCTGCGCCAGGACCAGCGTGTCGTCAGCGTAGCACACCACGCTGACGCCACTAGGGAGGTCGGCGCGCAGCACCCAGTCGTACCCGATGTCCCACAGATGCGGCCCCAAGACCGATCCCTGTGGGACACCGCACGACATCTCTCGCCGGTTCCATTCTCCCTGGTGACCGGGGTAGATAATTGCTCTATCCGCCAAATAGGCCTCGACTACACGACAGAGATAGGTCGGCATCCGGTGATACCGGAATGCCTCCCGGATGCAACTCCAGGGCAGGGTATTGAAGGCATTGGCGATGTCTAGAGACACCGCCAAGACGACCCCACCCCGGGCCACAGCATCTCCCGTCGTGAGGGCTCGCACGCGCATGATGGCATCCACCGTGGAGCGCCCCCTGCGGAAACCAAACTGGCTCTCCGCCAAATCCGGCCCCACCCGCACCAGCTGCCCGACGAGGCGGTCTGCAATGACTCTTTCAAAGAGCTTGCCCACCTCGTCGAGCAGCACGATGGGCCGGTAAGCGGACGGAGAGTCCGCCGGGCGCCCCGGTTTCTTAATGAGGACCAGTTTCCCCGTCTTCCAACGAAGTGGGAACTGGCCCTCCTCCAAGCATGCGCTTAGGAGCCCTCTTAGTCGAGGCCCGAGAGCCTCCAAGGCCAGGACCCAGGCTTTTCCAGGTAAGCCGTCGGGTCCTGGGGCGGTATTCTTGGCACTCAGCCTACGTACCGCCACTCTCAACTCTACCTCGGTCACCTCAGGAGCAACGTCGTCATCGTCGGGTCTGTGGTCCGCAGTTGGCACCGCAGGAGGCGGAGCCATGGGCGGGGGAGTATGCTCCCCCCGCGAAGGGAACAGAGCGCTCACCACGCCCTCCACGAGCTGGGGCCGGAGACTCTGCGTCAGCGGGGGAGCCCATGGGCGGAGTTTCTCCCGCACCACCTTATATGGGCGCCCCCACGGGTCCCTGTTCAGAGTCCCCAGCGACTCCTCACGGGCCAGTCCCGTGGTCCGCAGGATCTCCGCTCGGAGGGCGATCTTCGCCACTCTGTAACCCTCGTACAGCTCCGCCTGAATGGCTTCCGTATCCGGAGGGCGGATACGGAGCCTGCGGTGCCTGGTGTACAGGCGCCGCGCGGCAACGCACGCCTCGCGCAGAGACGTTAGTTCCGGCGACCACCAGTACACCTGGCGCCAGGCACGTCCGGGCTGGACCCGGGGCATTGCCACGTCACAAATCTCGGACATGGCCTCCCGGAACCACTCCGCCTCGACGTTGATGTCTGCAGGCCTGTCCGGTGGTGACACCCAGGCCTGCACGATCGAGGCTTCCAGGAGGAGCTCCCGGTCCAGCTTCTTCAGCGCCCACCGCGGACCACTCGGGGCCTGTCGGACCAGCGCGCTCGAGGTCTGGGCGGAGACGTCAAACCGGATGTACCGGTGGTCGGAGTACGTCTCCACCCCCTCCATGACGCGCCAGTCAATGACACGCGGTGACAGAGCGGGGCTGGCGAACGAGATGTCCACCACTGACTCGCCCCGCATCCGCACACACGTGGGGACAGAACCCCGGTTTAGGACGACCAGGCCTGTCTCCAGAGCCCAGTCCTCCACCATCCCGCCCCGTGTATCCGTGTACCGAGAACCCCAAGCCGTGCTCTTGGCATTGAAGTCCCCGAGTACGATCACAGGGAGGGTACGGTACCCGACGACGACGACTTTCAACTCCGCAAGGGAGTTGTGGAACTCGGCGAGAGTTCGGTTCGGGGAGAAGTATACCCCTACCACGACAATCTCCCCGAACCGTGCTGCCACGCAACCCCGTCCCCTCTTGACTGCCTCAAGCGACGGGGTACCGGCGGCGGCCGACGAAATGAGGGTCACTGAGCCGCTCAGGTCCTCCACCCAGTCATCCCTGGGCGGGACAAAGTACGGCTCAGCGACCACGGCGATGTTGATCGACCACTGCGCCATGCTCTGGAGTAAGAGATCCTGAGCGGCGGCGCAGTGGTTGATATTCGCCTGGAGGAGGCGTAATGGGGCCATTATTGGCACTCCATGTCAGCCCCCTCCCGAGCCCCCTGTGAGGGCCCTGCCGCGATGTTTGCGGCAGCTACGATGGCGGGTGCGGCAGCGGCGGCGGCAGTGGCGGCGGGTGCGGCGGTGACGGCAGTGGCGGAGGGCTTGCCCCTGCCCCTGGCTTTGGCGGGTGGAGCGCAGGCCTTACTCCCAGCCCGGTGATCGGCCGGCTTGCCAGCTGCCGCACATAAAAAGCAGTGCGGCGTGGCGTTGCACGAGCCGGCCTTGTGACCGGGCTGACCGCAGCGGAAGCAATGATCGCTGCGGTCCACCTCCGAGGTGCATTGCACTCCCACGTGGTTGCCCACTTGGCAGCGGAAGCACCTCAGAGGTCTGGGTTCCAGCAGTTTCACCTGCGCGGAAACCCAGCCCACCAGGAGCCTTTGGCCCTCCCCGGCGACTTTCCTGGCCGCCGCCACGGGGCAGCTCACCGTAACGGCTCGCAGCCCCTTGTGGTCAGGACGGATGGAGCCCGCTCTCACCTGTTCGGCAGAGCAACCCCCAGTCCTGACGACGGCGGCCACCACTTCAGCCTCCGTCACACAGTCGTCCAGGCCCAGAATGCGCATGTCGATGCACTTGGTGGGCCTGGACACTCGGGCCTCGTCCGCATTTAGGGACGCCCTGAGCCTTTCGGCCAGAGCGTCAGCGGTCGGGCCGCTCGCCGCACCGGGCACCTCTAGCATCCGGGCCCCGGTCGCAGTGACCCTTACCCGGATGCCATTGGTGACGCCCAGCTCCTGCAGGTTCACCGCCGCCCTCGCCTTCGTGAGCACGTTGCGGTAGGACACGCCCTTCTTCTCCGCTTCCGGCTGTAGCGTGATCACTACAGCTGCGGACTTCGGGGCGCGGAGCCTAGCCGCGACGCTTCGCTCTTTGCGCCGCTGCCGCCTCTCTTTCCTTTTGGCCGCCCTTGAGATCTTACCCGCCTTCCTCTTCTCTCCGGCCACTTGCCATTCGGCGTCGGCCGGAGGAGCATTAGGAGGCGGGGGGGGCGGCCGTCTCGCCGCCGGGGCTGGGGCCCTCGCCGCCTGCGTAGCCACCCCACCCTTCTTGGGCTTGGGCGGTGCCGACTTAGCCGGGGGCGGCCCCGCGGGTTTCGGCACGGGCCCGCCTTTAGACCGCCCTGCCGTTCCTGGCTTGGCCGCAGCGGCGGCAAACGACACCTGCCGGCTCGCCGCTAGCGGGGGGCGCAGGATAACGGCCTCCAGAGCGGAAAATCGGCTCTGGAAGGCAGCCAGCTCCCGCCGCACCAGGGCCAAAACCCGGTCCTCCGCAGGCACCGGCACCGGCCGGTCTTTCCCATGCTGCGCGCCCTCCTGTGGAACTTCCCGGTGGCCGGCTACTCGGAGGCCGGCCAGGTCCGCTCGGAGCTCCTCGTTCTCCTTTCGGAGGAGCTCCATAGTGGCTGTCAAGCGAGTAATCTCCGCCCGCATCTCGGCCATCCCGTCCGATTGAGGCCCGAATTTGATGGCCTTCACTGCCTCCATAATGGAAGCCGCGGCAGCGGGTATGGCCTTGTCTTTAGAGGACTGAATCCTCTTCAAGGCCACACCCTTTAGCGCAGCTACCACGGCCGCCTCCACCCTGGCCAGTCGCTCTGACTTCGAGCCGCCAGCGGCGTCCGGCTCACCGCCTGACGACTCGGACAGTTCCGCCCTGCGACTGGCCCCTCCAGGGTCGTACCCCTCCTTGGCGAGCCTCTCGACTGGCTGGGCCGGCTCAGCTGGGCTGACTCGGCTCGGCTCGCTATCCTCCTCGGTGGAGCGCCCTTTGCCGGTACTTCGCTCTTGTACTCCACCTCGCCGAGTAACTTTTCTGCGGGTTACGCCCTTCCCGCCATCAGAGGACGACCCCTGGCCATCCCCTGGTTTGGGGCGCTTCTGGAAGAGCCTTCGGCTCTTCTCGGCATCTCCCACCACTACGCGCTCCGGGCTCTTGAAAGAACCCTTCGCGCCAGATGCAGCGTCGGACTCCGACCCCGCATCGCTCCCCTCCTCTCCACTACTTCTTTCTGTTGGTTTTGTTTTTTTTGAAATTTTATCCATACTTAATCCCACGAGTATGGGGGATATAAAATGTCATTCCCAGGTTCACCCCCTGTCCCTAGGTAAGTGTACATTTTTAACCCAACCAGAGGGTCCACTGGTACTCTGGCTGGGGGTGCGCTAGCGACTGATGCGCCACCTACAACTGGAAAGTTGTAGATGACACTACTCCTCAGCCATTCATACCCTCGCCGCGCACCAGAACTTGATATTAGAGGAATTTTTTATAGAGGTTATCTTCCTCGCGGTCCGGGCGGTTAAGCCAAGACCCTCGACCCCCGTCAAAAGTCAGAGACATGACGTTGACGATCTTCGGGGCTACGAGACTAACGGTGGCAGAAGGAGCAGACTCCTTACTGCCTGCAGGGTTAGTGCACACCGAGCCCGCTCTTACTCCGCCGCTGTGCGTCTCTGCTGAACAGAGAGACACACGTTGGAGCGTTCCTCCGACAGGATATTAGCGTACGGGCAACAAGACCCCTTAGGCACAGAGTACCTAATGGAGAGTTATTGCCCGCACCCCAGGGTGCACCGTCCCGGAGACTGGCCTTTCCCCCAGACGCATCCAAGGGAAACTCCAGCCCACGGACACACGGGGAGGTTTCCTGTCCTAGCACCCCAAACTTACAGGTCTAGAAAGGAATTACAGATGTAAGATGCCCCTTAGCTGGCTCTGGACCTAGATCATCTCTTTCAGTAAAATAAATTTATAAACTCATTTCATCCTTATCTTAAGCATTTATAATGATCATAGGTACGATATCTTATAATTCGCGGCAAAAATTTATAAATAAAGTCACGCCTGCTTCAATGGCGGCTGGCAGAAACTACAAAACGCCACCTGCTACGATCCTTACTATCCATCCGTACTACTCCTACGAGAAAAATACTCTCAATTTAATGCAGAAATCAAGATAAAACGATCCTTAAAGAAACTCCAAAATAGAAAATTGCCAATACAATCCCCAAAATGCCACAACGTATGCAAAATTATTTCCAAACTTTTATGTATGCAAACGTGTGGCTAAACTCTTGGCAGAGGGGTGAATAAAAATCTAATCGACGAAGCCAATATTAAGTTTAGTTCCAAAATCTAATTGATTTTATTGCCCGATCCCTTGTGAAAATTTGCATGAGGGGAATAATATTATATTTGCGAACGAATTCTGATAGATGGAATAACGATATCAAAATTAGGGATGTGTGAATAAAATAAATTGGAATATGGTAAGTGTCAATAAGCCTATAAGATTGTAGACTTTTATAGGTACACACATAAAAGTGTTCGTCGGTGTTCATAGTTAGGTAGACTGAAAAGCTGACGATTTAACAGAGGCAAAGAAAAATCAATTAAGTAGTTACTGTGTTCATTATTGGACGGTATCCAATAATAATAACCCAAATAGGTGAACGGTTTTCTTAATTTGGTGTGTATCTTAGCAAACATTAAATTAAATTATATTCCTTAAAACTTGTTACACAGTTTCTCCCAGTCTGAGGGTTTGTGCGAGTGAAAGACTGCTGATGTACGTGTGATGGTAAAAGAGCTGTTAAACCTCCACGCCCGTGTGTACCACATAGTACTTGTTTTACTGTTATTAAATTTTCGCGATAACGTTGTCGGCTCGCTGGCCTATTAAAGAAGAATTGTTGGCAGTCGGGTGAATTTATTTCCAGGTGTTTATAGACTAAGGATCCCTGAAGATTGCTTTTAATTAAATTTAAATGTAGGCCTATTGTTCCGTGCCTTGATAAGGCAGGTTTTTAGTTGAGTTTTGAGGGAAGACTCGGGTCGTAAGTAATACATATGAGTTTGTTCGTGTGAGTTTTCTCTTTGTGCAAGAAGGTGAATGTGTGCGTTCAGAGGTTTTGTTATGTAGTACTTGGTTAGTCAAGTGGTACTTACGGGGAGTTATGGTTAAAGGTGTAAAGTTAATTACTGGTTTATTTATGCTGTTACTTTGGAAATAAACCTTTGAAATATATATAACGAAGTTTAAGATAAGTAGGTTAAGCATACATAATACACACATGTATGTCTAAAATGGAACATAAGCTCAAATAAATAAAAGGCATTCGTTGGTGTATTAGCTTACAACTTTATTGACCATTACTTAAAATACCTAATTGAGAGCAATTTTCACACAAATCAGTTTCAGTAACGAGACATCGGTAAATTAAGAATAATTACGGCTTTATTCAGTTCTGTTTATTATTAAATCTAGCAACACCGCTGGGAATTCAAGTATACTACAAAATAGGGTGAGGAATAAATTCTAGATAAAATTTGGCTAGACACTGCGACAGGTGAACGCGATTTTAGATTCGACGTGCACTCGAGGGAATTTGCGAGATTGTGATATTTATAGCGAATATATAAAACCATTGCTATGGAGATTTATACTTGCTTAGAATATAACTAAGTTAATATTTGTAAGATTTAACTGTAAGACTGAGTAACTATATCTATCTATTATATAAAATCTCGTGTCACAGTGTTTGTTATCGAACTCCTCCGAAACGACTTGACCGATTTTTATGAAATGTGTGTATATTTGGTAGGTCTGAGAATAGGTCGTAAAGTATATTTCATACCGCTGCACGTGAAACTGCGAAGCGCAGCTAGTGGGTAGATAGAAATACCTACTTCGAAGTTGTCATTTCTGCTTATCTTCATGAAAAACAAGCGTGATAGTATTGTAGCGGTATCTACATCGCCACATGCGAGCTACACGTCACAATGACGTCACGCAAAATCCTGCATCGCGCAAGCAGAGCTTAACGCGCAACTAGCATAATACAACGTCCCAACATCAAACGTCGGGCAGTTGCCCACCAGACACGACACCCGTCTGGTCGGAGGATCCTCCCTTTTCTATAGAGTATGAGTGAACTTTACACCCTGTTCCTCATACCTCTATAGTATCACATATACCTAAGTGATGTATTTTAAAATTGGATTATCCATTTAATTCAAAATACCCCATCTACGATACAAAGTTATGTCAGCCTATACACATAAACCACAATTGTCAAGTATAAATGGCGTCCAATCAAATTAATAGCTCTCCAAGCGATGTTATTGCATTTCATTTAGCTAAAGCTGAAACGTAACATCTGAGCCTGTTATATTACTACTTAACATAAACAACAAATGTTATATTAATCTCAGTTGTTTTCATAAGTATTCAAGAATATGAAGGAGTTGTTTGAAAGCATTTCGGCTTGATGGGTTTCGTTTGAGATTTTCGAGAGTCATTCATTTAATTGTTTCTGAATTTGTATGTCTTTGTTTCAAAAGGTATTTATCATGATAAGTACCGTTGCCTGTATTTATTGCGAAGAGAAATAATACTTGAATTTTTTTTTTTTAAATACCCCCGGTTCATACTAAATATATTCTCAAACTCAAAATCAAAGCATTTATTTCAATTAAACCATTTACAGGCACTTTTGAATTGTCAAAGAGTCGGTCCGTTAGTCAGAAAGTTGAAGCTACACTTGGGAGCAAATAAATCGAGCCACTACCTTTTTTCACGTAAAATGGTAAATATTTTTGGTAATATGGAACGTATCAATTCGAACTATATATCGCCTAAAAGTTTAGTTAATAACCTTTACAATGAGGGTAAATTATTGAATAATAACCTTATTGAATGATAAATTATTGGCTCTGCAAGAAAAATGGTAATTTTGATAGAAAATTTAGTAGGGCTAAAACAGTCCATAAAAACAATAAAAAACAAAATTATTGCAAAAAAAATATTCTTAATAACTGGTATTACCCCCCCGGGCCCTGATACATTCTTGTAGCCTATTAGTCATCGATCTGATCAGCGTTACGATGACATATTGTGGTATGTTCTCCCACTCTTCAAGCACAGCGACTTTAAGCTCGGGAATGGATGAAACAGCGGGAACCCTGGCTCGGACTCTCCGTTTTAGCTCGTCCCATAGGTGTTCGATCGGGTTCAAATCGGGACTTCGTGCTGGCCATACCATTTGTTGAATCCCGATCGCAGACAAGTATTCCGTAACGATCTGCGCGGTATGAGGTCTCGCATTGTCATGCATAAACAAGAAATTTTCTCCGACAAAACCAGCATACGGCATTACGTGGTTTTCAAGAATGTCAGTTATGTATCGGTCAGCTGTTAATCCACGTCTACCACTGCCATCGTTGGCGGGGTCGACGAAGACAAGTTCCGTTTTTCCGTCTAGAGAAATTCCTCCCCACACCATACAAGAACCACCACCAAAACTCACCGTTTCTCGAATGCAACATTGGGCAAATCTTTCACCAGGACGTCTATACACTCGGTTTCTCCCGTCATTGCTAAAAAGACAGATTCTTGACTCGTCAGAAAACAAAACTGACCTCCAGTCTTCTAACGTCCAATTAATGTGTTCTCGAGCAAACTCCATGCGAGATTGGCGATGAGCTACAGTCAATTTTGGGCCAGTTGCTGGTTTGTGTGATGTTAAATTTCGTTCTTTTAGTCTTCGTCTCACTGTCCACCTACTGATTGCGACTCCTCGAACGTCACGTAACGCTTGCTGTAGCTGAACAGCATTAAGTCCACGGTCGCGCAACGAATTGGTTGCAATAAAGCGGTCGTCACGTTCTGTTGTTGCCCGTGGTCGGCCAGTTCCAGGTCGCCGAACAAAAGCACCAGTCTCCAGATACCTGCGGTATACCCGCTGTACCTTTGAACGACTCAAATGAAGTCTGCGTGCCACTTCACGTTGTCCGTGTCCAACCTCAAGTAAAGCTACAACTTGGGCAGCTTCCGTCGGTGTAGTATCCATTTTATCAGGTTATTTTGATTACACAGACACAGATAAAGACAACAATAACAAGTAATATGGGTATGATTAACAAAAACCTCAAATTTAATCTTTTCTTAACAGAGTACAATAAAAATGTCATAAGCAAATTAAATGCGATAATTTTATTCTACCCTTTAAACTTTAATAAAAATGAAATTTTGACAACTAACTACCCTCATTGTAAAGGTTATTAAATACCCTTTTAGGCGATATATGTTTCGAATCGATGCGTTCCTTAATACCAAAAATAATTACCATAATGCGTGAAAAAGGAAGTGGCTCGATTTATTTGCTCCCAAGTGTAGTTAGTTGCCCATTCCAAAACGTAGATCTCATCACCTCAAACGTAGATCGTAGATATTGCTTCTCCGCTGACTTTCCAGGGCCGATGTGCTGTGTAGGTATGTTTTCACCGTACCTTCATCTTTTCTTTGCTTGCATTCCCTTAGAAATAATAAATAGATTTTAGATCTTGGGTAGGTGATGCAGTTGATCACAATCTTGGTAAATACAACAACTATAGTTACCTACTTAACATTATTTATATGTATTACATTCAGCAAACTTAATTTGATGACAGTTGTATATTCCAAATTATAATTTTGCTTTGTACGAAAACCATTCTGTTACTAACCATATATGCTTCGTTATCATAATATTTTACATTTAACAGACCAATATTTGTGGTGATCTGGTACACAGTCCTAAGTTTTGATTTGATTTTACGTTTGCAATGTAGTCGATAATTAATAAGTAGGTATGTTTGATAACGGAATAGACTTAGTTATTTTGTGTGATATTTGGTGACTTAATTACTGATGGCATGCAGAATTGCTAATGTTAAACGACATGTCCCTTTGGAAAACAAAATGGCTAAGCAATTTTTTTCTTTGTGAACGGTCCGAATCAGTACCTTATCCTACAAGCATGAATTAGGAGGTTTATAACTTAGAGGTTTTACTTCCATAGCCAGAACCCTGATACTAAGACTAGGGTGTCTCTGTCAGGATTCTATTTTATACAGTCTCACTTTTACTTTCGGTAGCTACCTATCTGATTTCTAAGACTAAAAAGGAAAGACATGAGGATCGTGTTATGGATAGCATAATATTCTGAAAACGTAATGTTTTAGGATGTAGTAGTATCGGCACAATATAAATTGCTGAAACGGCTAGCTTCGCCCCGTATGCATGCAGAACTTGCACTTGAAGATAAGCGGCTTACTCTGTGATTGTAGTTACTAGGTCAACAATATTAACATATTAATGTTTAACTCACTTTGCACCCTGTTTACCCCCGGGAGGGAAAATGCGTGAAACTCTATGTTGGTTTTACGTAAGGGTGAGTCCACATTGATGGAAACGCACTAAATGCTCTCGCAGATATCCATCTGTATCGCAGATTTCTTCGATGTCGGTTTGACTACATCAATGATGAAATTCGTACTCCAGACAAGTGAATTCTCCTATTTTAATGCTCAATTATTTAGAGTACCGGCCTGTATTTTGGTCACTGCGTGACAAAAATACACGCGTTTTTCATCCACATCCAGGGAATAACTACTTACTACCTATTATAAAAATTTATTACAAAAATAAAAATACCGACTTCGAAAAAAGCACTACAAAGTGAAAAATTACTTTAATTTCGGAAGTCAGTGTCTTTCGTATTTTCGTTTTTTGTCACCGATTTCCGAAATAAAAGACTTCAAGAACACAAATAAACAGTAGCGGACCTAATCCCATAGGCATTTTTTCAGAGATAAAGTGGTACATGCAATTTGGAAAATTCAATAAATAATAAAACAAATCTTTTTCTCTTTCACCTTATCGGCAAATTTACGTACTTACATAGGTACGGACGGAGCAATCAGACTGTTGTGGCAGTTATTTTATATGAGTCTCAGATTGTATGCCAGACTGCTTAAAAACTGAAACTGATCATATTGTTTGTTTTTATTTTGTGCAGTTGGGTTTTTTTATATTGTTAATCTGTTTTTTCCTGTATTCTGTTTGTGGAATCGGTTAAAGATTTATATCTTCTTTGATGAATTCAACGATAAAACATAATAATACAACTAAAACTTACTGTACCGCTCGTTAGTCACAATATTGTGGCAACAAAGATACATTTTTCATTCATAACCAAAAATTGAGAGTAACATAACTTTACGCCTATATTCCTCCTAGTCTTATTAGGCAGAGGTTGTTATCTACTCGTAGTACATTCACATTTAGTCAATTATGTTTAAATAAAATGTAATAGGGGGCGAGCCGGGCACTAGCCTCTGTCCGGGCTGCTCTATTGAGTAATTACTGATGGGAAAACCCAATGACACTTTGCCCGACCTGGGACTCAACCCCAGGACCTCATGCTTAGCAGTAGTGCTAGCGATCACAGGACCAACGAGGCAGTATTTGTTTTTCTTCTTTCTTTCATTCTGATTTCTACGCATCCTTGGTACAAATTTCTGATGTCCTTATAATTTCACATGCAAACACTTTATGTGGGATGCCTCTAGACACACACACACACACACACACAGAGATCAGCTAAAATCCATAATGACAAATAAATATTTATTGATTATGTTCTATGGTTTTAAACCCGCATTCAAATCCGTCAAGTAGTTTTGCAAATAGGTGTACTGTAAGATATAACGGGTACAGGGTGGATGGGTGCAAATAACAAGACGAGAAGAAGTTAAATGAAACACACGATATATTCTTGAAACACTGTATAACGGCTTATTCACTGTATACTGAGCTACGTCAATGAACTACGACTGCTGAGGAAAAACTGATTTGGAACTATACTGTTATAAATAAAGTACATAATCAAATACACATTTAAATACACACACTATAATACAATCGATTCAGATCACCCTCCGTTACTACTAGTAAGACTGAAGAACACAAGAAAAACACACTGCCTGTAGCCGCATTTTTTTTGTGTTTGGCTTCTCGCTGGTCAACCTAGGAGGTTGTCGGCTGCTTAACCGGACATGCCTGTAGTTGCCCTAATAAATTAAGCCAGGGCTTAAAAAAACTTACAAACCAGACGACAATGCGCTAAGGGGTACGGGCCTCGGCTTAGGGAGCTAGCGCTGCTGGGAGAGTGGCTGCCTTAAGAGGGCGCAGCAAGACAGAAAAAAATCAAGTTTCACCCGCGCCTCTTTGCCTACCCCTCTCATCAAACACGACAAAAACAAAACATAATCCATTCCCGCCAGCAGAAACTTTTCGCCCGGCGTATATTTAGGCATTTGAATTTGAATCTTGTGTGTAGTGTGTATACGCAAAATAATCAGATGAAACTGTTTTATTCAATTTACCCATGTGTACAATTAGGTATATTATTAAATATTATTGTATGTCCGTGAATCTGTTACCGATGCTGGTGGGATGTTAGATTGGAGATTAGACTGACTTAAATGAAATAAAGACTAAATGTTACTTCAAGATACGGCCTATAAATTTTCGATTCCGAATTGAAAGACAAACCTAACGTTGTAGTTGAAAAAATATTGTTCCATACATTATGTAACATAACTACAATTGAACAATTTTCAGATACTTTCCTGTACCTATTCCTGTACCTTGCTTCTTGTCAAATTTCATGATTCTAGGTCAACGACATGTATCTTATGGGTTTTAATTTATTTGCGAGTGTCAAGATATGCGAAATAAATGGCAATTTATGCCAAGATACTAAGTCAACGTCTTAGAAGCTCGTTTTTTTTACAACTCCAAAGGACCGTTTATCTAAGTATTTGATATAAATTTCAACTTGATACCCCCACGCATTCCTGAGATAAGCGGTCAGATAGATGGATAACAAAGTGATCCCATAAGGGTTTCGATTTTTCCTTTTGAGGTACCGAACTCTAAAAAGCAAATCAAATCAAATCAAATCAAATCAAATCATTTATTTGCCAATAATGTAGGTGTACAGATATGATGGTAATAATATTTTACTAGCAGTCCCGATACATTTTGCCTTACGGCATGCAAAATTATTTTTAAAACACACAACAATACTTTTCAAATAAGGCACAATGTCAATAGATTAATTTCAGTTACCTACTTAAGTACATGGCAGACAATTAAATTACAAATGTCAACAATATAATAAATTAAACAAGAAAATAACAAACAAACCACAAATTTCAACAAATTAAGTCAATTAATTCCAATACATATGTCAACAAATTATTTATCTTTAGAATGACTACCAATTCAATTACATAATTATGTCAATAAATTCTATTACTGAAATGAATATTATTAAATTAAAACAAAAATATTATCAGTAAATTAAATCACAGAGAACAGAAAGCTTTGTCATTGAGAAAATCCTTAATTGAGTAATAACACTTGTCCAGTAGTAATTTTGTCAACTTTTGTTTACATGCTTTTATGGGTAATTCTTTTAAATGTAAAGGTAATTTATTGTATATAAGAGGACCCATGGTTAAGATATTATTTTTTAGTAAGGACGTTTGGTAACCACCTGTGTGTAGTAGGTTTTTATATTGAGACCTAATCAGTCCTAAACGTTGTCTTTTATCCACTACTGATGTAAACAAGTGCTTGTTAGTCCTTACAAATAGGGCAACTTCCAGTATATATAACGATGGCAGTGTGAGTATCCTAAGTGATTTAAAAACAGGTTGACAACTTTCTGTAGATTTAAGACCTGTCATTGATCGAACACAGCGTTTTTGGGCCCTAAATATTCTCTCTCTCTCACTACAGTTTCCCCAAAAAATAACACCGAACCTTAATGAGGAAGCAACTAGGCCATGATATGCTGTCACCAATGTGTTCATATTAACTTTTTTTGAAAGGCTATAGAGTACATATGCCGTTTTACTTAATTTATTGCATACGTTTTCAGCATGATGTTTCCATGTCAGTTTATTATCTATGTGAACTCCTAAGAATTTTGTTACTGTAGTTGTATCCACACATTGTCCGTCATATTCAATTATTATATTATCTGGCTCTAGTCTCTGGTAGAAATGCATGACTTGTGTCTTATTTAGGTTTATTTCTAGATTATTTTTATGAAGCCAGTCTATTATAGTTTTAAGTGTGTTGTTTATATCTTGTCTGTATTCCATTTTATTTAAGCATTCAATTACAACTGTGCTATCGTCCGCAAATAATGCCATTGGGTGATGAATTTGGCGCGGTAAGTCGTTAATATATAGCAGGAATAATAATGGCCCGAGTACACTACCCTGCGGGACCCCAAATTTAGGTATTCTGCTGGAAGATAAATATTTGTATTCACGCTTTGTTTTAGTACAAACTCTTGAAATTTCTGTAAACTGTTTTCGATCAGTGAGGTAAGCACTTCCATCAAAGTACTATAATACTACATACTCATGATACTACCTACATGATGGTGATAACAATTTCGATAAAATTGCTTTTTTGATGATATAAAAGCGTATAATTATAATCGCATCACTTACCTTCCGCTTTTTTACTTTGAGAAAATGAAATCAATTGAACAAAAATGTCAATAAAATAAGAAAATAAACATTCGCAAATAAATTAAAATCCATACATCCCGTTGACCTAGAATCATGATTTTTTGGCAAGAAGCAAGGTCTCACAGCACAAATAGGTACTTCGAATGGTTTTTCAATTAAAATATTTAAACGAAGTATGACCATTGTCCACTACCTTTATTTTCAATGAAATTCTTCAGTAGGTAAAACATCTGTTTATTTTGCCTATACTATACGCTAAGCTTGAATTCATTATCTTAGATCCTAGTCATGTTTTGGTACTAGAAACTCAATGCTGGCGTGACAAAGTTCAAATTCCAATGTAACCAAATTTTATTTAGGGCCTTGTACAAGTTGGACGTCACGACGTCTTCGTGGAAACCAGTGTTAACCAAGTAAAAAAATATAATGGTATATCGTGGATATTGCATTGCAGGATCGTGCAAATTCAATTAGCGACAGTGTTACCAAGTAAAAAGTTATATTGGTATGTTGGATTTTGCACTGTATTGTGCAAAGTCAAATGGCATGTGTCATGAAAACCTATCCTGCGCGGAGCGCGAGTAGAAAAAAGTCCTCACCGAAAACATTTGTGAAAAACAGGCCAATTTCGTAACAAATAACTAGGGTACATTAGCCGGCTTTACCGACAAAATAATTGGCATCTATTTATATGGGTGCGAAAGAAAGTCGACAGTTTATTAGGTTCCTCTTTTGTAACTGTTGAAACTTTAGCTTTGAAAAGCAAGCCGACAGTCCCAACAACAAGTCCCCAGTCCAAACATTGTGATCCGTCACAATCTTTACTCATCCCCACCATAAGAAGGAATCTAGTCACGAGAGCACTATCCGTATGAAAACTGTCATGTCCCGAGCACACCGTTTCGTACTTGTGTCCGCAATAAACCCTATTTTAGTTTTCCGATTTATTTATTTTGTAAACTCCAATAATATTATTATACCAATAACCTACCCATATGTTAAATTTTGAGTTTCAACTTGATTCGGGGGTTTTGGTCAAAAGTCGCTCGAAATGGGTCGTCTAAGGTTACCCTTACACGAAGTTTGTCAACGAAAGTGGGAGTAAACGAATTTGGTTCTTTATTTAATAGTAATAAGATCTAAAATCTCCAGCACGAACTCTATGTTGTAAATTTTCTCCGCAAGAAAATTGGCTGAAGTGGAGAACAATGGCGCTAGTTGTACTATACCAGTCAAAAATCTGTCAAATAATTGTATGTCATCTTGAGTTTTCAAATATCAACATTGAATTATTATAATATTTTTATTTTATAGTTTAGCCGTGGTATTTATTTAGTTTATCAATTCTTAACGATTTTAATAATCGTTTCGGAAGTGGTTTTAGTGATTTTTTCGTGTTTTGTATTTCACAGTTTCATTCCAACAATGTGATAAATTACGAAAATATTATTTACGCAAATAAATTAAATCGCAGAGCAGCAGAAAATTCAAACGCAGTCCACTCGTCTCAACAGAGCGATGGCGACTGATTTGTGAAACAAAAATATGCTTGAAGTTCCTGCAACGTGCGACGGAAGATGACTTCTTCCACGAACTAAAAACGTCGTAAGTGCTTAAAGCTTGTAATCCTAATAATACCAAAAATAAAAGGAATTTATAAAAATGCCTGCACAATTTTTTTTGCCTTGTCTTGATACAGATAATCATTAAAAAATTATTCTATTAGCCATTAGCATATTAAGTACAAATTGAAAAAACGTGAAAATTAGGGGTAACTTCGTGATGTTATTTTATCGAGAAAATTTTAACGTATTGTGTTTCTGTTCCACAAAAAGTTTCAAAATATTTTTATTTATTATTTTTATTTTATACCTAAGTCTTATGAATTTCATAAAAATTAAATTGAAGATAGGCAATTTTGGTTACTACCCGCTCTTAAGCCGTTGGTACCGGCTGTCATTCGTGGATCTTTGATAGTTGTTAGCCCACGTTCGCCGGACGTAAAACTATTGCGGTGGGATTTTATCGCGCACTGGATTTTCAACTCTCGGTGCAATTCAATGCTAAGCATGGAAAATCCAACAGAGCGCATCCCAGCGCGTCAAAAAAACACACTGCTGGATTTTCAACTTTCGGCGCTAAACAGTGCGCGAAATAAAATCTCAGCGGGAAAAATCACCCGTGGCACCAGGGCGTCAGAAGCCCGAAAGTCTGACAACCAGTCTTACCAAGGGGTATCGTATTACCGCGTCACTGGGTTATGGAGGTCAGATAGGCAGTCGCTCCATGTAAAATACTGGTATTCAACCCTTTCTTTCTTTCTTTCTTTTCTTGCTTTCTTTTCTTGCTTTCTTTTCTTTCTTTCTTTTCTTGCTTTCTTTTCTTGCTTTTTATTTCTTTCTTTTCTTGCTTTCTTTTCTTTCTTTCTTTTCTTGCTTTTTATTTCTTTCTTTTCTTGCTTTCTTTTCTTTCTTTCTTTTCTTGCTTTCTTTTCTTGCTTTCTTTTCTTTCTTTCTTTTCTTGCTTTTTATTTATTTCTTTTCTTGCTTTCTTTTCTTTCTTTTCTTGCTTTTTATTGCTTTCTTTTCTTGCTTTCTTATCTTTCTTTCTTGCTTTCTTATCTTTCTTTCTTTTCTTGCTTTCTTTTCTTGCTTTTTATTTCTTTCTTTTCTTTCTTTCTTTTCTTGCTTTCTTTTCTTTCTTTTCTTGCTTTCTTTTCTTTCTTTCTTTTCTTGCTTTTTATTGCTTTCTTTTCTTGCTTTCTTATCTTTCTTTCTTGCTTTCTTATCTTTCTTTCTTTTCTTGCTTTCTTTTCTTGCTTTTTATTTCTTTCTTTTCTTTCTTTCTTTTCTTGCTTTCTTTTCTTTCTTTCTTTTCTTGCTTTCTTTTCTTTCTTTCTTTTCTTGCTTTCTTTTCTTGCTTTCTTTTCTTTCTTTCTTTTCTTGCTTTCTTTTCTTGGTTTCTTTTCTTTCTTTCTTTTCTTGCTCTCTTTTCTTTCTTTTCTTGCTTTCTTATCTTTCTTTCTTTTCTTGCATTCTTTTCTTTCTTTTCTTGCTTTCTTATCTTTCTTGCTTTATTTTCTTGCTTTCTTTTCTTTCTTTATTTTCTTGCTTTCTTTTCTTGCTTTCTTTTCTTGCATTCTTTTCTTTCTTTCTTTCTTTCTTTTCTTGCTCTCTTTTCTTTCTTTTCTTTCTTTATTTTCTTGCTTTCTTTTCTTGCTTTCTTTTCTTGCTTTTTATTTCTTTCTTTTCTTGCTTTCTTTTCTTGCATTCTTTTCTTTCTTTCTTTCTTTTCTTGCTTTCTTTTCTTGCATTCTTTTCTTTCTTTCTTTCTTTTCTTTCTTTCTTTTCGTGCTCTCTTTTCTTTCTTTTCTTGCTTTCTTTTCTTTCTTTATTTTCTTGCTTTTTATTTCTTGCTTTTTATTTCTTTCTTTTCTTGCTTTCTTTTCTTGCTCTCTTTTCTTTCTTTCATTTCTTGCTTTCTTTTCTTGCTTTCTTATCTTTCTTTCTTTTTTTGCTTTCTTATCTTTCTTTCTTTTCTTGCTTTCTTTTCTTTCTTTATTTTCTTGCTTTCTTTTCTTGCATTCTTTTCTTTCTTTCTTTCTTTTCTTGCTTTCTTTTCTTGCATTCTTTTCTTTCTTTCTTTCTTTTCTTTCTTTTCTTGCTCTCTTTTCTTTCTTTTCTTGCTTTCTTTTCTTTCTTTATTTTCTTGCTTTCTTTTCTTGCTTTCTTTTCTTGCTTTTTATTTCTTTCTTTTCTTGGTTTCTTTTCTTGCTTTCTTTTCTTTATTTCTTTTCTTGCTTTCTTATCTTTCTTTCTTTTCTTTCTTTCTTTTCTTGCTCTCTTTTCTTTCTTTTCTTGCTTTCTTTTCTTTCTTTCTTTTCTTGCTTTTTATTTCTTTCTTTTCTTGCTTTCTTTTCTTTCTTTCTTTTCTTGCTTTCTTTTCTTGCTTTCTTTTCTTTCTTTCTTTTCTTGCTTTTTATTTATTTCTTTTCTTGCTTTCTTTTCTTTCTTTTCTTGCTTTCTTTTCTTTCTTTCTTTTCTTGCTTTTTATTGCTTTCTTTTCTTGCTTTCTTATCTTTCTTTCTTGCTTTCTTATCTTTCTTTCTTTTCTTGCTTTCTTTTCTTGCTTTTTATTTCTTTCTTTTCTTTCTTTCTTTTCTTGCTTTCTTTTCTTTCTTTCTTTTCTTGCTTTCTTTTCTTTCTTTCTTTTCTTGCTTTCTTTTCTTGCTTTCTTTTCTTTCTTTCTTTTCTTGCTTTCTTTTCTTGCTTTATTTTCTTTCTTTCTTTTCTTGCTTTCTTTTCTTGGTTTCTTTTCTTTCTTTCTTTTCTTGCTCTCTTTTCTTTCTTTTCTTGCTTTCTTATCTTTCTTTCTTTTCTTTCTTTCTTTTCTTGCTTTCTATTCTTGCTTTCTTTTCTTGCTTTCTATTCTTTCTTGTAATGCTATTGCATTAAATTTCTCTATGGTCAGTTCTCTGTCGGTAATGTCAGAAAGGTAAATTTCACATTTTGAGGGGTTTAGGTCCAAGCCAATAGATTTAAATTGCTGTTTGAGCAATTGAAGGTCTTTCAAAACAGTGTCTACATCACCTCCTAGCGTTCCATCATCTAAATACCACACGTTAAATTTAGAATTCATAAATTTCGACTCTTCACGTGACCAGAGGGCTGGCCTATTTTTTGGCCAAAGAATCAGTATCGCCATACAACGTGGCAATGCTGCCAGCCTTTTGGGCACTTTTCCTGTCGACAGCGATGCGGATGAATTTTTTGATGCCCTATGATTCTTTTCCTTCTTTCTTTTTTATTTTTATTTATTGTTATTTAGTTGTACATACTATTCATATTATTTGTAGATTATGTAAGATATATTTTATGTAAATATTAACAATGTAAACAAAACTTAATACCTAAATAATAGACTCCAGGCATAAAAGGCGTGACAGCTTACATATGCAATGCTGGATTATATACGCATAGCTTTAACTCAGTCATAAATGATAAACTAGGACCATCGAAGTAAAATAAATAAACACGTTATTACTAATAGCAATAACTAAACCATGGTCAGCAAGATGACCAGTCACCACAAGCAGCACCCGTTCACGAGTATAACGCAAAGATTAGCTTCAAACCTCCTCGCCGTATGTGAAGGAAAGAGGCAACCCGACCCTACCCGACACTACCGCAAGCAGTGACATCTAAGGGAGCATGACGTACTTGCTGGCGGTTGCTCAGGCAAGAATAATATGATCAATTGTTCACGTCGCTAGCTAACCACATAATTGCAATACAACTCATAAAAAAAAAACATTGTAATGAGTATATTATGTAAATAATAAAAGAAAATAATTCAAATAAATTGAATTATACAGTCAAATAAAATAAACAATTATATGAACTCATATAACCTGCCAGTAGGTAAGCTATTTTGGAAAAAGAACATAAATATCGACGGTGTAGTATCAATATCTAATAACTACAAAACCGTTATTTTACTGGAGGCGAAGAAAAAGTTACATTTCTATAGTTTTTAAGAGGGCGCAGCAAGACAGAAAAAAATCAAGTTTCACCCGCGCCTCTTTGCCTACCCCTCTCATCAAACACGACAAAAACAAAACACAATCCCTTCCCGCCAGCAGAAACTTTTCGCCCGGCGTATATTTAGGCATTTGAATTTGAATCTTGTGTGTAGTGTGTATACGCAAAATAATCAGATGAAACTGTTTTATTCAATTTACCTATGTGTACAAGTAGGTATATTATTAAATATTATTGTATGTCCGTGAATCTGTAACCGATGCTGGTGAGATGTTAGATTGGAGATTAGACTGACTTAAATGAAATAAAGACTAAATGTTACTTCAAGATACGGCCTATAAATTTTCGATACCGAATTGAAAGACAAACCTAACGTTGTAGTTGAAAAAATATTGTTCCATACATTATGTAACATAACTACAATTGAACAATTTTCAGATTCTTTCCTGTACCTATTCCTGTACCTTGCTTCTTGTCAAATTTCATGATTCTAGGTCAACGACATGTATCTTATGGGTTTTAATTTATTTGCGAGTGTCAAGATATGCGAAATGAATGGCAATTTATGCCAAGATACTAAGTCAACGTCTTAGAAGCTCGTTTTTTTTTACAGCTCCAAAGGACCGTTTATGTAAGTATTTGATATCAATTTCAACTTGATACCCCCACGCATTCCTGAGATAAGCGGTCAGATAGATGGATAACAAAGTGATCCCATAAGGGTTTCGATTTTTCCTTTTGAGGTACCGAACTCTAAAAAGCAAAGCACTTCCATCAAAGTACTATAATACTACATACTCATGATACTACCTACATGATGGTGAAAACAATTTCGATAAAATTGCTTTTTTGATGATATAAAAGCGTATAATTATAATCGCATCACCCGCTACCTTCCGCTTTTTTACTTAGAGAAAATGAAATCAATTGAACTAAAATGTCAATAAAATAAGAAAATAAACATTCGCAAATAAATTAAAATCCATATGATACATCCCGTTGACCTAGAATCATGATTTTTTGGCAAGAAGCAAGGTCTCATAGCACAAATAGGTACCTGGAATGGTTTTTCAATTAACATATTTAAACGAAGTATTGTCCACTCCCTTTATTTTCAATGAAATTCTTCAGTAGGTAAAACATCTGTTTATTTTGCCTATACTATACGCTAAGCTTGAATTCATAATCTTAGATCATACTCATGTTTTGGAACTAGAAACTCAATGCTGGCGTGACAAAGTTCAAATTCCAATGTAACCAAATTTTATTTAGGGCCTTGTACAAGTTGGAGGTCACGACGTCTTCGTGGAAACCAGTGTTAACCAAGTAAAAAATATAATGGTATATCGTGGATATTGCATTGCAGGATCGTGCAAATTCAATTAGCAACAGTGTTACCAAGTAAAAAATTATATTGGTATGGTGGATTTTGCACTGTATTGTGCAAAGTCAAATCGCATGTGTCATGAAAACCTATCCTGCGCGAAGCGCAAGTATAAAAAAGTCCTCGCCGAAAACATTTATGAAAAACAGGCCAATTTCGGAACAAATAACTAGGGTACATTAGTCGGCTTTACCGACAAAATAATTGGCATCTATTTATATAGGTGCCAAAGAAAGTCGAAAGTTTATTAGGTTCCTCTTTTGTAACCGTTGAAACTTTAGCTTTGAAAAGCAAGCCGACAGACCCAAACATTGTGATCCGTCACAATCTTTACTCATCCCCACCATAAGAAGGGATCTAGTCACGAGAACACTATCCGTATGAAAACTGTCATGTCCCGTGCACACCGTTTCGTACTTGTGTCCGCAATAAACCCTATTTTAGTTTTCCGATTTATTTATTTTGTAAACTCCAATAATATAATTATACCAATAACCTACCCATATGTTAAATTTTGAGTTTCAACTTGATTCAGGGGTTTTGGTCAAAAGTCACTCGAAATAGGTCGTCTAAGGTTACCCTTACAAGAAGTTTGTCAACGAAAGTGGGAGTAAACGAATTTGGTTCTTTATGTAATAGTAATAGGATCTGAAATCTCCAGCACGAACTCTATGTTGTAAATTTTCTCCGCAAGCAAATTGACTGAAGTGGAGAACAATGGCGCTAGTTGTACTATACCAGTCAAAAATCTGTCAAATAATTGTATGTCATCTTGAGTTTTCAAATATCAACATTGAATTATTATAATATTTTTATTTTATAGTTTAGCCGTGGTATTTATTTAGTTTATCAATTCTTAAAGATTTTAATAATCGTTTCGGAAGTGGTTTTAGTGATTTTTTCATGTTTTGTATTTCACAGTTTCATTCCAACAATGTGATAAATTACGAAAATATTATTTACGCAAATAAATTAAATCGCAGAGCAGTAGAAAATTCAAGCGCAGTCCTCTCGTCTCAACAGAGCGACGGCGACTGATTTGTGAAACAAAAATATGCTTGAAGTTCCCGCAACGTGCGATGCAAGATGACTTCTTCCACGAACTAAAAACGTCGTAAGTGCTTAAAGCTTCTAGTCGTAATTATTCCAAAAATAAAAGGAATTTCCAAAAAATGCCTGCACAATTTTTTTCGCATTGTCTTGATACAGATAATCATTAAAAAAATATCCTATTAGTCATTAGCATATTAAGTACAAATTGAAAAAACGTGAAAATTAGGGGTAACTTCGTGATGTTATTTTATCGAGAAAATTTTAACGTATTGTGTTTCTGTTCCACAAAAAGTTTCAAAATATCATGTAGTTACTCATATTATTTTTATTTTATACCTAAGTCTTATGAATTTCATGAAAAATTAAATTGAAGATAGGCAATTTTGGTTACTACCCGCTCTTAAGATGACTGAAAGCCTCCAGCCAGGGGCGAACTTCTTAAATTATTAAGTGACCGCACGCTAAGGGCACCCCCTGTGGGGTACGAACCTCGGCTTAGGGCGTCACTGAGGGGAGACCAGCAAGGTAGCCTGTAGCTGCACTTGGTTCTAATATATTTAGCATATAACCAAAACACTACGGCGCAAATCGTGGATGGTGCTTTATGTTATGTGAAATATTTTAGAGTTTTTATCCAATCCTACTCAAGTGCGGCTCGGACACTTCGGTCAAGTCGAGACTTGCTCCCGACAGGTTGAAACCTGCTCCCCGAGGCTTATGATCTGTCTCTGTGTGTGACTATGAACATATTAGTTCCTACTTTCGCCATAGGTGCGATTGTGAAATTGCTGTGCTTCTTAACATGTCCAGACGGAAAACACAGCCGGGCGACTTTATTTTATACCATTTAGAGATTATACCTTATCAGAATTAATTATGTTAAGATACGTGTTGGATTAAAATAAATTGAAAAATAGATAGAGGGGTCTTTCCCCTGCAGTGGCTCGATACAGGCTGGTTAGATTAGATAAGATCAAGTATAAATAAAAATAAATTTTGGATCGATGACAGTGCACTAGGTACTGTTGCATTTAGCTAAACAAAATGATTCGCCAAGTTTTAATATTATTTATGTTGGTGACTCACGCTGTCAGTGACTCATGTGTGAGGTATACGTTTGAAGAAAATTTTGATGAATGGTTGATAAATGAGTTGGGGGGCCTTGTGTCCTCATGCCACATTTCGTTGTTGGCAAATACAGCAATTTAGACTTGACTGGTCAAAATGAACGCAGTACCTCATTTATAACGCCTCTACCAGAATTGAGTTGTGTGTCATCATTCATTTTTTCTATGAACATTGGTGGTACGATAGAAGTGAACACTTATATGGAAGCTACGGATCCCACTGACCAAATCATTGTTTTGGGTTACCTGTTAGACATCAACGGTGACAGGGTAACAGGAATGACTTCAAATTTGGTCATGAAATTTGATCAGATACTTATGATGGCTACGTAAGTATAAACATTACTTTACATAGTACACTCCATTTGAAATAAGATTAGAATTTTAAATAAACCTTTTTTACAGTCCGTTCAACCGATTTTGACTTCTATTGCGTTAGTGGCATGACAAATGGCAGCTGCAGTAAACAGTGGGTATTGTAACCACGTTTTTGCTTTTAATGCCATCCTTATGCCTACCGAATAGAAGTCAATATCGGTTGAACGGACTGTAAAAAAAGGTTTATTAAATTTCTAATCTTATTTCAAATGGAGAATAGTTGTTTGTCATGTAAAAATATTTGCTGATAGTATTAATGTCGCCGCGAACCTAGGGTAAAGGCGAAAATGTCTTGAAAAATAAAACTATCACATTTGTTGTAATGACTCCTATGCATACAGTAACTAGAATAAGATCTATTCATTATAGTCTGTTTATTTTTTCTTAACATTTTTGGATAGATGACCTTCCACGAAAATACTTAGGCCACGTTTAAATTATTAGACGAATAGTTCCCCAAATTATTCATCAAATTATTTAAATACGATGCGTTTCGGTAGGTACTTGTTCGAATAATTTTGATTCACGCCAATAACTGACTGACTTAAATATTCGTTCCGCACATGCCGCACGTACTGTAGTCAGTAACGGCTTGCCTCCTCGAACCTTGGCTTAGATCCCACAACCACCAACGAACTCACTTTCTGTGTTGCAGATATCCATCATGGGCATAGCGTCTCCTAATTCCACTGTTTTAGTGGATTCCTTCCGTTACATACCGCCTGGTACGGATGAAAGTGCATGCCGACTCTACGAAGATTACCCCACAGCGAACCACCCCAGAGCAAGACACGCCAGAGCCAAACATTCCAGAGTATAATAACTAAAGATATTTGCTGCAATGTTATTGTATAAAAAAGCGGATTTGTCTTAATACATTTTAATGCTGAAACTTGTTGTTAATTCCTGAATTTCATGACGTAAGTCCCAACACCCCGTCTAGTCAATTTGTCATTTATACCCATCAGAACAATATTTTTCTCTCGCATAGGCACGCACTATCCATACTAATATTATAAATTCGAAAGTAATCTGTCTGTATGTTACGTTATCACCCCTGATCCACTGAACGGATTTCGATAAAATTTGGCACGGAGATAGATAACATCCTGGGGAAGGACATAGGATACTTTTTACCCGGTAGCACGTTCCCGTGGGAACAATTCCGACATACACGCGGGCGAAGCCGCGAGCAGAAGCTAGTTTAGAATATTAGGGCGTGGTATAAAGAATTAAATAACTTATAGTTGAGGCTATGAGTTACTTAATGTTTTACCACGGCCAGGGTGCAATAAATAATTGCATAGCATTGTTGATTTATGTTTATTTATTAGGTTCAAATTCACATAAGTAGGTATCATGATAAAAGTTACCTGGAATAAAGGTATTCGTGTACACATATCAGGACTACATCTAGCATGCGCTCATAGTAGACTGACGGACCCAAGTGATTCATTACATCTAACCATGTTGCAGATGATAATACACTCGCGGACAAAGAATACGGGTCAGTACGAAAAACTAATATTACTCTTAAAATAATAGAGCGAGCGGCATGAATGAAACTGTATGTTGTAGATAATTTAACAGTTAATAAAACAACATTAATTATTGGCAACATTATTAGTTTAATTTTCAAAATTAAATAAAAAAACCAAATTATCAATAATTTTTACGTTGAAAGAAGAATGGTTGGTACCTCACATACAACACAAAAACGAACTTTAAACCAAAATTAATACGTTATATTGCCTCCACGGGCTCTTCACACAGCTGCCAGGAGATTGGGCATGCTGTTTATTAGGTTTCTTATACGTGTTGCGGGATATTGGTCCATTCTTCCACTAACGCATGTTTCAGGTCTCGAAGTGTAGCTGGGCCGGGGTTTCGATTTTTTACACACCTCCCAAGTCAATCCATGTGTTTGATGACAGCGTCCTGAAAATACTCATTTACAATTTGAGCTGTATGTGGCCTGGCGTTGTCATGTATGAATATTGAATTATCATCCATATTAATTAAATATGGGCCGACATGCTCATTAAGATTTTTTTAAACATATCTTACACTAGTTAGCGTACTATTTTCTATCAGCACTAACTCCGTGCGACTTTCTGAAGAGATTCCAGCCCAAACCATAACAGATCCACCGCCGATCGGCACTTTTTCCTCAAAACAAGCTGGAATATAATCCTCTTCCGGCCGTCGGTGGACTCTTCGCCGCCCACCATGTGCATACAGCATAAATCTGGATTCGTCAGAAAACATTACTCTTGCACATTCTTCGTTTTCCCATTGTGCGTGTTCGCGGGCGTAATGTAATCTTGCTACCCGATGTTCCCTTTCAAGTTTTGGAACATTTGCAGATCTATGTGGGGTCAAATTAGCTTCAAAGAGTCGCCGTCTTACAGTCCGCTCGCTTACGAGGCTCCTACTACTACTACGGGTCTCCTGAAGATGATTTGTTACTTCAACCGCCGTTAGGTGCCGATTTGGGAGCATGGTCGTAACAACAAATCGATCTTCTCAAGCCGTAATACATCTCGGTCTGCCGGTTCCTGGTCTTCTTATGTTCTGCCCAGTTTCTTGGAAACGTTGGACGACTCGCTGCACTGTAGAAAGTGACGCGCTTATTGTTCTGGCTGTACTTCGCTGACTTCTGCCTTCTTCTAACATAGTGACGATACGTGTACATTCTTCTGGTGTTAGCGACCTGATAGTAATTCAATAATGTTGGTGAAAGACGACAATGACCGCCTTTTATTATTTTGATTTGAAAGATTGAAAACAAAAGTGAGAAAACAAGCAAAAGTAAAACTTCCGCGAACTGAATTTATTTCCAAATCGAGGTTTTGAAAATTCTAACTGTTTTTGATTACGTTGTATATAATTTAAGGCTTTATTCCATACGATATTAAAATTCTCTGTAATATAACCTTAGTTTCATGCATGTACCATTATTAGTTTGCAAGTTACAGGGATTTTCGTCATCGACCCGTATTATGTGACCGCGAGTGTAGTAAGCAGTTTATTACAAAATACTTCAAAAGCGATTTTCTTTTGAAGTAGGTACCTACTTATCTTTTGATTGACAATGTATGGTTTTATTTTCAAACTTCAAATTGCGTGTTGGCGGAATTTTATATGGATTGATCCTGGCCCTGCAGTCTCGACATGAATAGCGACAAAAATCGGTCGTTAAGTCCAATCGTTGTCAAATTTCTGTAATAGATTTTCAACCTTATGCCTTGGAAATAAGGTTGAAAATCTATTAAAGGAATTTGACATCGATACGACTTAGCGACAGATTTTTGTCGCTATCTAATGTCGAGACTGCAGGGCCTGGTTTGTTGTTGTGTTTCGATAGGGCAGTGGTATTGTAGATTAAAGGCTCCCGTAGACAGGCACGACGCGACGGTGCGACGCGGTTCTGGTAGAACAATTTAGAAGTTGGTATAGAAATTGTTCTACTAGAGTCGCGTCGCGCTATCGCGTCACGCCTGTCTGCGAGAGCCTTAACTTGGAATATTCAAAGGAAATTGAAAAAGTACCTGATTGATTTAAATCTTCGATCTAACGAAGAAATCAAGTTAAATTTAGTCGACTTTAAGAGTATTGTATAATTCTAATATTATTATTATAAAGTATTGCTCAAATTAAATAACATGACAGAAACAAAACAATTTTGCAGAACAAAAATGGTTTCCATGTAGGTAATAATTTTTATAAATGTAACGATTAATATTCTCCGAACGCTCATCTCAATTCCACAAATTCACAAATCCCACGATGTCTATAATAAAGCAGTTATTTCAATTAATTGCGTTAATTGCAAACCGACTATTTATTAAAAACAAATTAATGAAACGTTACATGAACACACACTGTAATTAATAAAACATTGCTTTTATAATTTTAAGTACAATATTTATTACTTATTTTGCAATTCAGCATGTAGGTATAAATTACAAATAGGTACAGTCAACCAATCAGTGGTAACACTTGCACAAGGAAAACCAAGTTTACTGCATTGACATAAAGGTGCTGTCAATGTCAAATTGTTACCACTGACGTGCTGTAAACTGTACCTGATGCTGAACTTTGACCTTCTTAGTGACATATTTTCAGTGGCTGCGAAGGAATGTTACCACAATCCCCACGCTTGGATAGGTGACGTCATGGCTTTGGTGTAAGTTGTTACTGACGCAAAGTAGTTTGCTGCACATTTGTCACGATCATTAGATATCATTTCCTAGACACATCTTGCAACACTCACTTTTTTTACCAAGAAAGGTGGACTTTTCTTTGTATTTTGTAAACTAATAAAACTGTGATCAATTTTGCTTAATTGTCAATTATAATTAAGCAAGCAGCTCCTACAGAATCCATGAGAATACAACATAAATTCCAAACCGAAGACTTCAAACTGACCTATTCCAAAATATCCGAAACACACTAAACCCCACAAAATTAAACTCTCACCCATAAATCTGAAAACCGATACATGTTCAGTAAAACTGTGGCATTATACTCGATGTAGGAGACACGTAGAAAACTTGCACCCAAGTATGGTAATAAAACAGCCTTGTCTCTAATATTGCCCATTACTTGCCGGCGCTTAATTTATGCCGTTGCTAAGTCATAAGGTAGGACAAGGCAGGGGACGGATGTTGAGTTACTGGATGCGGCAAGTAATGACAGCTCAATTTATGTCGTCATCAATCAAGTTTGGCTCGCAGACGTGCCTAGACGTACGTGGAATTGAGGCCTGTCTGAATTGTACGTGATTGGTTTATGTACTCATAGGGAGACGTTCTGTTATGATGACTATTGGATTAAATAAACTGAATTCTCATTACTTAAAGTAACTTTGAGGTATTAGGTGAAAATGGTTTTAAAAGTGGTATAATGTTTTATAGTGGTAGTGGTATAGTGGTGTGGTGGTAGTGGTGTAAAGTGGTGGTGGTGGTGGTGGTGGTAGTGGTATTTTGGATACTATAATGGATAATGGACAAAGTATTGAATGTTTATTTCCATAGTTTTCTTATAACTAAATTATGACTTTACGTTTCCAATGACATTAATGCCCAAAAGAATACACATTCACGTGATTGAAGTCGCGGGCACTTGTAGTGTACTCATTAAACCGCCGTTTGCAGTACAATAATTTAAATACTGCGGGGTAGAGGTGATTTCTAATAATGGACATGACTCCTACTCTCTTTCCTCTTGTCTCGAATTTCATGTAAACTCATATAATTACCAAGATAGGGTTTAAACGAATTAAGCTTACAACAGAAGATTTTACAAGAAACCGTGTTTTGTATAAATTAACCTTCAATCTCTTCTAGTCCGTCACCGTCATTGCTCCAAGCCTTGCCAACGAGAAGGGAAACTTGACGATTTATTATCATACTGCTTTCTAAAAGTTTTATCTTAAACGCTAGGCGGCGTTAGCTAACGCATCTTCTGTTACACAGTTTAGTTTTAATCTCACCACCCTCATGCTCGTGTATTTTTCATTATACATGATCCAGTTTCCAAAGTTTCGAGAAGAAATTTATTTAAGTGTTTCTGATGAGATTTTTTGTTCTTTCATTAAAAATTCTTAGTAAAGAAGTATTGAGAAAGTTTCTTGATTTTGTCGGTTACATTCTTTTTTTTCTGAAGAAGTAAAGAATCACTTTCCATATTAATAGAGGCTTATCTATAAATGACTGACTTTAGTGATCTAACCAAAAACTTTTACACAGAAGTTCAATTGAAGCCATGTTTATGTTATGAGAGTTTAATCAACACCCTGTGTCAACACCTAATAAATTATAACTGAAAGATCAACCTTGAACTCCAGCACTAAATAACAACTGACAAACAGACACCCAAGATATGAAGGCGTACTTCAAAACTTGGCAAACAGACACTTTAGTTACGTGTAACGTGTTCGCGCCCGAGGTGAACGCTAACGCTAACTTTGACGTGACAGTTTCATTCACCGTGATTGCCGCGTTACGCCCCTGCGTATGTAAATTCTCAGTTAACAATCACAAATACTTTGAAATGATGTTAGTAATACTCCTCGCACGAGCTTTCAATTTGATTTTGCTTGGTAAATGAAGAGTTCGCTTATTACTTACTGTATACTTTTGTGTGGTATTTATTATGAATCTTTGAATCATGATTTAAATATGTAAATAGAAAAACAAAGCACAAAGGTAATATACTTACTTCTATAGAAATATATTCTACCATATCTGTGATAGAAGATTTGTAATAGAAGAGATGTAGCTACAGTGTGTAAATGTAGCAAAGTGGTAAGCATTATTTATTTTGTGTATAATAAAGAATTAAAGATACCATAAACACACGCTGAGATTTTTTTTCGAGAATCAAACGGCAATAAAACATAAGTCAAAGTTAATATCCAATTTTAATACAACACGAATTATTTTTCCGACTTAAAGACACCTTGTTCGAGTAAAAATTCGTATTCCCGATCTTCACACGGCCCATAACTGATAATTGTGACCGAATCATAGCATCTTATACATTCCTCGTTTCCGTAGGTAATGCCGTTCGAGCCACACACGGGCCTATAATGGAATGGACATGGACAGTATTGACTTTGCATTTTGACTAGAGGTATGAAAATTGCGAAGCAGAAAAGTATTGCTTTCATTTTTGTTTAAGATAATCGATGAAAATCTTTAAAACAAGTGATAGACTTTAGTTTTAGAGTTTTCTGGAGGTCCTGGTTTATGATACACGCGATGTTTTCACAAAGTATTCTGACCTTTTCAACTTTATGCAATTTAATTTCTCAATGTAGTTTTGTATTTAGCCACTTTTAAAACACTTTCACCCTTATCGAGTTATTTCAGTCAACCAATTAAGTATTGCAAACATTATTAATTTATAGTCGCATTAAGAAAATCTGTCAGCGATTAATTAAAAAAATACACATTTCTACAATGTATACGTAATTACTTTAATTATATACGATTAGTTTTAGGCAGTCACAATTAGCTAACAAAATTGCAATTTGATATGCAATTTAAAAAAATGTATTGAGTAAAGGATAAAGTCAAGAAGATGGGCCTGTCTGCCTGTCTTCTAATCTACAAACTGATTGAACAGTTAGTGACAATCAATTTGATTTGCGTCAATGCGCCGGCTAAGACACTACTGTGCTAGCTTATCTACGGTAATTTTATCTATGATCATTGTAATTGCATTATTAGTAAGCTTGTGTTTAGTAGAAAATAAACTATAGTGGCTGGTATAAAAGGCTGCGGCTGTAAATGACAGTCCTCCAGATTTATCAGATTCTACAGTTCTGATATTTGTTAGTCAAAATGACCATACAATATGTGCGTAAACTCTTTAAATATTTTTTAGTAAATTTTGAAGCTGAAGCTGTTTTGAAATTCGGGAAGCTACGCGACATCTTCTCGTCCCACATACCGCAGTGTTTCAAGACGAAAGTCTTTGACCAGTGCGTGTTGCCAATGCTGACACATGGCACAGAAACGTGGTCGCTCACAATGGGCTTTATTAGAAGGCAAAAAGTCACCCAAAGGGTAACGGAGAGGGTTATGCTTGGAGTTTCCCTAAATTATCAAATCAGAAATGAAGAGATCCGCAGGAGAACCAAGGTACCCGACACAGCCCGAAGAATTGCCAAACTTAAGTGGCAGTGGGCAGGACACATTGCACGCTGAACAGGTGGCTGCTGGGGCCGAAAGGTTCTGGAGTGGTGTCCGCGTACCGGAAGACGTAGCGTTGCAAGGCCTCCCAAAAGGTTGCCCGATGACTTGGTGAAGACCGCAGGAATCCATTGGATGCGGGAAGCACACAATCGGATGAAGTGGCGGTACTCGGGCAAGACCTATGTCCTGCACCTATGGAAATGGACGTCTTTCAGCTGAAATGATGATGACGAAATCTTGAGGTAATTTCTGATATCCATTTAAATATTTTCGAAACCCACTTTGATCCTATCATATCATGGGATACGAACTTGAGAGGTAAACATCGAGATTCGTTGAAAATTGCTCGCATTACTTTAACAACGGACAAACAAACTCACAAAGAATTCAAAAGATAAAGTTACCGCTTTGGTTATAAAAGAGAGCTAAAAATATAACGATGTCTTTGACTTAGTGTTGCCCTTTGACGCTTGTTACAAGTTTCTCTTTGTTAGGCTAACTGGAGGAAAAAGTTTTGTGACAACTAATACGGCTGAGGATGGGGATTTGATATCCTTTGTGATGTGCTTCACTCGGGCTTAGATTACGGAGGCTTTCTCCGAGTTCTGTAGTTAACGATATCAGTGCAGCCTTTGAAGTCAACTTCTAGTCTAACCAGATGCAAATGAATAAGGACCAAGCGAGTAATGTCTACAGTATCTACTAGTAAAGTAATACTGCGGTCGGAAATATATCTTTTAATAATGTCTCTGCAATATATAACCAATTAGTTGCCTTAATAAATACGATTAGTTTTAAGCGTTCATAATTACCTTATAAGAAGTAACAATTCGATGTAGGCATTTAAGTAAAACGGGTTTTAGAGTTACCAGCATGAAAGCGATAGAAGGTACCTACCTACCGTCCGCCTTGACAGACATAATTATTAGGAATTATTATTATTACAGCTGAAGTGTGACTGCAACTTACGTAGTTTTAATTATTTAGAAATGTACGACCGTTCTTATTCGAATACTGTATGAACTATAAGTCACCCGCCTAGTACAATACTGCGCCCGCGCAACTACAAAGGTTCAGATTTAGATGACACATTTTTAACCCCCGACATATAAATAGGGATGTTATATATTTGAGTTATATAAACTAGGTAATTTTCTTTTCAGTTACCTTGAAGAAGAAAAACTCGGCACTTATTTCCTTATTTTTTTTTAGATTTTCGATTTCATTATAGTTGCTTTAATAACAATGTGCTTGCATTTATCAAAAAAAGAAAACTGGAACTAATGATCTTTTACTTAATCTAAGGTAACTCGCAGCTGGTAGTCTAAGCAGAACTGTTGAGGCGTATTTAATAAAACTTACAAAAAAGCAAATTTACGCTAAGAATTAGGGGCGGTATCAGTAACGATACCAAGCACAGAGGTATACAGGGTGACTTGTAATTTGATGTATTCCTTCCAGGACGTGAAAGTGTGACCCATTTGCAACATTTAAATAGCCTATAAAGCCTAAGCGAAAATTCATGGGATTCGAGAAAACCCAACTAAAAAATAGTATAAAAGTTGGGTTTTCTCGAATTCCATGAATTTTCGCCTAGGCTTTATGGGGTGCTTAATTGTTGGAAATGGGTCACACTTTCACGTCCTGGAGGGAATACATCAAATTAAAAGTCAGCCCTGTATACATAGTTTAGTACACTAGGAACTATGAACCTAAATTCGTTAATTTGATTTAATCTTAAAACTCAACATTTCTTTTAGTTTACTATTTGACGTTACTACACATAATTTGATCCTTATTAGCAACACTTTCAGATGGTGCAATAATATAGGATGTGTTTTATTTTCCAAAATCAACGGGTTCGATTCCCAGCTAGGAAAACCTGTTTTTCAAAAAACTAATGTGGCAGTTTTATCTTTTATCAAAATCGGTAACCTCTCTGACTACCGCAGTTGGACTATTTGGTGAATAAATAAAAAACTTACTTACCAAGGCGTTTATATGTATAAGGTAAATGGTGGTCGGTCGGAAATATGAGGTAAATAAATAAAATATTTAAAACCCAGCACCTTAACGGCGAAGAGTCGAGTTTTTATAATCTGATTCCCTTTAATGTGGCGGGAAATGTTAATAATGTTTACCTTCTATCTCGTTATATTTGGATGTTTAAGAATATTTTATGAATAAAGTTACTAAGATTTTTTTTACATGGAAAACGTTTTTAGCACCCTGTACGTGTGTGCGTAGGGCGTATTCTATGGCAAGGGAATCACTGGATACAGGAAGTGGACATTAAAAGACAATCGACAGTATTGCCAAATTGCCACCATAGAGAGGTTCCTTAGCTAAATACCAATGGACTCATCGTTCTGTATTTTGGAATGTATGATTCTCTGTGATTTAAGAAAAATAATGGCCATCTTAACCTTGATATGAGGATCCATCCATACTTTCCAGGAAAATACAACTCAAAGTACTCAAACTTCTATCGACTTCCTTAGTGATCGTTATCAAAATAACTTCCTGACTATTCAACCCTGAAAATGTAAATAAACAAATTGGTTTGTGCCGTAAACAAGGGCACGTTAATAAATAATCGTGGTGATCCAGAACGGATGTTGTAAATTGTTCCAACGATGGCTGCTTTAGATAAATCAAGTTCCGTGTAATCTCAAGGTTGTGGTAATGAAGCTAGCGAATCGGGAAGAATTATTTGGTTGTTTTACCTATTATCCATGTCTTAAGAATGGCATTTTCCCGACGTCATAGCTTCGATAGAAGTTGCTATCCTATGTGTATTCAGATTTATAACAAGACTCCTAACCAAATTAAAGAACTTCCAATGGTCCGCTTCAGAAGGGCTTTACGCAGCTGGTTAATTGAGAATTCCTTCTATACAATAAAAGAATTCCTTCAGTTTATATTAAAATGATCTAATTGTATAAGTATCAAAAATTTGCATGTCATTATGTTATGATTAAATATGTTAAGCTACTATTATACTACAACTGTAAGAACTTTTGTAACCATATTTATCTGCAACTAAATCTTTGACTTTGATAACATAGATTGGCCAAAAGCGTTTACCAACACAATTCAGATTTTCATAAACGATTACATTTTGAGAAGATAGAAACCTGCTACTGGAAAGCAAAAGCTGGTGATTATAAATTGAAGTTTATTGTAACCAGGAAAAAGGTAAAATTACGGTTGCGAAATGGTCCACAACGCCATGTGCAAATAAAGTGACCACAGTGGATCTATACTGCAAAAATTTCACCGTGAAAACTGAAGTGAAGTGAGCTGTCAGTAGTGTCATCAGGCGGAGTGACACCTCACTTCAAACTCACTACACTTTAGTGTTCACGGTAAGATTGTTACGGAATAGACCGGCTGGTCCTTTTGTAGGTAGGAATCAACTATAAAATTGGTACCTACTTAGAAATAACAGTCATAAAACAAACCTTCATGCTATCTAGTCTAGTTTCATAGATACGACAACAGGCTGTACATGTAATTTTATTTTAAACTAGCTTTTGCCCGCGGCTTCGCTCGCGTTAATTTAGACTTTGACTATAAATTCGGGTTATAATTCAATCATGATTCGAAAGACTCGTGGCGCCATCTATTATCATAAGAAGGTTATTGTTGTTTTCCTCGGGAACAGTAATTTTTTGTGGGATGAAAGGTACCCTATGTCCGTTTCAATACACTTGACAATGTATATGCAAAATTTCAGGATGATCGGTTCAGTGGCTTAGGCGTGAAAAGGTAACAAAGAAACAAACAAACAAACTTACTTTCGCATTTACAATATTAAGTTAGGATAGTTAGGAAGTTAGGATAATATTTCGTTTGGATTCACGTCCGCTGTTGTTAAGGCCTCACAGTAAGGATGTGTGCGAATCGATTCTTTTGCCCGCTGATCCAGAAGTAAGGGATCAGCTGTATTTTGTTTAACATCCCGACCTTAAGCCGGGATATACCTTTCCCTTTAGTTTTGTATTTATGGGATTTATGTAATGTAAGGGTAACGTATTCTGCGTTAAATCAAAGCAAAACTAACTGTGACTTTGCGAGTCGTAGTGAAAGGTACCAATTTAATTTTATTATATTAATGTTATTATGTACGACTTACGATTGACGATAACATTGTAAACAGGCATTCGTGTTGAATTCTTCACCACGAATGCACTTATATCTTCATAAAAAATAGGTCTGCAGGCCGTAGCTACCAAACTGGTTTCACCGGATATCTGAAAATAACTTTACGTAAGTTAGTCTGCTGTTACTTCAGGTATCTTAAAAAAGATACATCCATGGTCTAAAAAATCAAGGTCTGGCACTCCGGGAGTGACATGCATACGTCACTATCCAGTTGCCACTTTATTGCAACAAAACACGAATTATGGAAATATTTTCAGTCACCATTCTGTTTAAAAATATATGTAAAGCATTTAAATTGTCGTTTCGTTTTTCTAATCAAACGAAACAATTAAATTTAAACATATACCAACGTTGGTTGGGGTGTTATTATTTCAAACTACTGGTAACACAGCGGTGATGACGTAGGCTTGTGTCTCCCACGTGACCACTGTGTCTCGGAATGCTATACCTGGCGAAGAATATCTTTGTACCATGGATACAGCGGTTAATTCAGCAACTAGTGTATTTTCTACCTAAGAGGAATAAATACACAAATCAACTCTAATCTGAAGCA